>CM064909.1:59031146-60346504 GCA_032727855.1 Quercus ilex subsp. ballota | reverse complement strand
ACAAATTTTCTTTTTCCAAGAGCTTTAAAGTTTAATAATATTGCTTGATTTATCTTTTATAGAGACCTTAGCTTTAAATCTCTATTCCCCCACTTATTGTACGGGAAAATAAGTAACAATTTCCCTCTCAACCATAATAGGCTGCTTGACATATAATAGAATTAGACCAGTTAAGTAAATAATTGAGGTTTTAATTATTTTTAGTTTAATATCATTTTTGCTTCAAAATATTGGTTCAAACACCAAAGATTCAATTTAAACAAATTGTATGCTAACTAAAACTAGTTCTAACATGATTCTAGAGAAACTAAATATGAAATGAAAACTAATTCAAATTGAATTGATTTATTTTTGGTTCAGCTTGTATCAGAATTGAAAGATTTTATAGTTTCCCAGACATGCACAAAATATTTATCAAGATGAACAACTTGCTGAATCAATAATCAATTTTATTAATTTATAACGAAGGCTATTAATTGTGTCATTTTTATATAGAATAATGTAGGAATGACGTGCTATTAGATACATAGTGATATTTCCCTTATAGATCTGTTAACACACACCTTTTCTTAGAAAAAAGGTATAAAACTAATTAGTATTTTACCTACGTAAAAACATTTTCATTCCAGCAATTTTCTTACTTTGATTGATATTAGACCTAGCATTTCTGTCATCACCAACAATTGATTATGAAATGAGTTGAGGATGAGATGTGGTGACAAGTTGGATGATAAGGTAAGGCAAGAAGAGAAGGGTCCAAACAAGCAAGGCACATAGGACAGAATAAGGGAAGAGAGAATTGTAGGGTCAAAATCATTATAATTGACATATAGCTAATTTTCATCTTCACTCATGATCTTCACATTTTTTCCCTTAAATCCTTCAATTGGCATTTTCATTTTCAATATGTCCTTTCTATTAGATGCATATGTTATGAACCACATATATTATACCGCCGGATATTTGGTCCAAGTGGTACTTCCCTAGGTAGTACCTAGGGGTTGAATAGTAGGTGTACCCTCCCTAGGTAGTATGCACATGTGAGGAGTTCAGTTCACAGTTTAGGTGTTTTTTTTTTTTTTTTTTTAAATATATATATCTAACCATGTATATATTGCTATATCATTTAAATTTTTAAATGACATAGCATTAGATACTCCTTTGAATTTTGTAAATATTTAATTTAAAACTTATCCATTTCAAATGGAGAGATCCTAATCCCACCCATGGTGTTTATAAGATTTAATATTGGTGACTCCAATTGCAATAATGTATTCATAATCATAATGCATGATCAACTATTTACTTCTACCATTATACTCATTTACAAAAAAAATTAAATGGGTGAAGTCCAAAAGCATGGACCAAGCCCGTGTATACTTTCTATTGAGGAAGATATAAGAGTTGTGGTTTGGAGTGCATAACAGGACATTTCAAAAACTGTCCTTGAACTCCATGTGTAGCCTTACAAATTGGCTTAGAATGCTTGCAAGCCAAGTTACACATAGAATATGTTGAATAAAAGTATTTTTTTCAAGACAAAATTGCCCTTTGCCTTTTTCGGGCAAATTATATAGTCTTATTCTCCGTTTCTCAAAATAATTAGGGAAATGCCTCTCTTTTAAAACTCGATTTATGATAAATCGAGTTAGTCCCTATAGTGGCGTTTTAAAGAGCCTATAGTGACGTTTTAAGGACCTATAGTAGCGTTTTGTAACTCGACCTCAATGAAATCGAGTTATAGGTAAAAAAATTGCCTATAACTCGATTTCATTGAGGAAGAGTTACAAAAAGCCACTATAAGTCCTTAAAACGTCACTATAGGCTCCTTAAAACGCCACTATAGCACTCCAAATTTTTTTTTTTTTTAACTCGATTTATCATAAATCGAGTTTTAAAAGAGGGGTATTTCCCTAATTAGTTTGGGAAGGGGGGCATAAGACTATATAATTTGCCCGAAAAGGACAAAGGGCAATTTTGTCCATTTTTCTCACCTATTGGCTATTAAGTTATTTGAAAATCCTACGTACAAATGTGATTAGGGAACCTGCAAAACGCATAAGCCCATGAAAAACGCACTATACAGTGGTCTAAAAACACACACAGGAAACTCCCTTATATATAATGAGCAATTTGATGTATATCATCTTTCATGTATTTTCTTATTCATGTACATCATTATCATATAATAGGGGACGAAGACCCACATATGGTTGTTGTCATTCACAGTTGCTAGTAATGATTAGGCCTAATCTCTTGCATATGCTTTGCACTTGTTTTGGTAAAGAGAGAGAGATCGATTACTCCTTATCTTCATCAAACACGTGCAACTAAGTAGTTTCATTCACTTTCTATTTTACTCTTCTCATTTATTACTAAATAATTTTAAATGATATTGCTATATACATTCATTAGCTTGGATTTTCTAGAATATGCTTACTTGGAACATAGACAAATATATTTGTTTAATATCGTTAAATATACTTATTTTGGATTTCTTATAATATTCTAACATATTTTCTCCCATTTATAATTTATTTGTATATGCTTCATAACTTAAATTACCTGCACATGACATGAGAAAGGAAATACTATTTTTCTTATTAATTTTTTTCACTTATTATATTATCTTTTTGCTTAGGAGAAAACACAATGGTAGGGACCAATAGGCCAGTGATCCATTGGCGTGAATACCAAACTAGTCTACCTTAAAAGAAGTCGGATTTAACTGCTAATATATCAACTCACAACGCGTATCATGGCCACAAAAATATCCCAAACAAGTACAAAACATTTTACTTACTACTTCTCCATTGAATCAAATAAGGATTATACCTAAATTTTGTAGCAAGATGTTGAAAAATATAATTTTTATATAATTATCATTGACCAACAAGTGGCTGCATGGACATGAGAGAGAGGGGTAATTTCTCCAAGAAATTGGTTGTTTTGTCATTCAACAAGTTGAGTCACTTCTGCAAATAAATTCCTTGTTCTCTGGTCATAGATAGTTGTCTTACATGAATATATTCCCCCATGTCGTTTAAGGTATTGCACTAAGAGAAACACCATAGTTTCACGATAAAAAACAGTTTTCCGAAGTAACTATACAAACCCTAGAAAAAGAATGGTCTCCTAGCTAGGTTTCATGGAATTGATTAAAAAAGATTGTCGATAAAATATATAATAACCAGTGGCGGCTCTAGAAATTTTTTCTAAGGGGGTCATTAAGAAACTTAAATTAAACAAAATTTTAATTAAAAAAAATGAATATATTGAGTTATCAAAAACAAAAACACACAAATACATAAAATTTTATAATTTCCTTCTACGAGTTTTCATATTTTGAAATCATCTCATGATAGTTTATTATAAGTTTTCATTATCTATTGTCAATATAAGTATGACCATTTTATTTTGTTAATTTTGTGTAATATTTTTTTTTTATGCAATTGTGGTTATATATTTGTCATTTTTATTATAAAAATATTTTAAACTAAATGAAAAAACTCAACTCCACTTGCACTGTATAATTATTAACTTACACAACCACACTCATCCATCCATAAATAATACAATAAGTTGTTATTTGATTGTGAGATAAGTTGATATGTGATCAGAATATGCAAGATTTAAAACAAAGTGTGCAAAAATATTTTTAAAAGTATTAAATTAGTAAAGCAATATTATGTATATATATATACATACATACATACATATATATATATATATATATATTTTTTTTTTTTTTTTTTCAAGTCAGGGGTTCATTTGAATCCCCTGAAATGTACGTGCAGTCGCCCTGATAATAACAATAGCAAAATAAATGAATAAATAATAAAAGAAACAAAGACGTTACATATAGAAAAGTCTTTATCAAATGAGCATGTCTTTCTGCCAAAAATAACAGCGACATATATATTAATTAAGACGTGCCTTGCAACGAACCATTGACCATATAAACTATATAGTTTTTTCTGTTTTTCCACATTCGAATTGTACTGCTAAACAATTTGATTCAACTGTTACAGCAAAAAATATCCCATAAACACAACTATATATGCATGTTTGTCAAAATCTCGATCTAAATCCTATGATATTTTGATTTTACGGTCCTACTTGTCTAAAACGATCCAGATCTTTCAAGGTCGTTCAGGATCGGTACGATCGTACGATTTTGATGATCCCAAATGATTGTGATTTGTTGTAATCTCCTTTAACTTGACAGAAGGCTTAGCTGGACCCTAATGAAAATAACATACTAATAGACCAAGTTTTGCTATTCTAATGTAGAGAGATAGAGTGTTAGTTGGACTCAAATAAAAAATTACATCTTAGAGTATCACGTTTTGAGGTTTTTGGTCTCTTTAAATGATACTTACAAATGAATATAGTGATTTATGGTAATTACATTAAATAAATGCAAATTTTTAGTTTTTTATGAATGAATGTATAATTTATGTGATTATTTAATATACCAATGTGTATTTTTTTTTTCAAATAATGTAGAATTTTACGATCCATAATCTAATTTTACGATCCACGATCTTATTTACATCCTACAATCCTACGTAGGATCTTGATTTTGACAATCTTACATATATGCCACAGTTTTTATCCGACTAAAAACAATGAGGCCGACATAGGAACATCTTCCTTGTCTATAGTGTAGACTGCAAGATGATAATATCTGCTAGCTCAAGTATGAAAAATTTTAATTAAAACATAATTTTTACGATCACGAGGCAGGCTACGTAGTTGGTTTTTTAGTCACTCCCGTACATTGTTTAAAGCTAGAGACATCGATGTGGACATTATGAAAAATTATCAGGTATATGTGTCAGTAATATAGAGTAAGTCCAAGAATAGGTAGTTTTCACTTATCAAATTGTTGGTTGCAATTCTTGGGGGCCACGTACTTTGAGCTACATGACACAGTCCCCTCAATTGCAAAGGCCCCATTCTCTCTCTCTTCCCGGAGAGTACAGACTCTACAGAGTGCATAATTACATGTTATGGTTGTGGCAGAAAAGACTCACGGGCATGGGCTGGTTTTAAAGATAACGTATGGTGTGGGACTGAGAACTAATTAATTTGATTGTTTAGTTTGAACATTTTATTTTATTTTATTTTATTATTATTTTTTTTTGATGAAAACGGGGTCTTATTTATAATATAAAGAGTTTATACATCAATAACTGTGGGCCGTCGGGCACACAGTCTAGTAGTTCCGAGGCTTACCAAATCCCTTACATAGCAAACATAAACAAAATTGAGACATGAAGTATAGACAGACAAAACGTGTTGTTGGTGGGTTCCCCGCTTTGCCAAAGCATCCGCACAAGCATTTGCTTCACGATACACATGAAGCACCTGAACCTCCCAGTCCCAATCCATAAGATTCCTACAATCACAAATTAAAGGTAACATATTAGGAGGATAAATTGCATTATGATCAATTAGCCAAGATAGCACCACTCTAGAGTCGAGCTCAAGTTGTATGAATTTAAATTCCATATCCCAAGCTAGCATCAAACCTTGTCGAACAGCAGCCAACTCAGCCATGTTATTTGATGCGAGTCCCAAGTTAAGGGAGAATCTAGAAATCCATTCACCTGAATGGTTTCGCAAAATGCCCCCAACCCCGGCTAACCATGGGTTACTGATGGCACTTCCATCTGTGTTTATATTAATATAGGGTGCAGGAGGCATCTTCCATTGTATAAGTTGCAGAATTCGATCTTGGGACCGGCTCGTATTTCCTGCGAGGAAATGAAATTCTGTTTCAACTTGGACGGAGGAATATATAAGTCTGTGTTGGGTTTGGGATTGTTGCTTGAATATCCTTTCATTTCGTGCCAGCCATAAATTCCAACAAAGGAACGGAAAGTAAATATGCCAAGGAAGTTGGAGATGCATTATAATCATATCTGTAGTGGCATTGCTTCGGAGCCAATCTTGCAAGGACATTTGAAAGAAGGACATGGGCAAGATACCCGGAGATTGACACCACACCTCTTTGGCCCAGGGACAGTCCCGTAAGATGTGGATGGTTGTTTCCGGGTGATGACACCGAGGGCAATTCACATCTAGATGGGGGTGGCCAAAGGATAGGAAAGTTCTAGTGGGCAGGCGGTTACGCATAGCTTTCCAAATGAAAGTTTGAATCTTTTTAGGGCAGGTTAAAGCCCAAATCCATTTCCAATCCTGAGCATTGAATAGGGCGTTCTGTTTATGATAGAGGAATTTGGAAGCAGATTTAACAGAACACATACCATTGTTGTGGGGCCACATAAGTGTGTCCGGGAGTCGTGTGACTTGTGTGATCGAAATTCCCTATATAAGGGTTTGAAGCTGGGTGGGAAGAGGAAAATTAAGTGAATCTAAATTCCAAGTGTGGTTGGTCCTCAAGGAGCTAACCTTTTGGTCCTCATCATGGAGACAGAGAGGACCTTCAATGTAGCATCGTAGAGGGCCCTGTGGCAGCCACTGGTCCTTCCAAATCCGAACAGTTTTCCCATCCCCTACAATCCAACTCATACCTTCCAACAACAATTTAATACCAAGTGAGACCGATTGCTAAATATGTGACCCTCTCGTACTCCTAGTGCTGGTAAAAAGTGTTGTGTGGGGGAAATATTTGGCTTTTAAAACCTGGGCCCAGATCATATTAGGATTAGTATATAAACGCCAAGCCTAGTGCATAAGAATCGCACGATTTCGATGACGGGTTGAGGGAATGCCCAAACCTCCAACTTCCTTTGGTAAGGTGACGGTCTCCCAGTTGACCGTGTGGTAGCCCCGACGTGAAGCAGTATCTCCCCATAAGAAGTTGCAACTTAATTTGTCAATCTGATGACTAATCTTTTGGGGAAGAAGCGTGGTTTGCATAGCATAAATAGGGATAGATGCCACAATTGCTTTAATGAGGGTGGCCCGGCTAGCCATTGATAGATATTTGGCTTGCCAACCTTCTATGCGTTTCTGGATTTTATCAACTAAAAATTGATAAGAGTTAGTCATCTGGCGCGTTGTGAAAATAGGAGTTCCGAGGTATGCGCCAATGTGGTCAGTGGTGGGAATTCCAAATATGCTGACCACTTGATCTTTTATACGCCTGGGGGTACGAGGGGAGAACCAAATCCGTGATTTGGAGGCACTCATTATCTGCCCAGAAGAGGCACCAAATATTTGCAGGATTGTATTTAAATGCCTGCAATCTCTAGCCGTGGCTTTGGTAAAAAGAAAAATATCATCTGCAAAAAACAAATGTGATAGGCAGATTCGACCTTGAAAAGAAATAGGATGAATAAGCTTATCTCGGGCAACCTCTTCCAGCCAAATAGACAGTTTTTCCAAACACAGGATAAAAAGATAAGGGGATAGCGGATCTTCCTGCCGCACTCCTTTAGTGGGCACAACTTCCGGTAAGGGACTTCCATTCCAAAGAATGTGAAATCGGGTAGAGGATATCATATTCATGATAAGTGTAATAAGGTTGGAAGGAAACTGAAAGAATTCCAACGATTCCTGAATAAAAGCCCATTCTAATCGGTCATAAGCCTTTTCAAGGTCCAATTTTATCGCTACGTATCCTGTTTCGCCTCGTCTAGATTTTAACGTTAAAATAACCTCCTGGACCAGGATTATATTATCACTCATTCTTCGTCCCGGCACAAACCCTGCCTGGCAAGGGTTGATAATCTCAGCCATGTAAGGTTTGAGCTGTTGCACAATTATTCGGGAGAGCAACTTATAGAAAGTGTTACATAGACTAATTGGACAAAATTGCATGATCATCTTAGGGTGAGTTAATTTTGGGATAAGGACTAAGTTTGTTGCGCCCCAAGATGGCGAGATACTGGACTGTTCAAAAATCTCTTGAATAACCTGAATAACACTCGAACCAAGACTGGTCTAATTAGTTTTGGAAGAACAGAGTGTGATACCCATCCGGGCCCGGAGCCTTTAATGGAGGAAGGTCTTTAAGATTCCGAAAAATTTCCTCGGGCTGGGGAATTTGGATCAGAGCCTGAGCATTTTCTAAAAAAAGACTAGGTTGAGCACACTCCCTCGCATCTCTCGAAGAGGGCCGCATATAAGCTGAAGTAGCTTGGAATAATTTTCTAAAGGCATTATTTATATGTTGTAGCAGTGGCTCATCTGTAAGCCAAAGCCCCAAGTCATCTTTTAATGTAGTCACCCAGGACTGGCTACGACGTTGGATAGTGTTAAGATGGAAATATCTAGTATTTGCATCCCCATAGTTTAACCACATGATGCGCGACTTAAGTTGCCAAAATAAATATTCTTGGTGAAGAATGGTGTTATATTCCTGGGTGAGCTGTTGTTCTAGAGAATATAGAAAAACAGAGGGTGTCCTAGATATAGCCGTTTGGATCCCCCGTAGCCTTGCTAGCATACAATTTTTCCACTAGAAGATATTTCCAAACTGAGATTTGTTCCAAACACTAATCTGTTGCGTTAAAAATTCAACACGACGAGGGAACCTAGATATAGAAGAGGACATAGATGGGATATTTTTAGAAGCATGCCAACTACTTTCTACGAAGGCCGAAAAGGATGGGTCCGTGAGCCACGTTTGCTCAAAACGAAAGGGTTTAGGAGATTTCCTCTCTAAAGGGTTAGTATTAAGCAAAATGGGGCAGTGGTCCGATTTAACCCTAGGGAGATGGTGTATTTCGGCTGTGGGAAAAAGGATTTTCCACTCGGCGTTCCCCAACCCTCTATCCAACCTTTATTTTATGTTTCAATGCCAGTCTGGACTTTTATTGGTCCAGGTAAAGCGAGGCCCTTGGAAGCCAAGATCCATGAGGCCACAATTATCTAAGCAATTTCTAAAATTGTTGAGCCTATTTCTATTTAAAGGAAGACCACCCATTTTTTCGTCGTCCGATAGCATATCATTAAAATTGCCCATTAAAACTCAGGGTAAATCAACCATATTTGTAAGATTTCTTAAGTAATCCCAAAAAAGTTAACGTTTATGAAAATTAGGCGAAGTGTAAACAGTAGTAAGTAAAAAAGAAAGGGGGAGAGAGGATACCTTCACGAGCGCATGAATGCTATGCTCACTATGTGTGAGGATTTCCACCTTATAGGAGGTACTTTCGTTCCATAACATCCAAATGCCTCCAGAGAAGCTGGTGGGGTCCACTTGCCGAGAGTGAGTGTAAGGAAGAGTATTAATAACCACTTGTGCCCGTTCTTCAACTATACGGGGCTCCACAATTATCAGAACGTCAGGCCTATGCCTATGCTGAAGTTCATAAGCATGATTCCGAAATGCCACACTGCCTGCTCCTTGATAGTTCCATGCAATCATCTTCATGGAAGAGGTATTAGGATTCAGGTAATCGTTCGGGACCCCCCAGGTCCTCGGGTTCCTTACTACTGATCGATTGAGACATTGATGTCTCGCTGAGGTCGTCTTGAGACGATACAGTGGATCTATTTCGTCGAGCCTGGCCTAGTGCGTGACGGACACGACAAATGGCAGACTTGGGCTTGAGAACATGATTATATATAGGTTGGGCTCGTGTTCCTGCATCGCCATATTTATTTTGCTGAGATTGAGGAATCGAAAAATGGCTGCGGGAAGTTGCTCCGGAGAGGACACACTGGAGGTGCTCACTTGAGCATTTCTTTGCCTGACTGATTGAGCTCTGGGATGCCCTTCTGGGGGTTGGTATGGGTGCCTTGTTCGACGCACTCGTGTATGAGTGTAAGGCATTTGATAAGGATTTGACAGAGGTGGGGGTTCGAGACGTAATGGCAAGCTTTGAGTTTGTGTCTGCTAGTTCCAAACCATGGTTGTCCGTGGGTGAACCGGGATGCTCACATAGCTCACTGGCTCTTCGTTGGAGCGGTCCAGGGGGAGAACACTCCATATTTATTCTAGGATGGCCATCTACTGATCATGGTCTTAGGGGGTAAATGAATGGGTGTGCATGGATGGGGTGGCTAGGAGACTCGGGAGTGAGTGGGGAGTGGTCGAGAAGTGGAGATCGGGGTCGGTCGGAGTTGCAGTCGAGGAGTACTGGTCAGAGGAAGGGGCCATCTCGTTGCTTAGGTGATGGGTGAGAAGTTACGGGCTGGTGTGTAGCTGAAGTACTTTCCCCATGTAGCAAGCCGTGGGATATAATGTTTACAGGGGTGGTGGGAGCGCAGCTGTTTGCATGGGGTGGTTACATGCTATCCAACTCAGGTTCACGTGGTAGCAGTAAAAATTTATTTTCACCAAGCATCGCCACATCTTTTCGGTAAGAGCCAGATGTCTTTGTGGGCCCTTTGGATACCTGTCCTATCACCGAGTTGGAGAGTTGTTTACGCGGCACAAGTGGGTCGGTTGAAAGGGCAGGATCACGTGGAGCATTCAGCGTGTTAGCATCTCAGTGGGGTAGTTTGCCACATGTAGGATTCTTAGTATATCTCCCACGCATGTTGGACCGCCTGGTTTGGACGGTTTTCCATGGCGTGTGAGTATCATCCAGGGCCAGCACCCTGGGCTTGCCATGTGGCTCATGCTCTGTCATGGTCGTATGGGTCATTTCTTTATTTGGTTCAGGACAATTTACCTTCCTATGGCCAAGACGTCCATACCGGAAACATAATATTGTTAGGTTTTCATAGACAATATCTTGCCAAAAGGCCCCGATTTTAACCCGTTTCGGCAAAGGATAGGCCATATTAAATTGGACACATAATCTAGCATATCGACCCCGGATGGCGGAACTAGTGACGGCATCAATTTTTAGAAGTTTCCCTAGCTTATTGCCCACGTGTTTTAAGAAGTCAGGGTGGTAGTATTCTATTGGAAGTTGTTCTAATTTGATCCACACTGCCGTATTCGTTATTTTGGCGACATGCGGGTGGAAATCTGCCTCCCAAGCCTGTACATGTAGGTATTGGTCCCCCACAAACCATGGACCATCCATAAGAGCATGTTGGTAATCTGTCAAAATATCAAATTGCATAATAAAGAAACCATATCCGATATCGATTAAATGCGTCTTACCTGCTGAGCACTAAATACCCGCTAACCTGGTTTGGAGTGCTCGAAATCCAAGCTGTCTGCCCATGAGTTTGAGGATGATGCTCGTTTGCCAAGGTCCTGCCATCTTGCGCTTCATCTCAGTTGTAACCTTAATTTCCCATGTCTCCTTAGTCAGTTTGTCCTCTTCGTTGGTATGGGTGTCCACCATTCTCGTTGGGTCTCCAGTAACACTCTCTTGTAAGGGTTGCCCATCCACGGTCTCAGAGTCTGCTCCATACCTTAGCTCGTGCATGTACATTCCCTGTGTTGCCTCTGCATAGGTCTTTTTCCGGGAGTTATCTTTCAGGAAATGGTTTTCAGGATCATCGGGTTCACTGTCACTGCTGTTCATACTTTTTGCTTCTTTGAACATTTTATTGATGAAGACATGCATTGAACTTTATTATTATCTTGGTAATAAAAGGGATATATTATTGTAAAGGAAAAAAGTCAAAAACTAAAGAGCAGAAGCATTGCTAGAGCAATGCCTATGCATAATGCATGGGACAAAAGTAACAAAACACACATAGCATATCCTAGTTTTGAAGCATTTATGTATAAAAAGGCTGACAATAAAAATTATTAAAAAAAAAAAAAAAATCTTGCAGTGACTTCTCTCCTCTGAATAAATGTTTGTGCCTATTTAAATATGTTTCTGACAGAGACTTCATTTTAGTCTTCACAATTTTTTTTTAATATATATTTCATTTTATTCTTCACTCTTTTGAAGCCTCTTCTTTTTCTTTTTCTTTTATTTATTTATTTATTTATTTTTATTTTTTCTAAATGTACACCCGGTTCTTCTATTTGTCCACTATCATTAATAGACATGGCAAAGCAGGTCAAAATTTTTTACTTGACTCGAAAAATACCTAACCTGACCCTGATTAATTTGACCCAAGCAAAAGCGGGTTAACCCACAACCCGACCCGTGTTTTTTGCAGGTCAACCCAACCCGACCCGCGACCTGAACCGAACCATTTTTTAAAACTTTTTTTTTTTGGGTAAAAAAATAATAAAATTAAAACAATATTAGTTTAATTGTTTGTTGTGAGTTTTAAGGAAACAATTGAGACATTTACATAACTGCATGCAAATTAATTGAAAGATGAATGGTTGAGCATTCTGTAATGAGTAAAGTTTTTAGATATCAAATAGCAAATTACATGCCAAGATAATTTGGTTACAGTATAATTAAAAACATAGATTTAAAATTGTAGACATGTGTGAGAAACATTCACAAGTGTGAAAATAATGAAGCCAAAGTATCAAATTAACATAAATTATGAATGCTTAGACCTACTTTTTAACAATTTATGTCCAAAATAAACGGATTTTCAAAATAAATTATGATATTTCCTAGAGTGTGTATTACTTAACAATGATATGATATTCATAAAAGAGACAATGTATAAATAAGTAAACAATCAAACTTTAATGTATATCTCAAATTGAAATAGAGTGCCAACCACAATTGACAATAGATTATAAAATTAATTTTCAAGATTTTAAATTTCTTATATGTTTTTATTTTTTGTCAAATGAATTATCCAATAAGTCATTTGTAATTTTGTTTTATATTTTGGGATGTTGATATTGTGTAGAAATAAAACTTGTGTATTTGTTTTACTTATCTTTGTGTTATTTTGGTGTAGATAGCAATGTTAGGATTTGTATAATTTTAAAATTATTGAATAAGTATTAATAAGTGTCGTTCATTCTTGATATAAGTGGTGAATTCAAAGTAATGCATTTTACATCAAGAAATTTGTTGCATGACTTTCCAAATGGCAAATACATGTTTTCTTTATTAAAAAAAAAAATTCATGTGAAAAATATGGGTCAACCAGACCCAATCCAACCTGATTGACCCGAACCCCTTTTTAACCCACTTAAAATGACCCTTTTTGTCCCGTAACCCGATTGACCTGACCCGAACCCGAACCCGACCCGACTCGACCTGACCGTTTTGCCATGTCTAATCATCAGGAGAAGGCGAAATTCTATTAAGTATTGACTTTATGAAAGATGAAAGTGGGAATTGAAATTTAGGCCGAGATTCCATTAATCGAGAGTGTTTTGTGAGACATTTTGAAAACTTGTTTTCCTTTGCTGACCCACATATCTCTAATGACATCGATGAGTTAATCCCCAACTCACTTGATCAAATGGAGATTGATACGTTGACTACTCATCCAACCCTGGAGGAAATTAAAAAGGTTGTTTTCAGTTTTGGTTCGACCAAATAAACTCCTGGACCAGATGGAATGTCTACCCTTTTTCTACAAATATTATTAGCATATCATTTGGGGGAATGTGATAAATTCTGACCGCTGACTAGTGTTTTTGAGAGGGGATTCATACTCAAAGAGATTAATTAGTCATACAATTATCACTCCCATCCCAAAGAGCAACATGGCTGCTATTGTACACTAACTTATTTAATTTCATTGTTATTTGTGTTAGCACATTTTTTTTTTAGAATACTAAGTATTTTTAATACACACTTCTCCCCCTCTCCCCTTGTGTCAGCACTTGGCTAAGAGAAAGGGAAATGTTTCTTTTTATTACACTACAAAAAAATGGTCCTGTCCCAGCGTTTTTTTCCCAGCGTTTTTCAAAACCGCTGTTATAGATAAGCCTGTACCAGCGTTTTCTGAAAGCGCTGGTATAGGAAACCCTATTGCGGCGTTTTTTTCCTGGCGCTTTACAAACCGCTATAATAGAAGACCTATAGCAGCATTTTTAAAAAACGCTGGTATAGGACGCCCAAAAGTGCTGGTATAGGGTGACCTATCCTAGCGCTTTTTGAAGCGCTGGGATAGGTCTTTCTCCATAAGGGAATGAGGAGACCTATACCAGCGCTCAATGGCGAGGGATTTAGATGTTTTAAGTTTCATTTATACAATGTTTCCTTCCCCTTTTTTGTTGGAATAAACATGGATAGGCGAATTTTTGATAGGCAGAGATGGCGAAGCTAAATGCATTTTTCCAGTTCCCTATGGATGATAATTTCTAGAATTTTTACAATATGGAGAGACATGCTGACATTACTGAGCCAATTGAAACATAGCAAAGAGACAATGAGCCACTTGCTGAATTTTTTGTGCAGTGTTATGGCTGTCTAGGTGGATATGATCCCTGATGGGTGTGAAATTTCATTAAGCTTAAAAGGCTATTCATTCAAAAGCATGGGGATGCATGTGTGTATGCATGCACATAGCATGTGCACGTATGATTACAAACAGATTTTTCCTTTAGCTTCTATGATAGCTTTGTGCTACATTTTATATACTTTACTAAAAATTATATTTAACACCTAAAAATTCAATTATTTATGTGTTTTTTTTATACAATGTCATTGTTACCCAAATTTTGGTTACATATGCAGGTAGCTGATTTTTCTTAGTATTTCAGGGTCAAAAATCTTTAGCATTGGATACAACTATTGGAATGTGGCAATTACTATTTGCCGAAAAGCAATGGCCATTGGTTGATCATTGGTGCCAGTTCTTACAGGTAGCTTACCATCCATATTTTGATCTAATGAGACTGAGTAGTGAATTCTTATGACCTATGGTGAAAAGAATTATGTAGCTGGCATCATGTTGGGATTAAGGAATTGTTAAGTGAACTGCAATAGGAAGTGAGAAGAATTATATTGCTAATTATGTATTTATGTTTATTATTAATTCAACCTTGATGCCTTCTGGGGATCTATCTTCAGGTCTCTGTGACGTTATAAACAGCACATAGGCATCTATGTCATTGTTAGATTTGTTTGTCTGTGTTTGTTTTTGTGTTGTTTTCATCTTCTTTCTTTTTTCCCTGACCCCCTAAAAGGATTCACTCATTATGAGACAAAATGCCTAGGGGTTTTGGCAAAAATCCTACCAACCACCATGTCAATATTGTTGGTAATTGCTGTTGCCAATCGGGTTGGTGAAATTTTGTCAATGGTGGAATGTGATGGTTGGTGTGTGAACAGCTCTACACCTAGGCTCATTGGCTAATTTGCCTTCATAAATTATTTAATCCAAAACTAGCTTGGTGGTTGGTTGTGTGACTGGACTTTTTGTGATTCATGGTTTAGTTACGCACCAGTGGTTAATGCATATGACCTATCTAAGCACATGATAATAGATATACCTTTAGGTGCAGGCTTTATTTTTCATAATGATTACCTTGTAAAATTTTCTGTGCTTCATTACAATTGCTATAAAATAGGTATTGGAAAATATGTATTGTTGGTACATTACAAGTGCTAAAAAAATTAAAATTAAAAAAAAAAAAAAAAAACGACCTATCCTAGCGCTTTTGAGAGCGTTGGAATAGGTACTGCCTATGCCAGCGCTTTCAAAAGCGCTGGTATAGGCCTTTTAAATTTCATTCATCCAAGACCTATACCAGCGCTTTTGAGAGCGCTGGAATAGGTATTGCCTATGCTAGCGCTTTCAAAAGCGCTGGTATAGGCTTTTTAAATTATATTCATTCAAGGCCTATACCAGCGCTTTTGAAAGCGCTGGCATAGGTAGTACCTATACCAGCGCTTTCAAAAGCGCTGGTATAGGTCTTGAATGAATTAAATTTAAAACTCCTATACCAGCGCTTTCAAAAGCGCTGGTATAGGACGTATGCCTGTCCCAGCGCTTTTGAAAAGCGCTGGTATAGGTCCGGCGACCCTATACCCACATTCACTGTGCGGCGGTTTGAAGCGCCGGGAAAAAAAACGCCGGGATAGGCATTTTGACCCTATCCCAGCGCTTTTTGGGGCTATCCCAGCGGTTTTGAAAACGCTGGGATAGCCCCATTTTTTTGTAGTGTTAGATATGAATTTTGAAGATCTAACCGTTAGAATGTTTTTTTTTATTATATCCCCGTGTTTGCAAAATTGTTAAAAATATCAAAGATCAATAGCTATGTCATCAATCAAATGTTTAAATTTCAAGTTTTTGTAGCTTAAAATTATCATAAAAAATAAATTTACTGATTAATAACAATAACATCCAATTTGAATAAAATTTAAAAGGTATGTTAAGGACATAAAGAAAATGCACTCTAATGGTTAGATTTTCGAAATTCATATTAAAAAAAAAAAAAGGGATTTTGAAGGATTTCTCTCCACACAAGTTTAGAGAGAAACTTTATCCAAGAAAAATTACTCATGACTCAGAATCACATAAGTGTCACACAATTATTATAATAAAAAAACCATTAAAGGACATAAAAATGGACAAGGAAGTGTTATAAGTGGTGCAAATAGTCACATCAATTTCTCACTTTTATTTTCTCAAAAAAAAAAAAAAAATCTCACCTTTAAATAAGAACTAGTCAGTAACTCGTGCAATGCACAAGAAAGTTTAACAAAATATAATTTTTTTTTTCTCTTTTTCATTTTTTATTTTCTATATTTTATTTTTGTCTAAATATGAAATTTGATAATTATGGTAGTTATTAATAGTCTTTTATTTTTTTAAATAGAAACTTTCATATTTATGGGAGTTATAACTTATAATAGTCTTTTATTTTTAAAGATGCACAGAAAATCAGTAGACTGAATGCTCCGGGCTTCAATGAACTAGTGGTTGCTTGGAAGGCCTGAAAAGAAAGAAAGACAAGATCAAAGGTGACCGGGTGAACTGGCAAAGAACCCTTCGATGCTTAAGTTAGTTTTCCTCTCTAGAACTCAAGAATTCTAACTTTTAGGAATAATTGAAACTTACTTTCATTTGATGTGGATAAGTCCTTATATAGTGAGCTTTGGAGTGGTTACTTGTTTGGTAACTTCCTCAACGTGTATGGAAGTTAGAAAGTTCAGACTTAACTTCTACAACTGCTATGGAAGTGAGAAGATTTAATCTTATCTTCTACAACTGCCATTAGAAGTTAAGAACTTAGTGGGAAGTTATAGCGATGAACAAAAATTTTGCTCATACTTCAAAATAGTAGAACATGATTCAATTTATAAGCTTTTGTACATAAATTCATTATGAAGATCTTCGAAGTGTTGAGGGGTCATCCTGGTGTTTCCATGCTGGACGACCTTCTTTAGTTTGGACGACCTTCTTATGCTGGACGACCTTTTTATATTAGGACAACCTTTCTGGACTTGGATGACACTATGGACGAACTGGAGATGGCCCAATTTTTGGTTCACCATCAGTTGCCCCCTTTGTTCATGGGTTGTCCTAAACACTGTGGTATGACTGTTTATTCTTGACACATGTCAACATTTTAATGGTTAACAGATATGCCATGTGTTGTCCTTGCTCTGGTTGAATTATTTGTTTCAAGTTATGCCACGTGTCACAATCTCATTGGTTGGCTTGTCACATCAATTTATTTTTCGAGGAAAACGCCACATGTTAGCTTCTAGTTGGTTTGCGTCGCTTCGTTGACCCACCTATGGGCCCTATAAATATGTACATTCTCTCTCTTACCCATCACTATTTTGATAATTTCCTTTCCGCCATTTCATCCAAGAGCTTTGTCTAGTCATCCTCGCCTAGTCTCTCGTTAGGTACTTCCTTTCCTTCATTCTTAGGTTTTCATCTATTCATTCTTTTAAACATGTCTGCGTCTAGTGGTAGTACTGAGAGATAAATAGACGAGTACCAGGATGTGTCCCTTGGAAGTGATGGTAGTTACGGGACTAGTAATGAGAGTAGTACCAGTAACAGTAGTGATAGTAGTTCCCAAGACAAGCATTATTTATCTGGGGTTCCTGGTTTTCCCTTAAAGGAATTCTAGGAAATGCAACGTAGGAAGGCTTTTGGGGCTGAGGCTAGCTCGTCTAGAAGAAGTAGATCACCTAGTCCTCAAGATGAAGAGAAGAAGAAAATGTAATCTATAGTTGTGCCTTTAAGGTGGCGTCTACTCTTGACGTGAGTAAGTTAAATACTCTTATAGGTAGGTATCAAATTCCTAGTGAATTTAGGCCTCGTCTACCTGAAAGGGGAGAATGGTGTTGTTCTCCTGTTTCATGTTTTGGTGTATATACTTTACCTATTAGCAGGTCTTAGGTTTCTTCTTAATTCCTTTTGTAGAGGTCTCTTCCATAGGTTAAGTATTGGACTAAACCAGCTCAATCCTAATGGATGGAGGACGATAGTAGCCATCCAAGTGTTATGACATGAGGCACTTAAGGGGAATCATCCAATTACAGTGGACAAATTCCTTTATTGCTATAAGCACTCAGAGATTAAACAGTCTGCTGGTTTTTACCAGTTCTTGTCTAGGGGCCCCCAATTTAGTTTGATTAGGGGTCGTAGTTCTTCTGATAGGATTTGGAAGAAAGAATTCTTTTTTAATTCTAGGAATTGGGCTGGGAACCCAACTGATGTAAATAACAACCCTTTTCCTCCTTTTACTAGTGCCCTAGGTTGTCTTCTTCTTAAGGGTATGTCTTTCTTCCTTTCTTCTATTTATTTTATTCAACTTTTTTTCTCATCTAACCTTCTCTTATGTTGGTGTAGCTATCACTCATCCACGCTTGGATAATTTTCATTTGGAGCGTATTGATAGAGCTTGTGCTTACCCTGAGAGGTCCTTTCATTTGAGCATTCTGCCATACATGACCTTTTCAAGGTATGTAGTTTTTATTATCCCTATTTTATTTTCTAGGAAATTTAAGGAAATTTTCTAACTCTCCCTTGTCCATCTATTTTTAAGGCCATGTCGAAGTTTTATACTGTGTCTACTCAAGCCAAGGAGTTTCGTAATGAGGCTACGGCTGTCGAGGATAAAAGTAAAGAGCTGAATAACGAGGTCCTTTTGAAGAAGGGGGAAGTAATTAGGCTGACTGAAGAGCTAACTCATCTACAGGAGATTGAACACAAGCTGAAGAATGAAGTGGAGGAGCTCAAGGCAGACTCCATTGAGAAGGAAACTCGTATCACTCACCTCGAGGTGAAGGTTTAAGGGCAGGGGCGGAGCCACATAGTGGCTTGAGGGGGCCAAGGCCCCTGCAAAAAAAAAAAATTTCCCATTAGAGTAGGGAGAAAAAATAATTGAGCCCCCCCAACATTACACAGCCGGCCCCCCTACCCATTTCTCACCCATTTTCCCAGCCCCCAATCAAAAATTAGGAACACCTCAAATTAAAAATATATATATATATATATGTTCTACTTTCAAGCAAAAAAAAAAAAAAAAAAAAAGCCCAAAACAAATTTGAACTAAAATCTGAAAAAAAAAAAAAAAAAAAATGTAACAGAGCCCATGGCAAACCAAGCCCACGGCGAGCCCAAGCTCGCTCACAGCCAGCCCACGGATTCTCAACCAAAAAAAAAAAAAAAAAAAAAAACCAGCACGTCGCGTCGTCGCTGGCAGAGTTGAAATCCATCACATCGGTGGCAGTGGCAGAGAAATCAAACCCCAAATCCCCAATACTAAAGCTCATCAAACCCCCAATTCCCTAATACTAAGCTCATCAAACTCAGAAAACTAAAACAGAGTGTTTATCAAAAAAAAAAAAAAAAACCCCCAATACACAAACCAAAACCAAACCCCAGGTCCCCAGCAAACCAAACCCACTAACCCAATAACCCACGGTCACGTTGACGTCGCTGTTGTCGTCGCCGCAGCTCGGTCGCCGCTCATCGCAATCCGCAGATCGCAGATCGGAGATCGCAGAGTTCTCTGCCTCTGCTCCGGTGCTCGGCCTCCCTCAGACGGTGCTCCCTCCGGCCCTCCCTCAAGGTATTTCTCACTTTTTCTCTCTGACTCCCTCAGTCTCTCTCTCTTTATCTCACTGAACATTTGAAATCTTTTTTTTCGCAGATCGTAGCGGACCAGCTATCGGAGATCGCCTCATCGCCATCGGAGATCGCAGTTCCCAGAGATCTCAGATCGTTTTTCTCTGCCTCATCGCCATCGGAGATCGCAGAGATCTTCATCGCCTCTGCCTCTACTCCGGTTTTTCTCTTTAACTCTCTCTCAGTCTCTCTCTCTCTTTGTCTCACTGAAGGAAAAAAATGAAAGAATATATATGAAGTCTCCTCTTTATTCTTATCTTTAAATTCTGATATCAGATTCTCGTGTCTCTCTCTTTTGAATTGTGCCTATCTGATTGGCCGAATTTGCCTTTTTCTGTTTTAATGTTTTTGTCTTTTTTTTTTTAATTTGGCTTTATGTTATCACTTTTTGTTGTTGGTCAGTCAGTGACTCATTTTTTTTAATTTCGCTTTATCTTGTCACTTTTTGTTGTTGGTCAGTGACTCATTAGTGTTTGTTAAAATATTAATTGTTATTTAGTATAACGTGTGTTATAATTTGTGATTGGCATCGCGAAATTTTCTGATTGCAGCTAGCTATTATGATTGGGGCGCATTTTGTGCTTGTTTGTTGGCTGTTGAGTGGGGTAGGGAGGGGGTAGATGGGCTATGGGCACATGGGGCTGGGTGCAGCATAATAATTAAAGCAATGTAATGTGCAGCACATTACATTGCTTTAATTATAACAAATAAATTAAAACAAATTAAAACAATATAATTAAATTAACCAATATATTAAAGCAATATAATGTGCAGCACATTACATTGCTTTAATTAAAACAATATAACAAATTAAAACAGTATAATTAATAGCAAATAAATTAAAGCAATATAGTTTATTGTTAAATTAAATAATAATAATTAAAGCTATATAATTAAATTAACCAATACATTATAAAAGACAAATTAATTAAATTATTTTTGTTTTTGTTTGAGGGGTTATTATTAATTAAAGTTGTATTAAAAATGGGCTGATTGTTTAAATTATAGTGAAAATTTTGTTTTTTTTTTTTAGTATGAATAACATTCATATAACTAAATAAAAATTTCTAATTAATTTTTTTTTTAAATTCTTTTCAGGTTAATTTTTGAGTCATATTCTTAAAGCTAAAAGAATTATGAGCAAACGAAAAACAATTGATGTATTCTTTAAGAAAAAAGATGTTAGCAATTCAGAAATTAGGACACCTGTGGCTGTAGAAACAAATGTTAATACTTCAATGCCTGATGAACATCCCTCCAAATGTCCAAAACTTCAATTTGAAGAGATAGATCGTGATCCAGGATCACGTAAACAAATATGTGAATTTCCTATCAACAAACAAGATGAAATCCGACGAGCTTATCTCATAGAAGGTCCATATCAACCTGTAAATATAGAATATCCATACAGTGATGATACTCATCGTCGTCGATTTCAACCTTCATGGTATGGTTCACATAAGGATTGGTTGGAATACTCACCTTCAATGGATGCGATATATTGTCTACCTTGCTACCTTTTTAGTAAGAAACCAATAGGTCGTCCCGGATCAGATGTATTCATTTCAAGAGGTTTTAATAATTGGAAAAAGGTGAAAGATGGAATGAATTGTGCTTTAATTCGTCATGAAGGGAAAGAACCAAACTCCCCACATAAGATTGCTATGAAATGTTGCGATGATTTAAAGAATTATCCACGGCATATTGACAAGCTGATTGAGAAACAAACGTTAAAAGAATTAGAAAATAATCGATTGCGGCTCAAAACCTCAATAGAGTGTGCTCGATGGCTAGCATTCCAAGCTTGTGCTTTTAGAGGTCATGATGAAAGTCTTGATTCAAAAAATAGAGGTAATTTTATTGAATTGATAAAATTCACATCAATTTTCAATGACAAAATAGCTAGTGTTGTCTTGGAAAATGCACCAGGAAATGCCAAATATACATCACCCACAATTCAAAAAGAGATTTTGCATATTCTTGCTAGTAATGTGCGAAATGCTATTCGTGAAGAAATTGGGGATGCAAAATTTTGCATTCTTGTTGATGAAGCTTGGGATGAGTCGAAGAGAGAGCAAATGGCCATCATTTTGAGGTTTGTTGATAAAGAAGGTTTTACTAAAGAGCGTTTCTTTCATGTTGTGCATGTTAGAAACACTACTGCATTGACTTTAAAGAATGAGATATGTGCTGTCCTTTCTCATTACAACCTTCACATTGAAAATATTTGAGGTCAAGGATATGATGGGGCTAGTAACATGCGTGGTGAATGGAATGGATTACAAGCTCTTTTTCTTAAAGATTGCCCATATGCTTATTATGTACACTGTATGGCTCATAGGTTGCAATTAGCTCTAGTTACAGCATCTAAAGAAGTAAAAGATGTTCATCAGTTCTTTGATCATTTGGTTAATATTATCAATATTGTTGTTGGTTCTAGTAAGCGTAATGATGAATTACAACATGCTCAATCAGAACAAGTTGAGAATATGATTGCTTCTAATGAAATTGAGACTGGAAGAGGGGCAAACCAGATTGGTACTTTGCAACGAGCTGGAGATACTAGGTGGGGATCTCATTTTCAATCTATTTGTAGTTTGATTAACATGTTTGATGCTACTTGCAAAGTTATCAACACTATCTCTGAGGAAGGGGCTAACTATAAACAACGCGGTGATGCCGATGGAGCTTATCAGGTATTAACATCATTTGAATTTATTTTAATCTTGCATTTGATGAAAGAGATAATGGGAATTACTAATGTTCTTTGTCAAGCTTTGCAACAACGTTCTCAAGACCTTTTAAATGCCATACATTTAGTTTCAACTACAAAATCACTTATTCAAAAGTTGAGAGATGATTGATGGGAGCCTTTACTTGCTAGTGTTATAGCATTTTGTGAGCAACATGAAATTGATATTCCTGATATGAATGCTCGTTACACTAAAGGTCGAGGTAGATATCGTCGTCAAGATGAAGATTTAACAATGGAACATCATTTTAGAATTTGCATATTTACAGTTGCAATAGACTTTCAATTGCAAGAATTGAAAAGTAGATTTGGTGAGTTAACAACGGAACTTGTCATTCTTAGTTCAGCTTTAAATCCCAAAGTTGCTTTTAGATTATTCAAAATTGATCATATATGCAATTTAGTTAAGAAATATTACCCTCAAGATTTTACTGAACATGAACAAGAACTTTTGGAGTCTCAATTGCAACATTATGAGCTTGATGTGATAAAACATCCAAATTTTCAGAATTTGAGTACAATTTCCGAGCTATGTAGGGAATTAAAAATTTCAGGAAAGTCTAATGTCTATTTTTTGATTGATAGACTTATTCGTCTTGTGTTGACCCTTCCAGTTTCTACAGCAACTACAGAACGAGCTTTCTCAGCTATGAAGTTGTTAAAAACAAGACTTCGCAATAGAATGGAGGATGAGTTTTTGGCAGATAATATGATAGTTTATATAGAGAAATAAATTGCAGGGAATTTCACTATAGAGATGATAATGGATGAATTTTATTCCATGAAAAATCGTCGTCAGGCATGATTTGATCCGGTTGATGACCCGACCTGACCTGAATAATGTTGCGTGGTTTTTAATGGGAGATTTACTGAGGCTTAGTCCATGGAGCGGAGGCTTGGGTAGATAACAAATTTTTGGCCCGTTTTGGTAGCCCATTGTGAATCCTGTGCGCATGATATAAAAGCCTTTTTTTTGTGATTAGGGTTTTATCTTGTTGTTGTTTTTGAGAAAGAAAAACACTGTAGCAGCACATTGTAATTTTCTTTGATAATAGTGAAATCCCTGCAACTCTGTGGACGTAGGCAAATTGCCGAACCACGTAAATACTGTCTTGTGCGTGTGATTGTTTTTCTTTTGGCGTTTAGTATATTTATGTTACAACCCGGCCCCCCCATGTATTTATTCCTGGCTACGCCCCTGTTTAAGGGTTTACTTCATCTATGGAGAAGGCTCAGGAGGAAGCCATTGTAGCCTTCAGGAAATCAGACGAATTCAAGAATCGTCTAGATCATCATTACGCTGCTAGCTATGAGGACTTTCGTTCTGATGCCAAAGAGGCCTACCCTGAGATGGACTTTGACTCCTTCAAGATCCCCACTGCCATAGAGAGTTCTCTGCTTCCGATGCGCTCCGAGGACATCAACGTGGTGGACGATGCTTCAACTGAACCTGCCCAGGATGCCACTGATGCCAGCAAGAACGATCCAAAGTTTGGGGATAATGCCCCTAGTGGTTTATCCCAGTAATTTATTTCTTTTTTTGAAAATTTATTTGTCTCTGTTTTTTGGAAGTGCCCACTGTTTTGGGCTTTATTTTAAAATTCATTCAAGTACAATCCATTCGTCCCTGTTTATGGATGTGCAACAGATACAATGGCCTTCATTGGCTTTGAACAACATAAGGGTTTTTGAACGATGGTCGTCTACCCTTTTTATATTTTATGAATGAATATTTACTTATATTTTTATTCTTCATTTGGTTTTGAACATGTTATATGCTGTATGTATGGATGAATTTTCTTTGTTTACATCATCCATGTTATTTCTATTGGTTTTAAGTGTGGTCTGTTCACTTATGAAGGCATTTAGCTTGTCCATGTTTGAAATTTTTTTTTAATTTTTTTTTTGCTCAACACTTTTACCATTCTTAAATTTTACGAGTGTAACTCATCTATGAATGGTATTTCCTTTGCTAGCTTTATTCATCCATAGATTTGACTAATAGCTTGCATTATCCCTCGTCCATAGGCTGGATGGTCCTTTATTCAGCTTTGGGTAAGACGTTTCCAGCATTTACTCTTCCAAAAATTGGATTGTTTGGCTAGTCAAATTCATCCATGGATTTTGAATATCTTTACATGCACGTTTTAACTCATCTATTTATTAGACAAATATACCTTAGGTTTTACCTCCTCCATTGGTTAGACGTGAAAATTCAAAAAGTGTGAACACACAAGAGCTGTTTAGACCCCCAAATTAAAATTACGGCTCGGTTGATTTTACTCTAACTTAAACTAAGTGCAGAATAGAGTAAATGTAAGCAGATAAACAAAATAACTACTCTAAGCCATATTCATCAAATCACAGTAGTAAAATGAAAGCTAAAAGAGTAAGGAAGAAGAACGCAAACACAAGATAACACGCCAATGTGTTATTGAAGAGGAAACCGAAGAACTCAGCGAAAAACCTCTCCGCCGCCCTCCAAGCGGTAAATCGATCCATTAGAGAATAAGTTGGAGTACACAAATAACAAAAGACCCTCCAAGCCTAGTCTACCCTATGTACTCGAGCCCTCCAAACTCCTGCTACCAACTGACTTCGCCAAGTCTTGTCTTCTCTAGCTCTTCGAATCACACAATTTAGCCCGATTGCATCCGCTAAACAAATGGCTTCATCCAATGCTTCCCAGCAACACCAAAACCTCACTTTACACTTAGGATGGGTGTGGTAAGTGTTTGGGCTACCAACCTCTCAAGGATTTGGAAATGAAGAGGTGGAAATTGAGGAAAACCATAATGGATTATGTAGAGGATTGTGGGTATAACAATCTCTAACACTCAAAGGTTGTGGCTAGGGTTTTCTCTCTGGAAAAAACTCTTCAACATATGTGGGTAATGTGAGTATATATAGTGCGGGTAGAGACAGGGTGTATTAGATATGACAAATTGGCAAAATAGAATGTTTC
Source organism: Quercus ilex subsp. ballota (assembly GCA_032727855.1). Lineage (NCBI taxonomy): Eukaryota > Viridiplantae > Streptophyta > Magnoliopsida > Fagales > Fagaceae > Quercus > Quercus ilex. The sequence continues at coordinate 60,320,975 of CM064909.1, read as the reverse complement.
GCAAGTATCTCGCAGGAAGGCCTTACCCACGAGACACTCGCGAAAACCAGTTGTCACCATCTGTCATGACTCTTCACATTCCAGTCATCTGTTGAGCATAAGGTTCACTTTGCGGGAAGGCTACTTGCGAGTTACCCACGAAAACTTCTTTGGTCTTCAATTGCCTTAAGTCTTCACACTCTTTTTCACACACAACCCTTACAATAAAATCCCACATAAAATACAGGGTACAAAAGATTGAACATAATTACAATCAAATTTGGCACGAAATTAAAGCCAACACAAAATAGTTGTAAATCACAACTTTACAAGACAAATGTACCTTAGGTTTATTTTTCTTTACTTTATCCTTATTTTAAGTAAAGCTTATAGACATTACATCCCTGTGTCTAGAGATTTTACTCATCTTGGGCCTTTAGCCTTTTTGTGGATTAGTTTGAATGAAAACAACATTAAAATTAGAAATTCACACAATATTATATACATTGGAAATCCAAACTATATATACACAACATAAATATCGTCCACAAGCATGGCACATGCTTAGAAGCTAGTGCTTTTAGGGAATTAAAAATACTTATGTACAAACAAACAGACTAAGTTCATGACTTCGTCCATCACAAATTCATCCATAGACAGCGCAAAAGTTAGAACTAATGCACTTTTAGGGAGTTAAAGTATTAAAAATATGTAGTACTAGCAATAAACATAAATAAATATGAGGAAAGCAACACATAACTTCAACTTCATCCATGATGATGCTTGTCTAGACTGACCTTTCATTGATAGTATCTTTTTAGATGCTCAACATTCCAGGGGTGCTCTAGCTTCCGTCCATCTAGGGCTTCCAAGTTGTATGATCTCTGCCTTTTGCAGTTGATAACCCTGTACGGTCCTTCCCAATTAGGCCCTAAGCTTTCTATGGGTCGGGTTTCTGGTTGCTAAGGAGACCCTTTTAGGACGAGGTCCCCAATGTTGAAGTGCCTGGATTTCACCATTGTACCTTATTGTCTAACCATAAGATTTTTATACCTTGCTATTCTCTGCTCCGCATCCATCCTTACCTTGTTTATTACATCGAGGTTAAAACAAAGTTGTTCTTCATTCTCCTTGTCCTGATACTTCATCACCCTGTAGTTAGTCATGTGCACTTCTGCAGGTATGACTGCTTTTTCCATAGGCTAGATTGAAAGGAGTTTCCCTTATGGGGGTCCTCACAGTTGTCCTGTAAGCCCATAGAACACATGGTAGCTCGTTTGGCCATATTCCCTTTGCGCCCTTAAGCCAAGTCTTGATGGTCTTTTACAAGGATCGGTTTGCTACTTCTACTTATCCATTTACTTGTGGGTGGAAGGGTAAGGAATAATGATTCTTGATTCCAAGTTGCCCACAAAAATCTTTGAAGGGTATGTTATCGAATTGTCGTCCATTCTCTGACACTAGTACCCTAGGTACTCCAAACCGGCACATAATGCTTTTCCAGACGAAGTTTTTTACATTCTGCTGTATGATCTTTGTTAAGGGTTCAGCTTCCACCCACTTAGTGAAGTAATCAATCCCCACCACCAAAAACTTTATCTGCCTAGTTCCTATTGGAAAGGGCCCCAAAATATCCAATCCCCATTACACAAAAGGCCATGGGGCCATCATTGGGGTAAGGTACACTGATAGTTGTCTAGGGACGTTGCTGAAGTGTTGACATTGATTACACACCTTTACATAAGCCTTAGCATCTGCTTGAATGGTCGGCCAGTAATAACCTGCATGAACGACCTTGTGGACGAGTGTTATTGCTCCTGAATGGTTTCCACATGCTCATTCGTGAACTTCTGTCAATACATAGTTTGCTTCGTCTAGAGCTAAACATCTTAGGTAAGGCTAAGATAAGCCTTTTTTGTATAGCACCTCGTCTATAAGGACATACTTAGCTAATCTGATCCTTAGGTTTCTAGCCTTGTCTCTTTCTTCTGGAAGCCTTCCATCCCTTAGGTAAGTTACTATCAGGGTTATCCAATTCCCTTCACCTTCTATTTGCTGCACCTCTAGAAGATCTATGCTAGGCATATATTGGACTTCATCAAGCTTGTCCACTGATCCATCTGCTGATGCTTCCTTTGCTAAAACGTCTACTTTCATGTTTTTCTCCTTTGAAATTTGAAAGAAACTAGCTTCCTTAAATTTCTTAATATGATGTTTCACTCTACTGAGGTACTTCTTCATCCGTTCTTCCTTCACTTCACATGTTCCATTTACTTGGCCTATAATCAACTGAGAGTCTCCTAGGGTGATTACTGACTCTGCCCCTAAGGACTTAGCCAACTCCAGCTCTTTAAGAAGAGCTTCATACTCAACTTCATTGTTGGTTGTTTGGTACTGTAGACGAGCTACATACTTCAACTTGTCCCCCTCTAGGGATTTCATACAACTCTTATTCCTCTTGCATAAAGTGTGGACGACCCATGCTTTAGCCTCACTTCCTTCATCTAAATCACCATGGTTTGGAGTGAATTCTGCAATGAAATTTGCTAAAGCTTGAGCTTTTATTGCATTCTTAGGTTGATACCTGATGTCAAACTCACTAAGCTCTATAGCCCATTGGATCAATCATCCTACATCTTCCAACTTGTTCATTGCCATCTTGAGCGGATGATCTGTCATGACATTAATGACATGAGCTTGGAAGTAATGCCTTAGCTTCCTGGAAGCCATTATTAGTGCAAAGGCTAACTTTTCAACCATCGAATATCGTCTTTCTGCCCCCCTTAGTGCTCGACTTGTATAATACATTAGCTTCTGCACTTTCCCTTCTTCCCTGATTAATGCTGAACTTACTGCATGTGGAGATATTGCCAAGTATAAATACAGCTCCTCGCCTAGTATGGATGGACTTAACAAGGGAGCCGTGGTAAGATAGTCCTTAAGATATTAGAAGGCCTTCTGGCACTCGTCCGTCCATTCAAATACTTTCTTGAGAACTTTAAAAAATGGCAAACATTTATCAGTAGCTTTTGAAATAAACTTGTAGAGTTGTAACTCGTCTAGTGAGAGATTGGACTTCCTTAACATTTGTTGGTGGTTCCATGTTCAGTATGGCATGGATCTTATCAGGATTCGCTTCAATTCCCCTCTGTGAAACCATGAATCCTAGGAACTTCCCTGATGAAACCTCGAAGGCACATTTACTTGGATTCAGCTTCATGTTGTATTGTCTAAGTGTGTCAAAGGTCTCCTGTAGGTCGCCTAGATGTTTCTTCTCGTCCAAGATCTTCACCAGCATATCGTCCACATAAACTTCTACATTCCGTCCTATCCGTGGATAAAACATATGATTGACCAACCTCTGATAAGTTGCTCTTATTCAAACCAAAAGGCATCACTTTGTAACAAAATAAACCTTGATTTGTAATGAAGGATGTCTTCTCTTGATCCACCTCATCCATCTTTATCTGGTTATAAACTGAAAAGGCGTCCATAAAGCTTAGCAATTGATGACTTGTTGTTGAGTCTACCAACTGTTCAATATGTGGCAATGGATAACTATCCTTAGGGTAAACCTTATTCAAATTAATGAAGTCTATACACATTTTCCACTTGCCATTAGCCTTCTTGACCATCACCACATTAGCCAACCAATTCGGGTAATATACTTCCCGAATAAATTCTGCTATGGTTAAGTTCTGGACCTCTTCCTTGATAGCATTATCTCGCTCAGGAGCAAAGACCCTCTTCTTCTGACGAATAGGCTTAGAAGATGGATACACATTCAAACGATGAGAAATGACACTTGGGTCAATTCCTGGCATGTCTTCATGACTCCAGGCGAAGACATCAATGCTTTTCTTTAAGAACTGGACGAGTTCTTATATTGTCTTCTCCTTTATACTTGTTCAAATTCTGGTAAACTTCTTAGGATTACTCTCTGTGTGGGTTCCTATTTTGGAAAGTACTCAAATCCATTGATGACAAGGGATCTTGGGCCTCCAAGGATGGATGGTTGGACTGGGTCCGGTTCTCTGCGGCCTATTGGGTCGTTATATGAACCGATTTGTGCACAAGTCACATAAAGCTCCTCAAGGCAAAAAATTCGATTTCCTCCTAAGTAATAAAATACCATTGTAAGTGTTTTGGTGTCATAAAATGACCTTTTACTCTTACGAAATAAGTAAAATAATTATTCCTAATATTCACAATGAGAAATAGGTTAAAATAGAAGTTTTAGGGCTTATCTTTTATTGTGTGAACACTTAAAATAGTTCCTTCACTTGGTTCCTCGAGCGTGATGTCGTGGTACCCTGAACGTGATGTCGTGGCTCCCAGGTGTACTAGGTCTGTAATCCATGGAACCCAGAATCTCTGGTTCCTTGAGTTATAAGACCTTTCTCCATGCTTATTATGCAATGGAGTTTTGTCCTTTCCCTTTACCTCTATAGGTTTTGCACAAGAACAACTATACAATACACATATCTTTAAATAATAATAGTTAGTTCCTCAAATTGGGATATACATTCTAAAACATATACATATATATAAACGAATTTCATAGGAATGAGCCAGCCATGAGGATCCTGGCCCCAATTCTCACAAACTTAGTGCTTTTGCACAAGACTTGTGGGATTTGGAACTCAAGTCTAAGTAGCTTTGCTTGGGCATTGCCTTTCAAGACAGTTAGGTGAGGAGGATTTTGTGGGAGAGAGTGATTTCTGATGTGTGTATGTTTTGGCATATATTTCTTTGGAGACTAAGTGATATTTTGAATGATCTCAAAGATATGGGACGAATTCCTCCACCTTGGCTCTCTTATTTTTGTTCATTTTTCTCTCCCTTGTTGGGCTATTAAAACTCTAAGAGTTATCATTTTGAACCTTTGAACTCTCCATTTTTCCCTCCATCTGAATCCCTCTTTTTTTTCCCTCCCTTCTGCTATGCCTTAGTGTTCCTTTTATAGTGGACATGGTCTGGTACCTCGGACGAAGACGTCCCTGGTCTACTGGGTAAAACCATGTCTTTTGGAACCTGAAAAAGTATATTAGGTAGAGGTTTAGCTTAATTAGGCAATTATAACTCAAAAGGGCATTTGACTTTAGTTATAAATGAAAGATTCCTTCTTGGAAAGTCGAAAGAGTGGGTGGGTTGCTCAATGTACTGAATGACAGTTTTAGTTGAAAGTGACAATTAAGAGGAAATTGTGGGGAAGTGTCATGCACATGGGGGAACTGGGTTTTCCATTGGTTCATGCATTCCAAGCAAATATATGAACCAAGGAAAATCTCCAGGATCCTCCTTTCACCAGAAATCACTGCCCTACGACCAAACCATTTCTCCCTTACTATCCACTCGGGATCCTTCGGGCTTGGACCTTAGGTTATAAAGATAATACCTAATTTCGCTGGATTTTTAATGGCTTTTTTTGCTGAAAATCTGAACATACACCTTGGTTTTCCCATATGTCAACCAAGGTGCTTTTCTCAAGGCTTCAAAAGGACACATCAAGGTCCTAGGGCCTTGATGTTCATCTTGCTGCATATCCTTTGGTCTGACCGAGATCCTTGCTGCATGTCCTCTGGCCTGACCAAATCTAGGTCCTCTTCTTCTTTTATTTATTTATTATTGTTTCTTTCTTTTTCCTTCTTTTTGGGACTTTAGGCATTCATAGTCCTTCTTAACTTCATGAATTCGACCTTCTTTTGTTAAGGCCCATGGTCTTTTCTTACTTGTCATGGAATTGGCTTTCTTATGAAATTTTGGTCCTCAACACCCTCTTCCAAGGGGATGTCCTCTAGTACTTCAGTGGGCTCTACAGTAACCCTTCTTTCCTCTATATTCATCGTCTGCACATGCTCATTCATAGCCAACATAGCTAAGTAGCATTCTCTAGCGGCCAACTGATCTCCTTGTACTTGCCCTATTCCATAATTTGTTGGGAACTTGACATATAGGTGGCAGGTAGATGTTACTGCCTTCCAATTGTTTAAAGTTGGTTATCCAATGATGGTATTGTAGGAAGATCAACAATCAACGATGAGGAAATTTACTTCTTTGGCTATCTGTTATGGATACGCTCTTATCACTGTGGGTAGAGTAACAGTGCCCACTGGTTGTACCTTCATTCCTCCAAATCCTACTAAGGGTGAATTCAATGGACGAAGTTGATCTCGTCCTAGCCTCATCTACTGGAAGGCGGGATAATATAGGATATCTGCTAAACTCTCGTTATCTATCAACACCCTTCTAGTCGTGTAGTCTGCAATGAGCAAAGTTATAACGATCGCATCGTCATGTGGATGATGGACCCTCCCAGCATCTTCATCTATGAAAGTAATAGCTTGCTCGTTTGCCCCTTTCGTCCTAAGAACTCGTCCAGAGAGTTGGACATTCTACACCACTTTCAGGTAAGTCTTCCTTGACTTGGACGATTGCCATTCTGAAGTTCCTCCTACAATGACTCTTATTTCTCCAAGTGGGGGCCGTGATGGCTCTTCTATCTTTCCTTTCAACTTCTCATCCTTATGATCTCGTCCAAGAAAATTCCTCAACTTTCCTTACCTAATGAGATTTTCTATTTGTTACTTTAAGTCATAGCACTCGTCCGTGTCATGTCCATGATCTCTATGAAAGCGGCAATACTTATTCTTATTACGTTTATTGGGATCTCATTTCATCTTCTCTGGCCACTTTAAGGATGGATCATCCTTGATTTGCATAAGCACTTGATCAAGTGGAACATTCAAGGGTGTGTAATGTTGACCTCTTCCTGAAGATGAACTTGCCTTCCTGTTGTCTTTATCCTTCTTCTCTCCTATTCGGGCCTTCTTTGGACGAGGGCCTTGTTCAGGATGGCATGGGTGGTCTGCTTCCATTTGCTCTGCTCTCTTCCTCTTCTTGGCAATGATCGCATCCTCTGCATTCATAAAGCTTTGGGCTGAATGGACAAGCTCAACCAAGGTCTGCGGTTCTTGATCATAAAGCTTATGGATGAATAAATCTGAACTAACTCCATTGTGGAAGGCCGCTAATAGCAACTTGTCATCCATCTCGTCTACCATTAAGGCTTCCCTGTTGAAGCAAGTGATGAAGGACCGCAAACTTTCATTTTCTCATTGCTTTATAGTCAGCAGGCTGGACGAAAAGCGTTTATGCCTCTGTCCTTCAATAAAGTTGTTGACGAACAACTTACTCAACTCCTCGAAAGAACCAACAGTGTTCCTAGCCCCTTAAAGGTGGTTGGGAAGGCCTTACACATTATCTTATCTGAAAATCCTTGAAGGTGCATTGTGGTCTTGAAGGTTGCAATGTGGTCACATGGGTCGCGCGTTCCATCATACGAATCCAATGAAGGCATCTTGAACTTGGAAGGCAGGGGATGACTATTGATGGAAGCTATGAAAGGGGAATCAGTTCAATAAACTAAATCATCTACGTGATTCGTCATTCTCATATTCTCCCTTACCTTTTCTATGGCTCTCCTCATTTGGTCCATCTCTCTTTTCAAGTGTGGCACCTTACATGAAGCGGTACCCCTTGAATGGTTCTAGCGCTCAACATTTTCTCCTTCTCTAACTTCTTGACTTTGAGCTCGTCCTTCCGCGCATCGTTCATGACATTGCCTCCTTTAGTTGATCTCCCAGGTTAGTTCTTGATTTTGACGGGTTAGCTCTGCCATGGCAGCTACCATGGATTGTATTTGTTGGACGGAAGGTGGTTGCATGACATATGTTGACTGGTGAGCGCGGTTGGGGTGACTGGAAGCGTTCCCACTCTCCTGGTGGCCTGGACTAGTGGTCATTGATCTTGTCTGGACCATACAGCCTTTTGTCTAAGAAAAATAAATTGCAAACTACAAATTTAACTTCCCCACAGACGATGCCAATTGATGATGCACAGAAAATTAGTAGGTTGAATGCTCAGGGCTTCAATGGACTAGTGGTTGCTTGGAAGGCTTGAAAAGAAAGAAAGACAATATCAAAGGTAATTGGGGTGAATCGGCCAAAAACCCTACGATGCTTAAGTTAGTTTTTCTCTCTAGAACTCAAGAATTCTAACTTTTAGGAATAGTGGAAACTTACTTTCATTTGATGTGGATAAGTCCTTATATAGTGAGTTTTGGAGTGGTTACTTGTTTGGTTACTTCCTCAACTTGTATGGACGTTAGAAGGTTCAAACTTAACTTCTACAACTGCTATAGAAGTTAGAATATTTTATCTTATCTTCTACAACTGCCATTAAAAGTTAAGAACTTAGTGGGAAGTTAGAGCGATGAACAAGGATTTTGCTCATACTTCAAAATAGTAGAACGTGGTTCAAATTATAAGCTTTTGTACATAAAATCATTTTGGAGATTTTCTAAGTGTTGAGGGGTCATCCAGGTGTTTCCATGCTGGACAACCTTCTTTAGTTTAGACGACCTTCTTATGCTGGATGACCTTTTTATATTAGGACAACCTTTCTAGACTTGGATGACACTATGGACGAACTGGAGGTGCCCAATTTTTGGTTCACCATTAATTTTAATTGTCACAAGATTTTAATGGAGAGTTTAATATAGAATCGAATTTAATCTCAATTATTAATTTATACACACACACACACACACACACACACACACACACACATATATATATATATATATATTATAGATTATAGATAATAAAATGAAATATGAATATAAAAATTTCCTCCATCCCAAGATATGGACCTATTGTCCCAAATCTCTCAATTTATTTTTCTTCATCTTTTGTCTCTCTTCTTTCTCTCATCACTTTTTTCGATCTTTCTCCTTACCTTACCTAATAAATCCTATCTTACTCTTTGTGATCCACAACATGTGGGGTTTTAGTGGTGATGAAAACTTAGGATTTGAAGCAGGTGACAACTTAGAGTGGCTAGGTGCTCAGTATTGAGTCTATTGACCAGGTTTTGGTGGGTTTTTCTTTTGGGAAGGGAGTGTTGGTGAAATTTTATGGTCGGTTTCTAATAATGGAAGCTAGAGTGTCATGCACAGCAATAACACAAGGGAATAACCAAAAACATTTATAAAGGAAAAAAAAAAAAAAAAAAAAAAAGAAGGTAAATTTGGATTAGTAAAGTGACAGTGTGACTAGTTTAATACATTGACTTAGAACTTTGAGAAGTTTGTTTTGTAACTTTTGTTTGCTATTATTTATTCCATCACGACCTTTTTTTATCCGTGGGTTAAACGAACTTGTTTTTACTTCCAATGGTTTTACATGGATACAAAGTCGAATAAATGCACAAATGGTACAAAGGTGTGTACCATTCCGAAGTTCATCAAGAATTACAGACTTTATGGTTGAACTGCTGGTATGATATAGTTCTTATAACATTGAAACTAACACCCTGATCTTCTAATTTGAAATTAGAAGCTTATAAATTTTAAAAATACCCAAATTGATACTTTTTTCTACATTTCTGTCTCATTTTTTTGAGAAAAAAAGAATCTTTTTTGATCAATTTGGGTATTTCTCAAAAGTTTAGGGGGTTGATTTGATTTTGATCTAAAGTTTAGGGAGTGTTTTTGCATTTACCTAGATCTGTCAAAACTAGACTCGGACCTGTCCACCGGCCTGAACCTAGGAAAAATATGGGCATATGAGTTTTTTGGACATGTGAATTACTTTTTGTTTTTTATATGCTCTTTTTTCCCCTCTCGCTTTTTTAAGAAAATCAATTCTCTACACTTCTTATTCTCTTCTTCAGCTTCTCTCCCACACTCATATACGAGGCTAATTGGCTGGAGCTTTAGTCACCACCAAAGCTTTCTTCTCAATAGTCTCCTCTACTTTGTCAGTCAATTTTTCTTTTGCCACCTACCGACCCACAGTCTAATCTAAGATCTCTCAATCTAGTGAGGATAAATTTCTCCATTATACTCTCAAAAGTCAAAATCCCCCATTTTTTATAAGCTTAGGTTGATCTAATGATTTATTGTTTATGTATATATTATTATAATTAGAATTTAGTAAATTAGGGTTTGCGAATGTTGCAATTTTATGGATTTTGGACTTTAGGGCATTTAAATTATGGGTTTAAGAATGTTTCGATTTCTATTTTACAGTGGATTAGGGTATGAGAATGTTGCAATATGTAATGAATTAAGTAGTTATGTATTATTTAACTTGAACTATGTAAATTTCAGATTTTATGTATTGTTTGATATTTACTTTAGAGTGTTTTTGTTTATTTGTTTTCTTATTTGTATTGAAAGGAAGACATAAACAATGTGATTAAGTTTCTTTTATACACACACCCACACTTTCATGCGGAAAAAAAATAAGGGTCATACAATGTCAACTCAACCTTTACAAGACTGAGTTGGGATCATAGGTTTGTTAAGCTGTTTAAGACAACTTGTTTCTAACCCAAATCATATCAACCCAAATCTATTTGCCAATTCTTTATATCAATTTTTTTAAAAATAAAATAAAAATCTTGAGAAATAATATTCTAACTTAAAGAGTAGTATATATATCATATGTTGCAATTGAAGTTTACACTTCGTTTGGAAGTTCCTAAATGAATAACAAAGCATTTCTTTTGCACATAAAAGCTTTTATTTATATGTTTATCTAAAATACAATAAGAGTGCAGCTCCCGCCGCGGGGGGTGGGGGTGTGTGGTGTTAAATTACTCGAAAGTTGGTTGGAGTTGGAGACACTTTGAGAGACATTGGACACATATAGCTCAACGCAAGTGACAACAATTGTTGGCTGTTAACTTACTTACTCATGATTTTTTTATTTTTTATAAAGCCACAATTTTATAGATATAAAATTGTACTACTTATAAAATTAAAAAAAATCTAACACAAATGTAAACTAGGACAAAATGGGTTGCTAGCTAGACCTAATTTCAAGATAGCTCATGGTTGTTTGCGACTAATTTTATTTTATTTTTTTTAGAAGAGTTTGCAACTAGTTATGCTTCATAGAGAAATTGAGAGAAACCGAAAAAATTTAACTAGCAATGCCAAACATGCTTTAAGTTCTTTCGAGTTAAGTGCAAGATACAAATTCCATTACAATGATGGTTGGGTGTCAAAGCACAACCTATTATACAATGATTTGTTACCAACATATTATGCACGTACGGAATAAACATAAAATTTGGCTAAGAACTTTATAACTCAATTAACACTTCTTAATAATTCCAAATGAGATGTTCAGAATTGAAATCTCACATCTCCCAATTATCAAATTATTATAAATATATATATATATATATATATATATATATATATTTTTAATAAAAAGTTCGAATTTGAGATAGGCTTCCAAGAGTAGACCCACCCAACCCCAACATTAAAAAAGTATCCCAAAAACTCATTATTTGCATTGTCCAGCCCAAAATGCCAAATTATTAGCCAAACTATGCCAAGCCCAACCCAAAAAGCACCACTCAGTACTTCGCCAGAGACACAGAGTTCAGAAACTTCTTACATTTACATGTACATCTCTCTCTCTTTCGCCAGAGCCAGACAGACAACCTGAACAAATCACGAAGCCACTGATCGGTGAGACCCTTTTCTTTTTCTCTTTTGTTTTTTTTGTTCCTTTTAATTTCGCTTCTTCTTTTTTTCCACTCACTTTGCCTTCGGTTTACACAAAATTTGTTGCACTTTTCTTTTGTGATCTGATGAATGTAGGCGAAATTTTAGGTGATTGATAATAGGGTATTGCTTAATTTCAACATTTCCGAGGATTTGTATTTTCTACATAAGCTTGTAAATCAAACATCATAGAATCTGGGTCTTATAAATATATATTTGCTAATTTTTTTGTTACTGTCACCCATTATGGTTTGTTATGTTATGCCAATAATTAAGAAAAAAAAAGTTAGATTTGATTTATTGTAAGAGTATATCACAGAAACCAATTAGAAAAATTTCAGGATTGTAATGAAAATTTGTTCTTCTTTGAATGATGATCAGAATGCAGTGTTACGTCCTCATTCTGGGTGTTGATTCTTCTTTGTATTTCCATATGTTATTCTGGGTGTTGATGAATAGGAAATAATATTTAATTGGAGCGAGAAAGAATAGAGAGTCTGATGCTAGTGTATGTGAATGGTGGGTTAGCTGAAATCGAAATAGTAGGGGTGTTAGTTTCAATTTGGCTTAAATTTTATTGAGCCTGATGTGAATGCTCTTTTACAACTTTCTCTAAATTTTGTGAAGCTTTGGCTTCACCATTGCTAGAGCCGGGTAGACAACTCTCTTTGGTTTTTTTGTAATTGTCAGAGATTTTGTAAATTGAAGCTTCAATGGCGACGAGATACTGGGTGGTCTCTCTTCCAGTTCAGAACTCTGCAACTTCTTTGTGGAACCGATTGCAAGAGCAAATCTCCAAGCATTCCTTTGACACTCCTCTCTATAGAGTACTCACTCATTCTCTCATTTCCTTGGAAGATCTGTTTCTCTTTGCTTCAATTTCATGTCATTGTTGTCTTTCTTTCGTTTTTATATTTGATCTTTCCAGTTCAATGTTCCTAATCTACGTGTTGGCACCCTAGACTCACTTCTCTCTCTCAGCGATGATCTCCAAAAGGTAATTCCTCCAACATCTGAATCCAATTTTGAAGGTCTTTTTTCCTGATTCACAGAATGTGTTGCTTTTTTTTCTTTTTTCTTTTCTTTTTTTTTTTTGAATTTTAGATACAAATTTTGTAAATTTATTTTTATTTTTATCTTTATTTTGATTCACTGAATCTGTAATTTCTTGAACTTATTTCTGCGGCTATTTAACTGCAAATTTGGCTTTGATCTGAATCCAATTTCGAAAACTTTTTTATTTCTTTCTTTTAATTTTAAGTGCAAATTTTGTAGTTTTGTCTTTGTTTTTTTTTTTTTATCAATATTTTATGAATTATTAAGATTCATGGAATCTGAAATTTCTTCAACTTTGTCTGTGGCAATTCGATTGCAAATTTGAAATTGATCTGTTATTTCCGTGATTTTCGTTGTTATTATTATTATTAAATTGGAGTTTTACTGTGGAATTTTGTAGTCAAACAGCTTTGTGGAAGGAGTGTCACACAAGATCAGGCGTCAAATCGAGGAATTAGAGAGGGTATCGGGTGTGGAGAGCAATGCTCTTACTGTTGACGGAGTACCAGTTGATTCGTACCTCACTAGGTGAATCACAATTCTGTAAAATCAATAGAGATATTTTGACTTAGGATTTTGGTTTTTTCTGTTATTGTGAGGGATCTGGGTATTATTAACCAAGAATTTTTGTTTTGGTTTTGTAATGGAAAAGGTTTGTTTGGGACGAAGCCAAGTACCCGACTATGTCACCCTTGAGGGAGACTGTGGATGGTATTCATAGTCAAGTGTCAAAGATTGAGGATGATCTCAAGGTAATAATTAATTTCGTCTTGATTTGATATGTTGGTTATCTATTGTTTGAAGGCAGATACAAGGAACCATTGCTTGTTAGTAAACCAAGCCTTGACAACACTGTATAGTTAAGATTCTTCGAGATCAGCTGAGAGAGATTCTATAGAATAAGTTTCTTTACAATGACCTATGTGATTTGGTTAGGTGTTTATAGTAAATCAGCTGTTCACTGCACTTGACTACAATGTGTTTTGTTTTCTGTTTAGCTTATGACATATGATATCTGTGGATTGTGGATGTCTTAAGTGTGGGGTTATCTTCCTTAGCTGGATGAATTGCTTGGGAGAATGCCAAAAATAGGAAGGATGAGCATCTGTGTACAAAGCATAGAGACTTACAATTGTAAAGCCAGGATATTTCAGAGAATGATGGGTATGGCGAACTCCTGTGGCTCATATTAAGATACAAAACCCTTCCAAGAACTCTTCTAGTGTATAGGGTCTTTTTTTTTTTAATTGGTGAGTTACACGCACATCTAGCGGGTCTTGGAGCACAATTCAGCTTCCATTCTATTCTTCTGAGGGAAGGATGTGTCATTGGAGCTAGAGCTCATTGAGTCATTGGCTTTAGTGTGTCAGATCTTTTGTACATGGTTATGAAACTTGAGTGTTTGTTTCACCTGCTTTCTTTAGGCTATATAGCACAGTCATGCACTGAACTAGGCAACTGATTAGTTTTGGCACAGACTCTATCATACTAGGAGGTAACAAAAAAGGAGCATAGAATGTTGATTCCCTGACACCTTGTGATAAGTAGGGTGTAGTAAATTGCTGCATGAGTGTTTATGATTTTTTATTTTGAAGGAAATAACCTTGGCTGTCCTCATATTTTCTAGGCATGTATTCATTTCTACTTTAATATGACTGGCTACCACCTTACAAACTTTAGTTTTCTCCCCGTCATTTATCATGTAGATTTTTTTCCTCCACTTGGATTGATTAGATCTGTTATGTTTCTTGACTGAAGAAGTAAACCTCATAATTAAGCCAAAGCTCTTTAGTTTTTTAGATTGACTTATAAATTAATAAATAAACCTTTATTGTTTAGATGAATATATATGGGTCTTAAAGCTTTGTCTCTTATATTAGGTTCGTGTTGCTGAATACAACAATGTGCGTAGTCAGCTTAATGCTATAAACCGAAAGCAAAGTGGAAGGTACACGTTTTTCTTCTTTCTTTCTCTTTTTCTCTTTTTTTTTTTTTTTGGGGTGGGGTTGGGGGGGGGGGGGGGGGGGTGGGTTTGGTTTGTTTAAAGTCTAATTGCACATATATGCGAAATAGTTGATTCTGGTTTCTGATCAGACCTAGCTTTCTGCATTTTTCAGCCTGGCTGTACGGGATCTCTCAAATCTAGTGAAACCAGAGGATATAATTACCTCAGAACATCTAGTGACTCTCCTTGCAGTTGTTCCCAAGTATTCACAGAAAGACTGGTTAGCCAGCTATGAGACTTTGACTAGCTATGTGGTATGGATTATTATTTCTGGTTATGTATTCTAGTTCCTGTTGGTTCGGCCTTGTTGATATTGTGGTAGAGTTGTGATTTAGTAGGCTACATTGCTTACAATTTGATATGGGTTCACTTTAATTGATCAACTTATCCATCATGCCCCTTAAATCTGTGGAACAATTGTGCTACCTTTCTGACAATATGATATGGGTCACTTCAATTGATCCAACTTACCTATCATACCTGTTTAGCAAAAAACAAAAAAACTTTACCTGTGCAATAGTTGTAATCACATTGTTTTATTTTTAGTTATCGTGATCTTACCTCAAGTCTGATTAATCTTGCTATGTGCTTTCAGGTCCCCAGGTCATCCAAGAAGTTGTTTGAGGATAATGAATATGCTCTTTATACTGTGACACTCTTTGGGCGTGTTGCAGACAATTTTAGAACAGCTGCACGTGAAAAAGGTTTTCAGGTGAGTATGTTGTACAAGTGGCCTGATCCAGGGATGTTACAACAGTGAATCTCCATCATGTCATTTAAAATTTATATCCTGGCATGCTCATTTGTACTGTCTGCAAAGCAGAAATGCATAAAGAATTTGCTGCGCTTATGCTAATTTCAGCATTTGACTAGGTGGAACATATCTAATTAGTGGCTTGTTATTTTAATATGTGATTCAGATTCGTGATTTTGAACATAGTCCAGAAGCACAAGAGAGTCGGAAGCAGGAGTTAGAAAAGTTAGTTGAAGATCAGGGAAGTTTGAGAAGTTCTCTTTTGCAGTGGTGCTATAACAGTTATGGGGAGGTATTTTTCATTTTGTTTTTTTTATTATCTATAAGATGCATCTGACTTATGTGTGCACCACTGTAGCCTATTTGCCTATATGTGGTCCCGTTTTTGCTCAGAATCTTTCAAATTGCTGTTTTGAACTACAATTTTCAGTTTTGCTGTTTGATCTATTATTATTACTATTATTGGTATACATTGTTGTTAAACTTGTTCTCGTTGATGTTGTCTTGCCCTTTGCAATAGGTTTCATAATTTTCTTTTATACTGAATAGGTTTCCTGCCTGTAGGTTTTTAGCTCCTGGATGCACTTTTGTGCTGTGCGCGTTTTCACAGAGAGCATTTTGAGATATGGTCTGCCGCCATCTTTCTTGGTATGCAGACTCTTATGTTCGTTTGTGGTTTTCCAACCAAGAATTTGCCTTTTTTGACAGAGCATGGGTTGTTGAAATGATTTCAGGCATGCGTTTTAGCTCCGTCGGTAAAAAGTGAGAAGAAAGTGCGCTCAATCCTTGAAGGGTTGTGTGACACTGCAAACAGGCAAGTCCACAAGCCTTTGTGTATGTCTTATGGTATAGAATGAGTACACCTCAATAATTACAGTTAAGAATAAGAGGGTCCAGGTTGACATGATCTTAACTACCTAGGCCATATGTACTCATTGTAGATGCAGATGAACTTAAGATCCATTATTTAGTTAACTAATGAGACCATGTTATTTGAGATTGTTACATGATTCAGTGGTCATGGGAGGGTATATTACTCTGTATGGTGAAGAAAAATATGAAGGTTGTCAAGAGGTTTAAAATTCATTGCTTCAGTGACTGTTTGATGATAAAGCTAAACTCTAAACTATTTTCTAAATTTTTATAGGAACTTCTGACACTTGAATTCTTTATGCCTTTTTAAGTTCAAAAAATTGGGAGCACATCTTGCAGTTCAATTATGATGTGTATTGTTTTGTTTGCTCACCTATGCAATAATACATAGGATGATACTAATTGCAATGTTGTATTTCTGGAAAGTTTTTGTACATTTGTATATCTTAGTGGTTTTGTAATCTGATTTATGTTTCCTCATTTTGTTTTTCCTCTGATGTTTGGATGCAGCACATATTGGAAAACTGAAGATGAAGTCGGAGGAGGGGTGGCTGGTCTGGCAGGTGATGCTGATTCCCATCCATATGTCTCCTTCACAATCAATCTTGTGTGATCAGTGCTGACTCTGAGTTCATTATCTGTTTCGAAGTCATAGTCCAAGGATTTTTCTAGACACCAATAATAATGGAAGTGTTCAGTGGTAATGTATATTAAATTTAGTTGCCCAATTCTTTGTGTTCAATTATAGTTTCAGCTTTGGGAGTTCCAGTGACTCTGATGGTACGAGGGTGGAATCTGTGAGAAAGGTTTGCTCTGTAGAAATTTGTATTACAAGATTTATATTATGAGATTGCGGGATCTGCATTTACAAAGTTGGACAGTAATGCTCTTGGTGTATTTTATAATAATGTTATATTAATAATTTAAAAATGCAATACATTTTGTTTTTAATGTACTACATTCACTTGCCTTTGAAATGTGATGCTCTCAGAACTAGTCTAGATAGGTGATTACCGATTACAACCCTTGAATGTTTAACTGTTTAGTGTGGAGTACGGACCAGTGGGCACTGGTAGAGAAATTGGATGATGAAAATGCATGCTGGAGCTTGGCAAGGATGATGAAGACTTGGACAGTGAGTCAGTGACATATGTTTGGATTTGGGCTTGGAAGAGCAGTGTGGATGTAGGTAGAGCTGGAATAAGTTGAAATGGCTTAAGGGATTCGAGAGCCTGATTATTACTCCTCAGCCTTGGACTATGGCTTGTAGAGGCACTATGGCGCGTGTCGGTGGCTCTGCTGGCCGTTACCCTAGATAATTTTTTCCTTCTTTCTATTTCAAGGTAACTTGCACACATAAGAGGGATGGAATTAGAGGTGGAATGTCATTTGGGGTAGAGCTTAGTGGTATGTACTACTATGTAGCCTGATCTTTATTTGGGCTACGGATCATTGGTATATGGCTTGATCTTTAAGATTATGACAACTCATCATCTAATTCTATGAAATATATATATATATATATATAGAGAGAGAGAGAGTGTGTGAATTACAATATACTGCTAACTTCACAACCTCACAGCTCAAACCCTTTCCCTACTACTCCCCAGGTACTTTGTGCAAGGGAGGTGTTAATTCAACTATAAGGCCCTTGACAAATTATTCTATGAAATAATTTGATTGTAAATTGTAATACATTTATTCAGAAATTACTTAGAAGGCAACATTGGGTCAATGATATGTAGTATATACTGTATAGTATATATTAATTCTTCTTTTACTACCTATCTATTTTTCCCTTATTTTCTTCTTCGGCCAGTTTGTTATTTTCTTCTTCGGCCAGTTTGGTGGTTCTTTGTTCTGGTGGTGATCTCTCTCTCTCTCTCTCAATTTGCGTGTTTGATTACTAAGGAAGTTCAAGAAAAATAGGATAATATGAATCTGAATAGATTTCAAATATCAGAAGGCATTAGTGTTGAAATTGGATCGAGCAGCGGAGCAGTTAAAATCGCAAGTATGCCTTCAGGTAAAGTTGGATTGAGCAGGTATAACCGTTGCTCTATGATTCATAATAGGTTCAATGACTGAAAATATGTCATTAAACCTTATATTCATCGGGCTGGATTGAATGGTTCTTTGAGCCCTCCTAAGCCCAACCCACTCTAAAAATTGTATTAAGCAATAAATTGGGCAATTTATCCAGTCCAAATATTTCAGCTGGACTTCTAATTTCTAAACCCCCATTCAGACCGCTCTAAGATGGAATTTCTTTCGTTTTTCATACCAAATATTACTAATATGCTATGGGAAAATTTAATGGATGTTCTAAGAGCATTGATTTAGGAAATATTTTTTAAAAAATTTTATGAAAAAAAAATTATCGACTTTTTGATAGTTTTTATATTTTTCATGAAAGTATTATTAAAACATTTCTAAAATAGTCTATTAACAAATGCTCTAAAGGTATCTATAAACTGGACCCATATCTAATTTATTCTTTAGTAAAGGTCATTAAAGACCCATCTTCAAATAGAATTAAGTGATGTATAGATACTATAGGTGTTACTATAATTAATTATACATCGACTTAATCATTTATGATTATACCAAGTGTGACGAATGATACGCATTATTATGCAAAAAAAAAAAAAAAAAAAAGGCTCATTAGTTAAAAATGTAGCATATCAAAGATGGTGAGTGAATGTGATACTTATTTTTTGAGCAAAAAATTTGATACGTTTGACTTGACAAATTAACAATCATATCCATTTGTATCTATTTTAAAAATAATAATAATAATACAATATACTCCAAGTATTTCTCTTATGAATTATATATAAATATGTCAAAAAAATAAATGTGCAATGAAAGATGCTTGTTTGATTGATTACAAGTTGCATGTGTTATCTCTCTCATACTAAAATATGAAAATAAAAACTTATACCATAAGTAACATCTCCTAACTTGTGGGACCTTTAGGAAGCTGCATGCATAAGAGAATAATTGTAAAGGATAGGCATATATGTATGTGGAGCTATCATCGGCTAACCGGCCTAGATAGGGCCATTTTGCGTGTCAAAGTACTCATCACCTAATCAAACATATTAGATATATAGATAAGGAACCTCTTTTTGCATGAGTTGGAATGATTAGTTTTTATGTTTTTCTTCTTATCTCTTAAATATGCAAATGGATAATATGTTGATCCCATTTGTAACGGCTGCACTTGTCACCTTAGAAGTAGTTAGAACAGTGACAGACTCTTGTTTTGTACATTTGTGATATCTCAGCCTCATATGAGTAGCTGATGTGTCGTATATTGAATTGAAAAGGATGAGTGGTTAATGTTAGTTAAAACTTAAAGAACACTAAGACTGTCATATCCAATCTGCATATACAAAGTTTTGGCTTGATGTTAATTTGCCTCTAAACCCCATCAGTACACAATCTCCAGATTTTAATGAGGATGTTGCATGAAGAAATATTGAGTTTTTGAACTTATACATGTTAATTTGCCTCTAAACCCCATCAGTACACAATCTCCAGATTTTAATGAGGATGTTGCATGAAGAAATATTGAGTTGTTGAACTTATATATGTTAGAATAAGAACCCAAGCTTTCCAATTTTACTGCCACATAAGTCTTAAGAATTTAATTCCAGCAAAAAATTTGTTTTTGTTTTTGTTTTCTCTAGAGAGGTTGAAAAATCAATGACAGCTACTTTCCTTTTAGAAAATAATAGATGACCTTTAACCCATTAATTTTCACTCACAAGACTTAAAAGTGTCAATTGAAATATGAAAGTCTTGGCACAAAAACGTTGAAGATTAAGCAAGGAAAACATAAAGTACTATTACATTAAAAAAAAAATGATGATAACTGATACAAGACCGTTGCCTCAGCATTTAAGACCTTGTGTCAATCTTAAGCAATCATCTTTCTTATTAATTAGTAGTATTAAAAAAGAGAGTCAACAAACATGGAGATCTGAGTCATCTTGGATAAGGTGCTACGTAGATACATAGGATTGATGCACCTTATGATATGGTTAAACTGTTTAAAGTCTTCAAGGTTTAACCCTGCTAAAATGTCTTCAAGGTTTAACCCTGCTAAAATGTCTTAAAGTTCATAGCAACGACCACTTGACCTCGTACGTATACAGAAAATCAAGTCAGTACTAAAATTATAAGTTAGAAAAGTAAGGTAGAAACGTTTTTTTTTTTGAGAAGCAGGTGGAAACGTTTGAATTGATTGATTGATAAATTTTGCATTAAATCAATGAGTTAGGTTAACAAGTGCTCTCAGAACATTTGTTAATAGATCATTTTAGGAAATTAAAGTTTTGAAATCATTTTATGAGAATTATAAAAAATCGTCAAAAAAATTAATTGCTATTTTTCTTTTCTTATACAAAGTTTTTAAAAATATTTCTTAAACCAATATCCTTCAGACATTCGTTAACTTTTCTCATAGGTTTAAGAAATGTTTTTAGAAACATTTGATGGGAAAGGAAAAAAGCAACTGATTTTTTAGATAGGATTTTTTTTTTTTTAATATATTTTCCATAAAAATAGTATTAAAATTTTTCTAAAATAGTCCACTAACAAATTTCCTATTGGCACCCGTTGACGGACCATTCTTAATTACATCAAGCCTACTAATGAAGATATCAAGTACAATTCAAACCTTGAACATCCATCATTTGATCTAAAGATTATTGGCTTTCTAATAACTAAGACTTAATTCAGTAATTAAATTGGGTACCAAAACTGATAAAAACATGAATTAAGTTTTTTTTTTTTTTTTTGGGGGTAGCTACAAACCGATCTAACTTTTGAGAGACGAGGAATGCAAGCTACTCATGTCTGCATGAGTCAGGGGGTTGAACTCGAACCCATTGGCCCTGGCAGTTGGTGTATATGACCCAATTGCAACAAAATTTATGACACCAACATGGGTCTGGTCCCATTGACCCAATAGCCAACCACCCATGTACATATTGGGTTGGATAGGGAGGTTTAATAATTTTGAGCCTATACAGCTTCCCCTATAAGAGAAAATAATGCATTTCGGTTGAGAAAGAGGTAGGTGAGGACTCCTGCAATAATAGACATGGAGTTTATTTTGTCAATGTGAGCCTAATACTAGCTGTAGACTTCTTGAGAAATGTGATGTTGGTGGTAGTGGGTGAACAAAAATGAAATATCTGCTATAGTTTCAATGTCAAGCAAAGCATGCGGACCTGCATTGGATATTGAAAGGTCTAGCACATTTATCCTACAAAAAAATTAAATGCAACAGGCCATGAAGTTCAACAATGAAAATATAATTTTGTTGAAACTTCAATGAGCAAACTTAATACTAACTAAAATAATAGGAGTCGATGTCAATATATATTTATGTCATTCAGGTTAACAAAGAAGTTAAATGTTTGTTAAGACTTCAATTTAGCTAACCTAAATCTAATCACTAAAATAACAGGAGTCAAGTCAAATGATTATATCATTCTATATGGATAATTTTGTTACCAAGTTATGGCTAAAATATTATACTTAATACTCTGGATCCACTCCCATAAAATCTTTATATATATGTTAATCTTGGACTACCCAATTTAAAAATATATATATAAAAATAAATTTGGATTAGTGTGACTAGTGGTCTAATCCAACCAGGCAGAAAGGGACAAGGGCAAGTGCACTGGTTCTCACAAAGGAGATGTGGACATGTTAGCCGAGGTTACATTTTAATGGATTAAGCTTGTTAGAAGCTTAATTAGCACTCTAAAATTAAGATAAACTACTCATTATTTTTAATTTGAATAGAAGATTCTCAAAAACATTAATTCAAGTTAACAAATACCTAAAACTTAGATGGTCGTTAATATTGATATATCATTTATGTCAAGATGGATTAGGACATGTACAACTTGCTTATCATGAAACTCTTTAACATTGAAATATGATCTCATTCGGTACTTGAATCTTGTTCAAAGCTCAAAAACTATTTTGATATACGGCCACATTTAGTTTTTATTTTTATTATTTCAAAGACAATCAAGATAATAAAAAAAAAAAATTAAGTGATATAGACTATAGAGCATGGACGAGTCAAAAAGAGAGAAAGCAACATTCACATTGTAAATGGATAGCTATGGTTAACCAACTTAATTAGCTTGTAATTAATTGATGGTGTTGATGATATAAATTGAGCTTTGAGCCTCAACTATATGTATTATGCCATATACTATAATACCATTATATATGGATGTATTCATGATAGTATTCAAGCAAACTAAACCAACATATATACTTGGGACAAAATTGTTAAATGCCCTTTTTGGGCAAACTAAGCAGCATTTTGCCATATTTTTCAAACTAATTAGGAAAATACCCCTCTTTTAAAAATCGATTTTCTCAAAATTGAGTTAGGCCCTATAGCGGCGTTTTTAAAAAGCCTATAGTGACGTTTTTAGGACCTATAGTGATGTTTTGTAACTCGACTTTCATTAAATCGAGTTTTAGGCAATTTTTTTTAATTTTTTTTACCTATAACTCGATTTTATATAAATCGAGTTACAAAATGCTATTATAGGTCCTGAAAATGTCACTATAGGCTCCTTAAAAACACCGCTATATGGCCTAACACGATTTTGAGAAAATCGATTTTCAAAAGAAGGGCATTTCCCTAATTAGTTTGAAAAACAAGGCAAAACGCTGCTTAGTTTGCCCAAAAAGGGCATTTGGCAATTTTTTCCTATATACTTGAAAATTTTCTAAGACATTGTGTAGAAACTGCAAAGCCTAGATAAGAAGAGAGAGACAATATTAAAGCTTGTCTTTGGATCAGATAGAATTATGATCCCTCTTGTCCCCGTCATTGGATATATTAATCCGTCACCTTTTTGTCAACATGAGTTCGTTTTTCAACTTTCCAGTTCCACCAATTTCTTTTATTTTTTAGGCTTCTGCCTTTGAATTTTTGAAGAGAGGGAAGAAAAGGAAAAAGCGAGGGATTATCATTAATTTTTGGAAAATGCTAACGAATGCCCTGAGGACACTTATTAAGAATCTAGTTAAAAAAAGTTTTTATGGGAAAAGAAAAAAAAAATTAATGTTTTGACAACTTTTTTCATTTTTCATAAAAGTGATGTCAAAACTTTTCTAAAATGGATTGTTAAAGAGTGCCCTAAGGGCACTCGTTAGCATGACCCTTAATTTTTTTATATTAATAATGAAACAATTTTTTTTTTTAATCGGAGAAACAATTATTATTGATCAATTATGATTGATCCATTAATTTGTTTCCCAGCTGGTTATTCCCATTCATAATAATGGTACCCAGCTGCTCAATTCCTTCATTCAAAATTTTAATCCTAATTAAAAATTCTAGAAAACGAATATGGAGGAGGGAGTCGGTGGATTTAAAATTAAATTGAACTTGAAAATGAATAACAGACAAAAAGATTTTATGCTATTTTGTGCAATTTAATTAATTCATAAGATCTAGAAAACCATATTCTCTAAATTAAGAACAAATTTAAAAACCATATATATAACTGATTGAAATTTGGGTGGATTCATGATTGATTGTTTTTAAGATTACAATGCGTTAAGGGGCACAAAATTCTTCAATATTTTCATATAAACTAGGTTGACAAGTTATGATAGAAGTAACATCACTTTCATATGATCGCATCAATAATATATTTTATTAACATGAATCACAACATACCACCGCAATTATGAAATGTTTTGTCCTAAACTCATTAGTCATTATTGCTCTTAAGCTAGGCTGTTAGGTTAGGTGTATAATGCATTGAACCTTTGCTTGAGCAAGTAGCTTGCAAATTGCAACTGTATGAACACTTCTAATATACGAGTAATTGATTTTGGATATAATCCCAAGTCTTTCATCACTTGGGGCCCCATCCAATCAAAGAAATTGGGATATTGGTTGCAAATCAAGTGACTATGTGTGTAAAAACGTGGCACACTCATCCACATAACAAGAAGGACCAAACAAAACAGTCATCAACCTTTGCCTTATCATGAAAAGATTCTAATCTCTCGGATGTGTCATTCGTATCAATAGCTATGTTGCATGCATGAAATGAAAGCAATTGAAGATTGCCCTGTTAGAATTTGTGATAAAGAGAAAAACATAGAGAGTGAGGAGATAAGAAAGTGGGTTCCATAGACCAAGCTGATGTGCCATTCTCATCATCTTCATGGTAAAAAAAAATTGCAATTATCAAGCAAAGTATCATCTAAGAGATCTGATAAGCTTAGCTTTATGCTTTTCCAAAAGGCATTTGAATTCTGCCACATATCGAATTGTCAAGGGGGTTAGATAGATAGTACTACCTCAGTATTAGTAGGCTTAGTGACACTGACGGGTTCTTTTCAAGCATAAAAATAAATACCTAAAAGAAAAAAGAAAAAAGAAAAAAGGAGGGGTTGCTGGTCTGGGCTGCGGAATGGATGAAGCGTGGGGTTCTCAACTTTCTTGACATGATGGCCCCCAAACCGAGAAGTGAAAAATGGATTGAGAGTCTAGATAAAAACATGCCCCCCCCCTCATTTCTTATGGTTAAAACTAGTGACACTGTCATTGTTACACATATTCTGTACACACTCTTTTGAAATTGTGTTTTGATCAAACGCATGATTTTAGTTAGAATTGTGAAATTATAAAATTGTGTTTTCAAAACACAATTTCAAATGAGTGTATACAAAATACGTACAACAATAAGTGTGTGATAATTACTATTCTATTATCATCAGGTTTTGTTCACAAAGAGGGATAAATTTTAGAAAAAGAGGGGAAAAAAAGAAGAAGAAGAAGAACATTAAATTTAACCCAAAAAAAGAAGAAGAAGAGGAAACAGAATTATTTAATTTCTCCTAAATCATTGAAGAGTACAAGCTTAATAGCAAATAATTAGGATAGAGTTCATCACAATCTATTTGTCTAATAATAGTTAAGAGGTTTATCTATCCAACTAAAATAAAAAGTTCAGTGGAAAGGAAGAATAACAGCATGTTTTTTTAACTGGGAAAATCAGTAAATAAAAAAATAGTCCATGTTAACTTGTTCGGCTTAGTTTACTTTTGACTATTAAGAGCATCTCCAATAGATGTTCTATCTCTACTTTTTGGAGAAAAAAAAATCACTATTCACGCTCCATTAGCATGTCTAAACCCAAAATTTTTCTAAATTTTTTTTGAAGTTGCTACTGTAGTTCTCTTAACATGGGTATTCTTGTCTTTACAATTAAAATATTACTTTTTTTGAGAAATTAAAATGTTACTTGATCATGGAACTTGACGAGGAAACTTTTTTTATTTTGAGAAAAGACGTGGGGAACTAAATTTCTTTATAGAAGGGTCACTAAACTATGAAAAAAGAGATTAGGGACCCTCGTTATATTCTTTTGTTAAGTAAGATACACTGCATGAAAAAGATTCAAAGAGACATGGCACTATTTTTGGGAATAAAAATCTATAGCGTTTCTCACATTTTATTAGTGGGGGACTGCCAAAGATTTTGATTTTGATTTAAAGATGAAAACGAAAGAAGATTGTCCAAATAAGGACAAACATCAGACACACATACATACTTTTTTCACAACTTCTAATATAGACTTCTATTTTTTCTAATTTTTTTTTTCACTCCTCCCTTTGTTCAAAGAGAAATGATATGTCTACAACAATTTTACAATATTTTTACAACAAATCCTAAGTGGCAGGTTGTTACTGGTTGTTATTGTTGGGACAAAAAAGTAATCTTAGCGTTAGTTTTAAATTTGAACCAATAACAACTAACTACCTGTGATTTGTTGTAAAAATATTGTAAAATTGCTGTAGACGTAGCATCTCTCTTGTTAAAATTAGAACTAAATTACTCAGTGTGATGTTCATAATTTCAGTACAATTTATTATTATTATTTTTAATGTCAAACTAGTAAACTACCACAAGGCAAAGCACTATTAAATAGAAGAAAATAAATTACCCTACTTAAGATTTCCATTCAGAATAATAATTAATAATAAGCAAAAAAATAATTTAATAAATCAAATATATAGAATTAATGCATGACTAAAATATTGTTTATATCCACACAAAGAAGAAGAAGAGAGATTTAATGTTTTATTTATCGAATCAAGGAATGTTAAGTGGTAGAAGTATGGTGCAAAAAGGTTAAATTAATTCCACATCGTTGGGGTAACTGGGTAAGCAAGGTTTATTCGATTATTACTTTTTGTGCCTACAAATTAGGCAAAGTATCGTTCACTAAAGCTCCTTCTCTTTAATTCTGAGGAAAAGAAAAACATTTTTAAAAGCAAATAGCTAGGGATTCTTTTCACAATCTAATTATGTAGCCGCCTGAGCATAAAACGAAGATCCAGATGAATAATTTAATAATTTTTAATTGATCTTTTTAAAATCCATTAGATATTTGAGTCATCTTGTGTGATGTTATGATTGTTATCATCGTCTTCTTTGTAACTAATTGAGGTACAAAGTTAGTGATTCTAATTGAACCCTGAATGTTTTCATTGAAAATACCAAGAAGTTTTATTCAATTGAGCTATAAAGCTCTTGATTACAAAACTAAAATTTAGGTTAACATTTTACGCCAACATAAAATGATATTTAAAAAAAAATCACAAGTTTCTTAAAAAAAGAAGAAGAAGATATATATATATATATATATATATATATATATTGAGAGACTAGCATTAGAGTCACTCATAGTGCTTGTATATCGGAAAGGATATAAGAAGCCCATAATGCTTACAAAGTACCAATACTCCTTATATTTGTTGTTTTGATGATAGTAACGGTGAAAAAGTCGGCTTGAAAGCCTTGTATGCCTATTTTCTTTGTTCCCTACTTTGTTTTTCTTTATTTGGGTCTATATCATCTGGTCCCATCATGAAATTTGATTCGGAAAAATTTTATCTGTAGGAAATGCTAAAAATATAGTAAAAATTAGGACCTATAAATATAAAAAACATAATTTTTAAATAAAAATTAATTCAAACATTAATTTATTAAATTACTATTATGATTCAATTATATTTATTGTCAATTTATCACGCTTATTTTATAAACTTTCATGGTAAAATTGATAATAATTTTTTCTTTTTTCAATTACATTTTTAGAATTTTTTTTTTTTTTCTCTTTCTCTTCTTCTTTTTCTTTATTTTTAATTTTATTTTTTAAGGTGGACAATGACGACATAACGAGTTAACAACTACCATAGTATCATACTAATGGGTACAGACGTTATAGGTCAACTAGTGAGATTTGAGTTTTCGTGGAAGAAGCATGCTTGGGCGGTTGAGGGGAAGCTCTTGTCTCCTGATAAGAGCAAATAAAGTAATTACGTTTTCTTAATGACCATAAATTTTAAAGTAGGAAAATTTTGGACACATCTATTGCCTAATTTGATCCATTGAAGTTTGACAACTGCACAAAGTCAGCAATTCCTGCCAATATCTTTTCTTGATATGCATATAGTGAAAAAAAGAGGTGGTGGAGTTTAAATCATATTACTTTGAATCTTATGTTTCGTTTATTTTGGAGTAAAATATTTTATATTAAAAATATTTTTAGGAAATTTTATTTTATTTTATAGTATTTGGTTTGTGTGCATAAAAATGCTGTGAAAGATTATTTTTCAATGTTTGTTTTGCCGTAAAATAAATAAATAAAAAAATTCTCAAAATCCACTGAATGCAAGCACAGCCACAAACTACCACTAAACTACCACCAACCACTTAGAAAGAAAACAAAATTCCACTCTCAACTGTCAAAAACACCAACCAAAGAAAACAAAATTCCACTCTCAACTGTCAAAAACACCAACCAAAGAAAACAAAATTCCACTCTCAACGGTCAAAACACACACACACAAATACACCGTATAACAAGATAAGGTTTCTAGCTTAGAGAAAAACTCTTTAAACTCTTCATATATTTTTTTATTAAATGTGAATTTTGAAAATTTAACTGTTTGATTATATGTTCTTTATATTCTTAACATGTATGTAAATTTTCGTTTAAATTAAATATTATTTACTATTCGATCAATAAACTAATTTTTTATGCATAATTTTTTATTACAAAAACTTGAAATTTAAACATGTCATTAATGATATAGCTATTAATTTTTTATCTTCTTGAAATTTTGTAACCATAAAGAATAGTATAATAAGAACAAATTTTTGTCTGAAGGCAGTAAGCAAGCATAGTTTAAGCCATCTCACCGCAAATACAAAGGAATCATCTCACTGTTTGTATGAATAAAGAGTGCATAGTATAACACACAGCATACGGGAAAAATACTCACAACCTTCATAATTTTACCGCAAGTACAAACGACAACTAAGGCTCCCTCTCACAAAATACTCAATTATGGATTTCACCTTAGTTTAAACCAGCCACAAACGCTTACAAAACATACGCAAATTACATTAATCCCACATAGCCCAATATGTTTTCCCTTTTACCCATGCTGTTGACACCCCAACAGTTAAGGAAAGCACGTTTTCTCTCTCACAACACTCTCCCTTACCATCTAAACGCATCCTTTTCTACGTGTTGTTGTCTTCCTCAATAACTTTTAATCATGTAGGAAATAACTATGGACTTGTTACCCAATTTGAACTGCTCTTTGAGACCAACTATTTGCTGTCTTGGAGGTCTTCTATGCTGCTAACACATCTCTAACCATATTTACATGCCAACTACTTGGATAACTGCACTGCAACATCCGGATGTTGTCACTTGCCCTGCACATTTGCACAACTTTTGCATATGCTCTAACCCATCACAAGTCATAGCCAACCAGATGCAGGCTGTGACCTGCTGGCCGGGTTGGCTAAATCAAAGATTTGACCAAAGAAAAAAAAAATGATAGTTTTAGGATGCCACTTAACTAGAGGTAGCAAACACCACTCAATGCAACTAATTGCGAATGCCACTTAACATTACAAAGGCACACGCTTGATTATTAGGAGTCACTCAAGTCCAAAGCAATAAAACTTGCAAATAATTTTTTGAATCAAATACGCTCTTCTTTGTTTCTGATTTCTCATTGATATTTATAGGTGATTACATTGCATAAGAGATACATGCATGCAAACAAATAATGGTTAGAAAAAGATCATCATCAATGCAGTATCTCTAGTGACCTGACCGCCAACACTAGGAGTCTTCGATTATCGAACCTCCAACATCGGTAGTAGTGCGACATCTTTGGTCACCAGATTGCCGACACCAGTCGCCAGTGTAGTGTCTCCAACCATCTAACTATCGGCATCCATTGCTAGTGAGGCTTCTCCTGCCACCAGCCCACCAACACTAGTTGCTAGAGTGGAGTCTGTGAACATTGGACCACCGGCACAGGTCGCGGGAGTGTAGTCTCTAGACACTGGACCGCCGACACCAGTCTCAAAGCAGAGTCACCGAACACCGGACTAATGGCACTGGTCGCCAAAGCAAAGTCTTCGGTCACCAGTTGTCAACGCAGAGTCTCCAGCCATAAGTCACCTGATCTGTGTCTCCAACCACTAGACTAGTGACCTAGTAGCCAAATGAGAAAGGGAAAGCCATTGTGTGTTTTTAAAAAATGTTTTACTAGATTTTCAAAGGTAAAACATTTTATAAAGGATTTTACGGTTAATGGAAAATATTTTACAAGTTTTGACTATATTCTACCTATAACAAATACCTAAAAATAGAAAAATATTTTACTTCTAAACAAACATAATGTGTATATATATGTATATTTCATTTTCTATTTTTCCATTGGGATTTTCCAAAATTCCCAACGGTAACTTGTTATTGAATCTATATTTTAAAAATCCAACCGTTAGATTACATGTTATATATGTTCTTAACATGCATGCCAAGTTTCATGCCAATCGGATGTAATTTACCATTTGATCCATAAACTCTTCTTTTATGCATTATTTTAAACTTGAATTTAAATAATTGACTGATAACATAACTATTGATCTTTGATCATCTTTAATTTTGTAAGCACAGAGAATATACAATTATGATGTAATCCAGCAATAGATTTATCAAAATTCACATCTAATTAAAAAAATATTAGGTGGTGTAACATTACTTAAACCCAAACACACACACACACACACATATATATATATTGTGCGGGCCAAATGAGGGGTAGATGGACTGGGCCTCACTTGGGCTCACAACTTATTTGAGGAGTGGGTATAGGATTTCCCACAATGGGTGGTTCACGGCACAAAGACCCAATGAGATCACTTTTCTTCCTCTACTTAGTTATCTTTTTCCTCTCGCCCTCTCTCTCTCTCTCTCTTTCTCTCAAAATTCTTCAACCCCTTATCCATTCTCCCACCTCTCTTATTTATAGTACTCTGATTAATGGGGTGTTATGATTATGTTTGCAGTTAGTGCAATGAGAGGTCCAATGTCATCAGTTATAAGTGGCTGGTTAGGTGGGAGTGGGGTGTGGCGAAGGTGGCTTTGGAACTTGATTCCCACTTCAACGAGTCTGATAGGCAGAAATGCTTCAGGGTATTGCCGGTCATGTTCATGGTGGGGTACTCGGCAGTTATCTTGCCTATGTTGTCCGGTAATAGTTTCCCGAGCAAACACTAAGTGGTAAAACCTGGGCCTGCACCTTGCGTGGGCTTTAGGGTGGGATCCTAGGGAAGAAAAGGAAATGAAAACAATGGGCCGCATCATTCGTGTTTGAGCTCAAGGCCCAAATGGGCCTGGTCATCTCGGGGCCGTACATTAGGCCCCCTCTTAATTTATGTCCAGCACGCGGGCAGAATCAAGAAACCTGGTGGGCGCATTCGTTAGAGAAGGTTAAGGGGTGGCAGCCAGTGCAGTTTTAGAGACTCATTAATGCACCATTAAAAGACGTGCTGTTTCAGCTCATTGGGCTCAACTGTCATCATTACCTGATGGTTCGTGGACCAAAGACGTGCGTGTGTCAGTTGGCGCCCGCATGAATCCCTCGTTAATGGAGCCTCATTATTGTTGTTGGCACCGTTTCCCTCTTCCTTTGTCCTCTATAAATAGTTCATCCCAACTTATTTCTTCATTTTCCAACTCTCCACTCTCTGAATTTTCTCTATGCCGAGCATTCATCTGCGCACCTATTCGCCTGCCCAGAGCCCTTCCTCCTAACCTAGAACCCAAAGTAAGTTCCCTACCTCTTGCTTTTTCTTCAGCATCTTTCTTCGCGTTTCCCCTTTTGATTTTAGATTCTAGGATGGGGTACGCTTTCCTTTTAAACACTGCAGCATCCTTAGCCATGTTTAGGCAGAAATTTGATATTCCTAATGACGTGGAGGTGGCATATTGCCAAGAGAGTGAATTCGTACTCCACAGAGGGGATCAAACTGCCTTTTTTCCTCTAATGGCAATCCTTAAGGGTGGGGTCAGGTTTCCCGTGGACCCCCTCTTATTAGACACACTTCGGTATTACGGGCTGTGCCCCGACCAATTACCTCCCAACTTTTACCAGGTTGTTAGTTGTGTTAGTAGGTTGAACCATACATTCGGTTTGCAGTTAAACCATCATGATATAAACCATATGTATAGCTTGTGCGGGAACAAAAACACAAATTACTATTTAAAGATTAAGGACAAGCGGGTACGGCTGATATCATGTCTACCTGACTCAAATAGGAATTCTGCCGGGGAATACGTCCAGGTGTGCGGCAACTGGTTTGCCGGGGATATTCCCCCTCCTCTCACTCACCGCGAAGTGGGTTCGTATTAACTCCTGACCTTACTGCCTTTGTTTGATAACTGTGCTACTTACCCAAATTCCAATACCTCCACATTTATGTTAATCTTTTCTTCGTTCATTTTTTCATTCTTTTTTTTCATTCTTTTTTTTTTTTTTTTTTATTACTCATATTGTCGTTTCTCTGTCTTACAGACGGTAGAGTGTTTGTCCTGGATGTCTGGGTAGTCCACGTAAGAGATTTGAACTTCGTGCTCCGATCCGAGATATTCGTTCACTGGGACGGGCAACTCCAAGCATCCCACCTCATTCTCGAAGTTGAGCCAGTTTACTCCACCTGGCAACCTTATAAGCAAGCACTCTTGGTAGACAGTCCCCTCCTGTCTTATATCGACATCCGGCACGCGAACTTTTTGCCACCGAACCTTACCGTAGGAGAAGCTCGGGAGAATGGCCGGCGTTACACTTGCTAGGACGAGTTAGCTCCGATACGCGACGAATCGGCGGAACGTGTGTTCCGGCACCTCCGAGAACTTGCACACGCTATGGTTGAGGAAGAGGCTCCCGTTCAAGAGGCCCTTGTTCAAGAAGCCCCGGCCCAACCCGAAGGTCCTGCTGATCCTGAGGATCCCGTAAAAGCCGCTGAGCAAACTGTTGTTGACATTACCGAGCTCTCCGATACAGAATCCAACCATAGCGTAGATATAGTAACTAGAAAGACCCTGTCTATTGACCGTTTTGTGCCCAGCACCCGTTAGAGCCAAATGCCTCCCCCTCCGCCCCCGCCGCAAACTGGACGAACCAGAAAAAGGCCACATACAGGCGAGCAAGCCTCCACTGGGCCGGGAGATACTCCTTCCCGGGTACCCCCACAACCATCCAAGGGCATCATCATACAGGAGCCGCTGACTCAAACTGGGGCGGTCGCGACCTCCTCCTCTAGGGCAGCTCCGCCATGGCAGCCCACGTTTCCCTTGGACGGCGAAACACTCCCCGACACCACCAGTGTGCAGGTTTGGGAGAAAGGTGAAGGGGGTCGTGTTGCCCGAAGTTTAGCGCACAGGCTTCTTCTGCCCGAAGACATTCATGCTTACGAGCAGGGGACAGAGGAGTCTATGGCGAGAAGGCTGTAATGGTTCACTGTCGCGGTAATCTCTTACTCGCCGGTTTCTGTATGTTGTTACTACTTATCATTTCTGTTAACATGCACATGCTATGCGCACTAACATTTGAAATTTTATCAGGCAGCCCAGCTGGCCCACGTGGTGGATGGTCGTATGAAGGAACTCTCGGAGGATGCCGACCGGGAGAGGGCGGCCAAAGAGACGGTCACCAGGGTGGCAAAAGAAAAAGCGAAGGCCGTTGATGCTGCCAAGAAGGCCAGGGCATTGGCGGAGAGTAAGTGCGCGGAGCTTCTCGAAAAGCAGAACGAGACGGATGTCAAACTGGCTAAGGCAGAAAGTCTAAATACTGCCCAGGCCGGGGAGCTAGTCGACATGAGAGTGGCGTTGGGAGTTGCTGAGGAGAAGTGGTACCAGGAAGGGTTTGTTGATACGGAAAACTCGGTGAAGCAGGTGGTGAACCAAGCTCGGAAGTTGGGGTTTGAAGCTGGCTGGCTGGCAGCCCTGCAAGCTATGGGGGTTCCTAAGGACTCTCCCCTTAGGGACCCCAGTCAAATACCCTTCCCAGATCTTGCTTCAGCCTCGCAGAACCCCCCGACACCTACCGATGCGGGGGATACACCTAGCTTTCGAGAACTGGTGGAACAAATAGACGCCCATGTGGAGGCGGACGACGCGAAAGTCACTAGTGTTCCTTGCCCGACCAATCAGCAACCAACTGAACGTGCCGACGAGATGAGAGGAGATTGACCAAGAAGCCGCGCAAGTTTGCTACTATTTTATTCCAGTTAATGTTTTCACTAGGTTTTACTTTCTTTTCTTAAACTGCCCATGTCACAGGGCTGTGGTGACTGAACAATTATTACCCTGCTTTGTTTTGCTTTTCGTATGGTCACCCGGTTTTGGTGACAGGACAACGATTTTATTTCTTATGTGTTTACGTGGTTTTCGGCGTTTTTCGTTTGCTAAAAATTTGCCTTAAATATTTTCATAGAGGTTTATTCTTCATGATATCCTTCTCGTCGTTTTTCTCCTTTTTTTTTTTCTTTTTTTTTTTTGCATAATTAATTTCCTGAATGCCCGATAACTCGTGAAGCGCCGAATACTGAGAGTTTAGACCAAGGATCCTCTCTGTCTGACGGTGAGCGTTGGACCGGGGATGAATTCCTGTCCTTAGGAAAATTAGACTAAGCTTTCTTCCTGCCCGATGATGGAAATCAAACCGAGGACAGGTTTCTTTACTTTTTAGAAATTTTAGGCTAAGGTTTAGTCCTACCCGGTGATGGATATCGAACCGGGGACAGGTTTCTGTCCTTTTTAGAAATTTTAGGCTAAGGTTTAGTTCTGCCCCGTGATGGATATCGAACTGGGGACAGGTTTCAGTCCTTAGAAGCTTTAGGAGAAGGTTTCCTCCTGCCCGGTGATGGATATCGAACCGGGGAGAGCTTTCAGTCCTTAGAAGCTTTAGGCTAAGGTTTCCTTCTGCTTGGTGGTGGATATCGAACCGGGGACATGTTTCTGTCCTTAGAAGTTTTTAGGCTAAGGTTTCCTCCTGCCTGGTGACGGATATCGAACCAGGGACAGGTTTCTGTCCTTAGAAGTTTTAGTCTAAGGTTTCCTCCTACCCGGTGATGGATATCGAACCAAGGACAGGTTTATGTCCTTAGAAATTTTAGGCTAAGGTTTCCTCCTGCCCGGTGATGGATATCGAACTGGGGACAGGTTTCTGTCCTTAGGAGTTTTTTTCAAAGTTTTCGGTTGTTCGGCAATGATGATCGTACTAGGACCAACCGATAGAATCAAGCATGTGTGCACGGGTAATTTTTCTGTCGTCATTAGTGATACGTGGGAAAGGCATTGCCTTTAACTTACAACATGGCTTACAACGGATCAATGGTAAAATTTCTTAAGATTATGCACATTCCACGGCCGAGGTAATGGTCTCTCATCCAGGTCCTCTAAGTAATATGCCCCAACGCCAGCGATTGCAATAACTCGGTAGGGCCCTTCCTATGTTTGGGCTAGCTTCCCGGAGTTCGTATCTCACATATTCCCCACCGCTTTCCTTAGCACCAAGTCTCCAGCACTGAATTCCCTTGTTTTTACGCCTCGGTTATAACGCCAAGCAAGCTTTTGCTGATAATCAGCCAATCGTATGGTAGCCAATTCTCAGCACTAATTTATCCAGTCCAAGCGTCCCCTCATCAACTTACCATTTTGGGTGTGGTCGAAACCTTCTACTCGTGCGCTGCAAAGGTTTACCTTGGCTAGTATCACTGCTTTCGCTCCGTACGTCAAGGAATATGGAGTCTCACTGGTTGATTTTCTTGGAATTGTTCGGTATGCCCACAAAATGCTTGGTAGCTCCCCGGCCCATCTGCCTTTCACCCTGTCCAATCTTTTCTTCAGCCCACTCAGGATCACTTTGTTGGTGGCTTCAGCTTGACTGTTGCTTTGCGGATAGGCTGGTGATGAATACCTGTTTTTGATGTCGAGATCACTATAGAAGGCACGAAAAGCTTTGCTATTAAACTGCAATCCGTTGTCGGATATTAGCGATTTCGAAACCCCAAACCTCGTAACTATGTTCCTCCACACAAACTTCTTGACGTCCACGTCCCAAATATTGGTCAAAGCCTCTGCTTTCGCCCACTTCGTGAAGTAATCAACGGCCACTAATATAAACCTTCGGTTACCCGTTGCTCGGGGAAAAGGACCGAGAATATCCAGCCCCCACTACGCGAAGGGCCACAGACCGCTTACCGGGTTCAAATGCCCTGCTGGCTGATGGATTAATGGGGAGTGTTTTTGACACTGTTCTCACTTCCTTACGTACTCGACAGCATCTTTCTGCATCTATGGCCACCAAAACCCCAGAGTCATTGCTCGGTGAGCCAATGAACGCCCCCCCATATGACTGCCACAAACCCCTTCATGCAACTCGGCCAGAAACTCGCCCACCTTCTCTAGGTGCAAGCATAAAAGATATGGCCCCCCAAAAGATCTTCGATATAGCTTGCCGTCTGCCGATAACCAGTATCAGGGTGCTGTGCAGCGAACCTTGCTGGCTTCTTTTTCATTGCTCGGGACTCGATCCTCGGAGAGGAAGTCAACGATTTGGTCCATCCAACACGGATCAGGCATCGTAATCGCAGTGACGCCAACCTCGGTGACTCCAACGCAATCTGTCATAAAGATACTTGGCTCTGCTATCAGCTCCACTTTAATCAGCTGAGGAACCTCTTCCGTTACTAACGACGATAACGTGACCAAGGAATCAGCATGTCTGTTCTGCGTCCGGCCCACTTGGGACACCTTCACGGTACTAAACTTGTTCATAGCCTCCCTTGCTAATCGTAAGTATGCTTTCATCCGGGGATCCCGAGCTTCAAATGTTCCCTGCACTTGGCTCACAATTAACCGAGAATCCGAATGTATCTCTACCTCCTTGGCTCCCATCTCTGAGACAACCCTCAATCCGATGAGGAAGGCTTCGTTTTCGGCTTCGTTGTTAGAGGCTCTGATCCCCAGCCTAAAAGAGTGCTCCAACCTTATTCCCTCCGGGGTGATAATAACGATCCCGGCTCCAGCCCTCAAAGCGTTTGACGCGCCATCTACGAATACTTTCCACCGGCGAGCTTCCACATGACACACTATTCCCCCGTTGATTTTGGGAGAAAACTCTGCAACAAAATCTGCGAGGACCTGGCCTTTTACCAAACTCCATAGACGGTACCGTATATTGAAAGAGCCCATACGAGTCGCCCATTTTGCTATCCGGCCCGTGAAGTCTGACCTCCTCAACAACGATTGCAGGGGATACTCCGTCAGGACATATACTGTATGAGCTTAAAAATAATGTGGCAACCTTCTTGTGGCGTGTATCAAGGCCAGCACCAGCTTTTCCAGAGGCAGGTACCTTGTCTCGGCATCAACTAAAGTCTTGCTGATGTAATATGGGGCTGTTGAATTCCTCGGTCACTGAGTAATACGGCACTGACAAGTACATAAGCAAGTCCTCCCCGGGCTCCGGGGCGGTCAACATAGGCACCTGCACCAAATAGTTCTTCAAATCCCGAAAGGCCTTATCACATTCTTCGTCCTATTGAAACCCTTTCCATTTCTTCAGAAGTTGATAGAACGGTCTGCAGCGATCGGCAAATTTGGAGATGAACCGGTTAAGGGCGGCTAGCATCCCTGTTAACACTTGCACCTCCTTTGGATTGCTCGGCGGCTTGAAACGCTTCACGGCATCTATCTGGTTTGGATTGACTTCTATTCCTCGGTTAATGATCAAATATCCCAGAAATTTACCGACCCCCACTCCAAAAGCACACTTCTCGGCATTCAGGTGTAACCTATGTTGCCAAAGTACCTCAAACACCCCTCTAAGGTCTTCCACATGCCGCACCTCCTGCTTGCTTTTCACCACCATGCCATCAATATACATTTCAACAGTCTGTCCTATCTTATCTCGGAACATTCTTGTCATCATCCGCTGATAAGTGGCTCCGGCATTTTTCAACCCGAAGGGCATCACAGTGTAGTGATAGTTAGCACCCGGTGATATGAACGCGGTCTTTTCCTGATCCACGGGAGCCAACGCAATCTGGTGATACCCCTGAAAAGCGTCCAAAAAACTCATCCTCGTGTGCCCGCACGTGGCATCTACTAACTGGTTGATCTTCGGCATGGGAAAAGGGTCTTTCGGACATGCTCGATTCAAATCTGTGAAATCCACGCAGACCCTCCACTTTCTATTTTTCTTCCTCACTACCACGGTATTTGCTAACCATTCCGAGAAATAGATCTCCCTTATTGCCCTAGCCTCCTCCAACCTTTGGACTTCTGCTTTTACCGCTTCAACATGTTCCTTGGCTGACCTTCTCGGCTTTTGCTTCTTAGGAGGGAACGTGGGGTCTACATTAAGTCTGTGAACGATGAATTCGGGATCCACTCCGAGCACATCGTATGGGCTCCAAGCGAACACGTCCGCATTTTGTACGAGGAGTAATAATATATCCAACTTGTCCTGATCCTTCATGCTTTCTCCTATCTGAAAGTACTTGTCCATGTCTGGCAATACTTTTACCTTAACCATATTCTCAGCACACCCGGTCCCCTTCTCCTCTTGCGAACTTTGTAATTGCTATAAAGGAATCCCTGGTGACGGGTACTTCTGCTCAGCCTTCTCCTCATGGTCGGTCTGATCTTTCTTCCAACTGACTAGTGCGACTAAACATTGTCTGGCCGCCTGTTGGCTCCCTCGTACCATGGTGATACCTTGATCGGTGGGAAACTTGACTCTTACGTCCAAAGTGGACGGGACAGCCCCCATTGCATGGATCCACGGCCTTCCTAGTATTGCCGTGTATGCGGAGAAGGAAGCAACTACTATGAACGTCACCACTACCTGCCTTCTATATTCATGGGCAGAGAGATCTGCCCCTCGGGAAATACCACTTTACCGTCAAACCCAACCAAGGGTGTGCTATACTTTGAAAGATCCTCGTTCCTCAACCCGAGCCCCTTGAAGAGGTCTGGGTACATAACCTCATCCCCGCTTCCCTGTTCTATCATTATTCTCTTCACAATGAAGCCGCCTATCCTGGCCGTGACTATCAATGCGTTGTCGTGCGGCTGAATTATTCCTTCCAAATCGCTATCGTCGAAAGCAATCGGCTCTCGGGTGGGTCTTATCTTCTTTACGGAAGGTGGCATGCCCGAACTTCCTTCCACTGACACTACTGTCAACACCTCTTTCCCCCTTACCGTAGTGAGGCCTCTCGGGGCAACGTGGATAACATCAATTACCCCAAGAAGGGGTGGAAGGGGATTCCCTCTCTGTGGGGCGCCCTACCCTGCTCCTCGATTCCGGGCGTCCGTCATAAACTCTTTTAGATGCCCAGCCTTAGCCAACTGCCCGAGATGATCCCTCAACACTCGGCATTGCTCGGTGGTATGTCCCTTGTCTTTATAGTAGGTGCAGTATAGGTTCTGATTCCTCCTAGAGGGGTCGCCACCCATCCATTTTGGCCACCTGAAATATGGCTCGTGTTTAATCTTGTCCACAATTTTGTGCATGGGCTTTTTGAACGTCACGTTTACCTCCCCTACCGATGCTTCTAGTTCTTGAATTCTCAAATTTCCCTGTACCCTCGGTTGAAAACCGCTATGCCGAGGATGATCTGTCATCTACGCCTTGCCTTTGCTTTGTATCCTGTCATCTTGCAGCCGTTTATATTCTTCAATGCGCCTCATTAGCTGCCTCATATCCTCAGGAGGTTTCTTAGTTAATGATTCCCTCAGCCCTGACTCCTCGGGCAATCCCATTCTAAAAGTACTTGCGGTAATCTTCTCTTTCCCTCCACCGATCTCGTTATAGAGCTCCCAGTATCGGCTAGCATAATTACGAAGGGTTTCCCCTGCCTTCATTTTCATAAACGGCAGTGCGTCTACCGGTTACGGCTCCCGGCTGCATGTTACGAATCAAGTCCCGAACTCCTGTATCAGCTCTGCGAAATTGTGGATAGAGCCCTTGCGCAACCCATTGAACCATCTTAAAACTGTGGGACCAAGGCTAGAGGGAAAAACCTTGCACATCAGAGCATCATTGCGGGTATGTAGAGACATCATTTGGATATAATGGCTGACATGCTCCACCCGGTCTGTTTTCCCATCATACAAATTGAAAGGTGGGCACGTAAATCTGTCTGGCATTGGCACCCGCTCAATGTCTGCTGAGAACGGGGACCGAGCTACCCTGTGTAGTGCACGACTCATCGCATCCATGGCGGCATTCTGGGGTTGTCTCTCCTCTGGAGAGTCCGAGCCCCGATCTTCGTACTCCCGCGAATGAAAGCGATTTCATCGTCGGTGAGATTCCCTTGAATGTGAATGGTCTCGGTGCTGACGGGACTCTCTCGAATGTGAACGCTCCCGGTGGTGGTGGGATCATGATTGATTCGATCCCATTCCGTGTTATTCTTCCCCAGCGTCAGGCCTTCTCCCTTGGTTGTCTTGATCCATTCTGCGGTGCTCGTTTCTTACTTCCAACTCCAAGTCTCGTACTAACCTGCGCAGCCGTTCAAGCTCCTCATCCCTCTCGTCAAACTGCCTGCGCCCTAAAGCATTGGACACTATTCTCTGTGTTGGATATGACCCTTCTCCAAGGCCGGACCGTTCTTCCAATTGCTCGTAAACCCAATCTTCGCGTCTCTTTTGCCTCTGTTCCCGCCGGGAGGATCCTTGGGAAGATCCTACCGAGCCACTTTCGGCGTTACTTCCAGATATTTTCCTGCGCACAAGTCTCAGCGGAACCACTGCTTTGTAGGAGATTCCCACAGACGGCGCCAATTGTGCGGGCCAAATAAGGGACAGATGGACTGGGCCTCACCTAGGCTCACAACTTATTTGAGGAGTGGGTATAGGATTTCCCACAATGGGTGGTTCACGGCACAAAGACCCAATGAGATCACTTTTCTTCCTTTACTTGGCTATCTTTTTCCTCTCGCCCTCTCTCTCTCTCTCTTTCTCTCAAAATTCTTCAACCCCTTATCCACTCTCCCACCTCTCTTATTTATAGTACTCTGATTAGTGGGGTGTTATGATTGTTTTTGCAGTTAGTGCAATGAGAGGTCCAATGTCATCAGTTATAAATGGCTAGTTAGGTGGGAGTGGGGTGTGGCGAAGGTGGCTTTGGAACTTGATTCCCACTTCAGTGAGTCTGACCGACAGAAATGCTTCAGGGTATTGCCGGTCATGTTCATGGTGGGGTACTCGGCAGTTATCTTGCCTATGTTGTTCGGTAATAGTTCCCCGAGCAAACACTAAGTGGTAAAACCTGGGCCTACACCCTGTGTGGGCTTTAGGGTGGGATCCCAGGAAAGAAAAGGAAATGGGAACAATGGGTCACATCATTCGTGTTTGAGCTCAAGGCCCAAATGGGCCTGGTCATCTCAGGGTCGTACATATATGATCTCTCTTTTACTCCATTAATTAAATTACAGTATTTCTAATTAAGAAGGTGAAAGCTCAATTAGTGTGAAAACACTAATGCTTGTTTAGATCTCCAATTTTAAAATTATAGTTTAATTGTTTTTAC
Source organism: Quercus ilex subsp. ballota (assembly GCA_032727855.1). Taxonomy (NCBI): domain Eukaryota; kingdom Viridiplantae; phylum Streptophyta; class Magnoliopsida; order Fagales; family Fagaceae; genus Quercus; species Quercus ilex. Next base: position 60,279,731 of record CM064909.1, on the reverse strand, counting down.
TCTAACTTATCTAAGTGCAGAACAAGAGTAAATGATATGCAATTACCGGAACTACTTTAGTGCATGAACAAGCAATAAACAATAAATGTAAAGCACAAAGAGTAAGGAAAGAGAGATGCAAACACAAAATAACACGACGATGTGTTATCGAAAAAGAAATAGAAGAACTCGGTAAAAAACCTCTCTGCGACCCTCCAAGTCGAAATCAATCTACTAGTAAATAACTTAGAGTGCACAAATATCAAAAAGACCCTCCAAGCCTAATCTACCCAATGTACTTGAACCCTCCAAGCTCCAGCTACCAATGGACTTCTCGGAGTCTTGTCTTCACTAGTTATCTAGATCCTGTAATATCGCCCAATTGCATTTGCCAAGCCTTACCGGCTTCTTTTGGCAAATCCCAAATACTTCCCAAGCTCCAAAACACTCTTTACACTTTGAATAAATGTGAGTTGTGTTTGGATACAAATCTCCTCTCAAGATATAATAATGGGAGAGGAAAAGGAGAAGAGACTACTAAGGAATTCTCACTCAAGGATGAGTAGCTCTATCTAAGATGGTGGGTGTGTTGTAGAAACCTCTTTAAGGTTTTCTTCTGAATAACCTCCTTACAATTTTATGGGTAAAGAGGGTATATATAGTATGGGTGAAGAGTATAAGAGTCACACTTAAAATTCCAGCAGTCAGTGCATTTCGTGGGTCATCTCGCGAGTTGGCTAAGTAGTGAGATGAGTCGCGAAACTCACTGACTCTTCAGCTTCTGGCATATGCTCCTCATGTGACCTTAATGCACCATTGATGCACACACCCTATCACTTGACATGATCTGCATACATTCATGCTAGTTAAGTCTTTCTAGACCTTTTAGCACATATAACATGTTCATGTGTCTTTGTTATGATCTTTTGATCCCTTTTTTTTTCTTTTTTTTTTTTTTCTATTTTTGCTTGTTTTTGGACTAACTTGTATCTAATCAAGTTTGTTACCATTTTTGTGTATGGTTTGTGCTTGTGTGGCTATTTTGTAGATGTCTCATCGATCTTCATGCGGTAAAGAACCTTTGATTGATCTCACATCATCTTCGATATCAAAGAGGACCCGCCAATCGTCGGCAAACTTTGATAACAAGAGATTCAAGACTCTTCTGGACTCTCAATCCTTCAACAACAATTTCAAGAATTCCCTTACGGTGGTGGAAAGGATTGTGAGATTTGACACATTGGGATCAAATTTTATCACTAAAATCTTTGCTGACAAAGATTGGCCTAGCTTGTTTGGTGGCTTTGAAGATCCTATTGAAGAGTTGGTCAAAGAATTCTACTCCAACGCATGGTTCACTAGAGCTGAACTGAAATGTTAGGTTTGTGGAAAAGACTTTGTCATCACTCTGGACTATCTAGGAAAGATCATTCACATAAATCGTTCGACAAATATGGATACATCCCTTCATAATGACAGATTGGCTCCCGTTGTCGAAATTCTAGAAACTTTAGGAGCCCACCATGAAGTCTCCTCCACAAGTACATCAATTGGCACTTCAAGATTCGAGTCGGAAATGAAGACTCTCAGACTTGTACCCTTTGACCAACACGGGTTTCATTAGCCTTGGAAGAGACAAATTCCTATGTGATGTCATTAATGGATCTCAAATCGACATTTGTGCTCACATCTTTCAAATTTTGGGAAGAATTGTGGGGTGATCAATTGCAAGGACTTGTCTACCTTTTTGTAGCCTTATCATGAAGATCATGACTCTTAAGGGCATCCATCTTCCTAAAGATGGAACGGTCTTGTCTCGTCAAGGTCCAATTTCCTTGTATTCACTCCAAAGCAACAAGGTTCATTCCTTTGTTGAAAGGGTAAAGAAGAGCTCCTCCAAACCTCTTAAGAGTGGATCCTCCTCTCATGCCTCTCCCATTGTTAAAAGCTCAGTTGCTCCTCGTGTCTCCAAACTTCTCGAGACATCTTCTCCTCACACTCCAGAGCCTCAACCTTCCAACACTCACTCTCAGTCTGGATCATCTATCCCTCACGTGGATAGGATGATGACTTTGATGGAGGGTTTACATGAATGCATTTTTATATTTGCAAATGTAATGTATTCTCATAATAATCATGTTCAACTTTGCTTGACCACCATTGAGACACAATTGGATGAGATTCAGCGCAAACTCAAAGCAGACCTTTAGCTATTCGTGCCAAAAAGGGAGAGAGCTTATTGTGTATATTGTGAATCTATCATAAAGTAAGGGGGAGAGCATCACAGAGCAAGGAGGAGTGCATAAAGGAAGGGAGAGCATAGTGAGTGTAAAAGAAGAAAGCTAACATACAGCCACACAACTTAAAAGTCCTAACATATGTTTTTACACTAATCGTGCTTTCGGAAGGCCTTCAAATTCAACATTTTTAATGGCTCGGAAGTTGTGCATTCTGATGGAAACAGGTATATAATAGAAGACGTGGACTGCTCGGTGCTTTCAATATGCATAATGGAGTTCTAGAATGACCTCATGCAATAGAAAAACATCCCCTTTTGTCGCACAGACATTGGGACACACACACACAAAATGATTGCCATATAGTTTTTACTTAAATAAAGTACAGGAATTCAATCTTACTATAATGTAAAGGTTTGTTAATTAAGTTGCTAGAGGGAGCTTTCGTGGGTAGGTACTAGGTCACCTAATCATAAGTTTCTTTAACAACCCCCGTGATTGATACATTTATTTCTTCTACTACTCTCGTGGATATTTGTTGATTATTATTTTTTTGCTGGTAGATTTTTGTTGATTAATACACTAATACATCAACAATAATATTGATGATAATAATTCTTACAAAATAAATGGCTTGCTTTTCAAGCTATGATTAATTAGTAAAGCTGTTGCTTTATATTAGTTTTAAGAGGCATTATTGGGGTTAGCTTTCACATCAATTTAATCTAGCTCGGTAGATATTTTCACTCAAGTCAAGAGTATATTATAAGCAAACGAGTAAAATTTTTGTACCAATTCTTCCTAGCTGAGAACGTATTCATGATTAATACTAATGGGTATTTTTAATGATTCATATGTTTGGAATTTGAATAAATTAAAACAGAGTGACATTCAACTTACAACACCAAATTAAACATTCCCATAAAAAATAAAAATAAAATAAAAAACACCAAATTAAACATCTATAATCTTGTCTGAAACTTGTGTCTTATCAAGAGGGTGTATATATTCAATTTTTTTTTTTTTTTTTTATAAGAGTCAAAAAGGTGTATTGTATGCGTAGCCTGCAATATTAGAAAAATGGGTAATGATTTTTCACGCACTATGTAGTCATCACTATAATTGGTGTTCTTTAATTTGTTTGTTCTGAAAAAGCAAAAAAAAAAAAAAAAATTGTACCCAACCCAACTAGCTTGCAGTGAGGTTTTGAATCTTTTCTCTGATTTGAAACTAATATTCTCGTGGATTATCAAATAGCCAATGGGAGATTGCCACGTGAGCAAAGAGAGAGGGTATGTCCAAAGGAAAGGTTGGGTGGACAGGAACAGGATAACGCTTGGAGTCAAAGGAAAAACGTCACATCGTGTAAGTTATAAGACTACTCTTTTTAACGTTGGGTTTTGTGTGTTTTGCCGGTCTCTGTCGCTTATCCACAGCAACAGCAAAAAATTTTGGGTTAGTTTATTTTTATATATTAAAAAAATAATAAATAAATAAATATTTTTGGCAACAAATATCTCAAATTATAAAAAAAAAAATTGGCAATAAATATTTTTTTCTTGTTTCTCATGATATTTTAAAAAATTGTATCTAGCTTACTTATGCTAAAACAAATATCTCAAATTATAAAAAAGTAAAATCCAAAAAAACACACACATTAAATTCATTTTTTCTTTTTTTGCCCCCTTTAGTTTAGGTAGGCCCAAGCCGTGATAGCCCAGACCTCAATGTCACTACGATCAAGCCTACTCTGCAGCAACCTAAGCAGACCAAAAAAATCAGCAACCGCATTTGGACATTTTTGCAGTCTGCCCCTTACAACAGCCCATGTATTGCGAGCAAATGGGCATTCCCACAGCACATGACAAACTGACTCAGGTTGTTGCTTACAGAATTCACATTGCGGATCCACTGCTATCTTCCTCCTATGCAAATTCTCTCTGGTGGGTAATATGTTTGAGCACGCTCGCCATATAAAATTCCGAACTTTTGGGGGTACATTAAGAGTCCAAATATGTTTCCAAATCTTTTCATTACTCCTATTCTGAGAACTCTCTCCAACTTGCTGATGAGCCAGCCTTAACACCACCTGATAAGCAGACTTGACAGAGAAGCCATGGGCCTTATTATCCTTCCAAATCACTTTATCCTCCTCCTCCACCCGTGTGAGTGGTATCGCCAAAATTTCTTGGCGAGTAGCTTCATCAAACAGAGTGTTCACTTTCCCTCGATCCCATTGCTTCGTCTGCTGATTAATAAGCTCCTTCACACACATATTCTCTGGTATATCCCCAATCAGCCCCGGGGGGTGAGGGAGCCATTCATGGGACAAAATTTTAATAGTTTCACCATTACCAACCTGCCATTTTGAGCCAGCCAAGATTACCTCCCTCACCAAGAGTAGACTGCGCCAAACGTATGATGGATTGTGGCCCATCTCAGCATCCAGAAATGTAGAGGTTGGAAAGTATCTGGCTTTCTAAATACGATAAAATAGAGAGTTCGTTTTCTGAACCAATTTTCATGCTTGTTTAGCGAGCAAGGCTAGATTAAAGGCATGTAAATCGCGAAAACCCATTCTGCCCATCTTCTTCGACTTGCATAGCCTATTCCAACTCATCCAATGAACTCTTCCCTCATTACGTAGCTGACCCCACCAATACCGTGCCAAGACGGAATTGATATCCTCACATATTTGCTTCGGAATCTTGAAAATACTCATCGCATAAGTTGGTACTGCTTGGGCAACCGTTTTTATGAGTACTTCCCTTCCCGCCTTTGAGATAAACTTCTCTTTCCACCCGGTTACTTTTCTTGTAATTTTCTCCCTCACTCCTTTGAAGGTGTTTGTTTTATACTTTCCTGTAATCATGGGCAGCCCAAGGTAATGCTCACAGTCCTGAAATATTTGTGCTCCCAGCATGTTTTGCACGGTCAGCTTGATGTTTACCCTCGTGTTTTTGCTAAAAAATAGGGTTGTCTTCCCTCTATTAATATCCTGGTCGGATGCCATTTCATAACTATGTAAGAGGTGTAGAAGGTTCTGACATTCCTCAATCTTAGCTTGACAGAACAGTAGGCAATCGTCAGCAAATAGGAGATGAGAGACCCGGACTCCCCTCGGCAAGAAAGTATTCCCTGTATTCTTTTCTGCTCCTCGGCTCTCCTAAGCATGGCTGAAAGACCCTCAGCGCATAATAGGAATAAGTATGGTGATAACGGGTCACCTTGCTTGATTCCTCTTGTGGGCTGTATAAAACCTTTAGGTTCACCATTTACAAGAACCGAGTATGAGGCTGTATGAATTGTCTCCATTGCAAGTGTCACCCACCTCTCGTCAAACCCCAATCTAATCATCATCTTCCTTAAAAATAGCCACTCTACATGGTCATAAGCCTTGCTTATGTCCAATTTGATTGCCACCTGACCATCCTTGCCCCTTCGTCTATTCCTCATCCTGTGGAGTACTTCAAAGGCAACGGTAGTGTTATCTGTAATAATTCTTTCATGTATAAAAGCGCTCTGACCCGCAGAGATCACACTTGGTAAAATCTGCTTCAAACGGTTGGCTAGGACCTTTGAGAAAAGCCGAGAGATCACGTTGCCTAGACTGATGGGTCGAAAATCACCAAGACTTTATGGGTCATTCTTTTTGGGCACCAAGACAATGTAAGTATAGTTCATTTTATGAAGTAATCAACCCGAATTAAGTGCAGACAGAATAGCACTAGTAACGTCATGCCCAACTATGCTCCAAAATTTTTGGAAAAAGAAAGGAGACATACCGTCCGGCCCCGGCGCCTTTGAGGGGTGCATTTGAAACAAAGCTCTCCGTACCTCATCCCCTGTGTAAGGCTCCAGTAATACTGTATTCATGTCAACAGTAACTCGTTGATCCACTACTTCAAGGACCTGGCCAACTTCTTCATCATCAGGTTGGCCTGATGTAAATAAGTCTTGGAAGTACCCCACAGCTGTGTCCGCAATCTGTTCATCATCCGTACACCATTCCCCTACTGTGTTAAACACCCCCAAGATCTGGTTTTTACGTTTCCTTTGGGTTGCTCTCTGGTGAAAAAACTTTGTGTTTTTATCTCCGGCGGGTAACTAGATTGCTCTAGACCTCTGCCTCCACGCCAACTCTTCATGGTGCAGCATGTTATTAATTTTTGCTTTTGTTTCCCTTATCCTTCCCAAAAGTGCTGAGTCGTTTCTACAAGTCAGCTCCTCCAACAACCGTTGCTTTTGTTGAAGGGATGCTTTAGTGTCTCCAAATGCCCTCTTTTCCCACCTTATCAAAGCCAGCCGTGTGTTTCTTATCCTTTGAAATAAACAAAACATTGGGCTGCCACTTTCTACCCTTTGTCACCATGCTTCTTCAATAATCTACCTACACTCCGGATGGGAAGCCCATTTTTCCTCAAATCTCCTGGGAAAATTCTTTTTCCTCTTCTCTTCACTGTTTGCTTGTATGGCCAACATGATTGGGATATGGTCCAAATTAGAAGCTGAGAGATGCAATACTCGACTCCTTGGGAATAAATCTCTCCAATCTTGATTTGCACAGGCTCTATCAATTCTCTCCTGAACAAACTCCACCCCAGGGCTGCCATTATTCCATGTGAATTTTCCCTCATGAAAGCCCAAGTCAGTCAACTCACAGTGAGCTAATGTATTTCGGAAGGCTAGCCATGGGGGAAAAGCCTTCTCAACCCGCCCTTGTTTTTCATCAGAGGATAGGATTTCATTGTAATCTCCTATGCACACCCACGGCATTGACATCCTTGAATGGAGATGGCGCAATAAAATCCAAGACTCATGTTTATGACTTTCCTTAGGGTACCCATAAAATCCAGTGATCCTCCATGGAGACCCTAGGTCCGTGCAAATGATAGCGTCGATATGATGCGGTGAATAAGTTTTTATATGCAGGTTAACATCTTCTTTCCAAAGCATTGCTAGTCCTCCCCGTCTTCCTCCCCAACTTCTATCACATGGTACTACCAATCCTCCTTGATAGTGTAATTTCTCCTTCAACTTTCTCATTTCGTCAACTGTTCGCTTAGTCTCCATGAGAAAAATAATTTTGGGTTTCTTTTCCTTCACCAAATTGGAGAGGACATTAACTGCGAGTTGGTTTCCCAGCCCCTGGCAGTTCCAACTAAAGGCATCCATTGTGAATCGGTGGGGCTGGCAACCAGCCACCCCATTGGATCTGTTAATTTGATCCTCTGTAACTCTGTAACGCAATAAAAACCTTCCTAACACCCCAACAGTTCCTGTATAGACTCCTCTTACCCAATACAAGAACAACAATTGGTATAAAACCCACCCACAAAAATAAGTACTCCAACATCCCGTTGATATCATCACCAACCCATATGCAAAATAAGCCAAGTCCCAAAATAGCCCAAACACTAACACATCAGAAATTTTACCATTTGGAAGGTCCCTCATCGAAGCCGCATTCATTGATGAAGATTGGCGTTGATTTGGCTTTGTCTGTGATTAGTTGCAGCGAGACCTCCATCCGGACTTCGATCGACCTAGCTGTGGGTTTGGCCAATACCCGCACTAGGGTCCACGACCGGCCAGCTAACCCACTATACAAAGAGGACAAACCAGACCCACAGAGTAGCGCCGCTGATTGTCTCCCTGGGTAACCCGTGAGGATGGGTATGAAGATGTGGGTAAATCTATTGGGTTTTGGGGAAAGCTTAGGGAACTTCAGATTTGATAAAGAAGACCCACAATGAGAGTAGGGAGAAGGAAATCTACGCTCTGAAAGTGGAGTAAAGCCACACAGGGGTGGAGAGAAAACCACACAGTGGTAGGGAATGATCACACAGAGGTGATAGAAAGACCCACACGGAGGTGGAGAGAAAGGACTCCTACAGGAGAGAGAAAAACTGTCGTCAATAAACAATGTTGACATCTGAATCTTATACACTTGTTATTCTTGATTGAAATGAACTATATCAATAATTATATAGCCATAATTTTTTTCACAACCGTTGAAGTGACAAATAGTAAATAGTAGGCGATAAAGTAATGTTAGTGGTGGGTTCAAATTAAAAAAAAAAAAACTTGATAATTCAATAATTGTAAAATTTGTTATGAAAATATTATGTATGCATATGTAACATTGTGAACTATTTAGGTTGCGATTGGCATTGGCTGAAAAAGTCAGTTTTTTTTACTATTTAGTGAACGTTTGGATAGCGGCAAGTTGTGAATGTTTTGCGCGTCCAGCGTTTTTTACTATGTCCTATGTACTGTTCACGGGACCCGTAAGTACTTTCTTTCAAAAAAAATAACTTTAAAACTGGGTCGTACGGTACTATTCACACATTCAAAAATTATTTTGCTACAGTATTTTCAGTTTTTAGCAATAAGCGATATCCAAATAGACTCTTAGAGTCCATTTGAATCCGCTTATTTTGCTAAAACTGAAAATTTTTTACTGAAAGTACTGTAGATAAATGTAAAATTTAACTGAAATAGTAGAACGAGATCTATGAATAGTATCAAAAAGTGCAGTGAAACCTATGAATAGTAATAAAAATAAGCTAAATAGTAAAATAAGTTGGCAAAAATAATTATTACCAAACGAACACTTAGCTCATTTTTATTACTATTCAACTAATTTTTATTATTATTCATAGGTCTCATTCCTATGGTACTATTTCAGCTAACTTTTAGTTTTATTTACAGTACTTTCAGCAAAAAATTTTCAATTTTAGCTAAATAAACTATTTGCAAACAAATACTTAGTGCGCGTTTGGCTCCAAATTAAAAAGCCAACTTATTTTACTATTTAAATTATTTTTGCTACTATTCATGGCCCCACTGCACTTTTTGGTACTATTTATGAGTTCTACCATACTATTTCAGCTAACTTTTACTTTTATTTATAATACTTTCAACAAAATGTTTTCAATTTCAACAAAATAAGCAAATTCTAAATAGACCTTTAAAATTGCAATTAACAAGCACACTGCATACAAAGGACAAGTTAGAAATATATTTTTTTAAATAATTCTTTAAGGTGTGTTTGAATACCACTTATTTGCTAAAAACTGAAAATTTATTGCTAAAAACACTTAACAAAATAATTTTTAATGGTATAAATAATGCTGTAAGATCCAAAAATGCATTAGTAGACATATTTTTGTGTTTTTAACTGGATTGTAAACAGTAGTGTGAAACCCAACAAAAAACACAAACGCTGAAAATGTTGTGATTGACGCTATCCAAATTCATGCTTAATGTGACAATTTTTTTTATTAAAATAATATCATTTCTCATGTCAAATATCAAGGACACCACTAAAGAAAATTGATTTTTTTAATGTGTGCCTTTTAAGGGCACACAATAATTTTTATTTTTAAAAAAACTTTCTCAGGAATTGAAAAAGTATTGACAACCTTTTCAATTCCTTAAAAATTATTTCTAAAATTAAATAGTTTAATGTGTGCCCTTAGGGCACACATTAACCATAAAATTTATTAGGATTGAGGGAATCTTTCTGTAAAAAAAAAAAAAAAAAGGGAACAAATTGCACCTCAATTTGGTCGCTCCTCACTTTCTCAGACATTTGTCTTAAATGCTAATTTAATTATTTTATTTTTTTGGGTCTAGTTAATGTATGCTCTAAAAACATATATTAACTATTTATTTTTAAAAAAATTATAAAAAATTATAAAAACTATCAAAATAATTTTTTTTTTGTTTTTTCATAAATTTTTTTTAAAATAATTTACTGAAGAACACACGTAACAAATCCCTTATTTTTTTACCGCTTATTACATTTCCCAAAGCAAAAGCTTAAAAGAATACTTAATAAGAGCTAAGTTACGTGTCAGATAAGGTGAGGCCCCCAAAAGGCAGAAAAAACTGGGCCCCATATATTCACATTCTCAAATATTTATTATAAAAGCAATTGTGGAGCTTCTCATTCTTTCATCAACACAACACCAAAAATCTCACCCATCCACTCTTCCATGCACATACTATTTTACCTGCCAACTTATTATTGGCTTTCTTTTCATTCTTTAAAAGAATAAAAGTAGAAAGCGTTACAAAGCCCAAAAAACCAAACTCTCTCTCTCTCTCCCTCTGTAAGGATTTAAAACAATTGATTGTGCGTGAGGTAGCTACAAACACAAACCAAAGGCCATTTTACTTTGGGAGACCAAATTGCTTGTTAATATGAGTTTCAGAATTCTAGTGTGCAACATGTTATGGCCAAACATGTTCATCATGTTAGTGCTATTTTTTAGCACTTTGGTTTGTTCAGCTACAGCCTCTGTGAGTTATGATCACAGAGCTATCATAGTAGGTGGGAGGAGAAGGATTTTTATTTCTGGGTCAATTCACTATCCAAGAAGCACTCCCGAGGTACTGCTTTTATCATCATATATGCCAATGTGGTTCACGGGTTCTTGTTGTTTCTTATTTGTACTGTTTTTTTTTTTAATGTGTTTCTTGTTGATGGGTTTATGTGGGGTTTTGGTAATTTGTAGATTCTTTAGCTCAAAGTTTTTGACTTTTTGTGGGTTTCTCTTTGTGGTTGCAGATGTGGCCTGATCTTATACAGAAGGCCAAAGATGGAGGCTTGGATGTTATTCAGACATATGTGTTTTGGAATGGACATGAGCCTTCTCCTGGAAAAGTACTTCTTCTAATGCATTTTAATTTGTTTCTGATTGTAAATATTGTTCTCTTTTATAGGTTGAGACAATAGTCCTCACTGGCATTTCCTTGTTTTGAAAATTTCAGTATTATTTTGAGGATAGGTATGATTTGGTTAAGTTCATCAAGCTGGTACAACAAGCAGGCCTATATGTCCATCTCAGAATTGGGCCCTATGTTTGTGCTGAATGGAACTTTGGGTAATAATGTCGATAATATCTATGCAATTTTAACTAAGAGTTTCAATCCCAAGAAAATTTCTACCACCCAAAAAAAGAAAAAAGAAATTGAAATTCTATTGTATTTCATATGTTCTGTTTTTGCTCTGTTTCTGGTGCAGGGGATTTCCTGTTTGGCTGAAATATCTTCCAGGCATTGCTTTTAGAACAGACAATGAACCTTTCAAGGTTGGAACTTTGAATTCCTCACTGTGAAATTTTATTCTTTTTAACTTTTTTACCATATTCTCTGAATTATTAATCGTTTTCTTCTTGTTTTCACTAAAATCAAGGGGGCAATGCAAAAATTCACAGAGAAGATTGTAAGTATGATGAAAGCAGAAAAGTTGTTTGAAACTCAAGGAGGCCCAATCATTCTGTCTCAGGTAGAAAAAATTTGATTGAATTATTCTTTGCCACTCTTCTAGAAGTGGGTTTGAAATTGTGTTTTTAAATATGGACTTTAGTTTTCTCAGACACTGGCCGGTCAATCTTGTTAATATCTTAATTAATTTTTGAATTAAATGTTGACAGATTGAAAATGAATTTGGACCAGTGGAATGGGAAATTGGTGCCCCTGGTAAAGCTTATACTAAGTGGGCAGCACAAATGGCTGTTGCTCTTGACACTGGTGTCCCATGGGTTATGTGCAAGCAAGAGGATGCCCCTGACCCTGTTGTAAGTGTTATTCTGTCTCATATTTTCAACGTTTTGTTTTTTCTTGCTTTATATTTGTCATTTTCGAAATAGCGTTCTAGGTGACTTTCATTTATTACTGTCACAACTTTATTGGTGGGGTTTCTAACAGTATGTTATGTACGAAGGTTTTGGCTTTAACTGATAGAGATTTGTTGGCCAAACTTTTCCTTTTCCTGCACAACTATTTGGGGTCCTATGATCTATACATCTCTACAGTTTTTTCTTCCATTTCTCTAGGATTTAGGTTTTGAGTTTTTTAATGAATTCAATGATGAGCATGTCTCCTGTTCAATTCATCAAATTTTTTCCTGTTGTCCCGTGAGAGTTTTAAGTTAAAAACATTTACTTATTCTAGAGGAAGGAATATACAGTTTAAAAGGCCATGTATTTGGGGGTTAATTTTTTAAGTAATTGGACTTTCTATTATCAACTACTTGACCAATTATTTTCAGTTTTCAAAGCTTCCTGTCATCTCTCTCTCTCTCTCTCTCTCTCTCACCCAAATCTATATTTGTTTATGATGGGATAGATTGATACGTGCAACGGTTTCTACTGTGAAAACTTCAAGCCAAACAAGGACTATAAACCAAAAATGTGGACAGAAAACTGGACTGGTTGGTAAGTCAGACATATTGCTTGTGTAGGCCAAAAATTTATTGCTTTTCTTTTCATGAGTTTTATTATTCTATACCTTATCCTGTAAGTATCTGAGACTGCAATTACGTTGTGTTCTTATCCACACAAAAAAGGTTTTCAGATATAATTTTCCTCTCATATCTTTTGTATCCCCAGGTACACAGAATTTGGTGGTGCAGTTCCTTATAGACCAGCAGAAGACTTGGCATTTTCAGTTGCAAGGTTCATTCAGAACGGTGGTTCTTTCATGAATTATTATATGGTACACAATCTTTCATTCTGTTTGCACTTTAATCTAATTTACCTGGTGTATGACCACCTAGAGTAAATATAATCTTATTTATTTTAACTTTTTTGCAGTACCATGGAGGAACTAATTTTGGGCGGACAGCTGGTGGTCCCTTCATTGCAACCAGCTATGATTATGATGCTCCTCTTGATGAATTTGGTATGCATTTAGGATAAGGTTGCTAGAGTAGGTTGTGCTTAAGTTGTTTGCCTGCCTCATTAATATTTTTTCCAAGTGTAACACCTAATATAAAAAGAATACATGTGCCGACACCAAATATTTGGGAACAAGGCTTTGTTGTTGTAACACCTAATATCATATTGGAGGAAGTTGACTAATATTTGCTTTATTTACTTGAAAACAAATATGTCACAATAGTCTCAACAAGTTTCTGTTCTATACCAGGACTAGCAAGGGAACCAAAATGGGGACATTTGAGAGACCTGCATAAAGCCATCAAATTATGTGAATCAGCTTTAGTTTCAACAGATCCCACTGTGACAAAACTAGGAAATAATCAAGATGTAAGGTTTTTCAATTAGCCAAAAGAAACTATGTATTAACTATCTTTTTTTTTTTTTTTTTTTCCAGTATTTTTCTAATCTTCAGTGTCATATCTTAGGCTCATGTATTCAAGTCAAAGTCTGGTGCTTGTGCTGCCTTTCTTGCAAATTATGACACATCATCACCTGCAAAGGTGTCCTTTGGAAATGCACAATATGACCTGCCACCTTGGTCCATCAGCATTCTTCCTGACTGCAAAACTGCAGTTTTCAACACTGCAAGGGTAAGAGAACACTTTACAGAATGTAATGTACGTAAATGGAAAGATTTAATCTAAAAGCCTTTACAGAATTTTTTAACAAAATTTTTAAGTGTAAATTTTATTTTGGAATGCCAAGTTGAGCTCTGCTTTATATTATATTTCTGTTTGAAGATTCCCAATGATGAATTTTAATATATGATTGTAAATGGAAATTCTATACAGATTGGTGCCCAAAGCTCACAGAGGAAGATGACGCCTGTAAATAGTGCATTTTCGTGGCAGTCATACAATGAAGAAACTGCCTCTGCTGATGACGATGATGCAACTGTGATGGATGGGCTCTGGGAACAAGTAAATGTAACAAGAGATGCTACAGATTATTTGTGGTACATGACAGAGTAAGTAATTCATAACCAATCACTGCATTGCCTTTTTTGAGGTATTGGAGGAAAAAAAATTCTTGCAATCATGTTAGAACTCATATATTTTATCCCTGAACATTTATAAATCTTCTGCTGCTCAGTGTCAAGATAGATACTGATGAAGGATTTATCAAGAATGGACAATTTCCACTTCTCACTATATTTTCAGCTGGCCATGCTTTGCATGTTTTCATCAATGGACAACTATCAGGTAATTATGGTTCACGGAAATTTAGGCCCAGTACTGCTGGTTGAACTTTGATTTGATTAATTCACTAGCTTCTTGTTCCTAATGCAGGATCTGCATATGGGGGCCTCGAAAATCCTAAATTAACTTTTAGTAACAATGTGAATCTGAAGGTTGGCATTAACAAGATTTCTTTACTAAGTGTTGCTGTGGGTCTTCCGGTTAGTTCTCTCACAAGGATTCATGTTCTTTACAACAATATTAACAATAGAAAGATGTAACGTTTATGATCTTTACCTTGTCTTGTTGATATGTATCAGAATGTTGGCGTGCATTTTGAGACATGGAATGCTGGGGTTTTAGGCCCAGTCACATTGAAGGGTCTCAATGAGGGGACAAGAGATTTGTCGAAGCAGAAATGGTCTTACAAGGTATTTATCAAAAAGAGAAATGGTCTTACAAGGTTTTTGTCTATATGATTTATGTTCCACTCTCTATCATTGCCCCCATTAGACTTAAAGAGCCTAATCAAATCTTGATAAGAATTTTTTATTTTATTAAAAGTAAATATTAAAACAAACTAGCATTCTGAAAAGGCAGGATTCTTAAGAGGAAAATAAGCTTGTCTTTATCAATTAAGGATTTGTTAAATAAATATAAAAATTTAAACTATGCGCTACGTGAGTAACAATAACAATTTATAACATAAATTACAAATTGGGATATCTAGGCATGGTTAAAAGGTTTTACATTTTTTTCAATGAAAAATTTGTCCCTATGATAGTCAGTAGATAGTCACAAGAAGCTAAATGACTTATTTTGTATGTTCACTGGGCAGGTTGGTCTGAAAGGCGAAGCTTTAAGCCTTCATACTGTTAGTGGGAGTTCCTCTGTTGAATGGGTGGAAGGATCATTATTGGCTACAAAACAACCCTTGACATGGTACAAGGTTAGAACAATTTCAATACTCAGTTAACACATTCCTTCCAATAAACTGATTTGAGATTTGAGAAAAGCAAGTTTGCCAAACTTAAATTGATGTTGTGATACCTCTCCAGAGTACTTTTAGTGCACCAGGAGGCAATGACCCATTGGCTTTGGATATGAATAGCATGGGAAAAGGTCATATATGGATAAATGGTCAGAGCATTGGACGCCACTGGCCTGCATATATTGCACACGGTAATTGTGGCAGTTGTAATTATGCTGGAACTTATGATGATAAGAAATGCAGAGCTAATTGTGGAGAGCCCTCCCAAAGATGGTGAGGAAAGATCTACTTAATTTTATTTTTTATTATATATTCATGCACTTTAGATATCTGTGGTAAAGCTGTTATTTTTCAGGTACCATGTTCCACGCTCATGGCTGAATCCAAGCGGGAATTTATTGGTTGTGTTTGAAGAATTTGGTGGTGACCCAACTGGGATTTCATTGGTAAAAAGAACAACAGGAAGTGTCTGTGCTGATATCTATGAAGGGCAGCCAACACTGAAGAACTGGGGCATGCTAACCTCTGGCCAAATCAATAGACCAAAAGCCCATCTATGGTGCCCACCTGGGCAGAAAATCTCTCAAATAAAGTTTGCTAGTTATGGCCTGCCTCAGGGAACATGTGGAAGCTTTAAAGAAGGGAGCTGTCATGCGCACAAGTCCTATAATGCTCCACAAAGGGTATCTGATCAACTTTAATTATTATTATTTCCTTTTTATTTCTAAGATATGTATAAATTTCCAAGACTTTTTAATCAATTATTGGTGACAAGCCCTTTGGAAGCTTATAGTTTTGCTTCATCTTAGAGCAGTGGTCACTGAAAGAACATGGGGACTCACTCTTTCATTGCTAGGCCTCAAGTCTTCCTGTTATTTGTTGAATTATTCCTTTGATTGATTCTAGATAATTTAAGTCCCACTACAGAATCTGTATTGCTAGTGAACTTCTCTTATTATGCTTTTTTCCCAACTAACCTGGATTGTATCTTGCAGAATTGTATTGGAAAGGAGTCTTGTTTAGTAACTGTAGCTCCCGAAGTCTTTGGGGGGGATCCATGTCCAGGAAACACGAAGAAGTTTTCACTTGAGGCTGTCTGCAGCTAAACATAGCAGCTTCCATTCCATTAAGTACAGAATAAATGATGAGCTAGTTGTTCATCTTCAGTATATAGACATCTATGCAAACCAGATTGTCAAAGCAACTGGTTTTACTTTGCGCGAGGACATATGCATGGAGCCACGCCACATGCCACTTGGCCAAATCAAATGTAGATAGAGAAGATGATTCTAAAGATGCATCAAAGATTCTTTAGCCCTTATGTGCATAGGCAAGCTGTGATTTGTCAAGTATAGGTTCATACGCTATACATAGGGTTCATTACAACACAAGAATCTCTACACAAGTATGAGGGCAAGCGCTTTAACCTGCTTGCTTGTATGGTACGTAACGTTGTAACATTGTAGGAGAAAGCAATTCGGTTCTTGTAACAATAAATTGGCAAGTAATAAATAATTTAAAAAAAAAAAAAAAAAAACCCAGCTGTTGAACTGCTTTTTGATTTGTTAATTTCTACCATTGAACTAAAAGAACAATATCTTCTTCCTCCTTATTCTTGAAAGTTGACCCACACTTTGCTACCTAATTAGATAATCTTTTATATCACATACATGCAATAATTTAATAATAAGCAATCACTATCGAGCAACATGTGGCAATTTCAAACTATTAATTTAAGCTTTAGGCTGCTTTCTGACAAGGAAATTTCTTTTTGGAATTATGTAAAGCGGACTCCTATTCTAGAGGTTGATTATTTGTCAGTCGAACCAAAAAGACTTATACTCTGGTAAATATTTGGAGTAATACTAATGCAGTGTGGGAGCTTCTTGGGTTGCGGAAAGGAAGCAGTGGTGTCAGCCATCTTTATAAATACTCATTCTGAAACAGAATATACAATAATTTTCTTACACCTTAGGGGTCTTCATAGAACAAACAGAATAATACATTTTTATACCACCTTATCATTTCCCTACATGAGACAAAAATGGTTAGGAACAACTTCTGAACAGGGGGCCTATTCCTTTACAAAAGTGAAGATAATTTATTATTCAAGCTATTAATTACATCATCTAGATCTTTGTTAACCTGTGATACTTCTTGCCCTTGATTCCTCCACTTCACCAGTCTACTGCTGAGATCCATTAGCATCAGGACTCCATCTTCATCAATTCTGAAATGAATTAGCCTCTTGATACAATTAATCAAGTACTTGCACACCCTTACCTTCGCCCGGAAAATAAATTGCAGTCCACTCTCTTCAGTTTCAAACATCAAGTTAGACATGCTCTCAACAGTATCTGTTAAACTGAAGACAAGACAGGCACCTGCTACAGCCTCCCTTTTATTAAAATTTTCAGTCCATCTAACTGATTCTTCTGACCCTACAGAACTCCGCTTGACATGATTCAATGTAGTGCTTTTGCTTTCTATTGACTGCAGTATTCTACCAGTTGCAGCAAAATGTAGCAGCGTGTGACATCCCTCTTCATCTATATTATTAGGGCACCCAATCAAGATGCCTAATGGGATTCTTCTGAACAACACACTTTGCTGCAAGTTAAGACCATAGGATGTTTTTTCCTCACATGACAAATAGGTGTTGACAGTTTTATAATGATACCACACGCATATGTCTTGGAATTCTTTCAGCCAGAATCCAATGGTTTGACAACAATGCTCCGTTGTGAGAGTGTAATCCTTGTTGTCACGAGATTTGAGTTTCTTCAGTTTCTTACCAAAACCAGCTGCTTCTTTGTCATGTGAAACTGAACCAAATTGTTTGGGCCTCCAGGACTCTGATATTTTAGTTAAAGAATCAACAAGCAAATCCTGATGAGATTTACTAATGGGGCTCAGAATCCATGCAATGTACCTTGCTCCAGCAGCAGAATAAGGTTGTTCCATGTAATGTCTTTGTCCAATTTTGGCTGTCCCCAGTGTGAATTTCGTATGAAAATTGTCTGGAAGAGCTTCCTCAGTGAAGAGCAAAACAGAGGCAAAATAGAACCAATCTGGGAAGTTGATTGCCAGAGCCCTGCTATGCAACATTTAAAGATGAGTCTTGGAATTTGGATCAAGATGCTGTAAGAGCCCTATTGCTTTCATTTGGACCTATGGGGTAGGAATTTACCAAGAAGATTTGTGATCAATTGTTGAAATCTTCATTGCAGCTGGCTTGGTTGTAGAATCAAAATGTTTTCTAGCACAAGAAACTGTTTCATTTACAGACGAAGTTAAATGCAGAAAGGTTTCAGATGAGATTGGTCCAGCCAAGGTCCTCAATAAGTGGTGATGGTTGTAGGGAAGATATGCATTAGAAAAAGGCAGCTTTAATCCCAATTCCACTGATATGCCCCACCATGTTGGTCTGGAGATTATATCTAGTATTATTGAGACCAACTTAGTTAGAAACTCTTGTACAGAGGCCAGACCCCTGTTGTACAAGTAAATTAGAAAACTGGATTAGATAAGCTGGCTAATTTGAGTATTTTATACTTATATGACACAATTTTAAAATAAGTATTAAATGTCATTCTTAGATTTATCTGTAATAATTTATCTTAGATGGTAAATTCTGAAATCCAAACGACGTAATCTCAAAATGTTCACATTCATTAACACTAGGATTTTGTTCCCAAAATAAAGCCCTCATTTAACACGTACTACATCTACAAAACTATCAACATTTATTAAAGTTTATATAAAAGGTTAACACAGCAGTGAAACTCCAAATAATCTAGTCACAGGACAAGGTGTTATTGACACAAACAGAAAGCATGATTATAATTTAAATTTATAGCTTGGAAAAAGTAATCTACACATCAAAGACATCATTATGAGTCAGTCATGGAAATGATTATGAGAAAGTAAGATGCACACAAGAAGCACAACACATTTAGAAACAACTTAACCTAAAACTTCAATCCCTTCAAGGATGATAGAGGGAACAACCAACAATGCAAATAGCTAAAGTATTCATGGGATCAAGAAACATGTACTCACGTCACTAGAAGCCAGTTATGTAACAAAGCTCTGGTCTCAATAAACATAGTGGGAGAAAGTACCAAGCAAACAATTGTAGAGTGCCAGTCCATCCTCTCATGAAATTCTTCATTTAAACAAATGAAAGGCCTCTCCATAGTGTCTTGTAAAATCTTCAAAACATCATGCTTTAGAGTTAAAGGGTCAAGATACCAGGACAACAACCTGAAAAGGGATAACATATAAATGACAAATTTACAAACTCACAAATATTGATAATGTAGAACAGTGTTACAATCTTAAAATTGCCATTGAAACAATAAGGGCCCGTTTGGATTGAGGGGGGAGGGAGAGGGAGTGGAGGGGAGTAGAGTAGAGTTGGCTGCAAATAGACTAATTTTGGGCCAACTCTACTCTACTCTACCCCCCCTCCCTCTCCCTCAATCCAAACGGACCATAAGGTTTCATGCAAATAATATGGCCTTTTTTTTTTTCTTTAATATGGACAAGAATACTTTACTTAAGTTGAAAGAATAATGGTAAAACTCAACATAACCCAAAAAGTAAAAGAGGAATGATAGCAGTATAAGGTGGAGAGATTAGATAGGTAAGTGAAGCATTTTGTGGGGGGGGGTAAACTCTGTTCAAAGCAAACCTGAAAGGTATTTCATGGTTCTTAAGGGAGAACTCTCTGGGCAAATGGCAAAGCAGCTGTAAAACTGCTGTGCTTCTTCTATCAATTGATTTTGCATTAAGAACAGGAGTTGATGGCAACAAATGTTGATAACAAGATGCAGAAACCACTACTCTTACAACAGCACATGCTAACATTTGAGAAAGCATCCCTGCAGTACATGAAAAATGTGTTCACAAACTCAAAGAAAATGACCAAAATTGTTCAATAAATAACATAATTCAAAAGACAAAAAAACAATTCCTGGTAAAATTTACACAAATGGTAAGTTCTAATTCATAGTCTCTATTCATATCACTACTAAAACTTTGTACATCATATCACAAAATCTATCACATTTTTAACAATGAACTAAAAGGGCTTAGAAATAAAATTCTCAAACCAAGACCTATCCTACATTTATAAAAAATCATAAAGATGAGGAACTCATTTGGAATCCAATAGCAAAATACGGGTTTTCAAAATTTGACAACTTTTCCAATCACAAAATCTATTACACTTTTAACGATGAACTAAAAGGACTTAAGACATATAATTCTCAAAACCAAGACCCATCCTACATATCAAGAAAATATGAAAAACTCAATTTACAATCCAACACCAAAACCCGGGTTTTCAAAAGCTCAACCTTTTACAAATTTAACTAACTTACACAAACATCATTAACTACAAGATTTCAAAATGGCATAGACAAGCATTCAACCCTACCATGTCCCTCCAATTTTCCGACAACATCGGCACACGCTTCCACCAATTCTGCACAATCTCGCTGTGAAATCGAGCTGCCGACCTGAAAAACCACGTCTTTTTGAAACCAGAAAACCCGGCAAGCAATTGAAGATGACAAGACAGTAACAATAGTGTTGACCAGATACTGGAGCACCGAATTAAAGACCTAAACAACAACAACAAAAATCACACCAATTAGACATAAAAGAAGCTAACTTTACCACATTTCCTACCTACAAAAAAAAAAAAAAACTAACCCTAGAAGCTCTGATTTCAGCTTACCTGTGGTGCTTTGAAGCACATTAGGGACAGCGCGGTGTCCAAAACCCTAACCCTAGAATCTTCGTTGCTGAGGTTCAGGGATTGGTTTAGCTTTGAAATTGAGAGGCTAAGAGCCTCTTCTTCTTCGTGGTCTTGATTTAGGGTTTTGAGGTGCGAAGCGAGCTTCGCGAAGAGATCGGTGAGCTCTGGTACTGTGGTCATTGGCGCAGAGAATCAGAGGCGATGAATTCTGGGTTCGCGCCAAAATTTGCATCCTTTAAAGCTGTTGCTTAGAGTCTATGGGCCCTAGTGAAGCCATTAACGTCATAAGCCCATGAATAAAAATACTCAAGTCAGTTCGGTTATGGGTTGGATAAGATATATGGGCTTGAATTCCAACCCACACGATAAACTGATTGGTATCTTAATCTGATAATAAAATCAAGAGCAGATGTCATAGGTTAAATTTTCAACCAAAAAAAATAAAAAAAAAATACTCTAAAGATAGTAATGTAAGAAGATGGAATTCTAAGAGCATAGACTATTCCATAAATTTTTGTTATAATTCTGACATAGTAGAGTGTGAATGTCTATTAATTACCATGAATCTACTATTTTTTTAATCATTATTCACACTCTGTCACATTAAAGAAGTTCAAGTTGTGAAATAGTTTGTGGTACTATAATTTTTTTTCCCATATATATGAGCTGATTTAATGCTTGGGATATTGTTAGAACAAACTAAGTATAATCTGTGTAATCCTATTTTTCCATCTAAAATCTCATAATCTTGTTTCTCAAAATAACAAAAACAAAAAATAATTTTGATTAATTGATGATATGCACAAGAAAACGTGTAGTTTAAGTAAATTGGGTACGTAGCAACCCAATCTTTTTTTTATATTATTCTCTTTCTGGATAAGGGTATTATTCATGTGGCCTAAAAAAGGGAGATATATATATATATATATATATATATATATGATTAATATCTCACCAATAGCATGCCTTCTAGATTTGTTATCTGGTCAAATTAATAACGTGTATCTAATGAATTGAAACTCTATCCACTTTTGGAAGAAGAAAATTTCATAAAATTTCAAGGCCATCGATATCAAGACCTCTCTATTTTAAATAGTAAATAGGGGATTACCAATAAGACAGGAATATATATATATATATAGTTACTAAAGTTCTGTATTTGTACGTATCAAAAACGAAAAAGCTGTGTGTTTGTATAACAATAATAGTTTGACATCAACAGTAGAAGTAATACTAGTACTAGAGATAATGATAGCATGACATCAATACTTTAATAGTAATACTAGAGAAGTAGAGATAATGATAACAATGATATCATGCATATAACAATTGGAAAAAAAAAAAACATATAACATGATAATATTATGAGTTGGCTTCGAGTTATATCTTGTATATCTTGTATAACTTTAAGTAATGTTACATTACTTAATATTTTTTAATTGGATGTGTTTATTTCTTAAAAAATAAAAAATGGGTAATTGTCCCACATTACTTAAGAGAGTATGTTGTGTGTAGTATAACTTGCCCCACCCTCCCTTAAAAGTTACCATGGCTTTTGAGTGGAGTTGTGGTAAGCCTTTGTATTAGAACCCATTTTCCTCTCCCTTGTGTGTGTTTGTTTCTCAAAAAAAGGAATGGGTAATTTCTCACATTGCTTAAGAGAATGTGTTGTATGTAGTATAACTTGCTCTACCCTTCCTTAAAAGTTATCATGACTTTTGAGTAAAGTTGTGGTGTGCTCTTGTGTTAGAACTCTTTTTCCTCTCCCTTGTGTGTGTGTGTGTGTGTGTTTGTTTATAAAAAAAAAAAAAAGAATGGATAATTGTCTCACATTACTTAAGAGAGTGTGTTGTGTATAATATAACTTGCCCCACCCTCCTCTAAAAGTTATAATGGATTTTGAGTGGAGTTGTGGTGTGCCCTTATGTTAGAACCCATTTCCCTCTCGCTTGTGTGTGTGTGTGTGTGTGTGTGTGTGTGTGTGTGTTTGTTTCTCAAAAAAAAATTTTACATTATTTTCATTATTCTCTATATTTGCAAAATTTCAAGGTGATAAAGATTAATAGACATGTCATCAATTAATTGCTTAAATTCAAGTTTTTGTAATTTAAAATAATGCATAAAATATGAGTTTATAAATCAAATCGTAAAAAACATCTAATTGGCATGAATGTTAAAAACATATAGAACACGTAATTCAATTGTGGGATTTTCGAAATATGAATTTTATAACAAGTTATTAGGTGGTATAACAATTTAGGGACGGACCTAGGATTTCAAGCTAGGGAGGCCGAAGTATAAGAAGAAGAAAAAAATCCAAATAGATATCCTTATAGTACTAACAAACTATAAACCAAGATCAATACACAAAATCATTGTTCCTTAATACATTAAGATACAATCATTTACCAACAAAGACATAAAAATAAAAAATAATATTTTTTTTTAAGAGCATCAACTGTTGCAAAAAAAAAAAATATATATATATATATATATTTTTTTTTTTTCACAAACCAAAACTTACTTTTGCTACTTTAATATAGCATTTGAAATGTCTCATAGAGTAGTGTTTTTGGTATTTGGTGTTCTAAATACTAAATATTTACCATTTAGAACACCTAATGAGCTTACGACAATTTGGAATTGCATTCCTAAGATTTTTATTTTTAAATGGTGGCTAAAAATAATAATAATAATAATAATAATAATAAAAAGAAGAAAGGGTAAAATTTTAAAATTAAGCTTGTTACGTGGAAGACTTGATTAAGAAGTGGTGCATGAACTAGTAAAGTTCAACTCTTAGTGAGATTTGTATATTGAAATGGTGAAGCAATATATCTTCAAAGTCTGCTTATTTTGGTAATTTTTAGATTTCGGGGGTATTTTGGTCATTTTTTTATGTTTTGGAGATATTTTGGTCATTTTTTAGGTTTTAGGGGTATTTTAGTCATTTTTTAGGTTTTAGGGTATTTCGGTCATTTTTTAAGTTTAGGGGGGTATTTTGGCAATTTTATAGGTTTCTGGGGTACTTCGGTCATTTTTTAGGTTACGAGGTAATTTGGTAATTTTTTAAAGTTTCGGGGGTATTTTAGTCATTTTCTTGGTTTCAGAGGTATTTCGGTAATCTTTTAGGTTTCGGGGGTATTTTTGGTAATTTTAAGGTTTCGGAGGTATTTTAGTCATTTTTTAGGTTTAGGGAGTATTTCAATCATTTTTTAGGTTTATGGGGTATTTTGGTCATTTTTAGGTTTTGGGAGTATTTTGGTCATTTTTTTTTGTTTTGGTGATATTTTGGACATTTTAGAGGTTTTGAAAGGTATTTGCTAATTTTAGAGATTTTGGAGGTATTTTGGTCATTTTAGTGGATTTTAAGCATAAGTGGTGATTTTAGAGATATCGGGGGTATTTTGGTCATTTTAGAGGTTTTATGGGTATTTTGCTCATTTTAGAGATTTTGGGGATATTTTGGTTATTTTAGTGGTTTTTGAGCATATTTGGTAATTTTAGAGATACTGGGGGGTACTTTTGTTATTTTAGAGGTTTCATGGATATTTTGCTCATTTTAAAAATTTTGGGGATAATTTTGGATGTCTAAGGGTATATTTTGTAATTTTGGAAGTGTAGGGGTATTTGCGTCATTTTAGGTATTTAATGGTATTTTGGTAATTTGGGAGGTCAAGAGAGTATTCAAGTAATTTTAAAGGTATTTGGGTCATATTGGGTTAAATGGGTCGGTTACTATTAAATAGGTTGGGTTGGCAATGAATAATTAATTTATCTATAAATGGATCATAAATTGATAAATGGATAATTAATTACACACCTAACCCATTTATGACCCAACCCGCCCATTTGCCACCCTTATGTGATACAATAATGGGGTGTGGGGGGCAAGGGCCGGGGTTCAAGTGTTCAGTAGGGAGTTTCATACACATATACACTTAGATTAGGCTAGAGTAGAATTCTATCTTGTATCAAAAAAATAAAAATAAAAATAATGGTTTGTACTTTTCACTGTTAAAAATGTACAAAATTTTCTTGTAAGAAATAAAAACAGGTATATAGTTCTATGGTTATATGAAACATAGGCAAGAAATTATATATGCTTTTAAATTCTATTTGAGATTTTTAGAACAATGCTGATCAACTAGAAGAATTGTATCCGTATAGATGAATTACATGCATGTTTTTTGTGTAAACCGGATAATTACCGCATTAGTTTTTAATTACCTGAATCCAAAACTAAGCTACTTACAAATCTGTAAGTCTAATGACACAATAATTTTTATTACACTTTGCATAATTGCTAATGTGATAAATTATGATTTTATACATAATAAAAACACTATCAATGGTAATTTCAACACTAATCAACTAAACAAGCTGTGAAATTTAATGTTGTCTTTGGCATTGTTGTTTACAAATTAATATACAATTTTTCCACATATGCAAAACAATTACATTACAGCATAGTGACGGAGAAATGATGTATGAAGATATTTATTGATATTTATTTGCACATAGTTTGTGAACATAATTTATCTTCGTTTTTGAATGAAGTTTCCTTTTTACCACCTTCTCACAAAAAAAAAAAAAAAAAAAAAATTCCCTTTTTACCAAAAATAAAAAATAAAAAATCTTCGTTTCTCTTGTCAAATCACAGTTGTCAAATCTGTATTTACTTTTCCAAGATTTTTTTTTTGTTTTTTTGAGAAACATACTTTTCCAAGTTAACAACAAAACAAGCTTGAAATGCAGTACACACAAATAGCTAGCATCATTTAATGTAAAATAGATATGTCAACTGCCCATATTTTGTAATTTTGCGGGAGTCTTTCAAAATTTATGGAGCTACTTTTCCCATGGTACATATGGACCATGCCGAAGGACTCGTGAAAACTGAAAATGATTATTTGAGCAGGAAAGGAAAAGAAAAGAAAAACTAGGCTATTTTGCAAGTAGGGTTCGCATAACGGATGCATGCATTTGTCAACGTTGAATTTTATAGCACAGTTGATGGACTTTTTATTAGGATTAAGCCATTTTCAATTTAGAAGATATTTTTTTATTTATTAGCTTTTGTTATTTCTCAATGTAAGTGAACCTGTTTGAAGCTTGATCCTTAATAAGTGTATAATGATTCCTGTTAACAAAAACCTTACTAGTATTCAATAATTTGTACAATTTTTTTGGGTTTGCCTAACAGTTTTTGTCACCAAAGATTGTATAGTATAGAAATTGCTATTATTTGTGAACATATTTTTGTCCAATTCTTTTTTTTTTTGATCCACTAGTTTTGTCCAATTCTTGATTGTGAAATTAATGGTAAGTTCTCTGTACAAAAAAAAAAAATTCAAATTAATGATAGAGATGATGAGATTAAATGTGTGTTTGGCAAAAATTAAAAAGTCAACTTATTTTACTATTTAACTTATTTTTGCTACTATTTATGAGTTTTATTGTACTTTTTTATACTATTCATAAGTCTCACTATACTATTTAATCTAACTTTTACCTTTATTTACAGTACTTTCAATAAAAAGTTTTTAATTTTAACAAAATATGCGAATTCTAAACAGACCCTAAGAGCATTCTTATCAACTCTCTCATTAAAAATGCCATTTTGACTAGGCCTGTCCACGGGTCGGTTCGGGTCGGGTTTGTGCCCAACCCGGAACCGACCCGACCAAATCGGATGGCCAAAAATTCAACCCGCTGCCGACTGGCATGGTTGATCGGATCGAGTGGATCAGACCTTCAACGGACGGCGGTCGGTTCGGTCGGAGTTGGAGATCTGAAAATCGGCCAAAATCCGGCGATTTAACGATGAAATCGGCGAAATTTCAGTGATACATTCGCCAAATTTTCTTCGAAGTAGTTGAAATCTCATCAGATTCGGCGAGATCTCGCCAGATCTAGTGAGATCTCACCAAATCCGTTGAAGATTCCATGGATCTAGCTGAGATCTCATCGGATATGGCTGAGATCTCGCCAGATGTAAATAACTTCGCCGAGAAATGCTGAGATCTCGGTTCGGTTGGGTTTCTTCAGGTTTTGGAGAGAAAACCCGCCAGCCGACCCGCTGTTTTCGTGTTCTGGAAGCCGTGACCCGCCGCCGACCGCTGGAATAGTCGGGTCGGACGATTCGGATCAGTCGCCTGTCGGATCCTCCGGGTGGGTCGGGTCTCGGATGGGTCTGGACAGGCCTAATTTTGACACACCAAAAACCTACTTTATCATTTTAGCACATCATTTTACAACATATCATTTATCAGATGTTCTATTCTTCAATTCTATACATTAAAATAATATTTACTATATATTAAAATAATATATTTACTTAAAACCCAACAATATACAATCACAGAGCCCAGTGGCAGTCGCCACCAACCAAGAACCAACAACCACCGCTACAACCACCACCACAACAACAACCACCATTACAACCACCGCCACAAACTACAACCACAATCACCAGATCCTCCAACAAATTCCAAATCCAAAAACCACAACAAATGAGGGGAAAAAAAAAAAAACTCAAAATCTTCAACAAAACCCAACCATACACAGCACAGTCGGCCACCACCATACCCAAGCACAGCCCATAATCACAATCACATGGAATCCACAACCGAAGGAAGAAAGAAAAAAAGAATAAGAAAAAAAAAAGAGGGAGATCAGAATAGATCGCTCCACGGCGACGGCCTCAGCGGTGAGGCTGAACTCCGGGGCGAGGCCGAACTCCACGGCGGCGAGCTATGAAAGTGACAGGGAGGCCGAAAAAAAAAAGACAGAGAGGGAGAGTGACAGGGAAAAAAAAAAGAGATAGAGAAGGCACAGAGAGAAAGTGACAGAAAAGAAAAAAGGGGGGAAAAAAAAGAAAGAAAAAGGGAGGGTTGGGGGTTCTGGAGAAAGAAAGAAGAAGAAAAAAAAAGGAAGAGAGGTGAAACTGAGAAGATGAAGTGAGGCGGAGAAAGAATGAAGAAAAAAAGAAAGAGAGAGAAGAACGAGTGATAAATGAAAAGAGAGAGAAAAAAAACAAATTAAATAAGCCAAACAGTGTTTGGCATTGATGTCCGTACCGTCTCATATTTGAGACGGTACTGTAAATATGTGTCAAATTTTTTGAGATTTGGAACAACTGATGAGGGTTGGTGTTTGCTATTTAATGTGCCAAATGCCAAATATTTGACATTTAGCACACCTAATGAGAGTGCTCTAAATATAAAATAGATAATGTGATTAAATGACAAGTGCAGATTTGTTTATTTTTGTAATTTAATTTTGGTGGCGGCTCCCAAAATTCATGTAGTCACTTTCACCCATTGTACGTTTAGCTAGCTAGGAGAGTGTGGATCATTGTACTAGTGGCAGGGAAAGTAGTAGGGCTACTTTGGATTGGGATATGGTGCAATTGCACCGTGCAATTCACCTAATCCCCTCACAAATTTTTTTTACTTATTTTTTATATTGAATGGTTGAAATTTAAAGTTGCTTTTTGTAACTTTAAATCTCAATTATCCATACCAATTGCATCAGGTGTAACTAATCTCAATCCCGCAACTTTTATTGCACTGAGCAGCAAGGAAAAACTTGTTTGGATCATACAGGAATGGTGACAAGATTGTATACCCCACATAATGCAATATTGGTGTTCCTTTCTTTGCTTTCTATTTGGTGGATATATATGTTTTTATCTGTGGAAATTCTTTAGGGCTAGGCTTTTAATCAACGTACGTACACACCATAGGTATATTCCTGTAGCATTATGTGTGTCCCATATGTCTATTTGTAGTTGTAAACTGCACTAACACAAGCATGGAAAATTTCAAGTGTAGGGGTCCAATACATATAGAGCGTAGCTATAATGCAATTTTAGGATATAGTGGCTATTCTTCTGCAGAATCTAACTCATTTATACAACCCCACCTGCATTTAAGACTTTAAGTTGGGTGTATATCATTATCATATGAATGGTAGGATTACAATCCTTGTAGTAAAAAAAAAAAAACTTTCATTTTCACTCATTGTTTTCACTCATTATATATGCGTTACATGAAAGATGAATGATTGTTGTTAGAGATAAATAATGTTGCGCCTATGTAGTTCTGGTGGAATCACGTATACATAAAATGGCTCTCTGAAAAGTTTGAGAAGTTCTTTAAATACATACATACATACATACATACATATATATATATATATATATATAATCAGCTTCTTGCCATGTTATTGAGATATTAAATACGCAACTCCCATTTGGATATAAATTTTTATTCCATAAATCAAACTATTATTGCTTTTAAAATGTATAGTATTTTCTTTATTTATTTATTTTTTAAATAATTGGCCAGCTTTCATTTTTTTTTTTTTTTGAAAAAAAGGGAAAGAAAAAAAGGAAGTCAATAATTTTTCATTCTTATAATTTATGCTACTCTACTACTGGGCTAATTGGAATTTTTTATTTTTTATTTAAAATTTTTTTTTTTGGTTAATTTTTTGAGTTGGGTAATTGCTAGTTAAGTTAGGCTAATTAAAAGAGATGGAGTCTAAGTTTTTGGAAGAGGCACAACTCTAGAAATTAAATATATATATATATATATATATATGTATATAATCATAAAAAAAGATTCTTTTCTTTTTCTTTGGGCTAGGGGGGCCCAAATTTTTTTCTCATTTTTTTTCTTTGGGCTAGGGGGACCCAGGGCCTCTTGGCCCCTTGTGGATCCGTCCTTGTGTAACATTGCTTAGTGTTATACTTAGACTTACACCGGCCAGGTATAACTCAAACCCAACCCTAATATTATATCACATATGTAACATATATAACAATACTAATATATCCAACTCAGATGTTCTAGTTCTTTTAATCAATTACGTTACTCTCATAAGAGAGAAGGTAATAAGGTTGCTCATAGTCTTGCTTGATATGCTTTAAATATCTCTGACTTTGTTATGTGGATAGATGATGTTCCATCGCTGGTTTCTTTTGTATTTCAGGCTGATTTAGCCAATTCTATTTAATAAAAGCTTTTTTTTTTTAGTAAACAGTAATGCTTATTAGAACACATACGAAAATAGTAATATTAGTGTTTTAAACCAGGTTTATAATATATTACATAACCAGAGTACAACTACAAAATGACCTAACTTTTGTAGTTATAGACTGAGATTATAAACAGCAGACACTAGACACACACAACCTATGTGAGATAAACATTCCTACTTTTTTTTTTGAGTGAACAGTAATGCTTAGCTTTTATTAAATAACATTAGACGTGTTATTTAATAAAAGCTAAGCAGTCTTCTTCCTAAATAAAAAAAAAAACCTAAAACTAAAACATAATATTAATTAAATTGAAGTCAACCCTATTGATTCTCATCAATGGGAAATTTTATTTATTTTTTGCCATTTTATTCTATCTCGTATTGTATTTTATATCACCTTGTTCTTCATTAATTTTACATTTTAAGCCAAAAAGCATGAGCCAATTTGGTTGAAGGGTGGGGCGAGGCAATGCGGCGTGCACGTGAGCATGCATGTGGGCCCAAATAACCTCCTAGGCCATAGCATGCTTGCGTGCACAAGTATAAGATTGTTTATGTTATATTAAAATAATAATTTGTATTTTATATTAATAACCAATGATTTCCTTTCAATGTATATATATCCAATGATTAATTGCCTATCTTTTTCTGTAATGTTAACATATTCTCTCTATCCTCCGCAAGAATGCCTACGACTGAATCTGATCACACGGTGGCTTCACAATCACGCGTTTTATAAGTTTTGCATTAATTAACTATATCCCTACCAATATCCTAAGGTTTATTTTGTCTTTGTGTTTTAAGGGGTGTGCAAAATTTTTAATAAATGATATGAATACGTTCATACATCAAACATTAAAAAAATAAAAATAAAAATAAAAAACAGAATATATATTGCAATTAATTAATTAACTTAAATGAAATCCTGGCCAATTAGATATTGGCTAGCATCAAAACAAAAGAAAAGGAATAATACATGCATGCTTCAAGTGTGGATGGCGTAGGACAACTTTCTTTCCATTTGGTGCAGTTTATTTTTACGGAGTGGAAAGAAGTTGTAATATATATATTTATAATTCGATAGTTATATGAATTATGAATTATGAATATTTCCGTTGAAAACACTAAAATGTGTAAACTAATTGAACTACAAAATTCTTAATAAAAATAAGTTATAATTGAGGAAATGTAAAGTTTAAAAAAATACCAAAAAGAATAATTTGGATTAATTTCATTTTCAGGCAATATCAAATGAAGCCTTAGGAGTTTTTAGAGTTTGTTAAAAGAAAAAGACACCAGATATTTGGCGTACATACATAGTGTATGTTTGGCAAAAATTAAAAAGTCAGCTTATTTTACTATTCAACTTATTTTTTCTACTATTTATGAGTCTCACTGCACTTTTTTGTACTATTCATGGGTCTCAATGTACTATTTCAGCTAACTTTTACATTTATTTACAGTACTTTCAGCAAAAAGTTTTTAGTTTTAGCAAAATAAGCGGATCCCAAACAGACTCATAGTAACATATACTGTCTTTGTAGCCAAGTTTTTCGATTCATTTTGCGTGGGATGGAGGATTTTTTTTTTTTTTTTTGAGGTGGAGAAAGAATCTTTGAATGGGCAAATCTATAAGTCTTGGCTTAAAAATAGGGAAAAGTGACTTAAAAAAAACGCTATAGGATAGAATTTCCTTCAAATAATTGGGTGCAAGGTAAGCAAATTATCCATATATATCTTTAGCTTTTAATTAGATCTCACACGCATATAGAAAGATCTGCCAACATTCCTCCAATTGGATTGAAAAAGAAGAATAAAAATAATTTTTTTATCCAACTGCCTATTTTCTCTCATATAATTTGTTACTTCAATCAGTTTACTTAGTTTATGTACTAACTTTTTAAATTTTCACTTTTTTTTAAAAAAAAAATCTAAAATAAACTGAGTAAAAACAAACCAAAATTCGCTCACGCATCCTTATCACCCATTGTCATTACTCGTTATAAATACACAGCCCGCTCTCTCTCTTTCCAATACACAAATATTAATACGTACACAAATAGAACAAGACGATTATTTTCCTAGCTATATATATCTCTGCTTTTGTTGTGGTTTCTATACCAATATAAACAAAAACTTAAGGCTGTCAGAGGATGATGATGGATTCAAAAGTTATGGCGTCACAAACATTGAGAACCAACGTGCTTTTTCTACTAATAATTTTCTCATATGTTTTGGCCGTAAAAGCCACAGTCTCTTACGACAACAAAGCTATCCTCATCGATGGAAAAAGAAGAATTCTCATTTCAGGCTCTATTCACTACCCAAGAAGCACTCCTGAGGTACCAATATATGCAAACTTCTTCTTCTTCTATATTGCATTGGTTATATATATCAATATGTGTGTGTTTATATATTCATATGTATGTATATGTGTGTATATATTATACCCTTAAAAAGACATTGATATATGGTTTTCTTTGTGGTTACAGATGTGGCCTGATCTAATTCAGAAAGCTAAAGATGGAGGCTTGGATGTTATCCAGACCTATGTTTTCTGGAATGGACATGAGCCTTCTCGTGGACAAGTATAAATCAAGAGCACATGTTTTATAACTTTTATCTATTTTTTATATCAAATAAAGGAAAAAAGTTAATGGATGCGCATAGATTTAGAAAAGTCTTCTAGAAATTTTTAGTAAGAAAAGAATAAAGTAACTTATGGACAGCTTTCTATATTTTTAATAAAAGTGGTATTCAAGTTTTTTTGAAATAGTCCATTAACAAATGCCTTAAATAACATTAATTGGAGCTTTAAATAAAAGTTAATGTCTTTCTTAATATATATTTGTGTTTCTATGTTTTCCAGTACAATTTTCAGGGAAGGTATGATCTAGTTGGCTTCATAAAACAAGTCCAGAGTGCAGGCCTTTATGTGCATCTTCGCATTGGTCCTTACGTATGTGCTGAATGGAATTTGGGGTAAGAGACATAACAGTAGTTACATATATAATTATATGACTCCCATAAATTAAAAAAAAAAAAATTATATGACACATAGCTACAAAAAATTAAAATCATAGAATAAAATTTTGTGACAAGTCTTTAATTAGTTTATTATTCATTCTTCATTCTCAAAAAAAAAAAAAGTTTATTATTCATTCTTATTCTGACCAACCTGTTTTTAAATGTTTAGGGGCTTTCCTACTTGGTTGAAGTACATTCCTGGAATTTCATTTAGAACCGACAATGCCCCATTCAAGGTTAGTTTTTTTTGTTTTTTTAACCGAATGATTTATGTAGGTTAAAATTAAATTTGGGACATAACATTGATACCATATTACAAAAAAGATAAAAATTAAGTACAATACTTTAGGTGTTGTTCCTTAAGTTTTTTTTTCCCCTTAAAATTCAGCATTTAAGTACTGTTTCTAAATTCTGCCCTTACAAAAATATTATAATATGTAAATTGTAATAAATAATAGTAATTGAAATTTTCATTTTACTAAAGATTGGAACATTGCTTCTAATAATGTATCAGAGTCCAAACTTGTTTGATATCTGTAATAAACAGTCAGCTAACTATGATTTTAATTTATTTTGTGTATGATATTCTAAATTGTAGGCGGAAATGCAAAGGTTCACAAAGAAGATTGTCGATATGATGAAGGCAGAAAAATTGTTTGAACCTCAAGGCGGCCCCATAATTCTAAGCCAGGTATGATATTAATAATTATTTTGCGTGAACAATAATAACAAATATATCCAGCTTTGTCTGTAGTATTGAATCTATTGGTTGTGAACGAATTTTAGACGTAGAAGAGAGAAAAAATATATTCGATCGGTAGACTACCAATCTTATTATCATATAATTATTGCTACGTTAGGCCAGTTTTATAATATAGCCACCTGCTTTTCATGATTGTGTATATGATATTATGATGCCCTCTCGTGCACATAATCCTTACGAAACCTCATCAAAATTATTGTTTTTAATTACGAAGATTGAAAAAGATTGATTTTGAAGGGGAAAAGTACAGTCAAGTTTCAACCCTTTTAGTCAACTATTTTATTTTTATATATACATATATATATATATATACACACACATATGTATGTATGTATGTGTATGTATATTTGTGTATGTATGTATATCAAGATAGATGGTGTTCCTTTTAGAGTATTCACATCAATCCGTATATAATAGAAAAATATGTAAAACTTACACAGTTATGTCAAATCAAAAAATTACTCACATCAATATGTATAGATTTACACTAACGTTATTCATTTTATATTTAATTATTTATTCTTTCTTTATAAATCTCGAGAATGAAGAAAGAAATTAAATGGTAATTGTTGTGTGTAAAGAAAAAGAAACAATTAAATTTTTTTTTTAATTTAATATTTTAATGAAATGTATTGTAAAATAGAAAATCTGATGTAGAGTTTTTAAAAAAATAAATATGTAAAATAGAAAAAGAAAGTTCTTATGTTAAAATAAATAGAAATTTTTACACGAATTGATGCAAATGCTCTTACAATTTTTTAGAAACTTGTAAATTGTTTCACTAAATCAGATTTTCTTTTTCTTTGGAAGTGGTTCATTAATGGTTTTTATTTATTTATTTTTATTTTATAATGGTGCAAAGCTTTTCTAATAAACCTTATCCACTACATTTTTATGGCAGATAGAGAATGAGTATGAACTCGTGGAATATCAAATTGGTCGTCCTGGAGTAGATTATAAGAATTGGGCAGCAGGAATGGCTGTGGGTTTAGGCACTGGAGTCCCTTGGGTCATGTGCAAGCAAGCGGATGCACCCGATCCAGTCGTAAGAATTTCTTATAAGAATCTTCTCTATTTAAAATTGATTTAGATTACCATAAATTACAAATTTAAAAATACATCTAATGTCGTATCATTAAAAGTTTTAAATAAGGTGTCACGTCTAGCCCACATTAGCGAAATAAGGAAATTTTGGTTTTCTCTATTAAGCCCATTTTTTTTATATTGGTATTACAGATAAACGCCTGCAATGGTTTCTACTGTGAAAATTTCTTGCCAAATAAAAACTACAAACCAAAAATGTGGACAGAAGTTTGGACTGGTTGGTAAGTCACACTCACAAAGACGTCTGCAATATGGTTCAATTATTTTCTTCAATTATTAATTTATTAATTATTATATCATTGGTTTCCAACCTATCTAGAAATTATAATGACATTAATTAGTCATTAAAGTCCTTTGTAAATATAATTTTTCATCTAGGTTTTCAAGCTTTGGTGATCCAGTTCCATATAGACCAGTAGAAGACTTGGCATATGCAGTGACAAGGTTCATACAAAATAATGGTTCATTTTTTAATTATTATATGGTAAGTCAATCCTTCCAAATATTTCTGATTATAATTTAATTTAATGTGATTTGAATTTCTCTCCAAAAAAAAAGGTGTGATTTGAATTAAAAGAAATCATGCTTAAAATTTTTTTTTTTCCCCTTTTTTATTATAGTATCATGGAGGAACAAACTTCGGCAGGACTTCTGGGGGTCCTTTTATTGCAACTAGTTATGATTATGATGCTCCAATTGATGAATATGGTGAGTGTTCAGGAACAGTAATCTACAGCATTGGGGTACTCCTGCAGAATTTTTTTGTGCTATATTTTAAGTTGATCATCTAAAATATGTCATGGCAGGTCTACCTAGGGAACCAAAATTTACACATTTGAGAAATTTGCATAGAGCCATCAAGCTAGCTGAACCAGCTCTAGTCTCCAACAATCCCATTGTGGCATCACTAGGGAAGAATCAAGAGGTTTTCTTCTATATTAGCTACCCTGAATATAAAACACTTTTTGTGCTATCTTGTGTTTGTAAAGCAAGGAGTTTTGTCTCAGTTAATGTTCTGATTTCTAGTTCTTCTTAAAACTAACTCGAGTTCTCAATTCTAATCATTGAAAGGCTCATGTTTTCAAGTCAAAATCTGGGGTTTGCGCCGCATTCCTATCAAACTATGACCCAACATATTCGGTAAAAGTGAGGTTTGGAAATGGTCAATATGATCTGCCACCTTGGTCTGTCAGTATTCTTCCTGACTGCAGAACTGAAAGTTTTAACACTGCAAAGGTAAGCAAATGAGAAAACTTCAAGTTATGTGGAGAATCTTTTCTGGAACATAAGTAACTAATAATGATCATCTATAGTTTTGCAACTTGTGACTCAATGCCTTCCACGTTGCAAAATACAAATTCTAGCTCTTGTCCTTAGATTATCTTCTTATAGTATTTAATTTCCAAAGTACACTCCTTCACATCAGATCAAATTTTGGATTCAGGTTAATATCAATGGCTTGCATTTGAAAATGGTGGCTTCCGGTGGTTCATTCGGGTGGCAGTCATACACGGAGGGAATTGCCACTGCTAATGATAAGAATGCATTCACAGCAAAAGGGTTAAAGGAGCAAATAAGTGTCACCTGGGACACCACAGACTATTTGTGGTACATGACAGAGTGAGTACTGTAGTTACCTACTAATCATGGTGCTCTTTGAAATTTTGATCAGAATACATTTTGAGAGTTGCTAAACTATCGAATTGTAGTTATTGCTTATCACTTTTGGATCTTCTTTTGCTGCAACAGTGTCACCATAGGAGCCAATGAAGGATTTCTAAAGACAAGAAACCTTCCTGTCCTCACTGTTAAATCAGCAGGCCATGCTTTGCAAGTTTTCGTCAATGGTCAATCAATTGGTATACATCCTGGCAACACAAGCAAAGCTTTTGGCAAATAAAGCTAGAGTGTACCTGAGTTTAACCTACTCATCATCATCCTTTAGCTTATGGGTTTTTATATTCTTTGACAGGAACTGCATATGGGAGTAATGCAGATCCAAGATTAACATTTAGTAGCAAGGTGAACCTGAAAGTCGGTATCAACAAGATTGCTTTGTTAAGCGCAGGTGTTGGTCTCGCGGTCAGTATTTGCATTCCTGATAAGTCTACTTCTTTATTCTCGATGCCAAGAAACCTCACTGTTGTACTTTTCTGGTCTCTATATTTGATTAATTTCAGAATATTGGCCTGCATTTTGATCAATGGAATGTCGGGGTTCTTGG
Source organism: Quercus ilex subsp. ballota (assembly GCA_032727855.1). Taxonomy (NCBI): domain Eukaryota; kingdom Viridiplantae; phylum Streptophyta; class Magnoliopsida; order Fagales; family Fagaceae; genus Quercus; species Quercus ilex. The sequence continues at coordinate 60,242,680 of CM064909.1, read as the reverse complement.
CCCAGTCACCTTGGGCGGTCTCAATACAGGAACATGGGACATGTCTCAATGGACATGGTCCTACAAGGTTAGTTTCCTCAATCCTGCTGTACTGTTCTCAAACATCACACTTAAAAATCTGGAATTCAAAGTTACAAGAAGTGTGAATTGTTCACAACCCAAGTAGTAAATAAGAACATAAATTCAAAAGAGAATCAGATCACTGTTTTTTTTTAGTAAGTAAATGAGAATCAGATCATTGTTGAGCCATAAAGAAAAGAAGAGCACTCGAATGATTTGGATAATAAATTTTTCTGAAGCAAGCATGCTAAGATGAAAGCAATACACAATGTCATTCAACAAACAACTATAACAGAATATAAATCCACACAATTAGTACATGAAATCATATTATGTATGATTAATGATGTTGCGACAATTGTTAACAAAAACAAATAAGTAGAAGAATTAGGACAATAAGCAGCAAGTCATGCTAAGTACTCACCGGTGTGCTTGGTTTTGAGCAGAAAGGTCTAGCAGGTGAAACTTTAAATCTTTATTCATTCCAAGGAAGCTCCTCTGTCAAGTGGGCGGGTGGATCTTCATTGACCATCAAATACCCTCTGACTTGGTATAAGGTGAGAACCATCCAACTTATACCCTTTCCAATTCTCTTCAAGAATATGCAAACTTTTTTTTAAAGAAATCTTGACTTGATGGTGGGAATTTGCAGACTACTTTTGACGCACCAGGAGGAACTGAGCCATTGGCTCTAGATATGAGTAGCATGGGAAAAGGTGAGATGTGGATAAATGGCCAAAGCATTGGGCGCCACTTTGCTGCAAGTAAAGCATCTGGTTCCTGTGGCACATGCAGTTACACAGGCATATTTAAGGAAAAAAAATGCCTAAGTGGTTGTGGAATGCCAACCCAAAAATTGTGAGACTAATTTTAATTTGTTTCAATATCATCCATTATTGCTTCCACATCTTAAATTTGAAAATGATTTCTAATGAGGCTACTAATTCCAGGTACCATGTTCCGCGCTCATGGCTGAACCCCAGTGGGAACCTACTGGTTGTGTTTGAAGAATGGGGTGGTGACCCAAGGGGGATATCTTTGGTCAAAAGAACAAAATAAACAAGTGTTGTGGAAAGACCATTGTCTGGGTGCTGTAAAGAGGAAGAGATGATTTTCTTTTTCTTTTTCATATACATACCACATGTATAGATGCACATAAAAGCTGTACTCAGAAAATTCGAAGTGCAAGCTTTCTGATGCAGCAGAATAAACGGATAACACAATGTAAGTTATACGGTGCGAAATTATATTCCTATAGCAACCTTGAACCATGTCTTGGCTTTGTTTGGAGCATTTGCTAGACCGTAGAGCCGATCTTATGATTGCTGTATATTTAGCACAAGGTTGTCCAAGCTATCGTTTACATATTACATGTATGTAAAAACTAAGTGAAAAAGGTACAACAATTGCATAAACAAGCTAAGTGACATTCAAGAACATTAAAAAGCTTCTAATGGCAGTTTCTCTCCATAGCTTTGCCCCAAAATATGACTTAGAAAGATATAAAGCTAACAATTTAAACAAATAAGTGGCAACATATCTTGTTTTCCAGTGAAAAGTGAAAATAACAAAGGTGTTTGACTCATACAACTTGGTTAAGCAGATACAAAATCTAAAAAACAACCCCAAGTACCCCCCCTTAAGAAATGCAAATATCCATATGACCTGCCAATTTTAGAAGGTTCTTAGAGTTTAGTTCGATCCAAAACCTGAGATAGGGGGTGTAATCCGAAAAAAGATTCATAAGTGATTGTTAATGGAGTCAATTCTTTCTTGATTTGCTTCATTATTGTAACTGTATCTATTAATAACTTTTTTTTGTTAATTCAAGAAGTTAGCCATACACTTCACACATTTCTAGCGATTCTGCGTTGCTAATATTGACCCCAAAAAAGAAATGGTAGGTATAGCTAAACCCAAACTCCTGGCGGATGACCATAAACCCAAGGAAAGGAAAGAATCAGCCGTATGCTTTGGAAGAAGCTTGTACAGTTTGGGAAGAGGCTTTGACTGCTTCACCTTAGTTGTTGTTTGAACAATTAAAAGTTCAATAAATAAAAATACGCAATTTGAGGGTCTCAAAACTTTCCATATATATAGAAATAGAAACAGATAGACAGATTTTTTTCCTTTTTTTTATAAGGCAAAAGGTATGTATAGGCCCTGCAGGAGACTAAGAGACTAACACAACCTTCTCTAGAAATTAATACATACACACAAATACATGACTTTTTTGCATGACATATGGTAATCCAATCGATGAGTTATGTAAATAAGAGTAATCTATCTGCCTCTTCTTTTTTTTCTTCTTTTTTTCGTTGAGAGTAATCTAGCTACCTTGAACTCATTCATTGGAGTAAAAAAATTGCCTTAGCGAGGTGCAGAATGGAATATTAGAAATTATGATGGACCTTTTATTATTAAAATTAGGCCTAAGTGCAAAAATACTCTTGGGATTTGGGTCAGTTGCAAAATCAACCCCGAGAGTTTTAATTCTTCCTTATAACTCCTTATGGTTTCTATATCCTTTTAATTGACCCATGTGACTAACTTTTGCTAACTTCTTTGGATGGAAAAATGACCTAACCATCACATAAGCAATGACATGAATAAGTTGGTGAGTCTTCTTAATTTGGTCACATGATGATCACGTGATTTTACCATCCAAAGAAGCTAATAAAAGCTAGTTCCAATGGTTAATTTGGCGGATATAAACACGAGAGAGTTATAAGGAAGAATTGAAACTCCAAAGACATTTTTACGCCTAGTCCAAACCCCAAAGGGTGTTTTGCATTTTGCCTTTAATATTATTATTAAAGTTACATTACATATGCTTGACGTTGGCATGGATAAATATGACAATATCTGTCATGGGTTAAGAGCAATGCCATTGTTGAACGCAATTTTTTGTTTCACTTGCTTTAATAAATCAATGGTTAATTCAAAAGACATTGAAATTTTTTTTTTTGGAAAGGGTAAGACTTCAGTCAATTGCAATGGATCATTGGACGAGACATAATTTTAATACATGGTTATTTTTGGACATGTGTTGTGTCATTCTGTCCATCAATGATGAAGTCAGGACTTGAAGTTAGGGGGCAGCTCTACTACTGGTTACGTGCAGTAACTCCAGCCTCTAACTTCGCTGCTTAGATGCTGAGGGTTTTTTATTTTTATTTTTTGTCTTTGATGTGTGTGTTTGTTGCTAAGTAAGGACAAAATTATTTTGCTAAATTTTTTTTAAAGAGTAGGGTTGTTTGTTTTAGGTAAAGTTTGTTCACTGGACTTAATTTTTTTAGTTTTGCTATAGGTAATTTTTGTTGTTGCACTAATGTTTTTGGACTTGTATATTTTGTTTTAGATTTTTAGATCTATAAATTTTTATAGCCTTTAAAAAGAGAAAAATGTTAAGGATTTAAACTTGTTTTATAAATTAATTATGTGATGAGTGGTATCGATAAGTAAAAAAATGATATAAGTAACGAGCTTAGATACAAACCAATAAGAATTTGCTATCTCAACACTTTGTAAAAATATTGTAGAAAAGTTTGTGACTATAGTATTACTCTTAAAAGAATTAATGATATTGTTAGGGGGAAAAAGTGTAATTTTATAAAACAAAATTGCTAAAATTAATACTCATATATATACTAATAATTTTTTTTTTTTTTTTAAATTAGGGGGCAAAGCCCAAGCTTAGCTCTGTCCCTGCTGTCCATGCCTCATTCCCTCCTTGGGATAGGAGAAACCCATATAATGCAGAATTGGAGCAAGTCCAAGCAAGATGGGTTGGGGGTACTTGCTATTTTAATAAGGTGGCTTTGATATTAAAAAGTGAAGATAAAAAAACAAAAGATTAAATCATACATATAAAAAATTAAGTATATATTAAATAAAAATGTATATACACACACACACACGTTCAGAGCGAGATCGGATGGGGTAAGCATAATCCATCCCCCTATCATCTCTTTAAATCGGGAAAAACTTATGTGGAATAGGTAAGATATGATAAATCAAACAGGATGGAGAATTTTTGTTATCCTCACAAACGCCATTTGTTGTTTCAAACTTTCAAGAGCAATTATTTATAACACCTTAAGTCTAAAAAAATAATAATTAAAAAAAAAAATTACACGCTTTATCTAATGGTTTTCGTAACTTGCAGGCTTGCAGCAAGTAAAATTTTACCACCAAATTTAAATGATAAGATGTATTTTTAATATGACAAGTTAAAAAAATTATATGAAAATAGCTTTTTTTTTTTTTTTGAGAAATATTATATGAAAAAAGTTAATTATATGAAATGGCTTAATTTTTTTTAAAGGATGACTTAATTTTATTAGTTCGGAGTATAGACTAACTAATTATGTTTTCTGCATTGAAAGTGATCTTGGACATCTCAATAAGGTTCCAATTTCCTCTTTTTTTTTCTTTCCTTTTAGAGTAGATAGTGGAGAAGGGAGGAGGTACATCTCAATGATTTTATTCCTATAGCTTTTCATGATCAGGGCATTGTTTTTTTTTTTTAAAGGTTTTTAGTTTTTTTTTGGGATAATTCGATAATTGTAGGAGAAACCGAAAAAGAATTTAAATACTAAACGTTTAAGGTGAAAATGCCAGAAAGTATTAGTTGATCTAGGCCCTTGACCATTTGGCAATGTTAGTCGCATTGGATTTGGAAACAAAGGCAGTGTCAAATGTCAATGACCCTAATCCTAGTATTCTGCTCCAATGTTTCTTTGACACAAGAAACTGATGTACCTCCTTCATCCGGGCTTTTCTGAAAGTGAGAAACGTACAGGCCCATTTGGCCCTTTTCCAATATGGGCTTTTTTCTTCTATTGGTATGGGCTCAAGATCTTGCTCTGAACTACTGACTTGATCACTTACCAGCGAATAGAACAAATTTGGGCTCACGTTGGGCCGATTCTTATGGGGTTGAGGATTTATTCAACCAGAAGCAATTCATTCAAATCATTAAGTTTAGCCGGCAAGGTTCCATTTCCAACGTAGGAAAATCCTTTACATGTGATTAATGAAACCTAATAACATAATATAATAATAAATAAAAAACAAAATTTGGTTACAAACTTGATTGTAGCCAATAGTTACAACTCCACAAAATATCTTTCTATGAGATGTGAATTTTGACAAATTCACTATTGGATTACATTTTCTTCTTATATCTTCTGTATTTGCAAAATTTTCAGAAAATCAAAGATCAATAACTATGTCACAGATCAATAACTATGTCACCAATCAACTATTTATATTTTAAATTTTTGCAATCTAAAATTATGCATAAAAATCAAGTTTACGGATCAAATAATAAATAATATCATATTGATATGAAATTTGACATATGTGTTAAAAACATACAATCCAACTATTAGATTATCAAAATATGTAGTCATGCTAATTTTTTTTTATCGAGAGTTGTAACCATTAACTAAAACAAAGTTTGTATAAATAAATATCTTAGTTATTATTTGTTTAGAATAATGTTAAAGGTACTACTAATTTTACTACAAAATTTAACAAATTGACATGACTAAAAATATGAGTGGTGCCAAATCAACAACATAATAAATAAACATCTTATTTACTATTTTTTGTGTATTTTAAAAGTTAACACATCAACTTTTAAAGGTAATGTAATAAAATTTGTAGTACTTGTAGCATGACTCTTTGTTTTATATTGTAAAGTTAACACATCAATTTCTAAAATTTAACTAGTAAATTTTGTAGTATTTAGCATCATCTTTCTACAAAACCTAGAATATATCTATATTAGCCTATGTATCAAATAGCAGGATTTAGGTCTTCTGGATTTTTGATTTGGGTGCTTAAATCAAAATATCTTATTTGGATAGTTCAAAAGTTCAAAGATTTACATTGCACCAAATACACAAGGGATTTGGTTGAATTTGAGTTATAATATGTTCAATGGACATTTCAAAAAATATTATGTATAATAGTTGTAGGGGCACATTTTGCAACCCAAACCCAAGATGTATGGGATCTTGGCCTAGTGAGCTAAGTACAATAAATTTGTAGAGAGTGGGTTGGAGAATTAGGCTCTAATGAATTTGACAACAGCTAGTATGGATTTAAAAGATGATCAAGTAAGAACAAGAAAAATAGGGCTCAATGAATTTTATGTCCGAAGAGGTCTTTTGTCATATAAATCAATAGTAATTGGGTACAAGTACAATTTTGATTGCTACAGTATTCTTTTTCTATTTTTCCCGTCTCCCATCTCGTGAAAGGTATCTTACATTATATCGATCCTCTTGGGCCATTTTGATCCTACATTTGTCAATCATTTGAGCCCTCACTTGAGTGCCTGTTCCATCAGACACCCTCTTTGGCTTTTTGTGAGTTGCGGTAGCCAATGCAGTACTGTTCAGGGGTCTTCTCCACATAAATGCGGCCAGAAAAGTAGCTGCAGTACATTCAATGCGGTGGTAGTAGCTTTCCCAGAGATATTTTGGGTTTCCTTCCTTCTCGCATGTTCGGGAGGCCCGTTCCTATCATTGGAGCTTCTTGAAAGGTCACTTCGATCTATAGGGCCTACATCTGATCTGTGTTTAGCTTATCCGATGAGGTATTCCCCCTCGAACCACCATTCCACTTGCATCCAGCTCCTTAAGTCATGAGTCTAAGCCATTTATTTCTATTCGTTCGTCCTCGGATTACTAATGCTCTCGGTCAAGGCCCAAGGCCTAATATATGATTTAGGCCCTTCACCCTACAATAGTAATTATTAATTGTAAGGGCAATTTGATATATCCAATAAAACAATTAATTATTAACTTGACTAAAATCACCTCCCCCTTCTTTTTCCTGATCAATGCAATCCCAACCATTAGATTTTAGTGTCTATTTGGGAACAGCTAATCTTTTTTTTTCTCTCTGAAAGTACTATAGATAAAAGATAAAAGTTAAATAAAATAAATAGGTAACTCACGTAAGACCCAAAAATAATATGAAAAATAAACAATAAACTGATTTATAACTTAGAAGTGCATTCCAAATAGGCATTAATGAAAATGAGCTGATAAATTTTTTATATAAAAATCATATAAGAAATGTGAACAACGTTGATGGTCTTAATAAGACAATTAGTATCAAAAGATTGGGTAAGCACCATATCCACTATAGTGAGATTTGCTCATATGATGCTGGCACTATATTCCTCTAAAATATGTATGTTATTATTGGAATAAGCATTTCACAGTTTCAAGTGGGATATGTAAAGGCAAATTTTTTGAGGGCCTAACTTTTAAACCAACAATTAGTATATCACATCGAATTTGAACATTTTCTTAAAAGCAATATAGTATGAAAATCCAAATCTAAAATTTTCAATTTCTCCATAGTGGGAATACAATATTGAAAACACTGTGTACGAGATATATAATTGAAATCATATTTTCAAAACACGATTTCAATTGGGTGTGTATGACAGTGAATAACTCAACGTGTGCAATAATAATTATCGATCGAAAAGGAAGAAATTGCTCATATGATGATGGTACCATATTCAGTGGCGCCTCTAGGAATTTTTTTAGGGTGATCACTAAGAAATTTAAATTACCACAATATTTTTCTTGGTACCATTTTTTAAAGAAAAATGAAATTAGAAATTATTTTTATTGAATAGGTTGAACGAGTTACAAATTTTATCTTTTTGTTTTATAATAGGCTTTTTTGTTGAATAATTTTTTCACTTGTTGTTGTTTGGTCTTGTCTTGTTTTTGTTTGATTTATGTTTGTTGTTATTTGAGCTAATATTTATTGTTGTTATTTAAGCTTTAAAAAAAATAGGGATTAAGAATTATGTTTGGAGGCAGAATTAATTTTGGAGTAATACTACATTCACAACATTTTTACAATAAATTTTATGCAAAATGCTGTTATTAGTGGGTAAAAAAATAATATAAGTATTTAGCCCAAATTAGAATTAATAATAGCTTACTACATTAGATTTATTGTAAAAATGTTGTGAATATAGTAGCACTACTCTTGAACCCAAATCTATATATATTTAAAAGGCAAAGCTGAGACATAATGTTTAATGTTGCTATATTCCTATTGAGCCACCTCATTAGCCATGTCATACTTTTAAAAAAATTCCTTTATGATTTTTCTACTTTATTTTATTTAAATAATTAAATATAGTTTATGGACAAACCTGTTAATGCACTCCATTACTATTTAACATGTTACTATTCATTTGTTTTAAATACAAATATTTGACTATTCAGCTGCCTATATTGATTTCAACTTTTCATTTTCTTCTTTCTAATTTCAAGTAATTGTTTTTTGATACTAATTTCAAGTAATTGTTCAAATTGAATAATTTTTTATTTTTTTAGTGGACATATATACATGTTTGACTATTCATTACAAATATTACTATTAATTAGATGCAAATGTTTGACTATATTCAGCGACCCAAATTGATTTCAATTTTTCATTTTCTTCTTTCTAATTTCAAGTAATTGTTAAAATTGAATATTTAAACTTTTTCATCTTCCTATTCTTTAAAAAAAAAAAAAAACTCTTATTCTCTTCCTCCAACCTTTCCCCTCCCTCTTTACCTTTTTATCTCCTTACTACTATTTATTCTACTGTTAAACTTTCTTCATCATTTCCTCTTTCTTATATTTTAACTCTTCTTCTCCCTACTTAGTTTGTATAAATTTGATATCATTTATTCCATTCAATTCATATTTTTTCCACACAAAAACTATGAGTACTCTCTCTCTCTCTCTTTCTACTGTTTGATGTTTGTTTTTTCTTATAACTCTAATTTAGGTTGATGATTTTTTTATTTAAATTTTTTGTGTTGTATTTTTTAAAATTTTCATCACAAATCACTCTTATAGCTTTGGTTGAATTTTGGTTTGGGTTAATACGTAGTTTTTTTTTAAAAAAAAATAGAAATTTTAGTTTATATCAAAACAAAATATACGTGGTTATGAATTTGAATGTGCCTACCAATGGACTTCCACTAAACAGAGATGTATTCACAATGTTTTTAGCTTCATATACTTCTTTGGTAATGTGAATTTGAGAAGAGAAAAGGGTAGGTAAAGGATGTATGGTCTTCCATAATCCCCTATGTCTTGAAGAAAGTGGAGGGCCTATTAGTCTCCCTTTTACTAGAATTTTGTATAGAAAGTCTTTTGCTATAAGTTCCTTGACTTTTTGCTATTTTATAATGAAATGGAACTGAAAGTTTTTCTTTGCCTGACTAAACAGCTAGAGACAGATATACAAATACTTTTGGAGAAGGCTCATATGGTTCTTAAAAAGTACAAGATGCATATGGTTGTGGCAAATGAGCTTTTAACTCACAAAGACGAGGTTGTAGTTGTTACAAACAATGAAAAGATATTAGTTCGCTGTTACAAGACTCAGGATGGTGATGTTGTGGAGAATCCCTTGATTAGACTTATTGTGGAGAGACATTCAACTTATATTAAGAAGCCGGATTTATGATATCTAAGCCTAAAATATCATCAAATGTTTGGTATCTAGTAGGCTGACTTGCCTTTAGGGAAAAAAATGAAAAAGAAATAAAAAGCATATTTTGATTTCAATCAAAGTGCTTATAAAATAACCTCTTGGGGGGGGGGGGGGGGGGAGAATATAATAAACATTGTAATTGCTCTATTGTCTATACTGTGATAAAAAGTGAATAAAGTTGTTTTATTTGTAGCGTATCAAAAAAGTCAAAAAACATTCAGTGTAGTCATTTTGTATTGTTGCATCCCATGTGTTTGGTAAAATTTCTTTTAGAAATTTTATGTGTTTTTCTCAAATCTATTTGTTATTTTTATTTTGGTCATTTTGTTACAAATAATTAGCATCTCCACCATCAAATTTTTAGTTAATTTAAACTTTCTTGGTAAGCTTTTACTTTGCTTAGTTGATCATCTTTACTGAAAATGCCAAAAAGTGAATAAGATAAAATAATAATTTACTCTAGAACATCGTTATGCTATTAATGTTTTTATATATAGATACTTAAGGAACTTTTTCTTTTTGTATTTTATTTTATATTTCCACTTTATGATATATGATTTATTGATAATGATCTATTTCCTAGTTATCTTTATTTACTTTTTCACTTTGTTTCAATTGTGAGGAAGAAAGAGATCGATGCAGATCTATATTTTGGAGAAAAATATACCTATAAGAATTGAATCGCATACATCTATATAGTAATAAATAAAGTATACATAGTTATAACTTGGTTTAATAGTTCTCATACTATCAATTTTTAAAAAAGAAAAAGAAATATATATATATATATATATATAGATATATATTGCGTTTTCATACATATCTCACTATATATAATACCTGACTACAGAATATATTTTGTTACACTACAAAAAAACTTCTAATTTAAAACATAATTTCAAATAACACATATTGAATTTTTAAAAATATACAATCTAATATATTAATTCAATAATTATCCAATAAAAAATAATCATATCAAATTTTCTCGCACATTGCGCAGGTCTGCAATTAGTTTTTGTAATTCTCAAGTCAGGGTGTTCAAAATTTTTATTAGGGTAGTCACAATAGGTTAGTTTAGCATATAATATTTATTTTGCAAGTGTATATATACATTTTTTTGCAAGTCATGGTGGTCCTGTGACCAATCTAGCTTGCATGTAGAGCCGCCACTGACCATATTCCACTAAAATATGTATGTTAATATTGGAATAAGCATTTCACAGTTTCAAATGAGGCATGTAAAGGAGAATTTTTCAAGGGCCAAACTTTTCAACCAACAATTAGTATATCACATCGAATTTAAACATTTTCTTAAAAGCAGTATAGTGCAAAAATCCAAATCTAAATTTTCCAATTTCTTCGTGGTGGGAATACAATATTGGAAAGGAATGGTAATAGTTACACACTGTGTGTACGAGATACATAATTGAAATCATGTTTTCAAAACACGATTTCAATGAGAGTGTGTATGACAGTGAATAACTCAACGTGTGCAACAATAATTAGTGATCAAAAAGGAAGAAATTTGCTCCACTTTCAACTTCCACACTTCACCAAGCTTTTCCAATTTCCCCTTTTTTTGAGGGGCCTTGGGTCATTTCCTTTATGCTTGTTTAAAACATGTTACTCAAACTAATTCTAATGAGTGACTAATCCTATAGAATTGTTAATGAGCCTGGGGTACACTGGGGTACATTGGTATCTGGGCAAGATAACCCTTACTATTTACTGGACATCAATACCTTAACCTTCCAATTATCGTGCGCTACTATTAGAGCATTTCCATCCGGAAATTCTATCATATTTTATTTTACCATCTCAAAAAGCTACTTTATCAATTATACCATACCATTTTACAATACATCCAATATCCCAATTTTTATTTTACAATATAATATATTAAAATAATATATCTACACAATAAAATAATATATTTCAAAACATAAATAAAAGCTAGAAATGAGACACGGAGAGAGAGACAGAGATTGAGACATGAGACAGAGAGTTAGAGGAGACAAGAACGAATAAAAAAAATATTATTTTTTTCTACAATTGTCCTACTGTACCATCACAAATTTGTAATAGTACTTAGCACAATTCTAAATTTTTTTAAAAATACAAGACCAGTTGGCTTGTATTTTTAGTTTGACGCTAAAATTCCTCAAACATATTCCATTTACCTTGCCCAAAGGTAATGCTCTAATAAATGATAGTATGGGACAAGCACTTTCGGAGAGGCTTGAAGCATCTCTCTTCACTGATTTCACTGATACTGCTTCTGGCCAGATCTCAGATAGGTGAATATTGACCAACACCTGTGAATGAAAAATATATATATCTTTAAAAGTACTAGTACTACTCTTTTATTTTTGCTGAAAAATATATTAAAAAAATGGTACCAGTACTAACTTGTTAGTTATTACCTACAGGTTACTTTTACAGTTGCCTGAAATCCCTCTTGCCAACATAGCATCAAAGTTCAAATCATAATTTTGTTCTCTACTGATAGTTTCTCAACTGGCTTGACATTATTGGACCATTCATGAACAGTACAAATCCTAGAAGATAGTGTTTTTGAATTGTAGTGAAGGACATATCTATGACTATGAAACATGGCTCCTTTGCTTCAACAAGTAGAGCTTTGTAGGTAAAAGATAGTATCAATTAGGACCATAATTTTCAATGATCAGTTTGTGAGTATTTGGGAGTTGGGAACCATCCAATGACCCTAGAACCCTATGACTAGAGCTCTAGATTCCCTTACACAAATTTTTAGACATGCTAGTTGCTCTTTTGGTTAAAGGGTCTCCTCCTCCTATCATTACAACAAGGCCTTTTTAAAGCAAATGGTTAAGATACCAAAATGATAACCTACTTAAATCAGTTATCTTCACTATGGACATCATTGGCTCTCTAAGGATAGGAAAGTTATTCTGATTTTGAAAGAATAAGTCAGGCAGGCAGCTCCTAATGCATCATTAGACTTTTAAATCTAAGATTTTCCAAAAAGCAAAACATGGGTCATTAGATTATAGTAGTTTGACACGTGGTAAAGAAAAAGAAATGGTGTCCAATGGTGAAAGGTGATGCAATTTTATATTAAAAAAAAAAGAAAAAGCAAAGGGTTAAATCAACTGATTTAAGCACCTTATTACTACTATCTATAATCAGATAACTTTTTTTTTTTCAAAGCTTTCAGGAGATTATCTACGACCTAATTATTCTTTGATTGACCTCATTATACGATGAATTTAAACCCATGATCCAAGTTTCACTCTTTTGGATCATGTTAAAAACTTTATTCAATCCCAAGAAATGAATAACATTTACTTTAGTCACCCTCAACTGGAAATAATAGGTCCAAATTTGTGAGTATGAAATGAAGCCAACATGTAAATTACTTACAACATTGAGATGTAACATCCTGCATTATAAACCGCCCAAATTGTACATGTCGTCAATTCAATATTTTTTCCAAATCCAAAGAACTTTGTAGCTTAATGGTCAAAAGGTATATATATATATATATATATATTTTTTTTTTTTTTTTGAGAAACCAAAAGGTATATATTTAAAATGGATTTTTATTAACTTATTTAAAAGTAATTCTATTCTAATTTCATCTTTACCTTTCTTTTCTTTTCTTTTTTCTTTTTTTTATCCTAAGCTAAAGTTAAAAACAAACAAATAAATCACATCATTACTCAAAGTGAATTATGATTATGGTTTATTGAGTGGGAACCCCAAAAGTTTAAATGGCTTAAGTAATTAGAGGCTAGAGAATTAATCAACTCAAACTCAACATGCAGTATTGTTGATAAAGGAGTTGTTAATGATGATTAGAGGAAAAAGAAGGGAAAAGGGTAAGTGTAATAACAAGGTTAAATTAGCCATTAACTGAGGTGTGGGTGGGGAATTCAGATTCTCATTTGTTTGTTTATGAATTAGACAAGGACTTGTTGACAGAGTGGTCTGTGATATGCACAATCATCGAAGGGTTATTGAAGCCCACAGGAGGCAAAAAGGGACAGCAGGTGGGGCATTCCAGTTTTTTTGGGGGAGAGCCTAGCAAATCTTACAATAATAGAGTCACTATGAAACATGAACAGATCATGATTTGACCATACAGTGTTCACAATCAAATATGCCCAGAAAATCAATCCGAGGCAAAAAGCTCATCAGATTTCAAGGGTCACTTGGGAAAAACCTACTAGTGCCTTAAATCATGTGATTTGTTGTTGCCTGTTTGGTATGGAAATGGAAGGAAAAAATAAATGTTACAAAGATGATGTCATAGCATGCCACATATCATTCCTTCTCTGTGAAAACTTTTTCTGATGTGTAAAACTCTTTAAACAATAGCTTTCTTTCCCATCAACTTTGTGTGCAAAATAAGTGAATGACTGAAGTCGGTATCATAACATTTTTTAACAATGTTTGGAAAATCTGACAAAGAAATTTATCAAGGCATGTGGACCTGCATGATGGTCAAGCATTGCAATTGATTACATTCAAAATAAAGCAAATTAAAAGGATGGGATTGGGATTAGCATGTTATTAGTGTTACTGATATGAAGGGAATCTATGCTATTTATGTAACAGTCGATTTCTCTATATCTAGCCAGGATTAGCTTTGTAGAGATATTAGATAGTACCATGTCAAGTGGGTAGGCTACTGGTGTTGTCTACTATGAGCTAACTGTCTTGAGTGTATGTCTGGCAGTCTGGATTATAACATGTTATGAATGGAATGGGACCTAACAGTGTAATGGGTACAAAAGATCAGAGCAATCAGATCACCATAAGCATCTCTAACTCTGTCTCGTTGTTAAGGACACTTTGGTCACTGCCCTGACTGACTCCTACTGGCCAATAGGGCAGGAGGTGTAGTGTAGATGGGACCTTTAAAGATCGATGGCTCTATCCCATTTTCATGTGATGAAGATACATTTCAGCCAGCTCATTGTTTTGTCACAACTTTCCGAGTTATTTTAGGACTACAATTAATTCTACATCCATTTTCAACTTTTCACAACTATCTTAAAGACTCCGTGACTAAATACATATCAGTTTTATATGAACTCACTATTTATTTATTGTAAAAATGTGTATGGAATTGGTTGGGTTCCTAAAAATTTTCCAAGTTGTCACATGTCTGTTAACTCAAGCAGAGGAGTGCCCTGGAATTTCCTCAAAAGGGTGTCAAGGGCTTGTTTGGATTTATGAACACAATGTCATGGGCAGTGAAACAATCCTCGGGTCAAGAAAGGAATTGATGAAGTCAGTCCAAGCTGGAAAGAGCCGGGTTTATAGGATCCTGTCCACTGAACAAACCAAAACGAACACACACATAAATACACACCACACACTTGGTGAGGGGAGAGAGAGACGGGGCATCCAAAGCTTTTTTTGCTTCGTTACTTTTAAATATTCAATGTCAAACACAATCTCAGTTGGTTTGCTTTGGAGATAATGAGATCAAATGAAAAGCAAAACCACACTCCCAAACAAAGAGAAAGCAACAGAAAAATGAAAGAAAGTTCTTTAATTCTTGCAGTACATCTAAATATGTTCCCTCCTCTCTCCCTCTCTCTCTTTCAACCCTCATAATATCTTTTCCTTTCCTCCCACACTGACTCACTAAAGAAAGAGAAAGATGCTTTAGTTGAAAATGAGAATGATATCATAGAAACAAATGTTCATTAAAAATTAAAAAGTACAAATTAGTGTCTTAGACTCCAATACATTGATAATGTTGAAGAAGCCTAATGGCTTCCCTAAGACCACTAAAGTAAGCTCCATGAGTTGTAGAATAGTGGGTTCTGTGTGTTGCTTCCCCTGCAAACAGAATTTGAAGTGGAGGGGAACCGGCAGACTTATAAGTACTAAGTTTTGGCAATGGCTCAGCCATTTTATCCAAATCATCACCACTTGACCCAACCGCAACGTAACTGTAAGACCCCAAAAATAAAGGATCAGTAGCCCATTTGCTCTTCAATATCTTTGTGACTTTCACTTCACTTCCATGAGAGTTCCCCACTTTATTAGCAGTCCCATTGCACAACTCATGGGAGATAGAGTTCACTAGCTTGTGGGGTTGTGGTAGAAAGCTAGAGATTGTTGTTGAAACCCCATTAATTATCTCTTCATCTTGAAGTGATTCAAGCTCTAATGCTTCTTTCCCTGCAAACCAAGATAGCAGGACACTTGAATTGCTATAAATTGGACACAGAGAAGCTGTCCTCCTCATCCACCATGGTATTTTCTTATGCCTGGATTCTGAGTCTGGTCGATGGAAAACCATTTGGAGATATGGGAAGTTGTTGCAATCATTGCCTTCCACTTGCAGAAACAACTTATTGACAACACCATAACCAAGCCTTGAGATTGCCTGTGACTTAAATGAAGGCAGGGGAGGATTGAACATACCTGAATCTTCACGAATTCCAGCTTTAAGTACACCCAAAGAAACCGTTACAATAACATGATCAGCCAACATATTTGACCCATCACAGAAATGTAGCTTCACAGGCCTAGTAGCAGTAGCACTTCCATTTTCCATGCCTGATACTTCATCACCTTCAGGATGCCATTCAATTCTTGTGACCTTTCGGCCTAATTGGACTAAACCAGGTGGTAGAACAGAAGCTAGTGATTCAATTATGCTCAAGTAGCCTTTAGCAATGGTGATTTCGTCACCAGGAAACATACGGTACTCACTTTCTGCACTATAATCTAGAGTTAAAAGATCACCAGCTGAAGTATAAGTCCTCTGGGTATTCTCATGCATTGCAAAGATTCCATCTTGTAGCAACTTTCTGCTCCAGTTACCATACCCTTTGAGCTCTTCTTGGTCTTTCTTAGAAACCCAATAAGCATCAAGGCCTTGTCTTAGAAAAGAACCGACACTGAGCTTTTCTTGACCACCATTGCTTGTAGAAGAAACTTTTAAAGCCTTAGCTGCAAGCTTAGTATAGTAGTCAATTTCTTCACAGCCTGCAGCACTGTCTCCAACCAGCTTGCCTTGAGCATAAGCCATCAGCTTCTTGAAGACGGTAGTCACAGGGTCGACTACAGATGGATTAAGCTGAAACCCTCCTTCAGCAATGGTGGTAGGCTGACTTGGCTCTTCAGAGACCCCATCCATGCACTCCCATGGCTGGTCAGACTCTAGTGCATGGATTTCTTGAGCAATTTTGTGAACTGGGCTGCCTCCAATGCCATGGATCCAAGTTGCACCCATCTCAATACGGTCACCACCAAACTCAGAAGTGTTAATTCTGCCACCAATTCTTGTCCCACCTTCCACAACACACAGCTCAAAAGAGTCCTTAAAGCCAGTGGCAGTGTAGAGCTTGTTGGCAGCAGTAAGGCCAGCCATTCCTGCTCCAATTATCACAATGCTTGGTTTCTTGGTCACCATTGTTGCTTGCTTTGGTTGTTCTACTAGCACACACTAAAAACAAAGGAGATATATGACAACAACAAAAACAACAACAATAAAAAGAGAGAAAGAAATGAACTGTGAGGTGAGATTTGAGTTACTGATGAGAAATTTATAAGGGTTTTAGGCTGTGGCTTATTATGGCTTCTTGGGACTCTTTTATTTTTAACATTTTTTAATTTGTCTAATAAAGACAGGGCTCCACTTTTTCTTGAGCTCTACCATTGATATAGGCTTATATTATACTAACCCAAAAGACCATTCTCTCTTTAAATGCTTTCATAGTGATAGTCTCTCTCAACTCCATAGACCATAGCCATTTATATACACAAAATATCACAATTCACAAACTTATTTAGCACTTCAATTATTAACTTCAATAAAGCCCCTTGTGGAAAAAAAAAAAATCTCAAGCTAAATAGTTACCCAAAGACAAAAATTTGATATTGTGATGGCAAGAAAATTAAAAGGTTGATAGTGCCTTTCAACAACCTCGCATGTAAATTGGGTTAGGGACGGCCCACCAACTGAACAAGTCAATGGTCCTGATCAACAGATGGGCCGTCGTTGGGTGGGTCATAACGAGGTAATAATACATAGCTTACAATCATAATATTTCTCCAAAATTTGAAACTGATGGACTAGTCCTCAACCAAGAAAAAAAATAGTGGATGGACTTTGAAATTTGTATACTTTGGTTTGTCATCATTGCTTAATGGGCCATGAACACTACTACTCCAAAAAGGTAAATATGTAGTTTTCTTTTTCAATTTTAACAACGTTAATGTCCTGTTCAATTTCGACAATGTGAGAATGTTGTTTTCCGTTTAGCGGCAACTTATTTCTGATAACTTAGTTGTATAGTACTTATTAAAATATATAGCGTTAATAACTTTTATGTTAAATCATAAATGTGACCCAAAAAAAACTAAACGCTAGCTTATTTTCAAAAAATTTAAAAGTTAAATTATTTGATGCAAAACTAAGATAACTAAGTAAAATCCAAATGCACTCAAATCATTAATGCATTTGAATTGGGATTTTCTCGTTAGCTTATTAGCCTATATAAAGCTTTTTAAAGTCTTCCTTTTTATTTTTTTAAGCACAACTGTACTTTTGTCAACTTTAAACAAATAAATCTTTTAACAAATACACGTGAAATTGTTAGGATTTTGGATTCAAGTACGTTTATGCATGATGTTAATTAAATTTTAGAGTTATAGGATGCATTTATAATTGATTACTCCTTAAAGTGAATTGTACAAATGTACTTTTTTAAAGCCTTATTTTTTTGAAAAATTATAGTGCCACACTTAATTACACAACCTTGTCCACAACTCGCCCATGTGGCAAGTTGTGGTTGGTGGAGGGGTGTAGCACATGGATCCACCATCACCCTTCCACCAACCACAACTTGTCACATGAGCGAGTTGTGGACAAAATTGTATAATTGAGTGTGACACTAGAATTACTTTTTTTTTTTTTTCAAATATTGTACTTTAGCCAATTTTTAACAAATAAGTAGCAAATGCACGCAAATTGTTGTAAGTTTAGATTCTAGAAAGTATACACATGAATGTTCATTAAATTTTGGAGTCATACGGCTTATTTTGGAATTAATCACTTCCTAGAGTGAACAGTTCAAAGTTCACGCACCTGTAAGAGGAAATGATCTTGTGGCAAACTTTGGAGGGTAGTGTAGGTGTCAAATAGTGAATGAAATTTCTAAAAGAAGTATGTATAATTTATATACGCATGGAACTTCATTAGATTTGGAGTCGTACGGCGCAGTTGGAATTTATCACTTATGAGTGCTGACTGAACTTCATAGAGTATAGTTCAAACTTCAAAGTTCATACAATTACAATTAGTATAGGAGGCAAAAGTTTGAATTTTTCCAAAATCTACGATTTTACTTCTCTTTTCAACCTCTTTGAAAGGCTCACCTCACTTTCATATATTAATCTTGGAGAATGGGTGGAACCTACAGTTACTAATCAGCTAACAAGTAATGGACAAAAGATTGTCTTTGATTTACCTTTCATTAAAGAAGATTTATAGTGATAGATGTTTGCCTTTCCATTGTGTTGTCTAATTGGATGATAGATAAACCTTGTTGAGAAGTGACCCGTGAAATAAAAGAGCTTACTTTATACACGTACAGTAGATTTCTTTCATTTGAAGAAGTTGCTTTCAAGTTCCAACTGCATCTTCTTCTACATTCTATGGTCCAGACAATTTACTTGGTATACTAATCCTCACATAATAAAAAAGCATTTCCCTTCAAAATCTAGTAATGATTAGGCTTATTGGGTCTACTCGATGTCCCTCAATCAAATATTTTTAGGCCATTGGATATTGTGGTCAACGGCTTGGATGATATGTGTGAATGATGTGAGATAAAGGTAAAATATGAAATCTGGTGGCGATAAGCACCCATGATAGTGTTGATTACCGTGACCCATCCGTATCAATATTTTAAACAATCTCATGCATATGTTAATCAATCTCTTTACCAAAAGATTTAATGTTCAATAATTTATGAGGCCCCAAACTTCCCCTCTAAATCTTCATTAAAGGAAGTGCAGATATGAGTGTATCATAGCTTGATCAAAAAGTAAAAGAAGCTGGCATTAAAGAAACTTGGACGTTATGGTATGATTCTTCTTTACAACATCTCTGGTTGACACTCCGATCATTTTTTACTTTTGAGATAGGGACCTCCTATAAAACAGTGAAACCAATATCAGTGCATCAGCACCTAGTATTGTCCCATCACTATTTGGCAAGCAATCCTTGAGAAAACATTACTAGAACTGTCAATTTTCAACCAACTTATTTGCTTAAGACCACTTTCTTCTGTACATAAGTTACTAAAAACATAAGCGTGGTAGGTAGAAAAGTGCAATGTTTAAGGCATCAATATAAAATCTAAGAAGTTGATTTATTGGTTCTTAATGCTTCACATGAGATCCCATGAGGTCTAAGGTTAAAAACTTGAAGCCATCTGCCATCCCCAAGGAATTTGTGGTGCATTGGTCAATACAATTGTGGTTGAAAGACACTAGATTACGTTGAAAGATTAATCATTTGACGCTTTATAATTTTAAGAGTAAAACTTAGACACTATTTTATTAGTCAATACAACCATGTATTTGAACAATGGACAAAGCCAAGGTGATTCTAAAGCTCTAGCATGCAGGGGTGCAGTGAAATTTTCTGCAAAAATCAGGCTTATGGAAATTACTGTGGAGGGTGATTCTGAAGTGGTAATCAACCAAATTCAAAGTACCAATCCAAGCTTGGCATCCTTCGGATTTCTCCCACGTAAAACCAACTGGCAATTTTGTTTTCCATGCTTTGGCTAGGAAGGTTAGGGTAAGTGATGAGCTCCAAGTATGGTTAGAAGACATACCTTCGGATATTGCTCCTATTGTAATTAATGACATATCATAGTTTCTAAGTAATGAAATTTTGACCTGATTCTTTAAATAAATAACATGTACTTAGTTAGAAATTTTAATATAATTAACCTAATGACTAATGTATTACACATAAGTTTTGCTCTAATTTTAAATATCTATCACTGTTATGCTTCATTAATTAGCCATGATTATATAATAATCAGGTCAGGCGATGCATCATTATCAAAGCTTGATCAAGGCAAGTCAAAACCCTTTGGTACCCAATATTGCTGCACATCGTCTCTCGTGACCAAAATTATCTTGAGCACTGAAGCTTGGATCCAATGGTCTCCATAGGATCACGTGCATTCGGAGGACTAGTTGCAGAAATACCAAGAGAAATTATTATTAAAAAAAAAAAAGAAGATAATGTTATCTCATTGGTGTAAAATTTATAGGTTTTTTTTTTCTTCTCTTTAATGAGTTAAGAAATTGATGGGGAATTCTCTTCTATCAATGAACTGGATGACCAATCACTCAACTTGGTTTAATTTACATGGTGAAAAAATAGTGGAATTTTTTTTCACTGTTTAGAATTTATTTTAACTTTTTTTGAGAGTAAGAGATTAATGATTGACACCCATATTTCACTTTCTTTCTTCTTTTTTTAATAGGGGCCGGATTGATATGATTGGGATAGGTACAAAAGTAATGTTAGGTTGGAGTATCATTGCCTAATTGTTGTTGGGTTTCACTTTTCTTTATATGCCTTGCCTCATCATTTGCTTTTACACATGGTTGTGAAAACCCACAAAATGACATACAATGCACATTTTCTCATGCTTCCTCAGTCTAGTGTTTTGACTGCCCAAATTGGTAAGAAATAATTTCATGGTTTTTATCACATATGTGGGAGATGAAACCCTAGATTAGGTTTGTCGAGCCCCAACTTTGTGTTATTGTATTTGTACTTGGGATTAGCTTGTTGAAAATATTTTATGAGGATGCACAAAATTTTTATCCAAAAATTTTTTTTAATTTGAAAAATCGATAGCAAAACATAAACTTAAATCAAAGTTTAAGAATAATCTAAGCTATTGAATCATCCAATTATGTTGTCGTTGAAACTTGATTTTTGTCACTTGAAAAAAAGATTCAGTGGTTCTTTGATCGAACAAACTCCCATGATTAAATTATAATATTTACCTTTGTGTTGGGCGTACTTCCACATACAAAAGATTCAAGAACAACCTCTCATAAAAAGTTTTTCCCTTCAAGATAAAGAGAGAATTATATTGGGTTACACATATAAGTAAAGTCCCATATTAAATAATGATAAAAAGAATAAGTAGTTAATATAACATAACTGAGCACATACCCATTAGGCTTAAGTCTTTTAGGTTAAAGTGTATCTCTATATATTATGTTAATTACTCAAAGAAACTCTCCAAGATGTTTATCTCCCCCAACAAATTAAACAATTTGTTCTTATTTTGACAAAGATGAGCAAACTGTGTGAGAGAGAAGATCAAGGTCGAGTGAAACTATTCTTGTCTATAGCAAACTGTTTATGTTGGTTTGGTGGGCTTTTAAGTAAGCCACTAGCCAACGGGGGCTTGGCTGAGTGGGTATGGCTCGGACACTTTGTGCAACACATTTAGGTTCGAGTCCCGCTGCCCGCAGGTTCCCGTTGGTGGGTAAACTTAGTAGTGAGGTATACTTACAAATGTGAGCTGACTTCCACATAGTGGTATAGAAAGGCCCCCGAGATCGGTCTACCCCGACCAAGGCCACTGGCTCAAAGACCCCCTTTTTTTCATTCTCAAAAAAAAAAAAAAAAAAAAAAAATGTAAGCTACTAACTTAGTCAAAAATATTATAAATAACTTATTAACTTACACAGTAACCTAAAGACAAAAACGGTTATAAAAACCCGAAAATGCTAGGCCCTACAATAAAGCCAAATAACCCCCCCACGTCAAAGTGATGCAGGGCGTACATGTGTAATACAGATAAGGCTTAAACCCAAACTAAACCCCCACATCTACAAATACCCAGGAAAATCCACAATAATATATAAACTCATATGCAAATGTCAAGTGTTTAGAACGCATACACTAACATAGAATTCTCTATATGTTTTGAAATTGATTTGTAAAGTACTAAACATTTATCATTAAATGAATTTTCTCCATTTTAATTGTAAAGGGAAATTTGTGGGTTATTTTTTTTATCACCATGTTGTCACTAGAATGGAGAATTAGGTTTGTGTGTGTTTGCAGAACTTTTGTTAGTGATTTACACTTAAAAATAATAATAAAAGTTAAAAAGAAATGCAAAATTAGAACAAAATCAATTAGAGATACAAAATTTAGAATGAAACCAATGGGGATGCCTCTTGGATAGATGGAAAAGCTACTTATGCCAGGATAGGAAAAAACATGACTTGTTTAGCATTAGTAGTTGAAGCTTTGGCACCTTAAAGCATTCGCATTTGGTATTGCAAATGTTATATGTAAGAGAATTTTAGCATTAATGCACCAAACAAGCCCAGCATTAGGACTTGCAAAAACCAACTATTGCAAAAAAAATTGCAATAGTACTACAGTGCAATTCTAAAAAAAAAAAAAAATAATAATATTTTATTCACTTTATCAATTCCTCTCTCTCTCTCTCTCTCTCTCTCACCGGGTTTTGGGTTTTTGTTTTGATTTGGGTTTTATGATATATTATTTTATTGTATAAAAATATTATTTTAATGTGTTGTATTGTAAAATAAAAGTTGGAATGTTGAGAGTATTGTAAAATGGTATGATATAATTGATAAAGTAGCTTTTTGAGATGGTAAAATATGATGAGATAGAATTTTGGGATGTGAATGCTCGTAGGGTATGTTTGGATACTGCTTATTTTACTGAAAATTGAAAATATTGTAGCAAAATAATTTTTAAAGTGTAAATAGTACTGTGGGACCTAGTTTTAAAGTTTTTTTTTTTTGAATAAAGTACTTGTGGGTCCCGTGAATAATGACGGGACCCACTGGAAAAGCAAAAAAACACTCTTCTCTTCTTACCCGGGACCCACAATGCACGTTCTCAAACAAAAACAAAATCCAAACAAACAAACAAAACGCCAAAACGCAGACGCTGCCTTTATCATCAGTATCTAAACAGGTACTAAGAAGGGCAACATAATATTTTACTTGTCAAAAGTTGTAAAGTAATTGATAATGTTATAGCCATGGTTATGGATGTATGTGATGAACTCAGAGTTTAGGTTTCCATGGGTTCAAATACAAGGGAATGGGATAGCTCACACTTTTGTTGAATGGGGTGCTTATCATTCTTTTACTGGTTCAGTATCTTCCATGATGCTCCCACATCATGTCACTAATTTGGTGCTCTCAGAGATGCTTTATTAAGTATGATTGTTACTTGTTATGGCGTTTTGTTGTGCTGGTTTTCTCATGTTTGTCTTTTTTTCTTCTCTGTTGTGGTTGCTTTCCTAGGTAGTTTGGTGTATTCTAGATTTGATAAATGTTTGTTTGGAGTTTTCTTTGGTGTATTCTTATTGTTGCTCTACTGTTTCTTTGGGTTTTCTTCAATGAAAGGTTTTTGTTTAAGAGCAAAAAAAATTTGCCACCTCGATTTTACTACCACATAAGTCTGTCGGATATTTTGCACAAGTCCCTTTCTAATATTTGTAGTTGTTCATATCATTCCACTCAGTTTTCTCAAATAACTCTTAACAACTACAATAATGATTTTTTTTCCTAGAATCAAATTACAACAATGGATTTTAATCATTTGATACAAATTATATGTCATGCATACAAATTAGTTTTCTCATAAATAACTCTAAAAACTACAAAAAAAAAAAAAAAAAAAAAAATTTATTTAAAGAATCAAACTACAACAATGAATTTGATACATATAAACACACATAAGATGTAATTATATGTCATGGATACAAATTATTATATAATTAAAATGAAAATTACATAATTATAGATATACACATTTATAGGCCCTTAGCAATTTTTATAAGAGCTTGTGAACAAAAGTTTTCTTACATGGTATCAATGTATGAAATAAACTTTTTTTTTAAATACTTCACCGTAAACTAAAAATTTCTTACCTCTTACATTGCTTTTCATTCGAGAGCTTGTAGAGATGTCTACCATTGACGACCTCTAAGGCTTTGAATTTGAATCTTCTTAAATTTGTTAGTGATAATATTAAAACTTTTATAAAATTCAAAATTTATTCAAAATTAAAATAAAATCATTTGGACATACAAAAATAAAAATAATTATTTTTCCAAAATTGTTCAAATATGCACCATTGTATTATTTTGTAAATCATTTGATATACATATATTGATAATGTATTGTTGTGTTTAGGTATTGTGATAGAATACAGATCACTTGGGGCATCTTCAATAGTCTCTTAAAATTTTCCCTTAAATTGAATGGAAAATTTTATTAAAAAAAACATCTTTTTTATTTTACCTATCCAGTTTTTAAACACATCTCCAACAATCTCTCTATTTTTTGTTAAATTTTACTAAAATAATATTTTTATAATTTTTCTACCTGTATCCTTTTTATCTACTGCTTTCTATCCATATGAGAGAGAGAGACCCTCCACCGTTCTCGTCCTTGCCCCTTTGCCACCACTCTTATGCTCCTCCCTCCAATGTTGCTCTAGTCCTCCCTCCCCCGTCGCATCATTGTTCTTGTCCTTCTACTTCTCCACATCCGCCAAGTAGAGAGAGAGAGAGAATCTTTTATTCCCTTAAATCCTTTACATGGCTACAATTGCTCTTCCTACAAAGACAGTTGTTGTAGCTCTAAAAAAAATTTAGCTAAATGAAGGGTGTTGGGCTTTGTGGAGCCTAGTTGTGTTTAATCCGAATTATGACCCAACCCGAAATAATATTGCTATGGTTTTTAATAGAAGATTTTTTGAGAATTAGTCCATAGAGCAGAGGCTTGGGCCTATCCCAAGTCGTAGTGCTTATGGACAAGCCTTCTTTGGGGTCCAAGGCAATGCCCCTGGGAAAATTTTTTGGCCTATTTTGCAGGCCATTATGAATACTGTGCGCAAGATATATAAAAACTATTATTTTGGAGATTAGGGTTTTATGTTGTTTCTAAGAGAGAAAACTGCACTGCCGTATCTTGTATTTTTTTATGAGAATAGTGAAATCCTTGCAACATCATAGATATAGGCAAATTGTCAGATCATGTAAATACTGTCTTGTGTGATTATTTTTCTTTGGCGTATATTTTTTTTTTCTATTTTTGTATCTCACAGATTTAGAAATTTCGTATATATTCCCTTCAAAGAGATTGTTAGAGTTTTGTTTTGTAGGTTTGTTCTCTAAAATGGAGAGAAAAAAATGGCTTTGGGGCCTATTGGAGATGCTCTCTCCATAAATAAATTAAAACTCTTACACATTTTCAATTACCAAATCACTTTGATCCAGATAAATAACACAATTATAAAAAATAAAAATAAAAATTATAATTAATATTAAAATGCACCGACAACTATCCTTGCATGGTAAAATATTGTGAGCTATTCCATGACCCATAAGATGTCTACTGTAATTGCCAATTTATTATTTGTTGAAGAAATTATATCTATTATATATTTGTGCAAAAAATCAACAAAATCTTCTCCTACCCCAGTTACGAGTGAAAGTATTGGCCAAATAAAAACAAACCCAAAAAAACCAAAAAACAAAAACAAAAACAAAAACAAAAAAGAAAATGCACTGCTAATATCCCTAAGACTATGAAAGAATCCAGCAAGCCATCACAATCTTTCATAATTGTAATAGGCATGTGAGGTCTAAGATATGAATATAGCTCCATTTCATTTTCACGTCTAAGTTATTCTTCCCAACCATTGATATTTTGGTGTCCAAATGCATCATTTCCCATTTTAGATAAGTATCATGCAGTCAGTACTCAGTAGATTCGACTCGACATGACAGAAATAAACCAACACCAGTTACAAATTTTGAAGAGAAAAATGGAGAGACAGTGTCTATATTGTTTGGTCATGTTTAATTTACATAACTATTCCTTACATGACAAACCAATCCCTATGCTATGGATTGGAGTATGGACATTGGAGGCATATTTGTTTGATTGGTTTCCAAATTATTTTTGTATTACAAAGGCTTGAGCTTGCTTTATGCAACTTTGCATAGGGCCGAAAAACGTCAATGTCTTGCTTGCATTCAGGGCAATCAGTCAAGCACCAGTATAACAAGAGGTATCACATTGTTTTCGGCTGTTTAACGCAAAATTGTTATTATTATTATTATTATTATTATTATTATTATGTGTAAAGTTGTAATTTACAACTATATGTTTTGTTGGCTTATATTCCGTGCCAAATTTAATTGTAATTATATTTAATCTGTTGTACCCTGTATTTATTGTGGGATTTCATTGTAAGGTTGTGTGATAGAGAAAGTGGTGTGAAGACTCAAGCATTTGAAGACTGAAGAAGGTTTCGCGGGTATCTCGCGACTTAGAATCCCGCGAAGTATATCATGTGCCTTGCACATGCTAGAATGTGAAGAGTCAGGCCAGATAGAGACAGCTGTGTCTGTCTCGCGAGTATCTTGCGGGTAAGGCCTTCCCGCGAGACACCCGCGAGGCATTCTGTTCTGCCAGCCTGTCCAGTTTGATACACACTTTTTGTGCCTACACTATTTATACCCACATTACCCACAAATGTAAAAGAGAGCCTCTGAGAAAAAACCCTAGCCAAACACCTTGAGAGTTAGAGATTGTCATACTCACAATCTTCTACACATTTGTTTTGGGAATTTCCTCATCTCCTACTTTTCCATTTTCATACCATTGAGAGGTTGATAGCCCAAACACTTACCACACACTTTAAAAGTGTCAAGTGGAGTTTTGGTGCTGCTAGGAAGCATTGGAAGAAGCCTAGAATGGCAGATACAACATGGAGCTTGTTGCGGGATCCGGAGAACTAAACAAGACACAGTTCCGAGAAACCTTGTTGGAGTATGAGCTTAGATGGCTTAGGTATAGAGGGTAAATTAGGCTTGGAGGGTCTCTTAATCACCCTTATATCCCAACTGATTGTCTAGTGGATCGATTTTCGCTTGGAGGGCGGCGGAGAGGTTTTTCGCCGAGTTCTTCGGTTTCCTCTTCGATAATACGTTTCGGTATTATCTATGTTTGCATCTCTCTTCCATACTCTTGTTCATTTCATTTTTACTGTTGTATTGCTTTAAATATGGATTAGAGTAGTTATCTTGCTTATATGCTTGTGTTTACACTATTCCGCACTTAGTATTAAGTTAGTGTAAAATCAACCAAGTCTTAACTTTAATTTGAGGGTCTAAACAGCTCGTGTGTTTTTCGACACATTTCTGAGCTTTCATTATGCTAAGAGCCTAAGATAATGTTATCATTTTAATATGTGAAATTGTGGGTTCCAATTCGCTTAATTGGTAAAAGTTTTGATAGTTGACTAAGAAATCTGAAATTCAATTTCTTCCTACACCAAAAACTTATTGGTGTCTTAATCTGATGATAAAAAGTTATCATCAGGAATGGATATCATAGGTTGAAACTCTCTAAACAAAAAATTTAATATGTGAAATTAAAATACAGCCCTTTATAAGTAAACAAAACAAGTTATATGATAGTTCAATGATAACTGTTGAAACCACACACAAGCTCAAGGTCCAACAATGGAGGAATGAGAATCATAGAGAGAGAGAGAGAGAGAGAGAGTAGAAACTGTAAAGCTTGTGAATGAAATCGTGTGTATATAATTACCAAGCTCTGTCTCTTATATAATGAGAACAGAGTAGCGGGAAGAGTAACAAACTTAACAACCTATTGATCCAACCAATACAAAAGAGACACGTGGCAAAGAAGTAAAACAGACTAACTACCTACCTAACTGACTACCTGTACAGTATAAACGACATATCGTTTAATACTATGCTACACTATGCTATTGCAGCTTAGCACTCTATGTACAAAATACAAGTACAAAACTACTATATACTAGATAACTACTGCTTAACAATAACGTCATCTTTTATAGCGTTTCTTGTCTTTGTTCAAACCTCATCTCTCTCTTCCCGACTCACACCCAAAATAAAAAAGTTAATTGAAATTTGTTAGGGTGTCATACAAATAAATATAACCTTTTTACCTTATTTGATTCATGTTAACCTTATTTGCCCAAAGTGCTTCAACGGTATGGGGAGGCATTCAGTAATTTTCTTTAATATTTCAAATGTAAAACAATTTATCCCATAAAATATGGGATTAGGTTGGTTTTGGTCTCTTAAATATGAGAGATGCTACGTTTACAACATTTTTACAACAAATCACAGGTGGTTAGTTGTTATTGGTTCAAATTTGAAACTAACACTAAAATTACTTTTTTGCCCCAACAATAACAACCAGTAATAACCTGCCACATAGGATTTGTTGTAGAAATATTGTAGACATATCATTTCTCCTTAAATATTTGGTCGGTTCAATTTTTGTTCCTCATATATAAGGTTGATTTGATTTTAGTCCCTCAAATATAGGATGTCTCAACATTTATTCAATAAATTAAATTAAAAATATATATTGAGATTATTATATTTTAAACATTTAATGGCTCAAGAATAAATAGACCTCATATCGGAGAGAACAAAATACATTTTATCCAAAATTCTTTCATCTCAATTGAATTCCCAACAAGCGAAGTTTTCATGTCATGCCACTGGCCCACAGTCAATTGGCAATCAAGTAACAACTATGATTTGCTTAGGTCCAATTATTGAGGCCTTGCTCCTAGCCTAGGAGGAAGTTCGAGATATAATAAAACACCATAAAAAAGCTCCAATTGAGAAGTTTATATAATATAAATGGATACCATTATTAGTTAGATAAAAATGTTATATACAGTATAAATAAGTAATAGATCATAATAGATGATACAATAAGTATTACATAGAAATATAATAAATTCAAATTGAGTTTTTTTTTTTTTTTTTTCTATATTTATATACATGAGAACATAATTGACATGGCAAATAAAATATAGTTTGAAGGACATTTGGCATGAAAATTAGAGTGAATTTAAAATATAAAAACACTTGGTATCAGATAATAAGACAAATAGAATGACACTTGATACAAATTTGAAGTGCAATTAGAATCTAATTTGAATTATTAATGGAACTTTCTCTCAGCTTCCACTTTAATATAATATATATGATAAGATGTGGGTCTCACTCACGTGAATATTTCAATAGATAAAAATCAAAACATAATGATTTTAATCATCAGTTGATTTTAAGGTATTGATTCTCACTCACTTGTTTCTATATACCATCCATACACATTGCATCTTTCACATTTTAAATATGGACATCCTTAAAATTTAAAAGACATCGTGCATAAAATTATGAATGTTGTGTGTACAGAGTGATGTGTACGAACATTTTCAAAGTAATTCACTAAGCATTACATGTTCAAACCTTCACCTTAAACTCAAAAACAAAATAACCCACATTGTCACTTTAATTTATCCTATGATGGACTTATTCATGGAATTTTAAAATTTTACCATTTGCTTTAATTTTTGCTCAATCATTGAGTCGCCAAAAGCTTTGCAACTTAACGAGTTAGCATCTCTTAATGTTTTTAAGGGAAACATTTAAAATTCAAATCATTATTTCCCCACTACAATTATTGAATTATAAAATAAAAATAAGATTTTAAAAAAAATCAATCATTGAAGTCTCTGCATTTTCTTAAAATTTTAAAATTAGTTTGAGTTAAATAGGTGTTATTATTTGGGTGAGTTCCAGTTAGATCAATTAATTAAATCTCTGATGATTAAATACCCCACTAACACCAAAAACTAATTAATTTTTTGGTCCGATGATAGAGAGTTATTAAGAGCGAACGTAATAGGTTGAAACTTTCTTAAAAAAAAATTATTCTTTGGTCTGCATAAAGAATTTTGGAAAAACGCATGGTTGTCGTGAAAGACAGCCCATTTGATGGGGAATGCACCTTGATGGATGGCCCAGGGTTCTTTCTTTTGAAAGATAGCCCAAGGCCTGTATGGGTCTGGACTTTGGGGTAGTGTAAAGCTGATGAGGTCCAGGGGTGGTGGGTTGTGAACCAAGAAACCAAGGAAAACAGGATTTATTTATTTATTTTTTTTTTGGTGAAATAGAAAAACAGAAATTTGAGCACCCATATTATGATATCATATATCATAATAATGTGTTTTCAAGTATCATGCCTAAAACATTTAAAATAAACGATTCTTAATATAAAAAAGAAAATTTATTATGACTAAACATTTGAAATAAATTGATCATAATAGGTATCATCCTATACCACATGGATTTTAAAAATTAAAACAAAAACAAACAAACAAAAATGCCAAGAGTTTTGTAACTCAACTAATAACTTCTAGTGTTGCCGACATAGACCTTCAGGTTTCAAATTCCCCCTTTTCTAACTATTGAACAATAAAGAGTAGGAGAGAGGGTAAAAATATGATAGATCATTATTATATAAACATTCCATTATAGAATTGACTTCATCTAAGCATTGGGTCATTAGTTCGCCTATACAATCAACTAGTCACTAACCCATGCAATGCGCGGATTAGTTGAACAAAAATTTTAAATTTTAAATTTGCCTAGAGTTATGATCACTTGAGAAAATAAGTTACAATTTAAGATGGAAAAAAATACTGACACCAACAATGTTAGGCATGCCATGTCTATTATCAACGACATCCTTTCTTTAATGAAAATTAAGGTCTCAATCATTTTTTTTAATATAATATAATCCCTCTCATTGCTCAATTTGTTTGCAAAATCCTAGGTTTTTTCTTGCCATATAAAATGCAACCAAAAAACCCAAAAATACGAAAATAAAATTATAGAAGTTTTTACATAGAAAACAGTAATTAATTACTCATAAATGGCATTGACACTCAGAAAGAGTCATTAATCTAGAGCAACTCAAAAAGAGTCATTAATTTAGAGCAATAGGTTTTGGAAAAGATTTTTTTTTTTTTTTTTTTTTTTGAGAATAGGAAAAGCTAATTTAGTGTTATAGGCAATAGTTATAATATTTTAACACGTTGAAGAACAATAACAAAAAGGCGTATCAGATGAATAAATTGACTTCGTTAGAGAATGAAGACAAATAAATGCACAGGAAAGAATAGATTTCGGAATATATGAATGTAGAAAGAAGAAGAATGAAGTACCAGTTGAAAGGCCATAGAGTTTTAATCTAGATAGAAGACAACCAATCTAGGAAGCACTTGGAATGCTCCTATTATCTGCATAGCCTTGGCTGCCACCTTCTTGCCTCTCATCTACTTATGATTCCAACTTTTATTCTTGGCAAGAGAAAGGGGCTCTTGCCTTTAGGTAATGTAATTGAGAAAAATGCCACAAGAAACATATCAACACCCTTTTTGGTTCTTAAATAATACAAATTTAAAGAACAAATTTATGAGGTTAATGCATAACCTAAACTTGTTCATCAAGATTCAAGACCTAGCAACGTAAAAAACAATTTAAAAAATAGAGTAAAAATGCAAAAATGGTCATATATATGAAAAATAATTTTTTAAAAATAACAGTAATTTATAATTCTTAAATCACATTAATTCAAACGGTAAGGCAAAATATATGACTACATAATAGAAAAAATATAAGAGAAAAATAGGTTACCACAAAAGAATAATGCATGACTATAGCAATTGAAATTTGTCAAGACAATTTCATATATTGCAAAACATAAACCCAGAATTTAGATGTTAAAACTTCTAAAAAGACAAAAGAAAGAGTAAAGAATCAAAAGATTCAGTGCCTAGAAATTATTTTAAAAAAAAAAAACATATGACTACATAATAGAAACAAAAATATAAGGGAAAGATGGGTTATAATCCATGGCTATTGAAAGCAACAAGATAGTTACAAATATTTCAAAAATTGAATCAAAAAAATTAAGTTGTTAAACTTCTTAAAGGCTTAAAAAATTGAAGAATCAGCAAAAAAACATATGACTACATAATAGAAAAAATTTAAAAGAAAGATAAGTTACCTCAAAAGAATAATCCTTGATTATAGCAATTGAAATTTGTCAAAACATATGAACATTTCATCTATTGCGAAATATGAACTCAAAATTTAGATGTTAAAACTTCTAAAAAGCCAAAAGAAAGAGTAAAGAACCAGAAGATTCAGTGCCTAAAAATTATTTTAAACAAAACAAAAAAAATAAAAACATGTGACTACATAACAAAAAAACTTAACAATTCTTATCGAACAAAAACACAGTAAAACTATAATTAAAAAACCCTAATAGTGATCTAGTGACTGAAGAATTAGAGAGGGAGAGAAGGAAGAGTCAAAAAAAAAAAAAAATAGAAAACCGAATGAGAGGGGAGGTGTTTGCGTAAAGAACATAGTAAAACTATAATTAAAAAACCCTAATAGTGATATAGTGACATAGTGACTAGAGAATTAGAGAAGGAGAGAAGGAAGATTCCAAAACATAATATAAAACTGTATGAGTGATGAGGTGTTTGCGTTTGAATACATCTTAAAAGTCCTAAATCAAATTAAAAAATATAAATAAAAAATGCTAATTTGGAAAATTATGAAGAAGTCAACCAAAAGTCAAAGGTTTCAGTTTTATATATATATATATATATAGAGAGAGAGAGAGAGAGAGAGAGAGAGAAAGAGAGAAATTAGCTGGAACCTAGGGCATTACAAGTTTAACCCCCCACCACCCCCCCCCCCCCCCCCCCCCCACCCCCACAAAAAAAAAAGAAAAAAAAGAAGAGAGAATAGTGGTGAAAGAAATTCAAATTTCAGAAATTCACACACCAAGACATATGCAGTAACTGTCATCATTCAGACTTTCACCCCTTTTACTTTTAGTGGATCTTTGTGATGGGTGTCATTGTTCTTTTTTTTGTTTTCTTTTTTAAATTCTACCATCGCTCCAACCATTGAGATTGGGATGGCAATACTGGACTGGACACTCACATCACAGTCTCACACCAAAGCAATAAAGAAAGGTTGCAATAGCAACACATACTGCTAACTAGACCTAGTAAAAATGAATGCGAACTTGTTAATCCGTTTGAATTATAATGAAAAATAAGCTATATATAAAAAGAATAGCAGTGGATTTTAGACTTTTAGTATAATAAGCTAATCCAAAAGCACACTTAGTTGATAGGTGATTTAATTTAATTTCATATTTCGTGCATAACATGTATACATACCTTCTTCTCTTTTTTGTGTGGAATTTTTAGACTAGTAGACTATTAGAATTAATGTATTATTGAACTTTTATCTTTGGTTTTTTTTTTTTTTTTTGTTCTTTTATTTGTTTTTGAAAGAAACACAAAAAGGAAAAAAAGTTATAAAGATGTTTAAGTTTTCTTTTTTTAACTTGAAATTTGGGCTATTTTGAGTTAACCAACTATCCAATGACCGGGTAAGGATCAAAGGAATAACAACCCGCTTTTGTCCAAAAAGTTTCTGACCCAAACCCAACCAAGTCGAATCCAAATCCAAACAACTGGGCCATTTGCCAAGTCAAAATTGCTAACCATAAAGGCAACAAATATATGTTGTTGAGGAAGATCAACCGTAAAAATCAATATAGATGCAGCTTTAAGCCCAATTTATTCTTCCATTGATGCTGTGGCTACTGGCTAGAGACTAGAGAGAGGAGTTGGTATTTGCTTGCTCCATGAAGGTAAACACCAACCTCTCTCTCCAAGCAGAAAATGAAGCTTTGAAATGGGCTATAAAACTATCTGCCAACTTGGTCTTTGATTTCATTTTCATTAAGAGCGACTCTAAAACTATTGTCGAGTATCTTTCAAAGCCAGAGCTCAAAATCCCTTGGAGAATACACAATATATGTTCTAACATGTCTCTTTTGCTCTCCCAATTTACAAACGTTTCTATAAAATGGGTCCCTAAGAATTCTAATGGTGCAACCCACACCTTGGCCAAATGGTCTCCCAAGCATAATGTATTTGGTTTTTTTGATCTAGGCTGTTGTCCCCCTGTTTTGAGTATATTATCAAGGTTGAGGCAAGCACTCCTACTTCCTTGTAGTTTTTTTTTTTTTTTAATAAATTCTTCTTTTCCATAATATATATATATATATAATAAAAATAAATAAATAAAAAAGGAAAGCTCCACTACGTGTATCATGACAAGTCAAATGTTGAAATCTCCTTTATCGTACCTTTCTTCATTGTTTGTGCAACAATTATATGAGTACCATATTTAATTGCCCCGTTAGATCCAATGTATGTGTGAAAATTTGCCACATCATTTAGAAAGAGATACATTATTATTCCATTACACACAGGCAATAAAACTCAAGGAAGTTGATGGTGGGATTAATATCTCTTTTTCTTTTTCTTTTTCTTTTTTAATTTTAGGATACAACCATGCTCATTTAAAATTTCGAGGACCAAAAGAGCTCACTAAGTAAACTTTAAGATCCAATAATGTATTTTGACCTATTTAAACTATATCAATTAATGTAATTACAAGAATGATAAAGATTCTGTTTGTAAAACTCCTATGTAAACTCATCTATGTAAGTTTATAAAATTACAAAACCGTGGATGCAGGCCTCTTAAAAATATTGTCTTGTTTTTCACATTGTTTTGGATCTTTTGTTGATGTGCCGTGTGTCTATTTTGGCTTGGCTTTTTTGCTAACCCAGGTTTAGTTTGGGGGGTTTGGCTTATCTTCACATCATCCACTAACTAAATAAAATGTAGGAATTAAAACCTACTACCACTTGCCACTGTATATTTAAAACAAAAGAACATATTCAATTAAAAATATACTGGAGGTAAACCAAAGCTTAGTTTGGGAAGCGAAATCTGCCACTCACGTCTACACAAATGATGAAGACTAGCTGTTTGTCTTGAGATAAGGTGGGACTTAGCAAATCTGCCAAAAGTGGGGGGAACACAGCTTATGAAATCATACTTTGGCAGCTAAAAAGAAAGGTAATTTAAGAGTAATATGATGAAGGAGAAAGAGACACTTATGTTTGTGCACTCAAATAATGCTCATAAAGAAGTGTTTCCTATCTACTAAATGTATTGAAAAATCTAGTAAAGTTTAATGATGTATATGTGTATATTGGCTTGATTGTTGTGTTTTGCTCTCATTAAAAGATTTGATATATGAGAAGGAAACGTACAGTGTTTTCTGGATATTAGCACTCGGTAGCATTGAGTAGTGAACATTCTAAAAAGGGTAGACTGGTTTTGGTTTTGGATCTCGACACAGCCGAAACCCTTTTGCTAACTGGTGCTAGACCTTACTGGCCCAGTCTGGTCAGTTTTTTTTTTTTTTTTTTTTTTGAGGACAGTCTGGTCAGTTTCTGCTATTTAGAGACTTTATTGGCTAAATTAGTGGGTTCTTGGGCTAGACTTCGTGGGCCTTAGCTAATTTCATAGGGTGGTTTTGTCAGCTGCATGGGTCAACATTAACAGGTTGTGCCGTTGATGGGTTAAGTTAATGATGCATCATGTTTATGGACTGGGGCTTATTTTAATTTGTTGCCCTAAAATGCCCTACTATCAGTTTTCTTTACAGATGGGTGGCGTCGTTGCCCTAAAGGTTGTTCTTCTATGCGCACACGTTGAAACAACTTTCACTTTTTGTTAATGTGTGATTGGATTGTATAGCTTATACATAGCCAACCGTTAGTACTTAGTGAGAACACTCGGATCTCGATGCTTGCATAATAAAAAAAAAGTACCACATTTTAGCCTACCAATCTAAAAGTCACCAACATTTAGGCATGCAAAATTATATAAAAATACATTGTTACTACAATAATTTTTGAGTTACAATGTTGAGTGGCATTATTGTAATTAACAAAAAAAATACGGGACCCACTGATATTGACAACACATAAACAACTCTCTCTCTCTCTCTCTCTCTCTCTCTCCTTAGCCCTTGGTCTCGGCTGTTTGAATCAATGGCCATAGGGCCCGAGGCATATATTGAGTACCGGGGGGGGGGGGGGGGGGGGGGGGGGGCAATGGCCCCCCTCAATTTTTTATTAATATATATACACACACTAATTTTAGTAATTTTGTTTAATAAAATTACATTTTGCCCACTTTAACAATATCATTAATTCTTTTTAAAGTAATGTTACAGGCACAAACTTATCTACAACATTTTTACAAACCGTTAGAGATACAAAGTTTTATTGGTTCATATTTGGGCCCACCACTTATATCACTTTTTTACTTATCAATAATCACTCATCATATTAGCAATTTATAAAAGAATTTGTACCTCTAGCATTTTCCTCATTTAAAGGCCATTAAAAATTTTATAAATCTAAAATCAAAAACAAAATATAGAAGCCCAAAAAAATTAGCGCAATAACAAAAATTACCAATAGTAAAGTTAAAAATAATTAAGCATAATTAACCAATTTTACTCAAAATAAACAACCAGCCCTTTAAAAATTTTTAAACAAAATAATTGTGTCTTTACCTAGCAAAAAGCACACACATCAAAAACTATAAAAATAAAAAAAAGAATTAAAAAAAAAAAAAAAAAAACTCATCAATTAAGAAGCAGCAAAACCAACGATCAGAGCCGCCCATAACTTCAAGTCCTAACTCCGTCCCTGAATGACCATCACTATGAAATTAAGAAGCAAAGGAATGGGTTCATTGCACTAACCAAAATCAAACTACGTAATTAAGTTTGAAGTACTAGTCAACTAATTGGCCTTTACAGAATTTAGGAGTGTTTTGGTTTGGGTTTGCACACAAGGACCAAAGTCTTCCTTTTATTTTTTATTTTTTATTTTTGTGTTTGGACGGCCAGTGATGCTTTAATAGCAATTTGGCATTGATTTAGATGGGTTTGCACGGACTAAGTAGGTTGTTCAAGCTTGGAATTGCAGAGAGGGAGATGGGATGAAGAAGAAGAGAGAGTGGAACATCATGGTGGGAGATTCTCTTTCTTTGAATAATAATAGTTATTTTATTCATTATGTCAAAAAGTTACGCTTTAAAAAAAATAAATAAATAAACATATATACATACCAATAATTATGATTTTTCACTTTTTAAAATATGTTATTAGAAATGTGCGCGCCCGAAAATGAAGCCTTTTGGGCTGGGCCATACTTGGACTCACAACTTACTTGTATGATGGGTTTGGATTTCCTACACTGGGTCGTTCTTGGCACTGAGACTCAATGAGATCACTTTTCTCTTCTCAATGGTCAGAATCACCTTGTTCTTCCTCTACTCCCTACTTATCTCTCCCTCTTTTACAGTAAATTTTCCAACCCCAATCTCCCCCAAACTTCTCATATTTATAGTTCATAGTTAGTGGATAGGTCATGATCACTTACCAGTTAGTGCAACAAGCTGTCCAGTATTATCAACCATAAATGGGTGGTTAGGTGGGAGTGGGAAGCGGTGAGAATGGTTTTGGAACTTGGTTCCTACTTCCGCAACTATTCTCAGCAGCGGCGCCTCCTGAGGCATGGCCGAATATGTAAAGGACGGGGTGCTTCGAACGTCGCTTCTTCATCATTGCCTAGGATAGTATTGCCGAGAAATGATGAAGTGGCAAAGTTTGGGCCCGCAGCATGTGTGGCTTTAGGATGGGCTGCTAGGTAGAAAAAGATTGGCTTTATGGGCCAGACATCCAGGCCAGGGTCCCAGGCCCAAATGGGCCCGGGTGCGGGGACCGTACAATAGCCCCCCCTTGATTCGTTCCCCATTCTCGGGGATGAATCAAGGATCCCCAGGGGCAGAAATCCACCCGGGAAGTCGAAAAGTCAGTACCCGGCCGTTGATGAATGTATTAATGCACGCCTCAAAAGATGCGTTTAAACCTGATTGATGGCTTATCCGTCATCATTATCTGACGGTTCGTGAACCGAGGCGTTACGCACGTGGCAGTTGAGGTGGCGATTCGCATGGTTTCCCGCCAGCAAATCATTTAATGCTACTTATCTCATTCCCTGTCCCTATAAATAATTGTTTCTGTCTTTTTTCCTCACTTTTGCGTTCTTCATCCTTCAATCTCTTACTCTGCCGAGTATTCAACTTTCGTGGCTCACCTCCTAGCCCAGAACACGCCTCCTCTTTAGAGCCCACAGTAAGTTCTTTTTCTTCTTCTTGTTGTTTGCTCCATTTCATTCCATTCTTCAGTAATCTTAGTATTCCTTTTCTTTTAAGAATTCTCGCTTATGCAATGCCTTACTCCCACCTCCTTTCTTCTGCGGAAACCTTGGCTAGTTTTAGGGCTGCCTATAACGTTCCCAAGGATGTCGATATTGCCTACTGTCACATGGGCGATATTGACATCCAAAGGCGCCGCGGTGGAAATACGGTTTTCTTTCCTTTGATGGCTATTCTAGAGGGTGGGCTTAGGTTCCCGATTGACCTTTTGATCCTAAGTACCCTTAGATTTTACAGCCTTTGTCCCGACCAACTTCCTCCCAACTTTTACCGGGTAGTGAGTTGCGTGAGTAGGGTGAACTAGTTGTTCGGGTTGCAACTGAATCATCATGACGTTAATTTTATGTATAGTTTGTGTGGAAACATTGATTCGGATTACTATCTAAAAACTAGGGATGTAAGGGTACGGCTTATTTCATGCCTACCAAATTCAAATAGAAATTCGGCCGGAGATTTTGTACGGGTGAGCTGCAATTGGTTTGCCAAGGAGCTCCCCTGCGCATTTTCACCGCGCGATGTTGGTCATTACCAAACGCCATTCATTTAATTTCTTTTGATTTTGATCTGAGTAAGTAATTACTAACTTTTATTTCTTCCGTGCAAAGAGCAAAAGGTTCAAGCCGGATCTCAGAGTAATGCATGTTCGGGACTTGAATTTCGTGCTCAGGTCAGAGATTTTTGTTCACTCGGACGGACAACTCCGAGCGTCTCATCTTATCCTCAGTATCGACCCCGTTTACTCAACCTGGCAAGCATTTAGCCAAGCCCTGTTAGTTGACAGCCCTCTCCTCTCATATATAGATGTCCGACAAGCGAACTTCCTCCCACCAAAGTTCACCGTAGGTAAGGCACGTAATCTCGGCCCCCGGTTCATTTGTTCAGACGAGCGCCAGCCCATACGTGACGATTCAGCCAAGCGTGTGTCGCGAGAGCGCCGAAAGCGTGCTCACGAGCAAGTTTAGCCAGAAGCTCCCGCCCAGCCCGAGAACCTTATAGAGTCTGAGGCTCCTGTTCAGGAGGCAGAAGGTGCAGCTGCAGAGTCAAGCAGCTCTTTAAAAACAGAATCTGACCAAGGCAACGCCATGGTGACCAGGAAGAAAATGACGATCAACCGCTTTGTCCCGGGTGCCCAGCCAACTGCGCAGCAGCAACGAACCCTTGGCCAAGATGCTTTGCCTCCCACTGCCCTAGCAACCCGTGTTCGAAAAAAGCAGCGCACGGCTGATCAAATGCAGGCGAGCTCGGGCAATGCGCCTCTCCGACCGTTGGCGAGTATCGTTATTCGGGAGCTAGTAGCACAAACCGGGGTAAACCTGGCGTCTACTTCCCGGGCTTCGGCGGAATAGCAACCCTCCTTCCAACTCAACGGCAAGCCTCTTCTTGAGACAACCAGTTTACGAACATGGGAAAAAGGTCATGGGGGTCGTATTGCCCAGAGTCTGGTGCGTGGCCTTCTTTTACCCGAGGATGTGCACGTTTTTGCGGAAAGGATGGACGAGTCTTTAGGGAGGCGATTGCAGTGGCACACCATAGCGGTAACTGTTCCATTTTACTTCATCATCCTCGATTTTCTACTTGTTCATATATGTGTACTTTCCATTTTTCCTTACAAACATCATTATTGTGTGGCCAGGCCATGCAACTATCGCATATTGTGGACGGGAGGATGAGGGACCTTGCTGAAGATGCTGAGCGGGAGAGGGGTTTGAAGGATGTTGCCGAGGCCACGGTGAAGGAGAAGTTGAAAATTGCCGAGGATGCAGAGGAAAAATTGCTTCAGCCGAGAAGGCTCAGGCTCTGGCCGAAGGGAAGTCTGAGGAGCTTGAAGTGCAACTGGGTGGCACCGAGCTTAAACTGGTGGAGGCCCAGAGTTTAAATATTATGTTAGAAGAAAAACTGGCTGATTTGATGGCGGCGTTGGAAGCTTACGAAAGTAAGTGGTACGACGAGGGGTTTGCAGATGCTGAGAATTCGGCGGAGCCGGGCATTCGCCAGGCTCACACGCTAGGATTCGAGGAGGGTTGGTTTGCCGCCCTTCAAGCCATGGGGGTTTCCGAAGATTCTCCCCTGAGGGATCGCGGCAAAATCCCTTTCCCGAACCCCCCAAAAGCCGCGCAGCATGCACCTCTTGTTATCGATAAAAAAGAGACCACCAGCATGAGGGAACTAGTGAATGCTATTGATTCTCACGCGGGGCCGACCGACATGGAGACAACTAGCCACCCTCATGCTAGGGATCAAATCGGGGGGAATGTCCAGTTGCCACCTTCTTTCGCCGACCAGCGGCCTCCTGAGGATGCATCCTTTGTTCACGCCATGGATCTCTAAAGTCAAACGCCGAACCGAATTTTTCGTATTTTGTTTTTCTCTTTCTTTAAGAAATTAAATGAACTGGATCGCCTATGTCACCAGGTTGTGGTGACGGAACAATTTATTTCCTTTATGCTGTATTTTCTATCTTTCGAGTTACCGGGTTTTGGCAACTAAACATCAGTTTAAATTTTATATGCCTTACTATGAATGCTTTACTATGGTGTGCTTTCGCTTCGACCGAGTAATCAATCTTCGTCGGTTGCTTCTTTAAGATGAGGTTCCCTCTTGCCCGGCAACGAAGTTTGTATCGGGGACGGTTTTTCATCCGAGAAATTTAGACCGGTTCCATCAAGCCCGAGAACGCCTATCGAGCCGAGGACAGGTTTCTGTCCTCAGAGAATATAGGCTAAGGCTTCTTTCTGCAAGGTGAAGAGTATTAATTTGGAGACAATTTTTTGTCCTTAGACGATTTTCAGGGTTTCCGCCTGCTCGGAGATGGGTTAAGAACCGAGAAGCAACTTTCCGCTTTTTGGACAATCTAGGTTTCCACTTGCTCGGTGATAAGGACCGAACCAAGGGTCAGGTTTCTGTCCTTAAAATAAACTAATAAGGTTTCCACCTACTCGGTGATAGGGATCAAACCAAGGGTCAAGCTTCTGTCCTTAGAATAAACTGTTAAGGTTTTCACCTGCTGAGTGATAGGGATCGAACGGAGGGTCAGGTTTCTGTCCTTAGAATAAACTGTTAAGATTTCCACCTGCTCGGTGATAGGGATCGAACTGAGGGTCAGGTTTCTGTCCTTAGAATAAACTGTTGAGGTCAGGTTTCTGTCCTTAAAATAAACTATTAAGGTTTCCACCTGCTCGATGATAGGGATTGAACTGAGGGTCAGGTTTCTATCCTTAGAATAAACTGTTGAGGTTTCCACCTGCTCGGTGGTAGGGATCGAACCGAGGGTCAGGTTTCTGTCCTTAGAATAAACTGTTGAGGTTTTCACCTGCTCGGTGATAGGGATCGAACCGAGGGTCAGGTTTCTGTCCTTAGAATAAACTGTTGAGATTTCCACCTGCTTGGTGATAGGGATCGAACCGAGGGTTAGGGGTAGAAAGATGCAAATCTGCATGAGCAAACATTATTACTATTATTAACAAAACATGTACAAGACACCTCACTTAACTTTATGCTCGGCATACTGCCTATCAGTGATAGCACATCTTCAGATTATGGACATTCCACGGTCGGGGCAACTGTCTCTCGTCTAGGTCTTCCAAGTGGTAAGCCCCGGTGTCGGCTACTGCAGTGACCCTGTAAGGCCCCTCCCACATCTACGCCAATTTCCCGGCATTAGTATCCCGCATGTTGCCCACGGCTCTTCTGAGAACCAAATCTCCGGCAATAAACTCCTTCGTTCTTACGTCTCGGTTGTATCTCCGGGTGAGCTTCTGTTGATATTCCGCAAGCCGTATAGTCACCATTTCACGGCATTCGTCCAACTTGTTCAAGCACCCTACCATCATCTCGTCGTTTTGGGCGGGATTGAATCTTGCTACTCGCGCACTGCACAAACTCACCTCGGTAGGTATCACGGCTTCCGCTCCGTATGTGAGAGAGAATAGGGTCTCCCCAGTAGACCTTCTAGGAGTTGTCCAGTATGCCCACAAGACTATGGGCAGCTCCTCGACCCAGTTCCCCTTCGCACCTTCCAACCTTTTCTTCAACCCATTCACAATTACTTTATTTACGGCCTCGGCTTGACCATTACTCTGGGATACGCTGGAGTTGAGTACCCGTTTTTGATACCGAGACCACCACAGAATTCTCGGAAGGTCCGGCTATTAAATTGTAGCCCATTGTCTGATATAAGAGAGTTCGACACCCCAAACCTTGTGATTATATTCTTCCACACAATTTTCTTTACATCCACATCTCGTATATTGGCCAAAGCTTCTGCCTCCGCCCATTTGGTAAAATAGTCGACAACCACCAGAACGAACTTTCGACCACCCGTCGCCCGAGGGAATGGGCCGATGTTGTCCAGCCCCCACTGTGCAGAAGGCCAGGGACTGTTGATCGGGTTCAGATGGCCCGCGGGCTGATGGATTAGAGGGGCATGCTTCTGACACTGTTTGCACTTAAGCACATACTCGACGGCGTCCTTCAACATTTAAGGCCACCAAAATCCTTGAGTCATTGCCCGATGTGCCAATGAACGTCCCCCCACATGGCTGCCGCACATTCCATCGCAAAGCTCGGCCAAGAACTCGCCCACCTTCTCTGGGTGTAAGCACAAAAGGTATGGCCCTCTGAAGGACCTTCGATACAAAGTCCAGTCTTCCGATAGCCAATACCGAGGAGCCATTCTACGGATTCTGCTGCCCTCCTTTTCGTTACTCGGCAGTCGATCCTCTGCCAGGAAGTCGATGATGGGGTCGATCCAGCACGGCGCAAGGGTTATGACGGCTGTGACGTCGATCCCTGCATTTTTCGAATCACTCAGTACCTTGACGTTCAGCTCTGAAACAAGCTCGACTTTAATTAGCCGCGGTATCTCTTAGGCTACTGACGATGCCAGCGTGGCGAGGGAGTCAGCATGTCTGTTCTGCGTTCGAGCCACCTGGAAAACCTTCACCGTGCCGAAGCCAGCCATAACCTGCTTCGCCTGTTCCAAGTACGCTTTCATCCGGAGATCTCGGGCTTTAAAACTGCCATACACCTGATTAACCACCAAACGCGAATCTGAATACACCTCAACTTCTCGAGCCCCTAAACTCGAGGCTGTCTTCAGTCCGGCCAGAAAAGCCTCGTATTCTGCCTCGTTGTTGGATGCTTTGAAACCCAACCTAAACGAGTGTTCTAATGGTATTCCTTCTGGGGTGATTATGACAACCCCTGCACCGGCCCCCGTGGAGCTCGATGCACCGTCCATGAATACCTTCCACGAGCGAACCTCTAGATGGCAAACCATCTCCCCTTTTCCTTTAGGCGAAAACTCGATGATGAAATCTGCAAGGACTTGGCCCTTCACCGAGCTTCGAGGTCTGTACCGTATGTCGAAAGAACATAGTCGAGTTCCCCAT
This sequence comes from Quercus ilex subsp. ballota, assembly GCA_032727855.1. Lineage (NCBI taxonomy): Eukaryota > Viridiplantae > Streptophyta > Magnoliopsida > Fagales > Fagaceae > Quercus > Quercus ilex. The sequence goes on along the minus strand of CM064909.1, from coordinate 60,198,511 downwards.
TTTGCTATTCGGCCCGTGAAGTCTGACCTCTTTAATAGTGACTGTAAGGGATACTCGGTCAGGACGTATACTGTATGAGCTTGAAAGTAGTGTGGCAGCTTCCTGGTGGCGTGTATTAGGGCTAACACAAGCTTCTCCAAGGGTAAGTATCTCATCTCGGCGTCAACTAGAGTCTTGCTGATGTAGTACACGAGTTATTGGATTCCTTTGTCCCTCAGTAGCACAGCACTTACGGCGTGCTCAAATACTGCCAGATACATGAATAACTCCTCACCCGGTTTTGATGCCGTAAGCATGGGCGCCCGCGCCAAATAATTCTTCAGATCCATAAAGGTTTTGTCACATTCTTCACTCCACCGAAATTCATTCCATTTCTTCAGCAGTTGGTAGAATGGTCGGCAGCGATTCCCGAATTTGTAGATCAATCGATTAAGGGCGACTAGCATCCCTGTTAATACTTGCACTTCCTCCAGGTTGCTCGGTGGCTTCAGCCTTTTCACCGCTTCAATTTGGTCGGGGTTGACCTCAATTCCCCTCCTAGTGATCAGGTTCCCCAGGAATTTTTTGGCCCCCATGCCAAATACGCACTTCTCTGCATTAAGGCACAACTTGTGCTGTCGGAGAATCTCGAAAACCGCCTGGAGGTCCTCCATGTGCAGTGCTTCCTGTTTGCTCTTCACCACCATGTCGTCGACATACACTTCGACTGTACGCCCTATCTTGTCTTGAAACATTCTTGTCATCATTCGTTGGTATGTGGCCCCGGCGTTCTTTAGTCCGAAGGGCATTATCGTGTAGTGATAATTGGCCTCCGGGGAGATGAACGCCGTTTTCTCTTGATCTTCAGGCGCTAGGGCAATTTGGTGATACCCTTGGAAAGCATCCAGAAAGCTCATCCTCGGGTGCCCATACGTGTCGTCCACCAGCTGTTCAATCTTTGGCACAGGAAAAGGGTCTTTCGAGGAGGCTCGGTTCTAATTTGTGAAATCCACGCAAACCCTCCACTTGCCGTTCTTCTTCTTCACCACCACGGTGTTTACCAACCAATCCGAGAAGAAGATTTCCCAAATCACCCCAGCATCCTTTAATCTTCGAACTTCCGCTTTCACCGCCTCGTCGTGCTCCCAGGCCGATCTCCTCGGCCTCTGCTTCTTAGGAGTGAACGAGGGGTCGACTCTAAGTCTATGGACGATGAACTCGGGATCTACCCCGGGCACCTCATATGGACTCCATGCAAACACATCTACATTCTGTATTAGGAGTGGCAACATTTCTACTTTTTCTTGGTCCTCCATGCTCTCCCCTATTTGGCAGTACTTTTCAACATCCAGAAATACCTTTACCTTGAGCATATTCTTAGCGCGTGCGGCCCCCTTCTCCTCTTACGAGTTCTATAATTGCTATAAAGGAGTCCCCGATGACGGACATTTAAGCTCGGCTTGCTCCTTTTCGTCGGTTTACTCTTTCTTCCAATCGACCATGGCGACTAAACATTGCCAGGCCGCCCGCTGGCTTCCTTGTATCACAGTAATACCATAATCGGTGGGAAACTTGACATATGTGCAGAGTGGACGGGACAGCCTCCATTGCATGGATCCATGGTCTTCCTAGTATTGCCGTGTATGGGGAGAACGAGGCAACTATTATCAACTTTACCACAACCTCCTTGCCCCCCATGTTCACGGGCAGAGAAATTTGCCTCTTGGGAACTATAACTTTCCTGTCGAACCCAACCAAGGGTGTGCTATACTTTGAAAGATCCTCGTTCCTCAACCCAAGCCCCTTGAAAAGGTCTGGGTACATAACCTCAGCCCCGCTTCCCTGGTCTATCATTATTCTCTTCACAACGAAGCCGCCTGTCCTGGCCGTGACTATCAATGCGTCGTCGTGCGGCTGAATTGTTCCTTCCAAATCACTATCGTCAAAAGTGATCAGCTTTCTGGTGGGTCTTATCTTCTTTGCGGGAGGTGGCATGCCCGAACTTCCTTCCACTGACACTATTGTCAACACCTCTTTCCCCCTTACCGTAGTAAGGCCCCTCGGGGCGACGTGGATAACATCAATTACCTCAAAAGGGGATGGAAGGGGATTCTCTCTCTGTGGGGCGCCCTGCCCTACTCCTCGATTCCCGGCATCCGTCACAAAATCCTTTAGATGCCTAGCCTTAGCCAGCTGCCCGAGATGATCCCTCAATACTCGGCATTGCTCGGTGGTATGTCCCCTGTCTTTATGGTAGGCGCAGTATAGGTTCTGATTCCTTCTAGAGGGGTCGCCAGCAATCCAGTTCGGCCACCTGAAATATAGCTCGTGTTTAATCTTGTCCACAATTTTGCGCACGGGCTCTTTGAACGTCACGTTCACCTCCCCTACCGGTGCTTCAGGTTCTTGAATTCTCAAATTCCCCCGTGCCTTTGGTTGAAAGCCACTCTGCCGAGGATAATCTGTCATCTGCGCATTGCCTTTGCTTTGTATTCTGTCATCTTCCAGCCATTTATATTCTTCAATGCTCCTCATTAGCTGCCTCATATCCTCGGGAGTTTTCTTAGTTAACGATTCCCTCAGCCCTGACTCCTCGAGCAATCCCATTCTAAAAGTGCTCGCAGCAATCTTCTCATTCCCTCCGCCGATCTCGTTGTAGAGCTCCCAGTATCGGCTAGTATAATCACGAAGGGTTTCCCCTGCCCTGATCTTCATAGACAACAGTGAGTCCACCGGTTGCGACTCCGGCTGCATGTTACGAATCGAGTCCCGAACTCCTGTATCAGCTCTGTGAAACTGTGGATGGAGCCCTTGCGCAACCTGTTAAACCACCTTAAAGCGGTGGGACCAAGGCTGGAGGGAAAAACCTTGCACATCAGAGTGTCATTGCGGGTATGTCGAGACATCATCTGGATATAGTGGCTGACGTGCTCCACCGGGTCCGTTTTCCCACCATACGAATTGAAAGGTGGGCACGTAAATCAATCCAGTATTGGCGCCTACTCAATGTCTGCTGAGAACGGGGACCGAGCTGCCCTACGCAGTGCACGGCTCATCTCATCCATGGCTGCATTCTGGGGTCGTCTCTCCTCTGGAGAATCTGAGCCCCGATCTTCATACTCCCGCAAACGAGAGCGATTTCTTCGTCGACAAGATTCCCTTGAATGTGAACGGTCTCAGCGCCAACAGGACTCTCTCGAATGTGAACGCTCCCGGTGGTGATGGGATCTTGATTGATTCGATCCCATTTTGCGTCGTTCTTCCCCGGCGTCAGGCCTTCTCCCTCGGTTGTCTTGATCCATTATGTGGCGCTCGTTTCTTGCTTCCAACTCCAGGTCTTGTACTAACCTGCGCAGCCGTTCAAACTTCTCATCCTTATCTTCAAAATGCCTGCGCCCCGAAGCATTGGACACTGTTCTCTGCGTTTGATATGACCCTTCACCAAGGCCGGACCGTTCTTTCAATTGCTCGTAAGCCCGATCTTCGCGTCTCTTCTGCCTCTATTCCCGCCATGTGGATCCCCGGGAAGATCCTGCCATGCCACTCTCGGCGTTACTTCCAGACATCTTCCTGCGCACGAGTCTCGGCGGTACCACTGCTTAGTAGGAGTTTGCCACAGACTGCGCCAGTTGTGCGCACCCGAAAATGAAGCCTTTTGGGCTGGGCCTCACTTGGACTCACAACTTACTTGTATGATGGGTTTGGATTTCCTACACTGGGTTGTTCTTAGCACTGAGATTCAATGAGATCACTTTTCTCTCCTCAATGGTCAGAATCACCTTGCTCTCCCTCTGCTCCCTATCTATCTATCCCCCTTTTACAGTAAATTTTCCAACCCCAATCTCCCCCAAACTTCTCATATTTATAGTTCAAAATTAGTGGAGAGGTCATGATCACTTACCAGTTAGTGCAACAAGCGGTCCAGTATTATCGACCATAAGTGGGTGGTTAGGTGGGAGTGGGAAGCGGTAAGAATGGCTTGGAACTTGGTTCCCACTTCCACAACTATTTTTGGCAGCGACGCCTCCTGAGGCACAGCCAAATATGTAAAGGACGGGGTGCTTCGAACATCGCTTCTTCATCATTGCCCGGGACAGTATTGCCAAGAAATGATGAAGTGGTAAAGCTTGGGCCTGCAGCATGTGTGGCTTTGGGATAGGCCGCTAGGTAGAAAAGGATTGGCTTTATGGGCCAGACATCCAAGCCAGGGTCCCAGGCCCAAATGGGCCCAAGTGCATGGGTCGTACAAGAAACATTGTACAAAACACATTTTTTCCATTATAAGTACTTCAAATACGTGTTTTCACAACACTTTTTAAACTACGGTTTTTATATTATTTTGAACAATAATACTTCAATACTACTACCAAACAGGACTAGAGTAAATATACACTGACACTTTTCATTTTCTATTTGTAGGGGCCTTTTTTTGTGTTGTGCGTTGGGCTGCCTCCTGCAGTAGTGAGCCCGAATATTTCTGAGTAAGGGAGTTGAGACCGATCTAACTGCAACTCAATTTGGGCCGGTTTGTGCTCAAACTATGCCTCGTCTGTCAGGAGCGTGCTTATGGCAGGCAAAACTGTTTCAGATGAGTTATGACAGGCAGATATAGTAATAACAACAAAAATAGAGTCCTCTGACTATTTAATAGAAAATGACCAAATAATCCCTATTTATGAGACATAATTACAGTGATAATAACGACTTTTTCAAAGAAAGTAAATGGGTGAATGATAATACGAGTTAATCAAGAAGAAACATAAATCAAGCCAAGTTTGGTCCGCAGAAGCAAAACCAAAGAGGGAAGAACGCCTCCTCTCAATGCAACTAATCTCCCAAGAAAGATCCTGCCGTGGGGATTAATGGCTTTAAGAGAACCGGACATGAATGGTTAATGCCAAAGGAATCCTTTTCACTTTTTGGAAGAGAGTAGGTTTTTGAGAAGGAGAAAAGGAAATCGACCTACTGGTGCATGCCCACCGTATTAACTCTCCTCGTTTTCTGTTTTCTCTCTTATCTTTTTCTTCCCTTTGTTTTTACTTTCTTTCTTTCTTTATTTCGTGATTTTCCACTGTTTCTCGATCTCCCTTTTCTGGGCATGGCAAAGGTCTTCTTATAGTGCTGTCGTGACCAGATTTTACTACTTTGCCCCTTAACCACCTTTGTCTGGTCTGGGTGTACTTGCCGACCACCAAAAGTTCATCTGTGTGCCTCTCCCCCTTACCTGACAAATGCAAGTTGTTTTATTCATTAGTCTGTCGTGGCACCTTTCCCTGCCACGGTGTAGGTGTTTTCTCTCTCTATCCCTCATGGCATGCACCTAACAGTTCCCCCTTCTACCTTACTTCTTTTGGGTGGTCAGTTATCCCAACAGGATGTACCCCCTAAAAGAGTTTGGGAAGGAGCTGCAGAATAGGTCTTTTTCCCTCTCCCCACCACCAAACCATACCCCCTTACGTCTGACCCATGACTCCACCACGTCCCATATTGGCTGGGTACAGGCTGGTGATGCCTGGGCCTTGCGCGTGCTTCCCTTTCATGTATGTCCAAAATCTGTATGTTGTTCATGCGTTTGCCATAGTCTGGAGGCTTGTTTGCACAGTCTGCCGCCCTTCTTCCACCTTTTATGTGAGCTGTTTTATAATTCCCTGTTCCCCTTAGGAGCTAAGCTTTATTTGATGCTGGGCTTCACATTTATTCTAGCCTATTTCTTGATTGCCATTATGTTCTGCCATGCCTGTTGTAATGACTTGATCCTGCCGAACATTTTCAAGCCTGCTGCTTATTCTTTCCCCAATAGCTTAACACGGCTATGGGTTTTCTTACTTATGGGCTCCTGTGTCCCTTTTGTTTATCCTTGGGCATTCTCGGCCCATTTGCTTGTCTTGGGCTTCCTTGGCCCTTTTTCTAGCATTTCCCATGAGCTTTTACTAACTTCATTGGGCTTCTTCGGCCCAATTACTTCATACTCATTCTTGGGGTTTGTGAGCCTGCCATCAATCCCCTACTCTCTTTGCTTGTATTGGTTTGGACCTGCCGCAGCCCATTCTTACTTTTCTACATCATACACTGCCCATGGGTTTGCTATTTGCTATTTCTCTCTTTCTGGGCTCTTTTGAGCCCATTTACTTCCTCAAGGCCCATTTATTTATATTATGGACCTGTGATCCATTATTCCTGCCGCTTGGGCTTAATAGTTTTATTCTATGCTTGCCATTTCTTTTGCTGCCATTGTTGCTGGGTTGGGCTTCCTTCCTTCTATTCGGGTTTCACAAAAAATGACCCTCAACACTGTTTAGTTTTTTATTCTTTCTTTACATATAGAGATCTGAGAATGAAAAAAAAAAAAAATAGATGGTGGTTGTTATGTACGAAGAAAGATAAATAATTAAAGAAATCAAGAAATTTTAGTATTTTAATAAAATTTAGTATAAAATAGATAATCTAAAATATGAGGTATTTTGAAAAGTGGGTATGTAGAAATAGAAAAAAGTTAGGTTTTTATATTAAAATATACATGAATTTTTGCACAAATTAATGTGAATGTTTTGATATATAGTCCAATTAGCACTTGCCATATGCTTAAGAGCATTCGCATTGTGCAAAATTTTCTGTCTATTTTAATCTAAGAACTTGCTTTTTTATTTTACATACTCATTTTTTAGAAACACTTCACATCAAATTATCTATTTTACACTACATTTCATTAAAATATTATTTTTTATTGTTTCTCTTTCTTCACACACCACAAACGCCGTCCACTTTTTTCTTTCATCATCGAAATACGTAAAGAAAAAAATATAAAATTAATAGTGTATGTAAATTTACACAATTATATACTTGTTAATGTGAGTCATTTTTAGGAAAAGTTAGGTAAATTTTACATATTTTTTTATTATACATCCACTAATGTAATTGCTCTAAATGTGTGTAAAATTTGTTGTCTTATTAATTCTTCTTATCTATGGGAATATTTAAAGTCTGTTATCATATAATTAGAATCTCGTTGGCTCGTTGCTTATTAATATTTCTTTGTTTTCTTAGCCAAAAAATAAAAATAAAAATAAAATAAAATAAAATAAAAAAGAAAAGAAAAGAAAAAGTTCATTGGTCTCATTTACTGCCTTCTGTTTTGATCAATTTTTGTTTTCTTCACCCAAAACAATGTTAATACTTTGTAGGAAAACGATCTTCTCAATTGCAGTGCCATGAGTAATTAGCCAAGTCAGGCAAAATTTTGTCTTTTTTTTGTTTTTATTAATAGTGTAAAACTTAGGTATAGTACTTAGATGTTATTTCTTAAGTTTTCTTTTTAAAATTCTATTATATAAATTTTTTCTTATGAAATAAAAATATATTTTTTAGTTAAATAGTCACATAATTAAATTTAAAAAAAAAATAAAAATAACACTTAAATTATTATACATAAATTTTACTTTCGTGGAGATATCTTCGTATGTAAATGCCAAGACACAAATGATTTACGAACATGGAACGACACAACCATAATGGCCTTTGCTGAAATAAAAATTTTTTTTTTTAATTCTTGTCAGTTTTTGGGGTTTGCTTCGAGGCGATTCTGACACCAAACCCTTCCCATAGAGAATAATGTTAAAAAATGTGAGGTACACAGAAATGTTTACAACTTTTAACATTACTGGCCGACGTGCTCAATAAAACGACGTGATCGGTAAAGATAAAGGGTCTGTTTAGGTTGAATTTATAATTGTTGAAATTAAAAACTGAAAACTAAAAATACTGTAGTAAAATAATTTTTAAATGTGTAAATAATACTATAAAACCCATTTTTAATATTTTTTTGTGTGTAAACAGTACTGTAAACAGTACTAAACAGTGCATGAACAATCACTTGCAGAAAAAAAAAAAAAAAAAAACGAAAAACGCAAAACGTGGACTCAGCTTTCAGCTGAATCCAAACGCCCTCAAATAGTAAGTTTATATTTTTTATTTTTTATAACTTGTTATGTAATGAGTTATGATTTTTTTTTATGTTCCAAGTATTACTTGAACTATGTTAAAATCGCAAAAATAGTACAATTTTTTCAACAATTAACCCGTATAGCTAATTGTAAGTAACAGACAAAATAAAAATAAAAATAAATAAAAAAGTGAATCCACAACTCTATACGTAAGTTACCAAAAAAAAATTGTATAATTTTTGTGTCATTATCACTTTTCCTTCCATAAAATTTATTAAAAAAAAAAAAACGCATTCCTTCTTTTCCCATTCTCTCTCTGAAAAATTAAAAAGTTGGGTAGTTGATGAAATTGTATGTGTGACCATGTGGAGGGTACACTAGGGGATTCCACGAGGATCACGATGGCCAAGTTACTGGATCTTTCTATAGGGTAGGTGGGTGTGTGTGTGTGTGTGTGTGTGTACCCTCTCGTCCGTTCCAATTCCATGCTCTGAAGTAACTACTACTGCTCATTCATCTTTGTCGGCCACAATTCACATACATATCTTATCACTTCTCAAAGAATCACCTTCAAACACTTCATATCCTCCTTTTGTGTAATTGAATTCTTTTTTTTTTTTTTTGGCTGAATCTTTTGTGTAATTGAATTCACTACCAAACTGACTTTATGATTCGGACGGGACATTCACCAAAATAAATAATAATAATAATAATAATATTGCATTAAAAAAATATTATTATTTCAAACATGTCATTAGCCTTCCTTTCTACCGAAAAGAAATTTTGTTTAAAAAAATTGTCATTCTTATCGTTTAAAAATAAAAGAACTTTGAATTTCATCCGAAAATAAATAAATAAATAACTTTGAATTATGAATGAGTAACATTGAACATTTTCCGCATAAAATAAGAAAGGGCAAATTGTTGAACCCCCACCCCCACCCCCAAAAAAAAGTTCTTTATGATGAATTAAATACCACCTTTTTAATTTTGTCAATTTGAAGCCTAAACTTTATAAATCATGGCAATCCAATTCTATTTTCTTAAATATCATTTCTATTGTTCCCTATTTATGCTTAAAGCTTTTACCTTTTAATAGTGTTGTCATCTGTCTATTATGTTATGCACTCACTCTCTCATGGTTTCTTTCTCTAATTTGGAGAAATGATGGAGATAAAGTATAACGTGTTAGGTTAGCTCAACCTTAGACGAACTAGGCTAGGACCAATACAGTGTTAGCTCAAAGAATGATTCATACATTATGGAGAAAAACTGGTGAGATCAAATCCTAAGAATTTCGACATAATTCTATCTTTTGTAAGAATACTAAATATTTTTAACACATACACGAGAAGAAAATAAAAAATTTTAAAGAAACTTACAGTGGTGTATATTCAAAATGGCATAACCCTTGAATATACAGCACATACATTAAACATCTTTAATTAACTCACACTCATTTTCAGTCATAAACCTTGATTGAGACATAATTCTATCTCCAATACAAAAGAAAGGGTCATTTAATGGTTGTAACATAAATAAACATGAGTGTATGGGGCTTACGAAGTTTAAGGTTTAATATAATAAAATTTAAAAAGTACGGGTTTAATTTGTCACAAGGAAGAAACTTGGGGTTTTTTTTATTTATTATTTTTTTTTTTTTTTGTTACTTTCCCTAATGACAATTCTAGTCTCTTATATTAATGATTTCTTTGCATGCGTTTAAACATAAATTAAAGTAAAAATATACTTTATAGAAAAATGAAATTCTAAAATATTATACCTGAATTGACAATAAAATAAATTTGACATTTTAAATTAAAACATCCATATTCCACTTTGATATGTAATCTAGAAAAGGACAAGTATAAAAATTGTTCTAACAAATGCAAGTTCAGGAAATGAGTTCATTTGGTTTACAACTACTACTCACTCTCTCTCTCTCTTCCCCTTGACCCTAACGCTGCGTTCGTTTGGAGTGAAAATAGGGAGGATGAAAAATAGAGGGAGAAAAATAGTTGTTTTTCACTGTTCGTTTGAGGAAGGAAAATAGGAAGGATGAAAAACTTGGGAGAAAGTTTTCTCTCCTAGGCCAAATTTTTTTTCCTCCCAAATTGGGAGGAAAACTTGGGTTGAAAAGTGCTACAGCAGCACTTTGTCTAAAATGCCCCCTTTACAACTTTTTTTTTTTTCAATGAGACCTGCACGTTATTTTCTTCCTTTTTTTTTTTTTTTTTTTCTTCTTCTTCTTTTTAACGTGACCTGAACGTTCTTCTTTCCTCATTTTTTTTTTTTTTTTCAACTTGACTGATCGTTCTTTTTTCTTTTTTTTTTCTTTTCAACCTGACTGAACGTTCTTTCTCTTTTCTTTTTTTTCCTTTTTTTCAACGTGACTTGATCTAATTTTTACATTATAATAATAAAAAAAATAATAAAAATTTATATATATGATGTGATAAATTTTATATTATTTAATGAGTACAAATAAGTATATTTCTTACATATTATGTAACAAGGGTATAATAGTCAATTTATATAAATTACACCCTCTCACTTTTCCACCCTCCCACTTTTCCACTCTTCCAACCGAACACACAAGAAGGAAAACTAAATATTTTCTATCCTCCCATTTTTCCATCCTCCCACAATTTTCCATCCTCTCACTTTTCCACTCCTCCAACCGAACAGACCCTAAGGACAAATAAAATGAAATTTTTTTTTTTTTAATACAGGATAAAATTCTACTCTAACTTAATCTAAATATATATATGCGTGAAACTCCTTTCTGAATACTTAAACTCCAGCTCTTACACTTCACACCCTACATCTCACAAGCATTTACACTTGTAGAGTGTCCGTCGTACCAAAAATGTGCCGTGATTAATAAAATGAAATATTGACTAGGAGAGAGAATGCTAGGTTTTGTTTGACATTAATGCATGAAATTCGAGGTTCCTAACAATTTTATTATTGAACTTAATAACTGACACTTTAATTAAATTTATTGTTGAACTTCAATTAAATAACAAAGGATATGTCATAAAAAATAAAGTGGCAATTAAGAGCCTACTAGTCACTTTCTTCCTTGGAAAGTACGTGCTGATGAGGGTGAATTAATCAAATAATTAATATTAATTAATGAAAAGATGAAACAAATTAGAGCGGCAATGCAAAGTGGAAACGGGTCTGTATATTTAATATAGGTACTATTCTGATTTCTTAGTTGCATCTTTTCTGAGTAAGCAAAAAGCCAAAAACCTGGAAACCAAAAAAAGTGAGAAATTCTCTTCCCACTCCCTGCACACACAATTTCCCAGAAAAGACAATTACCTTACCTTCCCTTTCTGCTCTTTCTTTCTTTCTTCTCATCTTCTTCATTTTTTTTTTTGGTTTTTCAAATGCTGTATTTACAGTGTTAAAAAAAAAAAAAAAAAAAACACACAAAACCCACCATTGTTATCATAAACCCTAAACTTTTAAACTGTCCATTAATATTCACTATTCACAGCTCATAACTCAAAAGTCCTCACCCAGAAACCTTGCAAGCACTTGATCATCCCAACCGAAATCATCACAGCCGTCCATTGCTCTTACTACTTCCTCACCTGAAGCCACCGAGCCCTCAGGCGCCACCCCGTCGCTTGGCCCACACGCGCCGTCGTGTTCCTCCGCTTTGAACCCGAACACGTTACTACCAGTGCCGACGAGGCCTCTGGTGTCCACGTTGGCCATGACCGATGAGTCCAAGTCGGAGAACGACGAACCGCAGCTCTCCTCGTTGCCGTTTATGGTGACGTACGAAAAAGGCGCCGAGTACATGTCGTCGATGAACCTCACCTTGGCCATAGTGCTGTTGTTGTTGTTGTCGCTCTTCTTCTCCGCGCTGTCCAAGAGCTCCATGAGCTGCGACACCGTGTCCTCGTCCTCCGAAAGCCAAGCCAGAATGTCCTCCTCCTCCTCATGGCGTGTCCTTTTCACGTCAGACGTGTCCTCCGGAGCCGTGTCGCCGTACCTGTGTCGCTTTCGCGTGTCCTCCATCTGCAATAGCAAAGAAAGAAGGCTACTGAACTTGACTCGTGAGAGACTGTGCGAGTGCGAGAGAGCCTGTCTTACTCTTATTTATATATATATGTAGAGTTTGGAAAGAGAGGGACTATTTTGTTTTGTGTGTGTTGATATCGTACGATTTGTTTGCTTCTTCTGGATTTTTTTTAATGCTACAGCGGCATGAAAAACAACGTCTGGGTCCCGGCTTTTTCGGTGGGTCCCCAGCTAAAGCTTTATCTCTCTTGTTCCAGTAATACTACCGTAACATTTCACTCCATTTTTGTTCTAACATGTGGAATTCAAATCTTCTAAATTTTTTAGAATATTTTATCTATCAGTAGATTTTTTTTAATTTTAAATGTTTTTTAATAATTTAATAGTCAAGATTTTGTCATGTCAGTATTTCATTAACAATATTTTTAAAATAATATTACAAACAAAATAATTAAGATTATTGTTAGTGGAATGCTGACATGACAGAATCTTGACCATTAAATTATTAAAAAATAATTAAAATTTAAATAAATCTATTTGATAGAGTAACCCAAAAATTCAAAATGATTTGAATTCATATTATTTACATTTCCATCATTTACAAGTTGCGTAAAATATCATAATACTATCATTGCTAGTGATGTCGCTTCGCTAATTGTGATTAGCAGAGATGTCGTTAGTTGTGACTAGTAGGAAAAAAAAAAATGATAGGCCTATACCGTTTACATTTCCATCATTTACAAGTTGTGTAAAATATCATAATAGCATTGCTAGTCAAATTCATTCCCTTTGATTTTTCTTTTTTTGGGAGAATCGGAGGGGTGACAAGTGGAGATTGAGGATTAGGAGGATGACGTGAAAGCTGAGCTGGGGGTTGTGTAGTGAGAGAAAAGGCGGGAATTTGGAGAGTAACAAACTTCTCTCCGACGGCAAAGCCCAAAGGGCTAATGGGAATGGGATTGAAATTGGGTCTTAAGCCACACATTAACAAATTCAATTTTGGAAAAGTTTTATTGAAAAATGGTAAAGTTATCAAAACTTTTTCAATTTTTGATAAATTTTTTCTAAAATTGGTTTATTATTGTGTGCCCTTAACGCACATAATAGTAAAATCCATTGAAATTTGTCTGAAATGTCATGTGTCACACTGTTCGTACGACCGTTTTGGCCCTTTGGGATATAAATCAAATGCCTCGAGAATCGGCCTTTGAAAAGAATTTAATTACATTTATGCCACTGCTTTTTACTGTTATTTACTTCAAAAATTCTAGGACCCCCTTTTTAACCTCAACTTTTGCTTGGTAAAAAGTATTAGTTCTATATGAACGTGATGATTACAAAAATTATGTGATACAGTAATTATTAGTTTGATAACGTTATTCTAGTAATTTTTTTTTTTTGAAAAAGTGTGTGGGTAAAAATACATGTAATATTGTTTAAAAATTGAAAATTGTTGTTTAAATATATGTACCAAACATCCCTAATTACTGTACTTATTAGTGACCACTTTAAGAGAAGAATTATGTTAGGGACACAACTTTGTGTCTTTGCGTCACAACTTGTCACATGATGAGTTGTGATTGGTAAGGGTGTGTCCCCACATAGCCCAATGACATACCCTTAGCAATCACAACTCATCATATGACGAATTGCGGAACAAAATTGTGCCAAAAGTTGTGTTCCTAGCATAATTCTTAAAAAAAATGACATAAAAAGACTTAAAATTTATATAATCCTCAATATTAGGTTAGTTTAATGTTTTTAATTTTTTTTAATTTTGAAATTTTTTTTTATATTTTCTTATTCTCAATAGAAATGGAATAGACAAAAGTGGTAAATTATATATATATATATATATATATATATATATATTGGTTAAACGGTTGAATTTATAGAAACACAATAAAACAACAATTACATACTGGCTATAGAGGCCAAAGTAGTGGCAACACACCTATAATAATACAGCCCATTCACCTCTGCATCAAGCAAAACATTCAAAACTTTAGAGAGGGAGACATCAAAAACAGCAAAATTTTCCATCATGTAGGTCCGAGTGAGGCATGTGTTTAGAAAGGCAAATAAATGCGCTGATTTTCTGGCCAAAAGGGCCTTTTCAATCAGGGGTTTTTATCTATATATCTGTAGGGACTGGATTTGAGCACTTCTACTGTTGAGTGAGTGGACTTAAGTCCAAATAGCCCAATACAATGAATTTGTAGAGAATGGGTTCAAGAACTAGGCCCTAGTGAGGGATACAACGGCTAGACATGGTTGCATATGGATTGAATAGTATGGACGTAGATTCAAATGTGCAATGATGTTCCTCGGCACTCTTCTTGGGAGCTTGAGGTTCTTATTATTCTTTCAGTGATTGGTTACAAAGGTTTTTCCATTGTTACAGATTACTGCAGTGTTCTATACTTATGATTTCTTCATGTTTTTCCGTCCCCCTTTCAAGAGGGATTCCTTACATTATATACCCCCTTTCAGTTGATTTTAGCCCTATATTTGTCGATCAAGCAGGTCACTACTTAAGTGTTTGTCCCATCAGCCGCATTCCCATTCTTTCTGTGGGCTGCGGCAGCCAAGGCTGCGCTGTTCAGGGGTCATTTCCTCATTAATGAGGCCAGAACGTTAGTTGTGGGCATTTAATGTGGAGGTGATAGTTCATCTTAGACTTGCTCCTCCACCATGCCTCCACGGCTAACACGTTGTACTTGTTCCTTCTCTTTAGATGCTCGGGAAGGCTGCTTTTGGTGGGCCATTACTTCCTCCTCCCATAGTCTCGGTTGGCCGAGGATAGGGTCATCATCAGCAAGGTTCCAGGGCGATTTGGACTTTCATACTTTGTCCTCGGGCATTTCTTCCTCCTTGGCACGGGCCTTGGGCTTGGTACGAAATGGGCCGGAGTTACTAGATTCTCTAACCCCACAATATCAATTTAATAAAATAAACAAGGAGAGTAAAGACAAAGAGTTCTATTTAGATAACAAAAAGTTTTACTTAAGAGTGAGAAGGTACTTACCAAAAAAGTAGAGATGGTTACTTGACGAAAATTGAAACATGATATTATCAATGGTTTTTCTTTTTTCTCTACTCCAATATATTATTGTCAAGAATAACGGAGAATTGAAAACAGTTTCATGAATTTCTATAATCTAATTGGAAAAAATAAAAATAAAAAGCTTAGGACATAATCCAAAACATGGTGTAAACTCTAGTCCTCCTTATATAATTCTCCTTTGTCCTCCTTGTAATTTTAACACAAATTGAATAAAAATTCTCCATATCAACTTTAGTGTTCCACTAATTAAGTGCTATATACCATGTGCAGAGATAGAACTTTTTAAGTAATTAAAAATTATTGGGTCATACCACTAAGTCCGTGTAATACGATCAAAACATTCAATTACAAGGTGTAGTAGGAACTACTGTTGTTATTGAATAAAAATTAAAAAGAGTGTCCGAGAGCCAATCACACGCATACATATATTGATATTTTAAAGTAAAGTAACACAATCAATCTAATTAAAGATTATCATGTGTTGTTTAAAAAGTATGAAAAATCAAAGGGAAATGCTAATAGATATCCTTAAGTCAATGATTAACAATCAATTTAAACAAAATTTTTATAGGAAAAGAAAAAAAAAAGTAATTAATGTTTTGACAATATTTTCTATTTTCCATAAAAGTGGTGTCAAAACTTTCTTAAAATAAATTATTAACCATTACCCTAAAGGCATCCGTTAGCATGACTCAAAATGAAATAAGGTCATGCCTCCGTTGGAAAACAATGCTGTGGGGCCAAATAATCCTGCGGCCCAGCCCACTACGCTCCTGGGCCGAAGGCCCGAGCCGAGGGGACAATCCAAGTCCAGGGACGACCTCATCATCGGACGTCCGAGGGTTTGAAGGATAGGCTCGAACCAAACGGTCACCTCAACATTAAATACACCTGACAATCATCCTGGCCGCCTTAATAAGGAAAGGACCTCCACCAGTATCACCTTGGAGGCCGTGACTCCCAAAGAGACTGGGAAGGCGGCTGATGGGACAAGCACCTAAGCAAAAGGCCTAATCGCTCAACAAGTGTAGGGCTAGGATCAATTGTAAGGGGCATATATAATGTAAAGGAATCCCTCCTAAAGAGGAGGGGACTCTGAAAAAAGAAAGAAAACAGGAAAAAAGAAGAAGAGAGAAGGAAAGAGAGAGAAAAGGGGAAGAGCCTCCTCGGCCATGGGCCGAGGAGCCTATCCCAGATGTAATTTGTTCTAAATCCTTTTTTTTCTTTAAATAAAAGAGGCCGGAGTCCACACCATTCGAGCGCCGGCGGGTGCCTAGACCTTCAACCCACTCTCTATAAATTCATTGCGGGGTTCGTTGGGCTTTTGACCCGAGTCCATTGGGCTTGGGCAGCCAAAAACCCAGTCCCCACAATTGGCGCCGTCTGTGGGAAGGATTAGTGCACCGGTGGGCGCAACAGGTGACCATCATAAGTAACCATTCTATGGAAGATCGGCGGTGATGCAAAAAAAAAGAAGAACTATCAAAAAGAAGAGCATTGCAGAAAGATAAAAATTGGAAGACAAGAGATTTATCAGTAAAAGAAAAGTACTTTATATAATTCCAAAAAAAAATTACAGATTACAATCAGAGGCTTAGGCAGGCTTGTTTTACAACTGTTCCTACTAGCTAGTCCTACAATCAGAGGCCCAGGCGGACCCGACCTAAAACTAGCTAGAGGGAGATGTCAACTCGTCCCCTTATTGGCATAAAGAGAATGGGAGAAAGAGAATGGGAGAAAGAGAATGGGGGAGCTTGACAATAAGGGGGCGGAAGGGGGCCGAGAGCTTGAACAAAGCGAGGAGCAGATGCAGGGGCTCCGGGACGCCCTCCCCATAATGTTCCCTTGATTCTCTCCAACCCCCACGAGCGCTGGCCGTTGCTGACGGCAACGCTCGGGCGCCGCGCATAATGAGAGTTCGCATGTCTCCTCCGTCGGGGGTGCGCTCTGAGGAGGGACGTTAGGTACTTCAACAATATCCCTCCGGGCCACCGTGCATGGCGCCATCGGGGTTACGCCTAGATTCTGCCGCACCGAAAGCCCAGTGGGGGCTACGGCCACGACGGCTCTTGGCGCGGACGTTCTCATGTCCGCCCAAAGCCGCCCCATATCGCCTAACTCCGGTCGCAATCCCGGCGGGGTTTTTAAAGGGACATGAGGAGTTGAAGGGGTACCTTCTTTATGGCTGGGTTGAGAAGTGCATGGAATGAGGAGAAACCATTCCCCCCGGGGGCCTTATATAGCGGATGAAGGTAGGTGGGAATTAAATCCACGCGGAATTCGAAAAGCCGGTTGACGAAGCGTTGGATGGTAATAACGCGGCCAGATTCCAAGGGAGCCGCAAACCGTTGGGCTTATGAGGATTTATGAGGCCATTAATGAAGGCGCGTCTCGCGCACCGAAGCGTCAGGCGCGGAACACGAACGGCCAAGGGACGCTTCGCAAAAAGGAGAGATGGATGCTCGAGACGGAGATGAGATCAGAGCCACGTGTAAGATCATGATCCGTCCGAAGGGGGAATCATCCCTGGTAAAGCAAACCGAGGACAAACTCCTACTTCCCGATGCCAAGCGTTAGACAGAACCAAGGCACTGCATGGTCCTCGGACTCAGGCCTATGGGGAAACTAACCGCTCCAGACGCCCAGCGCTAGGCAGCAACTGTACCTAGGTCTTGCATGGTCCTCGGACTCAAGCCTATGGGGAGCTAGCCACTTTCCTTGAAGGCAGCAACTGTACCTAGGTCTTGCATGGTCCTCGGACTCAAGCCTATGGGGAGCTAGCCACTTACCTTGAAGGCAGCAACTGTACCTAGGTCTTGCATGGTCCTCGGACTCAAGCCTATGGGGAGCTAGCCACTTACCTTGAAGGCAGCAACTGTACCTAGGTCTTGCATGGTCCTCGGACTCAAGCCTTTGGGGAGCTAGCCACTTACCTTGAAGGCAGCAACTGTACCTAGGTCTTGCATGGTCCTCGGACTCAAGCCTATGGGGAGCTGGCCACTTACCTTGAAGGCAGCAACTGTACCTAGGTCTTGCATGGTCCTCGGACTCAAGCCTATGGGGAGCTAGCCACTTACCTTGAAGGCAGCAACTGTACCTAGGTCTTGCATGGTCCTCAGACTCAAGCCTATGAGGAGCTGGCCACTTATCTCGAAGGCAGCAACCGAACCAAGACACTGCATGGCCCTCGGACTCAGGCTAACGGGGAAGCTAAATACTTGGGATGAACCTAAGTGTTAGGAAGAACCAAGGCTCTGCACGGTCCTCGGACTCAGGCTCACGGGGAAACCAACCACCTTAGATGATCCTAAGAGTTAGACAGAACCAAGGCACTGCATGGTCCCAGGACTCAGGCCTATGGGGAAACTAACTCCTTCAGAGGATTCCAGGTGTTGGACAGAACCAAAAGCACTGCATGATCCCAGGACCCAGACCTATGGGGAAACTAACCACTTCAGGGGATTCTAAGTGTTAGCCAGAACCCAAAGCACTGTACGGTCCTCGGACTCAGGCTTGTGGGGAAGTCAATCACATCAAGGAGAACCTAAGTGTCAACCTAAAGAATTTTCTACCCAGCCCTTAGGGAATGATGGGCCCACTCGAGCACACATGCCCTCGCTGCAACAATTGATACCGCGACTGGCCACAGTGCAATTAAAGATAAAATCACACGAGTAAAGGAAAAACGAATAACGTGCAAGTAAGCAAACAATCACAACAAACAGGAAAGAAATAAAGCTCGCGTTCCACTAAGTTCACAAATATTACATGGTGAGTACCACAACAAAAAAAAAAAAAGAAGAAAATACAAAGGACCAGGAGGACAACAGGGTCGGAGGGCCTGCCTCACTCATTTATACTCCTCCCTCAACCGGGGGCTGGACCATAGCAGCATCAAGGCTTTCTGAACTTTAGCCAGAGGGGACGGCCCGCGAAGGCGAAGCAGGAATAGCTGCCTCCTCAGAAGCGGGAGCTTCAGCTCCAGTGCCAGACTTCACAGCCTCCTGGGGCGCCTCCCCAACGAGGTCCTCACTTGATTCTGCCACCTTGGAAGGGTCACTTCCTTGGGCGGGCTCAGCCACGGGCTCAGCAGTTGATGTGTCCTCACCCGTAGCAGTGCCGGCTTCCTCCACAGCCTCCTCGGCCTCAGTGCCACTTGGAGCCGCCTCGCGGATGGCAGGGGGGTAGTACACATTCTCCTCCTTCCACAAGTCGGATGAGGCCTTGACCCCAGCCTGCCTAAGAGCCTCGCGCCAAACCTCGGCAGAGTAGCGCCTGCACAACTCGGACTTCAGACCTGAAGGTTGCTGCGGTCTCTTCCATCCCCGTGGTGTAAGCCTCCTCCTCGGCCTCCTTCTTAGTGGCCAAGGCCTCCTCCCTGCCCTGGTCAGCCTCTAACTTGGCCCTCAGGGCCTCATCCCTCGCCCACTCAGCCGCCTTTTTGTCCGACTCGGCGGCAGCCACCTTTTGGGGTAGATCAGCTAACAACCCCTTGGCAGCCTTCAGCTGCTCCTCCGCCTCAGCCAGGCTTTTCGAGTAATCCTCGGCCTGCTTCTGAAAACCGACGAGGCCGGACAGGGCAGTATCCCGGGCACTGGTCATCGCACTCAGCTCCTCCCGGGCCTTGGACAGGTCGGCCTCGGAGTGTTTAAGGACCTGGGTGGCCTCCAGACGTTTTTCGCGCTCCGCCTCCATGGCCTTCCCCTGGCCCTGGGCTATGTCCTCCAACCTAAAAGTAGCCTGAACGGCCTGCCCAACAGAACAAATAAACCTTTAACTGAGACCAAAAAAGCGGAAGAGGAGAGCTACAACTAGGAAAAGTCCCAAATATTGAGGAGCTTACCATCCCCAAATACCGCTTGAGGCAGAAGAAGACCTCCCTGCTCCTCATAGTCGCCAGTTCTGCCATGTCGGCAGGGAGTAACAGGCACCTTTCAACCGCATCGGCTACGTACGTGCCCTCGCCCTCATTGAAATCTCTGAGGGAGGAGTCTTCCCTCAGCGGCGCCCCACGGAGCATTGGGGCAGGAAGCCAGGCCCTAGGCTCGGGTTGGTCGTCAACCTGTTTGTCCGGGCCTCAAGAGCCTATCTTCAGCTGTTTGGAGGGTCGCCGATCATCACCCTCCTCCCGTAGGGGCTCGGACCTCTCCTCAGCTGGCCTTTTGCCCTTATCCTTCTTCTGCTTGGGATCAGAGGGCTCACGCCTAGAAGGCAGACTCGTCTCGAGCAGAGGGGGAGGAAGCCCTGGTTGTGCAGAGGCCGACTTGCCCTGGGCAGAGCAAGTTCTCGGAGGAGGAGGAGGGATCTCTGACTTAGATTTCCCCGGCTGGCCTTCAATCAGTTCAGCCAAGCTAACTTGCGGCTTCTTCTTGTAGCCCATTTTTTGCCGAGAAGAGGACTTGGATGCTGAGAAGTCCGCTTCGGTCAGATGAGGGTCACCCAAATCTCCTGGAGGATCCTCGGACTGGTGAGCTTGATCAAACACGTCAAATTCGTCCTCGGCGGGGCCAAAATCAGCAACCTTCACTTCCCTCTCAGGGCCTGCTTCGGCGGGCTCCGAGATCCTAAGGGAGGAGGAGGGACCCGCAGGTGTTGCGCCTCCTGATGTGGAGGGCACCTCAGGGAACCGAAACCCGTCCTCGGTCACAGTTATCTTCTGAAGACGAGGATCCTTTGCTCTGATCACGTGCTTTGGCGCCGCAAATACCTTGTGAGCCGGGTCGTATTTCAAAATTTCGTGAGCGGCCCTAACTTGATTATCAGCCGCGTTCACAAAAACCTCCGCCCTCAGCACCTTCTGCAAGTCTTCCCGGTTGATTAGGCTGAAGTGGCGCGTGAAGGCGTGCGGATCTGCAAAAGGAAACACATCCATATTAGAAACCAAACATTGCAAGAGAAAGGGGCGGGAGAAAGGATGGAACTGATTAGGGTCCTGGAACTCTCTCTCTCTCCATTTTTCCACTGCCCACCTGGGGTCCCCTCCGTCGTCGGGCAGTGAAGGCCATCATGCCACTCTCCAGACACGATGAGAAAATCTTTGTTCAACCCCTTGCTGGACTCAGGGAGACACTGAATGAGCCGGACTCTGTCATCCCTGGTCTTCAGATAGTAGGTTTCGCCCTTCAGGCACTGGAGATTATAACACCAGTTGACGTCATGGTGGGTCAGTCTCAGGCCCATCTTTTCATTTAGGGCATCCACACAGCCCAGAACCCTAAAGACGTTAATGGCGCACTGAGTGGGGGCTAGTCGAAAGTGTATCAGATAGTCCCTCATCACCGGACCCATGGGTATCCTCGTGCCACCTTCGACGAAGGCAACGATGGGAATCACCACCTCACACTCCTGCCTCCGAAAGCGCCACTCACCCTGCGCACAATACTTCAAGCCCACGTTGGCCGGTATCTTGTAATCGGCGATGAATTTCTCCATCGCCTCCTCAGTGAAGACATACTTCTTAAAAATACCCATCCCAAATGAAGCCTAAACGAGCTAAGAGGGAGAAAACGAAAAAGAGGCAAAGATGGAGAAGGAAAAAGTTCTAAGGGAGACAGAGTGACTTACAGAAATGTGTAGAAGCTCCTCGGATAGGCCTTTTATGTTGGAGATGTAGACTCTTGAGTGTGAAGATGCAGAAGAACCGAGTTTTCAAATGGGTATTTATACCCTCAAATTAAGGAACAGTGCGGTTTTTCCCACTTCTAACTGCTATGCGAATCCCCACCGTTAGATTGACATCCTCCCGTTGAACGTGGGGAGCAAAAAGCCGTCAGGATTTAATGAAGGGCACGTCGCGCCCTTCGAGGCGCCAGTAACGCTTCTGAGCCAGGCGAAAAGACCTTAGTACCCACAAAGGGCCAAACTTGACAGGACCCGTCGCAGGCCCGAGGACACCAAAATCCCCCTCTCCGCCCGAGGAGGCGGACAGCAGAATTTTGAGGGGCTATTGTGGGGCCAAATAATCCTGCGGCCCAGCCCACTACGCTCCTGGGCCGAAGGCCCGAGCCGAGGGGACAATCCAAGTCCAGGGACGACCTCATCATCGGACGTCCGAGGGTTTGAAGGATAGGCTCGAACCAAACGGTCACCTCAACATTAAATACACCTGACAATCATCCTGGCCGCCTTAATAAGGAAAGGACCTCCACCAGTATCACCTTGGAGGCCGTGACTCCCAAAAAGACTGGGAAGGCGGCTGATGGGACAAGCACCTAAGCAAAAGGCCTAATCGCTCAACAAGTGTAGGGCTAGGATCAATTGTAAGGGGCATATATAATGTAAAGGAATCCCTCCTAAAGAGGAGGGGACTCTGAAAAAAGAAAGAAAACAGGAAAAAAGAAGAAGAGAGAAGGAAAGGGAGAGAAAAGGGGAAGAGCCTAGGCCGAGGAGCCTATCCCAGATGTAATTTGTTCTAAATCCTTTTTTTTCTTTAAATAAAAGAGGCCGGAGTCCACACCATTCGAGCGCCGGCGAGTGCCTAGACCTTCAACCCACTCTCTATAAATTCATTGCGGGGTTCGTTGGGCTTTTGACCCGGGTCCAGTGGGCTTAGGCAGCCAAAAACCCAGTCCCCACAAATGCTTATAGTCCCTGTATTTACATTATGACATATATATTTCTAAAACACTCTTGAAAAATAATGTTTGTAATCTCTCTATTTAAATTATGACATATGTATTTTTAAAACACTCTCAGACAATACGTAGTGTTTTATTTTCATATATTTATAGTGAATTCAACCATAATTTTTTTTTTTTGAGGGAGTTTCAACTTATGGCGTCTGCTCCTAATGATAGTTCTTTATCATCAGACCAAGACACCGTAAATTTAATTATATAGTTTCATCGTGAGTTTCAATTAGCTCAACTGGTAAAATCTCTAATGATTGTATAAGAGATTTGGGGTGTAATCCCTGTCTACACCAAAAATTAATTAGTGTCTTAATCTAATAATAAAGAACAAATACTAAACACGTACGCCATATGTTGAAACTATATCTCTCCAAAAAAAAAATTTTGGTAGCAGCCTCTACTAATAATATCTTGGTTCGTTGGATCCTCTTGGTCATTAAATAGGGCGTGTTGAAAGTGTGATGCGTTGACAAACTCACCTACTAACGGAATTATTACAGAAGAGAAGAGATATGGTTGTTTTTAAATTTTATCTTATGAGTATTGAGCAAGTCGGCACTTTTTGGCACGTTCCTCGTGTCTTGCTTTATTTTTCGCTGAAACTTCATGTCTTTGAAATGTATGCTAGACTGCTATATTATACTTATCTTCTTTTTTACAATTACATTAACCTTTCCCCGTGCTCTCTGTAGCACCTTTCCCCGTCACTATTCCCCTGAGCTAGTCTCACCCATAGTTTATTTTTGACTTTGATCTCCTCCATTCGTTTCCCCCAGTCATCAGCTATCCTTCCTCCCTTTTACCCTTAACCTCATCCCTCAGTCCTTGCTAAACCCTGTACTCCTTTTCCATTTAAGTCTTCCTTCCCGTCCTGTGAGTAATGGAGGTCGCTGACCTCGCTACCCAGACTGATGGATGTGTCCGACTAGAGCTCCCTCCAAACCAAGACCCACCGTCCTCATGTCTCAACCTGCTAGGAAAAATCATCTCCTCCCGGCCGATCGGACTGAGTACTGTCAAAGACGTGGTCCTTAAAGCCTAGAAACCAGTCTATCCTCTTGAGGTCAATCGCCTAGATAGCAATGTGTACGTGTTTAGATTCCAACATGAAGTTGATCGCCATAGAGCGTACCAAAGGCGGCCTTGGTCCATCCGCGGCGGACACCTTATTCTGAAGCAATGGAATCCGGAGTTAGACTGGCATGAAGTAGATTTCGCCACATCCACATTTTGGGTTCAAGTACACGGACTGCCATTACTGTGGAATTCTGAGGATAATCTAAAGAAGATTGGCTCCTTAGCCGGTGCTGTCTTAGAAGTTGATGTAGTTGGAGCTGGCGGCGGGGTTTGGAAAAAGTTCACGCGCATTAAAGTAGAAGTGGACCTATCCCACCCTCTGCTTCCAGGTATTTTTCTCCCCCGCTCCAATCTAAATGACCTGTGGATCAGTCTCAAGTATGAAAAGCTTGCCACTTTTTGCTATAACTGCGGTATCATTGGCCACGATGAAAGTACATGTACAGGGAAGGTTGCGCTCCTTCGCAATCCGCATGGCCATTATTTCAAAGCTTCAGGACCTTGGCTAAGGGCTGAGAGCGAAGATGTTCCACCGGATGTCCACGCCGCCCCAAGCCCCAGTCCACCGGTAGACCAAGCGCCAGATGTCAGGACAGACGCTCCCACGAACCTGAACCCGACAAAATTACAGCTGAATGAGACAACTACTGTGAACTCTGGCGTCTCTCCCACTACTGAGGCATCAGAGAGTAGTGCTCCTGGACTGTTTTTGGCCGTATTGACGCAGCCAAATGGTACAGGTAACAGTATACCAGACGCTCTGTCGCGTGATTGCATCGTGTCTAAAGTTGAACCCACAAGCCTCCAACAACACACAGCTGATTCCTCAAGCCCTGTCCCACTCTTTAATTCTAGCCCAGCCCACTCTACCCAAGACCCAATAACACCCACCTACAACACTGGCCCAGCCCACTCTACCCATGACCCAATAACACCCACCTACAACACTGGCCCTATTGGTGCCCCCAGGTCTCCTGATAGCCCAGCCTTAGCTCGTATAAAACCTTTTTCCAACACAACATCACCCCATTTTGACACTTCCAATACTGCATCAGCCTCAACACACCTGTGCAACTTTGAACCAAGCAGTCTTCCACCATCCACCACCACTACCCAAACTTTCCAAGACTCCAATCATCTTAAAAGGAAAATCACAGATCAAGAATTAGCCCACTTTGCCAAAAGACTGAAGAAGACGATCAACGAGTCGGAAGTTGTCTATTTCGATCCGCAAACGGAGACCTTAATCCCACAATCTCGGCTAGAGTATTTCATCTTAGAAGAAAGGGATAAGCCCTACACAATCTATTCTCCCAAGATCCGAGGTAAGCCCTTAAAATCCCGTGCTCGTAATGTCTTTGTTCTATCTTCATCAATCACTGTTGCACCTGAATTGGTTTCTAGTTCTTTTTCTGTTCTGATGGCCGAGGAGGCGGGCCTTATCACGCCCCCAACCTCTCCATGAGGACCCTAGGTTGGAACTGTCGGGGCATCTACAACGCCTCGACAGTTCGAGCCTTAAAGGCTCAAATAAAAAGGGCAAAGCCCGATATTATTTTCTTAAGTGAAACAAAAGCCAAAAAAAGTCGTATGGTAGCTGTTAAAGATTCGATTGGGTTTGCGGATTTAGTTGTAGTTGATGCTAAAGGCTCTGCTGGAGGATTATGTGTAATGTGGAAAGCGGGTATCTCAGTTCAGAGTGTTGATCATAATAATAATCTCATTGCTGTTTAAGGTTGCGGATGCTGTTAAGGACTGGATGTTGGTAGGTTTCTACGGTCCAGCATATCCAGCCAAGAAAAGGAAAGCTTGGGAAGGCTTGTTTGCCTTTCTAAACTCTTTTCAAGGTCCATGGGTTTGTCTTGGCGACTTCAATTATGTTATTAGTGACGAAGAAAAGGTTGGCAGCAGAGGGGGGGAGTCATCGGCACCTAACTTTCTAAAGGAGCTTTTCGCGGAATTTGGTGCAATTGATTTGGGCTTCTCTGGAAGCAAATTTACCTGGGCCAGAGGCAAATGGGGCAGTGCAGCGATTAAAAGAAGGCTTGATAGAGGTGTATCCAGCATATCTTGGAGATTGGCTTTCCCTAAAGCTAGTGTCTCACACTTGGGTGCAATCAAATCTGACCATGCCCCAATTTTGTTAGACACTAATCCTGAAGAGACTTTCGCTCATAGACCTTTTAGATTCGAAGCAGCTTGGATAAGGGATGATAGATGCGTTGAAGTTGTTGAGAAAGCTTGGAATACAACTGTCAGGGGATCAGAATTTATAAAGCTCTGTAAAAAACAAGCATTTACAAGAGATGCGCTTCGTATTTGAAACAGGAAAGTTTTTGGTGTTTGTCAGAACAGAATAAATGCACTTATGCAGAATATTAAGGAGGTCCAAATTTCCACTCCCTCTGTGCACAACGGCGGGACTGAATCAGCCCTTCAAGCTGAGCTATCCGAATGGCTTCTCAGAAGTGAAATTATGTGGCGTAAAAAATCAAGGGAATTGTGTTTAAAGGAGGGTGATAAAAACACAAAATTTTTTCACCTATCTACCATCATACGGCGCAGACACAACAAGGTTGATGCTCTAAAAGTTGAGGATGGTAGGTGGATCACTGGATCAAACCAAATACGTAATGCTTTCCTAGAACACTTCAAGGATCTGTTTAGGGAAGAAGAAGTCTCTTTTCCACCTCATTTAGACGACCTGATAAGCCCTTGTATTTCTGAGGATGATAATATCAATCTCAGTAGCATCCCCACCCCTGAGGAAATTCAGAGCACTTTGTTTCACATGCAAGACCTAAAAGCTCCGGGACCAGATGGATTTTCGGTCCTTTTCTATAAAGAGTATTGGCCTACAGTAGGGAACGATGTCATCAGTGCAGTAACATCCTTCTTCACTCTCGGCAGTATACCAAGAGAGGTTAATAGTTCCCTCATTGTACTTATCCCAAAAATCACCAATCCGTCATCGGTCAACCACTTCAGGCCAATTAGCTTATGTAACGTGGTGTACAAGGTCATCTCAAAACTTCTAGTCACCAAAATGAGACCTCTCCTGCAAAAGCTCATATCTCCATGTCAGTCTGCTTTCTTACCAGATAGATGGATCGCTGAAAATCAAGTTATCGTTCAAGAAATGCTACATAGCTTCAAAACCAAGAAGGTAAAAACCGGTTTGATGACCATCAAGTTGGATCTCCAAAAGGCATATGACCGCGTCAACTGGAGATTCCTACAGATTGTCCTCTCCAAATTCGGTTTCTGCGAGGTCTTCATAAACTGGATTCTCACATGTGTCTCATCTGTATCCTTCGAGGTATTAGTGAATGGTGGGAAAACAGATCATTTTAAACCTAGTCGTGGGTTGAGACAGGGAGACCCTTTATCTTCCTATCTTTTCATCTTGAGCCAAGAGGTACTGTCCAGAATTCTTGATTATGAATTGGCCCAGAAAAATATAAGTGGGATCAAGGCCAGCGTTAGAGGCCCACCCATCTCCCATGTGATGTATGCGGACGACATAATCTTGTTCTCAAAAGCAAGCAAAAAAGAGGCTACTAATATCATCAAGTGTGTTGAAAAATATTGTAGCTGGTCTGGTCAAAAGATCAACAATAACAAATCTGGTGTTTTCTTTTCAAAGAACACTCTCGGTCAGAACCGTAGAATGATCAAAGGATTGCTACAGATGAAGGGGCTAAAAAAAGATGCAATCTACCTTGGCTCACCACTCTTCCGATCAAGAGCTTCTTCAAAGGACTTCAAGTTTCTCCAGGAAAAGCTTGAGAGCAAGCTCTTGGGGTTGAGAAGCAGATGTCTATCCTGGGCTGGCAGAAGTACTCTCATCAAGTCAGTGGCTCATGCCTTGCCTAATTACACTATGTCCGCTTTTAGTGTTCCTAATAATATTTGTGATAAGTTGGACACGTTAACCCGAAGATTTTGGTGGAAACCTAGAGAACCGGAGGGAAGATTTCTAGCATGGAGATCATGGGACAAGCTATGCCAACCCAAATGCAAAGGAGGCCTAGGATTTAGAAAGGCCAAAGATTTCAACAGCGCTTTACTAGCTAAGCTTGCATGGATGATTGCCTCTAGCAGAGATAGCCTATGCATGAATTTGCTAAAGGCCAAATACAAAGTCAAGCATAACTGGCTTCGCACAGAGCCCCCCAAGTCAGCTTCTCATACTTGGAAAGCCATAGAAAAGGCCAAAGCAATCATTCGACAGGGAGCTTGCTATCTGATTGGGGATGGGTCTTCAGTGAGTGTTTGGGAGGATCCTTGGGTCCCTTGGATTCAAGGTTTCTCACCTAAACCAAGAGAAGATGCTTTTTCTCAAATTCCAATGCTGGTATCCCAACTAATTAACGATGAACTTCGCTATTGGAATGCAGCTTTGGTTAATGAGATCTTTGACACTGATTCAGCAAGAGCCATTTTGTCAATTTCCCTCCCTGTCCAACCCCATCCTGACAAACTCATTTGGGTGTTGGACCCAAAAGGTAGGTTCACTGTTAAATCAGCCTACAGAGCTACCACTCAAAGGGATGAGCCATCTCCTATCCCCCAGTCATTGTGGAAGAAGATTTGGAAGTTTAATGCCCCGGAGAGAATCAAAATGTTCCTTTGGAGGATAGCAGTAGATGTCCTACCTACCAGAGAGAATCTTTCTAAAAGGGTGGAAATAACTGACTGTAAGTGTATCCTGTGTGGTAAAGAGTCCGATACTTTACCCCATGTTTTCTTCGGGTGCCCAGTTGCTAGAGCTTTGTGGTTTGCATGTTGTTGGGGTTTTAGAACGGATGAAGTGTTGATTAACTCAAATCAAGACATTATAAAGATGGTGCTTGAGCCCCCAGATACAATGTGCCCAGACATGGACAGTTGGATCATCTCCTTGATCATGTCTTTCATACTGGGAGAAATATGGTGCACTCGTAACTATGTCTTGCAAAATGGCGGGCTTGCTGACGTCAGTAGCTCTGTGCAGGCTATCTTTAATAGACATCGTTCCTATCTAGCTTTGTTCCCTTCAGCTACCCCATCTCTACTTCCCCGCATCCACAGGACTTGGGCTCCTCCCCCTTCTAATATGATTAAGATCAACACTGATGCTGCTTTCACACCCTCCAAAGCTGCCTTGGCCGTTGTTGCTCGTAATCACCAAGGCGAGGTGATCAAAGCATGGACAAAGCTAAGTCATCTTGGCTCTCCTCTCATTGCTGAAGCTGCTGCAATCCAGTGGGCTATCCAGTTAGCTATTTCTGAAAGCTGGAGTCATGTGATTTTAGAAGGTGACTCTAAAATTTGTTTTGACTCAATTGCAGGCAAGTACTAGTCTATGGATTGGTCCATCTCTACTATTACTGATAATATTCGTAGTTTAGCTTTGTCGTTTGCTGTTTGCTCTTTTAGTTGGATCGATAGAAGATGTAATGGCGCAGCTCATGCTGCTGCCAAGTTAACTTTAGTTTCTTCCTCTTCTTTTTGTTGTAATAACGGCAATCTTCCGACTGCTTTACAGTTAGCCTGTAAGGTCGATTGCCCCTCTCTTGTTTTCCTTTTTTAGTTTAATACAACTATCGCAGTTTTATCAAAAAAAAAAAATACTTATCTTCTTTTTTAAGTATGTGTTCTTTTTTTTTCTTTTCTTTTTTTGAGAAACAAGTATGTGTTCTTAATTGGTAAACTTAACATTTAAATTTTTTTTTTTTCCCATTTGTTAGGGCGAGTCATTTGGTACAGTTACATCTACCCTTTCCCAATTTGAAAATCTTTCTGGATTCATCTTTCTCTCTTCACACGAAGTAGGAGCCCACTTATTTTATGAAGACTTCTTTTTTTAACAGGTGTTGTCTTAACTTTCATAATCATGGTGGGCCAACTGGATTATGACGTTTTAAAGTTTTAAGAGTAATTTCCCTGTGGAATTCTTTTAAAAAAATTCATCTATTTTTGTAAAGAAAAAGAATTCTCTAGAAACTAACAGAATTTCAAGAAAACAAAGAGAGAATGGAAAGCTCTAACTGAAATTCTATTAATGATTATGAAGAAGATGTATACATAAAGGACCAAACTTAGTAATAGTATTTTAGATGCTATTTTTTAAATTTTCTTCTTAAAATTCAACTATGTGACTGTTTAACTAAAAAATAAAACTTAAGAAACAGTACTTAAGTACTATACTTAATGGCCCGTTTGGATGCAGGGAGGAAGGAGGGGAGTGGAAGAGAGTAGAGTAAAGTTAGCTAAAAATAAGCTAATTTTAGGCTAAATCTAACTTACTCTACTCTACTCTTTTTCCTTCCTCACAGACAGTCTTACTCGTACATAAATAACCACTCTGCCCTTATATACAAAACAGTAGAAGCAAAAAAACCGGAAAACAGGGATTCCCTAACTAATTTTGTAACTAATTACACTGTACAACGGCTTGAAGCTTTCACCAATGGATGATTGACATCTAGCTCTTCGTATAACTGAATCTGCCTTGCTTCTTTGCACGTGTGATGGTGTAAGCTGTGTAGGCTGTGTCTTCATTAAATTAAGGGTCTGTTTAAATAAGGTTTTTTTTTGCTAAAAATTAAAAATTTATTGTTGAAAAAATTATAGCAAAATAAATTTTAGAAGGAAAAATATTGTTGCTGCATTTTTCACAAGTTGATTGGTCCATGATCTGTGTTGTGGGACCAACCAAAAAAAATGCAAAACGCACAAACATCTGTTGGCAAATGCACGCTAAACGCTACTGTTTCCTTCACTGCCTTATTTCTAACGGCAAAGCTACTGGGTGTCATTTTCTTTTCATCTTGTTCAGCCTCCCTGTCGTTTAACCTCTGAGTGCTCTGCTGCCGTGTTACTTCAACAATTTTGAAATGTATAAATTAAAATTTTCCTTGTCATGATAAAGATAAGAAAAGTGTTATGTCAATAATATTTTCACAACAAATTATAGGTAATAAATTGATATTCCTTCTAATTTGAACTTAATACTATTTTTTTTTAATTTATTATAAAAATGTTATAAGTATAACATTTTTTTTTATAAATAAAATAGCTTAATAAATCTTTTTTCATAAAACTTTGAAATTTTAACACCAGAATAATACAATTCTCAAAATTTTCAATTAAAAACTGTAAATTTTGCAATTCGTTTCCCATTATAGTTGTAAAATTTTACTTAATTTCAGATATATAATGGAATTGATAAAATTCTTAATGAAATTTAATGAGATAATCAGATAATTGTTCCCATAGAACTAGATTATATCCTTTGTTTGCTTGAAATTGAAAGGTAAATTAATATGTTCCCAAGAGGCACAGTTGTCCTTATGCAGAAAGGGTGGCAAAATCTGTCTTCCAAGCAAACAAAGGACAGTGTACTGTTTGCGATTGAAGGCACGTTGTTCACGGAACAAATTTTTTTTATTTATACAATTTTGGCAACGTGTGCAATAATAGCCTCTTTTTTTTTTGTCTCTTTTTTATAATGTAAGTGGTGTAAAGCCATACACGTGGACTCAATTCTTTTCACAAAATTTCTTTACAAATCATCAAGGCATAGGCATGTAAATGTAACTTTAAGATTTGTTTGGATATTGTTTATTATTGAAAATTAAAAATATTATAATAAAATAATTTTTAAATGTGTAAATAATATCGTAGGACTTAATTTTAAAGTTTTTTTTTTTTTTAAAAGAAACTTACGGGTCTCGTGAACATTGCACGGAACCTACCAAATTAAGCTGGATGCTGGACACACAAAGCGTTATCCAAATGTACACTAAGAGTGTATTTGGATACTGTTTATTTTGCAGAAAAATGAAAATATTGTAGAAAATAATTTTTAAACATGTGAATAGTATTGTAGGACCCATTTTTAATGAAAATTTTGTTGAAAAAATAGATTTTTTGGTCCCATGAACAGTGCACGGAACCCACTGAAATAGCTGAAACACGCTTCTAAAAAAAAAAACGCAGATGCATACGTAGACACACAGCTTATCAACTGTATCCAAACGGTTACTTAATCTAGAATTGAGATGTCCTTTAATTGGGTTAATAGAGAAGCTAAGAGCATCCCCATCAATACGTGTAAAGTTGTGTAAAATATAAAAAGTAACTGATTTTACACATTTTGAGCAAAAAAACACCCATAGTGGGTGTAAAATTGTGCATAAATGTACAATTAGTACAATAACCATGCATATATGCACGTTTACTGTAGCATGTGCATATAATATTTTAATAATTTTTTCTCTCTCCTATCTGTACCTAACTCTCATCTCACTCTCTTTCTCTCATCTCATAAGTCGTTGGAGGCGTCGATCTCTAACTCAAGCTTCAGGTCAGAGGCGTTGATCAGTGCAAAGTGCTCAAGCCGGCGTCGCTCGATCTTGTTGCTCAAGGCGTTGATCTTGTTGTTTGATAAGTGGGTTCAATCTTGTTGCTTAGGCCGAAGGCGTCGATCTTGTTGTTGCTTAGGTCATCGCCGTTGCTCACTCTCTCTGACCTTTACCGCTGTCCCTCACTCTTTCTAATAAATGAGTTTTTGGATCTTTGGATTTGGGTAGGTTGATGATAGTGGCTTTATGATAGTGATGATGGTGGCTCGGTTGAATGGGTACGTGAATTTCATTGATGGTAGCTTGGTTGAATGGGATGGGGGCTGGGTTGTTGTGTGGCTTGATGATGGTGGTTGGGTGGTTGGATGATGGTGGTTGTGTGGGTTGTCTTGGGTCTGTGAGAGAGATGACAATGGGAAAAAATGAATATTTTATTGAATAAATGTGTAAAATATATAAACTGATGTGAGTGTTTTGTAAAAATGGGCGTGTAAAATAAAAAGAGTAAGTTTTAGATTTGTAAATTTACAAATTTTTTGCATCAACTGATACAAATGCTCTAACAACGATGCTTATGTATTAGCCAAATAGTCTGTTTTAGCAATTCTGTCTTTGATAAAGTCTTTTTATTGAGCAAAAACAAAAACAAAAACAAAAACAATAATAATAATAATAATAATTTACAAGAAGTTAGTGTCTCTTTGTGCACAACTTTTGCTTTTAACTCCTTTTTGTTTAGTTTTTTAAAATCTGATTTATTTTCATTTTTTTTTTCAAAGTATAAATATATTTTAGTCCACTTACAAGGGGGAAAAAAAAAAAACTAAATAAATTGATGTCAAAGACACAATATTATTTACCACGACTTTTTTTACTACAATTTTATCATAGTTTTAATGTGACAAAATATGAGTAATTAGCTATCATTTTTTCGTTAACTCACAAATTTTTTGAGCAGTCATACGCACAAGTACAACATTACCGTTGTGACGAAAAAAAGGGCTGTGTACTAGATTTTGTATTGCTGCATAACCTGATATGATAGTCGGGCCTCACACATGTGATGGGTTTACTAGTATTCCACATGGCAGATTCCATTTCACACATTACACATAGAACCGACCATTTCTCGACATAGGGTACGGTCCACAGCCCATCTCGAACAAAGAGGAAAAAAAGAAGAAGTGAATGGCCCATATCCCATTTGGACCCAACAAATCAAGTTCATGTCTCGCTAGTTATGTGGAATCTCAGAGAGATGTGACACACTAGTCCCTATGGTTAAACAAGCTAGGTTTGATCTATACATATCTCCCATGACACAATAATTACCTTAGTCATGTTTAGGGTTGAGTGAGTTTACCCATCACAAGTGCAATATCTTCATGGTTGCAACATTTTTCATAACTATTGATATGTTTTATTGTAATTTTTGTATAATAAAAATTGTATTAGTTATAGACTCAGCTAAAAACGAGAGTATATATATTTATCAAATCACCTTAGCCTAAATTTTTAGGGATTGATTAAAATTTATTGTTGAATTTCTTGATTTACATAGGGCTAAATTGTGGACCAACTAGAATAAAGAATGACAGATAAAAAAATTAAAATAAAAAAATAAAAAGAGAGAGAGAGAGAATGTGAAGACAACACATAGGCAATGACATTATGACAAGATTTCTAGGTACTTTTTTTTTTTGAGAAGATGATTTCTAGGTACTTTGTGATAATACTTGAGTGACACATATGGAAGCCAAAGGTAATTGTTGTGTCGTTTACATGAGGGAATAATTGGAGACTGACTACACCCAAACAAAAAGGGGCCATGGCATGAAGGAATAATTGTGAATGAGTGTATATTAAAAACTAGTTGGAGATTGTTGGTTATTTTGTATATCTAAATAGGTTTTAATTCAAATTTGATCTCACTTTGTTGGTGGAAGAATATTGTTTGATCTTACATTGGAAGTGAAAGAGTGTTATTATTTCTTTAAAAGAGATAGAGCGTAGGAAACAAAAGAGCACAAAGTGAAAAATGCATTTGTTGTGGTTTCGTTAGATTTTTAGTAGGTTCATCGAAATTCAGTTGACCGAGAAGCTAACGAGAATTTAGCAAAACTTTCTTATCCGGTGATTTTTAAGTATTCTTGTTAGAAGCTCGTTCAACTAAATTTTAGGCAAGATATGCATAATTGCCTTTTCTGCCAACTTTATCACCAAGAGTTAAACCTGTAGATATTTAAAATGTTTGTGTGTGAGGGGAGATTGCTTCTTACTGTTTTTTAATAGTAATAACATTTTATTGTGACTTTTTATGGATTAAATATATTATTTAAATTCTCGTTATTAAGGGAAGATTGATTTCTCTTACGAAATCAGGAAATTTCAAAAACATTAGAAATCCCATGAGTCTCTTGAACATTGCTACATGTAGTTGTGCATTTGGCACAGCTTAAAAAGTCAGTTTATTTTACTATTCAGCTTATTTTTGTTACTATTTATAACCTCACTACTATTTATAGTCCCACTGCACTTTTTGGTACTATTCATGAGTTCTAGTGTACTATTTTAACTAAATTTTACCTTTATTTATAGTATTTTCATCAAAAAAAATTTCAGTTTCAACAAAATAAACAAATCTTAAACGGTTTTTAGTTTCAATAAAATTGGTTGTATTTTGATTTTTGGGGACAAATTTACAGTAATCCATTAGCAACTCCTGCGTGGAGTTAAAATTGTCCTAGGAGGCTAGAACATAGATTTTGATCCTGCTTTTGAGCCTTTAAAGTTTTCTTTATTTCCTCATTAATCCTTCACTTTTTTTTTCTTTCATTGTGGTTGTGTTTGCCATTAGATTAAAAAATCAATTTTTTTTGCTATTCAGCTTATTTTTGCTACTATCTATGTCTCTATTGCACTTTTTGATTGATACTGTTCATGGGTCTCACGGTATTATTTTAGCTACGTTTTAGTTTTATTTACAATATTTTTACTAAAAAAATTTCAGTTTTAGCTAAATAATTTGTTCCCAAACAAACTCTGTATATACCTTTCTCTTCCAGCACTGGATTGAATTTCCTCCCATCAACATAAGCCATTTGGTTCCCAAGTCCTTCACAAGGTCAACCTTCTTTGGAGATAGCTCTTCTTCTTCTTTTTTTGTCCTTCACAGCCTCCTCTTCCTGGGACCTATCTAGAGGTCAAAAACAGCTTAGCTCCCATCCCAGTATCATGATATAACACACAAAATAAAAGTAGTAAAAATTGATATGAAAGCTACCAATTGCTTGATATGAGAATTTCATTGCTGTATGTTTTCCAGGAAACAAACACAATTGCTCTCAATCAAAGGGAGGACCACGTGTATTATGGATGTCCCATCTACTTCACATTAATTAACGTCGTCGAGTACACAAACCTTTTAAAAAGAAGAAAAAACGAATACTTCCAAAAGTCAAGCAGAAATTAAGATCACAATAATTTCGCCAAGTACTTCATCTTTATTGACCAGATTTAAAGATAAGAGTTGTTTGTACGACCCCAACAAAATATGACAATATGTTTACAATAATTGAATTGTCAATCTATTATAAGTTAAATTAAAATTAAATAAAATGATAAAATATTTTATCGGTATTTCACACCACCAGAAATAAGAGCCCAGTAAAAATATTATAAAATTTGGTTATGTCAAGAAACTTTTTCACAAAATAATTCTGCCAAGGAAAAATTTATTCTGCAATTTTATTTAGAAGGCAAAAAGTAGCATACAAGTATATGCATTATGCAGTAGGCCAAGAGTGCCTGTTAGCAAGGTAATAGATGATGGAATCTCTCTCTCTCTCACAGAGAGAGAGAGAGAGAGAGAGAGAGAGAGAGAGAGAGAGAGAGAAAAGCATAGAGGGAGAGAAAGAAGTGATTTCACTGTTATTAAGAGGACTAACAACGTCCCCCTCAAAAAAAAAAAAAAAAAAAAGGACTAACAACGTGACAGTGGGATTTGATTGATTTTTTTTTTTTTTTTTTTTTTTTTGTGTGGAATATTTGTAAAAGTATATGATTAAAAATGTCTTATTTAAAAGTTTGATATTTAATGTGTCGTAAAGATAAAATTAGAGATTAAATTCTATAAGTATGTAGTGTAAAAGTAAAACTCAAGTTTTATACCTTTCAATTCCGACATACCACATCACCATATCATATATTAAAGAATACACATAACCACACACAATCAATTCTAATACTCATTTGAAAATCCTACCAAATTAAAAGTTTATTAAGATGTGTCGAGGACGTTTTTGCGACAAGGGCCGAAAATGCGAGAATGACCCAAATCTCCCATTGGATTCTTTAGAGGTGTTTATTATGGAGAATCAAGCCCAAAATTCCAAATATATATTGAACAAAATGCTAATAGTGCTTTGACAAAGTGAATCAAAATGCTTATAACAAAAGTGCAGAAAACCATAAAAATATAACAGGTCTGAAATTTCGACCTGCAGTTACACAAAAGAGGGAATTGAGAGAGGTTGTGAGGAAGAGAGGGAAGGTTCCTCTGTACCCATATTTCTACCCCAAAGTTTCGGAATTGTGAGATTGTTGACTGGCTGAATGAGGTTTTGCACTGAAGTTTCAGGTATATGAATAGAACGTGGCTCAACAGGTCTAAAACTTCGACCCGCAGTCACACAGAAGAGGAAATTGAGGGAGGTTGTGAGCAAGAGGGGGAAGGTTCTCCTATACCCATATTTCTACCCTCAAACTTCGGAATTGTGAGATTGTTGACTGGCTGAATGGGGTTTTGCACTGAAGTTTCAGGTATATAAATAGAACGTGGCTCAACAGGTCTGACACTTCGACCCGCAGTCACATAGAAGAGGAAATTGAGGGAGGTCGTGAGCAAAAGGGGGAAGGTTCTCCTATACCCATATTTCCACCCCCAAACTTTAGAATTGTGAGATTATTGACTGGTTGAATGGGTTTTTGCTCTGAAGTTTCAGGTCTCTAGGTAGAACGTGGTTGGTTGATTTTGAATCTGATTGGGGCCTTTTGTATTGGACTTGAGGTGCTCTAAGTGACTGGTTTTTTGGTCAATAGAAGAGGCTTTGAACCCCAAGGTCTCAATCAAAGAGGTTTTGGTCAGATTTGCTTTAATTGGGTAAGAGAGTTGGCTTGCTTTTTACATAATTTGGGAAATGGAGTGACCTAAATTCATGGGCTGATGTTTCCTAGACATGGCAGGTCCTTGGAGATTACATTTGGGTGGTTGAGTGAGATAGGTTGTTCAACCTTTTTCTTAGAGTTAGTAGTGATTTAGTGTGGAAAACGGAGCTAGGCTGAAAATTAGGGACACAGTCACCCAGAGTATAAAAGCTCTTTTAAGGTGGAAATTTTGGATACAAGACCTCCTCCATGAACCTAAGGTGCTACCAGTGTCCCTTACCCACTTGGTTGCACGCATGGGCTGGGCCCATGCAAAATGTCCAAAAGAAACCGACCCATACCCTCCAAACCACACTTCCTCAATTTCTCCCGATAAGTCACATGGGCTTGGGCCATGCTTAAAAGAATAAAATAAAATATAATACATGAATCGGGCTTGTAAAAAAATGTGTCACAAAAATGGGTATCAACAAGATATTATTAAGTGTGATATGATATATTGAGTTTTAAGAAAAAAACTGATGTGACAAATTCTTATTAGATTGTGTAAACAAGGATTTACACCATATCCTTATTAAATTTGGACTCATAAAATTATATGGGGCTTTTATTTTTAATGTACTTTTTCCTAAAAAATTTCATTTTGGGTAAGCATTCCTTTTAAATGAAAGCATAATTTTTGCTGTGTTATAATGCATTGAACAAGACACATAAGTGATATATGATCATTTTTTGACTAGATGCAAACCAAACTCTCTTGACTAAATATTTTAAAATATAATTTGGGAAAAAAAAATAAAGAAAAGGAGAGAATATTACAATGCTTTTTACTTTTTAGAGCATACTGTTATATTATATAATTTTTTTGATGAACGTGTTATATTATATAATATCTATTTGAAAATCTTATCAAATTGAAAGTTTATTAAGATTTTATTAAGTATGATATAATGTATTAAGTTTTAAGTAAAAAATTGATGTGACAAACTCTTATTGGACTATGTAAATAAGGATTTAAACCATATCATTGTTAAATTTGGACTCATAAAATTATACGGGGTTTTTATTTTCAATATACTTTTTCTTAAAAATTTTCATTTTGGGTAAGCTTTCCTTTTAAATGAAAGCATAATTTTTGCTGTGTTATAATGCATTGAATGAGACATAAAAGTGATATATGATCATTTTTTTGACCGGATGCAAACCAAACTCTCTTGACTAAATATTTTAAAATATAATTGGGAAAAAAAAAACACAGAAATTAAAGGAGAAAAATTATAATGCTTTTTACTTTTGAGAGCATATTGTTATATTATATAATTTTTTTGATGAACGTGTTATATTATAAAATTGTACCTTTAGATTCATTTTAAAAAGGAAAAAAAGAAAAAAGAGTACCTTTAGAGGTTGATTATTTTATTAGAACACGCATGATGCAACCATACAAATTCATGAATGAAAATGATCATACTTAACTTCAGGGGCGTAGCCAGGATTTTTTACATGGGGGGTCGATTTTCGTCGACGATGATTATCATCGTTGTATGGATAGTCTATATATTTAGATTGATATGGACATTTTTTGAGATAAGCTCGTCGGATTTTATCTTGTTTGTTGATAGAAAATTCACATATTTGTTTACGTGATCCTGGATCACGATCTATCTCTTCAGATTGAATT
This sequence comes from Quercus ilex subsp. ballota, assembly GCA_032727855.1. Classification (NCBI taxonomy): domain Eukaryota; kingdom Viridiplantae; phylum Streptophyta; class Magnoliopsida; order Fagales; family Fagaceae; genus Quercus; species Quercus ilex. The sequence continues at coordinate 60,159,579 of CM064909.1, read as the reverse complement.
ATTGAATATTTGGAGGGGTGTTCATCAGGCATTGAAGTATCAACATTTATTTCTACAGCCACATTTGTTTCTACAACCACAGGTGTCCTAAATTTTGAATTGCTAAAATCTTTTTTCTTTAAGAATGCATCAATTGTTTTTTGTTTGCTCATAATTCTTTTAGCTTTAAGAATATGACTCAAAAATTAACCTGAAAAGAACTTAAAAAATAAAATCTTAATTAGAAATTTTTACTTAATTATATGGATGTTATTCATACTCAAGAAAAAAATAAAATTCCCACTATAGTTTAAATAGTCAACCCATCATCATTCTTATTATTCAAATTTTCCTATATTTTAATTTTTTTTTAATTAAGAATAACCCCTCCGACAAAAGCAAAAATTAAACACACAAGTACACAACAAACAATTTAACAACACCCACTGTCACATGATATCTAACTAATCAAAAATAGTTAATAAATCAAAAAAATTTACCTAAGAAACTTTATCTTCACAAAGTGCAAACTTTATCTTCCCTTCAAGACTCATCACAAACAACCTCCCCATGCCCATGCCTTCAAACATATATTTCTCTAAAAATCTATGAAAAATTAAAGAGCATGTAAATATTTAAGTGTAGATAGTTGAGGGAAAAAAAAAAAAAAAAAACACTAAAAAGAGATGGAGCGGAAACTGGAAACTTACCCGCTGGCTACGCCCCTGCTCTGAATGATTTATTTTAAGAAAGCAAGAAGAGAGAACATAATGGTCAGTTTTTTTTTTTTTAGGATCGTGAGGACCGAGTTTGAGAGGAGGACTAAGTTGAGCAGTAAAAAAAGTCTAAAGAGATGATGGTCTAGTGCTTAAATAAGAGAAGAAAACTCACCAGGCAGTCACCAAGTTCCAAATCCTTAAATTTGATAATAAAATATGCTAAGTGATTTGTTTTAGAAAGCTAGAAGAAAGAAAAAATTGGTTAGGAATTTTTTTTTTTTTTCCGGACTGGAGGATTGATGTTGAGTTTTGGGGCTGGTAGGCGGTACCAGTGGGAAGTGAAAGTGTATCACAGAAGCCAAAAAAAAAAAAAATAATAATAATAATAATAATGAAGTAAAGAGAATAGGGATTCCGTGGGTGGGTTTTTGAGAGGGAGAAAGTGAAATTTTATTATTTTTGTGTTTGGATTTTGAGTATTTAAATGTAAGTGGGTTAGCTTTTTGTTTTATTTGGAGTATAAGAGGCCTAAAACTAAAGCTGTGAGAGTAGAGGCCTAAAACTAAAGGCTTTTAGCAGGGAGAATAGAGGTCTAAAACTAAAGCTGTGAGAGTAGAGGCCTAAAACTAAAGGCTTTTAGCAGGTAGAATAGAGGCTTAAAACTAAAAGGAGAATAGAGGAGATATAGGGGGGCCGGATGTCAAACATTGGGGGGGCCAATTAATTTTCTTACGTAGTCTAATGGATATATTATATATATATATATATATATATATATATTTTGCAGGGGCCACGCCCCCCCCCCCCCAAGGGACAACGTGGCTCCGCGCGTCCGGCCCTGCTTAACTTCACGTCTAAAGTTCAAAACCCACTTGTGTCTTGTCCTTTACATATTTACGTGTATAGCAGCTTTCGAGAATCTGAGTCAGCTCTAAGAAAGACATACTTTTACATTTTATTTCAAAATCATGGAACATGCCAAGGCAATAATCTAAAAAAATCGGTTCATAACATCTTTTTTTTCAATAAAGAGACCTAAATTTCCCAACTAGAGAATTTTCAAAAAAATAAAAAATAGTATAGCAGAGGGGCAAACACATACTTATTTTGTTGAAACTAAATTTTTTTTATTAAAAATACCGTAAATAAAGATAAAAATTAGCTAAAATAGTACAGTGGAATCCATAAATAGTACTAAAAAGTGCAGTGAAGCTCATGTATAGTAGCAAAAATAAGCTGAATAGTAAAATAAGTTAGTTTTAAGCTGGAGCCAAACGCACACTAAGTTCGTAACCAAAATTTGTCCTATTAAAAATACCATAAGATGTTAGTTGATTTACAATATATTTGTTTTTCGTAAAAATACCATCTTATTCACCATCTATCATATAACCTATTATAATAGTAAGTTGTGATTAGATTAATATAATTTTTATACATACTGGTCTATGACGCAATTTTTATCATGCACCAATCAAAAGAAATTACATTAATAATTGTGAAATTAGGAAATCTTTTGTCTATAGACTTATTGCATAAAATATGTTAATTTCTCTATAAAGCTTAACAACACTATTAGCAACAAAACACTTTTATTAAGTCACTAGTGTATCCAGATTCCAATCAAAACAAACCCCATTTAAAAATTGACATGCATGATAGTTAGCACGCCAAGAGTCATACGTTTGCACCTGTGGCATCATGGTCAAATACAGATTATTCCATGCAATTACGCAAATCCTCTTTCTCAACTGAACCAGATAAAAAAAATTATTCGTATAGAGAAAAACACCAAAATACCAAATCGAGTCATACTTTTTTTCCAATAATTAATTAAGCACCTAATTAATTGTTATGGACTGTAGTTAAAAGATCTGAGAATTCTTATCACTTCCACCTACTTTTCTTTCAGTCTAATACTATATGGTAGTATGGACATGAACCATACGGTCGTTGATTTGTAACTTGGCTGGTCACTCTCTGAAATTGGTCGAAAATTTTGAACTTTTGTCACAACTTCATCATCATCTATAAGACCTCTTTAATCTTTAGGCTGAATCAGAACAAAATCTGAAGTCAACAATAATGATTATCAGCCATTAACTTCATTGCAAGCAACGACCAGGCACCAAACTAATTACCCGTTTGGATACAGCTTTTCCCATGACTGTGTCTGTGTTTTTTTTTTTCTTTAAGTGTGTTTCTGACTTTCTGTGGCTGCGGTGGGTTTCCAGTAGGTTTTATGTACTGTTTACGGACCCGTAAACCTCTTTTTTTAACATAATTTTCATTAAAAATGAGTCTCACAGCACTATTCACATATTTAAAAATTATTTTACTACAATGTTTTTAGTTTTCAGCAAAATAAGTAGTACCCAAACGGACCCTAAAATACTTATTTTGTTTCTTCTTAAAAAAAAAAAAAAAAAAAACTAAGTAAGATACTTTTGTTTAGCAGCCGAGAGATGATATTATTATACATTACGTAATTGGTGGGCATATTAATTCTTTAAGAAAATGGTAATAATCAATTTTATTTTAATGTATTATATACTTTCTGAATGATGAAACTAGAATATTATAACGCTTTGTTGTCAATGCAGTAACTTCATATAAACAATTTTGAATCGTGAAAAAAAATATATTGTTATTTCATTTTTTATATTTATTTAAAATCAAATTAGTTAAAATTTTATTAGAGTTCAATATAAATATGAAGAAAGATTATTTATCTCACTGTTTTTGTTGAGTATACCTAATCTTTTGTTTTGATTCTTTTCTCTAATTAATTCAATTCAAATCATTTGATATTTATTAAGAATGTAAGGAGTGGAAGAAATATATTCCAACAACTCCAATTTGAAATATTTTTCTACGAGATGTTCATCCAAAAATAGATTTTTGTCATTTTATTAACAAATTAATATTGTTAATTGAGTGATAAATGAAGTGCAAACTTAGGATGGGCAAAGAATTTAAACATATGGACATGTCTAATTTAAAACTAACTTCCCTTTCTTTATAGGCATTCAAGTGATAGCCTTTCAAAAAAAAAAAAAAAGGCATTCAAGTGATAGTCGTTTGTCGTGGAGTAAATTTATTAACTTTGAGAGGCCAAATCCAATCTAACCCAAATTTCAAGAGAAGAAGGAAAAGTATAATTTGTCCTTATAACATTAAAGTGATTTCCTTGAAATTAGTTGAAAATTACTTGTAAATTAGTGAAAGGAGCCACAATGTTGATTTTTTATTTTATAATTTGATAATTATAAAGAGAGTGAAAAGGTGAATCTTGAAGTTTCCATTTGAAACACATAGAAACGTCAATTAAGCTGCTAAAATCTTGGCTTAAATTAAGGCAGATTATAAGGTATATACAAAAGAGACATTGTAACATCAGGCAATCTCAATTAAGTTATGAATATGCAAGTGGTAACTTAAAACAAACATCAAACTGACACAAAATAATAAGTAACAATCCCAAATAACTTCATAATTACATCATTTTAATAAACCCAAAAGAAGCCAAATGACAGAATGACTCCCAAGAAATTCAATCAAAGTCCAATGCAAGCCCAAGAGGTCAACTTTGTCAGTTTACAAAGACACCCATGAACACAAGGGCTATTTTCATTTCTTCTCCTTCCTACCAATTAGGCAATTACCAACCCATCAAAGCCTCAGCCCTCCTCCTCACTGACACAAATCACTCCTTGTAGTGCCATCAAGAGCTGAAATGACCATTATACCCTCAAACATTGCCAAAACAAAAATACAAAAGTAGAATTTGCTAGCGCACAACTTTACATTCCCACCTTCAATTCTAAAAATACATGAAAAAGCCTAAATTGAAAATTCCCACCCAATACACTAAATTTAAGAAAGGCACAAAATTTTTCACGAACTTCTTTTTATAAGGAGGTCTCTTAATCATTTCATAACAAAAATGGCGTAATATTCTTCCAAATTATGAGCTCCATAAGTTGTGAAAATTTTTGTGTTTTTAGAAAAATCCTGAATAAAAACCAAAATTATAAAAATAATAAAAAGAAAAAAAAAAATCGGAAATGTATAGGTGGGACATTAAAAAGATGATTACTTTCCTCTAGAACTTAGAAGAGAGTTGAGCCTTTGCAGACGTAACTGTTGCTTAAACCTATTGATGAAGTCATCAGCCTTAGCATCCACCTCTTCGTCGTACCCAAGCGACGCCGTTTCCCTCTTCTTTTCCAGCGTCGATTTCTCGCTCGCCGATTTCGTCATCTTCTCGCCCGGCTTTGCCACAATACCACCACCCCTGTCGGACCTGCTCCTCCTCACCAAATGGTCATGACCCGGATCCGAAATTTCGTCTTCCGATTCGTCTGTGTCGGTTTCGGGTTCTGGAGTGGCCGAGTCGGACCTGTACAGAACGGATATAGACTTGAGCCGTTCGAGAAGGGAAGGAGTTCTGGCGATTTGGGTCGGAGGATCCGGGTTAACATGCTCTTCCGACTCGTCTGTGTCGGTTCCGGGTTCTGGAGTGGCCGAGTCGGACCGGTACAGAACCGATATAGACTTGAGCCGTTCGAGAAGGGAAGGAGTTCTGGCGATTTGGGTCGGAGGCTCGGGTTCGGAGTGCTGGAGGGTCGGATATTCGGAGAGCATTGGTGGTTCTGGGTTGTTGGGTTGGTCGAACTTGTAGAACGAAAAGTTGAAGGAGCTGACTCGTTCTAACACAGAGGGTACTCGTACCAGTTGTCGATGTTGTTCTTGTTGGTGTGGTTTTCTGTGAGAGGTGAAACGGGAGGTGAGAAAGATGGTGATGATGGTGAGGTTGACGAAAACGAAAAGCGAAGAGGGTGTGAACCAGCTCGCCATGAAAGCCCACATAGTGCTCATCGCTAACTTCTTCTCTGCTTTGCTTTGGCCTTGGTTTTAACGCAGAGACACACAGACAGAGACAGAGACAGAGAGAGATTATTTTGGCAGAGAGGAACAAGAAAAATTATGAGAGCTCTTGGGGTTTTCTTTCAGCTAAAGGTGGAGCTATTTATGTTTATAGCCCTGAGTCTCATGGGCGATTTGGTTACGCGTGAGTTTAGAGCATATACTAATAAACTATTTTTAAAAAAAAAATTTATGAAAAAATAAAAAAATAATTTTTTATGATAATTTTTTATTATTATTTTTAAAATAAATAATTAATATGTGCCTGATAGGACTTTTTTATATTTATTCATAATGTGACATGTGAGGTTCATTCTTCTATTTAATACTCATTCCATTCCAATTTTTTTGTCCGATTTGAAAAGTTAAACTTTTTAAAAGAATATTATTTATTATCTTGTTTACTTTTTAAAAATATATAAATTTTCAAAACTATCTTTAAAAAATTTTAAAAAAAAATTGAATTAGTAAATTAATAAGGGTATAATAAGAATATTAGTAAATTAATAGTTTTTATTTTTAGAAACAGAACAATATTTTATGACATCTCAAAATAGAATAGAGGACAAAAAAAATAGAACGGAAGGAGTAACATTGTACGACAGAGTGATAAAGCTCGCAAAAAAAAAAAAAAAAAAAAAAAAAAAGGACAGATTGATAAAGCTATATGCATTTATTATCAAGAGTGGGGACTGTCTCTTGACTTAAACAGACGAAAGTCTTGTTCCTCAAAAAAAAAAAAAAAAAAGAAGAAAGAAAAAGACGAAAGTCTTTGGTTTCCCTAACAAACAATGGGAATCAAAGTTTAACCTGTACAACAACATAAGGGACAGTGACGTTTTTTTATCTTGATAAGATTAACAAAGATATTTTAGAAAATTGGGTAAAATATTATTTTCGTCCCTAAATTATCACAAAAATTTGTTTTTTATCTCTAAACTTTCAAAAGTTCTATTTTCGTCCCTAAATTATCACAAAAGTTCATTTTTCGTCCTTGATTTTTCAAAAGTTCTATTTTCGTCCCTAAACTTTTCTAAATGTATTGATTTTCGTCCCTCCCACATCAGCACTCTGTCAAGCCATGTCAGCACTCCGTCAGACGGAGGGACGAAAATCAATACGTTTGGAAAAGTTTAGGGACGAAAATAGAACTTTTGAAAGTTTAGGGACGAAAAACGAACTTTTGTGATAGTTTAGGGACGAAAATAGAACTTTTGAAAGTTTAGGGATGAAAAACGAACTTTTGTGATAGTTTAAGGACGAAAATGATATTTTATCCTATAAAATTATATAAAAATTAAAAAGACAGCAAAATCTATACCTTGTTTTATGTTAGGTCTTATGTTTTTAATTATGTCAATTAAAAGTTTAAATTTATGAAATTATTTCAATTGAAGGCATCCGTCCAATTCTGAGATTTTTATATGAGATTTATTAAAGCGTGCGCGTAGGGTATATATTAGTAAACTATTTTTTTAAAAAAATTATGAAAAAAGCAAGAAAGTAATTCATTATACTGACAACTTTTTCAATTTTTCATAAAAAAATTTCCAAAATGAATAGTGTATGGGCACGGTTTACAGCCCAAGCCCAATATGTATGGGATTCTAGGTTAATGAGTCCAGTACAATAAATTTGTAGAGAATAGGCCAAAAAACTAGGTCTTAGAAAATCTAACAACGGCTAGGATAGGTTTGAAAGATGATTATGCGAGAGCAAAACGCGTAAGATTGAGTGAATATATTGTTCGAGGAGGCAAATCTTTGTATAGATTAGTGGAATTGTCTACAAGTACAGCTCTGGTTGCCACAATGTCTCTTTTCTATTTTTCCCGATCCCCTCCTTATGGAGGGTCTCTCACATTATCTAGCTCCCTTTTGGACTATCTTGATCTACATTTGTTGATCATCTAAGGCTTCACTTGAGTGCTCGTCCCATCAGGCATCCCTTTTAGCTCTCTGTGAGTTGTGGTAGCCAAGTCATTACTGTTCATGTGTCTTCTCTACATAAATGCGGCCAGAAAAGTAGATGCAGTGCATTTAATGTGGTGGTAAAAGTTTTTTCATAGATATTTCTGAGTTCTTTTCGTTCTTATACGTGTATGATGTACGTCCTTATCATAGGAGCCTTCTAGAGGGTCACCTAGGCTTTTGGAATATAGATTTGAACTGTATTCGTCACGTCCGAGGAGGAGTTACTCCTCAGAGCACCCTCTATCCTTAACTTGGAAACTCTCACGGTTATTTGCCTCTCCTCGGACATACTTATGTCCTTGGATAAGGCCCAAGACCCAAGACCCAATACACAATTTTGGGTCTTTATCCCTACAAATAGCTAATGTCTACCCTAACCCCACCCTTTTAATATTTATTCATATAAATTTGGAGTGACATTTTGTTCATTTTTATTATTGAATTGTATAATTGTATAATTGTATAATTTTATTCAATGTTATTGAATTGTAAAATATTTATAATATGACATGTGATGTTTTTTTTTTTTGTTGAGAAGATTATATATGACATGTGATGTTCATTCTTCTATTTAATAACATTGTAGGACAGGTTGATAAAGCTCTCAGCAAAAAGATCAAGATAAAAATAAAAATAAGGACAGATTGATAAAGCTGTATTCATTTATTATCAAATGCAAGAAAGAGTGGGGTACTGTCTCTTGACTTAAAAAGATGAAAGTCTTTGGCTTACCCTAAACAAAAAAAGGGAATCAATGTTTAACCTGTACAACAACATAAGGGACAGTGACGTTTTTTTTTTTTTTTTTTATAAGATTAACAAAGATATTTTAGAAAATTATATAAAAATTAAAAAGACCGCAAAATCTATACCCTGTTTTATATTAGGTCTTAAATTTTTAATTATGTCAATTAAAAGTTTAAATTTATAAAACCTTTTCAATTTAAGGCATTCGTCCAATTCTGCGATTTATTTTTGTTCTTTTGAATTTGAGCAATAATACAGTAGATAAATAGAAATTGTGGGCCTGAGAACATGGCAACCCCAGTCCACTTTATATTCGGCCCAAGACCCATGCCGAAGAGGAAGAAATGCCCGAGGATGAAGTGTGAAAGTCTAAATTGTCAGGAACCCTGCCGAGGACGACCTTATCCTCAGCCAACCGAGACCAACACGTCAGCCATGGCAGCATGGTGGAGGAGCGAATTCAAGATAAATTGCCACCTCCACATTAAGTGCCTCACCTAACCTCCCGACCGTATTAATGGAGATGTGACCTCCGGACAAGGCTACCTTGGTTGCTGCAACTCACAGGAGTGCTGGTAAAGTGGCTGATGGGACGGGCAGTCAGAAGGGAGGGGCGTGGATGATCAACAAGTGAAAGAAAGAGGTTGTGAAGAAAGGACCATATAAGAGGAAGAAATAGATCAGAATGAAGGGTGATTCTCGGGGGAGAGAGACCACTATCAAGCTCCTCGGATCGGTGCCAAGGACAGACTTTGGAAGATAATCTCGATCCGCTTGCATTCGACGGTGGCGAATGCTATATTGGGCGTTGTTCGCTTGCTAGGGCCTAATTCTTGAACCCGCTCTCTACAAATTCATTGTACTGAGCTAACTGGGTTTGAGTCCACTCACTCAACAATAGAAGTGCTCAAACCCAGTCCCTACAATTGGCGCCGTCTATGGGGAGAACTTGTGCGCTAGCAAGCGCAATGGACAATCGTTCCAAGGTTGCTAGTTCATAAAAGGCTAGACAATATTTCGTCACTGCTAACGACACTGACTCTGAATCCCATCAAAAAAAAAAAAAAAAAAGGAAAGAGCAACAAACAATGACACATTTGCTCAAGAAACAATTATTGCAGAAAAGTAAAAGATGCAGAGAAAAGGAAAAGTGAATAAACATTGCAGCTTTTTTATTAAACAAAAATAATAAATACATTCTACAAACAGAGGCTCAGACAGGCTCATTTTAAAGCTACCAACAACCCTCGAGCCGGTGCAGGTGGTGCCGACGAGAAGAGAGGAGCAGATCATGATGCTCCCCCAGCCCCAGGGTGATTAACCATTGGAGGCGGTAACACCTGGGCACTGGACGTGACGTAATCTTGCGAGCCTCCACCGGCGGATAAGCTGGGCACGAGTCACTACCAGCTTGAAAGGCAAGCATGGACGCACACCGGAGAAAAGCGTTATGTACTTCATGGACCTCCCTCCTAACTGCCAGGCACGATACCACCAGGATGACACCCAAGCCTTGCTATGCTGGAAGTCTAACGCGAACTACAATTGCAACGGCTCTCAATTGAGGGAGGAAGACCTTTAGCTTGCTTGCCCCCGCCCTCATCTAGAGCCGTCCCATTCCTCCAAGCTCTGATCACAATCTTGGCAAGATTATTGAAGGGGCTTAGAGGGCTGGGGAATCATGTTTCCTGTTTAACTGGAGGGTTCGTGAAGTGTGGAAGGACGATTCCCCCAGAAAGCCTTATATAGAGGGCGAAGGTTGGTGCGAATTGGTCCACACAGAATTCGAAAGAAGAATTATCAGCGACATTAATCCTGACCGAATTCCAAAGAAGCCATCAACTGCTGGATCTACATTAATCCATGAGGATATTAATGAGTGCGCGCCTCGCACACCGAAGCGTCAAGCGCAGAACTCGAACAGTCAGAAGACGCCTTGTAATCAAAGAGGGCAGAAAATTGGAGCAAAGGAGGGGCTACTGCCATACGTGAGGATAGAAATCCGAGCCACCCCTGTCCAGGGCAGCGCGGGGCCAAGGGCCCAGTCTGAGGAATAACCCATTTTCAGTGAAGCAAGGCCGAGGCCGTCGTCACGCTAAAAATAAACTTCCCAACGCTGAGGACAAATCCCTTCACTCCAAGTAAAAGGACATAAGCGTTAGACTGAACCTAGGCCTTGCATGGTCCTCGGAATCAAGCCTATGGGAAAACTAACCGCTCCGAAAATACCTGAGTACTAGACTGAACCAAGGTCTTGCATGGTCCTCGGACTTAAACCTATGGGAAAACTAGTTACTTACAGAAGAACATAAGCGTTAGACTGAACCAAGGTCTTGCATGGTCCTCGGACTCAAGCCTATGAGGAAACTAACCACTTCAAGGAGAACCTGGGTACTAGACTGAACCAAGGTCTTGCATGGTACTCGGACTCAAACTTTTAGGAAATCTAGTTACTTACAGAAGAACATAAGCGTTAGACTGAACCAAGGTCTTGCATGGCCCTCGGACTCAAGCCTATGGGGAAACTAACCACTTCAAGGAGAACCTGGTTACTAGACTGAACTAAGGTCTTGCATGGTCCTCGGACTTAAATCTATGGGAAAACTAGTTACTTACAGAAGAACATAAGCGTTAGACTAAACCAAAGTTTTGCATGGTCCTCGGACTCAAGCCTATAGGGAAACTAACCACTTCAAGGAGAACCTGGGTACTAGACTAAACCAAGGTATTGCATGATCCTCGCACTCAAACCTATGGGAAAAACTAACTACTTACAGAAGAACATAAGCGTTAGACTGAACTAATGCTTTGCATGGTCCTCGGACTCAAGCCTACGGGAAAACTAGCCGCACCGAAAATACCTGTGTACTAGACTGAACCAAGATATTGCATAGTCCTCGGACTCAAACCTATGGGAAAACTAGTTACTTACAGAAGAACATAAGCGTTAAACTGAACCAAGGTCTTGCATGGTCCTCGGACTCAAACCTATGGGGAAGCTAACCACCTCGAGAACCTGAGTGCTAGGCTGAACCAAAGTATTGCATGGTCCTCGGACACAAACCTATGGAAAAACTAGTTACTTACAGAAGAACAAAAGTGTCAGACAGAAACAAGGTGTTGTATGATACACGGACTCCAACCTATGGGGAAACCAATTGCTTCACAAGACTAAGTCCTAGACAGAACCAAGGTATTGAGCAAAGCATTAAAGTACGACAAGTGAAAGGAAGCATCATTCGAAGAACTAAAAACAAATGATTGAATATATTACACAAAAAATAGTTTCGTTACAATGTCACAAAGACAAAAAACAAAATAAAATGAAAAAGAAAGCAAGATCAGAGTGGCCCAAGCCGTCAAAATAGGATAGTCCGACGAGATGGCCTACTTCCTTAACTCGGTAGACAGCTTGTCCTGAGGGGTCTGCCAAGGGGTTTCGACTGATGCCTCGGGACCCTGGCTCGGAAGGGCTACTTCGGAGGACGCTTTCTCAGCAGGAGGGACAACAAGTGTGGCTTGGGAGTCAGCAGGAGGCTTCACCACGTCCTGGGGTGCTTCTTGGTTACCAGTTCCTGCCCCCTCCAATGCCCTTTGGCACTCAGTCTCCTCAACAGGCTTATCAGTTGAAGTTGGGTCCTCGGCAGCACTGGCCTGGCCTTCATCTGTCGCTTGTAAGGCGGAGCCCGCCTTAGGAGCGACAGAGACAGCCTCGCGAATTGTGGGGGAATAATGCACTCTCTTGGCCCTTCTAAGCTCGGACAAGGCCTCGACCCCCGCTTGGTTGTGGGCCTCACTCGAAATCTGGGAACAGTAGCGCCTGCATACTTTAGGGTCTTGAGCCTTAAGGGCAGCCTCGGTCTTAACCACCCCCTCAATAAAGGCCTCTTCCTCCGCTTACTCTATAGAGCGCTCAGCATCTGTTCTCGCAAACACGATTTCTTCTTTAGCCCTCAAGGCCTCGTCCCTGGCATACTCGGCAACGCCTCTGGCCCCCACTGCCTCGGCCAACTTCTACTTTAGGTCGGCAATATGCTCTTTGGCAACCTGCAGTTGACCCTCGACATCCCGCAAGCGCCCTGTCTGATCCTCGGCCTGTTTCATAGCGCCGGCTAGGTCAGATGCTGCGCTGTCTCTGGCCCTCGTCATCTCCTCCAAATTCTCCATTGCCTTCTTGAGATCTGCCTCAGATTTCTTGAAGGTATTCGCGGCATTCAAGTACTTGTTGCGCTTCTGACTCAGGGCTTTACCCTGGTTGTCGGCCTCTTCTTCCAGCCTAAAAGTGACCTAGATAACCTGCCAACCAAAACAAGTACACCGTAAGTTGGGTACTAAGCAATAAAATTCAAACGAAGGAACAAGTATCAGAAGTCTTACCATGCCTAGGTTCCTTTTAAGGTTACGGGCAACTTCTTACCTCCTCATGCCCCCCAGCTCAGCCATGTAAGTGGGGAGAAGGAGGGACCTTTCCAGGGCATTGGCTACGCAAGCCCCCTCGTCCCCTCGGAAGTCCCTAAGAGTGGCGTCGTCCATCAAAGTCTTCCCGTGAAGCATGGCAGCGGGCAGCCAGGCCGGGGGCTGGGACTGCTGGATAACCTCTTTCCCCTTACCCTGACCACCAATCCTCAGCTGCTTGGAAGGTCGGCGGGCTTCATCTTCCTTTTGGAAGGAACAAGATCTCCCTCCATCCGCTAGGTCTTTGCCCTTGGAAGTTCTCTTCCTCTTCGGATTGATGGACTCGGGCCGTGGGTCTGAGATTGACAGAATGGAGGACGACCTGGTCTATGCAGGCAAAGGCTTAGGTGGGGGAGGAGGAAGCTTGGGTAGGGGTGAAGGAGGCTTGGGTTGTGACTCCCTCGGCGTGTCCTTCCCCGGCTGGCCCTCAAGCAAGTCAAACAGGCTGGTTTGGGGTTGTCTCTTGAAACCCATTTCGGGCTGAATACCAATCCTTGGAGACAGAAGATCGGCTTCAGACAAATGGGGATCCCCCAAGTCACGAGAGGGATCCTCGGACAGATAGGCTTGGTCGAATACACCAAATTCTTCCTCGGACGAACCCAGACTAACTACTTCTCCTTCCTTTCCAAACTTTCTCCCTCGACCTCCGCAGCTTAATGGGACGAGGAAGAACCTGCCAACGGAACGCCATCTAGGATGGAAGATCCTTCAAGAAACGAGAACCCGCGCTCCATCACATTGATTTGTCGAAGTTAAGGATCACGAGCCCTGATCACGTACTTCGGGGCCGGGAACGACTTCTGGGTCGGGTCGTACTCGAGGATTTTGTGAGTAGCCCTAACTTGATCGTCAGCCTTGTTCACGAAAATCTCCGCCCTGAGAATGGATTGCAAGTCTTCCTTGTTGACCAAATGGAAATGCCGTTCAAAGGCGTGTGGATCTGCAAAAGAAAAAGTATTTGCTAATCAGCAACTAAACGGTGCAAATTATGAAAACATAGCTTATTAACCCTCCTCTACTCCGAGTACCCTACCTGGCTCTCCCTCTGCTGTCGGGCAATGGAGACCGTTGTGCCATTCCCCTGACACAATGAGAAAATCCTGATTTAACCCCTTACTGGAATCGGGGAGGCACTGGATAAGCCGAACCCTATCGTCTCTCGTCTTCATGTAATAAGACTTACCCCTCAGATGTTGGAGGTTATAGCACCAGTTTACATCATGGTGGGTTAACCTCAACCCCATCTTCTCATTCAAGGCGTCTACGCACCCTAGTATCCTAAATACATTGACGGCGCACTGGGTGGGAGTTAACCGGAAATGCCTGAGGTAGCCGCTCATCACCGGCCCCATAGGGATTCTCATACCCCCCTCTAAGAAGGCGATTATGGGAATCATAACTTCACCCTCTTTCCTCTTAATATACCAATCCCCTTCCTCGCAATACCTCAGGCCCACGTTGCTGGGTATCCTATAATCGGCGATGAACTTCTCCATCGCCTCTTCAGACTCAACTAACTTCTTAAACCTACCCATCCCTAACAACAGTTAAGAGACTCAAGAAAGGGCGAAGTAGAGAAAGGACTCAGAGAGAAAATTCGAGCCAGAGAGGGAGAAGAAGACTTACAAAAATGAGGAAAAGCTCCTCGGACAGGCTTTTTGTGCTGGAAAGGGACGCTGGTTGGGTTGGAGGTTTGACCGGATTCAGAGTATGTGTGCCAGAGTTCTTGAATGCAAAAGTAAGGAGGCAAATCGATTCAAATGAGTATTTATATCCTCAATTAAAGACAACTAGGCGGAGTTTCCTGCCCATAAAGGCAGGAAATCCCTACCGACTGATTACCATCACACCGTTAAACGTGGGGAGTATGGAGCCGCCAGAATTTAATGCGGGTACGCGTCGTATATCGAGGCGCCAGAAACATGCATTGGGCAGGCGAAAAAACTCCAACGCTGACGTTGGCCAAGGTTAGGCAAGCCATGATGAAGGCCTAAGGATATCAAAATCCTTCTCCCTGTTCGAGGATACGGGCAGCAGGATTTTGAGGGGCTATTGTGGGGTTTGAGAACTTGGCAACCCCGGTCCACTTTATATCCAGCCCAAGGCTCATGCCGAGGAGGAAGAAATGCCCGAGGATGAACTGTGAAAGTCTAAATTGCCAGGAACCCTGCCGAGGACGACCTTGTCCTCGGCTAACCGAGACCAACACGTCAGCCATGGCAGCATGGCGGAGGAGCAAATTCAGGATAAACTGTCACCTCTATATTAAGTGCGCTCACCTAACCTCCCGGCCGCATTAATGGAGATATGACCTCTGGACAAGGCTGCTTTGGTTGCTGCAACTCACAGGAGTGCTGGTAAAATGGCTGATGGGACGGGCAGTTAGAAGGGAGGGCGTGGATGATCAACAAGTGGAAGAAAGAGGTTGTGAAGAAAGGGCTATATAAGGGGAAGAAACAGATCAGAATGAAGGACGATTCCCGAGGGAGAGAGACCACTATCAAGCTCCTCGGACCGGTGCCAAGGACAGACTTTGGAAAATAATCTCGATCTGCCTGCATTCGATGGTGGCGAATGCTATATTGGGCGTTGTCCGCTTGTTAGGGCCTAATTCTTGAACCCGCTCTCTACAAAGTTATTGTACTGGGCTAGCTGGGCTTGAGTCCACTCACTCAATAGTAGAAGTGCTCAAACCCAGTCCCTACAGAAAACTATTGATTAAATTTTATTTTTCATCTTTCTAAAAAAAAAAAAATTTCAGCTATGACTTCTTTGCAAGTCAATATTATAGAGGGTAGAAAGAAGCTATGTTCAAAGAGGGAAAACTTCGCTTGAAGTAAGAAAATGGTTGTTGCACAATTTAAATTGATTACCTATGTAAAACACAAAGTTTTATCAACATCTTCCCTTTTTCCCTATTTTATTACTTATACATAATAACATAAATGATTGGTGTAGATAAATAGGGGCTTCAAATTGAAATTATTTCATAAGTTTAGAATTTTAACTAACAAAAAATAAAAAATTTGAGACCTAATATGAAAATAAGGTATAAATTTTGGGTATTTTTATATAAATTCCCCTGTATTCTAAACCAAAAGGACAATCAAATTAGTTTGGAGAAAAAAAATGCTTGTTTATATGTACTTTTAATCCTATGACATATTTTATAACTTAATAAAATTTAAAAACAATTTCTTAAGTGTTGTAATTTAAGTTTTTTAATTAAAAACAAATAGACACGTGGGGGGTCAAAAACACTTAGAACAAGCTAAAGAGTCCTAGCCCTAGAGCTTCAATTGTCACAACTAATTTGTAAAAACAAGAGAGTAATTTACAATGGGAAGACTGAACAGATGTAATCAGGAATTAGACTGAACTCTATTGAATTTATTTACTTGAATATACTTAATTCTGTTGAGGTTTACAACACTTTTACGAGTAAAGACACTCTCAAGGCCTAAACTCTCGTTTCTCTCAAAATTTTCAATCCCCATTTCGTGTAGGGGAAGGTCATCTTTATACTCTCATTTCACCTCCCTTCCAAATAGTGGATTATATTATTGGATGTCAGAATGTGCTTGTTCTATCATGTATTTTTTTCATTACTGTTCATGTTGAAAGAAGACTTTTGGGATGTATAGTACTATTCAGGTTGGTCATTCGCCATTTAATATGGCCTGTATTGGGTAGGAACACATAATTAGTGCCAAAGTGACTATTACTTTGGGTTGTGTGACACCCTTTATGGATCTTTGGCTTGTTTTTTTGGGTAATACCTTCCTCCTCGGTCATCCCATTGGTAGTCCTTGAGCAAGGCGTTACCTTGGCAATGCGGTCTCACCAGCTTACCTCGGCAAAAGGATCCTAGTTTAGTATTTTGCTTTCATGTTTGCTCTGTACTTTCTCTACTGAAGTTAGGCCAGGGCCAGCTCCTCGAATCGCTACTTTGACCCGACTTCTTTGGCCCATAACTTTCTTGAAGGAATCACCTCCTTAAACACCTTATTATTATTATTATTATTATTATTATTATTATTTTAGTAGATTGCGGGATCACAATAAAATAAAATAATATACTAGTAATTAAATGTTAAAGTTCATACCTTACTAATTTGGGACGACTTAACAACATTGAGCACCTTTTTTTTTTTTTTTTTTTTTTTTTTTTATAAACAATACTATTTAAGACATACATGTATAGGAGAAGAGAGATGAGATAAGAGAATACACTCACACACCAACACCAACTCCAACTCCATAAAAAAAAAAAAAAAAAAATTGTTAAAGTTGACAAATCATCTACAATGAAGGGTCATATTTATTTATTGAGGTTTACTCTCAAGTCTCAGCACGAGCTGTTAAGAATGGTAAATATTAATGAATTGTCATAATTATTCTTATTCCTCGTGTTACTTTCTTTTTTTTTGGATAACTTATTCCTCGTGTTACTGAATGATGCCAATCTCTAAGTATTATATTTATTGAGTATATAATATATATCATTGAGTGGCCTATATTCTACATTTCTACAAGACTTAAGATACCTCTTCACCGGTTCACTTTTGCCTTTGGATTTTGGAATCATCAAAAGGCGACGCAGATAATTACAAAACGTGCGCACTCATGCCACGTGCGAAAGTTTGATTCGACCAAAATTTAGAGATAACGAATAAACGACTGCAAATAGTTGCACTGTTGTTATCCATCGTCAAAATCCTAAAAGGAACAGTTTAATTTGACTCCGAATCTGAATACAAAAGTGGGGATATGGTGATTATAACTGTGGGCACAAGAATTTGGGTAAGGTAATTGTGACATGTGTAATGTCCATGGCCGATGAGCTCATTATCGTGCCGAGGAGGCCATAAGATCGGACAGTAAGGTCACGTCAGTGCCACATTGCTAGAGGAGGTCCTGCGGTTGAGAAAAAGTTTCGGAGAGGGAGTTAGCCCTGACATTACTAGAGGGATGGTGGCTGCAACTACGTTCAATGTATCCCACCAAACCCCCTGATTGCATTTATGTGTAGAAGACCCCTGAATAGTGCTGTCTAGGCCGCTGCAATTTACAAATGGTTTGAGGAGGTGTCTGATGGGACAAGCACTCAGGTGGTGAATTGGGCAATCAACAAATGAAGGACTAAGATTGCCTGAAGGGAGCTATATAATGCGAGAGACCCTCCAAAGAGGGGGAGGAGGGAAATTTGTAGAGAGAACACTGTAGTATTAAGAAAATGAACTGTAATAAAATAGAAGAGAAATATATTCAAGAGCTACTCTCCTCGAACATTGCCGAGGAAGAATTTATGTGCATCATATTTGTCTATTCATTATTTTTCCTTGCTCTCTTACTATCTTTGGCCCATTAAGAGTGTTGTCCCTTCATTGAAGCCTAGTTTTTTAGCCTATTCTCTACAAATTTATTGTGTTGGGCTCTTTGAACCTTAATCCATTCATCTTTTAGACCAAAGAACCAAAGCCCACCCTTACAATAACAATACTTTTTTAAGGTTATAAAAAAAAAAAAATAAATAAAAACCTACTTTTTAAACCATTATCTAAAAACAAAATAGTAGCTAATTAAGAAAAAAAAAAAAACAAAACAAAAAATATATAAAAGGTTAGAATTTTATTTGATTCTTGATTCATTCTATGTTTAAACACGCTAACTTGCTTATTGATTGATGCACAAAATCATCAATAAGTTGGTCGTTCACACACGTGGTGATTAGAGGTACCTGAAGAACAAAAAGGTAAATAATCTACAGAGATTATCATTGAGGTACCAATCAAAGACCCTCCAAAAGTTAAATTAATGATAAAAGAATCTTCAATAACTTTAAATTCATAAGAGCTAAGAAATTACACATACTTTGGAGAGGAGGATACTTGGTGATTATATAGTGGTATAGAGTTGACTAAAATCCTTTGAACGTATGATCTTTTTTTGTAGGGAAGATATAAAGTTAATTTTCTCTTTTCGTGAAGCAAATGAAGAGGAGCATAAAGTATTTTTATGTTAATAAATTCAGCTAAGAAAAGTAAATATTAATGAATTGTCATATGTATTCCTCGTGATACAGAATGATGCAAATCTGAGTGTGTGTGTGTGTATATATATATATATATATATATCATTGACTCATTGGTCATCAAAAAAATATCATTGTCTCATTGTTCTAGTTTTCGGCTCGGCTTCTGACTGGCCTAACCTAGACTTTAGAGTTTAGATACTTCATCGGTTCACTCTGCATCTGAAATCATCATGGTGACGCAGATAATTACAAAATGTGCGCACTCATGCCACGTGCAAAAGATTGATTTGGCCAAAATTTAAAGATAAAAAGAATAAATAAAAGACTGCAAAATAGTTGCACTGTTGAGTCTGTTGTCCACCATCAAAAAAAAGCCCAAAGGATCAGGTTTAATTTCATTCCGAATCTGAGAATGCAATGTGGGTGGGATATTTTTATGGGGATTATAGCAGTATACTTTTTTATCCATCATCATAAAAACAAAAGAGTAGCTCACCAAGGAAAAAAACAAAAAAGTATAGCAGGTTATTTAGACTTTTATTCGATGTTTAAACACGCTAACTTACTAAGAAAACACACAAACTTCTTTTCAAAGAAAAACACCAGCTTTTTAACGATATTTCTCCTTTCACATTGAGTTTTGAGTTGCAAGATATATCCGGATATCCCTTTTTGACACAATTGAGTTGAGTTTTTTTGTCATAGTTTTTCATTACTAGATTATTTCTAAGTAATGAACGTTATTGGAGCCGACATAAAGAAAAGAAAAAAAAAATGTTGAGTAATTTCATATTTTCATGTTAAAGTTAGTTCCCATTATTTTCACATGAATAGGCTTTTGAATTACACCAGTGGTTTAAGAAACTAAGAAAATAAGCAGAGATATAAATCTGTAAATATGCTTGACATCACTCACAATGATAGAGCTTTAAGAGGGAGTATGACTTCATGCAAATCTATTCAAATCATTAATCTATTGATAATAAAATGAGTGGGAATTTTTTATTTTTAAAAGAGTTGTTGTATTTATTAATTAAAAAGTTGTTGAGAGCAATTCCCTCCCCCCCCCCCCCAAAAAATCAATTAAGGGCCTATACAAAGATACTTATAGATAAGCATCCAAGGTCCAACATCAATCAATAAAGAATATTTCATACAACTTATTTAATAAAGAGTTTTTTTTTTTTTTTTTTTAAAATTAAATTAGTATGAACTCACTAAACAACTTCTCATTGGATTTGAAACACTAATGAGACTTGTAGGGGATAAAAGTCTAACCTCATGTATTAGGCATGGGGTCCTATTCGAAAACTACTGGGTGTCCGAAGAGAGGAAAATGTCTGGGAAAGAGTCCATGTGAGAGAAACATACCTGGAAATGAATGAGGAATGCATTCCGAAGAGGTCACCAGTTGTCCGAAGAGGTCTTTCTTCTCGGATACGAATAGTCTTGATCAATCAAATGTCTGGAGGGTCCGAATGATCTTCCTAACAGTTCCTACAACGAAGATAAGCTTTGATCATGTCTAGAAATGATAAGAACGAAGAAATATCTAAAGGGAAAAGCTACTACAACCGTGTTTAATGCGTTACAACTACTTTTCTGACCGCATTTATGTGGAGAAGACCTCTGAACAGTGTAACCTTAGCTACCACCACTCACAGAAAACTAAAAAGGAGACTTGACATGACATATACTCAAGTGGATGCTTAGATGAAAACTAAGTGGACGATGAAGATGAAGGGGAAGGATGCTATATAAAGGGAAGAAGCCGCTGATAAGAGGGGAGGAGAAAAAAGAGACAAAGAAGGAAAAAACAATTTTACTGTAGCTCTAAGAATTGTAATCATCATTTATTCAATAAAATACCTCTTCGGATATTCATTGGTTCAGTTGTTCAAACCTGATTGCATGTTAATTCATCCTTAACTACTGTAGTTGATCACTGTTTAATTCACAACTAGCCTAACTCTTTCACCCACTCTCTACAAATTCATTGTTCTGGGTTCATTGGGCTCATAATCCATACTTTTTGGGCTTGAGCTACAAATCCTAACCCTACAATTGGCGTCGTCTGTGGGAAGAGCTTGTGCAGGAGTGAAAACAACAGTTAATAATGGCCGAATCAGGACAACAACTAGCAGAATTTAGGGCATCCCAACACGTAGACCCTTTCCTTAATTTGGAGCGGAGACAAGATCGTGAAAGAAGCGTGCACACTGCGCATACTGGTTGAAGCCAACCGCATGGGGGAAGTCACGTGTCTCATGCAGAAGAAAACCAAAATTTGCAACTAGAAATTGAAAAGCTAAAAAGGGAGTTGCACCATGCAAAGAGGAAACGGATTTCTCCACACTCTGATGAAGATTCCGAAGACGAACAGGACGCCGCTTATAAGCAGAAATCTCGAACACCAGCTAGTGAATCATTTTCCTACGAAGAAGAGCATCATCATAAGAGGCAACTTCGAAGCCCATCACGCGGAGGAATAGAGACCGATGCTATGAGCAAGGCTTTGAATCAAATCTCTAAGTCACCTTTTACACGTAGGATCGAAGAAGCAAGACTTCCTTGGCGTTTCAACCAGCCGACGTTTACTATCTATAATGGTAAGACGGACCCTATGGTACATGTGAGCTACTTTAATCAAAGGATGGCTGTCTACTCTAGAGACGAAACTCTAATGTGCAAGGTCTTTCCCTCCAGCCTTGGACCGGTTGCAATGAGGTGGTTTGACATCCTGGAAGAAAACTCCATCAACTCCTTCAAGGAGCTCACTCAAGCTTTTGGTTCTCGTTTTGTCATATGCCGAAAAGTGGCCAGACCCTTGTCTTCACTGTTATCCTTGAGCATGCAGGTGGGTGAGACCTTAAAGACATATTCAGATAGGTATTAGGAGATGTTTAATGATATGGAGGGCAACTTTGATGGAATGGCCCTCAGCACGTTCAAGCTCGGCCTCCCTACTGACCACGGTTTAAGGACGTCCTTATCTGGTAAACCAGTTTCTAACATGCGGCAGCTCATGGACCGTATTGAAAAATATAAAAGAGTAGAAGAAGATTAGCAGCAAGGGAAGGGAAAGGACAAGGTTATCCCCCAAGAGAGGAGGGATCTCAGGTCGAACCGCTACAATAGTAACAAACTGCGGAGAGATTTTGCTGGGCAATCAGGATCAACAAATCCTCAAGCAGTCAACACTGTATTTAAAGAGCCAGTATACCAGGTTTTGGAAAAGATAAAAAACGAGTCATTCTTCAGGTGGCCGAATAAGATGGTGGGAAACCCTGAGAGGCGTAATCATAATCTCTACTGCCAGTACCATCAAGATGATGGGTATACCACAGAGGATTGCAGGAGTCTATGAGATTATTTAGATCAACTAGTCAGCGAAGGTAAACTAAGACACCTCTTGCACCATTCCAGTGGCTGAGGAGGGCAGATGAGCTTAGGGCCCCGAGGAGATGACTCTTCAAAGCCGCCATTGGGAACTATTAACGTCGTCTTCGCCGCCCCGGGAAGAACAGGATCCTGGCCATCGAAAGTTATATCGGTAGTCCGATCACCCGCAGGGGATTTCGGCCAAGGGCCAAAGAGAGCTAAGTCGGGTGTTCCACTGGTTATAGGATTCTCGGACGAAGACAAAATTGGGACCATCCAGCCCCATAATGACGCTTTAGTAATCACCCTAACAATTGGAGGGTATGATGTGAAGAGGGTAATGGTGGACCAGGGTAGCGCGGTAGAGATAATGTACCCTAATCTCTATAAGGGGTTAGGCCTAAAACCTCAGGACTTAACGCCATACAATTCCCCCCTAGTGAGCTTTGAAGGAAGAATTGTCACCCCGAAAGGCCAGATACGATTACCTGTGCAGACCGGCTCAGAGGTGGTAAAGGTGGATTTCATAGTTGTTGATGTATATTCACCTTATACGGCGATTGTAGCCAGACCTTGGCTCCACACGCTAGGTGCTGTTTCCTCTACTTTGCATCAGAAAGTCAAGTATCCATGTGAAGGACAAGTTTGTGAGATCCGAGGAGATTAGTCTGCAGCCAGACAGTGCTTAGTGGTTGCCATCCAACACGAGCCTAAAGCCGAGTCTTCGTCTAAGGCCGAGGGGGGTTTATAGCAGTTAAAATCTCGGGTATTGCCTGTCGGAGATACAGACGAGACCGCTAGGTGCGAAGATTTGAAAAAAGTTATCATCGGGGACAATCCAGAAAAATTCTTCCAAGTTGGATCTCAGCTACCTCTGCAAGAGAAGGAGGAGTTTGTAGAATTCCTAAAAAGAAACCTTGACGTATTCGCCTGGAATGCCTACAAAGCCCCAGGAGTGGATCCTCAATTCATTTGTCACCATCTTAAAGTCAATCCATTTATTGTCCTTAAGAAGCAGCCTCCTCGGCGCCCATCTAAGGAACATGCAGATGCAGTGAGAGAAGAGGTAGCAAAACTCAAACAAGCTGGAGCTATTAAAAAGGTTTTTTACCCGGAGTGGTTAGCGAATACTATGGTGGTGAAGAAGAAAAACAGGAAGTGGCGAGTCTGTGTAGACTTCATTGACCTAAATAAGGCTTGTCCTAAGGATCCATTCTTCATGCCAAAAATTGATCAGCTTGTGGATGCCACTGTTGTCCATTCTCGGATGAGTTTCTTTGATGCTTTCCAAGGCTACCATCAGATACCACTGGCCCTGGCGGATCAAGAGAAAACTGCTTTTGTCACCCCTATTGGTAATTACCACTATAAGGTGATGTCATTTGGTCTGAAAAATGCGGGATCTACCTACCAAAGAATGATGATAAGGATGTTTGAACCACAGCTGGGTAAAAATATCAAAATTTACATAGATGACATGGTGGTGAAGAGTAAGATTGTTGCTGAACATGTAAAGGACCTTGAAAGTACGTTTGAAGTTCTTAGGAAGTACAAGCTGCGCCTAAACGCTTCCAAGTGCTCATTTGGTGTGGGGTCAGGTAAGTTTTTGGGGTACATGGTGACTCACAGGGGAATTGAGGTTAACCCCGACCAGATAAAGGCCATCAACAATTTACAAGCTCCTCGGAATCCCAAGGAAGTTCAGAAACTGACTGGAATGACCGCTGCCTTGAACCGATTTATCTCTCGATTAGCAGACAGATGTCAGCCCTTCTTCTCTCTGATTAACAAATGGAAGGGATTTGAGTGGACTGAAGAATGTGTTGTGGCCTTTCAACAGCTTAAAGATTACCTAGCTCGGCCACCAATCATGTCCAATCCTGAGCCAGATGAAGTCTTGTTCACCTACATTGCTGTAGCTCCCTATGCTGTAAGCTTGGTGTTGATACGAACAGATTGTGGTGTGCAAAGACCAGTTTATTATGTGAGAAAGTTGCTGCACGAAGCTGAAACCCGTTATTTGCCGCTGGAGAAGGCTATGCTAACAGCAGTGCTTGGTACACGAAAGCTACCTCACTATTTCCAGGCCCATACGGTCATTGTCTTCGCACAGCTCCCACTCAGGGCTATACTCCGAAGTACGGATTACACTGGAAGGATTGCTAAATGGGGTACGATCTTGGGGGCTTTCGATATCAAATACATGCCTCGCACATCGGTCAAGGGCCAGATACTTGCGGATTTGGTAGCCGAGTTCACGGAGCCCCAATTAGAAGAAGTAACGTCGACATCAGACATGGACGAGAAATCGGTTGGCATGGTTTCTCAACAAGGCCCCTCCCATTGGGAAGCGTACGTGGATGGCGCAGCGAACCAGAAAGGTTCTGGAGTGGGGTTAGTGCTGATATCCCCCGAAAGAATTATTATTGAAAAGTCGTTAAGACTAGATTTCTCGGCAACATATAATGAGGTGGAGTATGAAGTTCTACTGATGGGAATGACTATGGTACGAAGAATGGGAGAAAAGGCAGTGGAGCTATTCTCGGACTCAAGGTTAGTCGTGGGTCAAGTACAAGGTGAGTTTGAGGCGAAGGATGAAAGAATGCAGGGATACTTGAGCCAAGTTAAATGTCTGCAGTCGGAGTTCGAAGTTTTCAGTTTGCTGCACATCCCCAGAAGTGGTAATGCACATGCTGATTCTTTGGCCACTCTCGCTACTTCTTCGGCGTAAAATTTGCCGAGAGTCATCCTCGTCGAGGACTTGCATGGGCCTACCGAGGCAAGAAGAGAAGTAGTCCAAATTCACCAAGTTAGGACCGGGCTCTGCTGGATGGACCCTATAATCAAATTCTTGAAAGAAGATATTTTGCTCAAAGAAAGGGGGGAAGCTGACAAAATTCGAAGGAAGGCGACCTGATTCTGGCTATCTAAGGACCAGAAATTATACAAACGCTCCTATTCAGGACCGTACTTGTTATGCATGCATCCTAAGGCGGCTGAGTTGCTACTAGAGGAATTGCATGAAGGAATCTGTGGGAGCCACACTGAAGGTAAGTCCTTGGCTCACCGAGCCATTACTCAAAGTTATTGGTGGCCGAACATGCAAAAAGAAGCCCACGACTACGTTAAAAAATGCGATCAATGTCAGCGATTTGCCCCAAACATTCATCAACCAGGGGGAACTCTTAATCCACTATCCAGCCCATGGCCTTTCTCCCAGTGGGGCTTAGATATCGTGGGTCCATTCCCTAAAACTGCAGGAAATAGGAAATACCTTCTGGTCGGCACTGACTATTTCACCAAATGGGTCGAGGTTGAACATCTTGCCAACATCAGAGACGTGGATGTACAGAAATTTGTGTGGAAGAATATTGTCACTCGATTTGGGGTTCCTCATACTCTCATCTCGGATAATGGCTTACAGTTTTATAGCAGGGCATTCAGGAAGTATTGTAGCAAATTGGGAATCATAAACAGATACTCCACTCCTGCTTATCCCCAGGGTAATGGGCAAGCAAAAGCTATTAACAAGGTCATAGTAAATGGCTTAAAGAAAAGGCTAGGCGATGCGAAGGGTAAGTGGGTGGAAGAATTGCCACACGTACTCTGGGCCTACAGAACTACGCCTCGCAGGTCTACTAGAGAGACTCCCTTCTCAATGACCTATGGGGCTGAAGCTGTCATACCTTTGGAAACTGGGTTCTCAACACTGAGAACTAGCTTATTCAGTCTGACCGGCAACAATGAGCAGCTAGAGAAGAGTTTGGACCTGATCGATGAAAGGAGGGAAATGCAATGGTCCGACTGGCACATTACCAATAAAAGCTCAGACAGGGCTATGATGCCAACGTAAGGCTAAGACCTCTAGAACCTGGTGATTTGGTGCTGAGGAAAGTTGTCGGCACTGCAAAGAACCCAGCTTGGGAAAAGTTAGGACCCAATTGGTAAGGGCCATATCGTATTACTTCAGGGGCTGGCATTGGGGTGTATTTCTTAGAAGACCTAGATAGTCATGTAATAACACGCCCCTAGAATGTAAATAACCTCAAAAGGTACTATTATTAATCGAATATTTTCTTCAATCAATATGCCAATTCTTTATGTGAGTAGTTCTCTAAGTGTTTAAACTGAAACTTAATCATGCCTGTAGTCCTCGGATCAGATGATTTGGGTTAGTTAACACTCGTTCAAAGTTCTCTAAGTGTTTAAACTTAAATTCAATCATGCCTGTAGTCTTCGGACTAGATGATTTGGGTTAGTTAATACTCGTTCCAAGTTCTCTAAGTGTTTAAACTTAAATTCAATCATACATGTAGTCCTCGGACCAGATGATTTGGGTTAATTAATATTCGTTCCAAGTTTTCTAAGTGTTTAAACTTAAACTCAATCATGCCTGTAGTTCTCGGACCAGATGATTTGGGTTAGTTAACACTCGTTCCAGGTTCTCTAAGTGTTTAAACTTAAATTCAATCATGCATGTAGTCCTCGGACCAGATGATTTGGGTTAGTTAACACTCGTTCCAAGTTCTCTAAGTGTTTAAACTTAAATTCAATCATGCCTGTAGTCCTCGGACCAGATGATTTGGGTTAGTTAACACTCGTTCCAAGTTCTCTAAGTGTTTAAACTTAAACTCAATCATGCCTGTAGTTCTCGAACCAGATGATTTGGGTTAGTTAACACTCGTTCCAGGTTCTCTAAGTGTTTAAACTTAAATTCAATCATGCCTGTAGTCCTCGGACCAGATGATTTGGGTTAGTTAACACTCGTTCCAAGTTCTCTAAGTGTTTAAACTTAAAATCCAATCATGCCTGTAGTTCTCGGACTAGATGATTTGGGTTAGTTGGCACTCTTTCACATGTCTGTAGCCTTCGGGCCAGATGATATTTGCTAGTCAGCACCTCCATACAGCTATTATTATTGAAATTTAACCTTATAATGAATCATGCCTGAAATTCTTAAATGCATTTGACTCTAACTTACAACAGGACCCCTCAGTTAAAAATATGCTTTTCGGTATTAAGTTAAGACTATTTGCTTCATCAGCCTGATATTACGGTTAAGTTTACCTACACTACTATGCTCACAAGTTATAGTTATTTGTAATGATAGTAAGCCTTGTGATATAGGCAACAAGGACATCAAAAATGAAAGAGAAAGGATTTCATTAATTAAAATAGAATGGTATACAAGTCCTTACGTAAAAATTATAAAAAAAAAAAAAAAAAAAAAAAAAAAAAAAACCAACTACATAACAATACAAATACGGAGGAAAAACTACTAGATATTTAAGCCTTTGTCTGAGTAGCCGAAGGATCCATTGGCTGACTCGGCTGAGCAGCAGTAGCGCCTGACACTTGTTCTTTATCCTTTTCTTGAGTACCCTCAGACTCTCTGGGTGCTTCAGCAGGAGCAGGAGGGGTCTGGCTGACTGGGGGCTGCTCCGGAGCTTCTGGGACTTCACGAATATCCGGATCGTAATATATACTCCCAGGCAATCTCAGGTTTGAGTCCGCAGGGACCTCAGCAGCATCCAATGCTTTCCCCCAAGTTATGTCGCAGTAGTCTCAGCTGACCGAAGCAAACTACTCAGTGAGATTGACTTGGGTCTCATCCACCCCCAGTGTGTATGCAGCCCGCTTTTCAGCTTCAATTGCCTCATTTGCCAACTTAGCATTCTGCTCGACTAATCGGGCATTCTCCTTGGCTTTTTGAAGCTCGGCTTTAAGTCTCTTCACCAACTCACTCTCTGTCGCCAAGTTGATCTCTGCCATGTTTAGTAGTTTACGCTGCTCTTCGGCCTGCTTCTCAGTATTTTTGAGGCCAGCATCAAGGCTATTCTTCTGGTTGGTCATGTCCTTCAACTGCTTGGACAGCAGAGAATAGTCCTCCCTCAGGTTGCCCAGAGATTTTTCTACCTCAAATCGAGATTGGGCTGCTGCTTGGGCTTCAAGATAGGACTTCTTGTTCCACTCCTCGGCCACATATACTTGCTGTGTAATCTACATAACAAGGATTTTCAACAAAGAGTAAAGAAAAGGGGTAAGTAAAAATCAGCACCTTAATTAAGCGAACCAGTTCACTTACCATGGCTATATCCCTCTTAAGGGATAGGAAGAGCTCATGTTGGTTGAAGTGCCGATAAGAGTCCATGTCCTTGGGAAGGAGAAGGGGCTGCTTCAAAGCCTTGACAATAAGACCTGCCCTCCCCCCATCGTAGTTCCTGAGGGAAGTTTCCCAAGGGATTGGAGGGCCATCCAATTCTAGCCTTGGGGACCAAGTGCGAGGTCCTCGGCGCACATCAACCACGAAGGCCTCATCTCAGCTCTCAGTAGATGAAACCCTCTTACTCCGATGGTCTTTCACCACCTTCTGTTGCTTGGTCCCTTTTGGAGGAACTACCTCCCTTTCGTCCGTAGTGACGAGGGGCCTTTTCTTTTTCAGATCCGTCAATGGCTTCAAGCCGAGATCAGGAGCCTGAGGGGGTGGTGGAGGAAGACTCACAGTCGGTTGAGATGGATCGGTCCCTTTGGGTTCAGCTTTTTTGCCTCTATTCCTCATTAAGCTCCTTAAATCCGCCATGTCTTCTGCCTCCGAAGAGTCTTCTGGAAGGGTAGTTATTAAAACCGGAGGGCGAACACTATACTGCCTGTCAGTTTCCTCCTTGGCGTCAGAAACTTGTATCACTCGGACCTCTCCTGAAACCTCACCTTCAAATCTAAACTTATCTATTTTTTCTTCAAGCGAAGAGGCCAAGGAGGCGACTCCTTCTTCTGCTGCAACTGGTTCCAAAGGAACTTGTTGAATTGGCTGGAGGAGCAGTGGCACACCCTGGGGATTTAGATGTGGCACGGACTCAAGATCAAACGGAGCCAAAAAGCCTTTCCGAGCTACGTCTATGCGTTTGAGGCGATAATCTCCCTGTTTTATTGCGTTGCCGGCCAGCTGAAAATCCTTCGGACTTGACGTATAACCAAGAATAAGAGGAACCAACCGGAGCTGCCTGTCCTCACTTACGAAGATTTCTGATTTTAATAGGTAATTAAGCGCGGCAACGTTTGTGAGGCTGAGCCGAGGAGAAACGTGGCCTTTATCTGTTAAAAATCACAGCAAAACTTAGTCAAAAACTTGAAGATAATGATACAAAAAGAAGAAAAAATTATTAAAAGGCGGAGATTCTAAACCTACTATTAGTGAACCTAAATCTAGCATGTCCCACATGGCTCTCCTGGCTTGGTTAGGCAATGAAGACCGTCATGCCACGCGCCCGAGACGATCACATAGTCATCTTTCATCCCTTTGTTAAATTTGGGAAGGCAGGAGAGGAGCCTAACAACGTCAGACCGGGATTTAAGATAATATCCCACCCTTTGCTGGCTATGACATTCGTACATGTGTACCGCGTCGAGCCAGGTGAGTCCCAATCCTAGGTGACGGTTCAGATCATCAATTGCTTCTAAGATCCTAAAGACATTAGGCGCACACTGTTTAGGACTAAGCTTATGGTTTCGGAGGTAATTTCTAGTGATGGGGCCCATGGGGATAGTCATCCCCCCTTCTAGAAAAGCGATGATGGGGATTACAACTTCACCCGTTTTTCGATCTGTTAGTATTTTTTCTGAAGGGCAATACCTCAAACCCACATTTGGAGGTATGCGATATGTCGCCCTAAATTCCTTCAACTGGGCGGGGCTATCCATCATATACTGGAATCTACCCATCGCAACTAAACAAAAAGATGGAACTACTAAGTGAAGTGACTAGGGAGTGATTATTCGAAAGCCGAGGAGGTTGGCTGAAGAAGGGGACAAGAAGTTTAGAGGTCGAAACTTACGCAAACCAAGTCGGAGAATGATCCTCGAACTCGCAGAAGGATTTTTAAAGACTCTAAGAGGGGCTAAGATCGGTGGTTGGAAGAACTTGGAGGATTCGAGTTCTTGAATTCACGGGGTGCTCTGAGAATTTGCAAAGTGAAGAAGAAATGAGCTGTCCTGAAACTTTATATGGGGACAAGCGAAGGGGCAAGAGTCATTCCGCCCAAATTTTTAGGAAGAATCACGTCCGTTGGATTCATAGTTCACCGTTGGATACAAAGGACAAAACGGCGCTTGGAGTAATTAATAGCGCTTTAGGAATATTGAAACGACAGCAGCAATAATGAAGCGCTTGCATCTATACTCACGCACGTGTAAATCCAGATATTTGTGTGATTTTTCAAGCTTTTATTTTGTGACAAGTCAAAATCCTATTTTTTCTCCTCAGATGCGAGGGAAAAACTAAAATTTTAAGGGGCTATTGTGGGGGATAAAAGCCCAACCTCATGTATTGGGCCTGGGACCCTATTCGAAGACTACTGCGTGTCCGAAGAGAGGAAAATGTCTGGGAAGGGGTCTATGTGGGAGAAACATACCTGGAAATGAATGAGGAATGCATTCCAAAGTGGTCACCAGTTGTCCGAAGAGGTCTTTCTCCTCGAATACGAATAGTCTTGATCAATCAAATGTTTGGAGGGTCCAAATGATCTTCCTAACAGTTTTAACAACGAAGATAAGCTCTGAGCATGTCTAGAGATGATAAGAACGAAGAAATATCTAAAGGAAAAAGCTGCTACAACCGTGTTTAATGCGTTATAGCTACTTTTCTGGCCGCATTTATGTGGAGAAGACCCCTGAACAGTGTAACCTCAGCTACCACCATTCACAGAAAACTAAAAAGGAGACTTGACATGACATATACTCAAGTGGATGCTTAGATGAAGACCAAGTGGACGATGAAGATGAAAGAGAAGGATGCTATATAAAGGGAAGAAGCCTCTGATAAGAGGGGAGGAGAAAAAAGAGACAAAGAAGGAAAAAATAATTTTACTGTAGCTCTAAGAATTGTAATCATCATTTATTCAATAAAATACATCTTCAGATATTCATTGGTTTAGTTGTTCAAGCCTGATTGCATGTTAATTCATCCTTAACTACTGTAATTGATCACTGTTTGATTCACAACTAGCCTAGCTCTTTCACCCACTCTCTGCAAATTCATTGTTCTGGGTTCATTGGGCTCGTAATCCATACTTCTTAGGCTTGAGCTACAAATCCTAACCCTACAAGACTAATGAACCCATACTACATGTAATAAGCAACACAAAATCATTTATGGAAGAAGTAGAACCAATAAGCAACACAAAATCACTCATTGAAACATATAGCCTAAAACACGCATTTCTCTTCCCAATAAAGAGAGTAAACCAGCTATGAGAAATCCCCTAATTAAATTAGG
Source organism: Quercus ilex subsp. ballota (assembly GCA_032727855.1). Lineage (NCBI taxonomy): Eukaryota > Viridiplantae > Streptophyta > Magnoliopsida > Fagales > Fagaceae > Quercus > Quercus ilex. The sequence continues at coordinate 60,128,085 of CM064909.1, read as the reverse complement.
CACATTGGGAAGGTAGTTTTCTTTTTAGAAAAGCAATTATGTGGCTCTTGGCCAACTGATTGAATAGAATTTTGAAAACAAAAACTTATAGCAGCATGGTGCTTTTGAGGCTTCATTGCTCAATGCAATCATATGCTAACATCCACCAAATACAAATTATCCTCTCATTTAACAAATTTTTTTGGACATCAAAAAATCTATAAAAGAGAAGAGGAACTGAATGTGATAAGGATCATACATTAGGAGACTTGGAGTAATACAAAAAATTTCATTTATCTTTAGGTGATCCTTTACACTTCCATAAACCTTCAAACAAATCTAGCAGATGGCTCAAAATACTTCCATGAGTTTTTGAATTCAAAAAACATAAGTGATTATTTTCTTCTTCATTCCATTAATCCTAATTATCCTTATTTCAAGGCTAACACCGTGATTTATCTAAGTTTTGTGAGTTATTATCTTCGTTACATTTTGTCATTTTCCCTCTTGTACATCTCTAACGTGATAGAGAGTTAGATTCATTAATAGTTGTCGCCACCTCACATTTATCAATATTAATCCGTGACACTTGATTTATTGCACAACTTGTGACTTGTTTTGGCCAAAAGAGGAATATGGGTTGCTTACAACTAGGAGTGGCAATTTTTTATTCATATTCATGAATTCAGCCATTACCCACCTATTTTGGATAAGTCTTAACCCAACCCATTTGAATATTTGGGTTAAATGGGTAAAGACTCATTAGGTTGTTTAATTATATGGGTCTTAATGGATAAATCCACTAATACTCATTAAAACCCATCTAAAATTTAAATAAACAACATAAAATCTAAATTTTAAAAAAATGACCAAAATACCCCCGAAACTTAAAAAATGACTAAAGTACTTCTAAAACCTAAAAATGACCAAAATACCTCAAAAACCCAAAAAATAACCAAAATACCCCAAAACCCAAAAATTGTTCCTAATTTATCTTAGTTGTGAGTCACAACTAAGATAAATTTTTATTTATCTTACTCTCCTAACATATTTTCACATGATATAATATTTGATGCATTTACTGGTATGAGTTTAGTGCTACATATATCAACTTGAGCATTCATAAATATATTCATTTAATATTTTCTAATATAATTTAGCATAATTTCTTCCCATCTATATGTTCGTGCTTCAATGCTTAAAAAATTTACACATAAGAACACTATTTTTTGCATTATAAATTAATTCGTTATTTCAATTACTTATTAGAAAACACATCAATCGGTACTGACTAAAATCTATTGGCATGAATACCAGACTCGACTACTCCTAAACCCGGAATTTAGCCGCTATCCTGTCAAACGCTACGGATGATGCAGTAAAAAAAAAAACAAAAACAACAATCTACAGGCCATTGATTATATATACCAACAGCCATTTGGCCAGCATTTAATGAGTAGTCGTGTAACGTTTTTTTTTTTTGGTTATTTTCTGGCACCAACTGTCAACTTAATCAGTGTTCACACTTTTCCTATAAAAAAAAAAAAAAAAAAAAAAAATCAGTGTTCACACTTTGAATTTGAAGCTGAATTTCGCTTACCAGAACGTGCCAAGTGACGAAGACTAAAGATTGACCAAGACTCAAACTATTTCTTACTTGTATGTAACGAAGTGTCGTCGACATGTTTTTTTATTATTTTATTTTCGTCGGAAGCAACTTTTCAGTTTGAAAGCTATATAGTGTTAGGTGTTATTATTTTATGGACCAGCTGTATAAGTTTGAATTGTTTCCTAGGACACAGTAAGACAACAACTGTATCTCAACGAGTCAATGCTACCGCTCAAATGGTATAACCGTATAAGTACGTGATATACGGTATCTGAATTCTGAATCTCTTCGTTAAAACACTAGTAGAATGTGTCGATCAATTGAGAGATATTATGCTCTTGGCGACCAAACACTTTATTATCGTACCAAAATTTTTAATTAACTTCCATTGTTTTACAACTTAAAAAAATAAAGGAAAGGTGGAGAGATTCATACATATTAATCTCCATTTACTGCTACTCACAAGTCACAACCGCAAAAATTAAAACTGGGTAAGGTTAAGGTGGGGTAGGTTGCACTTACAAAAGAAACAAGTTGTGAATTGTATATTTGTTATCCGTTTGGATATAGGTCCACGTCCCAACATTTGGCGTTTTGGTTTTTTATTTTTATTTTTAAGAAGTCAGTTTTCACGTGTTTATACATTGTTCAATAGGTTCTGTGCACTGTTCACAGACCCGCAACTTTTTTTTAACAAAATTTTCATTAAAAATGAGTCCCACGTTACTATTCACAAATTTAAAAATTATTTTGTTACAGTATTTTTAATTTTCACCAAAATAAACAATATCCAAATGGACCCTTAAATTAATTTACAGAAAAAGTAAAAGTTTCCAAGAATTTTTTACCTCAGCTTACACTTTCTCATATTTTAAAGACTGATGCTGAGGTTTAAATCATCTCTCTTACTATAGAATTATCTTGATAAAAAAAAAGTCATGTACTGTCCAAAATATCATTACTCTGTTTTCCTAAAACTGTCACGGTCTTTTCATCGTTGCTCTAACCATATTGACACATTTCTCTCCTCATTTGCATCTCTTGTCCCCACAACGCCACACACCTCAAAGTTAGGCATCTAAATTTCGAGAGAAAATAGTGTCAAAGTAAGGGATAGGACCAATCCACTTAGGCCATGTTCTAGGGCCCCTACTAGAGAAAGTTTCCCAGATATGAAGACCATCAAGTGTTATTTTATATAAATAACAAAAAATGAATAGTATATTTCTTTTTTCACTCTTAAGAAAATTTAAACAATTGGTCGGTGCAGGTGCTAGAGATGATACAAATTTTAACATATTTACTACATAGATTTTAGGTAAAATTACAAATTGTACCATTTAAATTTGACTGAAATTCATTTCAATCTTCAAATTTTGCTTTCGCTCAATTAAGTTCTTTAAGTTTCAATTTTCTTCAATTTAAGTTTTTCGTCCAATCCTGTTAAAAATTTGCCATTAAGTATGCAATTAACGAATAAAAAATTTGAAAAAAAAAAATCTTACATTAAAAACCTATAAATTTTTTTTTATTAATTTTATAGATTTTTTTCATGTAAGAAAAATATTTTTTTAAAGGAAAATTTGTAATGAAATTGAACATAAGACCTAAATTGAATAAATTTGAAACTTAGATGACTTAATTGAATGAAAGTAAAGTTAGAAAACTAAAATAAATTTAAGCCAAATTTAGAGGGTAAAATTTGTAATTTAGCCTAGATTTTACAAATTGATGTATATCAATCACAAGAAGTGATTCAGATACTTGTTTATTATATTCTTGAAGCGCCACCAATCACATTTATCATCACATTGGTAGCAAAATTTATAGAAATTTTAGCATTTTTCCAAAAAAAAAATGAGGATCAATAGAAAGCTAGCTCAATCACCATTAAGTAAATTAGTCGTATTAAAAAGTAAGAATAATGTATTAAAAATATATAATTTAGAACATTAACTAAAAATTATTTAAGTGATATTTAAATATAAAAAGCTCATTAAAGTTACTACCTTATGCCTCAAACTACATTGAGTTGGCCCTAGTTAGGGATAACATGTCCTAATAAGAAAAGTGTGGAATCATATATTTTGAGAGAGAATGCATATGTCGAATACATGAGATAAGAAGAAAAGTGATGATGAGTTTTGAGTCAAACCTTGTGTGGGTTTGATGTAGGGACAGGGCCGGCTCAATAGGTGATGCAATTAATGCAATGGCCTAAGGTCCCCAAATAAAAGAAGGCCCCCACTTGTAAAAAAAAAAATTATATATATAATATATTTATTTATATATTTTAATTAAAAATTTTTTTAATATTTTTATTGGTCAATAAAATGCATTAAAAATGCCACATTGTATCCTAAAATGCAGAAGATTAAAAAGGGAAAAAACAAAAATTGTCAAACTTCAGCTAACAAAATTAAATTTTATGAGACAAATTTATTAACTCATTTTTGAAATATGCTAAATTCAAAATTAATACCAGAAAAATTCATTCATAATACAATATAATTGTCTTGAAACATGCTAAAATAGAGATTATAAATTTCAAAAACAAAAGAAAAATCTATCATCTCTCTATCTCTCTGCCTCTCCATCTATATTCTTACATTTCTTATCTTCATCTTGATTCTTGATCTTTTTCTATAAACTCAATCTAGCTTGAAATTTTTCTTTGTTGATTCCCTACAATTCACAGTAAATTCAAAATTGAAACTCTATCTTTTTGAAAATGAAGATGAAGAGTCTGCTAATGTTGCTATTTATTCAACTTAAATTATATATTTTTCTAGTCTATTTCTGCATGATTGATTGATAGGACACGTTTTTAGTCATAGGATAGGTTGGGAAAATATTGATACAAAATTCTGCTATGATAGGACCCTTTTTTGCCCCTCTCTTAATTGGACCCTTTTCTGCTATGATAGGACACATTTTTTGCACATAGCCATAAGATAGGTTGGACATTTGCACTGCACAGTTGCACACTGTACAGCTGCTTGCACATTGCACAGTTAATTAATATTTAAATATAAAAAGATCCCACTTAAAATTTTCAGTTAAGGCCCGCAAAGTTGTTGAGTTGGCCTGTGTAGGGAAACCGTAGGTAATAGACCTTAATTGTAATGGAATGTGATGAACATTAAAGAAGTCTCTTTTTAAGTTGATGTTGGCTATTTTGAGGAAATGTGTCGCCTTGTTAAGCATTAGAATAAATGTGGGGTATGATTTTTTTTTTTTTTTTGAGAAACAAATGTGGGGTGTGATTGATTAAGAACAATGCTATAGACACAACAAATATTTGTTATAATTTCACAACATTCCAAATTAACATGTCATGTCATAAAAAAAAATTTTGAAGGTCGTAGTGGATCTATGTGTGAACCAGTTTGCCAATTTAAAAATATTGTGAAATTATTATAACTTTTTGTTGTATTACACTTGATTCAATCTAAGATGTTACAGAGAACAATGTAGACTTAATTTAATTTTGGGGTAACACTCCCTCCATGTAGCCATTATAAAAATAACATCTTGAGTTGAAAATAAAACCGGTAAGACCGTAAGAGCCACTAGTGTAGCCTCAAGGCCCTGAACAAGCTGATGAATAATTTTCAGATGTATACCATGCCAAATAAAGGAAACGTTAACCTATATTTGTTGGTAAATATTTCAAAATTTTGTTTTTGTTGTTTGTTATTTGTTAATAAGTTAATGATTGGTGAATGCAAGAAATTAAATGTTGAGAAGATGTCTCTTGAAAAAGAGTGGTTAGAATTCTGAATTAACTTGAATAATTAAAAAGAACTGAAGTTCAATGATAATGGTATTTTTTTTTGTGGTGTGTTATATCTATGGTTTGAACTCTAATTCATTCTCTCCAATACATTCTAAATTAGACAAATATTTTTCTTAAAACCGATTTAAAACAAAGTTAAATGCAATTTAGTTGCTATTCACTTGTATTTTTAATTTTTTTTTTTATAATCACATGATTTATTTAAAAATCAGGTGATTTGTTTTGATGAATTATACACACAAATAATCAATTCAACTATTACGTGGAATACATTGAAGGAGATTTCTTTAATCCGATTTTGAGGAAAACTTTGCAAGCCCAAGAGATCAACAAAATTTATCTCTTCCACAAACAAATATGGGGATTTCACAACCAATATACAAGATTAGCAAAAATCCAAAGGTAATAAGGGGCCTGGGCCCGGCCCGGTATGGCCCATTTCCTAGCATTTCAGCCCACGGATTCTTTCATCTTCAACTTGAAGCATCAGATTTCAGAGTTCACAGTTCAGACCCCTCTTTCTCTCTCACGCAAAACACAAATGGCTCCCCCAAGAATTCTGCTCTGTGGCGACGTTCTCGGCCGCCTTAACCAGCTCTTCAAGCGAGTCTCATCGGTCTCTCTCTCTCTCTCTAAGCATTTACATATATCTAGGGTTTATTATTATCTTCCATTCATTTCTCAGTTCACTTTTTTTCTCTCATCAGGTAAACAAAGCGGCTGGGCCATTCGATGCCCTAATTTGCGTTGGCCAGTTCTTCCCTGACTCGCCGGAGCAGCTCGGCGAGCTAACCGACTACATTGAAGGCCTCTCCCAAGCCCCTCTGCCCACTTACTTCATCGGCGACTACGGAATCGGCGCCGCTAAACACCTCTTATCGGCTGCGAAGGACTCGGCGAACCTTGGCTTCAAGATGGACGGTCTCAAGGTTTGCCAAAACTTGTTCTGGTTAAAAGGCAGTGGCAAGTTCAATCTCCATGGTACTCTCCATATTTTCTTTAATGTGTATTTTTTGCAATTATTACTATTCTTATTATAGTCGTTTTAGTTACTTCAACTTCTTAAATATTTCAATGCCCACTGTACTAGGATTTACTTGTAGTGCAAGCAAACTAATCCCGACTCTAAATGTACTAACCTAACTTGTAATGTAAGTAAAGAAATCATAGAAGGGTTTTGCTAACAAATGCCCTTAGGACATAACACGAGTAAACCATTTTAGAAAACTTTTTTATGGGAAAATGAAACAGCAACTAACTTTTTTTTTTTTTTTTTAATAGCCTTTTCAATTTCCCATAAAAAGATAGATGATTAATGTATGCCCTAACTGAACCCATCATAGGATTGGTACAAAGTTTAGTCTACTCTATAATAAATTTTTGTTCAGGTTTTTATGTTGATGATGTAGGCAGTTAGATTAAACCACATTTATTTCTCTTCCACTTTCCATTTCACTCTCTTCTCTCTCTCATTTATAATTCTAACAAGCTTTGCTGGGTTACAAATTCAATGTTGTAATTTTTATTTTTGTAGTTATATTTTAAAAGAAAAAAAAAAGGAGGATATGGATTACGTGTAAATTAATTAATTTTTTGTTAGAAATGAAGTTATAGACAAAGGCTTCCTTGAAATTGCTTTGAAGGAATCTCCTCTAATCCAATATGTAGTGATCAGATCACCAATAGCGTGAATTTAAATTTTTACTCGCATGAGTCACCGAGCGATTTAAACAATTCACAATGCTATTACATAAGTCATGTGATTTAAGATTTTGCTAGGTTTGATAAGTTAATAAAGTCTATCAGTCACCATATCACCACACAGTACTGCAACTGTAATGTGGTCAAATTAATCCATATTTTAGCTTTTTTAGGCTAAATATATATATATATATATATATTTTTTTTTTTCAAAAGTGTTTTTAGCAGCCAAAAAGAATACATGGTAGTTATATTTTAGAGGAAAAAAGAATATGGTATAACATGGAAAATTAATTTGTTTTGGTCAGAAATTTAGTTATTGCTTATGAGTTATGATCAAACTAGTCTGGTTAAAAAGGTGTTATATAGCATGACTTAGGATAGAAATGACAAGCTAATTGCTTTGTGGATTTTTGATAATCTTAATGAAGAAGATTGTCATTTGATGATATGTTTGACTTCCAATTATCAGGTTTTTTTAACAGATAAATGGTGGCGATTTTTTATTAACTTTATTATTACCTGATTTACTTCACTCATTTATAGGGCTATCTGTGGCGTATTTATCTGGTAGGCATTTTTCGGATGGTCAACAATTTGGAACATACACTCAAGATGATGTGGATGCATTGCGAGCTATAGCCGAGGATCCTGGAATATTTGACTTGTTCCTAACATATCCTTGCCCTGCTATGAATGAGAACCATTCTATAGTTAATTATTTTATACATAATGCTGAGTATTGTGCGCTGAATTTTTAATGTGTGGTCTGTTTAGTTGATTTCCTTAATCACTTAGCACTAATGAATGGCCAAGCGGGGTCACAAACAGAGCATCTACATCTGATCTTCCCCATGGGTTTTCGGATTCACCTGGAAGTGATTCTACCATAGCAGAGTTAGTAGCAGAGATTAAACCACGGTATGTGATGCTTGGGCATTATTGCATGATTGATCGTTGTACGTAAATGTAGAATGAAAATTAGTAGTACTCCATTGCATAGATATTCCTCTTAGGTATGTGTTTCCCAGCATGCTACGCATTTTATTTGCTGCTTTCTGGGCTGCATTGGTTGTATTATAATTTTGTGTTTGTATCAAAGGAATGTTATGTTGTTTTTATATTGAAGTTTGTCTTCTGTGGTAGCTATCACATTGCAGGTACTAAAGGTATATTCTACGCTCGTGAACCTTACTCCAATGTTGATGCTGTGCATGTGACTCGCTTCTTGGGTCTTGCTTCTGTTGCCAATAAAGAGAAGCAGGTATGATTTTCTCATCATAATTTTTGAAAGTGTTCAATAATTCTTTTGCCACCGTAATCTTATTAATTTCAAACTGTTTCTGTTGAGTTTTTCCCACCATTTAAACTCTATCAATTTATTTATTTATTCACCTTTGTCAACATAAAGTCTTAATCGACTATCCATCATTGTTTCATTAATACTGAAATTTTCAACTAAAACTACGTTGGAAAGAGATTGCATTGGACTTGTGTATGGACTAAGTATGATATGCTTCGCAGAGATGGCCATCATGTAGCTAAGCACTTGACTACTTCTGAGGACAATTTTAACATCACTTGCATTTATATCTTACTTATGATTTCTAGATACTGCACTTTAAGAATTACTTTACCATACTTTACTCTGAAAATTGTTGGTTGCGAACTTCGTCCACAGAAATTTATTCATGCGATTTCTCCTACTCCAGCGTCTACCATGTCAGCTGTTGAGATTAGCACGAAGCCCCTAAACACTACCTTATCTCCATATACATATGCAGACCAAACTGTTCTCGCCAAAGAAGCGACAAAAAGGCCTAGTGATAGTGATGCTGACTCACAATATTGGAGATATGATGTCTCACAAAAACGGCAGAAATATGGAGCTGGAGATGGTGATAGGCTGTGTTTTAAATTTGTATCTTCTGGTTCTTGTCCACGGGGGGACAAATGCAACTTTCAACATGACGAGAATGCAAGGGAACAATCTCTGAGAGGTGTTTGTTTTGATTTTCTTAACAAAGGAAGATGTGAAAGGGGTCCAAATTGCAACTTTAAGCACAGCCTGCAGGATGAAGGTGAGAGTTATTCTCACAAGAAACGAGGATCTGAGAATGCTAGCAACAGGTTGGTCTTTTTGTTTTGTGAAGATGTTTGAGTCATCAGTTTTGTTATAAAACAAAAGTTGATTGGCTTGTTAAACACACGCACACATATTATGTGTAGTTAGAGATATAAAATATGAAGATTGAGGGTTAAGCAAGAAGAACAATGAAGAGAAGAATATAGAGAGACAGAAAAAAAGGTCATAATCAGTCAAGCCCACAACTTAGCCTATATTTATATTAGGGTTTATAGCATGATTACAAAAATACCCTTATTAACATGCTAATATAAAAAACTAACGAGACCTAACTCTAACATGTGTTATATATATATAATATGTGTATGTTCTTTTGATGCCACAGTATTCATTCTTATAAAATGATCAGACTCTTGTATTAACTATCTATTTTGCAACTGAATTACAGGTCAAGGGAGTGCTGGTTTTGTTTGTCAAGCCCGAACATAGAGTCGCATCTAATTGTCAGCATAGGAGAGTACTTTTACTGTGCACTGGCTAAAGGCCCGCTTGTTCAAGATCATATACTGATAATACCTGTTGAGCATTTACCCAATACTGTTTTGCTACCACCAGAAACTGAAATTGAGCTTGGTAGGTTCCAGAATAGTCTCAAGAGTTATTATAAGAATCAAGGGAAATCAGTTGTTTTCTTTGAGTGGGTTTCAAAACGTAGTACTCATGCTAATCTTCAGGTAAACTATATATCTTTTGCACGTTTCTTTATTAGATGCATAATGTTTTTAGACCTGGGAATTGCTGACAATCACCTAACCCTTCCAAAATTTTTCATGTATGACAAGCATCACAAGCCACTCTTGTTGTTTCCACAACTGAAGATTCTAGTTAGGCTGAACTGTAGAATATGAACTTTTTTTTTTTAAAATAATGTTTTCTTAGTTTTCTTTGGGTGTATTTTACTTATTCCACATGTTCTTTGTGTAGGCTATTCCTGTTCCATCATCCAGAGCAGCTGCTGTTCAAGATATATTTAATTTAGCTGCTGAAAAATTGGGCTTTAAATTTGTGGCCTTGAGAAGTAAGTTTTAATGTTCAAGTGTTTTGTTGTGCCAATTGGCTTATGAATACTACCCTGGATGCTTCAAATCCCCCATATGCCTGATTTTTCTGCTGCAACCTTGTTTGTGCTGCACCCCAATATATTGTCTGCAGATGATGTAAATGTTTAATTCTTGCTTTTGTGTGTGTAGATAGATATATCAATAGTCAGATATACACAAAGATAGATATGTCAAATTCCAAAAATTTGCGTTTTCTCATTTTCTGTCTACCCACCCTATCAATTTTACCTTGCTCAACATGGAGAACTTGTATGTGCAAAGTTCTTGGCATTCACTGTATTGTAAATCTGTTCTTCTCTGATTGCAGAGAATGAGAGCTCTGATGGAAGAAAAGTGATGAGGACACAGTTTGATAAGAATTTTAGCTTCTTCTATGTTGAACTCCCTGATGGTACAATATTTTCACATTTGGTTGAGGAAAATGAGAGATTTCCTGCTCAGTTTGGACGTGAGGTAAGCTACCTGCTTTCTATTTTGTGTATTGGTTCAAAATATGCATATTTTTTTCCCTCATATTTTCCTCAAAAGATAGAATTTTCCAATATTTGGAAATTGACTAATAAATTTCAGTATTTTATTTTTGATGTGGATGTCAGTGATTTTCTGTGCACCTCATAATATTCTTGAGCCATACCATTAACTATCCAAGGGCTTTTTTACAACATCTGTCTGGTTTTGGGGTTCTTTCTCATTTTCATTAGTGATATTAACATGAGACGACTAGGATTTGGTTTGTAGCCAACGGCAAACTTTCAATCAAGCTGGATTTAGAGTGGTTTCTAGGCACATGTATGCACCAAATGACCCATATTTCACCATTTGTGCTCTGACAGATCCTTTTTAGTCATGACAAAAATGGGGAGAAACCATGCTTGTCTTAAAGGAAAAAATCGTGTGCATTATGTTGTAAAATTTTGTTATGGCTATTATATTTGTTTTTGTTTTTGTTCTTGTCTGGTTTTGTTTTTTGTTTTTTGTTTTTTGTTTTTTGTTTTGTGTGTGTTTTTTTGTTTTTGTTTTTGGTCCAAGCTACTATACGGTCTGGATGTGGTTCTTGGCAAGAATTTATGTTTAAGAAATAATACTAGCACGGAATTGGGTAACTTTTTAGATGTAATGTCAGCTTCAGAATTATTATCTTGTATGACAAGATGCAATCAGATAAGGACAACTGTGTGTCTAATTCCTTACTTTTCACAAACGGCATGGTCATTCCTTACATTGTTGGACATTTTGAGTAATGGTTTTTGTTTAAATGTGCTTGTTATGATTTTAGATTCTCTTTCTAAAATATTTTGGTTTAGTGATCTTAATGAGTGATTTGTTGTTGGCCTCCAATCCAGTGAATTACAGAATTTCACAGCATATCTGGTTTTTGTTTTCTGTTTTTGTTTTTGTTTTTTTTTTTAAATCTTCTGATAAATGAAGAGCTAATATATATCAACATAAATTAATTTTTACTAGAGTTTCTTTGCTCAGAGTGTAAAACCCCTTCTCCCTCCCTTCTCTATCCAAAGTAACAAATCTATTCTCATGGACAATGGAATTGTCATAGGAAAATATTTGAAATTCTATATTATGTGGTGTATGTGACAGGTTCTGGCAGGCTTGCTGAACATGGCAGACAGGGCTGATTGGAGGAATTGTTCCCAAAGCAAAGAAGAGGAAACAAAGATGGCAGAAGATTTTAAGAATCAGTTTCAAGAATTTGATCCAAATAAGTGACTTTCCAGTAACAGAAGCCAGAACTGATATTTTGTCCGATTTAATTCTAGTGTACCTCTAGAGATTATACACCAGTTGTCAAGGATGCTAACCACCATAGAATATATGTTGACATCCTAAGTTTTAGATCACAAGAGGCCATAGATCAATGGGTGATATTGATTTGTCGTTTCAACAGTGCTGTGAGGGTTTTTTGTGGTATCCTAGGTGGAAAAACGCCAGTGTAGATGCACTCACCAGGCAGTCTCCACTGCTCCCTATAAAGATTGCCAGCCAACTAACTTTCATGTCTTGCAACAAGTGGAATTGGAAGGTACCCTCCTTAACAGGAGATTTTTGAAACTGCTTTTCCTTCAAAATATGAAATGTTTCAAGGTAAAGAAGAGATAAGACCAGTTGATGTAGTCCAAATATCTGTAGTGTGCTGGATGTTATTCATTGGGCTTTTAGTTCGCATTTGGAATTTGGATGTCTACCACATATTTACAAATGCTACCTCTTATCTAATGCCATCTGCAAATTACCAAGCAACTGCCATACTTTGCAACCTGGAAATAGCAATTATTATTATTTTTACATCAATGTTTCCATTGCCTGCATGTATCCAAACAGGTTCTGCCTTTCCTACTGGAGTATGTTCTACTTGGCCCTTTCTCACTTTGTATTCTGTGTAGACTTGTAGTTGACATTGATTTCACAACGAAGAGTTCCCCCTTTCTCCCTACTGGTCCATTCAATTTTTTTCAAATCTGTTGCCCTTACTTACATTTTACATGTAGTTTAATTCATTTAGGGGACATAAAATAGTGTAGTTTTGATTAAAAGTTTTCTTCTTTGTTCGAAGCTGTCGCCCTTACATGTACTTGAATTCATTTAGAGGCTATAAAATAGTGTAATTTTGATTAATTGTTGTCCTCTTTGTTGCAATATGTTTTAACTTTTCCATTGTTCTGGTCTTTTGATTTGTAGATGACCAATTTGCACTATTGCACCACGGGTCCAGGTTTGTCCAGGCCTTTGGGATCTAGCGAAAATGAGAGGGCCCAAGGGTCACCCTCGTAGGGTCCTGGAAATGATAAGGATAATATAATATGTGTCTCGTGATAGGTTCCTTGAGACATAGTTTTGGTAGGAGCCAACCTAGCAGCCATGAGGAATATTCATTTAAAGGATGTCTCTTTTTCAGCCTTAACAAAGGCAAACAAAGCAATTTAAGATTTATATTTTTAAAAAAAAGAAGAAGAAGAAGAAGAAAAAGAAGAAGGCAGATGGCAATGATTGAGTGGAGGTGGTAATTTGCATATTTGCACGTTGTAAAAGTGGTTGGAATGGTCCCGTACTTATAGAAGGTTTCTTTCAGGTAAGATAGACCAGTGGTTTTTGTTGTTCTATTAACGAGCAAAGTGTTTGTTACACATACATGGTTTTATAAGGATTACATTTTTCTAATTTTGGCTAATTAATAAGGACCAAATCTAGGAAAAGCTTATTATTTTCATAGGCGTGCCGACATCTTTGAATAGGGTTTCCAAAGAAAATAATTAAAAATATATATAATTATATTGAGTTAGGAGCTCTTTGATAATTCAGCCCATAAAAAAAGCTCTTTGTCAACATAGGTAAGAATAAAAGGGAAGACTTTTTGTGAAGTAACTTAATTGGGTTCTCTAGAAAAAAAAAAAGGTTGCTGTCTTGTAAGCTTGAAACCTATAATAAAGTCTATGAGATGACCGGTCTTGTTTGAATTTTGGTTTTTGGTAAGAAATAATGTATTCAGCCTAAGAATACCTGACTTAATAAGTTTCAATAATAAAAGGAAGGAATAAATTGCAAGTGTTCCCCACAAGTTAACAAGTCACAACGACGCAGACTCTTTTGTCTCATATTTTCATATGCTCAACAAAGTTTATCGAATGTGTGGGGTTGGTCCATGTGAGACAAAAATAAGATAATAAATCCAGCTCTTCAAACGGTCCCCCCATATATCTATATGGGGTGCTTATTTTGATGCCTGCTTGTCTATATCTACATCTTGTTTTCTTCGTTGTCTGATTATATATTAAGATGTAAGAATTCAATTCACGGATGGTCTTTCATTGCTGTAATGAACTTCAAAAAATTTGAAATGATACTTCATTGGGAAAAAAATTACCTAATGTTTTACTATCTGTCAAGTAATTCTCTTTATGGGTATTGAGTGAGTCCCAAAAAATTCCTTCCTTTATTGCTACGACAAAATTGAATGTAGTGACTAGATGGCCATACGAATTATAGATTAGAAGCGTGAAGATTGGCCATACGAATTTTAGATTAGAAGCGTGAAGATTGGCGTTGTAGGTCATGAAAATTGCATTATTTTGTCTAGAAGTGAGCCAACATTGCTGATTACAAGTTTAAAGGAGAGATTATTAGGTCCAACATGAGAATTGCAGAAGTGGTCATTCTGTTTCTTTTAATCAATAAAACGCTGCTATATATGCAAATGTGACATCACCTAGTAGTTTCTTATTTTTAATTTTTGTGTTGATTAAGAATTTGACTTACACATTTGCATAAATAACATTATTTCATTGGTTGAAAATATCACTACGGAATGAGCCAACATTGGTGATTTCATTTTTAATAGACATAGTGCATGTCACTGAATTTGGCCTTGAAACCATCATCTTTACGACAGTGCGCAAATTAAGCATTATGTAATCTAAATACTGTCATGTTGGTGGTGGAGCACGTTAAGCCGTTAACACACCTGTGGCTTCTGCCTAGCTTGGTAATTAGCTTACTCATATCTACGTTATAAATTATATTCCTTTGCCCTCTTTTTTTTTTTTTTTATAAGGAAATCATTATTTATTTAAAGGGTTAATTACATTTTCCCTACTTATGTTTGATCCGTTTTCATTTGGCCTACCCCAGATTAAAAACAGGGGCTGCATTACTAATGCTTTAGGGGGTTCATTTACCTAAAAAAATATATATATGTATAAAATATTATTTTATTAGTTTAATTTTCCTTTAAAAATACTTTTGTACACCTTGATTTAAATCTTGCATACTCCCAGTTAGCTCAACTGATAAAGTCTCTGATGATTGTATAAGGGATTTTGAGTTCAATCCCTGTTTACACCAAAAACTTATTAGTGTCTTGGTCTGATAATAAAGAGTTATCATAAAAAAAAATATAAATAAATAAACAACACAAATCAGTCCATCCCAAAACCAACCAATAACATAAATCACAGATCTCTCCCTCTTTCTCTCTCTCTCTCTCTCATGAATCTTTGTTCTATATTTGACTATTGGTATCTTGACTTTAAGAGCAAATAGTAAGTGTTTGTGAGTTTTATGTGTATCTATTTTTATTATAAATTTATATATTATTTGTGCGCGTGTGAGTTTGTGTGCGTTATTTATTTTTGTTATAATGTTATTTGTGTGAATGTGTGTGTGTATAATATAAGTATAATATAACTTTATATAATTTAATAATTAGAAAATATAAAGGGTTTGTTACATATGTGTGTGTTGTTATCATATTATAACAACATTTTGTTATAAAGTTAGTGATTAAAAAAATAGTAAAGTTAGTGACTCTTCAAACATTTGATTGGTTAAGTAGACACATAGTGTATTATTATTTATTTATTTTCTTAGAAACAAACACATTTACACACACA
Source organism: Quercus ilex subsp. ballota (assembly GCA_032727855.1). NCBI lineage: Eukaryota > Viridiplantae > Streptophyta > Magnoliopsida > Fagales > Fagaceae > Quercus > Quercus ilex. The sequence goes on along the minus strand of CM064909.1, from coordinate 60,112,388 downwards.
AAAGAGAGAGAAATGGGTTCTAATACATATGCACACCACAACTTCACTCAAAAGCGATGACAATTTTTAAGGGAGGGTGGCGAACACATAGTGTATTATTTATATATGTATAGATGTGTGTGACTCTTTAGGTTGATAATTAATACAATCCATATGGGTTGAGTTTTGTCATTCAATTTAAAATATTTTTATAAAGACAATAAAAAATAGATAATGACAATGACATAAAAATACAAAATGTTATACATACTTTTACAAAATAAAATGGTTCACATTGACTATTATACAGCCACCCACCTCGTCACTTTAACTGTTAAAATATTGAAGTTATTTACCTTTTAGGTGTTACGTGCATAGCATCTCTCAGAATGTAGACAAAACAAGCAGGGTGTTGGACATAAATCCAAAAAGAATCCAGCAATAGTCCACGCTAAGTCTGCTTGCCATCAACTTCTTATTTTTAAGCTTATTTTTTATGTTCAGTATTTTAAGACCTCAATTTTTTCTTAATATAACCATATTTTGTCCAACTTTTTTTTTGAGAGAGATATTTTGTCAAAATTTTAGTAAATAAAAGAAAATAATCCTCAACAAAAAGTTGCTTCCAAACGTAATGTTTGTTTCACTTGAAAATAGTTTTTTTAGAGAAAAATATTTTTAGGTGAAAATAGTTTATAAAAATAGGTGTTTAGTTGCGTGCCTAAAAAAAACATTTTAATTGTTTGGTTGCATTATTAAAATTTGAAAATGCTCTAAACAAAATTTCTAATATTTTCCCACATTTTCTCAACTCTCAAACAAATATATACTAAACAAAAAAATTTACATTCCAAACTAAAAATATAAATTAATAAAAGAGAGAGAGAGAGAGAGAGAGAGAGAGCCAAATGAAGGTCACGGAAAATAGATTTGTTGGAGTTGGTAGTGGTCACAAAATGGAGATCAACATTAGGGTGATCGTGGTGGTCGCAAAACATGTTTGTTTGGGGGGGGGGGGGGGGGTACTGGTGGTGGTGGTTGCGAAACAGAGGCACGATGGCTTGAGAGAGAGAGAGAGAGAATCTTACTTGGGTGAGCAACAAGGACTTGATGTGGCAATGAGCAATATTGGTGTAATGGTTGGGAGGGTCCTTACAGTTTGATTTGGTCATGGGTGGTTGGGTTACCATTAAGGGGAAGGGGGAGTTCTCTTGCTTGAATGTGAAGGACTTTTAGGGTGTAAAATTTTAGGATTGCAAATCAAGGTGTAAAATATTTTACACTAAAATGTCCCTTATTTTATGGTCAACTTGAAAAATATATGCAGGCTGACCATCATTTTTGGTCACACTAGACATCGGCAATTGGGGAAAATATTTTATGAAAAAAATTTATAGGTGAAACAAATGCAACCTAAGATAATCGTCACACTTTCATGTTCCATAATATAGTGAACAGGCTCCTACAATCAGTCACAAATTAATACAAAGGTCCTTCAAGAAAGGGAATGGGTAGTTGTTAAGTAGTGAAAAGTAGAAAAGATTCTACCTCCACTAAGTTATTTTAAAGCTGTGTTCCCATGTGACCATGTCCTAATATTCTCATTTAGAATATAAACAAGTCATAGCAAAAAGCTACATCTAAACACATTCGAAGATAATTGTCACACTTTCACATTCTATAATATAGTGAACATGCTCTTATAATTGTTCACAAATACAAAGATCCCTGGTAGGAGGGGATGATTAGTAATTAAATAATGAAAAATTAGAAAAAAGTTTGCCTCCGATAAATTAATTTTATAGTCATGTTTCCAAGTAAGGAGTAGACCTTCTTATGGCTTTTATTTTTATTTTTTTAGAATTTGGATGGGTGGGTGGGGGTTGTTCTATATATCATCCTCTAATACAATTTTTGATTTGGTGATTTTCATAACCACAAAATAGGTGCATTTCCTTGGTATTAGCATATATGCCTCCCTCCCTCCCTCCCTCCCTCCAGTGAGTAATAAATGATGAGATTTAAAAAATATATATATAATTTGATAGTTAAGGGAGAGGTTTTTTTTAGATAGAATTTCTACTCTAACCTTAATCTAAGTGTATATGAGTGTGAAACTCCTTTCTGAAGACTTGAACTCCGGCCCTTACCCTCTACACCTCACAAGCATTTATATTTGTGTAGTGACTATCGTACCAAGGGTGTGCGGTGGTAGGAGGGGAGGTTTGAATATTGAATGTTTTTGTTGAAAAAAATTAAAAAACACTAACTAATTAAATGACAAGGCTCTTGGTATAAATGATGTGATTTTGGCCATGAGAATAGTGGTAATATCCTAAGCTTAGTAAAATAAAATATGAAACTACTCAAAATGTCTTGAGCTTTTGAAGTCCATGAAAAAAGAGTATATATATCTACCCTGTAATGATTATTCATTTATGAGTTTTATTTTTTATTTTTTATTTTTAAGTTGGGAATTCATTTATGAGCTATGACTAATTCAATCCACAAAAGTAATAAGTAGATTGCTTCTCGGGAGTAAAGGCTGGGATTCAAGTTTTTTGAAGGGAGTTTCACATATATATATATATATATATATATATGTGGGGGATAAAAGCCCAACCTCATGTATTGGGCCCGGGGCCCTATTCGAAGATTACTGGGTGTTCGAAGAGAGGAAAATATCTGGGAAGGAGTACATGTGGAAGAAACATACCTGGAAGTGAATGAGGAATGCATTCCGAAGAGGTATTTCTTCTCGGATACGAATAGTCTTGATCAATCAAATGTCTGGAGGGTTCGAATGATCTTCCTAACAGTTCCAACAATGAAGATAAGCTCTGAGCATGTTTGGAGATGATAAGAACGAAGAAATATCTAAAGGGAAAAGCTACTACAACCGTGTTTAATACGTTACAGCTACTTTTCTGGTCGCATTTATGTAGAGAAGACCCCTGAACAGTGTAACCTCAGCTACCCCCACTCACAGAAAACTAAAAAGGAGACTTGACATGACATATACTTAAGTGGATGCTTAGATGAAGACCAAGTGGACGATGAAGATGAAGGGAAAGGATGCTATATAAAGGGAAGAAGCCTCTGAAAATAAGGAGAGGAAAAGATAGAGGGGAAGAAAAGAAAAACAATTTTACTGTAGCTCTAAGAATTGTAATCACCCTGTAATCAATAATACATCTCTTCGGACGACAGTTTGTTTGACCTTCGGGTGTGTTTTTATGTTAGTTCATTCTCTAATACTATAATTAACTTGTGTTTAATTTATGATCGGCCTAACTCTTTCACTCACTCTCTACAAATTCATTGTTCTGAGTTCATTGGGCTCATAATCCATACTTCTTAGGTTTGAGCTACAAATCCTAACCCTACAATATACATTTAGATTATGTTAGAATAGAATTTCTATCTTATATTTATAAAAAAAAAAAGTAATTTTCTTCCCAATATTATTAGAGGATGGTCAAAGTGGTCAATAACTTACTAAACGTTTTAGTTTGACCAAAAAAAGAGAAAGAAAATATTTTAATACTTAATTAATACTTATGCCATTTGTATACGTTTATTATTTACTTATATTGTTTATAAATATATAATTTAAAATCTACATATCTTATAATCTCATCCCAAATACGAGCATAATAATAATAATCATATTAAGTCAATGTATTGGCTAAAATAATATGTTTAATAATTTTATTATCATTACGCTCTGTTTGTTTAGGCGATAATATTTTTTAGAAAATGAGTTGTTTGGACAATAATATTTTCTAGAAAATGAGTTATTTTTCAAAAAGTATTTTCTATAAAATTATCTCATTTTCCTATGTTTAATAACAATCTTAAATGAGTTGAAAAATAATCTCCTAACTTTCTTTATTTTGCTATGCGATAAAGTTGTTTTCCAAAAAAATTTAGCAGAAAACAATCTCAAAAAATAAAGCCATACTTTTTCTGTGACCATTTTCATTTGACTCATTTTTTCTGATACTACCAAATACTAGAAAACACGAAAAATTATATTCATACAAGGTTTTCCATCAAAACAATTTTAAAAGTATTTATTATTATTTTTCCTGTAACAGTCGAAACATTAGTACAAATCAAAACATCTGGAAAAGTCTCTGATACAATTGGCATAAACCACCATTTTAGTGCTATGTCCCCAACATTTTAATCTTAAGTGACAAAGTTGTTACGAGTTTTTAATTTGAATTTACCATTTAAATTATTTTTTTGACCACCAGTAATAACAAATAACAACTTACTACTTGAGAGCTGTTATGAAAATGTTGTAAATACCAGTTAACTACATTCCCAATAAAAATCCCATTAACTTTCAACAAGAATGATGACTCTCTTTCTATAATAATTGCAGTTTTCAGTTAAAGGTTGCTGGGCAACAATTTATAGTTTTGGAGTGGGGAAAAATAGTCTACCAATTACATAACTTAAAATCTATAAATTGTGGCATTTATTTATCTTTTTTGTAACTGTAGTTTTTAAGATATTTTTTTGATCAGAGGTTTTAAGACTTTGTATAAGCTGTAGACAATTGTAGTCCATGACTTGGTGACCATTGTTGGTGACTAATATATATATATATATATATTTTTTAGGACCAAGAAGCAGATGTGGATGCTGATTGCTAAACCATAAATATTAGAATATGCTTACGAATACCATACACCAAGGTATCTCATTAGTTTGCGTTAAAAATTGAAATGATCTAAATCTTGAAAGAAACAGTGGGTGATGTGTCATATTCAAGCTTTGACACATGCCTCACATCAACCTCAAAAGTCACTATCTTCAAATGGCCAACGGAAACAACTGATAACCAGGAAAGGAAATGAGTCAAGCAAAATCCCATTACACTAAACTAAAAACCAAAAAAAAAAAAAAAAAGTAGCCCACATAGTGTCAACTTTCAACCCCAAGTAAAAAAGTTGGTTCAATCCCCATTAACATACCCACTTAAATCCAACCCCCTCATTAAAATATTGTTGAAGAATCTCTCTCTCTCTACCCACCAAACTTAATCTCTCTCTTAAAAGTGTTTGTGTCTGTTACTTAGCACTGTGACCTTGTGAGTAGTTATGTTTGTACTTCTAAAGGGCTTTGTATACTTTTTATTTGTTTGCTTCTTCTGTGTCAGTTCTACTCGTGTTCGTTCATTAACTTATGTTTGTGTGGGCTGTTCTATCCCACACGGGAAACTCAAAGCTCTGCAAGTTCCAGAGCTTGAGTTCTGAGAAAACTATTGCTTGGGTTTCTTCCACCAAACCAACTTCTTTGTTTCCTTATAGGATGAATACTACTCATTGCTTTGCTCTCACTATTTGTGGGTCATCTTTAATTTAATACCCCCTTTTTGTTCTTGCTTCAAGTTATTGATTCCTAGTATTGTAATTTGGTTCATTTCTTTTACTATTTTATTGGAGTTTTATTTTCTTCATCATCATTGAGAAGTTTGTGTTGGAGATTTTGAGATTTGGTGTTGTATGGGATGGGGGTGCTGATGCTAGCCATGCTCCAGCTGATGAAACTCTGTGTCATTGGCTTTGCTTTGGCTGTCCAAGGATCTACAGGTAAATTTTTTTATTTTATTTTCAAAAGATTTTGTTTTTAGTTAAAAATTGATGTATATGATTAAAAACCCATGTGATAAAGTTAACAAATTTAACATGGATTTTGATTAATCAGTGCTTAAGCAACATCTTGTGATTCTGGTTAATGAAATTTCATGTTGTCAGTTTAGTTTATCTGATCAAAGATGTATACAGTCTGAACATGTAGCTCAATGCTGCAGTTAAATCATGTTTTAATTTATTCATGAAGAGTAATAGGTTGAGATAAGCTGTTTTGGACATTGGTGTTTCATCGATCTGAACGTTTTATATTTTATTACCAACTTTTATCAAATTTACCTCACTGTAGTTTTATATCCAGAGTTTGCAGCAAGTAGTTTCAAGCTAGAGTTTTCCAGGAAATTCCAAGCTAATATTCAACTAATCTGTTTTCTAAAATCCCGCCTAGTGTTGTGGTTAAGTGCTGTTTATTTAGCGACAATTATCCTAGCTCAGGCTTCATCTGGGGAATGCTGATCCATTGAGGCTTTATCTGAGGAAATGCAATCCATATAGGAGCTGCTTATAATAAGTTAAGGCTAGCTCTCAGATCTCATCGAGAACTGTAAAAATTCCAGCAGTCAAGGCATGATTTTGACCGGTGGGGTATCTTCTCATGAGATTCACTTGTCTGCAGGCTAAATTGCTAAGTTCTTTGGAATATTTTCATGAGAGTGACAAAGATTATGATGACCCTAGATTCTCACAGTGAATATATTCAATAGAAGAAACAAGTATTGTTTGATAATTTTTCCCTTCTAATACCACACGGGATCATCAACACTTCAATCATGTAATCAAAATTCATAATCCTACAAAGGCTTATGAGCGAGAAAAATGTCCCGTAATGTTACTGAAGATTTCATAAATAGAGCCCATAAGTCAGCCCTCTATTTGACATTTTTGAAACTTGCCAAAATAGTTTGAATTGTAAGTTTAATGCTAAAAATTTGTGTTCATCATTCTAATGAATAATGTACAAGGATTAACAATTTTTTGACCTGTTCATTGCTTGTTTGAGTTTCGTAATAATATCAATTGTCTTTTATTTTCTTTCAGACTCCAAGATATCCCCATCTCCAGCAAGTTTTTCTTTAGTTCCTCTGATAGAAGGAACACCTGGTCCTGCATATCATAGAAAGTCATGGAGAACAAGTGCACTAAGCTCATCATCACAGCCAAATGGTAATCCTTATGACCTGGCATTATAGAATGTTAATTATCTTGAGGCCATCTAAATAAGCTTCTAGTTTGGACAATCCAGGGTCAGATTCTCACCCTCCACTTGCATCACTGCCCCTTACATCTGCCCCATTGCCTGGAGGGATCCAAGGGCTTGTACCATCCTTGTCACCAAGCACTCCAACCGTGTCAAGCATTCCAACTGTTTCACCACCATATAGAACAGCTCCTCCACCTATGACTATTCAAGGACATGTACCATCCATACCACCAAGTCATAGAAAGTCATGGAGAACAAGTGCACCAAACTTATCATCACAGCCAAATGGTAATCCTTATGACCTGGCATTATAGAATGTTAATTATCTTGAGGCCATCTAAATAAGCTTCTAGTTGGACAATCCAGGTTCAGATTCTCACCCTCCACTTGCATCACCGCCCCTTACATCTGCCCCATTGCCCGGAGGGATCCAAGGGCTTGTACCATCCTTGTCACCAAGCACTCCAACTGTGTCAAGCACTCCAACTGTATCGCCACCATATAGAACAGCTCCTCCACCTCTGGCTATTCAAGGACATGTACCATCCATACCACCAAGTCCTTCACCAGTTAAGAAGACTGCTGCATCAATGCCAGTTGCTGCTCCAGGTACAGAACTTATTAGGCTTTTGTTGTGCTGTATTCCCAGTTGAAATAGGTTCTGAATTAGCTGCTTTGTCTTAATGTAAAATTCGAGTAGCAACTCCTAGGAATTTGCCACAAAACTCACCAGTCAGCCACCCAGGTGTGCCAGGAACTTTGTCACCAAGCTCTCATCAAAGCAATGCACCAGATAATAAGGCTCCCATCCCAGAACCAATTACTCCAGGTATGTGACCAGTACTTCTCAGTTTTCACCCCTTTGCTAAATCTGTGGTTGGAATGTTCTGAGTTGCTCCCCCCCACCCCTTTTTACGAAATACAGTAACCGTTGCATCACCACCAAGGAAAGTGGGACAAAATCCACCTGCAGTTCACCCAAATATGCCAGAAATAACACCATCCGTATTACCTGGTGCACCTTATTACCTTCATTTTTTCAAAACTAAAGTTTCTAATTAACTATCAGAGATTCAGAATGACCTGTTGAATTGACCTAACTGTTTCCTCTTTTTTTCATAATCCTGCAGTGCCAGTTGCATCACCGCCAAGTAAATTGCCACAAAATTCACCGGTCATCCATCCTGTTATGCCTGGTGAATCCCCATCCGTATTACCAGGTGCAACTTAAAGAAAAAATAAAGTAATTCAATGATTTCTTTATATCTAAATTTTGGGAGTTTATGTTCCTCCACTCAGTTTGCTTCAAGAACCTTTATCCTTTAAATAAAGGAGGTATTTTTTCCCTCTTCTTTTTTTTTCCCCCCTCTTTTGGGAATTTATATTCTCTACAAGAAATGACACCTGTGTTTTTATGTCCTTTATTGCTGCATGCTTCAAGTTGAAACACTAAGGCTGTAAGTAATCCAAGGAAATATGGCATTGCCTTCTATTATCTCATGTTGCTATGTTGTCCATACATATGGTCAATAGAAATATGGTAATCATGACATATATCTATAATGTGGCAATAGTAGAATTTTTGTGACAAACCTGAAATTGTTGAAATAAGACTTCGATGTTTGAGTTGTATGTACAGCACAAGCTTAAAGAAATACCATACCGGCATTTTTTTTTTTTTGGCACGATGTAATTTTGTTTGTTCTACTCAAAAGTTACTCTTGATAAGGTTTCCTCTGGTATTATGGTACCCCATTTCTTTCAACCTCACCTCCCCCTATTTCATTTTTTTCTCTTTTAGGTGTTTAAAATCTAGCCATTTCATTAAGATATTCATTAAGATGGAAAATATTTGCAATTAACCAGTTTATCCATTTGTTTTCCAATGGCTAGTTGCCATGGTAAAGGTCTGTATAGTCTGACTGATATTATATTTGTGTGGCCTCTGTGAAGTGCAGACCCTAATGTCTCACCTGCTTCTACTCCCCCTTCAAGCATTGGTTGGAAGAGGAATAGAATTCCGGAGGCTGCACCTCCTCATGAAACACCCAAGCCATTAACCCCTGGGGACCATTCTCCTGCTCAAGGTTTACAGAAAACTACATATTTCAGCTAGTTTGGAAAAATAAATTATGTTTTATCAGATAGTAAAACTTTTCCTAATATTATTTGTTATTTCCTGCTGTAGCTCCTTCCACACACAAAGATATGAGTCATTCTGATTATTCTCCTGCACCATCTATTTTATCTCCTAAATCTCCATTAAATAAAGGGTATCATTCTCCTGCACCTCCACCTACAACCTCATTTTATAAGCATCACCATACAAGGAACAAAATCACCAGTCCTGCTCCTGCATCATCATATCTGGTTTCTCCTCCCACTAAAAAACAGCAAGGTTTAATATTTTACCTTAGATACGTACAGAAAAAAATTATTTGATATATATTGTTCTTTGAGATAAAATATATTGCATCACATTTTGTTTCATTATTATATGTAGGTCCGGTCGTCTCTCCAGCATTACCTCCAATAAGGGGACCAAAGCAGTATGCTCCTTCTCCCCTGAAGCAAGGTACCATAATAGTGAATTTTAATTCCAACTAAAGACTCAGCAGTGAGCTATAAGGCAGTTCCAATCAACTGCTGCATTCTCAGTCTTACAATCGGGATAAGATCCCCTCCCATTTAAATGCTCCAATTCCCTCCAATTTTTGTTAGATATGAGGCACATGGCGTTATTTGATTTTATGTGGTTTACATGAGTTTTTTAAGACCATTGAATTGTTTAAATGCCATGTGTCTTACACCTAGATTAAAATTGGAGAAAATTGGAGGATTTAAATGGGATGGAATCCTTTCCCTTTCCAATCCCATTTCCCCTTTCCTTTACCAATGAGCAAAGTTCAAGAGAAATAAGGTGATCATGACATATCTATGACACAGAAATTAAAAAAAAAAAAATTGCTGTGACAACTCAAAATTTTTTCAAGAAGACTTTGATGGTTGAGTTGTATGTACACTGTAATCTTAAAGATATAACACACCAGCAAATTTTTTCACAACTTGATTTTTTTTTGGTTCTACTCAAAAATTGTTTTTGACAAGGCTTTCTTTGGAATTATGGAATCCCATTTCCTTTCAACCTCACATGCCCCCCTTTTTATCATTTTCTGTTTTAGGTATTAAAAATCTGACCATTTCTCTAAGAGGGCCAATATATACATTTAACCAATTTAACCATTTGTTTTCTGATGATATAGTTGCCATGGTTGTTAAAGCTCTTTATCTGACTGATATTATATTTGGTTGGCCCCCATGAAGTGCAGACCCTGATGACTCACCTGCATCAACTCCTCCTTCAATCCTAGGAGGAAAGAGGAATAGGATTCCAGAGGCTGCACCTCCACATGAAACATTCAAGCCATTACCCCCTGTGGACCATTCACCAGCTCAAGGTAAATGCATATTTCAGCTAGATTGGTTAAATATAATTGTTAATATTATTGGAAGATTCTTTTCCAACTTTGGCTCCTTCCACACACAAAGCTATGAGGCATTCTGATTATGCTCCTGCGCCATCTCTTTTATTTCCTAAATCTCTATTAGATAAAGGGTATCATTCTCCTGCATCTTCACCTTCAACCTCATTTTATAAGCATTATCATACACGGAACAAAATCACCAGCCCTGCTCCTGCATCATCATATCTGGTTTCTCCTCCCACTTCGAAAGAGCAAGGTTTAATATTTTACCTTAGATATGTACATAAATACTTTATTTGATATATTATTATATTCTCTGACATTAAAGACATTGTATGTTGTTGCTTCTATCATTACCTTAATTTTACTTACCAAAAAAAAGAAAAAGAAGAAGACATCACATGTTGCTTTTCATTTCATTATTATATGTAGGTCCGGCCATGTCTCCAGGTTTGCTTCCGACAGGTAGACAAACACACTATGCTCCTCCTCCCCTGATGCCAGGTAACATAATAGTGAATGTTTATTCCAACTACTCAGCAGTGAGCTATAAGGTTGTCTCAACTTCTAATCCATTAATGCATGGTCAGTTTCCCGATCTCATGTCCCCCTTCCTTCACCAATGAGCAATGTTTCACCTGCTTCTTCTCCATCTCCAAAAGCTGCATCCAGCCATACCAAAAGTAAGGAAAACTCAAGGTTCTTTATTTCTAATACGTTAAATATTATAGATTGAACTTTCTCAGTTCAGTTATAGTCAAGTCAATAGCTTACCTGATGGATTATGCTTGCAATCTCAAGTGCCCCTTCTTCCCCCTAATGTTTCGCCTTCTGGATCGAAGAGTCCAAAGATGCCAGTCCTGCCACCACTTAAAGCATTCCCACCTCCACCTCCTAATGAAGGTATGTATAAACTTAATTTTCTATAACTAATGGTTAATAGTGTCTCTGCACTTCTTTTGTTACAATAATATTATTCTTTTTAATAGAATGTAACATATATGTTCTTCCTTGTAGATTGTTCATCAACCATATGCACAGAACCCTATACGAATACTCCTCCTGGGTCACCCTGTGGCTGTGTCTGGCCCATGCAAGTTGGACTGCTCCTGAGTGTTGATCTGTATACCTTCTTCCCCTTGGTTTCAGAGCTGGCTAAAGAAACTGCTGCTGGGGTTTTTATGAAACAAAGTCAAGTACGCATTATTGGAGCCAATGCTGATAGTCAGCAAGCAGAGAAGACTATTGTCAATATTGACTTGGTACCCCTAGACGAAAAGTTTGATAGTACCACAGCCATGTTGACTTTTCAGAGATTTTGGCATAAACAAGTTGTTATAAAATCTTCCTACTTTGGAGACTATGAAGTACTATATGTCCGCTACCCTGGTATATAGTAACACTCAGGCTCTTTCCTCTCTCTCTGTGTGTAATAATTTTTAACTGGGAATTAATGTAGATTACTGCACCTGTAATTGTAGGTTTGCCCCCATCTCCACCTTTACCTTCAGGCATTACCATAATAGATGGTGGTCCGTATGCTGGTACTAGCAATGCAAGGACAAATAAACCTCTTGGGGTCGATGTGCAGAAAGGGCGGCACAATAATGGGCTTAGTGGTGGCGTAATTGCTATTATTGCACTTTCAGCTTTTGTAGGGGTGGTCTTATGCTCTGCTGCTGCTTGGGTGTTGCTCTTCAAACATAGAAACAATGTTTGTGGAACAGTGCCAAATGCACGTGCTTTGCCACCTCTAACCAAACCATCAGGTAATCCCAATTATGAATACTATTACCTGGTGCAGTCAGTTATAACATTAGCCAATTAGTTGCTCATAGTGGTTGGACTTGGCAAGTTTATTTTATCTTCTGGACAGAAAATACTTTCAGCTTTAATGCTTTCAATTAATTATTGACTTTTACACAAATCTAACATGTATAAGTTGAGTAATTATTAGGTACTCCTATAGGACAACCATGTGGTACTCCATACCAACAGAAGAAAACCGCCTAATACATTTGTGTGTGTTTGGGACTAGCTTATAAGATAACTTTTTGCTTTTTAGCTTTTATGTACTACTTTTTAATACCTCAATTTTTCTTACTTTTTCTCACGTTTTCAAAGTAAAAGTATACTTCAACACACTTTTAGCAAAAATATTTTAGTAAAAAGCTAAATAAGCTTTTCCCAATACTTTTTGAGAGTAATCTAATGGTAATCCCAGAGTATTTAGACTTATGAAGCATTAAGACATCTCTTATATGTAAATTTCTTTAACGTGTAACCATCTTGGCCCCTACAAAATCACTTAATCAGGGGTTTCATGCTCAAACTTGGTTCATCCAGAAGTTTTACTCTTTCAATATGAAGAAGAACATATTTTGCAGGGCTTGCTGGGTCTTTGATGGGAAGTGGGCCCAGTTCTGCGTCATTATCATTTGGATCCAGTATTCCTCCTTATACTGGATCTGCAAAGACATTCAGTATGAGCGATATAGAGAAAGCTACTGACAATTTTGATGTTTCAAGAATACTTGGGGAAGGTGGCTTTGGCCTTGTTTACAGTGGTGTTCTTGAAGATGGGACCAAAGTAGCTGTCAAAGTTTTAAAGAGGGATGATCAGCAGGGAGGGCGGGAGTTCTTAGCAGAAGTTGAGATGCTTAGCCGTCTTCATCATCGTAACTTAGTCAAGTTGATTGGTATATGTACAGAGGAGCATGCTCGCAGCTTGGTTTATGAACTCATTCCAAATGGCAGTGTGGAATCTCATTTACATGGTAGTTGTTTTGCTCTATCCGGGCTTGCTTTGGAGTTCAGCTGCTGTTTATAATAGTTAAACTCTATGTAAAAATGTTTATATTTTTTATAATTTTCTTTGCTTCTAGGAGTTGACAAGGAAACTGCTCCACTTGATTGGGCTGCCCGCATGAAGATAGCACTTGGTGCTGCTCGTGGTCTAGCTTATCTGCATGAGGATTCCAGCCCTCGTGTCATACATAGGGACTTCAAGTCCAGCAACATCTTGTTGGAACATGATTTTACACCGAAAGTGTCTGATTTTGGTTTGGCTCGAACTGCCTTGGATGAGGAAAACAGACACATATCAACACGTGTCATGGGAACTTTTGGGTATGACCATTTTTTTTTTTTAAAGATATAAGTTATATCTTTGAATGGAGAAGATAGACATGCTCTTATCTCCCAAAGACAATATACCCACATCTGAGCTGACTATTAAGTAACATTCTGGAAAATTATGCCTGTCACAGGTGATGATGACTGATTTATGACAGTGGTTTTTTCTTTCAGAGGAACCATAGGCCTAAAATGCAGTCAGCGGTGTTTCCAAGAATTTCAGTGAGGTCTTGTTAAACCTTGATCTTAGTGGTAGCTTAAACTACCAACCGCATCTGAGGCGGATTGGTACCTCCCCAAGCACTAAGTGCTTGGGAGTTGATGAGTGGGGAGCGGGTTCAAGCTGTGGGGCAGTATATCTAGTATTTCTAACCAAGTGGAAAATAAAAATAAAAATGATAGTTTAAACTAATGTTAAAAGTAAAAATTTTAGGGCCAAAATCCACCCTTTACTCTTCCCTACTTCCTACTAGTTACTACCCCATGCTATTTCTTCTAGAAGAATAATTATGAAAGTTGGAGGAAAAAAAGAAGAAGCAGCAGCATTTAGGTTATTATCACCCTTCCCTGATTGGTCATTGTTATTTAAAGCAATTCCATATCTAAATATAGCAGAAGTTATTGTTGTCTAAATTATTTTGCATAGCTCTGCTGCATTGCTTTAGTGCTTCTCTATTTTTGATTAATCTTTCATCCTCATAACCTACCAGGTATGTGGCCCCGGAGTATGCGATGACTGGTCATCTTCTTGTAAAAAGTGATGTTTACAGTTATGGAGTTGTCCTTCTTGAGCTTTTGACTGGGAGAAAACCAGTAGATATGTCGCAACCACCTGGCCAAGAGAATTTAGTGGCATGGGCCCGTCCGCTCCTCACTAGTAAAGAAGGTTTGGAGACAATGATAGATGCATCTCTAGGATCTGATGTGCCTTTTGATAGCATTGCCAAAGTAGCAGCCATTGCATCAATGTGTGTACAACCAGAGGTATCACACCGTCCATTTATGGGTGAGGTTGTTCAGGCCTTAAAACTGGTATGTAATGAGTGTGATGAGGCAAAGATAGGTTCAAGATGCTCAAGCCAAGAAGATTTGTCAATTGACATGGATGCTGGTGTTGTTACAGGCTCAGGACAGTTGCCAGATCCTTTGCCAAGTGATTACTTTGTTCCTAACTTTAATTCCGGAATTGATATTGAGAGAGGACTATCGGTATCAGATTTATTTAGTTCATCGGCAAGATTGGAAAGACAGGCATCTGGATCATTTAGGAGGTACTGTAGTACAGGTCCTTTGAGAACAGGAAGGGGCAGGCACTTCTGGCAGAGAATTAGGAGATTGTCTGGGGGCAGTGTGAGTGAACATGGGGTTATGTTCAGGTTATGGCCAGGTTCCCATTGAATGCTATAAATTACAGTGGATAAAGGTTGATTTTTCTTTGAATTTTTGGAACTTAAATTTGAAAGCACAAGCAGGAAGTTGTTCCATCATGCTGACAAGAATGGCTTGCTGAGGCTCGGAAGTGTGATGTAATCAAGTTATGATTGGAACTGCAATACTTACGCTGCCATAAATTAATTTCTGGATGCAAATGCTTATTGGGAAGAGTTTGAATATAATTCAGATTTGCAGTAATAATTATCAAATGATAACGGAAGTTAGTCTCGGACAGGGCCTCCATTGTCTGTCTATACTTGAATTGATGGAGTTGCATTAGCAATAATTCTGGATCGAGGCTACTACAACGTTTTCAAACTGTCAGTCCACTGATGTGTAATTGAAAAAAGAAAAGGTTGCTTTTATTACTGAAAATGTATATAACATTTTGTATCGAGAAATGCTTCCTGTTAGATTCAATTCTCCACTTCCAATGCAGTGAATTTTGTAGTTACGCTGTTACTTTTCATAGGATGTAAATAATTTATTTTGGATAATGAACGCAGATTTTTCATTCATTCAATCATGTGTGAAACATCATGGTGAATGTGTGGGGCTAAAAAGGTTGGCACATCTTCAATCAAGACATTTAAATTTTTCTATATTTTAGGCATATCTAGCTAAATAATGGGCAACTTAATTTGTTTCCTTGCCCTTTAACGTGATGCGCATCCCATCTTCTTAGTTGTGCCAGCTGCTTCTTTGCATCTTCTGCAATATGGCCAATCTTTGTGAGGCATGGACCGTATTGCCAGCAACGCCTTGACTGATGAGTGAGTCGCTCTCTAGTACCTGTTTTTCGGATCCTGATTTCTCTTCTTCATAGACTAGCCTCTCCTTTCAGCTGAAGTCTGCAATAGGAAGGCCCTGTTCATTCCTTATGATAGCTCCAATTACTGCCGTACAACTTGAGTTGAACTCCACTTGGTGGTGTCCAATGCCTCGCAGACCTCACAGATTGTATGTGTTGTGGCTGTTTGTGCTGCCAATTCTGTAGCCAGTAGAGTTTCAAGTGCTTTCAGTCTTTCTACCATTTCTGTTCTGCCACAGTTTCCAACTTCCAAGCCAGTGTTATAAACAGCTCCAACTCTGCATCGTCATGTTCCATTTCCTGCCACATCAATGAGAAGAAATCTGATGGCTGCGCTGGGACCTGTGAAAAGTAGACGAGCCCATGCTCCTTGCTTTGATAATGTGGTCACAGCGCAGCCAAGAGTGGTAGCTTGAAAATACTCATTGCATTAATAGGTATGATGTGTGCTACTACTTTGATTAGGATCTCTTTGTCTGCATTTGATAATAAATTTGTCCATCATCTTTGAATCATTCATGGTTTCACCACAATCTTCTGTATCTCTTTTCACCACAAGCTCTTTTATTTCACTCAAAATACTTCATGGTCTTATATAAGCGAAATAGTCTCATGGTAGTAGGGTATGAGCCCCCTTTTTATTTATTTATTTATTTTTAAAAAGATTTGTTTATATATAAGGAACTAGTGTTCCAATATTTGACCAAACTATTCCATGCCCATGAGACACTCCAAAACTCATCGGGCTAATGTGTAGTAGACTGAATTTAAACCTTCAGATTTACATCACATCCTAGACCAATAAACCTACCCCCTGGTACCTCCGTAGGGTCTTTTTTGTGTTCAAGATTTTTAGTTGGGTTTGATTGTTTTATGAGTTTATGGAAATTATTTTGTAGAGTATGTTTTGAAGTGGGTATTTGGTTGATTTGATAAGTAGTTTGGGTGGGTTATGAAAAGGGGGGGACAAGTAGTTCGGGTGGGTTGACAGGTGGGAAGGCTGGCGTTTTTTTGGAGAGATATGTGGCCGTGGCCGATGGCAATGACATGAAAGGGAAAAAAAGAGAGAAAATAATTGGTTTTGTTAATATGTATATTTGCTTATTTTGATTGGATTAGTTGTCATGACGATATCACTAACATAGATGGTTGGAGGATGGAATTTGAAAACGATATCAAACTTGAGAGATGAAAATAAAAATTTTTAACATAAATGATCAAAATAAAAACAGCCAATTTAAAGTGTTAATAAGACAATAATGTAAGGTTGAAATCCAAATTACATCTTTTAACTTTGGCTGAATTGTCAGTTTTTTGTCCATAATTTTTTTTTTTTTTTTGGTCGTTTTAGTCATTTAGTTTTAACATTCTAGTCAAGTTGGTCCCTCAATCCATTGTCTTTTACAATTCATATACGTGATACAATGTTGCTTGACTGGATTTAATAGCAATTTTATGGACAATAATGGACGAAATAACTCATTTGAAAAAAAATGTTAAATTTAAGGATAAAAATGAAAAAAACAATTAACGCAAACTTGATATAATTTGAATTTTGGCAAAAAAAAAAAAAAAAATTTAGTCAGTTGCAACTTGCAAGTTATTTGTATTACCTTTGCCAATGAAACTCTATATGGAATGCAAAAATTTGTGTGCGTTTCAAGTTGATGCTGTGGAAGATAGCATGATATGCATACAATGAATTGAGCAACCATGCATCCTGTGCAATCATGAATCTGAGACAGCCTTCCACCTATTCACACAGTGCCCATTTACCCAATCAATTTGGCTTTCCTCCTCTTGGCCAATCCACCTAATAAATAGACTACCCATCTCCAAGTACTTAGCTAAAGCTCTCTCTTGAAGAGGCCCCTTTGTTCTTGCTTTTTGTAGCTTGTTCTTGTGACCAAATCTTTGTTCCCTAGAAACAAGCTCAATAAAAGCCCCTCCCTCACCGCTCTTATCCCCTCCACACCACTCAAGCTAGCATAAGAGATAAACCAAAAATTTGGGCTGGACTAGAATTGGAATTAGTTGATTTAAAAGTTGCTAAATTCCACTATACTTGGACTAGAATAGAAGCCAGGAGATCCTTTGCTGCCCTGTTGGCTATTTCTTTGGCTCGTAATTTGGGTTTGAACAACATTCATTTTTGAAGTTGACGGGGATGCTCTCAATGTGATAGATCACATCAAAAACACAGCTATCACTCCTCATTGCTCCATCTCCTCCATCAAAGAGGACATTAATCAAATTGCACTTTCTTTTAATTGTTACTCTTTTTCACTTAAATTACTCATTTAGAATTATACATCATTTACACTGAACACGATAGGATGTAGACACATGTCCAATTTTGAACATATGTCTGTATCTCAATGTGTCTAGTGCATTAATACACCATGTCCTTTAATTTTTACGTCTTATAATTATATAAATTTTATTAGATTTTGGAATAATTCATAATTCAATTAAATTTTTTTAGAATAATTAATTTTAATTAAAATTTTCTTATAATAATTAATTTACCAAAGTTGTCTTCTTTCTTCACCAGCATTTTGTACGTTTAATCAATAATTACCTCCAATCACTAATTTTTTCTTTTTTTCCTTCTTTTCTTTTCCTGGTAGCTGCCTCTGTTGTTTTGCTGACGTGTCAAGCGAAGCACCGTTAGATTTATCCAAGGAACCCAATCGGGTCTAATATTGATATTGACCCAGACCTCCAAGTTCAACACTAGCGCCTGAGTTCACAGTCCTCGATCCCAAGCAGAGATAATAATAATAATATCATTCTTTCTTCTTCTTCTTCTTCTTCTTCTTCCTCTGCGCCATGGTAAGTATAAAACCGCTTGATTCTCATACGCTTTCATTTCCAAACCGATTTCTTTGTTTGCGATTTTCTCTAAGATCCATTTCTGTTTGTTTTTTTTTTTTGTAGGCTCCGAAAGCGATTGCGAGTCCCATCCCAGACGCGTGGTACCCAACCCTATCGGTCTTCATGCTCGCGATCGGACTCGTCGTCACCGCCTCTTTCTTCATGTAAGCTCAATTCCGATACCAATCCTATATGATTCGAAAAATTAGAAGCGTCTTTTTTTGGTTCAATGTGTTAAATTTTGATTGGATTTTAGTTTTTGTTAATTTTTTTTTTTTTTTGGGGAAAATTAGCCTGTGAACATGTCCAATTTTTGTATGCAAAAGCTATATCTAATTGTTTTCTCAAGCATTTTTGCGAAATGTTATAATTTGAATTTCGAGGTGTTTGGACTTTTTTTTATATATATAGATCTATTGGAAGCATTTTTTATCCAATGTGTTTTATTGAGGTAGATTATGTTGACTGTTGCCGTGATCTAGTGCGTAGGTCTTAGGAGGACATGGTTATATGTGAAAATTGGCGATTTCGATTTTAATTTTGTTAATTCTTTTTGGCAAAATAGCTTGTGAACATGTTGAATTTGTGTGTGCAAGCTATATGGATTTTTTTTTTTGAAGCATTGATGGCCAAATGTTATTGTTATAATCTGAAATTCTAGGTGCTCGCACTTTTTTTTTTTTTGGTGAGATCTATAGAAGCATTTTTGATTCGGTATGTTTGGGGTTTTAATTTTTATATTAGTTAAGTTTTATTGAGGTAGATTGTGTTCGATTTTAATTTTGTTAATTCTTTTTGGAAAATTAGCTGATGAACTTGTCCAAGTTGTGTATGCTAGCTATATCAAAATGTTCTCTGAATCTTTTTTTGTCTAATGTTATATTTTAAAATTCTAGGTGTTTGGACATTTTACGATATCTTTAATGTCACTTTTTATTTTTGTTCTGTTTGATTATTGAATCAATATAATTTTTTTTCCAGATCCTGAGCTTCTAAATATGGAGAAAATATTTTCTTGATTGAGTCTTAAAAAAACAAAAAAAACAAAAATTGTGTCAATTTCATTATTTATGGGCTTTATGTTTTGGTGGTGTATTTATATTCCACTACTTTGACATTTTACCTTTAGGGTTATGCCTCCGTTGGTTAAGTCATAGGATTTGCAGCCTCGGAGGATTTGTATATGCATTTAAACATCCCATGTCTCCTTTGGTTCCGAGTGGAACATATGCAGTTCCTGGTGTTAATTTCTAGTTGAGGGTTGTGTCAGTTGCTGGCTTAGTTTTGGTTGAGGTTACCAGCTCACTATGATTATGTGGGGTTCACTTCTTTAATTGTCATATCTTATGAGTATGATAACGGAAAGAGTTAATCACTTAATTGTTAAGACATTGAATGTGAAAGTGGAAAGTACAGTCTAACAAGTATTTGGGAAATGTGAAGTGAAAAAAAAAATCCCCGTCTTTGAGAATTTGGAACTTGAAGTCTTTATTAGTTGCTGAATAAAAGGCAGGATAAGACCCTTTTCATTTTTTTTTTTTAATATTTGGATATTTGAAAAACTTTCTTACACACACAATTTTATCCTTCTTCTAGCTAAAGACAGCTACTAGACTTGATTGAGTTTTAGGTAAGGACAAAACTTATGTACAATGACTTAAGTGCAGTACACTTGGTTTCCCAATTAATTTATCAAAAAGGGAAAAAGTACATTAGTTTTCTCAATTAAATTCAAACACATTACACATAGTTTGAAGCATTCTTAATTCTGGTTCCCTTGCACTATATGTTTGATTTGTAACCTAGTATTAACCTGTTTTACTTCTAGAATTTGACTGTTGAACATTTATAGTGGGAGTCATTTTATTAAGATCACTGGTGATGTGGTTTAATTTGAATAGCTTTAAGCTAGGCACTCCAATAGGCTGTGAAGGTGGTTTCTCATATTTGTGTTTCTATATTATTTTCAGCTTTCAAGATAGGTTATTTTTTACTGTGAACATTTGCTGTAACAACTAATGACAAAAGTAGTCCGTTGCATATGCAAATAATCCATTGCATGGTCAAGCATTGTAATGGGCTATCATCTATGGAAGCTAGCCATTCTTTCATGCCTTAACTCATCATTGGTATGATATTTCCCTTTTTGGGAGTGGCATATTGCATATAAGGCGCATGCCCTCCCCCTACCTAGGCGATGTGGGACTCAATCAGGTTTGGTTTTCCCTCACCTCACCCTACTTAAGAGGTCTTTTGGCCTTTTGGGAAATTTGTATCAGGAGACAGAGGAGTGGAGGCCTTTTGCGGAAGGTTTGGAGTTTGATCAGATAGACGGGTCGAAGAGGGGTTGGCTTGAAAGGAGGTTTGAGAAGGAGGAGATTCTTCTAGCTGTCAAGGTGTTGGCTGGAGATAAAGCTCCAGGTCCAGATGGTTTCTCTATGGCCTTTTTTCACCATTGTTGGAGAGTGGTGAAAAGAGATATTCTAGCAGTTTTTGAGGAGTTCTATCTTCACAGTAAGTTTGAGAAATCTTTGAACGCTACTTTCATTGCCTTAATTCCTAAGAAGAATGATGCTTCCAATATTCGAGATTTCAGGCCTATTAGCTTGGTGGGGAGCTTGTACAAGATCTTGTCTAAGGTTTTGGCAAATCGTTTGAAGCTGGTTTTAGATCAACTAATCTCTGAGTCTCAGAATAGTTTTGTGGGAGGTAGACAGATTCTAGACTCAGTCCTTATTGCCAATGAGTTTGTTGATAGACAAGTGAAGAGTAAGACTCTGGGGGTTATTTGTAAGCTAGACATTGAGAAAGCTTATGATCACGTGAATTGGGAGGCTCTTCTAGATCTATTGAAGAGAATGGGCTTTGGGGAGAAGTGGTGTAGATGGATTTGCACTTGTATTTCTACTGTCTAGTTCTCTATTTTGGTTAATCTCCAACTGATTTTTTTAGGAGCACGAGGGGTCTTGAGACAAGGGGACCCGTTATCTCCTATGCTGATTTTGGTTATTATGGAGGTTTTAAGCAGGATGTTGAAAAGAGTCGAAGGTGCTGGCTTGATCAGGGGTTTCAAGGCTAATGGTAGACGGGGGGAAGGGGAATGTGTCTCGCATCTTTTGTTTGCGGATGATACTATTCTGTTTTGTGATGCGGAAGTGGAGCAGATCCTTCATGTTCGAATGCTTCTCCTTTGTTTTCAGGCTGTGACAGGTTTGAAGGTTAATGTTTTGAAGAGTGAGATGGTTCCAATTGGGGAGGTTAATAATTTGCATGCATTGGCTGAGATTCTGGGTTGTAAGATTGGGACATTGCCTATGACCTACCTTGGCATGCCGCTGGGGGCTTCCCATAAGTCCCCCTCTATTTGGAATCCTATCTTGGAGAAAATTAAGCGAAAGTTGGCTGGGTAGAAGAAGCTGTATTTGTCAAAAGGTGGAAGACTTACGTTGCTGAAGAGTACACTAGCTAGCCTACCTACTTATTATTTATCTCTCTTTACCATCCCCTCGCATGTGGCTAATAAGATCGAGAAGATGCAAAGGGACTTCTTGTGGGGGGATTCGAAGGCTCATTTGGTGGGGTGGAATAAGGTGTGTGCTCTTAAGGCGAATGGTGGTTTGGGAGTTAGGAAAATAACTACTTTTAATCAAGCTTTATTAGGAAAATGGTTATGGTGGTTTGGGGTTGAGGAGACTCGTCTTTGGAGGAGAGTTGTAGCTTTGAAGTTTGGGGAAGAGTGGGGGGGTTGGTCTTCCAAGTTGGGCAGGGGTGTCCACGGGTGTGGTTTATGGAGAAGTATCCGAAAAGGCTGGGAGGTGTTTAGTAGATACATCCAGTTTGAGGTAGGGGTGGGAGATAGAGTGAAATTTTGGACAGATCAATGGTGTGGGGAGTTAACACTCCATCTTTCCTTCCCGGTTGTGTATAGGATTGCTTATAATAGAGAGGCATCTGTGGCCTCTTCTCTCAAAAGGTTGGGGACTGAGGCTCGGAGAAGCTGGAATGTTCGCTTACTCAGGGATCCAAATGATTGGGAGTCAGGTGAGGTGGAGGATTTCTTTCGAACCTTCGGTTCTAATTTATCTAAATCTGAGCACGGTGACCGTATGAGGTGGAAGTTGTCGAAGAAGGGGGATTTTGACATCCGCTCTTTCTACAATAAGTTTCGTAGTCCCTCGCATATTATCTTTCCTTGGAAAGGTATTTGGAAGGTTAAGGCTCCTCCGCGCGTCTCTTTCTTTGTTTGGAACGCAGCTTGGGAGAAGATTCTTACAGGGGACAATCTGCAGGGTAGAGGCTTTGATTTTGTTGACTGATGCATTATGTGTCGCTGTAGCAGGGAGACGGTGAATCATTTGCTACTCCATTGTGACAAAGCTCATCAACTGTGGAGCTTGGTTTTCAGATCTTTTGGGATTTCTTGGGTTTTGTCAAGATTGGTTGCAGATATGCTTTTTGGTTGGTGGAATTGGTTGGGAAAGCACTTTTCTAGCATTTGGAATTTAGCCCCATTGTGCCTAATGTGGTGTATTTAGAGGGAACGGAACTGGCGAACTTTTGAGGACATAGATAAATCCGATGACCAGTTGCTTGCTTTCTTTAGTGGCTCTCTCTTTGATTGGTCTAGGGCTTGGGAACTCACCTCTAGTGATTCTCTCCCTTTGTTCCTTAGTGCTCTCCTTTGTTCTTAGTTCTTTGTTGGTTGTTGGTTGTTGTTTGTTCTGTTGCTTTTTCATGTTTGTTTCCTTCCCTGTATCCCTTGTTCTGCCTTATGTTGTTTTCATGAGGTAGCTTCTTGAATATACATCTTTCTTACTTATCAAAAAAAAAAAAAAAACAATGGGGTGACACATGAGAGAAATTTTTTTTTCTTCTTTTAGCTCAATATCATTGTTAGGTCTTGCATTTAACCATTTTTTGTTTCTTTAAAGATGGTATTTAACAGCAGTATCTCTTGCAGCTATGAAGCAACCTCTTCCAGGAAAACCCGCAGTCTTGCCAAGGAGCTTGTAACAGGAGCAGTGGCATCTGTCTTCTTGGTATGTCTGTGGTTTGCACTTTCTAGTTTGTCATTATTTGCAGGATATTCAAATCTCATTTTATTGCTGATGTGAAATATCAATATATTTGGTGCAGGGTTTTGGGTCCTTGTTCTTGCTGCTTGCTTCTGGTGTTTATGTCTGATTTTTGAACAATGGATATAAGGAATTTTGTCAAGCAGGATTAGTTTTACATGAAGGTGTTACTTTTGACATTATTAGTTAAACATACTTTATGGTTTTTATGAAATTAAGACGGTTTCCATAAAAAACATTAATGTTTTGTTGTGTCAGTTGGCGGAAGAAAGATGAAGTGATATGTGGTAGCTTTTCAGCATAATTTGTCTCAGAAATATTGTTAAGGTTGCTATTAATTTGGAAATGAGAGTAATGAATTGCTTCTTCTTCTTCTTGAAAACTTGCCTACGTAATTATTTATGGGCAAAGGAAGGAGTTTTTTACCCTCCTCTACTCAGGCTGTGTTCCTACCGTTTCCCTATTACAATCAGATTCAGAAATGCTTGGTCCTGAATCTCGTGATTGCTCTCTTAGTTGTCTTATCTGCACGTTTAAATATATTTTCTTTGTGGTGTGCTTTTTTTTATTCCAAGAGTTGCGCATGAGGTAAATATTTCCTCTAGTGAATGTGGCAAGATACTAGACTCTACTGGATTTAGGCCCCTCTTTAACTGTTTTTTTTTCTGTTACTGTGGTGTCATTATTCACAAATGCGAAGTGCATTGTAAGGTGAATGATGCCAATTGCTTGGCATCCCTGTCATCACAATAGATCAAATGTATAAGAAAATAGACATAATTGTCGAATCTGCCAATTAATCAGAAGAGGATGTATTTAAAAATTACCGAGTTGTAGGTCTGTGTGCTCTTTCTTCAGGATGATCTAGTTGTTAAAATGGCTGGTGTCACGACCCAAACCTGTACTTCAGAATTTAGAGCATGATCGGCATGTTAATATCAAGTTTATCTCAATACTAACACGTACTAACTAAAGCTAAAGGTGCTTATCAAAAATAGTTTCTTGTATTCCTTTTTATTTATATACAGAATTGATGAAAACTTTGAAACTTCATTTTATTTCAAACTTTGCAAGATTATAACTTGGCTCTAACTTAAGATAGTCATGTAAATATTACATAATTAAATGTTTAGCAAAACTTTTATTTACAAGCCTAACTTCAAAGACATACAATTAGGGTTTAAAACAAACTAAGGTTCTGAAATACATCTATGCTCAAAAGGATCAAGTATATTTTGATTCCTTCTATACAACAAAAGAGCTAAATTATTATGCGAAAAAAAAAAAAAAAAAAAAAAAAAAAAAAAAAAAAAAAAAAAAAAAAAACTATACATTCTAAGAGCATCCACGACAGTGGAGCTAAAAATTTAGCTTTTTAGCTCCATCAAAAGTTATTTTTATCTATTTTATCTATATACATGCTGCAGTAGTGGATCTATTTTAACTTTTAACACAATAAAATAATATAAATATCACAATAAAATAATATATTCACTACAATAAAATAATATATCCAATACAATAAACAACAATCACAACCACCTGCAACTGCCACTGCTACCGTCGTTGCCACCGCCGCTGACTCTTCCACCGCCGCCGCTGTCACCACATGATAGCAAATAAACGTCTAGTGTTGACAAGTGATTTTTTTACCCCCAAATTATACTTATACATTTTTTTTTTTTACTAAAACAATTTCTCAATTATCATGATAGCCTATTATCGTCTCAATTGTTCGGAATCAATTTTGGAACAATGTGAACTTTGAAATAGAGAAACTTTATAAGAAAACATATAAAATAGAACACATATTATAGAAGGAACAATGTAGTTTATAGATTTACTTACATACATAACTCAAACCAAATTACAATAAAACTTACACACTCGCACAAGTTCCTATGACTCATGCTTCTCAACATACAAAAAAAAAAAGTTCCTACGACTCGCCTTGCAATTGCCATAAATGTTCAATAAGGTCTGACTGGAGTTGAAAATGAATTTCTTAGTCTCTAATGCGTCCATGCCTCTCAATGTATGACAAAAATTCATTACTTTGTTCATGTAACACTTGCAGAGGAGGATTATCCACTTCATCATTTTGTTCATAATCCAAGTCTACCACTTCATTATCATCCTGCATCTTTCCGCTCATCTTCAACAATCATGTTATGGAAAATTATGCACTCTTTCATGATCTTTTAGAGTGTTTCAAGATGGAAAAATCATGCAGGTCCATGGACAATTGCGAAACTTGCTTGAAGCACTCCAAATGCACGCTCAACATCCTTCCTACATACCTCTTGGGCTGTTGCAAATAATTTATACTTCTGTCCTTGTGGAGCTGGAATTGTTTTCACAAATGTTGCCCACTTTGGATATATGCCATCAGCAAGGTAATATCTCATTGTGTAGTCATGACCATTGATTGAGTAATATACTGCAGGTGCACGTCCTTCAGCAAGTTTATTAAATACATGAGATCGCTTTAACACATTAATGTCATTATTTGACCCAGCTAACCCAAAAAATGCATGTCATATCTAAAGATCATATGATGCTACTGCCTTCAAAATAATAGTAGGCTCACGAATATGACCACAGTATTGATCTTTCCATGCAGATGGACAATTTTTCCACTTCCAATGCATGCAATCAATTGAACCTAACATACCTGGAAAATCTCGGCGTTTGCCATAAGCTAACAGTCTAGCAATGTCTTCATTGTTTGGCTTTTCCAAGTATTTCTCAGAGAAAACATCAATTACTGCAGTAACACATTTTTTCAAACTTTCTAATGCAGTAGTTTCTCCAATCTACACATATTCATCTATTAAATCACCCAATACTCCATACGCAAGCATTCTAAGTGCAGCAGTTATCTTTTGTAATGAAGATAAACCAAGTTTTTTGACACTATTTCTTTTTTGGACAAAGTAAGAGTCATGAGCTTCTACCTTAGATTGAATACAGAGAAAAGATAACGCTTTATCTGAAATCTCCTACGAAATAAAGTGGGTGGATATATTGGTGTGGGAGCAAAATAATCAAGAAAAAACCTGTCATGGCTTACCAAATGATTACGTCGGATAGAACGACAACGTTTAGGTTGTGATGTTTCCATAACAAGTTCTTCGATTATCTCATCTTCATCTGAGTCATCAAGAAGGAACTTGTGAAACAAATAGTGATTCATGGATGCAACCTTCAAGACAATTGGAAAACAATTATTACTATAGATGCAAGATTAAAGTCAAGTGACATATGCCACAACAAAATGAATATAACCAATTCACGCATAAGTCACAACACAAACACATACATCTAAAAAAAACAACTTGGAAATACTATGAATGCTCATTGTTCATGGATTTATTAAGAACTGTCATCTCAAAACCAAGCATATGATACTAGGAGTGTTCAATGAATAGAAATAATTGGATTAAAGAAACTCATAGTGGCTGTAACTCAAAGTGGCTGTAACACTCATAGTGGATCAAATAATAGTTTCATTGGATCAAAGAATTATATCAATGCCTATCACAAGACCGAATGAAACTTAACAAAAGATAAAAAATACTGCACTTTAAAGTCTTTGTTAGATTGTACTTCAAGTCACAACACAAACACATACATCTAGTTTAAGATTAAAGTTAAGTGACATAAGCCATTACAAAATACATTAGTTACTACCAAAATACATAAAGGCCTACATAAGCTACCACAAAATATATAAAAGCCTAAGCTACATCCAAAATACAATCAAACCCATTAATTACGTGAACTTCGTCTTGCCATGATTTCCTCTTGGAGTTGTTCATAAAAAGCTTTTTGTGCTCCGGTCAAGCCACTTGTATCTATCATCATGATTCTCTCTTCCTCTAAACTTTTTGTCATATCAAATTTTTTCCTCTTAATCATGATTCTTTCCTTCTCAATCTTAAATTTTTCTTCCCTGCTTTCCTTCTCAATCGCAAGTTTTTCCCTCTCAATAAATATTTTTTCCTCTTCCAACCGAGTTACATCCTCAGTCAATTTCAATTTTTTGGTCAAATATTCCCCTACATCTTTTTTGGTGGCTATGTTGTTTTGGATGACCCCTACATCTTTTCTGGTGGCTATGTTCTTTTGGATGACCTTTTCGGCCTTCCTACCAATAGGTCTCTCAAAATTGGAAGTGTCACTAAGTTCGGACCCACAATCCCCTTCACCAATAGATATTGATTTCGGAGTTGAAGGCACGGATGATCTCGATTTAGCATTGTTAGGATCGGCAAACTTTGGTTGGTCCTTTAACATGAGCCAACAATGGTCAAGAAGAAAAGGTTTCTTATGCTTCTCTAAATACAAAGCCTTCGCATTGGTAATCTAAAAAAAATTAAAAGAAATATAACATGATTAATATCTTCAAACTATTGGTGAATGGACATGTTAACACTATTGCAATATAATTTATACCTTATCTTCTTTGGTTATACCACTTTGATGATGTGTGTTAACTAGAGCCATACACCCGACAAACTTATTTGTTTTTTCACTAATCGCTCTCCAACGACTTAGCAAGGAGATAACACTACGTGTGGTACCGGATGTATTGTACTATATGAAGTATTCCCAAACTTTTTGATGAAAGGTATTTTGTGTTTGTTCATTACTGTTTATGGCATCAACACTAGTATTGAGCCATGCTGCCACTAGGAGTTTATCTTCCTCTACACTAAAGTTAGAGCCTCGTTTTCCTTTTGTAGAAGAGGCATTTTCAACTTGAGGTGGAGGTGGAGGTGGAGAATCAGAAACTAACACAGAAGTATTTTGAGACATTCTAAAAAATTATGAGTTAATTTCTATATCCCCGTTCATAATACCCGTGAAATATGTTAGGTCTCTACGTAACTCTGTGTCCCTACGTGACTCCATAAAATTAGAAAAAATATATATAAACTTCCCTGCACACAAAAAATTCCCAAACTAACATTTATATCAAAACTTAAAACACTTAAAATTATAACAATAGTACATGATTATGCATAAATACTTAATTTGACATGTAGCTTAATCTCATTAAAATGACCACAAGAAATCCTTTTTGTGTGCTTCTGTTTATGGTTTTGTGCAACACAACAAATTACGGAGACAACAAAAAATGTAAACCTCCTTGCACAAATTACAGAGTCCATAAGAACTTTTATTACAAGAAAACCACACAACAAATTCCTGCAAACAGAAAATTCTCAATACATTCCAATACAAATACATTCTGTCCATTCAGATGTTATACCCAACAAAAATAGCAAAAAAATCCTAATACAAATGCAAGAATAGCAAATCACATACCTCAAACAGTTCAACATCATTGCAAACAATCCTACATAGTGCCAACTGCCAACACACCATATCACATAGCTATATTTTTCACATAACACCAAGTGTATACAAAGGCTTTTTTAATTTTGCCCAAACATCCATGAAACATACTTAACATAGCGACAACACACTATTTTTCACCACAAAATAACACCATAACATTGCATGATGACACAAACCCAGAAAAATTAAGCCAAAACAATGAACACCTAGATGAAAAAATTCACTACAAAATGACAGAGACAACTGACCTAAAGTGGATCGGCTGGGATGGCGTGGGTTTGAGGCGATCGGCGGCTGGGACGGTTGGTGGGTCGAGCTTCGGTGAGAGTTGAGAGACTGGAGTTGAGAGAGTGAATTGAGAGAGATGGGCGGCTGGGACGGTTGATGGGTCGAGCTTCGGTGGGAGTTGAGAGACCAGAGTTGAGAGAGATAGGTGGCTGGGATAGTGTCGGTTTGAGAGAGATGGGCGGTTGGGATGGCGTCAGTCTGAGAGAGATGAGCTTCAGAGTCAGATGAGAATGAACGAGAGAGAAAAGAATGAAAAAGAAATGTGCAGTGGATTATTTTAATTAGGAATGGCAACGAGTCGGGTTCGGGCCGGGTTTTTCCATACCCGGACCCGACCCGCAGGCCAAGACCCGTGACCCGGACCCGGCCTGTTTACTAAGCGGGTTTTTTTCTCGGGGCTCGGACCTGCCCCCGTTAAGGGATTGGGCCCAATTCGTGGCCCAACCAAAAAAAAAATTTTAAGCGCAATCAATTAAAAAAAAAAAAAGTTTTCCTGCGAAAAAAGAATCACAACAGCAATGCAGCACAAACAACAAATCCAAATGAATCTCAAATCAAATCCATCATACCCATTCAAATTTCCTATTCATAGAAACCAAATACATTTGAAATCAAAATCTAAAACAAGCACATGCAAGGAACATCAAATCTTAACAACAAAATCTAAATCCCCAAACCCACAGGTTAAACAAAGAAAATCTAAATCCCCAAACCCACTAATCAAATAAAGAAAAAATGGAAGAAGAACATGAGAGCATGAGAGAGTGAGACCGAGAATCTTTGCGGCAAGAATCTTAGGAATTCATCTTCATCTTCTTCGGCAAAAAGAGTGAGATGAGAAAGTGAGACCGAGAATCTTCGCGGCGAGAATCTTAGGATTTCGTCTTCATCTTCTTCGGCAAAGAGAGTGAGACTGAGAGGCTGAGAGCATGAGAGAGGCTGACGGCGTGAGACATGAGAGGAGAGTGAGTGAGGCGGCTCTAAAGTCTGAAGAGAAAAAATGCCATTTTAGTTAGGGTTATAACAATATATATATAAGAGGTTATTATAGTAATTATACATATTCATATATATATATATATATATATATAACCGACTCTATTTTTAATTGGACCGGATAAAATCTGGTCCGTTAGGGCCGGGCCGGGCAGGGTATCCACGGGTCGAGTAAAAATTGACATCCCTAATTTTAATCAAGCTGGTGGAATAAAATAATAGTTTTTTTTTTTAGCTCTCATGAACAGTGCACATCTATCTTTAGATGTGCACTGTAGCAATGGAGCTAAAAAGAATATATTTAGCTCCACTGCTGAAGCATCATTTTAGTGTTAGTGTAGCTAAAATATAGCAATATAGCATTATAGCTACACTGCTACAAATGCTCTAACAAACCAGAATTACAGATTCCTTACCACTTCTAATATTCTCGCTACTTCTAGGAAAGAATCTGTGCAATGAAATATAGTAGGGTAAGCTGCGAAGCCTAATAAGGTTTTAAGTTCCATGAGCATTTAATAAAAATGTATGTAAATCAAATATTTTATGGATATGCTAATTTTGATAAATAGTCTTCATACTATTCTTAAAATAACTTATAAACTTTCAGATGAAAATATATCATATTCCATTCATATAATAATAAAATAACATAATAAGGAACTTAAACATAATTCAGTAATCTTATCTTTAAATAGACTATAAAATACTTTATCATAAACTTTCTATCAGACTTATAACACATTCAACATACTTTTTTTTATCAACATACGTTTCTTATAAATTTCAAATAGCTTAATAGCTCATTCATAATACATATTAGTCAGTCCAATTGAAAGTCTGTCACAATTTTTGGAGGCTTCTAGCACGTTGTGCCAGACGTCCAACATTCCCCACAATGCTAGGAAATCTAGGATCATATTAGAAAGTATCACACCCCTTTCGATGTAATCATATCATCAACCATGGGATCGGTTGGCATTCTCAACAAGTTAGCCATTCCCAACAAGTTAGCCATTCCCAACAAGGGCGGGTATAGTAGAGTCCTCATTACTTATAATGGCCAATCAAAATTTCCATAGAAATGTCAATACTTTAACCTTTATTGGCTGAGTTCAGATCATAACAATGGAATAACCCAAAAACTATATTTTTTTGATAACTATGCTTTTACATAAATATTTCATAACAGCAGCATATCTACTTAATTCTTAAATATTATATTCGTGATATAAGTAATAGCATCAATATGCTAAAATTATCATATATATAAGATTCAACAACTCACGAACATATATCTTTACTTAAATCATGCTTATATGTAATATTTCTAATTAAAATGTTTTAATGCATAATAAATTTTCTAAACAATCTTTATACTTTCAAATGCACATGTCACATATCCCTTACCTAAAAACAGAAGACGCAAGAGATTTGTATAAGAGGAGCTCAGGTGTCCACGTTCTCATTCTTATCACCTAAATGAAAGACCAAAATTTATTACTGACAAATTTTCCTAGGTATTTAAACTTATACATGAATCACAACCTAACTCTCAAACTTAAGAAAATCTTAATTCCCACCATACAAAGGTTCCCAAAATACAAGATACATTTATCAAACACCTGATGTACCAAACCATAGAAAAACCAAGGCATACAAAATTTAGTTATGATCCAGACATACCAAAAGATGAATATACTAATTTATAACTCAAAACATTCACCCTAACTTTAGAATTAAATTATCAAAGTTAGGTATATCATTTATTGTTCACTGCTTATTTCAGCAGCATATACCTCATTTATAAAATACAAATGGGCTATCCATTCACATCCAATTTTCATGCAATTTTACATAGCCACTCCCTTGGATGTCTAGTAAATACCATATCAATTTCAGAGTCAAAGCATAAAATCATGATTTACTAAAAAATCATACAAGACAACATACTCAAATTAGTCATAACAGAATTTCATTCAACTTAGAAATTAAACCATTATTTCTATATTGATCCAATTGCTGTGAGACCACTTCCATTACAACCATGTGTATCTTAGAATTCATAAGAACTACTCATAGTATCCTAATTCACAGAATATGATTTAATCCAGCTTTTTCATGTTGTAAACATTAAATCTGTCACAGTGACAGCTTTAACACCTTTCTCACAAAATCATCAAATAATTGCAAATGGCCTTCATTTCGTGTGGTTACTTTTATACCTATACTATACATGTTAGAATACATTAATAGGCATCCAATTGACCATAATATCTTCAATCTTTCAACTTGCTAACATAAAACTACAAATTCCAACTTCTAACAATCAAATTAGAGAATATAGAAGGGAAACTAAAGCAAACCATTACACTGTTAAAATTACCCATAACAAGAAATAATCTTATTTACTTACCCACAACTGAAGCTGAAACTTTAGTAAGAGTTTGATGTCTTCTTAAAGAGAGAAAGAGAGAGAGATACAGATTCGGTGAGAGAGAAAAGGCACATGAGAGAAGGGGCTATTGGTGTGAGAGAGATGGTATATATATAAAATCTTGGTGAGAGAAAGGAGGGCTGTTGGTGTGAGATGGTGCTGCGGATTCAAGAACAAAGAAAGAGGGAAAAGAAAGAAGAACAAGGGATATACATTTTGGAGATTTTTTTTTTTCAAACTAACATCCATTTTCAAACAATTTTGTTAGTTAGCACGTTTTCAAAACTATTTTGGAAACTAACATCTCGAGTTCTATATACTCGATTTTGGTATGCTAAATCGAGTCCCTTGAACTCAATTTCAACATTCTATCATATAAAACTCGAGTCCATAGGACTCGATTTCTTCAGCAGACTGCAAACTCAACCCCATGGAGACCTAAATCCTTCCACGAAGAAGAAGAAAAATCTGCAACCAACCAAGGGGACCCAAATCTATGAAGAAGAAGAAGCAAATCCACGAAGAAGAAGAAGAATTTGACCTAGAAGAAGGAGGATATGACCAAAGAAGAAAAACCTCAACAACCAAACCCATTTCTTAAAAACCCAAACCCAAAAATTAGAAAAAATACCCCCAAATCAAAACACAACCCCATGGACTGGTTTGGGTTTGTTGCTCATAGAAAAGCTGGAATGATGAAGAATCAAAACAAAACCCCACGGAGCGGTTTGGGTTTGTTGCTTATAGAAAAGCTGGAATGATGAAGGCTTGCAGAATGCAAACTATCTTGACAGAGTTGTGGGGATGAACAAATTTGGTTTTCAGGTGAGACAACCATCTGGATTCTCTTAAGCTTGTTAATTTTGGGAGAATTTTTTTGGTGTGGATTCTCTTAAGCTTGTTAATTATGGGAGAATTTTTCTGGTGCTTTTGTTCTTTCTTTGAAGGCATCGTCCATGTCTTAGAGAATCAATCATTGGATTTCTTCATTGCCGTAGTCTGCTGAAGAAATTGAGTCCTATGGACTCGAGTTTCATATGACAAAATGTTGAAGTTGAGTTCAATGGACTCGATTTAGCAATCCAAAATCGAGTATATAGAACTCAAGATATTAGTTTCCTAAATAGTTTTGAAAACATGCTAACTAATGAAATTGTTTGAAAATGGGTGTTATTAAAAAAAAAAATCCACATTCTAGTGCAGCAAAGAAAGATTAGGAAGAAAGTTTTGAGTGGGGCACATGTCTTGCTAAGGGTAATAGGGTGGATGACTCACCCATATACATTTTCAGAATTTACATTTACCACCCCTCCATAACCTTATATTCTAATAGGCCCAAATAATTAAATACCTTTGCATATAAACTCTTACCTTTATAAACTTCTTTCCATAACATAACATAAAAAAAAAATTAAAAAAAAAAAGCCTATATCTTTAATAACATCAAAATATCAAAGTCTTATGCATTTAAATTAATTAAGATAATAACAAACATATAAATCCATAAATTAATTATACAATTAGGCTGAGATGTTATAGCTAGGAGAGGCTTTTCCCTCCAATGTAAATCTTTTAATTCTCTCTAGTTTTTAGCCCAGTTGAGATAAATGACATTTATAATATCATAGGCAAGCACGTGTTAAATGTTTCGTTAAAAATGGAAGAGAATTGGAGAAAGTTGGAGGATTTAAATGGAAAGGAATGTTCCCCATAATGGCTTGAGCGTGACCTTTCTTTTTTACATCGACATGGTTTTCTATCCTCATAGATGATTGTGGTGGGCCTTTTATGATTTTGGGCTGGACTACCTCCCGCTGTATTGGGCCCAAGTGTTCTGGATAAGAGAGTTGGGACCGGTTCAATTGCAACCCACCTTGATCCGACTTGTGCACAAACTATGCCCAATTTGCCAAAACTTTAGTCACATGCCCATTGCAGGCGAAGTTGCTACAGAAAAGTTATGGCGGATAAATGCAATAAAACAATGATAAAAGAAATACGTTACTATTAGGCAAAATAAGTAAGAGATCCTTAATTAAAACAAGGAAAACGAAAACATTACAAGTGAAATTGCAAAGACAAGATAAGAAACAACGGCAATAAGCGATAAAATCAGAGGATGAAAGATCGGTTTGCCGTGTTCAATTGTATTATGGGACTAGGGCCAAGGAGGGAACCACTTCCTCAACGTAGGTAACCTCACAGGATGATCCTACTGTAGAAATTATCCACTTTGAGGGAACGGGCCTGAATAGCTTGTGCCCAAACAAATTCTTTATCCTCAACAGAGGGTAGGCTTTTAAAGGGAGAGAAAGGATTAGCCTATTGGTGCATACCTGCCATTCTACGCTCACTATTTCTTTTCTTTCTCTTTTCTCTACTTTGTTACTTTGATTCTTTCCCACTCTTTTCTTTCTTTCTTTATGCTTGCTCGTGTGGTGTTATGGTGATGGTGGTGCTGTGATTCCCTTCTAGTGGTTGCTATTGTTGTGATTCCCCCTTACTGTGCACAACAAGGACCCTTTATATACTGCCTGCCGTGACTGATTTTTACCATTTTAGCATTTAATCACTTTTGTCTGGTTTAGGGTGTTCCTCCCGACCACTTACTGGTTTGTCAGCTGTCCAGCCACTACCACTTACCTATGTTGGCTGTGTCATTCCCCATTACCAGACAAAAAAGGCTATTTTGTTTGCTTGCTCACAGTGGCATTCTCTCTTGCTATCCCTCATAGCATGCACCTAGTGGTTCCAACTCATCCAACCTTTTTTTTTTTTATGGTATGTCATCCCAGTAGGACATCGCCCCTAAAAGAATATGAGTAAGAACCCCAGAATAGGCTTTTCCCTTCTCCCCACCGCCAAACCATATCCTCTCTTACCTCTGACCTATGACTTATCACTCCTGTATTGGTTGGGTACAGGTTGGTAGTGCCTGGGCCTTGCGTGTGCTCCACTTCCCGTGTACGCCAAAAAGCTCGTCTGCTGCTCATACATTTGCCGTGGTCTAGAGACTCCTCTGTGCATTCTGTCGCTCATTCTTGACCTCTTATGGCATGAACTGTTTTCTGATTTTCCATTCTTTATTGACTTGCACCTTCAAGGGTTGGGCCTTGCTTGATTGTGGGGTTTCCCCCCTTTAGCCCATTCTTTGCTCCTTTCATACTTTTGTTGCCATTCATGCCATACCACTCTGCCATTCATGCCGTGTTATTATTTGACCCATGCTTGCTGGGCCTCTTTGGGCCTGCCGCCTATTCTTCTCTCAATGACTCAATATGGTTATTGGATTTATACTCATGCTACTTTGGGCTTTTCTTGACCCATTATATTGCTTGTGGGCTCTTTTGTCCCATTTCTTTCTTCTTGAGCATCCTTGACCCATTTGCTTTCCTTGGACATTTTCGGCCCATTTTTTAATTCTACATACCCATGGGTTTTTACTAACTCTTTTGGGCTTCCCTGACCCGATTACCTTATCCTTCATCCTTGGGGCTCATGAGCTTTCCATCAATCCTTTACTTTCTTACTTCATTACTTTGGGTCTGTTGCGGTCCATTCTTACTTTTCTACATCACATAATACCCGTGGGTTTACTACTTCTCTCTCTAGGCTTCTATAGGCCTGTTTGCTTTCCTTAAGGCCTATTTAATTACTTTACGAGCCTATGAACCATTGTTCCTGCCATTCGGGTTTAATGGTTTTCTTAACGATCCACTAAATCTTCTCTGCCCATATTGTTGGGCTTCTTCTTGCTACTGGGCCTCAAAAAATGCGCATTAATAATGATGATATTGTTGGTATGATGATTCATGTTACTCATTCTGATGCACCCAAAAAAAAATAAAAATGATACTTGCATTTTCTAGAGTAATAAATGAGAGAGAGAGAGAGAGAGAGGGAAATTATACATCGATTTAAAATTGAAATTATGGAATTCTATTAACAGTCTTCCCATTTACATTGTGTAGGGACCAGATTTGAGCACAATCACTGTTGGGTGAATGGATTCAAACCCAGTTAGCCCAATACAATAAATTTGTAGAGCATGGGTTGAAGAATTAGGCCCTAGTGAGCATTATAGCAACTAAACATGGTTACAAGTGGACTAAAGTGTGAAAATCTGTCCTCGGCCCTCCTCTTCAGGGTGGTAACTCTTACTTTTTCCGCTCTTTGCTACCAAGGCTTTTGTGGTCATACTTGTTGCTCCGATGTTCCCCGTCCCCTCTTCATAAGGACTTCTTACATTATATATCCCCTTCTAGTTGATCGTAGCCCTTCATTTGTTGATCAAGCAGGCCATCACTTGAGTGCTTGTCCCATCAGCCGTTTTCCCATTCTTTCTGTGGGTTGCAGCAACCAATGCTGCACTGTTCAGGGGTCTTTTCTTCATTAATGCTGCCAGAATGTTAGTTATGGTCATTTAATGCGAAGGTGACAGTTCCTCCCTGAACTGCTCCTTCATCATACTTCTGTGGCTGCCACGCTGTACCGATTCTTTCTCTTGAGATGCTCTGGAGACTCTCCTTGATGGTGTATTGCTCCTCCCTTTAATGGTCTCGGCTGTCCGAGGATAGAATCGTCCTCGGCGATACTTCTTGGGCACCTGAGCTTCTTACTTTCATCCTCGGATCCTCAATATCTCCTCGGCGTGGGCCTACGGGAATACCTCCTCGGCGTAGGCCTTAGGGCCCAGTACGAAGTGGGCCAGGACTGTCTGGCTAATTGGCCCCACAATAGCCCCTTAAAATCTTGCTGTACGCATCCTCGGGGGAAGAGGAGGATTTGGACATCCTCGGGCCTATTCCGTGTCTAGTCAAGTCTTGTCCGACGTCAGTGCCGGGGTCTTTTCGTCTGCCCAAGGCGCGTTACTGGCGCTTCGGTGCGCGTAACGTGTCCTTCATTAAATTCAGGCGGCTCTGTGCTCCCCACGTTCAACGAGGTGATGGTGATCCAACGGTGGGGGTTCGACTCGCATTTATGGGCGGGAAAATCCGCATGGTTCCTCGATTTGGGGTATAAATACCCACTCGAACTGCTTCTCCCCTTTTCTTTCGCAATCAAGAGCTCTTGCGCGTGTGTCCTGAGTCCAGCCAAATTTCCAACTACACCTCCAGCACAAAAAGCCTATCCGAGGAGCCTCTCCTCATTTCTGTAAGTCACTCTATCCCTCTCTGAGCTTTCTTCCTCCCTACTCCTCATTCTCTATCTTTGCTCTTTCTTAGGTCTCTTAGGCGTCATTTGGGATGGGTAGATTTAAGAAGTTAGTCTACACCAAGGAGGCGATGGAGAAATTCATCCCCGATTATAAGATACCTGCTAACGTGGGCTTAAGGTATTGTGAGGAAGGGGAGTGGCTCATTCGGAGGAAGGAAGGCGAGGTGGTGATTCCCATCATTGCCTTCCACAAAGGTGACATGAGAATTCCCATGGGGCCGGTGATGAGGGGCTATCTTACGTACTTCCGGCTAGCCCCCACCCAATGCGCCACCAACGTCTTTAGGATTCTGGGCTGTGTGGACGCCTTGAACAAGAAGATGGGGCTAAGGTTGACCCATCACGGCGTAAACTGGTGCTACAACCTTCAGCACCTAAAAAGTAAGTCGTATTACATGAAGACAAGGGAGGATAGGGTCCGGCTTATCCAGTACCTCCCTGAGTCCAGCAAGGGGCTGAACAAGGAATTTCTCATCGTGTCCGGAGAGTGACACGATGGCCTTCATTGCCCGACGACGTAGGGGACACCAGGTGGGGCAGCGAGAGTAGGAGGGGGGTTCAATTTTCTATTGTTGATGCAATTTGTACTACTTGGTTACAAACACGAACATGTTTTCTTTCTGCAGATCCGCACGCCCACGAGCGTCACTTCAACCTCGTCAATAGGGAGGATTTACAGAAAGTGCTAAGGGCGGAGATTTTCGTGAACGAAGCCGATAATCAAGTTAGAGCTGCTCACAAGATCCTGGGGTACACTCCGATCCAAAAATCATTTACGGCTCCGAAGTACGTGATCCGAGCAAAAGATCCTCGGCTGTAGAAAATCACTGTAGCTGAGCACGGGTTCATATTCCCCGAGGAGCCCCCCACTCCAGAAGGCGTTATATCAGCAGGCCCCTCCTCTTCCCACAAACCCGCAAAGGCCACAAAAGAAGATCCAGAGAGGGAAGAGGAAGTAGCTGATTTTGGCCCTGCCGAGGACGAGTTTGACATTTTTGATCAAGTCCATCAGTCCGAGGATCCTCCTGGAGACTTGGGTGATCCTAGTCTGACCGAAGCAGACTTCCTAGTGTCAGAGACCTCTCCTCGGCCTGAGATGGGTTACAAAAGGAAATCCCACACCAGTCTGCTGGACCTGATCGAAAGCCAACCGGGGAAGTCCCAGCCAAAGCTTCCCCCTCCTCCTCCCAAGACTCAGCCTGCCCAGACCAGGTCGGCTTCTGCCCAATCTAGGCTTCCTCCTCCTCTACCTCAGGCGAGTCTGCCGTCTAGGCCCGAGCCCACTGACCCCAAGCAGAAGAAGGACAAGGGCAAAAGGCCTATTAGGGACAAGTCTGTGTCCTCGCAGGAGGGGGATGACACTCGGCGGCCTTCGAAATAGCTGAAGATAGGCTCCCAAGGCCAGGACAGACAGATCACTGCCCAGCCCGAGGCTCAGGCCTGGCTTCCAGCCCCAATGCTCCATGGGGAGCCTCTGAGGGATGACTCCTCCCTCAGGGATTTTAGGGAGGGCGAAGGTGCACATGTGGCCGACGCGCTGGAGAGGTGCTTACTACTTCCTGCGGACATGGTCGAGCTGGAGACTTTGAGGAGCAAGCAGGTCTTATTCAGCCTTAAGTGGTACTTGGGAATGGTAAAACCCCCAACACTTGTGATTTTTATGACTTTAGTTTTTCTTCCTTTTCTGAGCTTGGCTTATTACGCATTCATTTTGTTTGGCAGGCCGTCTAGGCCACCTATAGGTTGGAGGCGGCGGCCAACGACCAAGGAAGGGCCCTAGATGCCGAGCGTGATAAGTGCTTAGAGGCCACTCGGACCCTCAAGACCTCCGAGGTTGATCTCACCACGGCCCGGGAGGAGCTAAAGGCGATGACTAAGGCTCGAGACAGCGCGGTGTCAGGCCTCGCTGGTGCCCAAAAGCAGGCCCGAGATCAGACGAGGCATCTGACTGAAGCAGAGGAGCAGCTGGTGATCGCAAAGGAGCTGGTTGCGGACCTGACAAAGAAGGTGGCTGCTACTGAGGAGGCCAAAAATGCGGCTGAATGGGCCAAAGATGAAGCTGTGAGGGCTAAGGCTGAGGCGGACTTTGGTAGGGAGGAGGCTCTAGCTTCTAAGGAAGAAGTCGAAGAGGCAGCTTACGTTGCGGGGGTTGCCGAGACGGAAGCTGCCTACAAAGGCGAAGTCCCTGGGGTATGTAAGCGCTACTGTTCCCAGGTTTGGGTGAGGCCCTCAAACAAGCCGGGGTTGAGGCCTTGTCCGACCTGTGGAAGGCAGAGAGCGTGTACTACCCCCCAGCCATCCGCGAGGCTGCTCCAGATAGCTCTGAGGCATAGGTGGCTGCTGAGGAAGCTGGTGCTACTCCGGGTGAGGGAGCCTCGGTCCCTGGACTTACTGGGGAGCCTGTTCAAGGGGGTGATCCTCTCGGGATGGTTGAATCAAGTGAAGGCCCCAACGAGGAAGCGCCCCAAGAGGTTGCAAAGCCCTCCTCTGACGCCCAGGCCCCTTCCGCTGAGGCGGCAGCTATCCTTGCCGTGCCTCTACAGGCTATCCTCCTTGGTCAGAGCTTAGAGGATCTTGAGGTTGCCATGGACCAGCCACCCATTGGGGGGGAGGGGGGGAAATTAAGTGGAAGGAGTAGGCCCCTTGGCGCCTCTGTCTACCTGGTTTTTGCAATTTGTTTTGTCCTTGTATTTTTTTTTTTTTTTTTTAACATTGTAATGTGACTCTTGCCATGTAACTTTTATGGACTTAATGTAGTGCGAGTCTTATCTTTCTTTTTATTTGTTCTGGCTACTTATTCATTTGCGCGTTATCCATTCTCCTTTTTTTTTTTTTTTTTTTTTTTTACTTGTATAATTTTAACTTCAATTGTGCCTCGACCAATCATGGCAGTAATTGTAATAACGTGAGAACGTGCATGCTTAGACAGACCTTTTGTGTCCCAAGGACTAGGTAGGGCTCTGATTCTTCCTAACACAGGTCCCCCTTGAGGTAGTTAGTTTCCCTCATAGGCTTGAGTCCGAGGACCATGCAATGCCTTGGCTCTGTCTAACACTTAGAATCTTTTTTGAAGTAGTTAGTTTCCCCATAGGCTTGAGTCCGAGGACCATGCAAGACCTTGGTTCTGTCTAATCACTTAGAATTTTTTTTAAGTAGTTAGTTTCCCCATAAGCTTGAGTCTGAGGACCATGCAAGGCCTTAGTTCTGTCTAACACTTAGAATCTTTTTGAAGTAGTTAGTTTCCCTATAGGCTTGAGTTCGAGGACCATGCAAGGCCTTGGTT
Source organism: Quercus ilex subsp. ballota (assembly GCA_032727855.1). Lineage (NCBI taxonomy): Eukaryota > Viridiplantae > Streptophyta > Magnoliopsida > Fagales > Fagaceae > Quercus > Quercus ilex. The sequence goes on along the minus strand of CM064909.1, from coordinate 60,071,137 downwards.
TTGTCTAACACTTAGAATTTTTTTTTAAAGTAGTTAGTTTCCCCATAGGCTTGAGTCTGAGGACCATGCAACGCCTTAGTTCTGTCTAACACTTAGAATTTTTTTTGAAGTAGTTAGTTTCCCAATAGGCTTGAGTCCGAGGACCATGAAAGGCCTTGGTTCTGTCTAACAATTAGAATTTTTTTTGAAATAGTTAGTTTCCCCATAAGCTTGAGTCCGAGGACCATGCAAGGCCTTGGCTCTGTCTAATCACTTAGAATTTTTTTGAAGTAGTTAGTTTCCCCATAGACTTGAGTCCGAGGACCATGCAAGGCCTTGAATCTGTCTAACACTTAGAATTTTTTTGAAGTAGTTAGTTTCCCCATAGGCTTGAGTCCGAGGACCATGCAAGGCCTTGGTTCTGTCTAATCACTTAGAATTTTTTGAAGTAGTTAGTTTCCCCATAGACTTGAGTCTGAGGACCATGCAAGGCTTTGGTTCTGTCTAACACTTAGAATCTTTTTGAAGTAGTTAGTTTCCCCATAGGTTTGAGTCTGAGGACCATGCAAGGCCTTGGTTCTGTCTAACACTTAGAATTTTTTTGAAGTAGTTAGTTTTCCCATAGGCTTGAGTCCGAGCACTATGCAAGACCTTGGTTCTGTCTAACACTTAGAACGGCCATCAAAACGCAAGACGCATAACCATGATAGACTTAGAATTCGAATCAAAAGAAAATTTTTCATTAATAATAATATATTTTAAGATTATTTACATTCCATGGACGAGGTACAGGTTTTTCATCTAAATCTTCTAAGTAGTATGCACCTATCCTCGCTACTGAGGTAATTCGGTAGGGGCCCTCCCAGTTGGGTCCCAGCTTCCCCCAGGAAGGGCTCTTGGCGGCGCCCACCACTTTCCTCAACACTAGGTCACCTGGTGCTAGTGGTCTTAACTTCACATTGGAATCGTACCCCTGCTTGAGCTTCTGATGGTAACAGGCCAGCTGGATCATTGCTTTCTGCCTTCGTTCTTCGATTAGGTTTAGGCTTTCCCCTAGCAATTCATCGTTGCCGCCCAGGGTAAGGGAGCTCGTCTTCAGCGTTGGGAAGTTGGCCTCCAAAAGGATTACTGCCTCGGCCCCATAAGTCATGGCGAAGGGCGTTTCCCCTGTGGACCTCCGCGGCGTGGTCCGGTAGGTCCACAGGACGTGGGGCAGCTCTTCCACCCATCTTCCCTTGGCATCGTCTAATCTCTTCTTAAACCCATTGACTATGACCTTATTGACAGCCTCGGCTTGTCCATTTCCCTGAGGGTAGGCTGGAGTTGAGTACCGATTAGTGATTCCTAGTTCGCAACAGTACCTCCTGAAGGCCTTGCTGTCAAATTGGAGCCCGTTGTCCTAAATCAGGGTGCGGGGGACCCCGAACCGTGTAGCGATGTTTCTCCAGATGAATTTCTTAGCATCCACATCCTTAATATTTGCCAAGGGCTCAGCTTCGACCCACTTAGTGAAATAATCAGTGGTGACCAGCAGATACCTTTTATTTCCTAGCGCCTTAGGGAAAGGTCCCACAATATCCAAGCCCTATTGGGCAAAGGGCCATGGGCTGGACAGCGGGTTGAGGACCCCTTCTGGCTGGTGGATGTTTGGGGTGAACCTCTGACACTGGTCACACCTCTTAATATACTCCAGGGCCTCCTTCTGCATCCCCGGCCACTAATATCCCTGAGTGATGGCTTTGTGTGATAGAGATCTACCCCCTGTGTGGCTCCCACATATCACTTCGTGCAGCTCCTCAAGTAATAATTCTGAGGCCTCAGGGTGGATGCACAACAAGTATGGCCCGGAGTAGGAGCGTCTGTATAGTTTGTGATTCTCGGACAGCCAGAACCGAGGAGCATTTCTTCGTACTTTCTCAGCTTCTGACTTATCTTCGGGCAGGATGTCATCTTTGAGGAATCTCACTATAGGATCCATCCAACTGGGGCCCACTCCAACCTGATGGATGTGAATCATGCCCTTTGTTCCATCACTTACTTTCTCCAGATGCTCGACAAGTATAGTTCGTGGCAGATCTCCAGCCAAGGACATGGCAAGTGTAGCCAGCGAGTCTGCATGGGTGTTTCTGCTCCTGGGAACATGTGATAAGCTGAAAAGGGTAAAGGTTGACTGCAGGCGTTTGACCTGGCTCAAGTATTCTTGCATCCTCACGTCCCTTGCCTCCAACTCTCTGTTTACCTGGCCCACCACTAGCCGAGAGTCCGAGAACACTTCTATTTCTTTCCCTCCCATTTTATGCACCATGACCAGCCCCTGGAGCAACGCTTCATACTCAGCTTCATTGTTCGTGGCCGAAAACCCGAGTCTTAGGGATTTTTCTATAACAGACTTTTCAGGGGACAATAGGACTAGCCCCACTCCGGATCCTCTCTGGTTCGCGGCGCCATTGATGTACATCTTCCAGCACGGGGACCCTGGAATAGAGATTGCCCCAACTGATTTTCCATCCATGTCCCTCCTCTCGGCTACCTCTTCCATTATTGGTTCGACAAATTCAGCCATCAAGTCCGCCAGGACCTGGCCCTTTACGGAGGTCCGAGGCATGTACTTAATGTCAAAAGCCCCCAGAATTGTGTTCCATTTGGCGGTCCTTCCCATATAATCGGCAGCCCGAAGTACCGCCTTCAAGGGTAGTTGGGTTAGAACAACCACCGTGTGAGCCTGGAAATAGTGGGGCAGCTTTCGCGTAGTGTGGACCACGGCAAGTATGGCTTTCTCCAAGGGCAAGTACTTGACCTCAGCTTCGTGCAGTGACTTGCTAATGTAATAGACTGGTTTTTGGACGCCGCTGTCATCTCGTATCAACACCAAGCTCACAGCGTGGAGCGCCACAGCAATGTATGTGTATAGGACCTCGTCGGCCTCCGGATTAGACATAATGGGTGGCCGGGCTAGGTACTCTTTGAGTTGCTGGAAGGCCATGACACACTCTTCGGACCACTCGAATCCTTTCCACTTGTTAATCAGGAGATAGAAGGGTTTGCACTTGTCAGCCGACCTGGAAATGAATCGATTCAAAGCCGCAATCATTCCAGCGAGCTTCTGGATCTCCTTGGGGTTTTGCGGAGGCTTTAGACTATGGATAACCCTGATTTGGCCGGGATCAACCTCGATCCCCCGGTGGGTAATGAGGTAGCCTAAGAACTTGCCAGACCGCACGCCAAATGAGCACTTAGAAGCATTTAGGCGTAGCCTATGCCTTTTCAGGACGTCGAATATACAGCTAAGGTCGGCCAAATGCCCGGACACCAGTTCGCTCTTCACCACCATATCGTCAACATAGATCTCGATGTTTTTGCCCAACAACGGCTCGAACATTCTAGTCATCATCCTCTAATAAGTAGATCCAGTGTTTTTCAGGCCAAATGGCATAACCTTGTAGTGATAGTTCCCAATGGGTGTCAAAAAGGCTGTTTTCTCTTGGTCCTCCAAGGCTAGTGGGATCTGATGATAGCCCTGAAAGGCATCTAAGAAGCTCATCCGAGGATGGCCTGTGGTTGCATCTACCAGCTGGTCTATCCGTGGCATCGGGAAGGGGTCTTTTGGGCATGCTTTATTCAGGTCCGTGAAGTCCACACAAACCCTCCATTTCCCACTTTTCTTCTTGACCACCACAGTGTTGGCCAACCATTCAGGGTAAAAAACTTCTTTGATCGCCCTGCGCGCTTAAGCTTATTAACCTCCTCCCTGATCGCATCAGCGTGCTCTTTTGACGGGCGCCGGGGTGGCTGCTTCTTGGGGATCACAGACGGGTTGACGTTAAGGTGGTGATAGATGAAGGATGGATCAATCCTCGGGGCATCGCAGGGATCCCATGCGAACACTTCAATGTTCCTCTTGAGGAACTCAAGCAACTCCTCCTTCTCCCGGGAAGGCAGTTAGGCTCTGACCTGAAAGAACTTCTCCGGGTCATCGTCGACGACCACTTTTTCTAGGTCTTCACATTTTGCTTCTTCGGCGGCCGCATCAATTGGCGCCACCGAGGTCCTTGATTGCTATAAGCTTTTGGCCGCAGCGGCCGAGGACCCTGCATCGTGCCGATGCGAGATGGCTGCCACCATACACCGCCTTGCCGTGGACTGGCAACCCCGAATTTCGAGGACTCGGTCCCTTGACGGGAATTTTATCTTCTGATGCAGTGAGGAGGCGACAGCCCCCAGGGTGTGGAGCTAGGGCCTGCCCACGATGGCCGTGTACGGGGAGTAGGTGTCCACCACAATAAAGTTAACTTCCACTACCTCTGGGCCAGTTTGGATGGGCAACCTAATCATGCCCCTTGGAGTGACGAGCTTCCCATCGAAGCTCATTAAAGGAGAGCTGTAAGGTGTCAAATCCTCAAGCTTCAATCCCAGTCCCTTATATAGGTCGGGGTACATAATCTCGGCACCACTGCCATCGTCCACCATCACTCTTTTCACATCGCACTCTCCGATTCTGAGGGTGATCACCAAAGCGTCGTTGTGGGGCTGGGTGGTCCCCTCCTTGTCCTCATTGGAAAAGCTTAGGGTTGGGTGAAAGCCTCTCCTGGCCTTCTTCGGCCAGGACTGGGACTCTTCGGCGGGCACCTGGGTCACAGACAGTACTCGCGAGGGGCGCATGCCTGTTCTTCCCGGCGCAGCCAGGATTACATTAATCGTGCTAGCGGGCTAACCCATGGTGGTGTCCCTCCGTGGCTCCTGGTAGGTCTGGCCGTGGTGACCGCTGGAATGGTGCAGGAGGTGCTTCAGCTTTCCCTCTCGGACTAGCTGGTTCAGGTAGTTCTAGAGGTTCCTACAGTCCTCTGTGGCATGTCTGTGGTCCTGGTAGTATTGGCAGTAACGGTTCTGATTGCGCTTCTCAGGATCCCCCGCCATCTTATTCGGCCACTTGAAGTATGGTTCGTTCCTGATCTTTTCTAATACCTTATGTACTGGTTCCCGGAACACGGTGCTGACAGTCTGGGTACTGGTTGCCCCGGATTGTCCCACAAAATCCCTCATCGGGGGGGCATTATTATACCGATCCGATCTGAAATCCCTCATCTCTTGAGGGATAACCTTCTCCTTCCCCTTGTCTTGCAGCAGATCTTCCTCTACCCGCTTGTATTTATCGATCCGATCCATCAACTGCCGCACGTTAGCGGCGGGCTTACTAGTTAAGGACTTCCTCAGGCCATGCCCCATTGGTAGTCCGTTCTTGAATGTATTGATGGCGACATCGTCGAACTTGCCGTCCAGCTCATTGTAAATCTCCCAATACTTGTTCGAGTAGGCCTTGAGGGTCTCCCCTTCACGCACGGACAAAGACAGTAACGCGCTCATTGGCCGAGGAGGTCTTCTATTTGTAATGAAACGGGAACCAAAGGCCTGGGTCAGCTGTCTGTACGAGTCTATGGAATTCGTCTTCAAGCCGTTGAACCATCTCATTGCCACAGGTCCCAAGCTAGATGAGAAGACTTTGCACATCAGTGCCTCGTTCTTAGAGTGAACAGCCATCCTCTGATTGAACTGGCTCACATGCTCTACGGGGTCCGTTCTGCCATTGTAAACGGTGAAGGTTGGCTGCTGGAACCGCCGAGGGAGCATCGCCTCTTCTATACGACATGTAAAGGGTGACTTGGAGAGTTGGTCCAATACCCTACTCATGGCGTCACTCCCTAAGCCCCTAGGAGTTGGGCCATCACGTTTACGCCTCTGGTAGCGCTCCTCCTCGTGAGAGAAAGTCTCGCTCGGGGGCGTTCTTGACCTTTGCCTGTAGTGGTCATCACTTTCGTTGTCAGAGGGCAAGTCAGGGCTGGATTCGGATCGCCTTCGCCGTGCATGGCACAACTTTCTCTTCAAATCGTCTATCTCTCGCTGCATGGCCACCTTGTCATCTTTTCTCTGGAATGCGTGACTCTTAACTTCATCTGATCGCGTGGCCTGGCCGTTATCGTCCCTAAGGGTATGACTTCCGCTAGTTTGTGAGGTATGCCTGCTTCCCTCTCGAAATCGTCTGTTCTCCTCGTTTTGGCCGTGCCCCGAGTCGCCATAGTTACCCTAACGCTGGGATTTAGTCGGTTTAAGCTGATGGGAGTTCCCTTGGTGAGGGCCTGATCCTACTATGCTTGGCTGTTGTCCTCACTAACGCACGAGTTCTCCCCATAGACGGCACCAATTGTAGGGACCGGATTTGAGCACAATCACTGTTGGGTGAATGGATTCAAACTCAGTTAACCCAATACAATAAATTTGTAGAGCATGGGTTGAAGAACTAGGCCCTAGTGAGGATTATAGCAACTAAATATGGTTACAAGTGGACTAAAGTGTGAAAATCTGTCCTCGGCCCTCCTCTTCAGGAGTGGTAACTCTTATTTCTTCCGCTCTTTGCTACCAAGGCTTTTGTGGTCATACCAGTTGCTCTGATGTTCCCCGTCCCCTCTTCAGAAGGACTTCTTACATTATATATCCCCTTCTAGTTGATCGTAGCCCTCCATTTGTTGATCAAGCAGGCCATCACTTGAGTGCTTGTCCTATCAGCCATTTTCCCATTCTTTCTATGGGTTGCAGCAACCAAGGCTGCACTGTTCAGGGGTCTTTTCCTCATTAATGCGGTCAGAACGTTAGTTATGGTCATTTAATGCGGAGGTGACAGTTCCTCCCTGAACTGCTCCTTCATCATGCTTCTGTAGCTGCCACGCTATACCGATTCTTTCTCTTGAGATGCTCTAGAGACTCTCCTTGATGGTGTATTGCTCCTCCCTTTAATGGTCTCGGCTGTTCGAGGACAGAATCGTCCTCGGCGATACTTCTTGGGCACCTGGGCTTCTTACTTTCATTCTCGGATCCTCAATACCTCCTCAGCGTGGGCCTACGGGAATACCTCCTCGGCGTGGGCCTTAGGGCCCAGTACGAAGTGGGCCAGGACTGTCTAGCTAATTGGCCCCACACATTGCATGAATATTATAGTCTAGGAGTTTGTTAAAAAATTGGTTAAGATTAAAGTCCTAGTTTTGGGCGCATCTATCACAAGGAAGGAAATTCGCCAGTTTTGGATTATTCATTTCAAAAGCGTAAGAAACAAATTTTGTAGCTTCCCCAACTTATCTTTTATCAAAGGAATGTTTGAAAAGTCTTATCAAAAAAAAAAAAAAAAAAGGAATGTTTGAAAAGTAAATATTCTTTTTTGAAAAAAATTATTTGAATTTAAATTAAAATTTTAATTTTTAAAATTGGTATTGTACTTTTTATTTAAGAAATAATGTATTATATAATGTATCCTTAAAAAAAAAAAAGGATTTTCCAAAGAATATGTTTGGACTAGTTTATTTTCGATAGTTTATTTTGTTGAAATAAATTGTTAAAAAAAAAAAAATTTTAATCTTATCCCGCCACACCTTAAAATACATGAATATTTTGGCTAAAATTCCAATTGTATCATCTAAGTTTGGCTGAAATTAATTTTGGACTTTTAACTTTAATTTTGTTAAATTGAGTTCACTAAATTTCAAATTTATTCAATCTAAGTATTTTATTCAATTCCATTAAAAAATTACTGTTAAGTAGGAGTATATAGTTAACTAATAAAATAAGATTTCTGACATAAAAATATATATATATATATATATATATATATATATATTTGTAGGGTCACAATTTTGGGCCCAAGCCCAATGAAGAATTTGATGATGACCTAATGAACCCAATACAATGAATTTGTAGAGAAATGGGTTAAAGAGCTAGGCATTAATGAAACTAATAATGGCTACTATGGGTTTAGAGGATGATCAAGCAAGAACAAGACTCATTATATTGAATAAATTCACTGTCTGAAGAGATCATTTAGAGTATAAATCAATATAACTGTTTGCCAAATCAACTTTGATTACTACAGTGTTTCTTTTCTCCTTTTTTCTTCGATCCCCTTCTCATGGGTGGTCTTTCACATTATATAATTCCTTTCAGACCATCTTGATCCTACACTTGTTAATCATCTAAGCCCTCACTTGAGTTTATGTCCCATCAGACATCCTCTTTGGCTTTCGATGAGTTGTGATAACTGATACTGCATTGTTCAGGGGTATTCTCCACATAAATGCGGCTAGAAAAGTTGATGCAGTGCATTTAATGCGGTGGTAACAGCTTTTCCTTTAGATATTTATGAGTCCCTATCGTCTTTGTACTTGCCTGAGGCTCATCCTTATCGTTTGAAAGTTCATGAAAGGTCACCTAGATTGCCCAAATACAGATTTGATCAATATTCATAATATCCGAGAATGAGCTCTTTCTTGGATTATATTCCTCCATTCTTCCCTCGTGTGATTCTTAACTTTGGGGCCTCTCCCAATCACTTACTTCTCCTCGAACATGCCTATGTATTCAGATAAGGTCCAAGACCCAATATACAAACGTGGGCTCTTACCCCCCACAATATTTAATAAAAATAAATTTAAAAAAAGTGTAAACATAAAATTAAAAAAAATGAATTAAATAAACTTAAAATTTAAAAAACTCGATTAAACAAAAATAAAATAAAAAATTTGAAATAAGTTTCGGTCAAAGAAAGTATAATTTGCATAATTTTTTTATTTTAATAAATAGTTGAAGCCGGCCCAGTGCCAGGCCCAGGCCACTCAAGATGAGTGAGCACGACTTGTCAATTGTCTATAGTCTATAGGCTTAAACTGCTTTCTGAGTCTGACTTTGACGCAACGCACAGGCACGCACGCATAAGCATAAACACTCACACATACTCGCCCTCTTCACTCGTCACGCAAATCCCAATTTCTACAGCGTTAAAAGTTTGAGCAAAGCAGCAGAAGAAGAAAATGGAGTCGCAGCAGCAAGGTCCGGTGGTGAAGAAGAAGGAGACTCGGGGCCGGAAGCCGAAACCCAAGGAGGACAAGAAAGACGAATCTGCGAAGCCCAAGGAAGGCAAGAAGGCCCAGCAACAGCACCACCAGCAGCAGCAACAACAACAACAACAACAACAACAACAGCAACAACAGCAACAATCCGCTGTAGACGACAAGTACACTCAGTGGAAAACCCTCGTCCCTGTTCTCTACGACTGGCTCGCCAACCACAACCTCGTTTGGCCTTCTCTCTCTTGCCGGTATTTTCTATTTCTAGGGTTTTCATTTCCTTTTTCCCTTTCACTCACTCATTTCTTAGGGTTTTGTTTCTGTTTACTTTTTATTTATTTATATTTTATTGTTAGGGCTTTATTGATTTATTAATTTATTTAAAGACTGACTGAACTCAATGATTTAAATATAGGTGGGGCCCTCAGCTGGAGCAAGCTACTTACAAGAATCGCCAGCGTCTCTATCTCTCTGAACAGGTATTTTCTGCTCGTATCAATTCAATCCAATTAATTGCTTTATTAGCTATAATCACTGTGTGATTGATATCTAATTTTAATTCGTTACTTAATTTTTTTTTTTTTTTTAAAGAAAAGGATATAAGAACCTACTCTCTCTTTCTATTTTACGTCACATTTCATTAAAATATTAATTATTTTATTTTATTTTCTTAATTGTTTCTCTTTTCAAATAAAGAAAGAATTAAAAAAAAACTAAATACAAAATGAATAGTGTAAATTTACATGGTTATTATAACAGCCTGATGTGGGTGAATTTTAAGCTTGGTTGGCTAAAATGTGGTACATTTTTTTATCATACAAGCACTGATGCGGTGCTCTAATTGTTAAATTAAATATGTGGCCACTTAAGTATGTTTGATTGACTAAACAAGTTTATGAATTTGAAAATTTTCTCATTGTCTCAATTAGATAAATAGACTATTCTACAATCATAATCCTATTTTAAATACTAAGGCAGTGCTAGGACATTTCATGCGTACTGTTTTTTTTTTTTTTTCCTTCTCAATTTCAATTACCTGTTGTAAGACACAAAGAATCAATTTGGTTTTTAGATGATTTGAATCTTAAAATGTATTCTTTGACAATAAACTGTCAAGGTAAGAGCTTTTTGAATTTGAGCCTTAGATGTCTCCGTTGGAAGCACCAGGAGGTGCTAGTTGTGCTAAAAGAGCTTTTTATATACAAGTGTTTCTTGCGCGTGTGTGCTTATCATTGTAAATCTCTAACACTCGTATGATCTATTGTTGAACTCTGTTCTGATATTAATGCTGCAATTTGTTATTAGCTTGTCTTGTGTTAAACAAGTTTATGGGCCTTTTTTTTTCATATAAATCTTTTTCTTCTCTTTTGTTGTCAGACTGATGGTAGTGTTCCAAATACTCTGGTCATTGCAAATTGTGAAGTGGTCAAACCTAGGGTTGCAGCTGCAGAGCACATATCCCAGGTGACTCATTATTATGTTATGTTTCTGCTTTATTATATATTTTCCTTCTTGTACAATACTTTATTTTCAATAAGGTTATGTAATACAGCTAAATTCTGTTACCATCAATTTCTTTATTTTTCAGTTCAATGAAGAAGCACGTTCACCATTTGTAAAGAAGTTCAAGACCATCATTCATCCTGGAGAGGTATGAGCCGTGCATTCATTAATTGCACATAATAAATTCACCAACCTGCAAAAAAATAAAGAGGAATATCTATTTCTGGTCCCACCTTGTATTGAATCTAATTTGAAAGCATGCCACTATTATTTTTATGCAAACCAGTGGAAAGTAGATATTTTACGAAGTTATGTTTGTAATTATTCCTATGAAAAGGCTATTTGCGTTGAGTCTTTATCCAATTTTATTCGTTTTTGGCTCTACTGTCATAGATGATGGAAGTGCCTGCTTATTATTGAATCACTTGGTGCTTATTGCAGTAATTATTGAGTACCATTTTGCAGGTGAACAGAATCAGGGAACTGCCACAGAACTCTAAGATAGTGGCCACTCATACTGATAGTCCTGATGTATGTGCTGTACTAGACTACTAATTTTGTCATGTATATATATATTGGATTGAGGATATTATAGTTGTCTTTGATTTCTATGTTTCATTAATTTGAAATGTTTAATGTTTTTCATTGTTGGATTTTACTAAAACTCAGGTTCTCATTTGGGATGTTGAAGCTCAACCAAACCGTCATGCTGTCCTCGGAGCTACGAATTCTCGTCCAGATTTGGTACATATTTACTGTCAGAAAGTCTTTTTTCTCATTATAAAGTGCGTATTTTATTTTTTATTTTCTAATTTCTTCTTAAATTACCATTGATGGAAAATTCATCCATTATTGACTGAACAAAGGGCTTCACTTTGGATCTGTATTGTGATGTCACATTGCGTTGCTTTTGAAACCCTGGGATTAATCCCACTACAAAAAAGCGAATTTGATGAGTGCATTTGGTTTAGGGGACGTGTGGAAATCAGCCCTTTGTTCAATCATTGGGTCTCATGCTATTTGGATGGGTAACACTGGATTGGAGAAGTTCCCAGTCCTTGCTCCCGTGGGTTGTAAAAAGGCTATAAGAACTCAGAAGTTGAAACTAATCCTTAGGATTAGTTAAGTTAGGTAGTTGTCGGCCGATTTCCGCCATAGACTCAAGTAAAATTGACCTCAGTATTTGTTTTCAGTGAAGTTGACCAACCACTATAGGTCGATTCTTGAGTAGTACTTGATAACTTGAGGAATCCCCTCTATTCTTTAGATGTTATCGTTTATGTATTTAGCCAATGGCCTTTGGGCTAAATGGCATCACCACCCTCATAAGAATGGGGTTGTGGGTGAGGTTACGGGTTCAAGCCTTGGGAATGTGTGACCTATGTTCCAGTAAATTCAGTTGTTTACATTCCTGTTAGTAAGAGATATTTTACAAAAAATAAAATTTGACAGTGGTGTGGGAAATTTAATCCAAAAACAAAGAACTGTCTAGTCAGTATATTGTTTCTGAAGCTCTATGTATATATGAGGGAATGGTAACCACAGTACACAAACAGCCCAAAGAAGTAACTAAGCCAATCCTTGGAAAAAAAAAAAAACAGTAGCAACACAATTCTTTTGTTTATCTTCTGGATATTCTTGCATCACAACCTGTTTAGATAATATAATTAAATTGTGGGCCTTCTAGAATATATTTCTTGAGAATATTTTGATATTAGTTAAAAAAAAAAATGTCAGCCTGTAAATTCTCTATGGCCTGTACTTTTTTTTTATTTTTTTTATTTTTTATTTTCTGTTTATGATATGGACATTGAAATATTCTTCCTGCAGATTTTGACTGGACATCAAGATAATGCAGAATTTGCTCTTGCAATGTGCCCAACTGAACCCTATGTGCTATCTGGAGGTGGATTATTTATTTTTAATTATTTCTGCTATTTCAATTAGGTGTTGAAACTGTTGGGCAAATCTTTGTCCAGTTATTTCCACAACCATAGATGATATGAATTAACACCTTTTGATATCTAAGATAAAACATGGTTGTAATTTGAGTGAGCTAACTGTGCCTTATTCTCTGTTGGATATCATATGATGATTAAGTCGTCTTTTACCTTTGTTGGCATTTTTTATAAGATCAATTGTGGTAAGCTTGTTGTGGAAGTGTAATTTTTGTGATATTTTATGTTCTATAATATGTAATGTAGCATTGTGGACCTGTGGCCCTTGATGAATCTTGTTGAATGTTGCATCCCTGTAATTGTTTTTTGAGTCCAGCACAAATTGTCCTTTTCTTGTTATGTTTAATAGTTAAAGTGTAGTTACCTTGTGGAAGTCTAGTTTGTAACGTATTATTGTGGGCCTGTGGCCCTTGATGAATGCTGTTGAATGTTGCATCCCTGTAAATTTTTTGGCGTTCCAGAATGAACTGTCCTTTTTCTTATCATGTTTAATAGAAATGAGTTCAAGCAGAGTTTTCTTGTTGTGAAAGTGTAAGTTTTGTGAAATTACATTTTATAATATGCAAGCATTATAGCCTGTGGCCCTTTGATAAATCCTGTTGAATGTCAGATCCCTATAAATTATTTGGACTTCCAGCACAAACTGTCCTTCCTATTCTTATTATGTTTAGAGGAAATGAGTTTTTTTTTCTTTATCTGAAGAAAGAAAAGACTCATGAACATCTTCATCTGAAGAAAGATTATTGTTGCAGGGAAGGACAAGTCCGTGGTTTTGTGGAGTATTCAGGACCATATCTCAACGTCTGCAGGGTCTGGTGGCTCAATTACTAAGCAAAACTCTAAACCTGGGGAAGGAAATGATAAAACTGCTGATGGCCCTTCCGTTGGACCGCGGGGTGTCTACATTGGGCATGAGGATACAGTTGAAGATGTGGCATTCTGTCCATCGAGGTAATATTTGCATGATCTTTGTAACATGCATATCCAGGAGTGCTTTGTTATTTCTCTCTCAGAATTTGCTATTTTAAGTTTCATGTTTCATGTTAAACATGTGATTTTATTCATGCTTTCTAATTATAAACCCAAGTCTTGACATTGTTATTGCTTGGATGTGCTTAAAACTATTCTCTACACACCATATTTAAGGTGAGAATTGGTGTTCCCTGTATCAGAGGTGGAAGCTGAAATTCTTGCATATCATGGGAATTGATATGCTTATGTGATTGGAATTCTCAGGAATCTTGTCAAAAAATAAAATAAAATATTTTCAGTTTCTAAGAATCAACAATCCCCACCTTGAATTCCTAGGTTGCAACTTCTATTGAAGTGCTTTTGGTTTATTCTTCATTTTAATCACAGCAAGATATTAGCTTTTGAGGTTTAAAATTTGTTCCTATTTCTGACACCTTTATATCTCTGCTGAAGTGCACAGGAGTTTTGTAGTGTAGGTGATGATTCTTGCCTCATATTATGGGATGCACGAGTTGGTTCTAGCCCAGCTGTTAAGGTTATGTGCCCCATGTTTTTTTTTTCTCCCCTTCAATGATGGCTATTTTTTGTTTTTGATTTGGGGTTTTTGGTTATGCATTATCATCAATGCCTATTTTGAATCTCAGAGATTTCTGTAAGATAAATTCTTGGCTTCTGTTGAATTAAATTTGGCACTTTTTTTGGTTTGTTTCTGGTGACAGGTTGAAAAGGCACATAATGCTGATCTTCACTGTGTTGATTGGAATCCCCATGATGATAACCTTATTCTAACTGGGTATGTTATAATTTCATGTTTCTTTCTATTTTGCCATTTCTTTGTATTTTGGGCATGTGATGCTCTTCTGGGTTTGATGGTGCTTCCTTATGGTTTGCACTGGTAGGGAGTTACTTCAATTCAGTAGATAAATTCAAATGTTGTACTTTTTGTCCAGGTCGGCAGATAACTCTGTTCGTATGTTTGATCGCCGAAATCTCACTTCAAATGGAGTTGGGTCACCTATCTATAAATTTGAGGGTCACAGAGCTGCTGTTCTCTGTGTTCAGGTAATAATGAATCTTCTTGTTGTCTTTCTTAATTCTCATTCGTCTACTTTTTTGGGAGGTATATTTGTTTCCTGAAGTGCTAATCTGTATCTTTTGTTATTCTCCTATTCCAGTGGTCTCCAGACAAGTCATCTGTCTTTGGAAGTTCTGCAGAGGATGGTCTCTTGAACATCTGGGATCATGAGAAGGTAAAAAATTTGACCTGTACTTATCCAAGTTTCATTGCTATTACATGTGTCTTGGATAACATATGCCCTGTCTTTAAAGTCATATGCAGCATCTTTTCTGGTTGTGTGCCTGGTTGATCGTTTTGCTGCTTTTCATGTTGGGTGTGTATGCTAAAATGTATAATCTTTTCTCTCTCTTTGGCAATCTCTTATTTTATATTGCAGGTTGGTAAGAAGGTAGAGCGAGCAGCAAGAAGTCCAAGTTCTCCACCTGGTTTGTTTTTCCAGCATGCTGGGCACAGGTTTGAATATGCTTTTCTCACCCCATTGACTTACTCATGAAAGACTTTCCAGCTATATGAGGTCTTAGCTACAGGATTGTTTTTCTACTGTCAGTTGTACCTTTGACCAAATCTTCTTCTGAACCAAGCTATCATGTATATTCTAATCAACTTGATATATTAATTTATTTTTTGTTTCCTTGACTTATTGACCTGAATCAAATGCCACTTATTGTTTTTATGGGTGTGGGTGTGGGGGATACCCACCCAATGGTTTATGAACCCACAACCTCCCCCTTGAACTTATAAGGGGTGGATGTATCAGTTGAGCTAGAGCTCATTGGCAATTAAATGCTCCTTAGTGAACTTGTTGGTTGTTGTTTCATTTATCTTCGACCTTATTATTTTTCTTTCTGCTTATCCTGTATTTTCTGTCATCTCATCTTCATCCATATGTATATTTAGTTTACAAGCAAAATAGCTATTAACTAATTGCTTTGGTTTACTAGAGACATCGACATATTATATTGTTTTAGCTTGGTGGAAAAAAAATCATTTTCCTGAGGATTCTTTCAAATAGAGATAGTGAATTAAGTAACTAGGAGGGTGGTTCTAACCCCCCCTCTTCTATAGGGGTCATCTATAAACCAGGTTTTATTTTGAATGCATTCAAACAGAAAAGCTGACATAGGTGTTAATACACCATCCAAGAGGGGGTGGTTTGCAATTTTAAATTGTGAAAAGCTAATCTTGCTCTTCATTGAAAGTTTCATCATGGTAATTTTACTTTGCTAACTTGACTAGTGCTGATCAGAGGTATTGGTTGTTATAAAATTATATTTTTCTGAATGAGATATGCTAAGATCTCCATGTAGCATCAAAAACCTTTGCAAATTAGGAGACAATTTGATGTATGTTGTCTGTAACGGTTAATATATTCCAATTTCAAAAGTCCACCTTTGATTGCTTCTCTCTTAGGAAATTTCAATGCATGTTATGAGATGCCTAGCATATAATGTTGCTCTTTTTACAAGTCTTGGCTTATATGGTTTGATCAGATAATTATGAATTTTTTTTGAGGTTTATAGATAGAGTTATTCAAAGTGTTTGTTTATCTGATTTACTCATAAAGTCTTCACTTTTATGCAGGGACAAAGTTGTTGACTTCCATTGGAATGCATTTGATCCATGGACAATTGTTAGTGTGTCTGATGATTGTGATACCACTGGTGGAGGAGGGACATTGCAGGTATCAGGATGTTGATTTTCATTTAATTATTTCCTTGCATAAGCTTTTAAAATATGAATATGTAGGTGACCAGGAGGGAAATTAATTTAAGAATTCTTTGTCATTTAAACTTGCACACTGGGAAAGAAGGGCAACTTGTGAGAGATGGATATAGGATCGATGCAAATGGAGGAAATAAGCTTGGAAATATATCCCATAATTCGTTGCAATATCATTGTACAAAAATTTTTCAGGATGGTTGCAAAGAGTTTTACTAGAAGAATAACGTTTAAATAGAGTTATAGTGATGAAAATTTTAAAACTTAGTATTCATAAATGCTTGTCCTACCCGGTATATTCATTTGATTATTTGAATGTGGTGAGATGGAATAGCTTCACATAGTAACCTTTTCAATCTACTTTTATTCAAGAAAAAGGAAATACCTCTTTCCTTTCCAGTCCTATCTTTGATTTGTAATTAATTTTATAGAAAAGTTCTCCTTGAGTTGTTTCAGGGGACTTCAATTGAAATGCAAAATAAATTAATTTGTGCAGATATGGCGGATGAGCGATCTGATCTACAGGCCTGAAGAGGAGGTTCTAGCAGAGCTTGAGAAATTCAAGTCACATGTGGTTTCTTGTGCTTCAAAGGCTTGAGAGTCCTGAAAAAGTTGAGCACCTGTAAAATAACAGGAAGCAAATCTTTGTAGGAGCTTACTATATGGATTTAGAGACTTTTGTATCTAGGCGGGGAAATTGCTAGCAATGTTTTTGTAGTAATGCTTCTGCAGACATTCAAGGTGACAGCGATAGGGGTGTAGGAAATTTCTTGAGTCTCCAGAGATTCAGGCCAGGAAATGGCTGTTTACATTGGGCCTTTCCGGGTCATGTTCAATTTAGTAAAACTATTACCTCCATTTAATCTTTTGCTCAAATTTTAGTAAAACTAATACTGATGAGTACTTTCTGAGAACAAAAAGAAAATGTGATATGCTTTTTTACCCAAGGCAGCAAGGGGGCCGTTAAGAAGGGCTGTTTGCCCATAGGCCGCGTCTCTTGCCGCTTGGAGAAGTGCCAGTTCTGGCACTGCAGCCCAATAGCAAGCCTTCTGGTTTGTCATCAAAATATTTCGTAGGTAAGTGTTTCTGGAATTGGTGTGTTTCCATTTTCCTATTCATAAGCACTAGTTCTGAAGTTTTACTAATTTCAGTACCTCTAGTAAGAAAAGGATTAGGATATATTGACGTCAAAACTTCAATAACAAAAGTACACATGATTTCAATTAGGGTTTTACAAATCTGTAATAAGGACTCGGATTCATGTTGCAACTATTGTGTGATTATCAGCTGGTAGAATTTGTATTGCATGCGAAGTGGAATTCCTCCTGTTTAGTTAAAAGTAAATAGTCGGAGTTATATGAGAAAAGGTACAGTGTTTTGTTTGTAGCTATTGGAACTAAGTAAATATCTTTGTTTTGTTTTGTGGTTGTGGAATTGTACAACGAAGATGTTATATATGTTACTAAAGAACAATCGTTAAGTTCTCGGCCGTTGGGTTTGGTAACCTCCTTCTAACCTTATGGGATGAATTTTTCGGTTTCTAGATTAAAGATCCTCACACGAAATCACAGAAAAGGCAACTAGGGTTTACAGGGAGAGAAAGGATGTCACTTTGATGGCTCTTTCATCCTTTTTAAGGAACCTTCTTTTTTGTTGTTAGCCAAAATGTTAGCAGAGGCTTGGGGCATTGTATTCCCCAAATTAATGTGAACTTGATTTTGCCCTGATTTAATGCACCCTTTAATCAAAGCAAAGACAAATATATATATATATATATATATATATATTTATATCTGTATGTATATTTTTATTCAATAATTTGGGGATGAAGGAATTTTAACTTTAAACGTCATAGTTTTAGTTGAGCTACAAAACTTTCAGTAAAAATTTATAAATAGAAAAAAACTATACCCTTTTTTTTTAATAGGGAAAAAAGAGATAATTTAGATCTAACAATTTAGACTTTATATTATTTTGAATTATAACAATATAAATTATTATATGTATAATATGAATATATTACCATAAAATAATTAAGATAAGATGAAGAAGATCAACACAAAGAAGAATAAGATGCAAGCATTTCAAATTTAACTCAACTGTAAAGTCCCTGATGATTGATTAAGAAATTGGGGTTCAATCCCCGCTTACATTAAAAACCGATTGGTGTCTTGATCTGATGATAAAGAGCTATCATTGGGATGTAATTTCATTCATCCTCTTGATCTTCCTTCCCTTTCGTAGAAAATCCGATGATGTTATTTGTATATTCCTCACCAACATACTCCATAGGTCGCTTACCATGGGATTTAGAGTCAGCGCTGAAAATTATTGATAAAGATGAATTATTGTCAAATTTATTGAAAGTAAGACTTCATATTAATTGAACAAAAAGTAAAGAGATTTTTTTTTTTTTTTTTTTGAGAAACAAAGTAAAGAGATCAATATATTAGAACATGAATATTTGTGCACAAAATTCATAGTTTGTAATATATATGGGATGTTAATGAATGCCCTTAGGAAAATTGTTAATAAATCATTTTAGGAAATTTTTGACAAAACTTTTATAAAAAATATAAAAAACCGTCAAAAAAATTAATTATTTTTTCTTTTACCATAACAAGTTCCCAAAAATATATCTTGAATGAATGCCCAATGCCTTTAGGGTATTTGTTAACTTTTCCCTATATAAGTATAGATTTTTTGTAATAGAGTATGATGTTTTGTCATGTAACGCATTCTCTTA
The DNA here is from genome assembly GCA_032727855.1 of Quercus ilex subsp. ballota. Lineage (NCBI taxonomy): Eukaryota > Viridiplantae > Streptophyta > Magnoliopsida > Fagales > Fagaceae > Quercus > Quercus ilex. Next base: position 60,052,300 of record CM064909.1, on the reverse strand, counting down.
GATTCTCTTTATTTAGGATTCCACCTTATTTCATTTATATCAAAACATTAATTTATTGAATTATCTAATAGAGTAAATGCATATATTAATTATTTATAATTGTGCATTAATTATTTATATTAAATGAATTTATATAATTACTGTAGGGGTAAAAGCCCAAATCCAGTGTTAGGCCTTGGGCCTTGGCTGAGAACATGGGTGATCCGAGGACGATTCAATAGTAGTAAATGGTTTAAGCTCAGAGCTTCATGAGTATGATATGCATGGAAGGGTGGTCCGAGGAGGAATACCTCCTCGGATAAGCTAAACACAGATCTGATGTAAATCCTAATGATCAAGGCGACCTTCTAGGAAGCTCCAGTGATAGGGACGTGCGTCGTAAACGTACAAGAAAGATGAGAACTCAAAAATATCCAAGGGAAAGCTACTACCACCGCATTGAATGCTCTGTAACTAACTCTCTGACCGCATTAATGAGAAAGTGATCGCTGAACAGTACTTTTTCAGCCTTATAACCACCCCCAAAGACTTCTGGAGGAGGCTGGTGGGACAAGTATCAGCATAAGCAACCAATCGTACACGTGTAGAGCCAAAATTAGAGAAGAAACATAGTATAAATTAGTGGGGAAAATCAAGAAAGAACACTGTAGCAATCAACATTGTACTTGTAATCTGTTTAATTGATTTATATGAAAACTTATCTCCTCGGACGGTGAATTCATTCATATCAGTGCTTCTTGTTTATGCTTAACCATCCTACAAATCCATACTAGCCGTTGTCCAACTCATTAGGGCCTAGTTCTTTGACTTACTTTCTACAAATTTATTGTACTAGGCTCACTAGGCCGATATCTCATGCATTTTGGGCTTAGGCTGTAAAATGTGATCCTATAATTACTTTTATAACTTAAGAAACTATTTTTACCCGTGAATTTGCTAAAATTGATATGAATAAGATATGACATTCTTACTCATATGTAGTTGCTTTGAATTACAATAATTGACATAAAAACCATCAAAATTTAAATATTTGTTAATTTACTAAGATTAATCTTAACCATTTAGATTTCTTAACTCCTTTCAATGACATATAATAACCAACATTGTAGTATTTATTCTAGGAAATTTAAAAGATTACTAATAGGATAAATATATTTATTTTTTTTATTAATTATTTAAGTATAATGAAATTTTGATGTCATTTTTCTAAGATTTATATGAGAAATAATTGATTTAAAATATGATATTTTTACTCAAATTTAGTTGCTTTTGCAATAATTGAAACAAAGTCCCAAAAAAAAAAAATGAAAAAAAAAAATCAATAACACACAATCAAGAATGTAAAAAAATAATTAAAGGATATTTGCATTTTTATATTATCAAAAAGATATTTTCATTCTTGAGTTGGTATTAAACATGTTTATTTATATCATGCAATTTAAAAATTTGTAAATACATGTAGTATGATCAAATCATTACACACTCTTATTGTCTTTGTATTTTATCTATAAAAAAGAACAGTAAATATTACAATTTTTTTACAGTAAAAATTACAATTTTTTACAAGAAAAATTATTAAAATATTTTTTTTTCCGTATATCAATTGTTGGGGGTAAGACGATTTGAATTCTAAATGTTTTCATTGAAAACACCGGGAGGATCCAATTGGTTAGATTACAAGACTTGACGAAAAATATTAAAATATTGAAAGAAATTAATAACAAGTTAGTGATATTTGTGTTAGTGGCACAAAAAGTCTTTCGAATATTAGAAAACATAATTTTTTTTTTTTTTTTTTTTGCTTTTCAATAAAAATTCTTGTTTCGTTAATATTTTATTTCTTTTCAACAATTTTTTTCCTTTTATAGGTTTGAATCTTTATTGAGTGATAAAATAATGAATATTTTATTTTGTTCTTTTTCAGATTAAGATTGACATATAACACAAAGAAGAGTCTATTAGTTGTGATGATTATAAACAATAGTTAATTAGTTATAAAAAATAGTTATCGAATGTCACAAAGGGATAATAACAAAGCAATAAATCATTGATAACGAAAATAACATTATGATTATGATTGTACCTAGATTCTCCAGGTCCATTAAAATTTGTAATAAAGTTTTCGTGCTGATAAGCTTCCAACATTTGATCTATAGTCTGGATGTCAAACGGTTTCACATCTGTACCTTCTTCCAACGTTGACGGATAATTATATCCATCATCGGAGTTTTTCTTGTCACCTACATATTCACTAGGCTAGAATTGTACAAAATTAAATGTCAATTGCTTAATAAGTCATAAATATCAAATAATAGATTTGCCTAACCATAAACATATATTCTTTAATAATAATAAAAAATCTAAAATCATAATCTTACTAGGTTGGGCAGGATTGGTGACAAAAGCTTAAACCCATCTATTTGATCATGTTGCACAGGAGTTGGAGCCAATGGTGGCTTTGATGCAAATGAAGAAGTATTTGCTAAGTTTTCTAATTTCTGATTTTGTTGCTCGAGCTTCTCTCTCCCCCGATAAATGGCAAGGTGTTGATTCACAATATTTAGTTGTTTTTCATAAAACTCAACTTGGGACTTAAGGTTACTGATAATACCTAAACAACCATTCACTGGATCATTTCTCCTTGCATTACCCTCCATTAGGATTGATTCAGCAGTGGCTTGCCTTTGGCTCGGCTCAACTGCGTTCATGATCTTTAGTATGTTGCTCACACCAAAGAGCCTGTGGGCATTTTGAAACTCATGATACCTACTAGCTGGAAAGTATGGAGCTAATTCACAGTTTTGGTCACATTTCTTCCTTTGGTGTTTACATGAGGAGCAAGCAGAAGGATTTCCACCTTCCCTATTCATTGTGTTCTAAAAGTACTTACTAGATAAACTAGTAGAAGAGAAAATGTGAGTAGGCGTTTTTCTTTTCAACCAAACAGCAGCATATAAGTGAGGGTTAAGAGCTTGTGAATATCATAAAATGGGACTAAACACAAAGAATCATATATATTTAGAATTTGAGTTAAATGGGTAAGATCGCGTTAGATTTTATATAATATTTTGGTATCTTGATATAAATGGGTTAGATATTGCACAACTCAACCTCAACAAAAATTGAAAGTTTTTTTTTTTTTTGGTTTGTTTTTACTCTCAGATGAAGTTCTACTATAACCTTATCTTAGTGCATATGTGTGTAAAGCTTCTTTCTAGAAACTTGAACCTTGACTCTTGCCTCTCACACCTTATAAGCACTTATACTTATGGAGTGACCATCACGTCAAGGATGTACGGTGGTTTGGAGTTTTAAGAAGCCAATTGTCATATTAAACAGTTACAATTCGTATTCAATACCATATAATAAAAACTTTCCATGTTTGTACGAAAGTATTTCTAGGAAACATGAGAGAGGATTATTTTAGAAGGAGCCTTTTGTATTATAAATGTGGTTTCTTATGGGATTATCTTTCTAGAATACAAATTTCCACAAGAGTATGGAATTAAAAAAAAAAAAAAAATTGTAACAAGAATTTGAGACTACTTTCATAAAAAAGAAGTCCTTGCAAGTTGACATTATAAGTAATTGCCCTTCATAGTGATTAATGATCATCCTGCACTTGTAAAAGAATTCTCAATTATTAGGAGAAATTACACTTTACTATCTTAAACTACACTTCATATTATACTTTGTACCCTAAACTTTTCAAATGCACATTTCACACTCCAAATTATGACATTTGTTACATTTTGCACCCCTGACATTAAGTTTGTTGTTAACTTGGACGTAAATTCAAAACTTAGGGTGCAAAAAGTAATCAGGAATATAATTTAAGGGGGTAAAATGTAATTTCTCTTTTGTTTTTAAGGAATTGAGAAGAAGAGCAATTATGTTTTTATTTTTATTTTTTATTATGCAGTATCACACTTTTTTATTCAAGTTTAACGACAAACTTGATGTCGGCTTGCAAAATGTAATAAAGAATATAGTTTATAGTGTAAAATGTGCATTCGAAAAGTTTAAATGCAAAGTGTAATCAGGATATAGTTTAGGATGTTAAAATGTAATTTTTCCTAATTATCGAGGAATACACCTAAATCATTTACATGGTTTATGAGTGTTTAGTCGGAGGAGAATGTTCTATTAAGTAATTACTACAGATAATAAATTAATTAGATTAATGACAAAAAAATTGTTTATGTCATAATGTAACTATATCTTGACTTTTAAGCAATAAATGAAAATAAATTATTGCTATTACTATTACATTCTTTATGAGTGTTGGTTTAATTGGTAAGGTCTTTAGACATTAAATAAGAAACTCATGATCTGTTAAAGGATCTCCATTTGAATAAAGTAATAAAAAAATAAAAAATAAAAAAGAAGAAGAAGAAGCTAAGGCCTTGTTTGGATTTTGCAAAACTGAGTTTTGTTAACTCATAACCCAAAATCTGTGGGGCCCACATAAGGAAACATTGTTTGGATAATTTTTTGTTTGTTCACTCAGTTAACGAAACTGAGTTTTTTGAGTTTTGGGTTACCAATTTAGGAAACAGCCCAAGCTTGTTTTCAAGTTATGGGTTTGTTAACTCAGTGGCAATTTTCGTAATTTTTCTTTCCAAATGGGTCCCACATCAGTGTGTAGTTACATCACTGCAGACCCATAGAAGCTCCAACGGATACCTAAGCTCACTTCTTCATCTCACTATCCCTTTTCATTCTCCCAAACCCATAGCACACTTCAACAATTGAAGTAGAGCTCCAGTTCCGCCGATCAGCACCTTCAGCCCGAGATATACACACAGCTTCGTTCACCAATTCCCTTTTTCAGTGAGACGACATCTACGACAAAAAAAAAACAAAAAAAAGAAAAAAAGAAAAAAAAGAACCAAGAATAAGACATACCCAGGTGTGAACGAAGCTGATCAGCATCTTCACTTGATGTGCTTAAACCCCTTCTTGAACCATCGATTCTCCATGATTTCCGATATAGTAAACCGGGTTTCAGGGTTTGTATCAAGAAGCCGAGTTAATAGCCGAAGCAACTCAGGCGAAAACCACCTCGAACACCGAAACTCACCCTTGTAAATCTTCTTATACATAGACATAATGTTTTGGTCATGATCGGAACTCGAAGTTGGGGAGTGACGAACTGGGTTTTGGTAAAGTTGGGTTTTGGCTTTTGGGGTAAATGGGATGAGGAGGGGACAGGTGGGGTTCTGATAGCACAGGGAGCAATGGTACCCAGGTCAAAATGTGGGTCCTACTTTTTGGAGTTTTTGGAGTTGAAAACATGTTTGGGTTTAGGTGCCAAACAGGTTTAGGTGATATTTGAGAATTTTTGAGTGATATAAACTGAATTATAGGGTGATGGGTGATGATATTTGAGTGATGGGTGATGAGTGATCAATTTTTTGCAGCCAAACAGGGCCTAAGTTTCCTTAAATTGATAAAGCCTTTGAATAATAAGAAAGAATAAATTTCCTTAAAATAAACCATGTTCCAGTGATTAATAATTAGGGACCAAATGGATACAGATTTCTTTGTCACTCTTTCCTATATGGATTTGGTCTTTTATAAGACCTGTGGATGTCCCAGATTATAATTTATATGAAAATTATTTGTAAAATATTATCTTTATGGTTCATGCATATATTAGGTGGTCTTATATTTGAGAATTTGTTATATTACGTTATTAAAAAGGTGGAAAATGTGAATTACTATGATTGATATAATTTAGTATATGATATTGTTTGAATGAACTCACAATATATAATTATTTTGACTAATTTAATTGCATACTTATTATTTTATCATGGCGTATATTGTTTAATTTGCTTTTGTTTACTGGTTTTTGTTTCAATTATTGCAAAAACAACTAAACTTGTGGTGGAAGGCTAAATGGAGAGTATTCTATTTTTTCTTCTTAAGGAATGTGCCACATGACAAAGCCTTAAGCTATTGCAACCTGAAATAAAACTTGCGAAACAAAATTATTAGCTGGAAATTTGGGATAACATATACTTGGTGGTAAGCTTTTTATGGTGCAACATATGTGTGTGTGTATATATATATCTTGCTAATTGGTTGCCCAAATATTTATTAAAATTTTAATACTTAGAAAATTAAATTATTTATTTTTGAATATAAATTTCTAATAAAAAGTCAATAATTCACTCAACCTTTGTTTAGGTGGAAAGTTGAATGAATCAATTCATTAAAAACATTGTCTAGGTTGAAAATTAAATGAATAATACATATTTCTCTTTCAAAGAATAGTGACACGAAGCACTAACTTAAAGGCGAGGTAGAAGGCAAAATGAAAAATTTCTCAAAAAAATGCGCCAAATATGAAGTTCTTGCTTTTATATATATATATATATATATATATATATATATATATTATGACTTATAATGCTTATTATGTGTTATAATATTTATGAAATTAACTTCAATTATTTTATATTATATCATTAGACAGAAAAATTAACTAAGAATATGAACTAATTACTTGAGTGAATTGTAACATATTTAATTATTTCACTAACTAAGTAGACAATTATCTTTTTACATTCTTGATTAAATGAGATTTTCTTTTATCTTTACTGTACTTTGTTTCAATTGTGGTCAAAGCAAAATTTGAGCATGAATGTCATATTTCAAGTAAATTGTTTTTCTTATAAAAATCTAAGAAAAATAATCATAAAAATTAGTTTCGCATAAATAATTAGTGCACCACATAAAAAATTAATATATGAAAGTAATGCATTTACATTTATTAATATTCTATTTAATTACATAGCATGCACTTGCGTATATTCATTTTTATTGGTGTAGGGTCACGATTTGCAGCCCAAGTCCTAAAGATATGGGATATGAGCTCAATGAGCCCAGTACAATAAATTTGTAGAGAGTAGGTGAAAGAGCTGGGCTTTTTCAACAAGCACGAAAACACACTTAAGAGTTGATGAAATCAGTGTCCGAGGAGATGAATTATGAATTAAATCAATATTTCTGAAAGCTAACGTAGTTGTTAGTGCTACAGAAATTCTTTTTCTCTTCTCCTTTTCTATTTTTTTTTAATATCCCCCACTCTTATGGGAGGTCTTTTACATTATATAGTTCATTTCAGGCCATTAAGACCGTACACTTGTTAAGCATCTAAGCCTTTACTCGAGTACATGTCCCATCAAACATCTTCTTTAGCTCTCTGCGAATGGTTGTAGCTAAGATTGCATTGTTCAGGGGTCTTCTCTACATAAATGTGGTTAGAAGAGTTGTTGCAGTGCATTTAATATGGTGGTAGCAACTTTTCTTTTGGATATTTTTGTGTTCATATCACCTTTGTACGTTCTTGAAATTCATCATGATTATTATTGGAACTCCCTAGAAGTTCACCTAAATTACCCAAATGTGTGCTTAACCGATACTCATCGTATATGAGAAGGAACTACTCCTCCGATTATATGTCTCCATTCTTTTCTTCCGTGATTCTCAACTTTGGGGTTTCTTCTAATCATTTGCTCCTCCTCGGACATACCCACGCCCTCGAATAGGACCTAAGGCCCAATATATAAATTTGAGCTCTAACCCCCACAATAGCCTCTCAAAATTCTAATTTTTCCCTCGCACCCGAGGAGAAAAAATGAGATTTTGATTTGCCTTAGAAATGAGGGCTAGAAATGTAATAATACCTGAGTCTACACGTGTGGGCGTATAGTTTTAGGCGCTTCATCATTGCTACTGATGTTTCGAAATTCACAAAGCGTCATCAATTGCTCTAGGCGGCGCTATATCTTTGGCATCCAACGGTGAAATATTGATCCAACGAGTGATATTTTTCATCAGAGTTTGGGCGGGATAACTCCCACTCATTTTCTGCCACCTATATAAAGCCTCACAGGATATCATTTTTCCTTTACAATCTCTCAAACACTCCAGCGGACTCAAGCGTTCAAACTCACAAAAACTGTTAAATCATCAAACTCTTGTTTCTTTTGAAATCCTTGAGAATCCTTCCAAAGATTTCAAGGATCATCCTCCACCTTAGTTTGTGTAAGTTCTAACTTCTTCGAACCCTTCTTTTTCTCCTCGGCCTTTAATTCTCATTTCCCAGTTGTCGTTTCTAGTGCTTTCCATTTTTAGTTGTTTCAGATGGGTAGATTAAAGTATCTAGTGGATAGCCCTGCCCTGATAGAGATGTTTAAAGAAACGTATCACATACCGCAGGAAGTAGCCCTGTGGTACTGTCCCCCGGAAGGAATAGCCATTGACCGAGAAGTGGGAGAAGTCATAATCCCTATGATAGCTTTCATAGAAGGGGGAATGACTCTCCCCATGGGTCGCATTACAAGAGATTACCTTCGTAACCATAGGATTTGTCCACACCAATGCGCACCTAACCTCTTTAGGATCCTAGGAGCGGTTGACGCTCTGAACCAGCATTTAGGCTTAGGGCTCACCTGGCTCAACATAGCCCATATGTACGAGTGTCATAAACAAAAAGGGGCAGAATTTTACCTTAAATCCCGATCCGACATCGCTCATCTCTTGCCTTCCCAAATCTAACAAGGGGATGAAAGATGATTACCTGATTGTCTTTGGAGCGTGGCATGACGGTTTTCATTGCCCAACCCAACCAGGAGAGCCAAGTGGGATATCTTAGATTTAGGTTCCCTAACAATAGATTTAGGTTCCCTAACAATAGATTTAGGTTCTTCATTATCGGCTTTGCTCTATTTCTCTATCTTAGTGCTTTATTATTCACTTATATGCTTTCCCTTTTTTTTTTTTTATTTTTTTTTTTTATATAAATTTCTGACTATGCTTAGCTCTATTGTGATGTTAACAAATAAAAGGCACGTAGCTCCTCGATTCAGTTTGATCAACGTAGCAGCCCTCAACTACCTACTTAGATCCCAGATTTTTGCAAGTGAAGACGGGCAACTTCGGGCTGTCCATTTAATTTTGGATTTCAAACCCCTTTCAAACAATTTTCAAGAGGTCGGCAACGCTATAAGGGCAAATGATTATCGGCTGGCTCAGATAGATGTCTCTCGGCCTAATTTCTTGGCGCCATACGACCTTCCACCAGTTGATCACCCAGTCCAACAGGGTGTTCCTTTGGCCACCCCACTGATTCAACAAGTACCCCTCGGAGTAGCAGCAGCTGAAGAAGGGATTGCATCTTCTACTTCCTCGCTTGAAGAAGAAATTGATAAATTTCAATTCGAAGAAGACGAAGCACAGGGAGTACAAGCGACTTTAATATTGGAGGCCGAAGAAGAATCGGATAGATATTCAAGTGTCCACGCCCCTACTCCTGTGATTACTTGTTTGGAAGACACTTCAGACGAAGAAGCAGAAGACATGGCTTCGAAAGCAGATGGCAAGAGTTTAAGGGAACTCATGAAGGGGAGGAATAAGGTACTCGCTGCTGACCTTGGCTTGAAGCCAATCCCGGAGCTGAAGAAAAAGAGGCCGAACGAAGCCCTTAAAGAAGGCGAGCTGGGCGCTTCGAAGGGGAACAAGCAGCAAAAAATAGTTAGGGACTAGCGAGGTAAGAGGTCTTCCTCCGTTGAGAGTCGAGAGGATCCTCTTGCGGCTGATGTGCACTGATCACTGCGCATATGGGCTCCTAAACTGGAGTTAGATGGTGCCCCTCTCACTTGGGACACCTCAGTTCGAAACTATGAAGGAGTGTAGGCAGGCCATATTGTTGAGGCCTTGGAGCAGCCACTTCTCCTGCCAAGAGATATGGAGGCTTATAGGCTTTAGTCAGCAAGAACTTTTCCTATCCCTGAAGAGGGATCTGGCTATGGTAAGTGATTCGATCCATTTCTCTTAGTAAATATTTGATCGTTTTTACTCATTCCTCTTCTATATTTTACACTGAATTTTCCATTTCTGTTACATAGATTACCCAACAAGTTTACGGGGCCATGGAATGAGTTAAAGATGCCCGCAACGAAGCCAAGGCGGAAGCCCATTCTCGGTCCGAGGTCGAGAAAACTTTGGATAATCTTAGGGAGAATAAAGCTAAGCTGTCTGAGCAGCTGATAGAGGCGATTAAAGTCAGGGACAATGTTGATGCAGGCCTCAAGATTGCAGAAAGGCAGGCCGAAGATCAACGCCAGCAGTTGCATTTAACTGAAATTAATTTGGCCACAAAGAGGCAAATGGTGAAAGATCTTTGAGCCGAGCTTCAAAGAGTGAGGGAGGATGCCCAAATGGCTAAGGAGGCAGCCGAGGCGGAAAAGCAAGCATCATACAAGATTGGGGTGGAAGAGACTCAAGTTAGGCTCACAGAGGAGCTCTCTAGGGTATGCAGGGACTACTGCGATGTGTCTTGGGGTAAAGCCCTTGATGCTGCTGGAGTCCTTGCAAATTCTGACTTAAGGCGACTTGAAAGCATCTATTATGATCCTAAGATTTGTGAGCTCCCAAGTCCTGACTCCTCTCACTTCAAGCAAGCTCTAGGGGCGTTCGAACAACCATTGGTGAGCCAAGCCCCTCCTCCTGCTCCCCTTGAAGCTTCTAAGGAATCGGTCCAGGCTGGTGGCCAGGGTAGGAAAGCTGAAGATCTTCAGGACAAGGGTAAGGACCAAGGCAAGAAGAAAACTCATTCTGAATCCAAGGACCAAGCCCCATATGATGCTGCCTTCTAGCCAAACCAAACTATTGACCCTTTGGCCTCCAAAACGAAGACTTAGATATTAAGACTTTTATTGTTGTTTTGGTTGGTTATTGTTTTTTTGTTTATTTTTTTGTTTTTGTTTTTAAGGGAGTGTAAAATATTTTCCTTTTGATCAATGAAAGCATTCCTCTTTCATTTTCTATATCTTCATTGTACACTCTATAAGATTTAGTGTCATTGCAAATAACATTAATTTATTGCTACTCTAACCTTAATAGAATCAATAACAATTCCTTGCTAATGGTGCAAATAATTTAACTAAGTGCTAGAAAAAACTGGTTCGCATAAGAATTAGTAATGAACCTGGCAAACAATGGAAGATAAAGTTGCCTTTTACATCCTTCCATACTTAAGTAAACCATTCAGGACTTTACTTTACTCGGAGTTGTTAATCTAAAAACTCAGTTAAAGCTTTAGGCATGTTTTGTAACTTAGTGACTTTACCTGGATTGGGCTCTGTTTAACACTTACAAGGAACACCACTGAGTGTTAATTTCACCCAAGTATGTGGCCCGAGAGACTTAACATAATTTAGGATTCGTTTAAACACTTATGAAAATTGTAACAGAGTGTTAACCAACTCATATCATCTGGTCCAAGGATTTCAGGCATGATTGAGTTTAAGTTTAAACATTTAGAAAAATCGTAATGGAGTGTTAACTAACTCATATCATCTGGTCCGAAGACTTCAGGCATGATTGAGTTTAAGTTTAAACACTTAGAAGAATTGTAATGGAGTGTTAACTAACTCATATCATCTGGTCTGAGGACTTCAGGCATGATTAAGTTTAAGTTTAAACACTTAGAAGAATGGTAATGGAGTGTTAACTAACTCATATCATCTGGTTCGAGGACTTCAGGCATGATTGAGTTTAAGTTTAAACACTTAGAAGAATCGTATAGAGTGTTAACTAACTCATATCATTTGGTTCGAGGACTTCAGACATGATTGAGTTTAAGTTTAAACACTTAGAAGAATCGTAATAATAACAGAAAGTACAAAAACCTTTATATAACAGATAAGTATATTGACGAAGGAAAACTTGTTAATAATAGTACCTTTTGAGGTTATTTACATTCCATAGGCGTGGTACTACATGATTCTCCAAATCTTCTAGAAAATATGCTTCGATGCCAGCCCTTGAAGTAATACAGTATGACCCTTCCTAATTGGGTCCTAACTTTCCCCAAGCTTGGTTCTTTGCAGTGCCCACAACTTTCCTTAATACGAGATCACCAGGAGCTAAAGGTCTTAGCTTCACGTTGGCATCATAACCCTGTTTGAGCTTATGCTGGTAATATGCCAATTGGACCATTGCATTTTCCCTCCTTTCTTCAATCAAGTCCAAATTCTTCTCTAGTAGCTCATTGTTCGTACTCGAACTGAACGAACTGCTTCTTAACGTCAGGAGACCAGTTTCTAAAGGGATGACAGCTTCAGCCCCATAAGTCATTGAGAAGGGGGTCTCCCCAGTAGATCTGCAAGGAGTGGTTTGATATGTCTAGAGAACATGTGGCAGTTCTTCCACCCATTTTCCCTTTGCGTCATCTAGCCTTTTCTTTAATCCATTCACAATGAGCTTGTTAACAGCTTTCGCTTGTCCATTCCTTTGGGGATAAGCAGGGGTGGAATATCTGTTTGTAATTCCCAATTCATAGTAATAACTTCTGAACGCTTTGCTATCAAACTGGAGGCTATTGTTTGAGATAAGGGTGTGAGGAATCCTAAATTGGGTGACAATGTTTTTCCAGACAAATCTTTTTGCATCCATGTCTCTGATGTTAGCTAGTGGTTCAGTTTCGACCCATTTGGTAAAATAGTCTGTGCCAACCAGTAGATATCTCTTATTTCCTATTGCTTTAGGGAACGGACCCATAATATCTAAGCCCTATTGGGCGAATGGCTATAGGCTGGAGAGTGGATTAAGGATGCCCCCCTGTTGATGTATGTTTGGTGCATACCATTGGCACTAATCGCACTTTTTCACATATTCATGGGCCTCTCTTTGCATACTTGGCCACCAATAGCCTTGGGTGATGGCTCTATGTGCCAAGGATCTACCTCCAGTATGGCTTCCACAAATTCTTTCATGTAACTCCTCAAGGGGTGATTCAGTCGTTTGAGGATGTACACATAACAAATATGGCCCTGAAAAGGAACGCTTGTATAATTTCTGGTTCTCGGACAACCAGAACCTAGTAGCCTTCCTCCGTACTTTGTCAGCTTCTGACTTTTCTTCAGGCAAAGTATCCTCTTTCAAGAATTGAATTATAGGGTCTATCTAACTTGGCCTTGCTCTGATTTGATGGACTTAGACTGTCTCTCTTCTTATCTCCGAGGAGGTTACAAGCGTAGCTAGAGAATCAGCATGTGTGTTACCACTTCTAGGGATGTGCAGCAAGTTGAAAGATTCAAACTTTGATTGTAGACATCTAACTTGACCCAAATACCCCTGCATTCTTTCATCTTTCGCCTCGAATTCTCCTTTTACTTGGCCGACGACTAGCCTTGAGTTCGAGAACACTTCCACTGACTTTCTGCCCATTTTTTGAACCATGGCCATTCCCATTAATAGAGCTTCATATTCGGCCTCATTATTTGTGGCCGAGAAGCTCAATATCAATGACTTTTCAATAGTGATTTTCTCAGGGGATATCAGCACTAGCCCCACCCCGGAACCTTTCTGATTTGCTACATTATCTGATGGTGCAAGAAAAACACCAAGTCAGCTACTCGTCCGTCCCAAGTCAATTACTCGTCCATGTGGTCGTCCATATCGACATCCAAAGCGGAGAACGAGTAGTTGGTATACTCGTCCGTCCACAACCATTCTCTCTCTATTCACTCGTCCAAGCAAGGACGAGGGAACAATGAACCTCATCTTTCCTTAACAGTGGACGAGAGAATTCTACTCCACACACCTTAAACCAAGAGTTACATTGATTGAGTCTCAACACAACTTCCGATGAGGTGACCCTTACGACAGTTAAGGAAGTTACCCTCTGAATCTTCCAAACTCTACGACGATTGAGAGGAATAACTTATTTTTGACACTATATAAAGACCCTACTACGCAGAGGTAAGGGGATCTTTTTTCTCTTTTTTTGGAGAATTCTAGACAGAGTTATTGAAGTCTTTAAAGCCTTTTCTTTCTACTCCAAATCACTAACTTTACCATCGGAGGACCCTAGACCGGCCTCCACCGGTCTCTCTCTCTGATCGAATTTGGTGTTTTCAGGACTTGGCCTTCAAGATCTATAGCATCCGAAGATTTTTCAGCCCGCTGATTTCTTAAACATCATCAGTTGGCGCCGTCTGTGGGAATCCTAGAAACGTAAGAAGTTTGTCTTTGGAACTTTATCAAATCCTATAGCTTCTTTCTCCAATCAAGGGTTGGAATGGTTCGGACCAGATCTAGGGCTACGAGTCCAGGCCCTCAACAAAGTAGGGACGCATCCAGTAACCCTCACCGCGACCGTCAGTCAGCACCCACTATGCAGCCGCCCTCATTCCAACATATGCAATCCATGGCTGCTGCTATGGCGGAGTTAACTCGTCAAAACCAAGAATTGGTTAGGCAACTTGAGTTAAGTAAGCAACCCCGCGAATGGGATGCTGGAGAACGGGCCCAGAGTCAGGAGGAAAGGAATGTTAAAACTGAAAGTCAATCAAGAGGTACCGTTTCACGGAGGGTGCCTCATTTAGAAAGAGAAATGAATCAAATGAGACGGGTCATGGACGAGATGAGGGAAAACATGAAGAAAACAAGCCCTGTGGAAGACTTAGTTCACAGGACTGATTCCCCCTTTGTGGCGTCCATCAATGTTCACCCTTTGCCACCTAAGTTCAAGATGCCTCCTTTAGATTCGTACGACGGGACACGAGATCCTTTTGACCATATTGCCACCTTCAAAACCACTATGCATCTTCAAGGAGTTCCTGATGAAATCATGTGCAGAGCTTTTCCTACAACTCTCAAAGGACCTGCACGAGTGTGGTTCAGCAAAATACCTCCTAATACGGTGACATCCTTTGAAGAGTTAAGCAAGTTGTTTGTCAACAATTTTATTGGAGGGCAGAGGCACAAACGCTCTTCGTCAAGCTTGCTGACCATAGAGCAAGGGGAGAACGAAAGTTTGCGGTCCTTCATCACGCGTTTCAACAGGGATGCTTTGGCGGTGGACGAGGTGGATGATAAACTACTTCTGGCAGCATTTTATAATGGAGTTCATTCCGATCTATTTATCCATAAGCTATATGAGCAGGCGCCTCAAACCATGGCTGAGTTAGTCCATTCGGCCCAGAATGTCATGAATGCAGAGGACGCTATCATAGCCAAGAAGAGGAAGAGAGTTGAGAAGTTTGAAGCCAACGTTTCGCGTCCGTCTGAACAAGGCCCTCGTCCAAAGAAGGGACGAACGGAAGATAGGAGGGATCGAGAAAAGAAAGCAGGCTCCTCGGCGCGAAACCAACAGTACACTCCCTTGAATGTACCACTTGAACAAGTTCTTATGCAGATTAAAGACGAGCCATCTTTGAAGTGGCCAGAGAAGATGAAGGGAGATCCCAGCAAGCGCAACAGGAATAAGTATTGTCGCTTCCATAGAGATCACGGGCACGATACAGACGAATGTTTTGATTTGAAGCAACAGATTGAGAATCTCATCAGGCAAGGAAAGTTGAGAAATTTCCTCGGACGAGACCATAAGGATGAGAAGTTAAAAGCGAAGGTCGAGGAATCATCGCGACCACCGCTTGGAGAAATAAGGATCATCCTAGGGGGAAGTCCTACCGGGCAGTCGTCCAAGTCGAAGAAATCATACTTGAAGGCAGTACAGAACGTTCAACTCTCTGAGCGATTGCCGGGTGAGAAAGCTACAGACGAGCAGACGATCACCTTCACGGACGAGTGCGCAGAGAAAATCCACCATCCTCATGATGATGCTATTGTCATCACTCTCCTCATCGCAGATTACAAGACTAGAAGGGTGTTGATAGATAACGGAAGCTCAGCTGATATTTTGTATTATCCAGCCTTTCAACAGATGAGGTTAGGACGAGATCGGCTGCGACAAGCTAGCTCCCCCCTAGTAGGTTTTGGTGGAATGAAGGTACAACCTGTGGGCAGCATTTTGTTACCCGTGACAATAGGGGCATATCCGCAGCAGGTTACCAAGGAGGTAAACTTCCTTGTCGTTGATTGTTCGTCCTCGTACAATGCAATAATTGGGAGGCCAACTCTAAATAGGTGGAAGGCAGTTACATCTACCTACCACTTGCTAGTAAAGTTCCCAACGGAACATGGGGTAGGCCAAGTACAGGGAGATCAACTAATAGCAAGAGAGTGTTACTTGGCCATGCTGGCCGCGGACGAGCAAATTCAAACAATGAGTATCGAAAAAAAGAAAGTTGAGGCAGAACCTATTGAAGCGTTGGAAGATATTTCTTTAGATGAGAGTGATCCTGGGAGGTGTACCAGGGTTGGAGCGGATCTGGAAGCAAAGATTAAGAAGGACCTCACTTGTTTTTTGAGAAGAAACAGAGATGTGTTTGCTTGGAGTCACGAAGACATGCCGGGTATAGATCCTAGTGTCATTACCCACCGTCTGAATGTATCCCCTTCCTCCAAGCCTGTGCGACAAAAGAAGAGGGTGTTCGCTCCAGAGAGAGACAACGCAGTTAAGGAGGAAGTCCAAAAGCTGATTACGGCGAAGTTTATTCGAGAGGTATACTATCCCGAATGGTTGGCCAACGTGGTCATGGTCAAGAAGGCAAATGGCAAGTGGAGAATGTGCGTTGACTTCACTGACCTAAACAAGGCTTGTCCCAAGGATAGTTACCCGTTACCACGCATTGATCAGCTGGTAGATTCTACTGCAGGCCATAGACTACTTAGTTTCCTGGACGCTTTCTCTGGATACAATCAGATTAGGATGGACGAGGCAGACCAAGAGAAGACGTCCTTCGTCACCAGTCAGGGATTATTCTGTTATGAAGTGATGCCTTTTGGTTTGAAAAATGCTGGGGCAACATACCAACGGTTGGTCAATCATATGTTTCGTCCACAGATTGGACGGAATATGGAAGTTTATATAGACGATATGTTGGTGAAAACGCAGGACGAAGATATGCATCTGGAAGACTTACAGGAAACATTCAATACGCTAAGGCGATATCACATGAAGTTGAACCCTAGCAAATGTGCCTTTGGAGTATCATCAGGAAAGTTCCTGGGGTTCATGGTCTCCTACAGAGGAATCGAAGCAAACCCTGACAAAATCCAGGCAATATTGAATATGAAGCCTCCCAGCAGTATCAAAGAAGTCCAGTCCCTCACGGGGCGAGTCGCCGCCCTCAACAGGTTTGTCTCTAAAGCTACTGACAAATGCCTGCCGTTTTTCAAGGTTCTTAAAAAAGCATTTGAGTGGACCGACGAGTGTCAGAAAGCTTTTGAAGATTTGAAGACATACCTCACTAAAGCCCCATTATTGAGCCCGTCCGTGCAAGGAGAAGAGTTGTACTTATATTTGGCAGTCACTCCACACGCAGTGAGTTCGGCGCTAGTGAGGGAGGAGGGTAAGGTACAAAGACCTGTGTACTATACCAGCAAAGCATTAAGGGGAGCAGAAGGACGATACCCGTTAATGGAGAAATTGGCTTTTGCATTGATAATAGCCTCCAGAAAACTAAGGCACTATTTTCAGGCTCACGTCATTAACGTCATGACAGACCACCCACTCAAGAAGGCAATGAACAAACTGGAGGCTGCAGGGCGTCTGATCCAATGGGCCGTCGAGCTCAGTGAATTTGATATAAAATATCAGCCTAGGCACGCCATAAAAGCTCAAGCTCTAGTAGATTTCATCGCCGAATTTACCTCAGTCGATGACGAAGCGGGCGAAAAGGAAAATACTAAGTGGGTCGTCTATGTGGATGGTTCGTCCACACAGCACACAGGAGGAATAGGTGTGGTTTTACAATCTCCAGAGGGGGATAAGCTGAAGCACAGAGTCCGTCTGCAGTACCAGACAACTAACAATGAAGCTGAGTATGAAGCTCTCCTCAAAGGCATGGAATTGGCCAAGTCCGTAGAAGCGAAGTCGCTCCTCGTTCTGGGAGATTCTCAGTTAATCATAGGCCAAGTGAGTGGCATGTTTGAAGCCAAGGAAGAGCGAATGAGAAAGTATCTAGCCAGAGCGATGCGCCTTATGAAAAAGTTTGAGGAAGTTAATTTCGTTCAAATCCCACGGGAGGAGAACACGGAAGCTGATGCCTTGGCAAAAGAAGCCTCGACGAGTGAAGCCGCAGATGGACTTGATGAAATTCAGTATATGCCAAGTATAGACTTCCCGGAAGTACAACAGGTGGAGAATAGGGCAACTTGGATGACTCCAATTGTGTCGTACCTGAAAGACGGACGACTCCCAGAGGAGAAGGACGAAGCAAGAAAGCTAAGGGTAAGAGCGGCCAGGTACGTTCTTATGAACGAGATTCTTTATAAAAGAGGCTTTTCCCAGCCTTATCTCAGGTGTTTGGCCCCGGACGAAGCGAACTACATAATAAGGGAAATTCATGAGGGAGCGTGTGGCAATCACTCAGGAGCAAGGTCGCTCGTCCATAAAATCGTCCGTGCAGGATATTATTGGCCAAGCATGCAAGCTGACGCTAAGGCCTACGTCAAGGTGTGCGACCAATATCAGAGATTTAGCAACATCCCCAGGCAGCCTTCAGAATACTCGACTCCAATGACGGCACCCTGGCCTTTTGCACAGTGGGGACTTGACATTCTGGGTCCTTTTCCACTAGGTGTACGGCAAATGAAGTTTCTCGTTGTTGGAATTGACTATTTTACCAAGTGGGTAGAAGCAGAACCCTTGGCTAACATTACACAACAAAATGTCAAAAACTTCGTATGGAAGAACATTGTGTGTAGGTTTGGGGTGCCCAGGGTGCTAATATCTGACAATGGACGACAATTTGACAATGCATTGTTCAAAGATTTTTGCCTACACTTTGGAATTCAAAATCATTACTCCTCGCCAGCCCACCCACAAGCTAACGGACAGGCGGAAGTTGCAAACCGATCCTTGTTAAAGATAATCAAGACTCGGCTTGAGGGGGCGAAGGGAGTATGGCCAGATGAGCTACCAGGTGTTTTATGGGCGTATAGGACCACAGCCAGAACCCCCACAGGGGAGACTCCTTTTAAACTAGCCTATGGAACTGAAGCAGTCATACCTGCGGAAGTGCACATGGCCAGTCACAGGGTCACAACCTATCAGGATGAAGCTAATGAGGAGCAACTCCGTGTGAACCTCGATTTAATAGACGAGGTGAGGACGGACGCTGAACAAAGGATGGCGAGGTATAAAAACCTGATGGCCAGGCAATATGACGCAATGGTAAAGCCAAGGCGATTCAACATAGGGGACCTCGTCCTGAAACGGGTTTCCTTAGCAACAAAGAACCCAGCTCATGGGAAGTTGGGACCTAACTGGGAAGGCCCCTACAGAGTCATAAACTTCAAAAGACAGGGATCCTATTATTTGGAAGCCCTTGATGGAAGGAAGCTGGAGCATCCTTGGAATGTGGAGCACTTGAGGAGATACTATCAATAAAATTGCCAGCTTAGAGGAGCATGACTCTGGATGAGCCAGGGATAACATAAAAACTTGTTTATTTATATGTTTTCAGTGTGGTTTTGTTATGTTAAACGCATGGACGAAATTATGGTTTGGTTTGTATTTGTTCTAATAAAGGTATTAGCCTCTAAAGTGCATGCCTCGTCTATGAACAATATCTATGTTATGAACTACGTTTGTGGAATGTACATAATGTTGTGTAAATTTATGTTTTCCATCGATTTTTGTTCATATTGACTCCTGGAAAAAAGAGCTTAAAAGCTCAAGACGAGAAAATTCTCTGGACGCGGAGATGTGATCTCAAGCTTTCCTAGAAAGCGAAGCCATAGTCGTCCAAATTGAAGGACGAGGTAAGGCTAATGCTTATAAAGAGCAAGTTGCGAAAGTCCAAGGCATTCTCGTCCATAGGATGAGCATGGTAAGACATGATACTTAATTGTACCATGGACGAGAAGGTGCATAGACGAGTGCATGTTAAGCCATGGACGAGTAAAATGTAAGCTATATTTCAATCTTGATAAGGCCTTTATTAAAACAATCCAGCCCATGGACGAGTAAAATATAAGGCCTTGACTTCATCAGCATAAGCATAAACATCAAGCCAATGGACGAGAAATACTTAACCATTTCTCAACAGGTCCGTGGACGAGCAATAATGATTGTTACCATTTCACAAACGAATTACACTCAAATTCCAATAGAAATGGTAAACAAATATATGAAGAATATGGACGAAGTCAAAAGAAAAATAAAATAAAACTCGTCCATACATGTACAAAAATAAAGTGACATTCATTAAGCCAAGGTTGGATATCCTACATCCAAAAACCCTTGTTAATTAAACTTAAATGATGTTTAAAATCTCGTCCTAAAACCTTGGACGAAATAAATGTACTGAATTTACATAAAAAAGGTCTCAAAGTAGACCAAACAAAAATACAAGAAGAAAAAATTCTTAAGTAGGAGGGGCAACGTTGGGAGCGTCCTGAGGCTGAGTCGTGGCATCGTCCTCTATATTGGCGTCCTCAGAGTCAAGACCAAGGAGAGAGCTAGTGGTGGCAGGGTTCAAGTTGAGGACGATGGAGCTGAAGTCCACATCAGGGAACTTCTCAGCAGCATCCATCCTGAAGTCTTCAAACCCTGCTGCATAGTTGGTATCCAAAGCGTCTGTGTATTGCTTAGACGCTTTAAACTCAACCACTGCATCTTCCTTTGCTTTGGAGAGAAGAGTCCCATATTCATCAATCTTTTTCTTCAGGACCTCAAGACGAGCGTCCTTCTCCGCAGCACTGGTCCTCAGCTCCTCAACCAAAGCTTTCAACTCCTTCACCTCGTCCGTGGTCTTGACAGCCACTTCAGCCCATTGCTTCGCTTCAGCTTTCAGCTCTAGGTTCTTCGTCTCCAACTGGATCCTCGTCTTGTCCAACCCCGTAGCCTGCCTTGACGCTGCTATAAACTTAGACATGCCCTAAAAAAAAAAGAGGAAAAACACAGCCACGAATAAAAATCAAAAAGAGATACAAAGAAAGAAGATGAAAATATTTGCTCAAAGACGAAGTATAAGTATTACCTTGAAAAGGTCGTGAACACCAGAGTGTTCAAATTCCTTAAGGGACATATCATAGCAAACGTTTATATCCTCGTCGGTGACAACCTTCTTGAAGCGTTCCCAAGCCAGGTCCTCGTTTTCAATTATGTTCGAAGGGACCATTTTGGAAGGCTGAGACGGGGTTGATACAGTCTTGGACGGAGTAGACTTAGACGGAGTGGACTGGGACGGAGTGCTCTCAGTTGGAACAGACGAGTCCACGTCAAAAACTGGCACAGACTGCTGAGACGAGGGAAGGGTAGGCTTAACTACCTGGGACGAGCTGGACTTGGACTTTTTGCCTCTTCGACTAGGGAGATTTCCCAAATCTAGGCCCTTTGACAGCGTCTCCCTTTTCTCCCCAGTCACAGGACGAGATTGAGTTTCATGCTCAGGACGATCCCCCTCAGTAGCCACGTCCTTCCCCTTGTTCCCTTTCATTGTTGCCATTCCTAAAAAAAAAAAAAAAAAAAACTATGTAAGAATACTTTAAGTTGACATAAAGTAAACGATGTGCATGGACGTTTAAAGCTTAGGACTTACTTTTTCTTACTGTGACTTCGTGTGCAATTGCTACGTCAGACGGGTCGGGGCCCAAATTCCACTTAGAAAGTCGTCTAAGCGAAACCAAAGAATGGAAGTCCCTATCCGCGTGTAGACGAGCCCTGTGGACGCGGTCACGGTGGAATTTGCTTAAGGACGGTCGTTTAACAGCTGAAGCAAGACAAGTTAACAAATTTTTAGTTCATTAATCATTAATGCTGAAAAAGAAAGGGAAATCAAAAGAAAAAGGGGAGCAACTTACCCTCAGGACGAAGGTTTCCTAGGTCCCCGGTATAACGACCAAACGTGTCCCGGCCAACGTCTACAGGATTTCCAGCCCAGAAGCCGGAGACGAAGAAGAATTCCGTCTTCCATCTTCTGTCAGACGAGGCCAGGGACTTGATTAATCTACAATCTCTACCCCTGGCTGTGAATTGATGAAAGCCAGGGGATTGGTGTATCTCTGAAGGCTTGTAACAATAGAGGAACTCGTCCACAGTGAGAGGACGGTCCCTTCCAAATACTTCACCCCACAAAATTTGCATCGAGATGATTAATCTCCATGCATTTGGGTTGAATTGACATATTCCTAAACCTAACCTAATCAACAACTCTCTAGTGAAGGCGTTTAAAGGAAACCTTAAACCCCCTAAAAGGTAAGCCTCATAGACGCCTATCCCAAAGTGAGGGTTGCAACACCATTCTCCTCGGACGGGCAACCTAGGGTTAAACTCGTCTGGAATTTGGTACCACTCCCTAAGATTTTTGAGTCTTTGCTCGTCCGTCCTAGAAGGGATATCTATGGCACAACTATAAACAGTTACCTCCTCCTCGTCCAAAGGACCAGAAGGAGGGGCAGTGGACGAGGTACCAGCTTGAGACCCTGAGGCCTTCCTAAGCTGCTCCTGTACAACCTCTATAGGAAGCCCAGGGACGCCAGAAACATACTCCTCGTCCGTGGTGTTCCCCCCACTACTATCACTACTACTAGAACTGTAGCTACTCTCATCATTGTACTCGTCTATGGCCTTATCTACACTATCACTAGACGAGGAAAGTACAATATCAGCCATCTTAATAGAAAAACTAAGGACGAAAGGAAGAAGAATACCTGGATCTAGGACGAATGACAGCTATGGACGCGAGAAGCTTCTAGACGAAGTTCTAGGACGAGGAAGGACAAGGAAAGAAATTTCGAAAATGAGGGAGGGTAACGGAGGTATTCCACTATTTATAAGGAATAAACCTCAGCATCTGAAGCGACGGAACCAACCAGAGACTGACACGTGGCACCTACCTCGAAAAACTGAATCGACGAGACTTGTCGCCAATAAGATACCGACACGTGGCATCTTTACTCTTAGGAAATCTCGTCCATCCTGAGGAGAAAATTACTGTATTCCCTTGGACGACACATGGACAAGGGGGCTACTGATGGTGCAAGAAAAACACCAAGTCAGCTACTCGTCCGTCCCAAGTCAATTACTCGTCCATGTGGTCGTCCATATCGACATCCAAAGCGGAGAACGAGTAGTTGGTATACTCGTCCGTCCACAACCATTCTCTCTCTATTCACTCGTCCAAGCAAGGACGAGGGAACAATGAACCTCATCTTTCCTTAACAGTGGACGAGAGAATTCTACTCCACACACCTTAAACCAAGAGTTACATTGATTGAGTCTCAACACAACTTCCGATGAGGTGACCCTTACGACAGTTAAGGAAGTTACCCTCTGAATCTTCCAAACTCTACGACGATTGAGAGGAATAACTTATTTTTGACACTATATAAAGACCCTACTACGCAGAGGTAAGGGGATCTTTTTTCTCTTTTTTTGGAGAATTCTAGACAGAGTTATTGAAGTCTTTAAAGCCTTTTCTTTCTACTCCAAATCACTAACTTTACCATCGGAGGACCCTAGACCGGCCTCCACCGGTCTCTCTCTCTGATCGAATTTGGTGTTTTCAGGACTTGGCCTTCAAGATCTATAGCATCCGAAGATTTTTCAGCCCGCTGATTTCTTAAACATCATCATTATCAATATACACCTCCCAGAATGAGGGGTCTCGTTGAGAGATCATGCCAACCAATTTTTCATCCATGTTCTGTGTTGGTTTCAATTCTTCTAATGGGGGTTCAGTGAACTCGGCCACCAGATCCGCGAGGACCTGGCCTTTGATGGAGGTGCGAGGCATGTATTTGATGTCAAAAACCCCTAGAATTGTCCCCCATTTGGCGATCCTCCCCGTGTAGTCAGCACTTCGGAGTATGGCTTTAAGTGGGAGCTGGGTGAGGACAACAACTGCATATGCTTGGAAGTAATGGGGTAGCTTCGTGTACCATGTACTACTGCCAGGATGGCTTTCTCTAGTGGTAGATAGCGAATCTCGGCCTCATGGAGTGATTTGCTCACGTAATAAACTGGCTAATGTACACCACGATCAACTCGTATTAATACCAAACTTACAGCATAAGGGACCACAGTGATATAGGAATATAGGACTTTGTCTAATTCATGACTAGACATGATAGGTGGCCGAGCAAGATACTCTTTAAGTTGTTGGAAGGCCAAAGCACATTCTTCAGTCCACTCAAACCCCTTCCACTTGTTGATCAGCAAGAAGAAATGTCTGCATCTATCTGCTAACCGAGAGATAAATCCGTTCAAAGCAGCTGCCATCCCGGTCAATTTATGAACTTCTTTGGGATTTCGAGGTGGTTGCAAACTGTTGATAGCCTTTATTTGGTCGGGGTTGACCTCAATCCCCCTGTGAGTTACCATATAACCCAATAATTTGCCTGACCTTACACCAAACGAGCACTTGGAAGCATTTAGACGCAACTTATATTTTCTAAGAACTTCAAAGATGTTTCCAAGGTCTCCCACATGCTCGGAAACCACCTTGCTTTTCACAACCATGTCATCTATGTAGATTTCAATATTCTTACCCAACTGTGGTTCAAACATCCTTGTCATCATTCTTTGGTAGGTGGATCCTGAATTTTTCAAAACAAATGGCATCACTTTGTAGTGGTGGTTCCCAATGGGTGTGACAAAAACAATCTTTTCCTGGTCATCCAGGGCTAAAGATATTTGGTGATAACCTTAAAAAGCGTCCTGAAAGCTCATCCGAGAATGACCTATAGTTGCTTCTACTAGCTAGTCTATTTTTAGCATAGGAAATGGGTCTTTAAGGCAAGCCTTGTTCAAGTCTATGAAATCTTCACACACTCGACACTTTCCACTCTTCTTTTTCACCACCATAGTATTCGCTAACAATTCGGGATAAAAAACTTCCTTAATAGCTCCAGCTTGCTTGAGCTTGGTTACTTCCCCCCGTACTGCATCAGCGTGCTCCTTGGAAGGGCGCCGAGGAGGTTGTTTCTTATGAGTGGCCAATGGGTTGACATTCAGGTGGTGACAGATGAATTCTAGATCCATTCCTGGGGCTTTATAAGCATTCCAGGCAAATACATCAATGTTTCTTCTAAGAAATTCTATCAACTCTTCTTTCTCTTGAGGATGTAATTAAGATCCAACTTGAAAGAACTTTTTCGGATCGTCCCCAATAGCAACCTTTACCAAATCCTCACACTTTGCCTCCTCAGCTAAATTATCAATGGGTAACGCCGGAGGTTTTAGTTGCTATAAATCCTCTCCAGCATGAGCCGAGGACTTAGCCTCGAGCTTATGTTGAATGGCAGCCACCAAGCATTGTCTGGCCACAGATTGATCTCCCAAAATCTCCTTAACCTGGCCTTGGACGGATATTTAACCTTCTGGTGGAGAGTAGAAGAGACAGCTCCTAACATATAAAGTCAGGGTCTGGCCACAATTGCTGTATAGGGTGAATATGCGTCTACGACTATGAAATTTACCTCTACTACTTCCGGGCCAGTTTGCACATGTAGTCGAATTTGGCCCCTTGAGGTAATGACTTTCCCGTCGAAACTCACCAGGGGGGAACTATAGGGCGTTAGGTCCTCGGACTTTAAGTTCAACCCCTTATACAGGTCAGGGTACATTATTTCAGCCCCACTGCCTTGGTCCACCATCACCCTCTTTACATCATACCCTCTAATTTTGAGGGTGACTACCAAAGCGTCGTCGTGGGGTTGGATGGTTCCAATTTTATCTTCCTCCGAGAAGCCCAAGATTGGTGGAATTTCCATTTTATCCCTCTTCGGATCCTGATTAACGTCTTCTGTGGATAGACGGGATACGGACATCACTCTAGAAGGGCGGGATATTGTTCTCCCTGGTGCAGCGAAGATTACATTTATTGTTCCTAGGGGGGGTCTTGAAGAATCATCTCTCCAAGATTCCAAGTTTGCCTGGCTCTCCTGACCACTGGAGTGATGTAAGAGCTGCTTTAATTTGCCTTCGCGAACAAGCTGGTCTAAGTGATCCCACAGACTTCTACAATCTTCTGTGGTATGCCCGTGATCCTGATGGTATTGGCAATAGAGGTTGTGGTTGTGTCTCTCAGGGTTCCCCATCATTTTATTCGGTCGTTTGAAGTACGGCTCATTCTTAATCTTTTCCAAAACTAGATGCACTGGCTCTTGGAACACGGTGTTGACTGCTTGAAGATTCGCTAACCCTGATTGCCCAATAAAATCTCTCTGTGGTCTATTGTTACTGTACCTATC
Source organism: Quercus ilex subsp. ballota (assembly GCA_032727855.1). Lineage (NCBI taxonomy): Eukaryota > Viridiplantae > Streptophyta > Magnoliopsida > Fagales > Fagaceae > Quercus > Quercus ilex. Next base: position 60,026,173 of record CM064909.1, on the reverse strand, counting down.
CGACCTGAAATCCCTCATCTCCTAAGGGAACCTTATCCTTGCCTTTCCCCTGCTGTTGATCCTCTTCAACCCTTTTATACTTATCAATCCTGTCCATCAGTTGACGCACACTAGTGACAGGTTTGCCAATTAGATATTTTCTCAAACCATGGTCGGCAGGGAGGCCAAGCTTAAATGTACTGATGACCAATTCGTCAAAATCACCATCTATCTCATTAAACATCTCCCAATACCTATCTAAGTACGTTTTCAGAGTCTCACCCTCTTGCATGCTCAAGGATAATAGGGAAGTCAACAACCAAGGAACTCTGCAACATGTGACAAAACGGGAACCGAATGCTTGAGTGAGTTCCTTGAATGAACTTATGGAATCTATTCTTAGGCTATCAAACCACCTCATTGCAATTGGTCCTAGACTGGAGGGAAACACCTTACACATCAAAGCTTCATCTCTGGAATGGACAGCCATCCTCTGGTTGAAATGGTTCACGTGCTCCACAGGGTCTGTTCGACCATTATAGATGGTGAATGTTAGATGGTGAAAATGACGAGGAAGTATTGCCTCATCAATCTTACGCGTGAAAGGCGACTTCGAGATTTGGTTCAGGGCTTTGCTCATAGCGTCATTTCCTACGCCTCTACATGACGGGCTTCGAAACCGCCGCTCACGTTGATGCTCTTCTTCGTGGGAAAAGGATTCACTGGGTGGGGTTTGAGACCTCCGCCTATAATTAATGTCCTGCTCATCGTTAGAATAATCATCAGAGTTCGAAGAAGTCCGCTTCCTCTTTGCATGACGTAACTTCCTTTTTAATTGATCAATTTCCAGTTGCATGTTCTTGTTGTTTTCTGCATAAGAAATATGACTTCCACCTCAAGGCTAACTTCGGTCAGTGTGTGTGGTGTGCACACTCCCTTCACGATCACCTCTTCATTCAAGGTTGAGAAAAGGATTGCCATGTTGGGACGCTCTTGATTCTGCTGGTTGTGGACCCTCTTCTGCCATCGTCAACCGTTCCTTTTTCTATTGCTTAAGCTCTTCCCACATATGACGCCAATTGTAGGGTCACGATTTGCAGCCCAAGCCCTAAAGATATGGGATATGAGCCCAATGAGCCCAGTACAATAAATTTGTAGAGAGTGGGTGAAAGAGCTGGGCTTTTTTCGAATTGGACAACGGCTAGTAAGAGTTTAAAAGATGAACAAGCACGAAAACACACTTAAGAGTTGATGAAATCAGTGTCCGAGGAGATGAATTATGAATTAAATAAATATTTCTGAAAGCTAATGTAGTTCTTAGTACTACAGTAATTCTTTTTCTCTTCTCATTTTTTTTTTTAATAAAAAATATCCCCCACTCTTATGGAAGGTCTTTTACATTATATAGTTCCTTTCAGGTCATTAAGACCGTACACTTGTTAACCATCTAAGCCTTCACTCGAGTACATGTCCCATCAAACATCTTCTTTAGCTCTCTACGAATGGTGGTAGTTGAGACTACATTGTTCAGGGGTCTTCTCTACCTAAATGCGGCCAGAAAAGTTGTTGCAGTGCATTTAATGCGGTGGTAGCAGCTTTTCTTTTAGATATTTTTGTGTTCTAATCACCTTTGTACGTTCTTGAAATTTATCCTGATCATCATTGGAACTCCCTGAAAGGTCACCTAAATTACCAAAATGTGTGCTTAACTGATACTCATCGTATTCGAGAAGGAACTACTCCTCGAACTATATGCCTCCACTCTTTTCTTCCATGATTCTCAACTTTGAGGTTTCTTCTAATCATTTACTCCTCATCGGACATATTTACGTCATCGAATAATGCCTAAGGCCCAATATATAAATTTGGGCTCTAACCCCCACAATTGGATTCAACTTACATTTGGTGTAATATTACATCAATTAATATATTTTTTGTTGGATGATAATTTTTCAAATCCACCACTGGATTATATTTTATTTTTATACTTTACATACATGCAAAATTTCAAGATAATAAGAGATCAATAACTATATCATTTATAAAATATATGTTTATATTTCAAGTATTTGTATTATAAAATTATGCATATAAAATGAATATATATATCAAATAGTAGAGAACATTTGAATGACATGAAATTTAGCATACGTGTTATCATAATAAAGAACGTGTAATCCAACTATGGGTTTTTCAATATATATATATATATATATATATGTATGTATGTATGTATGTATGTATGTCTTTAAAAATATTTAGGAAACGAAAATTGTTAAGACTAATATAGACTATATAGTTAAAAATATGAACATATTACTTTAATGAATTAAAAAATATTTAAGTAATTTAAGTATACCATTATTTATATATATATATATATATATATATGATTCCATATATTATTAATTTTTTTTTTCAATTGTTTCCAAAACAACTAAAAATAAGTAAGAATGTCATATTTCAAACTTAAAAAAAAAAGTCATATTTCAAATAAATTATTTGTTGTGATAATAAGTATTCCAAATAAAATTTTTATTTTATAATTATTTTAAAAATAACCTCATAAATTCATGTTAAATAAATAATTGATTACTGCACCATATATAGATAATTAATACATGAAATTAAATGCTTTTTACCTTATTAACACATTGCAATTAATGAATACATTGACATAAATAAAAAAATTTGATTAGGTGAAAAGCTAAATTAAAAAAATTTTCTTTCCTTTTCAAGGAATGTGCCACTTGGCAATACCTTAAACTACTATGATTTTTGTTTTTGTTTTTTTGTTTTTGGGAGAAACACACACATGCAAGAGAGATAGAGATGGAATGAGGTTCTAACAATTTTTTTTTTGAAACTTGACTAGATTGGACGGTTGGAAATTGGACCAGAAACCGTTCCGGACAAAACTAGGAAATCAGCAAAAATATTGGTCAAAAAAAAAAAAAAAAACTAGGAACTAGTCTCTTTTCCGGTTCTTTGACCGTTCAGGTTTTTAAAACTATGGTTTTGACATAAAGGCACACCATAAGCTCCACGAAAAGATTATGATAACTTTTAATGGATTGTGAGATAAGTTAGACTACCATGGTTGAGTTATTGGCTTTCTTAGTGGCAGAGCCATAAATTTTTTCCAGGGGGCCTAGCTAAATAATAAATATAATAAAATTTTTAAGTAAACAAAAATTTATTCCATAAATTAACTTTAACTCAACAAAATTTTGCCTTACATTCTTGTAAGGACTTGATTTGCAGCCCAAGCCTAAAATGTAAGGGATGTTGGCCCAGTGAGCCCAATATAATAAATTTGTAGAGAGTGAGTCAAATAATTAGGCCCTAATGAACTTGACAATGGCTAGTATGGATTCAGAATATGATCAAGCAAGAAAAGGGAACATAGAACTGAATGAACTCACTGCCCGAAGAGGTAAATATCCATACAAATCCATTAAACTGATTACAAGTATCACTTTGATTGCTACAGTATTCTTTTTTTTTTTTTTTTGATCCCTTTCTCACGGATGGTCTCTTATATTATATAGATCCTCTTGGACCATTTTGATTCTACACTTATTGATCATTTGAGCCATTGCTTGAGTGTCTGTCCCATCAGACACCCTCTTTGGCTTTCTGTGAGTTGTGGTAGCTAAGGCAGTACTGTTCAGGGGTCTTCTCCACATAAATGCGGTAAGAATAGTAGCTGTAGTACATTTAATGCAGTGGTAATAGCTTTCCCTTAGATATTTTTGGGTTCCCTTCCTTCTTGCATGTTTGTAAGGCATGTCCCTATCACTAGAGTTTCTTGGAAGACCACTTTGATCTATAGGATCTACATTTAATCTATGCTTAACTTATCCGAGGAGATATTCCTCCTCAGATCAACTTCCCATTTGCATCTCGCTCAGTAAGTCCTGAGTCTGAACCATTCATTTCTATTTGTTCGTGCTCGGACTACTCATGCTCTCGGCCAAGGTTCAAGACCCAATATATGATTTGGGCCTCTAACCTTACATTCTTTATTATACTAAACATTTTGTTCCTTAATAGATAGATAAAGTGTGAAAAATTTCCCCATAAATCACTCACATTTTGAAACATTAATTTGAATTTTATAAATTAGTTATTTAGTTAATTTGATAGGGATTTTTTTTGGGGGGTTAGTATCATAATTTTCCATTCATTAATCTCTTTTTGTGCACTGGAAATTTGTGTTTGAATTTGAGTTTGCTGAATGCCTTGAGATTTTTCTATTCAAAACAAAAGAGAACGTAGAAGAAGCAAAAATAAAAAATAAAAACCGTGACAAATAGGATATTATTTACTATTCGATATATAAACTTATTTTTTATACATAATTTTAGACTACAAAAATTTGAAATTTAAATATTTGATTGATAACATTGCTATTGATCTTTGATCTTCTAGAAATTTTGCAAACATGAAGGATATAAGAAGAATGTATAATCTAACAGTGGATATTGAAATTCACATCTAATAAAAAAATTTCGAATAAAGTTGTAGCCATTAACTACAATTAAATTTGTAACAAAACTTCATCATTAGTAAAAGTAGAGTACTTGGAAATTGGAATGTAACTATATGGTACTATTTTTATGAAATCACTTTAAATATGTAAATATCTTTGCATGTAATGGTATGAAACAACTTCAAATATTTTAGCATGCAAGAATTACAATCAATATAATAAATAAATAAATGTATGTGTGTATATATATATATATATATATATAATTTATGGATATAATAGAATTTTAACTTATAGTATCTGCGCCATGATAAATTTTTTTTTATTAGTTCAAGACATCAATTGGTTTTTGGTATTACGAGATTTAAACATAGTTATCTTATTTGAGAACAAAAAACTTTATTAGCTGTGTTAACTAGAACTTTACTCATGGTTTGGATTAAATATTTATAAAACAAGAAATTTATTTATTGTTACAATTTATAACCAAAAAAAAAAAAAATCTTAATCATGAAATAAATTCTATATGTTTTAGTGGACCTTGAACACAACAAAAAAAAAAAAAAAACAAACAAACAAAGTTTGACGAAATAGACAGAAGGCCTATTGGGCCTACATCGCTGAAATTCTGAAAGCCCAAACACAAGCCCATGGGCCGACAAGTAGAAATACCTCATCTCATCCGCAACCTTTTTAAACCTACAGCAGCGCTAGAGCTAGCTGCATCTGCATTAGCACAAGCATCAAACAAAACAACCTGCGTTGCTTAGACGCACCGTTTTGAACCCTAACACTCGCTTTTTTATTATTTTTATTTCTTCAACACAAACTTAGAGAGACAGAGAGAGACACAGAGAGGGATTGATGGCGGAGAAGCCCCAACCGGTTCGTGTTCTGTACTGCGGGGTTTGCAGTATGCCAGCGGAGTACTGTGAATTCGGACCCGATTTCGAGAAATGCAAGCCCTGGTTGATCCATAACGCCCCGGACCTTTACCCGGATCTCATCAAACGTATTCATTCTTATCCCTAATTTTTCTCTGCTTTTTTTTTATTTATTTATAAATATTTTTCATTAAATATAATTGTTTATTTGTTTGGGTGCGCAGAGTCGAATGCGAAGGAAGCTGATAAAGTTACCGAACAGTTACAGTCCACTGGTATTTCTTCAGATGGAGCTACTCCTTCAGGTATTATCCCTTTGTTACTGTTTTTCTATTCTTTCATCATATATAATTTCCTGTTCATTTTGAAAATTATTATATTTTAGTTATGCAATAAGCCTATATGTCCATCTGTGGGAATTGTTGTAACAGTAGCATGTGTGAAATTATGATGATGGAAAGTGATTAATATATTTTTGATAACCCTCTCCTTTTTCCGAGCTTGAGATCGGGCTATGAATAAAATATATGACACTAACCACAAATGCGGGCGGAGACGCGGAGTTTATGTGTTTAAAAACTGATGTTGTAGGATTTTACACATTGTATTTCCATTTTTGGATTCCAACACTACTAAGATCTTCTATTTGATTTGCTTGTAATTGTTTTAGGTACTTTGTGTTCATCATCATGAACATAAGAGTACTTTTTCCGCCTTTAATGAAACTTGTATCACTTATCAAAAGAAAGAGGGGAAAAAAAAAAAAGGTGGCATGTTGTATTTGTTACACAATACAAGTGGTCTTGGTGATGAGCTGATGTTGTACCTATCATAACTTGCCACCTTATCAAGTTTTTTAAAGGTGAAAGGTGACCTTGAGGCTCCAAGGTTTTTTTATCGCCTGAGGCGTGAGGTAACAAAAAGGTGCTAGCCCGATTAAAGCGAGGTGCCAAATAAGAAATATAGTTATTATACATAGATAACTTAAATCTTATGTATCTAATATATTGAAATATTATTATCAAGTGTTTTGTACATATGTTGCATGAAGAAATTAGGTCGATTAATTTCAAAACAGGCTTACCACAGTTCAGGGCTTTAAGCTTTATTTATTATTCTAACAATAGGTTTACAGCAAGTTTATGTAAATTAATTAATCTAACAATTAAATTTTACAACTAGCCTTTGTAAATTAATTAATCTAATAATAGATTTTACGGCAAGCTTTGGTAAATTAATAATCTAACAATAGGTTCTACAAAAAAATTCAATAAATAATTTATCTTCCAATAAATTTTATAACAAGCTTCTGTTAAAAAAAAAAAAAAATTACTGAGGCTCTTGCCTTAGCGCCTTTTTCATGGTTCAAGGCATTCACCTAGGCTCTAAAGGCAAGCACCTCACTAAAGGTGCCTTGTCCTAGAGCCTTAGAGGCATCTTAGTAATGCCTCACCTCGCCCGGCCTGCCAATGACTACCATGGTCATGTACCTATTAGTGCTGTAGAATTTTACATGTATTTGGCGTGCTAAGCACACTGTCATCGTGTAGGCTGCCACATTTTCGGACTGGATGATGTGGCACTTCCAAGTTGGCTTCCATGCCATTTTGTAATATTTAGTAGGCTAAAATATTGTTTTCTTCCCTAAAGTTTGCATGATATGTGCTATGCTCTGCCATAAATAGCTGGCCTCTCTTTGTGATTTGCAATTCTATGGTTGAAAACTGAGAGAATGTGGATCAGCAAAAGAGTGAGGTCTAAAGGAATCACCCTTATCCTTTCTTATAATGATGCCTCCTGATCCCTGAATCAGCCTTGCCATTTTTGTTAGAGTCATCTGGGTTAATTGGCCAAACTCACATAAAAAGAGCCACCCGTTTGCGAATAACAACTAGCAAACTTAATAGCTGTATTGGGTTAAGTTGAGAACATATTTTGTCTTTGTGGGTGGCAGTAACAAATCTTGTAGTGCTCATAGCATTCACATGGGGCATCATTTGTAAGTGATTCTGGGCTTTGATTTGTTTTGTTGGACAAGGATACAGCCATTTGAATGAGCTATACCTGTTTTAAAAAATCACATCTGCACAAGGGGTGATAGCTGTATATTATTGGTTTAACTGGATGCACTTTATGCTATTACATGTCAAAATCATTGTCTTTCTAGTTTCGAAAGAAGATAATAATACTTTTTTCAAGTTTATAAATATTTATTCATTTTCTATTTTGGCACTTTAAGGAAGGGTTCAAGGAGTTTAATACTTTTTTTCTCTGCCCTTAGATGTGACATTAACGGGTTTCTTGTAATTGTGATGTTGTCTGACTGATTTTGGGTGGATTAAGACAATATATATGTTTTATGGTGTTATTCAGTTCTATTTCTTTCCTTGAGTTTGGTTTCCACTTGCAAGTTCAAGCTATACTGACATTCTTACCTCTCTCTCTCTTGGTGGGCTGTTGTGTGTTACTTCAGCACCAAAGCAAGAGGAAGTAAAACGTCTTCCTGGTGGAAAGATAAAGAAAAAAGTAAGTGCTTTGCAAATATTTCTTCCATTTGATGTTTATGAACAAACACTTTTGCATGAAACCAATAATGGAGTATTTGTTGGTGGGAAACATTGAGTTCAATATGATTGAAATTACTGTTGGATTTTTCTGTAGGAGAAGCAAGAAGTCGTTATTGAAAAGGTTATACGTAACAAGCGAAAATGCATCACCACTGTAAAAGGCCTGGAGCTTTTTGGTAAGTGATATGCTGCTTTAAATTGTAAAATTTTAATGTCGTCATCATAATGAACCCTGTTCCTTTGATTACATTCAGGTGTTAAACTTAGTGATGCTTCAAAGAAACTAGGGAAAAAGTTTGCTACAGGAGCCTCTGTTGTTAAGGTATGATAGGATCTGGCACTAAGTATGGATTTCTGTTCTGGTGAAAATGGTTCTGATATAGTTTAACATATTTTGAATGATAATGGGCTTTTTAAATGAAATTATCACTCATAAAAAAGGTGCTTTAAATGATTGTTTCCACTTCCAGGGCCCGACTGAGAAAGAGCAGATAGATGTTCAAGGGGACATATCCTATGACATTGTTGAGTTCATTACAGACACCTGGCCTGATGTAAAATACCTAATCTCTTTCTTTAGATATTATGTGTTGGTTGAATGTGTGTGTTTTCCTTATCTTGTCTGAATTTAAAAAGCAATAACTTTATAGTTATTTGCCATTGCCTTAAGAAAGTCATGCCTTTTTGTAAGAGAGAACTTCAGCCCAAACTAGAGTGAACATGTAAAACTAAGCTAGATTTGGCTGCCAATAATATATTATCAAACCAACCTTGCTTTTCTACCTAAGAATATTAGGTCTGTTTTCCATCAACTTATTCTTTGAGCTTTTTAGCTTATTTATTTATGCACAACTTTTTAAAGCCTCACTTTTTCTAGGCACAACTTTCAACAACTAAGCAATTAGCAAAAGTTGCATTCAAACACACATTTAATAATAATGTGTCCTTTAACCTAAAACTAAACAAACTCTGGCCAAAGTATAGATCTTAGTCAAAATGATTATGTGTTTTGAATGCTTGCTGTTCTTATTGTCTATTTATTTTGCTGATTTCTGTTGACAATGATTTGATAAACATTTTACTGGTATTGGAGACACACAAAGGTTGACCAGCTTTTTGGTTTGGGAGGTATGAGGCATGAATTTCATGTTCTCTATAGCCTCAACTGGGTTTTTGCATGGGCTAATCATTATTAGGGATTTGTTATCCTAATTTTTGGAGAGGACATTTGAGGATCATAGTTTTCATGCATTTATTCTACTTTTGAACTCAATACATGTAACTTAGAGCCAACAAAAAGGACGAAATCTTGTTTTTAACTGGTGCTGCTAATTCTATTTCTATCACTGTTTTGAAAGCTAGACCATACTGGCCAGTCTGACTGGTTCAACTGTAAACTCAGACCTTAACCAGCCCGGTCTTGCATTAACATCAGAAACCAAAACTGATTTTGACTGGTTATAATCTGCCAGGGAGGTGGGGGGTGGGGGGTGGGGGGGAGGAGTACTTTCAACATGTATATTTATAAAGGAAGAAGCGTAACTTCTTTATGTTTCTAATATGAGAGAGTATGAGACTTCCAACAGTTTTTTCTCATAATGAAACTAGTCTTACATTGAAAAGATGTTAACAATGTTTTACATATTTTAAATGAGTCAATCTTCACTTTTATCTTTAATTCTTAAGATGGGAAAATTCCACATTGATATTGTACATAACAATTTTCAAAATGTAAGGCTGAATAAGCTTTTCTTCTCAGTTAAATGGAAAAAGTAAAGTTAAGAGTAGTTAAGCTCATAAGTTATCAAGGCTAGCAACATGTCTTAATTAAAATATTTATTATTTATGACGTCAATGTACAACCACTAGTTGAGCCCCAATATGACCATAATTATCAGGAACCACTCCCTTTTTGAGTCCTAGGGACACAACAAAAATTCATAATAGTCCTTCTAGGTGATAGCCTAATTTAGGAATTTTTGTTGTCTCTAGCTTTATTGTTTAAACTATGGTTTCTATGTATACCTAAGGTATTCCTAAATTGGAAGTTTTTAATGTTGACTTCGGTTACTCCAGAGTTTGGATTAATGATAGAAAAAAGGAATACAGTATTCTATTTATAGTTCCTAGTATATTCAAGGAGTTCTGTTTAATGATCGGGTATTACTTGTGATGATTTTGAAATTGATTATGATATTGGCTGAAGAGATGTATTTGTCATTTGGTTATATGATATGTTCAACAGTAACGGCAAAGGAACATTTAGAAGTGTTTTTGCACTGTTCTTTGTCTAATTGTTTTGGTGTGATGTGTTTTCTTGATTCTACTTTCTGCTTGATCCCCCTTTGGTTTTTTCCAGTTATGTTTAGGATCATATTGCATATTCTTTTCATAGGATTCTTTTTTGGTCAAAGAAGTTAAAACTTATATCTGTGGTATGTTTATCTAAACCTAAACTTCTTTCTCCCTTTTCTCAGGTCCCAGATACTGCAATTTTCTTTATTGAAGATGGAAGAAAGGTTCCAGCTGCTTAACTTTGAATCGTGGCATATAAATAAAGTGTCGTGTGGTACCTTCCGTCCTGCCTGTGTGACTCCTAACCAGACTTGCTGTATCTCAGAGAGTATAGGGGCGCTGGACTATACTAGTTAATGTTTTAAGGATCTATGGCCAGTGAAAGTTTTTGCCTCTCTCTGCAATCTCTTGTTACCTTTGTTGCCTAGAATAGTAGTAAATGTCTTTGCAGTTTGAACTGCGTAATTTATTAATGGATATCGGATTTGCTTTGCATAGAGGCAAATCTGAGTGCCATTTGCTTCTGTTGTGTATTCGTGTTGATATCTTATGGACAAGTAATAGAGTAGCTGCAAAAGCTGCCAAGTTAAATATGAAAAAAGTTTACCTCTAAACCAGCTTAGAGGAATTTTCCTTCAATCTATTATGTGGCAGTTAAAAATACCATTTATGTGTAAGTTTAATCAAATATCTAAAATATTATTTAACTAAATTTAAGAATTAGTATGCATATTTACACTAAATTGAACGGTATTTATTGTATATAAATATATCAAGAATATAACTACTCAATTTTCATTGTCACGATAATTCATAATATTCAAACCACTTAAAAAAATACTTGAAATCTTAGTATATAAATATATCAAGAGTCTAACTACTTTAATTTTCATTGTCATGATAATTCATAATATTCAAACCACTAAAAAAATACTTAAAATCTTAAAATCCAATATAGCTTTTAAGTTATAACCACCCAAAAAATATTTAGAAACCAAAACACTACCTAAATTGTTATAGAAACCTTTTTCAAAATTATTAACTAAATTGTTATAGAAACTCTAGGATTTTTCCTTTTTCAAATAAAATTATTAACAAGGATACTTTAATCATTTAAATGTATAATTAGATTGGATAGTGCTACTTAAAAGGTGTAAAACCTAACTATACCCTAAACCCTAACAAATAATTACAATTTAATGGATTGGATAGTACTACTCAAAAAAAAAAAAAAGGATTGTTATATCTTTACGGGTTTTATAAAGTTAAAATAGTATTCACACGAGTATTAAAAAAAAAAAAAACCCTAAATTGGTCTTAAAATATTATATATAATGTACGTGGATGCATAATATGTGTATCTACTATATTTATAACTGTATAGAGACATGTATATTAGTTATAAATTTTGCCCCCATAGACCATAAGTCAAATCCTTATTCCACCGCTGACTAGGACTTTGAGTTTATGTACAAAGGTTTTTATTCTAGATTGTAAAACTCTTTCAAATTTATTTCTCAGGTCAGATTAGACAAATAAAATTTAAAAAAAAAAAAATTACAGAGGAAGGCCCGTTGAAGAAGACGAAGAAAGAAGAAGAAGAGGAAGAAGATTTTCAACGGGTGACAAAAGAAAAGAGAGACTTACGCTTAAGGAGAGGCTTGTAGCAGCACAGAGAGGGTGGAGCTGAGAGAAGAGATGAGAGGCATGAGAGAGCTGGCTTGCGCAGAGCAGAGAGATGAGATGAGAGGAATGAGAGGCACTGTGCGTGAGACTCTGAAGACACCTTGCCCTTTATTGAAGGGCAATTTGGTAATTGCCAACTCACCCCCAATGGATATATTAAACGCCCACGAACTTTTAACAAAATGGACCATCAGAGCTTCAAATATCAAATGCGCGTTCTCTTCACAAATAAAAAATGCAAATTTTTTCAAAAAGTTGTGTTTTATACTAACCAAATACTATTTTTGGGCTGACTTTTTTGAAAACGCAACTTTTAGATTTCAAACGCTGAAACAAATGGATACTTAGTTTGGGTAGGTGTCATGTGTATTGGTTTCTCCTTAGAGAATTCTTCGTCAATTTCCTACCTCATCAACACATTGTGTGCCTCATGCTTTTATTACTTTTATTATTTTATTTTATGATATGGTGAGTTGCTGATTTGTGGTTAATAATTATAATATTGTGGATCACATAATTGAGTTAAATTAGTAATTTATCAATAATTCAGATGTGGTTTTAGAAAGGAATCTAAAGATTCTAAACCTGATTTAAACAAAGAAAAGCAGTACAAAAGTTAGCTGCCCGAGGTTAGATGACCAACCGAATCTAAAATATATCGTCATTCTGTAGTCTAAATAGTTACAAAGAAATCTAGGGAATAAATGAGGTACGCTTTTCTAAATTTTCTTGTCCTGGCTCAATCTAAGGAAAATCCAAACAACATAAATTTTTTTATTTTTTATTTTTTGAGAATCAAACAACATAGTTAAGTTAGGGTCATTTTACTTGAACAACTTTTAGCATGTTTCAAGATAACTTTTAGCTGGTTTTTGGTGAAATAACTCAGAGCGAATATATTGGATTATGCAAAATTTAAATCAAATTTAATCCAAAAAGCTTATTTTAGCTATAACCCATTCCACACGTGGGTTTTCATCTTTTGCTGAGCTATGCAAATAATAATCAAATTTGGCTATGCACTAGTATATTATTAATCCTCAATTAAGGGTCTGTTTGGATATTGTTTATTTTGCTGAAACTGAAATTTTTTTACTGAAAATACTGTAGATAAAGGTAAAAGTTAGCTGAAATAGTACAGTAAGGCTCATGAATAATACCAAAAAGTGTAGTGAAACTCATTAATAATAATAAAAATAAGCTGAATAGTGAAATAATTTTTATTTTTCGTTGGTATCTAAACGGAGGCTAAATAAGCAGAGATGTCTTTCACTCTTGTGGAACATAATATTTGGGTCAATATTAATATTTGTTCTTGATGAAGTGGATTTCTCAACGTGCCTCTGTTAAGGTCCATGTTGGGCTAGATTGGCCCAGCCTAAGCGAATGCAACTTGTATAATGCATGATCCTAGAACAATACCTTAGATGCGCACAGTATAAAATGTTCATCAATTATAAATTCAACCGTATGATTATATTGAATTTAATTATCTTTAGGAAATATAATATTGCTTATACTTTAACAGTTATCAATACAATTATGTATTTTAATTTAGTTAGGGAATATAATGACCTAAGTTTTATCCTTAATTTTATTCCTATTATTATTATTATTGTAGGGTTAAGATTTGTAGTCCAAGCCCAAAAGGTTTGGGGTATGAGCCCAATGAATCCAAAATAATGAATTTGTAGAGAGTGGGTGAAAGAGCTGAGCTGGTTGTGAATTAAACAACAATTAACTATGATATTAAGGGATGAATCAACATAAAAACACACTTAAAAGCTAAACAAACTGATGTCCGAAGAGGTATATTATTGATTGAAAGGTGATTACAGTTCTTAGAGGTACAGTAAAATCTTTCTCCTCTTCTTTTTCTCTTTTTTCTGATCCCCTTTCATCAGAGGCCTCTTCCATTTATATAGCGTTCTTCTCAACCATATTCATCGTACACTTATTATTCATCTAAGCATTCACTTGAGTACATGTCACATCAGGTATCTTTTTTAGTTCTCCATGAGTGGTGGTAGCTAAGGTTGCACTGTTCAGGGGTTTTCTCCACATAAATGCGGTCAGGAAAGTTGCTGCAGTGCATTAAATACGGTGGTAGCAACTTTTGTTTTAGATATTTCTCCGTTCTTATCATCTCCATACATGCCTGAAGCTTATCCTTATCATTGAAATCGCTAAGAAAATCGCTCAAACTTCTCAGGTATCTGCGTGACCGAAACTCTTTATATCCAAGGAGCATACACTCTTCGGACTACTTATAATCTCTTCGGACTATATTCCTCGATCATTTCCAGGTATATCTCTCCCACATGGAATCATTCTTAGTCATTTTCTTCTCTTTGGACACACCGTAATCTTCAAAAAGGACCCTAGGCCCAATACATAATGTTGGACTTTTACTCTCACAATTATTATTATTATTATAAGCCTACTTGAGTAAGAATGATTGATGAGGATACTATGATTAGTGTGAATGTTTATTTATTTAATAAACAATGAATGCCTATAAAGCCTACCATATTTTATTAGCACTACAAACCCACCAGGGAAACAAAACAATGATTGAAACTGTTATTATTAACACACTTTGGGGTACAACCACTTTATAGTTGGTCGTGTGAATACGTGATCATAGAAGTGGATATGAACAAAATAAGAATCGTAATTGTCTCAAACAAAATAATAATAATAATAAGCCCATCAATAATAATAATAATAATAAGCATGGTAATGGAGAGCTGCCAATCTTTTTTATATTTTGAGAACCCTTTTATGTTATGTTCACATGGGCAGGCCCAACCGCGGTGATATTCTGATATCATTGGGATTATTCGTTTTACAGATCCCAAGAGGTAAAAAGAAGTTTTGTCATGATCTGAACTTTCGACCATCAATTATGAAAAGGAAATCAAAACATTCTTATTTGGAATTTGAAAATTTTAGATATAAACCAATATAATTTAAAGAGTTTTTTATTTTATGGGCAATTTGGAAGTTGGGGCCGTTTGGTATAGTATTTTAAACAATAATTTTTAATTTTTAAATAATATTACATGAATTTTTATACATTTTTTTACTCATACGTATTTTTAAAAAATACAAATAACGTTATTAAAACAATGTTATCAAACGGGTTCTATTGAAACTTACCAAAATTTTAGAATCTAGTGAAAAATTAAGTGAAAAAAAAAAAAAACTAATTTGAAAGGGAAAAAAATTCATTTTAGAAAAGTCTCAGTTGGCTAATGCCAATTGGCCACCAATTTATGGAGAGATTTTGGCAAAGAAAGAAAAGTTATCATTAAAAGAGGTTTTTTTTATTATTTATTATTATTTCAAAAAAATAAAGTCTATTTGTGAGGATAGGTTGAGTGTGTAACCTTTTGAAAAAATTTCTCATTTTTTTTAAAAAAAAAAAAGAAAAAAACGTTTTCCACTCCATTGGATTTATTAACATCAACAGTTTATAAATGCTAATCAACGATTATCTATGGAGAGAGACATGGGCGAAAGGAGAAAACTTATTATAATAGAGTTAATTTCGTGGTTTAGAGTTCATTGGTGATAATATTCAAAAAATGTTTTTAAAAGGGAAAACGTTTTTCATCTAATTGGGTTTGTTTTATGTTAACCATATAAAACGTTTTCTATCATACCAAACACCAAAAAAAAAAAAAAAAAAAATGAAACATTAACCAAAAAAAAAAAAAAAAGTTTTCAGACTAAACAAATAGAATGTTAAGAAGTAGTTACATTCGAAAATTTGGACAAATAACATGAGTAAGAGCATTCATATTGGGTGTGCTAAAATAGCCCAAAAAACGATCAACATCTGGTGTGTTATAGATAATTTTTTTTAGCTTTTTGCTACAGTAAGCTACTATCTTTGGCTATTACTATAGCAACAAGCTAAGCACAATTTTTTTTTTTATTCAATTTTCTCTCTCCTCTATGCATAAAGAAATAATAAAGAATAAATAAAGTCTAAAAATAATAATTAAATAAAGTAGTAAAATAATAGAGTATGAGATGTAGAATATATTGTTAAATGGTATGCTATAAAATAGATAAAGTAGTTTATTGGTATGCTAAATGCTAAATTTTTTTAGCAGAACGAATGTGAATGCACTGAAGAAGTACCATTTAGGATCAGCTTAGTAGTAGGGTTTATATAATTATATATAGACTATATATCTTATCATTTGAAATGGTAAAATTTGATGCCCAACATGACAATGCTACATTTAAGTCTTGAGTAAGTAGATTTATAAACATGAGAGAATGTTATATCACAGTATTTCGAGAGTACCTAATAATTTTCTTATAAGCGTTACAAACTCATGATTTGGAGTCTTTCAAGTCAATTTTTCAAATATAGGAGCCGATTTCACGTTGCAAACTTTCTTTCCACTGTCATCCATATCAATAACACGATTTAACAGCATGGTCCAGACCGGCCAGACCCACCATTGTTTTTTCTCATTTTATCTTGAAACTTCCTTAATGTGAACGCTTTCTTTCTATCCTTTGAAATTTGGAAATGGTTCAATCATGTTTGTCACACCTTTGCCTGGATTAGTTCATCATGTTCACACCCTATAAGTGCTTAACAAGGGCTGCGCATTTTCACAAGGAAAGAGACTAAAAAGAAAAAAATGTACATACAATACACATCAGTTTAACGAGTAATCATCAAGATTGCGCTATTGGATTTTCCCAAGCACATAAATCAATTTGCTCTGCATTGTCCTCCTCTTTGTCCTTATTAGGGCACTTGATTTGTACTTTTTTTGTTGTTGTGTGTGGATGTAACAAGGATTTTATGAAATGATTGTGATTTGGATTTTTTTCCAGCACTACTTCTATTCTTACTCCTCCGTATTGCTAAGAAAGAAAATACATGTGTTAATTTGTGTCTTCCAATAGTGCGTTCTAGGAGTACAGCATTATTGGATTGGAGTCTATAAGTAAGGGCAAGAACTAAAGCATTAAAGTGTTTTCTTTTCGCCCCTTTTATCATTGCTTGTATTAACTACTTAGAGAAGAGTAGGTCCTATACCTTTCAGAGTTTTCTGCAGCTCCAGTGTGAAGTTGGACAACAAAGTTTTAAAACAAACCCCCCACCCCCTCTTCCTCTCTCATAGGGCCACGTATAGTGTTCACACACACACACACACACACACACACACATATATATATATATATGTTAGGGTTTATACCAAAAATCCAATTTATTGGCATGTTATAAATAATTAAATTGTTTAATTATATGAAATTATTTGCAAATGAACTAATTGGACATTATCCTAGTCCTTGAGATGCATTATATGTGATTTATGTGATTTATTTACAAAAGATATAAATCACAAGTTCCTTATAAACTCAAAATGTAGTTTGTAGTCGGTAATGAAATTGGGCGTTTCATCTGCGAAGACTATAACACATCAATTAAGATGGTTTGTCTTAATCATAGAAGTGGAGACTTCTAGTTGATGTGTTGATATGTCTTAAGTGTGTAAGACATATTGAACTAAACCGCTGTGAGATTAATTATTTAATTAACAACTGTCACTTGAATAATAAATCTTATGACTTCTAATTTCATAGACTCTCAATCCTGAGAGGATAGTAAACCCGATCATGAAATGTAGGTTACTTTGATATATCAGGAGTGAGATATAATTTAATGGTTAAAATCTCAGTATGTTGGGTAACTACACGTAGTATTGAGGGAACACATATTCTCAAGATGAAATCCATAATTTTTTTCTATAGAGACACGAAATATCCCATTGAGATAAGTTTAATGAGAACTGGTTATTCAAGGCCGACCACTTTAGTAAAGAGTTACAAGTTTATATTTATTGAAATTAAATTTCATAAATATGAATAACTAAAAGATTAAACTGGGGACTCAAGGAATAAAATAGTTGTTTACGAAGTGACAATTTATTATGACTTTGTTCAGTATGGATATTTGATGGAGTGGTAAAATGATTTTTTTTTTTTTTTTTTTGAGAAATAAGGGGTCAAATAATATCATATCAGAGTTTTGAGATATAATTTATTAATAAGGTCTAGAGTGCAATTATATTTTCATAGTGGTACTTGTTATATAATTAATGGTAACTTTGGGCTTGTCAAGAGTTGATAGATAAGCCTGAAGCCTATTAGAGGTAGAGCCTTATTTGTCCCTTTGGTCCCATCCCAAGCCACACATTAAAGCCCAATTGGGCTGGTCCAAAAGGCTAACTCAATTAGATAATCAATTACTTTATTTAATATCCAAGACAGTTAACATGTATGTATGATTAATAGAAGAGAAAAAGTTTTTTCTCTGCAGTATGTTTTGAATACACTTTTATTCAAGGGAAAATTAATGTATTTAAGAACTGATTAATAGACCACTCATCTTGCCATCATGTGAAATTTGGATGAAGATTGAAGGTCTTCTCAAATCTTGTTTTTGAATTTTACCGCATCAAGGTACACTTTCTTTTCTTTGTTCTTGAATTCAAGGTTATATGTTATTTCTCATGAATGAAGTAGATCCTTGTGTTGCTTCCGCTGCGTATTTTGTATGAGACGTAAAACCAGTTTTTCCAACTATATATATATATATAGGCAAGATTTAAGTACAGTACTTAAATGCTGTTCTTTAGGTTATCCTTTTAATACTCTGTTTGTTTCGATAAAAAACCTTGTATAAAGATGGTTTCAGCGTTTTCCAGTGTTTAGTAGTATCAGAAAAAATGAGTAAAAAAAAAAAACTATATTTGGTCAACATAAAAAGTATAACTTATTTTTAGAGATTGTTTTCTACTAATTTTTTTTTGGAGAACAACTCTATCTTACAGTAAGCTAAATAAGGAAAATTAGGAAATTGTTTTTCAACTCATTTAAGGTTACTACCAAATATAGGAAAATGAGATAGTTTTATAGAAAATACTTTTTAGAAAATGACTCATTTTCTAGAAGGATAAAACTTAGGTACAGTACCTTAGGTGTTGTTCTTTAGGTTCCCTTCTTAAGATTCAGCCATGTGGCTACTTAACTAAAAAATATACTTCATTTTCATGAGAGAAAATCCACATAGCAAAATCTTAAAAGGGGAATCTAAGGAACAGACCTAAGTCTTGCGCTTTCTAGAAAAATATTATTGTCAAAACAGACAGAGCATAAGATTCTGTCATGTAAATTTTTTCTCATTAGATGAAAGAGTATTTTTTAGTTTTTTTTTTTGGTTGAGGGAGAAGTGTATTTTTTAGTTAAGTAGTCATATAATTGAATTTTAAGAGAGAAACCTAAGAAATAACACCTAAGAATTTAGGGGTGTTCACCAAACCATATAAACTGCACCAAAACTGCCCGCAAAATGACATAACCGCACCGCATCGGTGTAGTGCGGTTTGCGGTTTTATAATAAGAAAACAGCATAAACCGCACCACACCACACTCTCTCTATATATTAATATATTTAATTATTTTTAATATTAAATATATTATTAATAGTTTAATAACCCTAGTTTTCAAAAAAAAAAAAAAAATAGTTTAATAACCCTAACAAGTGTTGATTACGAAAGCCAGCCCAAAATAAAGAAAAACTAGCTCAATAGTTTAAAACTTGGTCCAAAACAAAGGGAAAAATTAGTTTTAAGCTGAGTAGAAAAAGCTCAAAATTTGAAAAATATACAAACTTTAAATCATTCAAACCGCATCTTATACACCGCACCACATATATGACCGCAAAAATAAGGTGTGGTGCGGTTATGGTTTTGGTTAAACTTTAAACCGCACCGCACCACACCGCACCGCATATATGACCGCAAAAATAACGTGCGGTGCAGTTATGGTTTTAGCTAAACCGCACTGCAAAGTGCGGTGCTAAAAATGGCCCAAAACCGCACCGCAAACACCCCTACCTAAGATACTTTACAAAATTTTAAAACAACCCCCCTTCTCTCTCTCTCTCTCTCTTCCTCTCTCATAGGGCCACATATACATATATTCAATGATTACAATGGAGGATGGAGGGAGATCACGTATCTTATTTAGTTTGTTGGATTTTTAGATAGAAGTTTATATATATATATATATATATATATATAAATGCGCACTAGAAGTTATAATATTAACATGTAACTAAACTCTCTAAAAAAAAAAACGTAAATGTCATATATCGTATCATTTACTTTTGTCATGTGATACACTATAAATATATTCAAATTATTAATATATTTTGTTCTAAGTAAACTTTGTTGCCAAAGTTTAAAGAAGTTACTAAATACTATTCCAACTGAAAACTTTTTTTTTTTTTGAGGGAGACTCCAACTGAAAACTTAAACAATAAATTTTTACCTAAAGCAAATTAATTACTTATAGTGAGTTACAAGGTGAAACCATGTCATCGGATATGTACCACTATGTTTTATAATGAAACTTTTTATAACTAAAACCCTATTATGAAATTTTTATGGGACTAAAGGTTTTACTCCAATAAAAATTCAATTACTACAAGTGTAGACATCAAAATTTTATGATGTATTGACAATCGTCTGATTGATCATGATCAAATATTTGTGATCAAATTAATTCCCAATTGATGATTGTTTTATAATAATAAAAGAAATAGTCATGAACTTGTGCAATATATCGAAATATGTAATTATTTTGTGTTGAGGGGGAAATTGATGCATTTGAATAAAATATGGGGAAGCTAAGCTGAAACTCAACGATGGGCTTTTGAGATGATGCCCAAAGACTTTCGGTGTGGTGACAAGCCTAACCAAGTAAGAAATAAAGGTTGCACCTTGACAAAACAACAACAAAAGCCCAATAAAAATACTTCACAATAGTTAATTAGTACGTTAGTGGTCCTATTTTGATAATATAGGAAAAATAAATTCTCTAGCGGTAGGGTGAAATTACACCTAAAGTCCAGAAGTCAATTATTAAATAGATTCAAGAAAGTGTTCATTTCTGGAAGTCCTTGTGTGTCTTGGTCAGGGGGATCTATTGTACTTTCAGCTATCATTACATCAATATGAGGGAAGAATTCTATTGTTACAAATACATTATATCCTTCAATAGTAAAACAAAAGGTAAAAATTAAAGGTTCCATGGTGAGAAGAAAGGAGTTAATTGGCATGCTGTGAAGGGAGAGAGAGATTCCATCTCATTGCAGCAAATGTTGAACTAAGATTCCTGGAGAATATATATATGTGGCATGAGTAGGGTAGTGTAGGCTATTTTGAGTGAGTGGGTATGTAAGCTTGTGGTGGTATGATGGAGTTAATGCTGAAACTAAGTCTTTAATGGGTAAATGGTTGTTTATGACTAATTAGGAAGCATTTATGGGCTTAGAATATGCAGAAAAGGAAATGGAATGTCTGAGGCTAAGTGAGTATGGGTTGAGGGGTATGATTTATGAGCTTAGGGAGAGTTAAACTACATGCAAAGTGACAAGAGTAACAAAAATATCAAAGGGGTTGGTGTGTCTTGTGGGCTAGTGTGCTTAGGCTTTTATAGGGGAGTTTATGGGAGCATTAATTAGCAAAAGTCCAAAACGTAGGACTGATTCAGAGGTAGAATAGATGATATAATTATCCTAAATGGGAGATTTTCTTTTGGGGCTATTTTGGATGATATAATTATCCAAAATGGGAGATTTTCTTTTAGGGCTGTTTTGCTTCTTTGGGCAATGTCACACATGGGTAAAAATCAGCATAATCTTGCATTAAATGCTAAGAATTTTGAGATTGTGTTCAGCTAATGGGATTAAGGCAGGTATTAAAGAGGAATCCTAGTGCTGCAACTGAGATTTAGACCCCAAGAAGTAAGATTCAACACCCCAAGCTAGGTATCAAAGTTTAAGCCCACTTTAAAGGGTTCTGTTGAAGATCCCTTTATGCCCTCCAACCACATGTTCCCAAATTTTCCCCTTTAGGATTTATAGGCTTGGCACATGAACCATGTCTTGAAAGTTTTTGACATTTATAGCATTGATTTGTTGAGATTTGGATAACTTGGTTTCAGCTCCCCTTCAGCTGGAGATATAGTCTTGAGGAAAATGATGAAGTTCTATCACCCATTAGATTTCAGCTAATATCACAACCTTTGAGTACTATTCATGTCAGGTAGAAGGTGACAGAAAGTTGATGGGACAACCCCTAGTTCATACTCAAAGACTTGGTTCTCTTGTAGAGACCTCCAGCTGTACCTTGGTCAAGGATGAACAAGAGTTGATTGTCTATTTTCAGTCCTCTGCCTCTTGCTGGAGTTTTTTGGATCGAGCTTGCTTATGTGGGCTGGTCCCTTTGGGCTGGGCTGTGTTCATCCTACAAAATGGACATTAACGACACATGTTGCCATGAGTTTTCATCCCTCATGGACTTTTATTATCAGTAAATATTTTGGGTTTTCATAGATATTTGTTGTAAGGACCAGATTTGAATTCCTAGCCCAAGATGGACTTAGGCCCAAAAAACCTAAAACAATGAATTTGTAGAGAATGAGTTGGAAAATTGGGCTTTAGTTAATCGAACAACAAGTTCAGTAGGTCTTGATGAAAAAATAGTGGAACTAAGAAAGTTTAAACTAAAGAAAAACGTCCTCGGCAATGTCTGAGGAGACTGGATCTTATATATTTCTTTCAGGTTTAATTATAAAGTTAGTTCTTGATGTTACAATGTTCTTCTCCCCGTTTTTCGATCCCTTCTCCCGTTGCCTCCCTCTTCTTTTATACTCTCTTCTCCTTTCATCTTTTTCCTCCACGTGCATGTCAGATGGCTGGTGTTGATACTTGTCCCATCAGTACCTTACATAGGTCTTCATGTAGTAGCTGTAAGGCTGAAAGTCACTGTTCAGGTATCACTTCCACATTAATGCGGCCAGAGAGTTAGCTGCAGTGCATTTAATACGGTGGTAACAGCTTTATCCTTAGATATTTTAGGACTTCCCCCTGTCTTATGTTTCTGCAATGCCTATCCATACTGATAGGCCACAAACTGAATGACCCCTTGTGATAAAATTAATTAATTAATTAGCCAAGTTATTAATTAATCAATTTAACATGCAAATATGTGGAAGCACAAACAAATCACCAAATACTAAATATGCAGCGGAAAAAATAAAAAACACAGTGATTTGTTTACGAATGGGGAAAACCCTAACGGCAAAAACCCCACCGGGTGATTTTCAGGTCACCACTCCTGAAACTCCACTATTATCAAATCAAGCGGTTACAAGTAAAGGAATCCCAAGTACCTTACCAACCTACAGTTGAACCCTTACCCCAATACCCAATTGGACTTGATTTGTAGTGACAATTTCCACCTTTGATGCACGGCTCCCAAGTACGTGACTAACCAATGCGCGGATCCCAGTACGCGACTTCAAACACCAACTTGAGAAGGAGAGGTTGGCTGCAAAGTTCTTCAGTTCATCATACACAATGAAGATCAGGAAAATGTTTGGTTACAAAACCCTATGGTGCACATACACAGCAACTTCTTAGAGAGAAGATGAACTAGGTTAAGAATTTCGTCTTTTGGTCACAATTTGCTTGAACAAGGATTGCTCAATGCTTTTGCAACTTGTGTACTACTTGACGGCTCTTAAAACAATCCTTTTATATGTTTAGGGTTAGAAGAAAAAAAAGCCCAAAACCATATTCACGAATCCCAAGAAAATCAAATTAGAAAAGCTGATTTTATAAATCTCGACAGATAGCAGGTGTCGAGGTAGTTATCGAGCAAGTGTCGAGCTTTAATGAAATTGCACTTCAGCTTGCTTTTTCTTGGACTGACTTGATGACTTCAACACTTGTTCTTGAAACCTTATTTCTTGAAGTATTAAAAACACCTAGAACTACCCAATTACAAGTAGAGTGCGTTTTGTCCCAAGAAAATCAAATTAGAAAAGCTGATTTTATAAATCTCGACAGATAGCAGGTGTCGAGGTAGTTATCGAGCAAGTGTCGAGCTTTAATGAAATTGCACTTCAGCTTGCTTTTTCTTGGACTGACTTGATGACTTCAACACTTGTTCTTGAAACCTTATTTCTTGAAGTATTAAAAACACCTAGAACTACCCAATTACAAGTAGAGTGCGTTTTGTCAAAAGGATTAGCCAATTTACATAAACAAGTAACATATGTTCTAAACAAGTAACATATGTTCTTAACAAGTGAACACACATATGTCCTAACAATCTCCCCCTTTGGCAATCAGTGACAAAACCACAACAAACAAATGAACATATGAGAGAAGTCAAATATATTATTTTCTTACATCTTAAATTTCTCATTCTCTTAAGGAGATTATCATGATAATCGAAACTTATCACAAAATTATAATATTATCTGAACCAAAATTAAATGAAATGCAACTCAATATTAACTCAAACTAAAATTAAAACCAAAGGCTTAAGATTAAGAGAGAAGAACTATGATGGGGAATTAAGAAACATAACACCAAAACACACCAACCCAAAGTTGGTTTGCCAAAAGCACAAAAACTCACCAACCAAAAGTAGAGCTACAAGAAAGAATGCAAATTCACCAAAAAAAAAAGTGAAAATAAAAAAGAGAGGTGGGGGGGGGGGGATAAAAAAAATGGACTAAGAGTATTTCCCTTTTCTTTTCTTTTTTTCTTTTTTTTATTCTACCCAAAAAAAAAAAAAAAAAAAAAAACAAATAGACATATACATCAATCTCAACATTTATTTTTCTACTATATTCTTGTCAAAAAAAAAAAAAAAAAATCTCTACCATATTTAAATATGATTGTAAGGACCCGATTTGAACTCTAAGCCCAAAAGGTACAGGGACTTAGGCCCAAAAAGCCCAAAACAATAAATTTATAGAGAATGAGTTGGAAAATTAGCCTTTAATGAGTTAAGCAACAAGTAAACAGATCTTGATTACTGAGAAAGGAAAATAACAAACTTTCATTAAGGAAAAACGTCCTCGGCAGAGTCCGAGGAGGCTGATTCTTATGTATTGCTTTTGAAGTTTGATTACAAGTCTGGTTCTAGATTGCTACAGTGTTTCTTTCTTGATTTTTCGATCTCCATTCCTTCAGGGGTCTCTTATATTATATATCTCTCTCCTAGTAATCTTGGCCTTCCACTTGTTGATCATCCAAGCCACTACTTGAGTGCTTGTCCTATCAGACACCCTCTTTGGCTTTCTGAGAGTTGTGGTAGCCAAGACAACACTGTTCAGGGGTCTTCTCCACATAAATGCGGTCAGAAAGTTAACTGCAGGGCATTCAATGCGGTGGCAGTAGCTTTTCCTTAGGCATCTCCTAGTTTCTACTTTCTGGTACACTTAAGAAGTATGCCCTTGCCACTGGAGCTTCCTAGAAGGTCGCCTTGATCATTAGGTTCTACATCAAATTCGTGTTTAGCTTATCCAAGGAGGTATTCTTCCTCGAACCACCTTCCCATTAATATCATGCTCTTGATGCTACGAGCTTAAACCACTTACTACTATTTAATTGTCCTCGGATCACTCGTGTTCTCAGCCAAGGTCCAAGGCCCAATACCGGATTTGGGCCTTTACCCTTACAATAGCCCCTCAAAATTCCAAAATTTCCCTCTCATCCGAGGAGAAAATTGGGGTTTTGATTTTTTAAGAGATAACATCAACTGATTTCTCGATTCGCATGTGCGGGAATGCCGTTTAACGCGCCCTATAATTGCCACTGACGCTTTGAAGCCCGCGGGGCGCCATTAATTGCTCCAGGCTGTGCCTTGTTTCCCAGATCTAATGGTGAGGCGCAGATCCAACGGTTGACCTTTCTCTTGGAATTTCGAGCGGGATAACTCCCACTCATTTTCACCCTTTATATAAAGCCTTGAGGGAAATCATTTTCCCCTCATTTTACGAACTCTCAAGCCTTCCACAAATCCCAAACATTCGAATTCACAAAGCTCTCTAAGTTACTAAGCTTCTCACACCTTTTCTCTAAGAAATCCTTGAAAGTCTTTCTAAAGGTTCCTGGGACTATCACACATCTTAGTTCTCATAAGTTTCAATTCCTTTAAATCTTTCTTTTTCTTCTCGGCTAGTCTCCTCGGCCTTCCAGTTCTTACTTCTCCATTTATCAATTTTGGTTGTTTCCCTTTAACTTGTCCAAATGGGTAGATTTAAGTACCTAGTAAACTCCTCTGCCAAAATAAAGGCCTTTAAGGATAAATACCACATACCATAGGAAGTAGCCCTGCAATACTATTCCCCAGAACAAATTGTGTCACACAGAGAAGAGAGGGAAGTCATCATCCCCATGATAGCTTTCATAGAAGGGGGAATGACTCTCCTCATGGGTAGGATAACATGGGACTATCTCATCAACCATAGGATATGCCCCCACCAGTGCGCGCCCAATCTATTCAGGGTCTTGGGTAGCGTTGATGCTCTCAACAAGCATCTGGGTCTGCGGCTCACTTGGCATGATGTGGTCCACATGTACGAGTGCCACTCCCTCAAAAGTGCATGATATTATCTTAAGTCCTGATCTGACGTTGTCAGACTAGTATCGTGTCTATCCAAATCTAACAATGGTATGAAAGACGACTATCTGATAGCTTCGGGAGCATGGCATGATGGCCTTCATTGCCCCGTCTGAGAAGCAGTGCCAGGTGGGATACCTTAGAGTTAGGCTCCTTAGTAAGAGATTTAGGCTCTTTAACCTTGACCATGTTTTGCTCTTTTTCATTTTGCTTTCTTTTAATGATGGATTTCAATTTTCTAACCATGTTTTTCTCCTCGGCCATTTTCACAGACAAGAGGCAAGTAGCTCCCAGGCTCAGTTTGACTAATGTTAAAGCTTTCAATTACTTGCTGAGGTCCGAGATCTTCGTAAGTGAGGATAGGCAATTGAGAGAAGTCCATTTAATTTTGGACTTCAAGCCTATTTCGGAGATATATCAAGAAATAGGCTAGGCCATAAGAGTAGGTGACCAGCGGTTGGCTCGAATTGACGTGTCACGCCTAAATTTCCTTGCTCGAGAAGACCTTCCTCTAGTCGTATTGCCCTTTCAATAGGCTCTGCCTGAAGCAGTTGCAGTGCCAAGGGAGGAGACCGCCTCTTCACGTTTATCACTCGAAGAAGAGATAGACAAATTTCATTTTGAGGAAGAGAAGACTCCAAGGGCTCAAATAGTTCATATCTCGAATGCCAAGGAGGAGACTAATAGGCAGTCAAGTGTTCACACCCCAGTTCTCTTGACTGCTCGCCCAGACAACTCCTCCGAGGAAGAGGAAAATGAGATGGCACTGAACTAAGGGAATAAAAGCATAAAAGACCTCATGATCGCAAGGAGTAAGGTGTCAACTTCGAAAGAGGCCACAAAGTCCCAAGTTCTTACTAATCTTCCACCTCCCCCTCCTCTCCCCGTGACTTTAGTCAGGCTGCTCCCTAACCCTGATCCGAAGAAGAAAAGGAAAGTGCCAGAGGTGCATGACGTGGAGGAGGGCGAGATGGTTCCTTCAAAGGGGGCAAAGCAGCCCAAGCATGCCAAAGACAAACGAGCTTCCTCCGTGGACAGCAGGGAGGACTCTCTAGGGGCCGACGTACGCTGACCACCGCGCACCTAGTCCCCCAGGCTGGAGGTGGATGGTGCCCCCATCCCTTGGGATGCCTCAGTCCAAAACTTTCAGGGGGGGCATTCGGGTTATGTTGTTGAAGCCCTTGAACAGCCGGTTCTTCTGCCGAGAGACATGGATGCTTACAGGTGCCTCAAGTAGCCCGACCTCTTCCTGTCCCTGAAGAGGGACCTTGCTATGGTAAGCGGTTTGACACATCTTTTGAATTACATACTTAGCCTTTTTTTTTTACGTGGAATTCTTCTGTTATTTTTATGCAGGTTACCCAACAGGTTTTCGTTGTCGAGGAGTGGGTCAAGGACGCCCGCAATCAATTTTAGGCAGAGGCCCACTCCCATGCTGAGATCGAAAAGATATTAGAGGCTCTTAAAGAGGAGCACGTTGAGTTAACCAACAAGCTGATTGCTTCAGAGAGGGAACGTCTGAGTGCTCTGGCTGGTCTGAAAAGCGCTGAGGCCCAAGCCGAGGACTAGCGTAAGCTGTTCTACATGACAAAACTTGAGTTGGCCACCCAAAAACAGCAAGTTCTGGATCTTAAGGCTGAGCTGCAGAAGGCCAAGGAGGCAGTCCAACTGGCCAAGAAGGTAGCCAAGGCTGAGAAGCAAGTGTCTTATCTGCTCGGCGTGGAAGAAACGCAAGTTAGGCTTGCTGAGGAGCTTTCCGAGGTGTGCAGGGATTACTGCAATGTCTCATGGGATAGGGCCCTTGATGTTGCAGGAGTCCCTGCAGACTCGGTTTGGAGGTAGCCTGGGAGCATATACTACCATCCAGATATTCGTGAAGTCTTAGATGCCGTCCCTTCTCCCTCTGCCCTTGCCCTAGAAACCTTTGAGTGGCCTTTAAATACCCAAGCTACTCTCCTTCTTCCCGACACCTCGAAATGATCCAACCAAGCTGGTGATCAAGACCAGGGGGCTGAGGGCGCCAAAGACAAGGGCAAGGGCAAGGAGAACAAGCCCTCTGCAGAAGCCAAAGACGCTGCCAAGGCCAAGGAAGCTGCAGCTAAGGCAAAGTAAGCAGAGGCCAAGACTAAAGAAGTTGATCCTAAGGCCAAGGACGCTCCCACCTCTCAGCCGAACCAGAAAGAAGACCTTACTGCTCCCAAGGTCCAGGCTTAGCACTTAGGATTTTCTTTGTAGTTTTCTTTGTGTATAATTTTTTTTGTAATGGCGTTTTGCCACCAGACATAATGTATTCCTTTTTTTGTTTAATGGGAATGTTTTTTCTTTTTATCTCTCATACCTTTACTTTTATATGCTTTGAAGCTCATTACTGTTATAAATAGTATTGAATTGCTGCTGCTTGTTTTTATTAAAAGCTAACAATAACATACTACTAACAATCTAAGTAATGTGATAAAATACCAGCAATAGATAGGTTTACCACACATTTGTATTGAGAATTGAACATTCTGTAATGAAGGTTGAGTCCGATAAAGATGAATATATACTTGTAAAAAATAGAAGGAAGAGACTGTCTTCATCCTGCTCATTACTTAGACAAATAAATAAGGACTTCAACTTACACAAAATCATTGATTCGGGGAGTTGGGTATGACCCTTGAATTGTATTGACACTTAGCAAAAGACCAATAGGTATCACAGTGTTAATTTTCCCTTAGTATGTGATCCAGGGGATCAGTCATGACTAGGATTCTATTTAACACTTAGAAAGATGTCATAGAGTGTTAATTTCCCCAAAGCATTTGGTCCAAGGACTCAAGCATGACTAAGGTTTTTTTTAATCATTTACAAAGATGTCATAGAGTGTTAATTTCCCCAAAGCATCTGGTTCGAGGAATTAGGCATGACTAAGGTTCTGTTTGAACACTTAGAAAGATGTCATAGAGTGTTAATTTCCCCAAAGCATCTAGTCCGAGGACTCAGGCATGATTAAGGTTCTGTTTAATCACTTAGAAAGATGTCATAGAGTGTTAATTTCTCCAAAGCATTTGGTCTGAGAACTTAGGCATGATTAAGGTTCTGTTTTAACACTTAGAAAGATGTCATAGAGTGTTAATTTCCCCAAAGCATCTGGTCCGAGGACTTAGGCATGATTAAGGTTCTGTTTAATCATTTACAAAGATGTCATAGAATGTTAATTTCCCTAAAGCATCTGGTCCAAGGACTCAGGCATGACTAAGGTTTTGTTTGAACACTTAGAAAGATGTCATAGAGTGTTAATTTCCCTAAAACATCTGGTTCGAGGACTCAGGTATGACTAAGGTTATGTTTAATCACTTACAAAGATATCATTGAGTGTTAATTTCCCCAAAGCATCTGGTCCGAAGACTCAAGCATGACTAAGGTTTTGTTTGAACACTTAGAAAGATGTCATAGAGTGTTAATTTCCCCAAAGCATCTGGTCCGAAGACTCAAGCATGACTAAGGTTCTGTTTAATCACTTACAAAGATGTCATAGAGTTTTAATTTCCTCAAAGCATCTAATCCGAGGACTCAGGCATGACTAAAGTACTGTTTGAACACTTAGAAAGATGTCATAGGGTGTTAATTTCCCCAAAGCATCTTGTCCGAGGACTCAGGCATGACTAAGGTTCTGTTTAATCACTTACAAAGATGTCATAGAGTGTTAATTTTCCCAAAATATTTAGTCCGAGGACTCAGGCATGACTAAGGTTCTGTTTAAACACTTACAAAGATGTCATAGTGTTAATTTTCCCAAAACATCTGGTCCGAAGACTCTGTGAGAGTGCCTTTTTTCTTCAGCACTATGGCCCAAGGATCCTGGGCCGAATAAAATGTTCTTGGTGGACTGGGCTTGATTCACCGCAGCTAAAAGGGCTGTTTAAGAACCGAGTGGTGCGCAAAACAGTCTTCCTACAATGCAAATAACTAACAAGCAAGAATATCTGTATTGAATGACATTTTAACAGCAATGGAATGCACAATAAGTAAAATACAATGTAAGAAAAGGTTAGGGATCCTCAAATTAGTGAGGTGCATTTTATTAATTTCCCTTAGTTGTGATTACAGTGCTCACTAAGACGTGGTGTAAGGTTCAACTAAGTTCAAAAGTTACAGACTTTGATAGCTATTCAAGCTTCAAAGACTTGCAAAGTTTGAATTTGTTGAATTCGAGTATGTACTATAGTGGCTGTCTCTGGGATACCAGGAGCGTTTCCCCTGTTATCTCTTAAGTTTACAGAGTCTTTTCTTACAATTTCATGAGACTTCAGAAAAGGAAAACAACTATGAATCCCGAAAATGAATCTCTATCTATTGGTCTAAATCCGAATGTCCCTGTAGCATGGACCCCTTCCTCCTTTTATAGCACAGCTTCGGGCTCCGGGGTACTAACGATTTCTCCCTTTTGCCCCTGTGAGTTCGTGCCGTGCCAGGTTGTTCAGGGTCATGTCGTTTCCCTTTTCTTTCATAGTTTCTTGCTTTTGGTCAGACCAAATGAAATTCTCTTAACTAGTTTTCTATTTCTAGACTTCTCTGTTGGCTGGCCTGAAGCTTATTTGGCTTTTTCTTCTCAGTGCTCCAGCTTTTTCAGTGTACTCTTCCTTGTCACTTTCTCCAAATGGTTGGAACCAGGCTACTGCGTTTTTGCTTCGTACCTCCTGGCTCCACTGCATGTCTGGATCATGAGATCTGCATGCCCTTTGTTTTTTTATCTCTCTTTTGAATTTGCTTCAATCTTTCTTCGCGTGTCTAGGGATCCCCTGACTCTGATGGCTTCCGGGCTCCCAGCCCAGTTCTTCTTTCTGGGCTTTCTTTGGCTTGTTGGTTCTGCCTGGTTTGGGCCCCTTTTTTTGTTCTTTTCGTGGGTTTCTGGATTCCAATCTTCTGGGCCTCTTGCCCTTTTCTTTTTTTCTTTTCCTTCTTTTTTTTTTTATTGTGTGAGCCCAGCTTTTCCCTTTTCTTTCTTAGTTTTTTTTTATTATTTATTTATTTTTGTGTGAAATGAGCTCAACGTTTTCCTTCTTTGGGCCTTAGTCTGTGACCAATTAATTTTGGACCTCAACAGACTTAAGCATGACTAAGGTTCTGTTTAAACACTTATAAAGATGTCATAGTATTAATTTCCCCAAAACATCTGGTCCGAGAACTCAGGCATGATTAAAGTTCTGTTTAATCACTTACAAAGATGTTATAGAGTGATAAGCGGTATTTACACAATAAAGAGGCACATGACAAATGAAACTTTCATTAATAATAATACATTTTTAGGTTGTTTACATTCCACGGGCGTGGTATTACATGTTCATCTAGGTTTTCGAGGAAATACGCTCTTATACTAGCCGCCAAGGTGATGCGATATGGCCCCTCCTAGTTGGGCCCCAGCTTTCCCTATGCTGGGTTCTTCGCAATACCTAGAACTTGTCTCAACACCAAGTCACCAGGCGCTAACGATTTCAGATTCACATTAGCATCATAACCTTGCTTGAGCTTGTGTTGGTAATATGTCTGTTGGACTATTGCATTTTCTCTCCTCTCTTCAATCAAGTTTAAGCTTTTCTCTAGCAGACTGTTGTTATCACTCGGATAAAAAAAACTCGTTCTCAATGTCGGGAATCCAGTCTCTAGAGGGATGACGACTTCGGCTCCATAAGTCATCAAGAAGGGAGTTTCCCTTGTTGACCTGTGGGGTGTGGTTTGGTATGTCCATAAGACATGCAACAGTTCTTCCACCCATTTTCCTTTCGCATCGTCCAACCTCTTCTTGAGCCCGCTTACTATGACCTTGTTGACAGACTCGGCTTGTCCATTCCCTTGGGAATAGGCTAGGGTAGAATATCTATTCGTGATTCCCAAGTCACAACAATATCTCTTGAAAGATTTGCTATCAAATTGAAGGCCGTTGTCCAAGATGAAGGTACGGGGGACCCCGAATTGTGTGACGATGTTTTTCCAAACAAATTTCTTAGCATCCACATCCTTAATGTTTGTCAAGGGCTCGACTTCAACCCACTTAGTGAAGTAGTTTGTGGCGACCAACAAATATCTCTTGTTTCCTGCTGCCTTGGGGAAAGGGCCCATAATGTCTAAGCCCCATTAAGCGAATGGCCGAGGGCTGGACTGAGGATTAAGGACTCCTCCCAGTTAGTGTACGTTGGGCGCGAATCTTTGACACTGGTCGTACTTCTTTACATATTCTTGTGCTTCCTTTTGTATATTTGGCCACCAATAGCCTTGAGTGATGGCTCTGTGTGCCAAAGATCTGCCTCCAGTGTGACTTCCACAAATCCCTTCATGTAACTCCCCAAGAAGTAATTCTGTTGCCTCAGGGTGTATGCATAGCAGGTACGGCCCAGAAAAGGAGCCTTTATATAATTTTTGGTCATTGGACAGACAGAACTGAGGAGCCTTTCTCCGTACCTTGTCTGCTTCTGATTTCTCCTCAGCTAGGATATCCTTCTTCAAGAATAGTACCACGGGGTTCATCCAGCTAGGCCCTACTCTAACTTGGTGGACCTGGATCACTTCTCTCTTCACCTTTGTGGGTTTGTACAAATCCTCTACAAGAATGGCCCGAGGCAGGCTCTGCGCTAAGAAGGTGGCAAGTGTGGCTAAGGAATTAGCATGTGTGTTTTCATTTCTAAGGATATGCAACAGGTTAAAAGATTCGAACCCTGATTGCAAATGTCTAACCTAACTCAAGTACCCCTGCATTCTTTCATCTCTCGCTTCAAATTCCCCTTTTACTTGGCCAACGACTAATCTTGAGTCCGAGAACATCTCTACTGCCTTTTCGCCCATTCTTTGAACCATGGCCATTCCCATCAATAGAGCCTCATATTCAGCTTCGTTATTTGTGGCCAAGAAGTTCAGTCTCAATGACTTCTCAATAGTGATCTCTTCAGGGTATATTATAACTAGCCTCACTCCGGAACCCTTCTGATTTGCTGCACCATCAACGTATACTTTCCAGGATAAAGGACCTTGTTGAGAGATCATGTCAACTGATTTTCCATCCATGTGTTGGGTTTCTACCTTTTCTTCCAATGGGGATTCAGCAAACTCGGCTACCAGATCCTCAAGGACTTAACCCTTGACGGAGGTAAGAGGCATGTATTTGATGTCGAAAGCCCCCAGCATTGTCCTTCATTTAGTAATCCTCCCCGTATAATTAGCACCTCGGAGTAGAGCTCTGAGCGGGAGCTGAGTTAGGACAACTACCGTATGTGCCTAGAAGTAATGGGTGAGTTTATGTGTAGCATGTACCACCGCCAAAATGGCTTTTTCCAGTGGCAGATAACAGACCTCAGTCTCATGTAGTTTGCTAACGTAATAAACTGGCCTTTGTATGCCGCTATCGACTCGTATCAAGACCAAGCTTAAGGCATAGAGGGCCACAACAATATAAGCAAACAAGACCTCATCCACCTCAAGACTGGACATGATAGATGGTCGAGAGAGATAATCCTTAAGCTGTTCGAAGGCTAAGGCACACTCCTCAGTCCACTCAAACCCCTTCCATTTGTTCATCAATAGGAAGAAGGGTCTGTATCTATCCGCTGATCGGGAGATAAATAAAGCAGCAGTTATTCTAGTCAGCTTCTGGACTTCCTTAGGATTTCGAGGGGGTTGTAAACCGTTGATTGCCTTAATTTGATCGGGGTTAGCTTCAATTCCATGATGAGTAACCATGAAACCCAGAAATTTGCCTGACCCCACACCAAAAGAGCATTTGGAAGCATTAAGGCGCAACTTATGCTTCCTTAGAATTTCAAAAATGTTCCCGAGATCTCCCACATGTTCGGACACTACCTTACTCTTCACCACCATGTTGTCTATATAGACCTTAATGCTCTTGCCTAACTGTGGTTCAAACATTCTAGTCATCATCCTTTGATAGGTAGACCTTGCATTTTTCAAACTGAATGCCATCACTTTGTAGTGGTAGTTCCCAATGGGGGTGACAAAAACTGCCTTTTCTTGATCATCCAGGGCTAGTGGTATCTAGTGTTATCCTTGAAAAGTGTCTAAGAAGCTCATCCGAGGGTGAACCACGGCTGCGTCCACTAGTTAGTCTATTCTAAGCATAGGGAAGGGATCCTTTGGGCAAGCTTTAGTTAGATCAGTGAAGTCCACACACACTCGCCATTTCCCACTCTTCTTCTTCACCACAACTGTATTGACCAACCACTCAGGGTAGAAAACCTCCTTGATAGCCCCTGCCTGCTTGAGCTTTTCACCTCATCTCTGACAGCATTAAAGTGATCCTTGGACAAGCGCCAAGGTGGTTGCTTCTTGGGGGTGATAGATGGGTTAACATTTAAATTATGGCAGATGAAGCTCGGATCCACCCCTGGGGCTTTGTAAGCGCTCCATGCGAATACATCCATACTTCTCTTAAGAAACTTTATCAGCTTTTCCTTTTCTAGAGGAGGAAGTTGAGCTCCGATTAGAAAAAACTTCTTCGGATCATCACCGATAACAACCGTTTCTAAGTCTTCACATTTCGCCTCCTCGGCTAATCCATCGACAGGAAAATACAGAGCTTTTTATTGCTATGACTCCCTTGCAGCAGAGGCCGAGGACTCAGCCTCGGGCTGATGTAAGATGGCGGCTACCAGGCATTGCCTAGCTGTGGATTAACTCCCAACAATCTCTTCAATTTTTCACCTGAAGGATATTTCACCTTTTGGTGCAAGGTAGAAGAGACGGCCCCTAGCATATGCAACTAGGGCCTGGCCACAATGGCTGTGTAGGGGGAATAAGCATCTACTACGATGAAGTCCACCTCCACCACTTCTGAACCGGCTTGCATAGGTAGCCTAATTTGGCCCTTCAGGATGACGACCTTCCCATCAAAACTTACTAGGGGTGAATTGTAGGTTGTTAGGTCCTCGGGTCTCAAGTTCAACCCCTTGTACAGGTCGGGCTACATTATCTCGGCACCATTGCCTTGGTCCACCATCACCCTCTTCACGTCATACCCCCCAATCCTGAGTGTGACCACCAAAGTGTCGTCGTGGGGTTGTATGGTTCCAACCTTATCTTCATCAGAAAAGCTTAACGCCGGCTAGGTACTCACTTTAACCTTCTTTGGCTTAGCATTTGTGTCCTCGGCAGTCGGTCGTGCAACAGACATTACCTTGGAAGGGCAAGACCCGGTTCTCCCTAGAGTGATGAAGATGACGTTTATCGTGCCTAAAGAAGGTCTCGAAGGAGCATCTCTCCGGGGTTCTTGGCCAGTCTAGTTCCCCTGGCCACTGAATGATGTAAGAGATGCTTCAACTTTCCTTCTCGGACCAGTTGGTCTAAATGGTCCTACAAATTTCTACAGTCTTCTGTAGTATGTCCTTGGTCTTGGTGGTATTGACAATAGAGATTCTGATTGCGCCTCATAGGGTTTCCTGCCATCTTATTTGGCCATTTGAAGAACGACTCATTCTTAATCTTCTTCAGAACTTGATGCACTGGTTCCCGGAACACCGCGTTAACCGCCTGAGTGTTGGAAGACCCTGATTTCTCAGCAAAGTCCCTTCGAGGCCGGTTGTTGTTGTATCGATCCGACCTGAAATCCCTCCTCTCCTGAGGGATAACCTTAACCTTACCTTTCCCCTGCTGTTGGTCTTCCTCAACCCTTTTATACTGGTCAATCTGGTCTATGAGTTGGCGCACGCCGGTGATAGGTTTTCCCATCAAAGATTTCCTTAAACCTTGCTCGGTTGGGAGGCCGACCTTGAAAGTACTAATGGCGACATCATCAATGTCACCAACTATCTAGTTGTAAATCTCCCAGTATCTATCTGAGTACGTTTTCAGGGTCTCCCCTTCTCGCATGGACAAGGACAGTAGGGAGTCTAAGGGCTGAGGAACTCTGCTACAAGTGACAAAATGAGAGCCAAATGCCTGGGTGAGCTCCTTGAAGGAACCTATGGAACCCGCCCTTAAGCCATCGAACCATCTCATTGCCACAGGTCCCAGATTGGAGGGGAACACCTTGCACATCAAGGCTTTATCCTTGGAATGGACAACCATTCTTTAGTTGAAATGGCTCACGTGCTCCACTGGGTCTGTTCGACCATTGTAAATGGTGAACGTTGGCTAATTGAATCGCCGGGGGAGTCTCGCCCCTTCAATCCTGTGCGTGAAGGGTGATCGAGAAATTTGATTCAGCGCCTTGCTCATAACGTCACCTCACAGGCCTTTGCGAGGTGAGCTCTTATACCTACGTTTGTGATGGTGCTCCTTCTCGTAGAAGAAAGACTCGCTGGGTGGGGTCCTTGACCTTCGTCTATAACTAGTATCCTCTCTATCATCAAAGGAAATGTCGGAGCTGGAGGGGGTTCGGTTTCGCTGTGCACGGCGCAGCTTTCTCTTCAGCTGGTCAACCTCTAGTTGCAGGGCTCTAGTATCTTCCTCTCGAGAGAGATGGTTCTTACCTCGGGGCTGACTTTTACCAAACTACACAGTATGCACACTCCCCTCTTGATCCCTTATACATTCGAGGTTGACAAAAGGATTTTCATGTTAGGATCTTATGGATTCTTCTTGGTGTGGACCTGAACCTACCATGGTTGAATGTTACACTCACTATACCCAAATATTCTTCTCACAGACAACGCCAATTGTAAGGATCCGATTTGAACTCTTAGCCCAAAAGGTACATGGACTTAGGCCCAAAGAGCCCAAAGTAATAAATTTGTAGAGAATGGATTGGAAAACTGGGCTTTAATGAGTTAAGCAACAAGTAAACAGATCTTAATGACTGAGAAAGGAAAATAACGAACTTTCACTAAGGAAAAACGTCCCCGGCGGAGTCCGAGAGGTTGATTCTTATGTATTTGCTTTTGAAGTTTGATTACAAGTCTAGTTCTAGATTACTACAGTGTTTCTCTCTTGATTTTTCGTTCTCCCTTCCTTCAGGGGTCTCTTGCATTATATATCTCCCTCCTAGTGATCTTGGCCTTCCACTTGTTGATCATCCAAGCCATTACTTAAGTGCTTATCCCATCAGACACCCTCTTTGGCTTTCTATGAGTTATGATAGCCAAGGTAGCATTGTTCAGGAGTCTTCTCCACATAAATGCGGCTAGAAAATTAGCTGTAGGGCATTTAATGCAGTGGCAGCAGCTTTTCCTTAGGCATCTCCTAGCTTCTACTTTCTAGTAAACTTGAGAAGTACGCCCCTACCACTAGAGCTTCCTAGAAGGTCACCTTGATCATTAGGATCTACATCAGATTCATGTTTAGCTTATCCGAGGAGGAATACCTCCTCGGACCACCTTCTCATTAATATCATGCTTATGAAGCTACGAGTTTAAACCACTTACTACTATTTAATTGTCTTCGGATCACCTGTGTTCTCGGCCAAGGCCCAATACCAGATTTGGGCTTTTACCCTTACAATGATTTTCTCTCTCTCTAAAAATAAATAAATAATTTTTCCACTTCCCCACCCCTTCCACTACAATATGGCAACACTACTCTTTTACAAACCCACCTTCACCTTCACCTTCACCACCAATCACAAGCACCAACCCACCACAGACACCACCAATCACTGCAAACAATTTTAGCGTTAGAAATCACAAACCCCACCCACTTTCATTGAAAACCCAGGCTTATTGCACCTGTTTCAAGAACCAAACCCAATCATGGCAAAACCCACTAAATATAATCTCTAGTGAAACCCACCTTCAAGCACCAAATCCACTCACACCACCTTTAATCACCAAGCCCCACTGAACAAATGATCACTAGCAAAACGCACTTTCAAGCACCGAACCCACTCGCACCACCTTCAACATCCAAACCCATCTTCAACCACCAAGCACTACCTTCATTCACCAAGCCTCATCGAACCCAGTCACCTGACCCACTTGCACAAACAAGCCTTGTCACCCGCAAAAACCATTAACTCTGTGCATGAGAGAAAGAACAAAAAATATATATATATATATATATATATATTAGTTTAGCTTTGGCAATGACCAATCCTCATTACTTTAGGCAAGGTGTTTTCGTACACTACTTTTTCAAGTTATGATGTGGACAGATTTGTGTTGTTTAGCCAAAAGTTTAGCTATTTCTAGTGTATACCGAAGCTACTGCGAGTGATCTAAATGGGCGAAAAAGAGCCAAAAGGGGAGGAGAATGGTTGGAAACGGGTGTTTGACATGGCACAATAAGATATTAACAAAATTAATTGTTAATAATCAATTATTATTGTAAGGACACGTTTTGTAGCCCAAGCCCAAGATGTATGAGATCTTGGCCCAGTGAGCCTAGTACAATAAATTTGTAGAGAGTGGGTTGGAGAACTAGGTCATAATGAATTTGACAACAGTTAGTATGGATTTAAAAGATGATCAAGCAAGAACAAGGGAAATAGAGCTGAATCTATTCACTGTCTGAGAAGATATTTTTCATACAAATCAATAACAATGGAGTACAAGTACAATTTTGATTGCTACAGTACTCTCTCTCTATTTTTTTGATCCTTTCCTCATGGAGGGTCTCTTATATTATATAGTTCCCCTTGGACCATCCTGATCCTACACTTGTTGATTATTTGGGCCCTTACTTGAGTGTCCGTCCCATCAGACACCCTCTTTGGCTTTCTGTGAGTTGTGGTAGCCAATGCAGCATTGTTCAGGAGTCTTCTCCACATAAATGCGGCCAAAAAAGTAGCTACAATGCATTTAATATGGTGGTAGCAGCTTTTCCTTAGATATTTTTGGGTTCCCTTCCTTCTCATATGTTCATGAGGCATGTCTTTATTACTGGGGCTTTTATGGAGGTTACTTTCATCGTTGGAATACACATCTGAGCGACATCTATCATATCCAAGGAAGAATTCCTCCTTGGACCGCCTTCCACTCATTTCTTATTTATGAAACTCTGAACTAGAATCCCTCATAACTGTTTATCCCTCCTCGGACCTGTTGATGTCCTCGGACAAAGCCCAAGGCCCAATATACGATTTTGGGCCCTTATCCCTACAATTATATATTGAATAGATTTCATTAATTATTTTAAATTTTTTTAATGATCTATTATAATATTTTATATTGATAAAAACTCAATCTTACATGTGTTTTCCAACCTAACTCAAGTATTTTTTGTTATTTATTTTTACTAATTATTTTATTATTAAATTTTTATTTATGTTATTAAACTATTTATTTAGTTTATTTACATTTCCTTAATAAATATGTATATCATAGATATATTATTCTTGTTTGTGTATATTATTCTTGTATCATGTACATCATATTTAGAATATATTGATATACTTGATTGAATAAAATCAAGGAACATTATTTGTCCTTAATTTTTGCCCAATTAAAGGATTCTCCTTAGTCATGTTTAATTTCTATACTTAGTACCCATTTGGATTCAAATTATTGTGGCGTTTGCATTTTTGTTCTGCGTTTTTCTCTTCTTTTTTTTTTTTTTTTTTTTTTTTTTTTTTTTTTTTTTTTTTTTCTGTTGTTCAGCCCGCATTTGTTGACTTTTCCACGGTGAACAGTGCATCCGTGTACTGTTCACGGACTCACATATTCCACTTTTCAGCAACTTTTTCATTAAAAATGGGTTCTACGGTACTATTCACACATTTAAAAATTATTTTGTTACAGTGTTTTCAGTTTTTAGTTTTCAGCTGTATCCAAACGGACCCGTAGCGTACATAGGATTCATAAAACAACAACTTTGAATAGTAAAATATGTAACCTTTAAAGATTTTATGTCGTGGACATGGATCTTCTGCTCTTCCTATCTCCAAATCTTTGATTTTCTTCCTTTTATTTTAACATATATATAATTTAACTTTAAATAATATTACACTATTTAATAACCTTTTTTATTGAATTAATATTTTGAAAATATCACAGTTGGATAAAATGTTGTGGACATAGCACTTCTCATATTCTTAACACTTATATTAAATTTTGTGCCAATTAGATATTATTTGCTATTTGATCTAGAAACTTATCTTTTATGAACACTTTTAAACTAAAAAAAACTTGAAATTTAAACATTTAATTGATGACATAGTTGTTGACCTTATATCATCTTGAAAATTTTTCAAGAACTTATGATATAAGAAGAAAATCTAATCTAACAGTGAATTTCTTAAAAATTACATCCAATAAAAACACATTGAAGAACTTGAACCTAACAAATATATATATATATATATATATATATGATTTATCTTTTAGCTAAATTTCTTATTTGCAAGGTAGGATATAAAATATATTCTCCTTTCGTTTTCTTCATATATCTGACAAAAAAATTTAAGGTTTGTGTAATTGTAAACAGGTGGGCAAATCATGAAAGAAATGGATCATGAATGTACTTATATACTTGTCGGGTCATATCTCTAATATGACACTACGTATCAGATCCTTGATTTGTTTGCTTGTATGATTCTAAATTGACAGCATTGAAGAGGGAGATTTGGTATATCTTACAAGTTACAACCACAATGCAAAGCATCGAAAATTCAGAGGTACAACCAAGGCAAAGTTAATTATCTGTGCTGAAGAATGATGCTATGTGAATCTAAGTTATATCCTTCAGAGTACATCAATTCAAACATTACACATGGAAGCTGCTGGGACTTACAAGCTTTACCTTCTGAATAGCAGGGTTGATGGCCCCACGAATGGTCCCAGATGGATGAGCATTACCTTCAAGGTAGAGCAGGACTGCATTAATGAAATGACGTAGGTGTACACGTAGTCAAGTCAATGATCATGACCCTGTTTAATTGAGAATCTAGAGCCGGTATGAAACCTTGAATGATCAAGATTCTAGATATATATGGTTGTTGGATGAGTAATCTATTAGTAATTAACTTCTACGCTGTCCTACAAATGGTCAAGACAACATAATTTTCCAATCCTCCTATGCAGGTTGGCTAGTCTATTCACATGTCCCTATTGTTTTGGTGATCTGTAGGGTTTCAAAATTGAAACAATAAAATAAAATAATTCAATGTAGAAAGAGAAATCGGAAGAAAGAAAATTAATGTGGTTAAGTATGATGGTTTATCTCTACAATCAAAAGTCTAACTAACCACACCTTTGCTACATTAAATTATGTTATAATGAACTCAATGTAGGGTAAATTTATGAAGACATTAAGCATAGTATGGTAACTTTAAAACCATCCATCATATTACAAAACCATGGTAGTATAGTATATGAATTTATGATAATATCTCAAATGTAAAGCTTGAAGATGCCTTGAGTTTGTAGTATAAACTTGATAAGGGAACTATGACCATAAATGATCGGATTAGATGTAAAATGAATTGGCCATGATGTCAATTGGAACAAAAGAGATGATAATGAACAAGGATGTTCAGCAAGGAATAGAGCTCAGAAGATGGCTATTGTGGCTAAAGGATTACTGCACCAATGACCAAAGGAAGACTAGTATTATGGTAGGAGGCCTATGTTTAGAACAAAAAACCTAATAGACTATATCTTTAATTTATTGAATTGTGTTTAACAATAAACCCAATGTACGTAGAGCGTGAGGTATGATAATCCTAAAAACATGGTAGTATTATAAAAGCATGAGAGCCTATAATATTATACAAAACCATAGTCTAGCCATCATGTACGCTTTATTATTTCCATAGCCTTTTCTATTTGTTGGAAATTTTTTTCGATTTACTTTCCGAATCTTCACGTGTATACTGAGTAATTCTAAACTTTAGTAAGGGTGAAAAATGAAAACTTGATGCATTGGAAATAGCATTATTAAATTATTTTCAATAATGTAATGAATCTCAATGTGTCACTCGGTCAAATGAGCTCTAGAAGACCTACCAAAGAGGAGCACACTAGCTCGAAACAACACTGATGTGGTATTTGGCCCAAACTTTTGATGCTTTAGTTAAGACTCAAAATAAATAAATAAATAACCGTTTATAAACAGTCCGAGTTTGACTCAATAAAAAACTCAAATATGTTTGTTTGTTTATATATAAGCCAAACTTAAATTTTAATTTTAGGCTTGTTTGAAAAACAAGCTAAGCCCAAGCAAAAAATATGGTTCATGAACATGCTTGTGAACAATAAGGCTCAATAAAAAATAAAAAAAAGCCAAGTTTAGGCTGGTTTATGAACTTGGTAATAAATTTGATATAGTCTTGAAAAATAAACTTATATCTTACCAAGCCTTTAATTAATTAGGATTTATGATCACATGTCCAAACCAAATGGAGTTGATAATATTCTTAATATAGACTTAATACTTAGATCTTGAGCTTAAAAGCTTGATATGAAGCATGAGTTTGAGCTTGATATTGAGCTCAACCTTAACTTGACTAAACCAAGCTTAAACTTTTGGACTCTCTAACAAGTTTAAGTTTGGACAAAATTGCTAAATGCCCTTTTCTCCCAAACTAAGCAGCGTTTTATCCCCTTTCCCAAATTAATTAGGGAAATGCCCCTCTTTTGAAAATCGATTTTCTCAAAATCAAGTTAGGCCATATAGCGGCGTTTTTAAGGAGCCTATAGTGACGTTTTCAAGACCTATAGTGACGTTTTGTAACTCGACTTCCACTAAATCGAGTTATAGGCAATTTTTTTAATTTTTTTTACATATAACTCGATTTTATATAAATCGAGTTACAAAACGCTACTATAGGTACTGAAAACATCACTATAGGCTCTTTAAAAATGCCGCTATAGGGTCTAACTCGATTTTGAGAAAATCAATTTTTAAAAGAGTGACATTTTCCTAATTAGTTTGAAAAATAGAGTAAAGCGCTGCTTAGTTTGCCTAAAAATGACATTTAACAATTTTATCCGTTTAAGTTTAAATATAATTCGTAAGATTAGTTAAAACTCAAGTCAAACTTAAACATCTTACATTTATTTGAATAGAGCTTGATCGTATAATACTTGACAAAGCTCAGATTTACGATCTTATTTTGGGCAGGTGTGGATTGTGCTTATGCATGTAGTCTTGTCCCCATCAATTTGCTTTTAGGATTGACGAGCTATACCTATCAAATTACTTTTAGGATTTACCTTCAAACAAAATTGGGCAGTAGTTTTTTTGTTTATTTACTTCTTGAACTCCTCTGTCCTGGTCAAAGTGAGAATATTTTGGTGATTTTAGATATGCAGCAGGACAATCAATATCGGGGGAGAAAAAAATCAATTGAAACGGGAAAAAGTCACTAAAAGTATAGTATAGTATTTGAACATTTTCCCAAGCAAGCCTTCTTGAATACTGAGCAAGATCCACATATTCCAGTGGAGGACAATGCATGGACCTAGGCTATAACGAAACAGAGACCCGAGGTTCCCTAAAAGAACGGTGATTAACTTTTGGAGTACATATAACACGCTGGCTTGAAACTAACTCACCAACAAGAGGCTCACTAAACAACACAACAACAACAGAACCGAAGTGTACTGTGGGTCTGGCTCACACAGACGTAGACGTAGAGAAAGCTTATTTCCATTGTATAAAATTAAGAGGCACACAGCACTTGGATTTGACTGGAATTAAATTTCATCTCGTGGAATGGGAT
Organism: Quercus ilex subsp. ballota; assembly: GCA_032727855.1. NCBI lineage: Eukaryota > Viridiplantae > Streptophyta > Magnoliopsida > Fagales > Fagaceae > Quercus > Quercus ilex. Next base: position 59,982,164 of record CM064909.1, on the reverse strand, counting down.
TTTATCATTTAAATGGTACTTTCACTTTGATACACCCATGAACCCAACTAATTTGATTGATCGATTGATTTTGCAATCATGACACCCCTACAACACCAAAACTTTGACCTACATGCATGGCACTGGAGCTGGGTACCCCTATGCCTATCCTTGCACTGTTGCCCATGTGCTAATTAAACTACAATGCATGCCTATTATGGGTGTTACTGGATTGAGATGTAGTTGTTATGAATGATTGAGATTTAAAATTGTAAAAAATAATTTTAAATTTTAATTATTGAATTTAAAAAATAAGAAAATATGACTAGTTAAAAATTGTTGTGAGAGAGAAGGGGGTTAATTGCATAGTATATTGCAATTGCACCAGATCTCAATTCGGCCTAAGAGTATTGGTTTAAGAATTACATTTAGAAACATTTTATAGGAAAATGATAAATCAATTAATTTTTCTAACAAATTTTTATATTTCCAATGAAAGTGGCGTTAAAACTTTCTTAATATGGTTTATTAACAATTATTCTAAGGGCACCCTTAACATAACCCAAAAAGTAGTTACTTTTTTTTAACAATATTTTCAATTTTTTATAAAAATGTCCTAAAATAGATTATTAATGTATATTCTAAGTGCATATATTACCTAAACTCATTACACACACGCACTCACGTGCTAATCATTTTTAAAACACTGTTTTAAAAATGATAAGCCCATACCAAAACGTAATGAAAAAATTGTGGCTTAAATTTTTTTTTTTTAAAAATGTGTTTAATGGTCAGGTCACTCAGGTCGGTTCAATCCTTAGGCCATTAGGTTATTGGTGGTTTTAGGCATTTTTTTTTCTATGGCAATCAATAAGAAACTTAAATTATACAAAATATAATAAAAAATAAACTTGAATATATCAACATCACAAAAAAAAATGCAAATTCATGAAGTTTTATAATTTCCTTCCACTAATAAAATGAGAAAGCAAAAAGGGACAAAAGAGAGATGAGAACTAGGAATTTCGAGATAAGAGTAATAAAGTAAGAGAAATTATGAAATGATGATAAAAAAATGATACCTACTGCAATTACGAGCCAAGCCGTTGAGGAAAGCAAAGTTGAGGTGAGTAGAGCTACCAACACCACATAGGGGAACTCATGGTAAAGGTATCTCTCTTGACACTGTTTTCTAGGAAATATGAAATTTGATATTATTTTTATGGAATGGATTGAATGAGTTACAAATCTAAATGATTACGAGTTTTCATTTTTTTGGTTTGTTTTTAAATGAGCTTTTTGTTGAATATTTTATTCATTTGTTGTTGTCAGGACTATTTTTGTTAGTGCTTGGACTAATTTTTATTATTGTTATTTGGGCATATATATATATATATATTATTGTTTAAGGAGTTAAAGATTATATTTAGGGGCCAAAATTATTTTTGTTGAACCTAAATTCTTGGGATTCTCAAATTAGGGTGTTCATATTAACACCCTATACCTTGGGTTCAACTTAAAACCGCCCTTACATTAGGTAATAGCCTAAGGCCCTAAGTGAAAGAATGCCCCCTATTAACAAATAAAATATATTATATCTATCTATCTTACAATGTTGAGTCGTTGACAATTTTTTTTTTTATGGTCTCCTCTATCGGCCAATAAAATATATTCTCTATATATCTCAGTGTAAAAATTTTAATTAATAAAAATTACTTCTAAAAAATGATCTCTTCAAATGTTGTGCACCCTATAATTGTGTTTTACTCTATTTGTGATAGCTTAAAAAAGTAAAAAACTTCATTCTCCCAAAGATACGTAAAGTGAACCAACTGATCTTCATTTCTCTCTCTATCAAAGTTAAAATCAGAATTACTAATTTTCAACAAAAAAAAAATATTACTAAAATTCAACGTTGTCAAAAGAGAGAGAATGACTATCTAAAAAAAAAAAGGCCCAAAAAAAAAAAAACAACACAAACCTCTTAGTTTTTGAAGAGATCAAAATCCCAAAAAAAAAAAAAAAAAAATTGCGCGTTTTACTCACCCTGCTTTTTTTTTTTTTTAGAAACAAACACACACACACACAAGGGAGAAGGAAAGGGGTTCTAATACAAAGATACACCACAATTTCACTCAAAATATATTATATCTATTTTATAAAGAAGTTTTTATAAATCTTCTATTCTTGTGTTCTTTTATCATTTTCCCATATTTCCCTTACACTATTGATTAATATTTTCCTAAACTCATTAATGGAGTACTTGATCTTTAAATGTCCATCATGCTTGTCAAATAGAATGATTGAAGATTAATTAAAATCTAATATATCTCATTTGAAAAAAAAAATCAATATATATATATATATATATGCACACACAGTTAAGTCTACTAAATATTGTGTTTCAAATTGGATAATAAATGTCCTCCTATTAACATCAAAATTGGCATATAAGTAAGTCTTTGAAGGACATTAAATTAACAATGAGCTTGATAAATTATTAAGCCAATAAAAATCACATTCATTACAAATAGTTATATTAAATATAATTTGAATCAGAGATGAGAAAAGATTAGGTATTGCTTCAATATCTCAAAGAGTTTTTCTCCCACAGTCGATTGCAGAGGTAGAAAGTCATGGTACCCATGAGAGCTCTTGCATTCTCTTTAGAAATTAGGGTTACAAGTTATAACCAATGTTTTTGAGGGAGACTCAGATATAATTATAAACTCATTGAAAGATGAGGATGAATCTCTACCATCTTTCGGTCATTTGATTTCTGATGCAAAGTTGATTCCAAAATCTTCTTGGAACATTAGTATTTCACATGTTCTGTAGCTCATAATTGTGCTACACATACTAAATATATGTCACAGATTTTTTGATGTAGATATATAGATGATGTTTCTTCATACCTCAATGTTGTAATTCAAGCTGATTTAACTTTTCTTTAATGAAATTTGTAGTCTCCTTTTCAAAAAAAAAAAAACTTAAATCCATAATATATATATATATATATATATATATATATATTGTAAAACTCTCTTATTTTACAATATCAACGGGATATGACAATGGGTATATATAAAGGTTCAATAAATAGTTTGTAGTAACACTCTTTAAGTATTTTCAACAACAGTCAAGATGACCTCCAATTTGCATTTAAAAATATATGCAATTACGAAAGAGGATAGTGTGGTTTGAACCTTCTTGAGCTCGAACAAAAATGACCAAGATAGCATACCATAAACATGTTCATGGAGTCAATTAGAATTAGAGGGTCCATGAGCAAATTCCTTAGAATTATATAGCAGCAAATGATAATGTAAAAAAAATCCAGGCTAATAAAAAAAGCTCTTATATTCTTGCTACAAGTTCCAAAGAAATTGCTCATCAAGAAAGCATGGTGGGTACCCTTGGTAGCTGCCGATTCACGGAATGGGAATTAATCACAGTACACAGTACGTACTATACCCACTTTTGAAAGAGGATACGATTCTTATTCTCAAAAAAAAAAAAAAAAAGAGGATACGATTCCATTTATTCGAGGAAATGTCTTTCGTATTTCTTTAACTCTTGTCTCTGTGGGCCACCCAATAGTACAGACAGTATCTATGGCCCGAAGGGAAAAATTGTTCTGACTCAAAGCACGAGAGCTGAGCTGAGAGGGTAAAATGAGAAAACCCTCTAATTTCGTTTTTGTCAAAATTCAAAGATTACCCTTCTTGCTCCTTTAGGAATTGTTGTGGACATTCACCTTCCCAACTTGGACAAAAAGTAACAGCCTCCGTACATGAGCCCAAATGAGAAATTTGTGTGCTTGTTTCACACACTCAAACGATTTTGTCTACCTTCTTTAATTAAACTATATAAAGAAATAATTCTACCACTTATAGCCAAAAGATAAAGGAAAGTCCAAATACAAAATGTGTAGTTAGGAATATATTATTTCTGTGTTAGTAAAACAAGTGTACAATGCAAAAATTGATGAGATGAATTACTCTGTATTAACCCTAAACTGAGCTAATTAGGTGTAATCAACTTAAATTAGGAAACCCTAAAACAATTAGGATTAGGGCAACATAATACATGTGCCTTGGACCTATATTTCTAACATGCCCTCCAACTTATGGTGGTAAATCCGAGGCTAGTTTGAATTTGAGAAAAGATTGAAGCTTATAACATGAAGCATGCAACTTAGTGAAGATAACTATAAGTTACTTAATCCGCTAAACGTGGAGAAGATGATAATGAATGAAAGGACAATCAATCTCATAAAAAAAATCATTATGATTAATCCTAATAACATTCTAATTGTCATAATAAATTGGAGAAGCAACGGAAAAAGAAACTATCATATCCTTAAGAGAAAAATGTAACTAAATGAGTTTAGAAATGGTGTTAGTAAGAGCATGATATTCAACCTTAATGCTCAACTGAGCAACAACATTTTGTTTACACCAAAACTAAAGAACACTAATAACAATTTTAATTTAAATATATTTGGTAATTTCATGAAAGATATCATTATATATGAGCAATCTTATAATGCTTTGTCGCACAATAAATCATAGTAGCAATGGAAGTAGAAACTCACATGTACCCTTAACAAGCGAGCGTTTCCAAATGAGCTTACCAATCGTTTCAATAATAACACAAGTCAACCTCAATAAAGCAACAACAGTTTGCTTTCCAAGCTATCAATAAACTACCTAGGAAGAAGCAATTGCCACCATTAAATTAGTTGTGTAAGTAAACAATTGTATTACTGTAGGTATTGATGGAATGAATAACCCTAGATAAATCATAAATCTAAACTAGCTTAGATTAGGTTTAGTGAAATTAGATTGGAAAACCCTAAAAAATTAGGATTAGGAAAAAATAATAAATTGACCTTGGCCTATATATGTGATATATTTTCTATCTTTGGGGGAAAATGAGTGAAAGAAAAGGAAAATAATTGAATTGGTAGAGTGCATATACAGCCCTGCCCCTCTACATCCTGTTTTTGAGAAATTAAGGGGGGTGTTTGATAGGGATATTTAAACAACAGTTTTCGTTATTTAAACAATACAACACGTATTTTCACAATATTTTTTTAGTCATACGTATTTATAAGAAATTTAAATAACGTTACTAGAAAAACATTACCAAACAGGTCCTAAAAGAAAAACATTTTTGTCAAAAGTCTTACCGTTCGACATATCTTTTGATATTTCTAACAAAAATATCTAAGATTCAAATCTTCCACCTTCCTCAATTATCAATACATCAAAAGAGGAAAGATTTGCCTAAAATCTGAAATTAAGACACGACGGCAGGGACCATGGTGGGTGTCTTCGTAGTTTATCATATGTATGATGATGTTTCCTCTCAATCAACCTTCATGCACATGATATATGTATCAATGGACGGATATGATTGCAGTACGTACGTGAGAGTAGAGCAATCAAAAATGACAATTGACATGGATTTGGCGGTGGGTCTTGTTGGTTTAGGACCACGCGATCTTGTGGGCTGGCAGGCTTGGATCCCCATAAAGATTTCAAGCATCTTAGAATAGTCCCCCCCTCCCCCCTTTTCTCACGAGTTCTCTCTACTCTATAGTCAGCTGTACCCATGTTTTTCTGCACAGGCATCTTTGATTCTTTCTTCTCTCTCACTATTTCTCTTAGTGATTCGCATGTCGAAGAAGAATCACATGTAACAACAACAACTCAGCTTGTAATGCCACCATTCTATTTATAAGCTACAAACTCACTAGATAAGATGTTGAATTTGCGTGAAAGTCTTATTGTACTGACAAAAAAACATAGTCCAAATCCATATCTGGCGCACAGTCAAGTATATATATTTTATTTAATTTACTGATGAGATGTTGTTGTCACCAACTGATGATCATCTAGCAACCTGCTCGATCTTTTGGTTTCAAAAATTACCGTTTTGATTGTAGATTTGGTGGCAACATACCATGTAGATATGTTTTGTCCCTCTTGTCTTTTCAAATAGTGTGAGTTATGATAGAAATTATGCTAATGGATTGAAGCAGGAGTGTGTGGAATTTACGTTTATGTCTATATATTCCAAGGAAATATAGCAGGACCAACTTTTTTTATTACTAAATCTTTGGTTAGGTAGAGGACCTAACTATCACTATTTAGCCATGTGGGGAAGGCATGCTTAGTTGTTTTCATGAAGTTACTTGATTTTATTATATTCAGTAAAATATGTTTTGTAAGGGATATGAATAGATTAGACATGCATGGGGCACACATGCATGACATTCTTGAAAATAAATTATGGTGTTAATTATAGGATATGGACGAATTAATGAAACCCTGCATGGTGGAGCGTCTAGTTCCCCGATAGCTCCTCCTACCTGTGAGATCTTTAGGTCAAAGATCATCTATTGAATTGGCTTATTTGTTTAGTCTAATTTCAATTTCCAATCAAAATCTTTGCTCTAGACCTGAAACTATCTTTGTCTAATATCATACCAAGAAGATCTCCAAGAGAACAGTAAGTTTTATAAATAATTGATATATTATAGTACCACTAATTCTTCTATACCAAAAAAAAAAAAAAATTGTATGGAATTACTATTAATATTTATTGTGGCAGGACCAATGCTTGCAATTTAATCTACCAGATTCTCTTGTGTGCATGGCATGACATTGTTTTCTTGCTATATTTTTCTTCATCGCGTGCAAGATGCTCAAAATTAATGATAATTATAATTCCTCATGGAAATTGTATATTTCTTCTTAGACTATTATTACCTTAGAAGTTTGCAAGAAGCAAGAAGAATTCGCTCATTTTAATATATAAATTATAGAATCAATGTCGATACTGCGCTATCTATTTATGTAGATTTGGTAATTTAAAATTGAAATTTAAAATTTTTTTACCAATGAGAGTTACCTTGGAAGTTTCATTATGAAGCCCTGGAACCATGATAATTACTCCACAGATAATACTATATATCTTTGAAATTTCCAAGTGAGTAGGCAAGACAACATGGACAAGGAACCAATCTGATATGACTCCATTGATTGTATGTACTCTTAGATACGCACAAAGAAAATCTAGAATGTAGAAAAATCTGGTTTGATGTCTACCCCATTCCTTATTTTCCATCTATAAATCTAAATGTTGAAGACAAAACCCTGATTCATGAGAATCCTTCAATTCAAAAGAAAATCTTATTAAAAGATCCTCTGATGATTATCTAAATTTTGACCACTTTAATTTCATCCTAAGTTTAAAAATAAATAACAATTGTTTTGAAAACAACAACTTAGGCTTGCAAAGCCAATTAATATTGGACCAAACTTGACTAATCTTGACCTGATGAGATCATGATCCGACGGTTTAGACTTGTCGTTTTGGTCCTTTAACGGCCCACAAGAATGAATTAATACTCCTGTGGGTTGCTTGGAATATTCGTGATCATGATGATGCATACATAAACACACAAAACACGCAGTGGAACATGAACTTTAATACTATGTACACGAGCATTTTATGACCATTTCCCGTTTGGAAGAACAGAGAAAAAAAAAAATGAAATCCAATGCATTGTCCTTCCGTATCTTTGAAAATAGACTTTATATGCCACGACGTCGTTTCCTATGAAAGAACCCAAAAGATTTTCTTCCCTGATGTCAAAGATTTACATCCTATTTTTTCATGCAAATGCAACTTTTACATCTATAAATACTGCCCAATCTTTCCACCACAAAGCACAGCTGACATCCCTCACCAACTTTATATTCCTCTCTTCTTCTTATTGTTCTTCTTCATCACTCAGTCCCTCTCTTAAAAATGGTTGAAACTTTTCCAATTACAACATATTTCATGCTACTATTTTTATTTTTAAGTTTTTCGGTGTCCACCTTAGGAAAGCCAAAGCTAAGTACAAATTGTCTTTCATCCAAGTTCCAAAACCCTGTCTATCAAAATAGAAAGCTCCAAAACCTTGATATCATAAGTAAGCTTCGTGATGACCATGGTGCCATTAAATTAGCCTCTAGTGATTATGGCAATATGGTTCACGAGATTCCGGCCTCAATTCTTTATCCAACTTCTATAAATGATATTGAAACCTTAATAAAATTTGCTCACAATAATTCTGCTCCTTTTACTATAGCTGCTAGAGGCCAAGGCCATTCTGTCCGTGGACAAGCAATGGCTCGTAATGGGGTTGTTGTGAACATGAGATCCTTGAAAAATCATAGAAATGGGTTTGGAATCAGTGTCTCTGGAACCCCATCAATGGGTTTTTTTTATGCTGATGTTGGTGGTGAACAGCTCTGGATTGATGTCTTGAATGCCACACTTGAACATGGACTTGCACCGGTCTCATTCACCGACTATTTGTACTTAACTGTTGGAGGGACACTCTCCAATGCAGGGATTAGTGGCCAAACCTTCCGTTATGGTCCTCAGATCAGCAACGTGTATGAAATGGATGTCATCACTGGTATGAATTATTTTTTTACTCCATTTTTACATCTTTTTTTTAGTAGATTGATGATTTTAAAAAAAAAAAAATAGATTCAATTGAATTTGAAAGTATTGGTGAAGAAGGCAAGATTCGAATATAAGTTCCTTATTCGATTATAACAAAAGATTTTACCAATTAAACAACTAGATCTACCTATAGAAGAGAAAATCTGTGAACACAACTCTTGTATCATAATTTTTACCACAACACTAATATGATTTACGGTGAATTGTAGAATAAAAATAATAAATCCATATAAAATGATAAACTTCCACTTATAATTTGCCACGTAAGTGTAAAATGACCTATATATAATACAATGTAGTGGTTGTTGAATTTAAATATACCCTCGCATTGGAACATATTGATTATTATTACTATTAGGAGTCCTTTAGTTGGGACCCAGATTAGTTCTTAAAGTTCACACTGTGGTCCTTGACCTAAAGACCTAGACAAACTTTACATTTGCCTCCATTGTTTAGCACCTAGTCGGTTTGGTTTAATTATTAGCTAATATTTTAGTTTTATGTAGATCTATTCGCAGATTTGTTTTTAGAATTTAATTTTGTTGCATGCATGCAGCTATTTTGGGATCTACTTATGATGTTTTTGCTTGTTTGATTTAGGGGAAGGTGATTTTGTTACTTGCTCCCCAGAAAAGAACAGGAAGCTCTTTTATGCGGTTCTTGGTGGTTTAGGCCAATTTGGGATTATAGTCAGAGCAAGAATTGCACTAGAGCCAGCTCCAAAGAGGGTACGTGTAAATATTAAATAAAGCACTTTTTTTTTTTTTTTTGAATGTGTAGCACATTGACTTAGACTTGTCTTATTATTTTTCCACTGCTCTCATAATGTCGATTTCATGATGTTCCTTATTTCATCTAAGCATGCACGATAATAATTACAACTTTGATGATGATAATAAAAGACTAACTACAAAAACCCATCCAACTATATTGTACATAAAGAATATTCATCATCAAGAAAAATTAAATTGATAAAGCAACCCATTTATGTACATCACACAGTTATCCGAAATAAAAGAGAATTTCATAACCCATTAATTCCATGCTAGTTAGCTATTTTTTATTTTTGGTAATGCTGAGTGTTTTTACTATGTGCCAATATTGTTTATTTAATGTGTGATGAATTTGTTTTTTTGTAGGTCAAGTGGGTTCGAATGCTTTATAATGACTTCTCTGCATTTACTAAAGACCAAGAGAGCTTGATATCACTCAATGGAAGGAAGCAAAAGAATGCACTTAATTACTTGGAAGGCTTACTTCTCATGGATAAGGGTACACCAGAAAATTGGAGATCAACCTTTTTTCCATTGTCCGATCACTCCAGAATTATTTCCCTTGTGACCAAATATGGCATCATCTACTGTATAGAAGTAGCCAAATATTATGATGACCACACTCTTAATTCAGTGGACAAGGTACATCTAAAAGATCAACATGATTTATAATACTTATAGCAAAATTACCTTTAAAGTTCTTCTAATTAGTAATATAACAATATGAATCCTAGTAATGGTTTTTATTTTTTTTTAAATTAATAGGAACTCCAAGTTTTGTTCGAAGGGTTGAGCTTTATTCCTGGATTTACATTTGAGAAGGACATCTCATACATAGATTTTCTGAATAGAGTCCAAAGTGGAGAGCAAAAGCTTCAGTCACAAGGACTATGGGATATTCCTCATCCATGGCTGAATCTCTTTGTACCAAAATCTCATATCTCAGATTTTAATTCCATTGTTTTCAAGGACATTGTTCTTAAACGTAACATTACCACAGGACTTGTCCTCGTTTACCCTATGAACAGGAACAAGTAAGTTTTTTTTTTTTTTTTTTTTCAAATAAGCCTTTTTTTTTTTTTACTACAGTAGAATTTCAACCTCGGTGCCATAATGATTGTTCTTTATTATCAAATCAAAACACCAATCAATTTTTGGTGTAAGCATAGTTCGAACTATAAATTTTTTATTTAATGGCAAGATAATTTATTTATCAATCAGCTAAATGAAACCCACAAGCTCTTATTATGCATAAGGAAAAAACTTTGATATAATTTTTTAGGTGTTATACCTTCAGTTTTTCAATTAATTTCAATCATGTAACCTATTAATCAATGCAATAAAATCATGTGATTTGTTGGCCATTACTCTTCATAGCTAGTGTATAGCTACGGTTTCTAAGATCACATTATTAAATTAGGAACCTAAAGAATAACAATTAAGGAATTAATTTGGGGTTCAAGCAATAGTCCAATAGTAATGGGTTTTTTTTTTTTTTTTTTTTGGTGATATCACATGTTTGTAGTTCTAATCCATTCTCCCTCTACTATGCTATTTACCTATCAAAAGAAATTTTGAAAGAAAAAAAGAAAAAAGAAAAAAATATACTAAGTAACTATGCTTAACTTTTACCTTTATGTATACACATAAATGCACATAAAAACATTTTGATCTATTGCAATATGAATGAATTACTGAAAATTAAATTACAGGTGGGATGATAGGATGTCTGCGGTTATACCTGATGAAGATGTGTTCTACACCATAGGCTTTTTACATGGAAGTGGGTTTAATGACTGGGAAACCATTGATTTACAAAACAAGGATATACTGCAGTCTTGTTATAATGCCGGTATTGAAGTTACACAGTATCTTCCCAATTACAAGACAATAGAAGATTGGAAAAACCATTTTGGCATGAAGTGGAGAACTTTTCAAGAGAGAAAAGCTCAGTTTGATCCGAAAATGATACTATCACCAGGACAAAGAATTTTCAATAACAATTGAAGCATAAATGTATTAGCTAGTGTGACTGGAGTGTAGGGGTGTAGTGAAAATATATATTTCTATCCTTCGTCTTTTGTAGTATAAGTTTCACTTTTTTACTTCTCGTACTATTTATGACTTTTTTTCTTTTTCCTTTTTTTGTATCATTAGCAATCAGTAGTTATAAGAATTAAATTAATAAACATAATCTTGATGGTCCATTTGTACTCAATTTGTCATAGTTTTTTTTTTTAATGTTTTTTTCCCTAGCTTATTTATGTCATATATATATATAACCATTTAATATTTTACTTTTTCTAGATACAATTATATTTTTACCTAATTTATTTCTTAAGTCCAATTTAAAGTCAATCAAAATCAACAAATTATAATAATATCATTCATGCATGTGGTTTAGTCAAACTGTTGTTGGAATTTTCTAACTTGATACACACGTTTCCATTTTTTTAATGATTTGGACCACATATATAATAACGTGATGTTGAATCAATATTGCCTTAATGTGGGATTTAAAAGTTTACAGTCGGCCAGAAAAAGGGTCTTAGTTGCGTATCATAATTACCTTAGATTGCTGGTTAACTTTGGTAATCTTGGACTGCTAGGAAGAATTCAAATCCTATCCTATCACATCTAAAACAGAAGTCACAGTTAGCTGTAGGTGGGGTTGGGTCCAGATCTCACCATCTTCAGAAGAAGTACCTAGCTAGCTACTAGTGGGTGCTGGGTACGTATAGTCTAGCTGTTGCTACGTATGATTATTTGGAAAAATATGATAACGACCCTGGTTGGGTTAAAATTATGTAACTCTAAATAATGTTTTACCATTTAATAACTTGTTATTGAATTCATATTTTGAAAATCTCACATTTAGATTATATATTCTATATGTTTTTAACATATATGCATGTCAATTTTCATGTTAATCGAATGTTATATACCATTTGATTCATAAACTCATTTTTTATGTATTATTTTAAACTACAAAAACTTAAATTTAAACCATTGATTGATGACATGACTCTTTATCTTTGATTATCTTGAAATTTTGTAAGCATATAGAATATACGAAAATAATATAATTCAATGGTAGATTTGTCAAATTTGCATCCAATAAAAAATATTATGTGGTGTAATATTGTTTAAAGTTACACATATATGTGTAATTTGAACCCAATCATATTCGTAATTAAGTGAGCTTTAAATTTGTAATTAAGTGAGCTTTAATTTGAAATATTAGAGACAACAGATATTTGTTTGACATTTATCTCTTATTACTCATTAGTTGTAACTTCACACATATTTGCATATACACAGATAAATTTGAAAATACTAGCAATTAGATACATATGAGATGTTTTTACTGAATTTAGTATATTATGTGTTCGTTTGGATACCGCTTATTTTGCTAAAAACTAAAAACTGAAAACAATAAAAAAAAATAATAATAAAGTTACTATTCACTATAAAGTTACTGTTCATATGCCTACTTGCACTGTTCATGGCAAGAGGCGCTAGCCCTTAAAAAAAAAAAAAAAAAAAAAAAACGCAGACGCAAAAATCCCTACCCAAACAGAGCTTACATACCAATATTTGTTTTTGAATTTTCTAAGCCTTGAAAAATCCTTAAAGTATAAACATTGGTAGTACATTTTAGAAAGAAATTTGTGAAGATAATTTTCCGAATTTTCTTATGTTTAATAGTATTATAAAAAAATAGGTTAAAGGAAAATTACCTCTTAAGTTTTTTTTGTTTAGCCTAATATGAGATAAAGTTGTTTTCTACTAAAATTTTCTATAAAACAACTTTACCTCATGTCAAGTTAAAGAAGAAAATAATTTCATCTCATGAGAAGCTAAATAACGGAAGTCAAGAGATAGTTTCTAAGTTATTTTAAAATCGCTATCAAACATAAGAAAATGAAGTAATTTTCTAGAAAATGTTTTTTTTTAAATGATTTATTTTTTAGAAAATGTTAATGTCGAAATAAATAGATAGTTTTGAATAAGTACTAATAAGAAATTTGGATAACTCAGAAAAAAATAATAATAATAAAAAAAGAGTAAGAAATTAGGATTAATTTGAAGTAATTTTAAATGCACTCGAAGCAGATTTAAACTTAAAGGACATTTGGCACACAGTTTGAATAAATTTGAAATCTAATTTGGAACACCCAACAGAAAATTGGAATGAATTAACTAATTAATATTCTGTTGAGTTTCCACTTTAATTATATTATTAATATTATTGTGTGTGTGTGTGTGTGTGATAGTATGTAGATAATTTGTACTACCCAATTTCATGCAAACTTCTTACGAATGTGTTTTTCTTCTTAAAAAATGGACAATATACCTTTCATAGTATTTGAAAGAAATGCATAGCTTTGCCAATATCGACAAAAACAAAGTGGGCAGAGAAGGTCTTGTGCAACCCCACGGGTGGGGAGCGTAAAGTAAAATTAATAATCATTACTTAGAACTAAAAAGACCATACTTTGCGGCCTCAATAGGGGCCAAAGACAGCTTATTTCCATTCGTTTATCGGCTTAGGCATTAAGCATGTTTCTAACTTTTACTGCAGCTGGCAAAGATACCTTTCTCGCTATTGCTTTTTTTTTTTTTTTTTTTTTCCTTCGATCCCATTATGTTATTAGCAGAGCTTATATAGATTGGTGAAAAATTCTAGTACCACAATCAATTTCATACTCATTTTCACAACTATCTAATGTAACTGACTGTGAATGGTGAATAGAAAAATTGTGAGTTCATATGAAAGTAACAGACAATCAGTCACACTAGCTGTTAGGTCAGTAGACACTTTCTATATTTTTAATTAACAGATCGAAGATTCAAATTATGTTGCTTTACATAAACTATATATTCAATATAAAAGTGCATCTTTACCCACCTTCTAACACATGAGCAAATCCAAATAGCCTTTGCCAACATTGAAACATTGAAAAAGCAAAGTGAAAAATGTTTTATGCCACCCCACGAGTGGGTTAAAGTGAAATGGATGATGATAAAAAAGAGCATGCTTTGCGGCCTCAAAGAGGGGGCAAAGCCAAGCTTTTTTTTTTCCCCGACGGTGTATAAATGCGTAAAGCATGTTTCAAACTCTTATTGCAGCTCGCAGGAAACCAGGAAACATAAAAGGGAATTGTCCCCCATCATCATCTTCTACTTTCCTTTATGCTCATATAGAATATTTGTTCTCTTTTGGATTATAATTGCGATTCCTAGACAGGATCCAAACAATTCACACGCTGTAAATTATTAAGATCTTTGACTATGACATAACAAACGTTTTTTTTAACTATTAAACTTAGTGATATTAATATCATACCACCACTTTTCTCTTCTCACCGACATTATGAAACCAAGTGGAAGATTCTTTCTCGTTTAAAGTAAAAACCCACGGGATAATCTCTAAATAAAGTCATTATTCTTTCTCAATTTTTTTTTAATTATTATAAAATTAATTACAATATTTTTTAAGTTTTTTTTTTTTTTTGAGAATGCAATATTTTTTAAGTTTATGCCTAAATTTATGCCTAACTTAAGATCAATGGTGAAGACAAGAATTTAGTATGGGGACAAGATTAAAAGCAAAAAACTCATTTGAAAACTATTAATCAGTATTAATAACAAAATAAATAAATAACTATATGCTAATGTAATTGTCATACACAATTAAAGTAAAATAACTCACCTAAGATCTTCTCTTTTACAAAAGACAATAACTGTCCGTGGTTGTAACACCAAAAAAAAAACCTCTTTTTAGAAAGAATAAAAAAAAAACCCTAATTATTATCTTTCCTTTTGTATGTTTCACAACTAAAGTAAAATATCCCTACTTTTCTTTGCACTCTCACACATACATAGGCATCTTTCTCTTTCTCATTTCACAATATTAATCCAAGCTTCACAAATTCTTCTTGATTTGTGCGCTTTAAAAAAACCTTTGAAAAGAAAACTCAAATTTTGTTGTCTTTTTCCTTGCGCTATCTCAAGGAAAATTTTTTTTCTCCCTTGGTTTTATCTTCAATTTTATGATTATTTCACTCTCCCCATAAAGAAGGACCCTTAGGCCAAAGCTATCAATAAAACTTAATTCATAGTTTGGTGGACAATGAATACATTACTTCTTTAACCAAAAAAAAAAAAAAGCTTTCCTTCCATTCTAAGGAATAATCTTTACTTTTAAAACCCAAAAAAATGACCAAATTAATTTTTCATTTTTTGAAAAAAAAAATTAGCTTTTCTAAATTAAAATTGAAATTTGAGGCAATTTCGTAACGGTTCTAAACTCAATAATTAATCAAAATATCGAACTTCCTTTTATTTTTTTATTTGTTTCCCGTTGAGTATGCCCGGCCCTATCATAACTAAATTTGCAACAATGGTGAGGTCTAATTGTGGGTTAACCTACCTTCTGAAGAGTATCAATCTTTATGAGGCCCACATCTGCTTAACTTATGGGCCAAAGTTTCATTTAACCATGGTTTAGAATTTCTTTATTTATAAAAAAGATGATGTGTTGGGCCTATCCCCCAGGTTAGAGCTTTTACTAACGGACTAGATACCCGTGATACTCTTGGGCAGAACTTGTAAGCCCCAGTGGTTTACTGAAGAAATAACATGTGTTTTCCAACTTCAAAATCCATAGTATGTTGGGCCAGACGTTGATAGGAAATCGAAAAGTTAATGGCCTTTCTAGGCTGATGGCACCTATCCACTCTTCTGTCCCTGTGAGGCTGTGACATGGGTTCGACTCAACTCCCTTTCTCTACCCACAAATTTAATACTAAAAATGAAAAAAAAAAAATGATAAATTTCTTTTTATTTCGTTTAAACTTTAAACTTTCAAAATATTTTATTTAAACCTTAAAGTTTCTAAAAAAAAAAGTTTAAAACCAGTTGATCACATGATATTTAATGGGATTAACAAAAAAATGTGAAAGAAAAATTTAAATAAGACGTTTTTTCAAAAAAATTTGAGGCTTAAATAAAAAATTTTGAAATTTTAAGCTTAAATGAAACACACCCAAAAATTTAAGATTTAAAAAGTAATGTATACTTTCTCAAAAAAAAAAAAAAAAAGTAATGTATACCATGCTTGCTCGTTTTAGTTAGTTCAATTAGTAAAGTCTATTGTCATTGAATAATAAATTTGTAGTTCAAACCCTACCAATACCAAAAATTAATCGGTGTCTTGGCTTGATAATAAAGAGCAATCATCATAAAAAAAATTACAAGTAAGTGAAAAAAAAAATTGAGGAAACATGGATAAAGTACCATCTCTAAATTTGGTTGGGTGTAAAAAGATGAGAATTATGAAAATATGAAGAATTTTCTTTTCTCCAAGTCTAATTTAACATGCAAGGTGAAAGCACTAGTTGCAAACTTGAAGAGATTGAAGAAGGGGGAGATACTGTTCCAACGGTAACTACACCAAAAACGGTGACGTCTAAGAAGCACAATGCGCGCATGCCTCAATTAAAAGGAAACGGTGTTGTTTCACTTAAGTAGAATAGTGTCATTTTAGATTATGTGTATTAAGTCTATTAGTGATTGCATGTGTGCACATGGGAGAGGTTATTAAACTTTGTAACCGTTTCTCGTGTCTTCTAGATATTTTCCGTTTCTAGTTTATGCTAGTATATAATGTACAAGCTTTGCCTATTTGAATTTTAAACCATTTCAATTATCTTCCTCTCTGTGTTTCTTCATCGTATCAGAGCTTTGATCTGTATCAATGGCTTTCACAAGTTCATCTTCTTTGTCTTCTACTTCAAGTTCAATTCCTACTTTGGCTTATACAACCTTACCTGCAAATGCCTCACTGCTTCTGCTATCCAATATGTCTTCAATGATGACTATCAAGCTTGACTATGGCAACTACATCGTTTGGAAGCATCAGATTGAGGTAATTCTTGAAACTTACTTAATGATTGATATTCTTGATGATTCAATCATAGCTCCAGATCGTTATCTAAAGGATTCATCTAGTAATTTCACTACTGAGATTAACCCTAAGTTCATTTCTTGGAAAAATCATGAACAAGCTATGTTCACCTTTATCAATTCAACTTTGTCTCCTGCTTTTCTTGCTCTCACTTGTGGACACAACGGAGGAGTCGCCACCTAGTTTTGCAATGGCCTAGGAACCATGAAATAGTGTCCTTTCGAGGAAGGACCATTGATTTTATTACCAGAGATATGGGTTCAGAGTTTTGGTAGTTCTTGGGAAGGTGTTAGGCACCCATAGGGCTGTAAACAAACTAAGCCGATTGTGAACAACTCGGGCTCGGCTCGATAAAAAACTCATTCATGTTTGTTTGTTTATAAATAAGCCAAGCTTGAGCCTTAGTTTTCGGCTTGTTTAATTAACAAGCCGAGCTTGAGCAAAAAAATTTGTTCGTGAACAAGCTCGTGAACAATTGAGCTCGATACAACACAAGCCAAGCTTAAGCTCGTATATAGCTTGATAAAAGGCTTGATATATATTTACTAAATAAACTAAATATTTTTATATTACACATATTTTAATAATAAAATTTTCCACATAAGATAACTTTTCAGTACTCATTAGTTTAAGTTTTTTTTTTCTTTCCTTTTAAAAAAAAAAAATTTAGCAAAAAAAAAAAACAAAAAAAGACCGGAGACTTCACTTTGTAATTCACGCTTTTTTCAATTTCCACTTCTACCTTCTAGAGTTCTCTAGCTAGTACAGTGCATACAGCTGGACTTCACTCCACTTCTACCTTCTAGAGTTCTCTAAAGACTCTAATACAGTAGTACTCTAATACAGCTGGACTTCACTATCTTATCCCTTTGGCCTTTGTTGTCTTTTCATATTATTTTCGTGTGTTAGTTTAGTCATTTAGTTACTCCTTTCATTTCCATCTAAATACTCTTTCTTCTCAGTTCTCTCTACCGAATCCGAAACTTAGTTCTATCATTGAACAAAAAAAAACCCAATTCAGTTTTATTCAAACTGAAATTTTCAGCTGTCACTCAATGAGTCCATGTCAATCCTATGCAGTCTGCAGCCTAAAACTCTTAGGCTATCTTGGAAAGACCGAAGCTTCTCTGAGAAGCTTCAATCTTTCTCTCTTTTATCATCAGTTTCTTTCTTTTCTCCAAATTTTCAAAAAGAATTGATCAGCTCTCTCTCTCTCTCTCGTGAGGCCTAGATATTCCACCAAATTTGCCCTATATCTCTTTGCAACAAATGAACAAGTCCTAGATTGGGAAGAGTTAGATGCTAGCAAAGAGGATTTAGAGTCTGGTGTTTACCGAATCACCATGTAATTTAAGGGTTCTAGTGGGTGTGCAAAGAACTCCGACAACAGCTCTAGATCCGGTGTAGTATTTGGCATCACTACCATCTACGCTCTCTACCTCCATCCTCCAAGACGTTCATAGCCTTCTCTCACCATAAGTAAATTTTCATGTTTAAAAATTTTCTATATATTTTTATAGTTGTTTGCACTGTAGTTTGTTTGATATTGCAAAATCGTTTTGATTTCCAAGTTATGGTTGTTTATGAAATTTCTATATAACTTAGAAAAATCATGTTGGTTGAATTCGTTTGATAATAACTTAACTTTGTAACTAGTGGATTGTGGTTGTGGAGTTTGGTATGTAGTTTGGAATGGGTCTGTGCATTTCTTTGTACTTAGCTTTGTTTTGTGCCATGTGCTATGTGTTTTTGGATATCAAATTTGATTTCTTGTTTATTCATATATGTTTTGGAATGTTAATTTATTTAGATTTGTGAAGTGGAGAGTCAACAAATGGATGCTCCTGCTACTAAAAATCTAGATGCAGTAATTAATATTGATGAGAATGAAGAATCTATAAAAAATAAGGATGTCAAACTTGAAGAAAATCCATTTGAACAAAAGAAAAGGAAAAGGACTTCTGTGATTTGGAATGACTTTAATGAAATTATTCTTCCTGATGGAACAAAAAAGGTTCAATGTATTCACTGCCTTAAAAGACTTGCCTACTGTAATAATGGTGCAACAACACAATACCATAGGCACTTGAAAGGTTGTCGAAGTCGTAAACTAGCTGATAAGAAGCAAAAAATGTTAGCTGTAAATGAAGGTGGGGTGGAAAGTGAGGTGGCAATAGCAAACTTTAAGTATGACCATGCCAAGGTCAGGGAAAAAGCTTCACATATGATCCTTGTGCATGAATACCCTTTTAATATATTGGAGCATGAGGTTTTTAATGTTTTTATGAAAACTGCTACTCCATATTACCAGAAAATTTCACGCAATACTACAAGGAATGATTGCATTTCTACTTTTGAGTTGGAGAAGAAAAAATTGAAGACTATGCTTGGTAGTGTCAATAGAGTTAGCCTTACTGCAGATTTTTGGAAATCTGGACAAAAAAATTGGGTATATGTGTCTCACCTGTCATTTTGTTGACTCTAGTTGGAAATTACAAAAGCGAATTATAAATTTTTGTGATGTACCACCTCCACATTCTGGAGTTGTAATTTTTGATGCTATTTTTAAGTCTTTGCTTGATTGGGGGCTTAAAAACAAGGTGTGTACAATAAGCTTGGACAATGCTAACAACAATGATGCAGCTGTAAGAAATTTGAAAGATGCTATTAAAAGGAAGCTCATGTTGGGTGGCAAGATCTTTCATGTACGTTGCTGTGCACATGTCATTAATTTGTTGGTACAAGATGGGTTGAATGAGATTGAAACGGTGATTGAAAATGTCCGTGAAAGTGTGAAGTATCTAATTGCATCAGAAGCTCGTCTTATAAAGTTTGGTGAGATTGCAAAGCAATTGCAATTATCGTCAAAGAAGTTGATCTTAAATTGTCCCACATGTTGGAATGCAACATATGCAATGTTGGCTGCTGCCTTGGAGTTTAGAGAGGTGTTCCCTAGGTACAAAGATAGAGATGCGGGGTATAATTGGCTGCCTAGTAATGAAGATTGGGATAGGACAGAACATGTGTGCAAGTTTTTATCAGTTTTTGAAGAAGTCACAAATGTCATATCAGGAAGTGAATAACCAACTGCAAATATATTCCTTCCTGAGGTTTGGAAGATAAAAGAAGTTTTAAATGAGAAGTCACTTGATGAAAATGATTACATTAGTGCTCTGGCATGTAAGATGAAGTTAAAGTTTGACAAATATTGGGGTGAATGCAACTTTGTAATGGCCATAGCTGCTGTGTTAGATCCTCGGTTCAAAATGACTTTGATAAACTTTTCCTTTCCAAAGATCTATCAAGGGTTTGAAGTAGCTAGAAACATTGATCGTGTTCATGATGCCTTATATCAACTTTATAATGAATATGTTGTGGATTATGCTTCAAGCAATGTTGGACAAAGTGCATCTAAATCCACTGAAGGTAGTAGTAGTGTTGGTGGCAGTAATTCAAAGTTTAAAACAGGTAGAATGGAGTTTGATCAGTTTGTTAGAAATGCTAATAACATACAACCAGCAAAATCAGATTTGGATGTGTACTTGGAAGAATGTGTCTTTTTATGCTCGGATGATTCAGACTCAGACTTTGATGCTTTGGAGTGGTGGAAGGCTAACAACCTAAAATTCCGTATTCTCTCAAAAATGGCATCTGACATACTTTCCATTCCCGTCACCACAGTAGCTTCAGAATCTGCATTCTCTACAAGAGGTAGAGTAATTGATGTGTATCGAGCTTCTTTATCAACAAAAACTGTACAAGCTTTACTTTGTGGCGGTGATTGGGTTCGACCTTTTTACAAAACTAAGAAACAATAAAAAAGTAAGTGTTCATCAAATTTATTAATTCTTTTCCGAAAAACAACTTAAATTTATTTTAATTTTTGTCTATTGTAACAAAGACTTGGAATCTAAAGCTTCTAATTTTTTTTGTAGGTTGAACTGGGGCCTACTAGCATCACAGAGATAGCGATACATTTTCCAAAATGATGCTATGTTAAGTGTATTGTTTAGTATGTGTGTGTTTCTTTTTTTTTCATTAAATTTTTTTTTATAGTTCTTTTTATTATTTTTTTATAATGTTCTTATATTTGCTTTTACATGCAGTTGGAAGGATAATGAGTTGAAGGATTTTTTTGTTGTGGATGTTAGTTTTTTGTGTTTGCAAGAGGGTGTAAGGTATGTGCTTTATTATTTGATAATGGTCTTTTATATCTATGATTTTCTTATATTTGCAAAGGACATGTTATGTTGATATGGTGCATATTGATAATACAACTATAATAATGTAAAGTTGATTTTCTCTTAATTTACTGAATATTGACTATAATTATCATCTTCCCCTATAATTTCTAATGTCCTTTTATTATTTTTGGTTGTTTTGAATGCAGGTTGTTAGTTTTCTAATCTGGTGCATATTAAAGACCTTGCAGTGGAATATATTCTGATCTGGTGCAAAAAGTGAAAGACCTAGATTTGTGAATGATAGATGGTCTTTTTTTTTAAAAAACTAAATATTGTTTTTGTTAATGGCATGGTGCATATGATAACTTAGCATATGGTGATATGGATACTTTTGAAATGTCATGTCAAAAGGGTCTTTCTTTTTTTGTTTGAAGATTATATATAGCTGCACAGATGACAAGTATATTTGTGAAGGAAGTATGAAGATTATATTTGTGAATTGTATTTTGAACAAATATTATAGCTAGAGACAAGGAAGTATGAATGGATAGATTTGATTATGTAAAGATTTAATTTGAGCAATTGCTAGTCATAGGTGGAATTAGAAGCATGAACAAATGAGTATATTATTTTCTTATCTTTGTTTACTTGATTGTTGGAGATTTGAGCAGATTTGAGCACTTGATAATGCAATTTTGTTAGATCCCAAGCAAAAAAGCTTGACTTGAGCTTGAGTTTGAGCTTGATGTTAAGCTCGAGCTTGGCTTGATTAATTTATCAAGCCAAGCCAAGCTGAGCTCAAGCTTTTGGGTTTTTCCACGAGCTCGAGTTCAAACATTATATTTAGGCTTGTCTCGAGCTCGAGCCAAGCTTGAGCATTTTATTTTTACTGACGTGCCAAGCTCAAACAGGCACTACTCGCTTGAGCTTGGCTCGTTTATAGCCCTAGCACCCAAGACCGTCCAACCCTAAGGTTGTCCTCCCATCATTGTGTCTTATGCCTTAAACTCGATAAAATCATCTTCAACACTTATGTTCTAAACTCACACTCACACTAGCATACATCTAAGCATACAACATGGCATCATCATTCCAAAACACATACATATCCATCCATAAAGCATAAGAAACCAAACCACACATATACAACCCTAGCATTCATCTAACATGTGAAAACCCTATCATGTCATATATAAGGCAGCAACTTAATCATGGCAGCAAGTACATCATTTACCAATTAAACACAAAATGCAACACGACAACACATGTATATGTTCATCAAACAAAAAATAACAACACATATGCATGTGAATGTGAATGTATGACTTACCTCTTCTCACCTTGTAGCAACTCAACACCTATGGCATCATGCATGGCCATGTGAATGCATGGGCATGTGAATGCATGTTCAAGGTATCAAACTAAGAAACAAGAGATGAAACCCTAATCTAGCATATCAAAGGTAAATAACAATGAAACATGTGAAACAGAGGCATCAGATACACATATACATAAAAAGAAACTTAAACAGGAACATGTGAGATAAGAAAATAAAATGAGATAGAAGCAGAAGACTAAACTAGGGTTTTTGGGCAGTGGCCTGCATACGCATACCGAAAGCTGCGTATGCAGGCCAAGCACCTACATAGGAGGAGGCCCACGTATGCATGCATAAGGCATGCGTGTGCAGCTCTACTCGAAACCCTAACCCAGAAACAGCAAAGCAGAAAAACAGAGTACAAATAAAAACCCTAATTTTAACAACCTAACATGCTCAAGATATAAAGAAAACTATAAAACTAACCTAAACAAACATATATAAGCATAAATAAAGCAAACAAATAAGATTAAAACTGAAAAGAAAGACAGAAAAGAAAAAGGAATAAAAAGGAAGAGTTAGACTCAATACCTCAAATGAGAAGCTTTATAAGCTGATTTTGACTGTTCCCCTCAGTCCAATCTATCACAATTCAATAAAATGTGATTAGCAACGTTAAACTAAAAGGATTGGGGCAAAAAAATGTCTTAATCAAACAAAATTGACTTAAGGGTGTTTTGTGAAAAACTCCCTTTTGATTCACTATTTTCTAGTGAATCTTGTATTTTTCTCGTGGGATTTATCTATCTTTTGAAAATATACCATGTAAAGACATAAAAAGGCAAGTTTTATGTCTCTGAAATCCTAGCTGCGTACGCATGCTTTGGCCCACAAATGCAGGTTGCTGTCCATGTATGTGGGCCGAGGGCCACTTTGGTCATTTTATTTTCAAAAATATATTTTTGCTCATTTAAAAGGTTATATTTTTCATTTAACACTCCTAAAGTCAATTTGATATTTGATTGAGCTCTAAACTGGCCTTGGACCTTAGAGTTTGGGCATCATTGGGGAACGAGGGCTCGAGTCGTAAAAAGTACAAAATAAGGTGTCTACAGATGCCCCTCTTTTGATTCGTAAACTTCGCTGACGGAATCAAAAGAATAAGAGACAAAACATTTTGTTTCGACGTACGACTCAAGCCTAACCCACGCACACGACACACATCACGCATACATGGGGCGAGGCGCAACTCCGGAGAGCTGCATGGGATTTGTATGTCTGAAGTCCCACCTTTGTTGCTCAGGAAACGAGCAACAACAAGTTCATTATCCCAAAACCTGTGTTTGCCACTTGCAAGCATATGACGAGTGACTCACTATCCTATAGTCACTTAAAAAAAAAAAACAAACAAACAAGGGCGGTCTTCGAGCTAACCCAACAAACAATAAAAGGATATAGTCTTTGTGATGTCCATCCGGGGCTCTTGCCTCAAACTTCTCCGGGTGACTCGCTCCTCTTGTCTTCTTCACTTCTTTCTTTACCTTTTCTGGGAGGCTCTTGTTTCGAGTTGACATTGGTCTCTTTCTCCATCTCTATCTCTACATTTTTCTACTGTGCCTGCATGTTCAATTCTTGGAGGATATGTGCACAAGTAGTCTTGATTGTTGGATCCATTGGGGGTGATGAAAACTCGTTGAGGAGTAGGTATGCATGGGGAGGAATCTTCTACCTCTTTCGTGACTTACTTGGGGATGAGAAACTCGCTGAGGAGTAGTGTAACTTTTGTAGATGTGTGATTCATTGGGGAAGAATCTTCTGCTTCCTTCATGGTATGCTGAGGACTTTGAGGAAGAATCTTCTGCTTCCTAACTGGGGATACTTTAGGTGTACTTGGTCCACTAGGGAAGAATCTTCTGCTTCTTCACTGAGGATTGTTTAAATATGCTTGGGTTCATTGAGGAAGAATCTTCTGCGTCCTTCATGGGGATGATGTTCTAGATATGCTTGATCCACTGGGGAAGAATCTTCTACTTCCTTATTGGGGATAATGTTCTTGGGTTTATGTGATCTGTTGGAAATAGTTTTGGGATGTACATGCTTCATTGGGGGGAAGAGTCTTCTGCTTCATTTACTGCTCACTGGGGGGTCCTTGGTGACTTTGTGCCTAATTGGGGCAATCTTGAGATTTATTTATTTATTTATTTATTACTATTTATGACTAAACTACACGTAGTTTAGTGGTGAAGCCTAAACTACACGTAGTTTAGCTATCAGGTGTGTTCCCACCTCTTCATTTTTCCCAACAGTTACCAACCGTTTCTTTTTCTTCTTCATTCTCTTCATCTCCCTCATCTCTTCACATTCTTCATAACTCTTCAACTGCCCTTTTTTTCCCACTACAAAAACTTCCCTCTTCTCTCTTTTCCTCACATCATTTGATTCTCACATTCTCTAAAAACTCCCTCATTCTCTCATTTTCTCTTTAGACTCTCTTCATCTCCTTCAATGGCACCCAAGGCCAAGAAGACTTCCTACTCCTTTCTTCTGATGCATTTCTCATCACCCGTTGGAGTGGAGCAATGAGATTGATGGAGTCTCCTTCATTGACTCACCGGCCAGAGATTCACATCCCTATGGCTGAATTTGTAGTACAATGCACACGTGTCTCAATTAGAAGGAAATGGTGCTGTTTCACTTAAGAAGAATGGTGTCGTTTTGGATTACGTGTATTAAGTCTATTAGTGATTGCACGTGTGCACATGGGAGAGGTTGTTAGACTATGTAACCGTTTCTTGTGTCTTCTAGATATTTTCCGTTTCTAGTTTCTGGTAGTATATAATGTACAGGCTTTGCCTATTTGTAATTTAAGCCATTTCAATTACAATTTCTCTTTTCAATAAAAACATAATTCTCTCTTCCTCTCTGGGTTTCTTCATAAGGGAGGGAAGAGGAGAGAAAGGACATCTCAATGTCCTATTAATGTGTATCCTATTACATCAATTTCTTTTTTTGGTAATTTTATTTAAACCATCAAAAGATTAAATAATCTAAAAAGAAAATGCATTTTTCTTCATATAAACTGAAAATTTTATTCGTGAGCAACAACAAAATCTCGAAGATTTGACTTTAGTGTTGGAGAATTAAAAAATCACACGATTCGTTTGATAAAGAAGTAGCCTTTGTGCTATAAATCAAAAGATAGTGATCATTTCTCTTAACAACTACGACAAGTCTGCAATGAAATATTTATGTTATGACTCCTTTCTTAGTGTGGAGACGTATTATTAGAATTTTTACTTTTTTTAGCCCCAGTACAAAAAATAATTGAAGACTTTTCACTGTATCAATATTTGGATGTATTAGAAATTGTCTTCTGACAGTCACTGTTTATCGTCATTGTTCATCTCACAACCAACTAAATATCAGTCTCCTTTCCTCTCTAAGTCCCTTATTAGTCTCCAAAAATCCCTTTCTTGTATAAGAAAAAATAAACCTTATATCAGAAAACTATCCTTATAATATTTTGAAGCAATTTGAATGAATATCAGTGTTTGAAGTATTGTTCAAGTAAGTTTTTAAATCTTTTTAAGATAGATTTTTATTATAAGTATTTGCATATTGTACAGTTATTATCCCATTATCCATGGGAGTCCATAATGAACATAATATGTTAATAATTTTGGGAAATTTGAGAATTGTTGTGGAATTGGGAAATTATTTTCGTAAATTTCAAACCCTTATTTATAGAAAGGAGGTAGTATTTTCAATTCAGCTTCTAAATGTGACCACTATTTAATGAACCATTGAGGAAGTGAGGGGATTTCATGAAACCGATCAAAAAAGAAAAGCCAAGAGTGTTGATCCCTATCATTCTGGAAGAGAATTGTCTTGTACCGTGTCATAAGATATTCAAAGTAAGTATGATACTGGGGGTTGTAACTCTGGGATAATTTTCTTAATTCCTAAGGAGTAGCTCCCCATTGAGTTTTTTTGCTAAAAGCTCCCCCCATTGAGTTGGAGAAAGAACATGTTTGATTGTGCATTTTGAATAAGCAATTCTATTTTCGGAAAAGGAGGATTGATCTAGTGTCAACTAGGACAAACTCATAAAATTCTTGGGTCTTATTGGAATTTTCACTTTTTCTAGTCCCGGTAGGTATCATAAATCATTGAAAACTTTTCACTATATCAATATTTGGATGTATTAGAAATTATCTTCTGACAGTCATTGTTCATCCCGTCACTATTCACATTTGTCACTATTTGTGTGAAGATTTCGTTACAGTACAGATACTGTTTACGCAGAGATTCTGTCAGAAGAATCTGGAATTATTACTGACATTTACTGTGCGGCAATATTCACTACTATGTAGAACTGTATTCTTTCATTGTGTATTGTATTATTAGAGCATTCGCATCAGTGTGTTTATTTTACACATCTATTTTTATACTAAAAATCTGCTTTTTCTATTTTACACATTTACTTTTACAAAACACCCACATCAATTCATTTATTTTACAAAATATTTCAATAAAATATTCATTACACTCTATTTTTTTTATTATTTCTTTTTACCTACCTACCTTAAATACCCGCGCCCTCTCTATCTTCCATTTTCTGGTTTCTTTTTTACGCTCTCACTCTCTCTCTCTACACACCCATCTCTCTGGTCTTCTCTTCCAAATCATCCGCCCTAGCTCCGACCACCAAACGCCACCGATCCACCACCCTCCACCACTGAAGCTCTGCATCAACGATCTCCACAGCCCCGCATCACCGATCCACCACCAAATCACAAAACCCATCCGCCACAGCTCCGACCACCAAACGCCACCGATCCACCACCGAAGCTTCGCATCACCGATCTCCACAGCCGCATCACCGATCCACCACCAAATCACAAAACCCATCCGCCACAGCTCCGATCCACCACCAAATCTCCACCACCGAAGCTCCGCATCACTGATCCACAGCTCCGCATCCACAGCTCAGCCGATCTCCGAGCTCCGATCCACCACGTTGAAACCGATCTCCGATCTACGCTCCGGTCCAATCTCCGAGCTGATCTACGCCACCAAACGCCGCAGCTCCGAACCACCGCTTCGATCTCCGTGTTTGTGTATCTCTGTGTTTTTTTTTTTTTTTTTTTTTTAAGCAAGTCTATCTCTGTTGATTTGTCTGGATATATTTGTGTGTGGATGTGGTTGTGTGCATCTTAGGAAAAAGAGGAAGATGAGATACTGAGTTGGTTGAGCCGGAGAAGAGAGAGAGAAAAACGAGCGAACGGAAATGATTAAATTATTCTTTACACGAGCTACAGTAACCGTGTATATTTACATGGTTACTGTAGCTCGTGTAAAGAAATACACATTTTTATACAATTTTAGAAGAGCTAATGGGGTGCATTTTTGAGCAAAAATGTGTAAAAACTGAGGTTTACATGATTTTACATGATTTTAAACACACTGATGCGAATGCTCTTATGAATATATTGTTCATCTTTTGGTTTTTTTCCACTTTTGTATGCCTATATATATGGCTTTTGTATGAGTCAGAAGAAGCAGGCTTTAGGCGAGGCTATGGGTAGAGCTAAGGCAGAATATAGCAAGACCTTAAGCAACTCACAGCCAACTAAATATTAGTGTTCTTTCCTCTCTCAGTCCCTTATCAGTCCCCAAAAAAATCCCTTCCTTACATAAGAAAAAATAAACCCAATATCAGAAAAATTATCCTTGTAATATTTTGAAGCATTTTAATGAATATCAGTGTTTGAAGTATCATTCAAATATGTTTTTAAATCTTTCAAAATAGATTTTAATTATCAATTTTTGCATATTGTACTGTTTAATTTTAACCAAAAAAAAAATACTAATAAATAGTTGATATTACAAAGCTAATTGTTCAATTGATAGTTAACAATTTAAATTAATACATGTTTTTTTATTTTTAAATTTATTTATTTAGATATGATATGATTTGAATTTATAGCATCCATTCAATAATAATTACTTTTTTATCATTGTAAGGGGGCGGGCTTTGGTCCTATTATCCAAAGGATGAATGGATTAAGGCCCAAAGAGCCTAATACAATAAATTTGTAGAGAATGAGCTAAAAAGCTAGGCTTAAACGAAATGACGGCAACCCTAATGGGCTATATCGGATAAGAGAACGAGTAAAAACAATGAATAGACAAATATGATGCACAGAAATTCTTCCTTGGCAATGTCCGAGGAGAGTAGTTCTTTAATATATCTCTCTTAGATTTTATTACAGTTGCTGTTCTTAATGCAATGGTACTTTCTTTACAGATTTTGTGTCCTCCCGCCCTTTGGAGGGTCTTTCACATTATATAGCTCCCTTTAGGTGATCCTAGCCTTCCATTTGTTGATCGTTCAGTACACCACTTGAGTGCTTGTCCAATTAAACACCTTCACAAGCCCCTTGTGAGTTGCAGCGGCCAAGGCAGCACTGTTCAGGGGGTCTCCTCCACATAAATGCATCCAGGAGGTTTGGTGGGATGTATTAAATGTGGGGGTAGCCACCACCCCTTCAGTCATACCAGGGCTAACCCCTCTCTGAATCTTTTTCTCAGCAGTAGGACCTCCTCTGGCAATGTGCCACTAATGTGGCCTTACTGTACGAGTGTGTGGCCTCCTCGACTGGGCAATGGACTCCTCGGCCGTGGCTATGACACGTGGCGCAAGTGCCTTATTTAAATTCTTGTACTCCACAATAGCCCTTCAAAATTCCGGTTTTTTTTCTCTTACCCGAGGAGAAAAATGGGGTTTTGACTTTGGAATATTAACTCCACATGTTTCTTTGATTTCCACACGTAAAAGCGTCACTTCGCGTGTCCCGCAACTGTTCTAGCGCTTCGGAGTCCGCAATGTCCCATTAAATACTCCAGTGGCGCTTTGTTCCTCACATCCTACGGTGAGATGGAGATCCTATGGCTGGCGCCTCTCCTCAAAATTTGGGCGGGATAACTCCCACCCAATTTTGCCTCATATATAAGGCGCTTGGAGGAATCATTTCCACACTTTACAAATTTTTAAGCTCTCCAGACTTACAAACTCGCAAACCTTCAGGACTTTCTAATTTTCTGAGTCTTCCAGATTTTTCAAAAAATCCTTTAAACCTTTAAGAAGTTCAGGAAGCAACCCCCGTGTTCATTCTCGTAAGTTTTTTCTCTTTTAGGTTCTTTTCTCCTCAACCAGTCTTCTCGACCTTCTGTTCTTTGTTTTCTTTCCTTGAAAATTTCTTTCTCTCCACACTAGTCTGCTTAGATTGGTAGGTTCGCTCACCTCATAGACTCCCCCGTCAGTATAGAGGGATTTAGGGCTAAGTATCACATTCCCCAAGGAGTTTCCTTGCGATATTGTGCCTCGGACCAGTTGCTTACCCATAGGAACAAAGGGGTGGTTATCATTCCCATGATCGCTTTTATAGAAGGGGGAATGATGCTTCCCATGGGTAGGGTGACTAGAGATTACCTAATCGCCCATAGGTTGTACCCCCACCAATGTGCGCCCAACCTCTTTAGGATTCTGGGTAATGTAGACACTCTCAATGAGCAAATAGGACTAAACCTCATCTAGCACGACATCGTTTGGATGTATGAGTGCCACCAGCTCGTGGACTCAGGGTATTACCTTAGTCCAGATCCTCCATTGTGAGGCTTGTCTCGTACCTCCCCAAATCCAACAAAGGCATGAAGGATGACTTTTTGATGGTCTCAAGGGAATGGCACAACGGTCTTCACTGCCCAGTCCGGGAGGGAGAGCCAGGTGAGGTACCCTAGGTTTAGGTTTATTTTTTATTATTTTTTTTAACAGGGGCATTAGCTTTGCTATTTCCTCGCTTTCTTCTTTCTTTTAGTATTCTATTTGCTTCTAATGCATGGCTTCGTTATCCTAACTATGGTTTTACTTTTCGGATGTTTTTGCAGATAAAAGGCATGTAGTTCCCAAACTCAATCTCGTCAATGTCGCGGGCTTTAATAAGGTACTGAGGTCGGAAGTGTTTATGAGCAAAGACAGGCAACTGCGAGCTATCCACCTCATCCTCGACTTCAAGCACTTGTCGGACAACTTCCAAGACGTGGGCCACGCGATAAGAGCAGGTGATCCTCGACTAGCCCGGATTGACATTTCAGCGCCTGGTTTTCTAGCCTGAAAAGATCTCCTGCCAGTTGAGCTGCCCCTCCACCGATCCCCCCGTGAGGTAGCGGTTCCAAGGAAGAAATAGCCTTCTCACGCCTGTCACTTGAGACTGAGATAGACCAATTTCACCTCGAGGAAGAAGGAGAGGCGCTAGGAGAGCTTGTGGAGATCTCAGACTCAGAAGGTTAGCTTAACAGGTCCTCTACCATTCGTTCCCCTAGACTCATAGTTACCCGGGTGGATAGCAGTTCTGAGGAGGAAGAAGAAATGGCCCTGAACCCGAGGAAAGGCCTAAAGGAGCTCCTCGCGGGGAGGAATAAGGGGCATCATCTAAGGATGCCCCAAGGTCCTAGCCCCTTCCTGCTCTTCCCCTCCCCCTCCTCCTGCACTCAACCTACTCCCCCTGTCCAATCTAAAAAAAAAAAGGAGGAAGGAGAAAGAGGGAGCCGAAGAGGGGGAGGTGGTCCCCCAAAAGGAGCCCAAGCAGCAGAGGACGGCCAGAGACAAAGGGCGGGCCTCCTCAGTGGAGAGTAAGAAGGCCGAGCACTCGGCCGATGTGCGCCATCTGGCTTGGAACCCCTGGTTGGAGTTGGATGGTGCGGCAGTACCCTGGAGCTCTACCATTAGGGAGTTCCAGAGAGGTCACACCACTTACGTGGCTGAGGCTCTAGAGCGGCCTCTCCTGCTACCTGAGGATATGGATGCCCTAAAGAACATGAGGCAGCAAGATTTCTTTATGTCCCTGAAGGGGGACTTAGCTTTGGTGAGTTTTTCAACTTGGTTCCCCTGACCCTATGCCAGTCTTTTTCTTTACTTATCTCATGGAGTGTTTTCGTTGTCTTTGCGCAGGCCGGCCAAAAGGTTTTCGTTGTCGAGGAGTGGGTGAAGGATGCCTTCAATGAGGTGAGGCTCGTGGATAACCTTCGCGTGGAGGCCAGCAAGTCCCTCGTTGTCATAGAGGGGAGGAACAAAGAGTTGGCTTTGAAGCTAGCCACAACAGACAAGGACCGAAGGAGTGTAGAGGCTGGCCTCAGGAGCGCTGAGGCGCAAGCAGAGGAGCAACGCCAGAGGCTTCACTACATTGAGATAGAGCTGGCCATGGCCAAGCAGCAGGTGTTGGAGTTGAAGACGGAGCTATCCAAGGCCAAGGAGGCTGCCCAAGTGGCCTAGGTGGCTACTGACAATGCAAGGCAGAAGTTTTACGACCTTGGAGTGTAGAAAATCGAGGCCCGACTAACTGAAGAATTGGCTGGGGTTTGCAGGGAGTACTGTCTCTAGGTCTGGACTGGGACCCTGAATGTGGCTGGAGCTCCTATAGACTCAAACTAGAGGAAATTCGAGAACGTCTTCTACCCCGAGGACCTCTGAGAAGTCCTTGAGGAATCCCCCGAGGAAGCCATCCTTGCTCCAACTGTGGCTGAGCAGCCTCCTCCCTCCCAGGTCGTTCCACCCCTTCCCGAGGCCACCAAAGAGCCTTGCAAGGCTAGTGACCAAGGCAGGGGAGTGGAGATGGCTAAAGGTAAGGAGGCTAACCAGAGCAAGGCCCGGCCAGAGGAAGAAGGCAAGGGAAAGGAAGCCGCTCTCAAGGCGAAGGAGTCTGAACTGGTCAAGCCCCTGGTCGTGGCCCAGGAGAAGAAGGCCGCCGATCCTCCTGTCCTCTCACTGGTCACCAAAGAAGACCCTCCCCCGGTGAAGGCTTAGCTTAGGGTTCTCTCTCTCTCTCTCTCTCTCTCTCTCTCTTTGTATTTTCAACTTAAGGTCTTTCTTTCTTTCTTTGTACTTTCTTTTTTTTTTTTTTTGTTAGGGTAGTTTGCCCCAGTCCATGATGTACTTTCCCTTTCCTTGAATGAAAAGATATTACTTTTTGCCTTTGTGGACCTTTGTTTTTCCTGCAATGTTTATCTTTGGTTGGCTATAATTATTATTTTTCCACGCTGTAACAAAAGCGAGTAGTAGTGATACGTTGTTAGCTTAAATAAGCTAAACCCATGTAAACGATGAGAAAAGATGACTATGTGCTGGTACTGAAAACTGTGTAATCAACATGGAGGCCTAAGTCTTTAGAGATAATCAAAACATTTAGTAGAAAAAGGGATAAAAAAGTGTTAGTTTATTCAAGGCGAGTGATCCGAGAAACCAGACATAGCCCAAGTTTTGCTCAACACTTAAGCAAATAACCAAGAACATTAATTTACCTAAGGTATATGGTCTGAAGAGCCCGACATAGCCAAAGTTCTGTTTAATATTCATACCTAAAGTAAAGAGTGTTAATTTACTCAAGGCATGTGGTCCGATGAGCCAAGCATAACCAAGGTTCTGTTTAACACTTAGATAAATAATGGAAAGTGTTAATTTACCCAAGGCACGTGATCCGAAGAGCCAGGCATAACCAAGGTTTTGTTTAACACTTAGAGAAATAATGTGAAGTATTAATTTACCCAAGGCATGTGGTCCGAGGACTTAGGCATAACCAAGGTTCTGTTTGATACTTAGAAAAAAAAAAAAGAAGTGTTAATTTACCTAAGGCATGTGGTCTGATGAGCCAGACATAACCAAGGTTCTGTTTAACACTTAAAGAAATAATGAAGAATGTTAATTTAACCAAGGCATGTGGTTCGAGGAGCCAGACATAACCAATGTTCTGTTTAACACTTAGAGAAATAATGTGAAGTATTAATTTACTCAAGACATGTAGTTTGAGGAGCCAGGCATAACCAATGTTATGTTTAATACTTAGAGAAAGATAACCAAGAATATTAATTTACCCATGGTATATGGTTCGAGAAGTCAGGCATAACCAAGATTCTGTTTAATATTCAAACAAGCAATAGACGCAACACATAATATCATAAATGAAAACATGGTAGAGCTACCTTTTATTAATAATAGTACCTTTGTAGGTTATTTACATTCTCAGGTCGCGACACAACTTTTTCGTCTAAATCTTCTAGGAAGTATGCTTTTACGGCTGCTACCGAGGTGATACGGTACAACCCTTCCCAATTGGACCCTAACTTCCCCCATGCTGGGTTTTTTGCAGTTCTCATAACCTTTCTCAACACCAAGTCCCCGAGGGCCAATGGTCTTAACTTTATGCTTGAATCATACCCCTGTTTGAGCTTCTATTGGTAGTATGCCAATTGAACCATGGCATTCTCTCGCCGTTCTTCGACAAGATCCAAGCTCCTTTCTAGTAGGTGGTCATTGCTGTCTAGAGCGAATGAGCTAGTCCTCAGCGTTGGGAATCTAATCTTCAAAGGAATCAGAGCCTCGGCCCCATAAGTCATTGAAAATGGTGTTTCCCCCGTCGACCTCCGAGGGGTAGTTTAATATGTCCAAAGGACATATGGAAGCTCGTCCACTCATTTGCCCTTTGCATCATCCAACCGCTTCTTGAGTCCATTCACTATAACCTTATTGACGGCCTCGGCCTGCCCATTCCCTTAGGGGTAGGCTGGAGTAGAATATCTATTCGTGATGCCCATATCACAACAGTACCTTCTGAAAGTCTTACTATCAAGTTAAAGTCCGTTGTCTGATATGAGGGTATGGGGATCCCAAATCGCGTGACAATATTCTTCCACACAAACTTTTTGGCATCCACATCTTGGATGTTTGCCAATGGCTCAGTTTCAACCTATTTGGTAAAGTAATCAGCACTAACCAAAAGCCATCTCCTATTTTCTGCTGCTTTGGGGAAGGGCCCCACAATGTCTAAGCCTTACTGAGCAAAAGGTCATAGGCTAAACAGAGGGTTAAGAACGCCCTTTGGCAGATGGATGTTAGGAGTAAACCTTTGGCATTGGTCACACTTCTTCACGTACTCTTGTGCCTCTCTTTGCATATTGGGCCACCAATATCCCTGAGTAAGGGCCCAGTGAGATAAGGATCTGCCTCCTGTATGGCTCCTACAAATTCCTTTGTGCAACTCTTCCAGAAGTAGCTCCATTGCTTTGGGGTGGATGCACAACAAATTTGGCCCTAAAAAAGAGCGCTTGTACAGCTTTTGGTCCTCAAACATCGAAAATCGAGGAGCCTTTCTCCGCACCTTGTCAGCCTTCCCCGTATCCTCGGGCAAGATGTCATCCTTAAGGAATAGAACAATAGGATCCATCCAACTAGGCCCTACCCTTAGTTGATGAATCTGGACCTTCTCCTTCTTCGCCTCGGCAGGGCTGCATAAATCCTCGACCAAGATGACCCGAGGTAGGCTCTGCATCGAGGATGTTGCAAGAGCGGCAAGGGAATCAGCATGTGTGTTTCTGTTTCTAGGGATTTGGTGCAAGGAAAAAGAGTCAAATCTCAACTGTAAGTGCCTAGCCTGGTTCAGATACTCCTGTATTCTCACATCCCTGGCTTCCAGTTCTCCCTTTACTTGGCCTACGACCAACCTCAAATCCGAGAACATCTCTACTGTCCTTCCTCCCATTTTATGAATTATGGCCATCCTCATCAACAAAGCCTCATAATAAGCTTCATTATTTGTAGCCGAGAAACCCAGTCTTAAGAATTTTTCAATGATGATCCTTTTAGGGGATACCACAACTAGCCCCACTCTTGATCCCCTCTAGTTTGCCGCGCCATCAACATACACCTTCCAAGGTAGAGGTTCCTATAAGGAGATTATCCCAAATGATTTTCCATCCATGCTCAGCCCCTCGCCATTTTCTTCGAACGATGGCTCAGCAAACTCAACCGTTAAATTGATGAGGACCTGGCCCTTTATAGAGGTGCGAGGCATGTATTTAATATAGAAGGCTCCTAGGATCGTTGCCCATTTTGCAACCTCTCCCGTGTAGTCAGCTTTCTGAAGCAGTGATCTGAGAGGGAGTTGGGTTAGAACCACAATAGTATGAGCTTGGAAGTAATGCGGGAGCTTCCGAGTAGCATGCACTACT
Organism: Quercus ilex subsp. ballota; assembly: GCA_032727855.1. Taxonomy (NCBI): domain Eukaryota; kingdom Viridiplantae; phylum Streptophyta; class Magnoliopsida; order Fagales; family Fagaceae; genus Quercus; species Quercus ilex. The sequence goes on along the minus strand of CM064909.1, from coordinate 59,946,344 downwards.
GCTAGGATGGCCTTCATGGCCCTCTCCAGTGGTAAATAGCGAACCTCTGCCTTATGTAATGATTTGCTCACGTAATAAACTGGCCTCTGCACCCCGATCTCATCCCGCACCAGCACCAGACTCACTGCATGGGAGGCTACAACAATGCAAGCCAATAAAACCTCATCCTCCTCGGGTTTGGACATAATAAGTGACCGAGAAAGATATTCCTTCAATTGCTGGAAGGCCGGGGAGCACTCATCTATCCATTCAAATCCCTTCCATTTATGTAACAACTAGAAGAAGGGCCTACACCTGTCTGCTGACCGAGAAATGAATCGATTTAAAGCGGCGGTCATTCCTGTCAGTTTTTGGACCTCTTTGGGATTCCGAGGAGGTTGCAGGTCGTGGATTGCCCTAATTTGATCTGGATCAACTTCAATTCCTCAGTGGGTCACCATATATCCCAGAAACTTACCAGAGCCCACTCCAAAAGAACACTTAGCGGTGTTGAGGCGCAGTTTATGGCTCTTTAGTATCCCGAAAATATTTTCGAGATCATTTATGTGCTCAGACTCCAACTTACTCTTTACCACCATATCGTCTACGTAGATCTTAATGCTCTTGCCTAGTTGTGGTTCGAACATCTTGGTCATCATCTTCTGATAAGTAGATCTTGTGTTCTTCAGCCCAAAGGGCATCACTTTGTAATGATAATTCCCAGTGGGCATAATGGAGGAAGTCTTCTCCTGATCACCTAGAGCCAAGGGTATCTGGTGATATCCCTAGAAAGCATCCAGAAAGCTCATCCAAGGATGGCTCGCAGTTGCATCCACCAGCTGATCTATTTGAGGCAGGGGGTAAGGATCCTTTGGGCAATCCTTATTTAAATCCGTGAAGTCTACACACACTCGCCATTTCCCACTTTTCTTCTTCACCACCATCGTGTTGGCCAACCACTCTAGGTAAAACACCTCATATATGGTCCCAGCTCGCTTAAACTTGATGGTGGGGAGATAAACACCTTGGGGAGTTTCCTTGAGTAATTAATATAACATATAGAAACACACTTTAACCCAAAAGGCCTAAGCCCAATGGGTATGTGCTCAATTATGTTATATTAACTACTCATTCTTCTCATCTTTATTCAATGTAGGACTTCACTCACACGTGTGACCCAACACTTAAGCACTTCTTCCCTGACAGTGTTAGAATGTTCCTTGGATAGGTGCCGAGATGGCTGCCTTTTAGGGGGGACAGAGGGGTTGACATTTAAATAGTGACAAATGAAGTCCAGATCCACCCTAGGGGCCTTGTTAGCGTTCCATGCATACGCATCGATATTTTTTCTGAGAAAATCTATCAGCTCTTCCTTCTCTCGAGGAGATAATTGAACTCCGACCTGGAAGAATTCTCCTCGTCGTTGCCAATAACAATTTCCTCTAGTTGCTTACACTTAGCCCCCTTTGCCACTACCCCTATAGACAGTGCTAGCGGCTTTGATTTCTATAAATCCTACTCAGCGAAGGTCGAGGATTCACCCACCATCTGATGTCTAATGGTTGCCACCATGCATTGTCTGGACATAGACTGGCTCCCCACCAACTCTTCGACCTGATCCCCAAACGGGTACTTCACTTTCAGGTGTAGGGTGGAAGGTACTGCCCCCATGGCATAAAGCCAAGGCCTTGCCACAGTAGTAGTGTAGGGGGAGTAGGCATCTACCACAATAAAGTTCATCTCCACGACCTCTGTCCCTGTCTGAACAGGCAATTGGATTTGGCCTTTTAGAAAGACAACCTTTCTGTCAAACCCTATTAGAGGGGAATCGTAGCGTGTCAGGTCTTCAGACCTTAGCTTCAGTCCCTTAAACAGGTCAAGGTACATGATCTCTGCACTGCTGCCTTGATCCATCAGCACCCTTTTCACATGTAGCTACAAGGTCCCCACTTTTTCTTTGTCAGAAAAACTTAATGCTTATTGGACCTCCACTTTACTCCTCTTCGGATCAGGGGACGAGCCATTTGCAGGTGGCCAAGCCATAGACATCACCTTGGATGGCTGAGAACTAGTCCTTCCTGGGGCAGCAGATGACACTGATCATACCCAAAGGCGGCCTTGTGGAAGCATTCCTTTGAGCCCTTGACCCTGCCTGACCGCCCTATCCATTAGGCTGATGCAGGAATTGCTTCAACTTTCCCGCCTTACCTAATTGCCCCAAGTGGCTCCACAAAGTCCTACAATCCTCGGTAGTGTGCCCTCGTTCCTGGTGGTATTGGCAATAAAGACTCTGGTTGTGCTTCATAGGGTCTCCCTCCATCCTGTTTGGCCATTGAAAATATGGCTCATTCTTTATTTTTTCCAAGATTTGGTGTACCAAATCTCGAAACATAGTACTGACTACCTAAGTAGCAGTTGATCCAAAGTGTCCTGCAAAATCTATCCGAGGTCGACTATTATTGTACTTGTCTGACCTGAGATCCCTTCTATCTTGAGGGACCACCTTAGCCTTCCCCTTTCCCTATTGCTGGTCCTTCTCGACCCACTTATACTCATCAATGCGATCCATGAGCCTACGCACACTCTTGACCGATTTCCTAGTCAAAGAGTTTCTTAGATCATGCTCTGCTGGTAGGCCGACCTTGAAGGTTCTTATAGCCACGTCATCAAAGTCCCCATCTATCTCGTTGAACATCTCCCAGTACCTATCGGAGTATGTTTTCAAGGTCTCCCCCTCCCACATTGCCATGGACAACAAAGAGTCCAAAAGCCAAGGAACCCTGCTGCAAGTCATAAAATGGGCCCCAAACGCCTGAGTAAGCTCTTTAGAGGAGTTGATAAAGCCTTCCTTCAGGCCGTCAAACCACCTTATCGCCACAGGCCCCAAGTTAGATGGGAACACTTTGCACATCAGGGCCTCGCTCTTGGAGTGCACAGCCATTCTCTAATTGAAGTAGCTTACATGCTCCACGGGATCCATTCTTCCATTGTATATGGTGAAAGTTGGTTGAGTAAAATGCCGGGGAAGTTTTCTCCTTTTGATTCTACATGTAAACGGTGATTTGGAGATCTAGTTAAGGGCCCTACTCATAGCGTTATTGCCCAGACCTTTATGTGGCAAACTCTTACTCCTTCGCTCGAAGTTACGGTCTTTATCGTACGAAAAAGACTTACTGGGAGGAGTCCTAGATCTGGGCCTGTAGCTGCCATCCTTCTCGTCCTCAGAGGAAGGGTCAGAATCTAAGGGAGGCCTTCTTTGTCACTCGTGGCGCAGCCTCCTGCGAAGACGGTTTATCTCCAATTGCAAGCTTCTGGTATTCTCCTTGTGGGAGATGTGACTCCCCCCTCGAGACTGGCTCCTACTAGTATACGTGGTGTGCACACTAACCTCACGGTCCCTCTTGCGCTCAAGGTTGAAGAATTGATCCTGACGTTGAGAGCCGATAGACTCCTCCCGATCCTGCCCTGATCCTGCCATGGTTGGACATCGAACTCATTGAATCTCAAGAGATTCCCACAGATGGCGCCAATTGTAAGGGGGCGGGCTTTGGTCCTATTATCCAAAGGATGAATGGATTAAGGCCCAAATAGCCCAATACAATAAATTTGTAGAGAGTGGGCTAAAAAGTTAGGCTTCAACGAAATGACAACGACCCTAATGGGCTAAAGCGGATAAGAGAACGAGGAAAAACAATGAATAGACAAATGTGATGCACAGAAATTCTTCCTCGACAATGTCTGAGGAGAGTAGTTCTTCAATATATCTCTCTTAGATTTGATTACAATTGATGTTCTTAATGCTATGGTGCTTTCTCTACAAATTTTGTGTCCACCTGCCCTTTGGAGGGTCTCTCACATTATATAGCTCCCTTCAGGCGATCCTAACCTTTCATTTGTTGATTGTTCAGTACACCACTTGAGTGTTTGTTCCATCAAACACCTTTCCAAGCCCCTTGTGAGTTGCGGCGGTCAAGGCAGCACTGTTCGGGGGTCTTCTCCACATAAATGCAGTTAGGAGGTTTGGTGGAATGCATTAAATGTGGGGGCATCCATCACCCCTTCATTCATACCAGGGCTAACCCCTCTCCGAAGCATTTTCTCAGCAATAGGACCTCCTCTGGTAATGTGCCACTAATGTGGCCTTACTGTACGAGCGTGTGGCCTCCTCGGCTGGGCAATGAACTCTTCAGTCATGGATATGACACGTGGCGCAGGTGCCTTATTTAAATTCTTGTACCCCACAATCATCATGCCTAAATACTAATATTTATTTATTTATTTATTTATGTAGATGAGATTTGAACCAAAATCATTTTTCAATGACAATAGATCTACCAAAGAAGTATAAAGTCCATATATTTTCAAATTGTCAAACTATTTATTTATTTTTTAAATATTTTAAGAATTAGATATATAAATGATTTGGAGTAAACGAAAAAAGAAAAAGATGTTTTTAAGAACTTGTTTGGATTGAAGGGGTTACGAAAAACCAACTGGATTTGACTAAATAATATAGTTAAATGGCCTATTTAAAAACTCATTTAGACTTTACAAACGGGTCGGATTAGTTAAATCGAATTACGAGTCAGATTTGGGTCGGGTCAAAAAGGGCCATCCTACCAATCAGTTCGCTCCAAGTTTAAAACTTAAGCTTCATACTCTATTTCCATGAGCACAAAATCCAAACAGCTAAGAAATAGGCCGCGCTACAAGTCGTTTAGGAGTTTCAGTATTCAGAGAAAATCCAAATCCAAATCCTAATCCTAATCCTGTTAGAACTTGGAAATAGAAATGCTTTTCAGGAATCACTTTTCACCATGGCACTGCAACCATTTTCATTGAATTCTATCACTTCCCCTTATCCTTGCACTTACCCTTCATTCCCTTCTCTATACTTGCTTCTTCTCCAACCCCAAACTCATTCTTCGAGTATTCCCAGAACTCTCAGGCTCAGAATTTCTTGTTCCAATCAGACATCCCAGGTTGACAAGCATCAACAACCTCAAAGAATCAAAGTTGCTTTTGAGACCACAAAGAAGAAGAGGAAACCCAAGCCGAGCTTCTTTGAGCAAATTAAAGATAAATGGTCGCTCAAACCCAGTTCCAAAAGAGAGAAATTTCCATGGGAGGAACCAGAAGAAGAACATGAAGATAAGGAGAGACAGAAATCTTCTGGGGTTTGTGTATCTGACTCAGGAATTGAGGCTAAAGAATCGGTGAGTGACCCAGTGAGCTATGTGTTTCCGAACCGGGGTGTTCTGCCTCCTTGGGTTCATGGAAGCAAAAGCAATACCAGGAATTTACGGGTTGATTCTGAACCTGAAACTAGTACCCAAAAGAGTTGTGAACTAAGAGAAGATTTTGATGAGGTTGGTGGGCATTATAAAAATGGTACTGAAAGTGCTTTTGTTGAAAGAGTGGAAAGAATGGAAATTCATGAACAAGAAGTTGACTTCAATGTCATGTTTGAGAGAGAAGGTGATGCATTTGATGAAATTCCAAGTGGGGTTTTAGAAAACGAGGAGGCTAAGATTTCTAGTGGCATAAATGGCGTTTTTTTAAACAAAAGGCCATCTGGGAAAGGTGAACATTTTGAAACAAATGTAGGTTCTGTTGACGGTAGTAGTGGCTCAATTGAGTTACCAGGGAAGAGAGAAGGTGATGTATTTGATGAAATTCCAATTGGGGTTTTGAAAGACGAGACAAAGATTTATAGTGGCATAAATGGTGTTCCTTTGAATGAAAATCCGAGGGATGAACATTTTGGAAAAAATGTGGGGTTTGTTGAGGGTAGTAGTGGCTCAATGGGGTTACCATGGAAGAGAGGGAAGGTTATGGAGTCTGGGGAAGGTGATAAGAGGAGGAGCAACACAGAGTTGGCGGAGAGAAAGCTTCCAGAACACGAGCTGCGGAGACTAAGGAATGTAGCTTTGAGGATGCTGGAGAGGACAAAGGTTGGAGTTGCCGGCATTACACAGGCTTTGGTGGATTCTATACATGAGAAATGGAGGTCTGATGAAGTGGTGAAGTTGAAATTCGAAGGCCCTCTTGCGATTAACATGAAAAGAACCCATGACATGTTAGAGGTCAGTGTTTGCACATTGTTAGGTTCATTGAATCTTTTCTATTTCTTTGCTTTTGGATATTACAAATGCAACAATTTCAATGATTTTGGAGCTTGTAATGAGTAATGACTTTGGCAACATATGCTTAACTGAATTGCACAGTCCTACATATTTTGATAAACTCACATATCTTTAGTTAAATGGGATTTTTCATAAATTTATTTGTTTTTTAGTTATGCATATCCTGTCTTGATGTGTTTTAGTATCAAGCGTTTGTGATAATGAGTCTGCTAGCATCTTATTTTAATTGTCTTTGTGCCTCTATCAGAGAAAAACAGGAGGTTTGGTTATATGGAGGTCAGGCAGTTCTGTTGTGTTGTACAGGGGAATAACCTACAAACTTCCTTGTGTCGAATCATATGCCAAACAAAGTCAAACTAATATGAATATGTTGGAAGATTCAAAAGGAGCTTTGAGTGATACTACACATAATATAGTAGTGGACACAATTAAATCTACAGAACCTTTTATCCCTGATTCCGCAAAGTATTTGAAGGATCTATCTAAAGAAGAACTGATGGAATTGAGTGATCTCAACCATTTACTTGATGAGTTGGGTCCACGGTTTACTGATTGGACAGGTCGTGAGCCATTTCCTGTTGATGGAGACTTGCTTCCTGCAGTGGTCCCTGGATATAAACCACCGTTCAGACTTCTTCCATATGGCGCAAGACATTGTCTAAGAAACAAGGAGATGACAATTATCCGTAGGCTTGCCAGAACAATGCCCCCACATTTTGCTCTAGGTATGTCATAATTAATTTTCATTATTGTATTCATATTCACAAAATCTGGTTTTTTTATTACTTTGAATTTCCTTAATGTTCATAGGAAGGAGCAGAGAATTGCAAGGTCTGGCAAGGGCAGTGGTAAAGCTATGGGAAAGAAGTGCTATTGCAAAGGTAGCCATCAAACGTGGTGTACTGAATACACGTAACGAGAGGATGGCAGAAGAACTCAAGGTGAGACTTAAGAAACATTGCTCCCTCTTAAATGTTCAGCATTTTAAAACATCTCTTGGGCTTCACCATCTAGCTAAAAGAAATATTAGAGTAGTTAGCATCAAACATCATGAAGCAGATTTACATTGTTTTAAGTTAATTTTCCCACTTCAATGTGAAATCAATCATCTGGATATATTTTCCTCACAGATTACTACAAAATGTAAATCTAAGGCATCCTGATTGTATTATGCTGATGATGAGAACTTTAATGCCCTTTCAGAAGATTCCTTTAGTTCATTATCCTAGCTAGCTTGAATGGTCTGGGAAATGTTATGTATTAAGCATGCAACAGACAGTTTCCAAGTTCAATACTAGCTCAATAAGTAGAGATTCTGTAGATTTATTTGCTGTTCCGTTGCTTGATTTTCTGCATGTCACAATTACTTTGCACATTGATATAAAGCTTAAGAGGCAAACTCTCCTCCTTTTTCATACAATTTGGTGAAGATAGAATTTAACTGCACAATTCAGGTATTGCAGTCAGTGGGAAGTACACATCTAGTACTGGGAAATTAACATGCCATCTAATTTCTTATTCCAATCATATACACTGTTACGTACACTATTTTTTTGGTTGGTTGCTTCCCGATTCCAAGCATATTATACACTGTTATGTACATTGTTTGGTGGTTGCTTCAAGGGAACCAAGGCCTCCCAATTTGATAAAATGGACTACTTCGAGGGAGTCCAGACCTCCAAGTTAGACTAAACAATTTTTAAATTAGAAAATCATGACTATTCTCTAATCATTTTCAACATCTGAGTTTATACAAGACATATTCCAATTAGATAAAAGACAAATACTGACTTCCTATAATCTATCTATAAGACTCATCATAATTCATCCTAATCCAAACTATTGGAACTAATCCTAATCCAAACTAATTATTTGAATCAATAAACCATATCTCTATCATTATTTATCCAATAATAATAAAAATAAATTAGGCTCATAACATTCCTCCCCTCTAGAAAACACTCTTGCCCTTTAGGTTTTTTCTTCTTCTGTCATGAAGTACTTCTCTTTGGTTTCTTACATATCATCATTTTGGATTCGAGCCTCTTATATATTTTGCAATGACAAGCATTTAGTTTTCCTAGGTGAATGACATATAGTACAGAGATTGAAACTTTTTCATTGTTTTGTGACCTTACTTATCCACTCTTCAAGACCCTTTATGAATAAAGAGAAGTCATGGTTTTATCAAACTTGAACGTTTGGACTCTCTCGAAGTGGTCCATTTTATCAAATCAGGAAGCCTTGGTTCGCTTGAAGCAAACAATAAAAGAATTGTGTAAGTAAAAGTTAAAACTAACTTCCTATAATCAATCAATAAGACTCATCATTCATCCTAATCTTAACTAATCTAACTAATCCTAATTCAAAGTAATTTAAGGACAGGGTACTATTCTGTTTCTTTTTTCTTCCAAGTTTTTGGAGATTTTTGGCCTGTCTTCCTTGTTCTAGAAGCTGGTCTAATCCCTTCTGCCCAGTAGCATATCAGATTGTGGATACTCAATTGTGGATAGCAATTCCTTCTTGACAGTTGCATTTTTATGCATGCAGAAATTGACAGGGGGCACACTAGTTTCTAGAAACAAGGATTATATTGTCTTTTACAGGGGTAATGACTACTTGCCTCCAGTTGTTACAGAGGCATTAAAAGAGAGGAAGAAACTGACAGATCTCCAACAAAATGTGGAAGAGCAAGCACGAGAAATGGCCTCAGCCTCAATTGTGTCGAAGGCCAAAGCTTCTAAAGGTCCATTGGTTGCTGGAACCCTTGCTGAAACCATCACAGCAACATCTCGCTGGGGAAACCAACCAAGTAGTGAAGATGTTCAGAAAATGATTAAAGATTCAGCTTTGACTAGACATGCTTTGTTAGTCAAATACCTTCAGAACAAACTATCTATTGTAAGTTACTAAGAGACAAAATCAATTTTTTTATACAAAATTTTAGGACACAAAAACCTTCTGCTCTGGTATCTGGACACAAAATGCAAAATCATATCCAAGCTCTGATTTATATCTAACTTCAAATGGTCCTAGGCAAAAGGAAGGCTCAAAAGGGCTGAGAATGCTTTAGCAAAAGTGCAGGAGTATCTGGAACCAGCAGATATCCCAACTGATTTAGAAACTATAACTGATGAGGAGAGACTTTTATTTCGTAAGATGGGTTTGAGCATGAAACCCTACCTACATCTAGGTAAGAATAGCCACTTTAATTCTGTACTTGATGCTTTCTAGAACCAGAGTTTAGAACCAGAGTCAAAAACTATTCTGTGTTTCTGTTTCAGGCAGGCGGGGGGTTTATGCTGGTGTCATAGAAAACATGCACTTACACTGGAAGTATCGAGAGTTGGTAAAGATAATTGTGAGAGGAAAAAGACTTGAACAAGTCAAGCATATTGCAATTTCTTTGGAAGCAGAGAGTGGCGGAGTACTAGTATCTTTAGATAAAACTAACAAAGGATATGCAATTATCGTATATCGTGGGAAGAATTATCGACAGCCTCAAGCACTAAGACCCAAGAATTTATTGACAAGAAGGCAGGCATTGGCTCGGTCAATTGAACTTCAGAGGCGTGAGGTAACATTATAATAATTTCTTTTTTTTTGAGAAAGTTATAATAATTTCTTGGTCCTATGTGTTCACAAAATTGACTGATTTATATGCTTCCATTGAACTAATTTCCTGTTTTGCAGGCACTTAAGCATCATATCTCAGACTTACAAGAGAGAATGGAATTGGTGAAATCTGAATTGGTATTATAGCCACTGCTTACAAAGACAGATATAGTGATATTCAGACAACATTTGCCTAAACCAATCTTTGTTTTCCTGTTAGTAAATTATCTGTTTCTGCTTTTGATTTCAGGAAGATTTGAGAAATGGGAAGGAGATTGATGACTCAAAAACGTTGTACTCAAGATTGGATGATCATAATGTTTCTGATGATGACATAGAAGAGGTAATTGGCCATTTAGTCCTCTGTATATAATTAATACAAAGTGCCTCATGTCAAATTGTCGCTTTGGATTTGACTCTTCCAAACCAATATTATCACTGGCAGTTTTCTTCATTGACACAAAGAACTTGCTATGTATAGAATATGTGCCCTTTTTACTTTTCAAAATTTTTATTAAAAAATAAAATAAAAAAAGAAGAAGAAGAAAAGTATGTGTGTCCTTTGTCATGGTTAACTAGCCACTTATGCACTCAGTTTTTTAATTGTTTCTAATATCTATAACAGTGTAGGTAAAAGTGTGCTTAAACTCAAAGTGCGAACCCCAAGGCTCCAGTGCTTTTTGCCTCAAAAGCTAGGCCCGCGCTTTAGATGCACTTTTTCAAGAAGCTCAAAGCACCCTTTTTGGCACTTTCTTGTCTTTTTCAAAAAATAAACCAAAACTGAATCAAAAGTATAGGATCTTGGCATTATTGATATAAATCATTGATTTGGCATATTTTGAGTGTAACTTACTTATCAAAAAAAAAATTATTGTGAGTGTAACTTGTCCTGAAACCCACAACCCCCAGTTCTTCTCTATTTTTATTATTATTATTTTTTTCTTCTTAAAACAGTAAGCCACCTAGCTTCTTCTTATTATTATTCTATTTTTTCCCTTTTGAATATTTGCTTGGTACCAATTACCATATTGCTATGTCTTGATATTCTTAGCTACTTTTGTGGTTGATGTTGAACATAGCAGACTAATTATTATAGACTTATAGTCATTAAGTGATTAAATTATTAACTAATATTAGTAATTAGTCATAGGGTATTATGGATATTGAAGATTCAAGAAAGGATATTATATGGAACTACTCATATCTAGATGGTCCAAAAAAATAAAATGACTTGACTTGCAATTTTTGTGTTAAAATTGCAAAAGTAGGGCTTATATAAATGTTAAATGAATTATATGAATTTTTTTTTTTCAATTTATATGATAATTTGATTGTTGTATTTCTCATTACTAATTATTTTTATAAAATGGGAGCTTCACTTCAATCAAGCGTGCGCTTGCGCTTTACGCTTTGCGCCTAAGCTCCAAGAGGTCTTTGCGCTTAAGTGCGCCACACGCTTTTACCAACACTGATCTATAAGTTATCCTTCCTGATCAATGTATCTTGTTTTGTGTTGGTTTTTTGGTGCAATATTGTCTATGCTGTGATCTGTAAGCAAATATTACTTGGCATAGTATACTATTCTTCCAACCTCTTCAGATTAAATTCCTCCTACTCCATGAGTTATTATATTTTATATTTATTTTTTTTTTCCTCTTGGACCCAGGATAAAGGCGAGGAGGCATATCTTGAAACATATGACATTGGGAGTGAAGATAGCTATGATCAAAATATGGAGTTTAGACCAGTGTAATAATCCTTTGATTGTTACTTGGAAGATTAAGCATTGCAGATGCTTGAAAGGAATTCATTCATTCCAAAGGCCAAGCTAACTATGAGATGATAGCAGAATATATGCATTTCAAATGCTTGTTACAGAGGCTTTTCTTACATACATGCGTCAGCTATGATCATTGAGTTAACAGTTAGTGTTTATGCTGTTGTAGCATGAACATCATGTTGTATAAGTACAAGTCCTCTGCTGCTGTAACTGCTAGGAGTAAGATAATTATAATGTTATGACCAGTCTAAATATTTGCAACTGTTAGCAGCATTCATGTAATATATCACTGTAAATAAATTCATTCAGCAAAAATTTCATTAATGAATTATTATGATGTTCAGCTTCTCTTAAACAATATTTCAGAATACTAACAATTCATTCTTTTCTTCTTTTCCCTGTTTTAATTTTTTAATTATTCCCCCCACCCCACTTCAAAAAAAAAAAAAAAAAAGGATAAAAGAAAAGATAAAACATCATATAATTGTGATATAAATATAATAGACAGACGCATCCAATACCGTCTATGTGCTGCACGAGTAGAGTTTTAAAAGGACTGTTAAAGAGTTTAAGGTCCTTCTGAAAGTTTTGAAGCTTTTGTCTAAACCTCTTTTAAAATCTATTAAGATTGGCCATTAAATCTGAATTGTTTGGATTCAATCATGAAAATAAGTGTTTATAAAATAAATAACATTATCTAGCACTTTAATAATGTTCTTTTTTTTTTTCAATAGTCACCTCTAAAATCTCAATCTGGTTATCAAAGATTGTCACTTCAAAAATATATATTAGAATCATGGTTGTCAAAATCCCGATCTAGATCCTATGATTCTACGATTTTACCTGCCCAAAACGATATAAATCTTTCAAGGATCTTAGCGATCGTTTAGGATCGTACGATTTTGACGATTCCAAGTGATTTTGGTTTCTTGTAATCTTCTTTAACTTAACAGAAAGTTCAGTTTGACCCAAATGAAAAATAATATTTTAATAAATCAAGTTTTGCTATTCTAATGTAGCGAGATAGAGTGTTAGTTGAAAATAAACAAAAAATAACATCCCAATAGAGTGTTACGTTTTGAGATTTTTGACATTTTAAATTATGCTTACAAATAGATGTAATGATGCATAGTAATTACATTAAATAGATGCAAATTTTTTATTTTTTATGAATGTATAATTTATGTGATTATTTAACATACCAATTTGTTTTTTTTTTTTCCTCAAATAATGTAGAATTTTACGATTCACGATTCAATCTTATGATCCACGATCCCACCTACCTCCCACGATCTTATGTAGGATCCCGATTTTGACAACTATGATTAGAATAATAACACAGAAAAATGAGAATAAAATAAGTGCAAAAAGTCAAAATTTCAGTTTTGAAAATATTATATTTTTTTTCTTCATAAGATATGATATTATATTGTAGCAACAATCTATATTCTATTTCTATTCTGCCCATCAATTTCTATTGGAATAAGTTTGCTTTGACAAGTTCGTGAAGATATTCAGTAAGTTTTTCAAGGCGGCTGTGATTTTTAAAAGGAAAAACATGGCAACAAGATCATTCCTACATTCAACGTCTTTCTTCTGAAAGGCGATCTCCGCCTTACAAGAGTCAAAATTTCTATAAGCATGGGTTAAAAAATCACAGATGCTTTAGATATGATTTGATGCTATGACCAAATGTCAAGGGTGACCACAACAAAATGTTGGAACCTGAGTGGGACAATGAACACTGGTTAAATTGGACAATACCATAATCCTCTTTCTAATGAAGAGGTAAAAAATAGTTCACATTATGAACAATCATGCAACTGAACCTTGTCAGCAGAAAATACAACTAGCAAACAATTTGTCATGATCCTCACTTCACGAAATGAGTTAAAATAATAAGCACGTGCAGCTTTTATCATCTCATTACATAGGCAGGCTGTGATCATTCAACAGAAAAGTTAGAAAACTCAATCTGTAAAATATGCTGCTATTTGTCTTTATACTGCAGGTGGACACAGAAGTGCTTACCTAGAGGTAACCTTGTCCTGCTGCAGAGCTTCTTTGATAAAATTCAAAACAACTGAGACTAATTCAGCTTGATGTGATGTGTATCCATGATCAGCTCCTTCTACAACATGTAATTTGTGGTTTGGTATTATCTTGGCAAACTCTAATGCATCTTGAACAGGGATGACCTGATCAGCAGATCCATGGACTGTCAAGACCCTGTATATACAGTAATGGTGATTATTTACAGTAAAAATATATATACATTTCAATAACAATATGAAATGATATGCATAATGTGATTGGTGAAAATTGCTAGTTATATAGATAGTTATCAGCACGATAGTCAGCTGTAAGAAAATAGCCCATTTTAGTTTTACAACAAGAACAACCAATTCACAACCCCCCCACCCCAACCCAAAAAAGAAAGAGAGAGAGAGAGAGAGAGAGAGAGAGAGAGAGATACATGAATTGTTAATGGTAAAACATTAAGTATTAGGCAAAAATTTATAAAATGTCCCTAATAGCAAAAGCAACCTACTACAAGTCTGCAGGTTTTTTATTGGGATGTTATGGCATTCCCTCCACCATAAGTAAGGTGTGGAGAGTGAGGGTTCAATCCAGTTGCATGAGTTGTATAAAACAATAAAAAAATATTTCTCCATGGCCTCTGTTGGTCAATTTGTTTCATATGGGTTGGACTTTTTGGACCCACCAAAAAATGGGTCGACCCAAAACTGTGCAATTCCGAGTCAGGTCCAGTCAAAATTTCAGTTTTCACTATTGCATGACCCATATCACCCGTAGAGTGATGAAGTGAAATTCTTCCTCTACAAAATTTTCTATTCTAACCATTGGACTCATTTATATTTACTTTTCACCCCTCAATATTTGTCTTTCTTTTAAATCTTAATTATTTCTTCACTTTTATATGCAAAAGGTGGACTTGACAAGGTTAAAAACATGATATGGTCCACATCTAGTTTTTGTTTTTATGCCCTTTTGTGGTGATGTTAAGATTAGTGAACAGTTTTGGATTGTATAACCTTAAGTATTTATGTATTGTTTAACTCGAACAGTGTAAATTTAAGATTATGTATTATTTAACGTTTGTTTATTTGTTCTCTTACTTGTATTGAAAGGAAGATGAGGAAGATGAAAACAATATGATTAAGTTTTTTTTTTTTTATATATATATTTTTTCGTGTGGAAAAAAAATTGCCAGTCATTCCAGGTCGATGTGACCTGTAAGAGACCGGGTGAGGGTCATAGGTTAGGTAACTCGTTTCTAACCCAAAGCTGGATAGATCAAAACCCGAACCCGATCGACCTGACAAGTTTTCCAGAACTAATTATGCATGGGTCATTCCAGATTTCAAATATGGCATAGTTAACAAGGTACCAAATTCTGAAAATCATGAAAGTGGCACAACAGTAAATATGACCTTAGGATACACAGAGAAAGTAATATAGGATTGGACAAAGTTTACCTCCAAACCCAAGTGGAGATTAAAACAATTATCCACATGTACTTTTAGTCACATGGCCTATTTAATGAGTCATGTGACTTGTTTAAATAATACCAATGGATGGTTTTATGAGTTGCCACATAATTGGTTGGAAGAGATTCCTCTAAACCAATTTGAAGGAAAACCTACAGGATTTGACTAGCGAATGGATCCCCCCCACCCCCTTTTTTTCCCCTTCCTTCTCTTTTTTTCCTAACTGAGCCCAAGTTAAGCAGCGAGCCTACCAGGCTTACAAAAAGCCAAAAAACATGGTTTAATCTTTGTGGGATATCAAACTTTGTTTCATTCATCTAGATAGAAAACAATTGCTAGCAGAATGTTAGAAATTGTGAACCATCAAGAAAAAATATGCTATGTAATTATGTTTTCATATTAACTAAGAACATTATGTAATGTTTCATAAAATATGATAAACTTGGTCAAGAAAGAGATGAAAGAACACATAAAGGAAAAATGCAAGAAAAATTAACTCACCGGCACTCTTTGTCTATCTTAAGGCATGCTTCATGCATATTTGTACTTAGGCGTTCCAATAAACTTTCCTCAGTCACACGGAAATCAACACTTCCTACAAAGTATCAAAATATAAGTCACATTGTCTTTATAATTCATTTAAATAGTACTCCCTCCGACCCAAATTGTTGGTCATGTTTAAGAAATCTAACTTTTTAAGGGAACATCATTTAATGTGTTGTCTTTTAGTCAAAATGTATAAGTTTACACAACTACCCTCATTAATTTAAACTTTAATAAAAGAATGGTATTGAATTTTTAAATAAAGTAAAGGGTAAATTAAGAAATTTACATATTGACTTTTCAAAGAGGACTATATTTGGTGACATCCCAAAATGGAATAGAGGACCAACAATTTGGGACAAAGGGACTAATAGTTAATTTTTCATTTTCAAAATTCACTTGACAGAAAATAAGCAGATAGATCTGCCATCATTGATGATGGAGTTATGCTTGATCCAAAATTCTCTGAAAAGCAAATTAAGCTTGAGCATATGCAAAACATTGAGGATTAAAAGCATGTGAAAACAAGTACTTTGTAAACTGAAAGATTTCATATCATCAAGTATACATGACCTTGTTGGATAGAAATTAACAGATTACCTGTTTTAGTCTTAACATCAATGAATCCATCCTCTTTGATTCTTTGCATAAAGTCTTTCCCCATGCGTTCTTCAATGCCTTTATTCAGGTCATAACGGCCAGAAAGATTGACAACTGTGTGGATATCATGATACTTAGCAGGGTAGAGTAGCACCACATTGCCTCCTGCATTTACATTTTCAGCACTTACAATAGATGAATTTACACATAAAAAGTCATTATTTTATTATTGAACTTCAAGAAAACTAGGTAAAAATACTGACACAAAAATGAAAGATCAACTTTTAAGCCAAATGCAAGGCAACATACATGATGAAATGAGATTTGTGTCATTTAACGATTGTGGATGCAATTTCACATAGAAGTTGAATCTAAAGATTACAAATTCTAAATATCTCATTTTGAAGCAAGAACCTTGGAATATATTTTAAATACTACACCAAAGTTATATGTGCATTTGGGAAGATCAAGCAGATAGAAATTATTTGCATTTCCTACTAAGGAAATATTCCATAAGCAGAAGCTAATGCACAAATATCAGTGTGCATCTATGTTTATATGAACAGCACCAGGACATGGACAGCTACCATGACATCCACACTCATTCCCTCCCATGACTGCCAGCCTGCTGCTTCCACCATTCCTACTAGCACCACTATTCTGGAAACTGGATATCCTCTTCTCCATTTAGAGGAAACATTTATTCTGGACTGGGTCCCATCAAAACAACATTATTTCTAGAATTAAAAAACATATATATATATATATACACACAGAGAGAGAGAGAGAGAGAGAGAGAGAGAGCTCTTGCTTTGAGATTCAAAAGACTTGTATAAATGTAAAGAAGGCCCAAAAATGAAGATGATGATGATGATAGGAGTAAAATAAGAGGATAGAGAATTTCGGTTGGGGCCCAATGGGGCAAGGGGGCATAAGACTTTTTTCCAGCTCTATTTAGTCATCAAAGAGGAGAAAAACCATGTATAAAATTTTTCCTTTCTTATCAGTGATATTCATATGTTGAGTATGCTAACAATTTACCTTTACTATGCCCAATAATTGCACTTATTACACGGTTTGCTCCAGAGAAGTGTTGGATTACAGCATGCAAGTCATCAACCTCTCTCCAATAGTTAGCAAACTGAAATACACCTTCACTTTCCCTGAAACAGCAAAATGGAGCACTAAAATCACATGAAAGGAAATGTGTTGGGTAAGAACTACCAAGATTGACAGTTGACACTCAAAACTAGAACATATATCACAACTTTAAACCACAGAAGAAGAACATGATACAGACGGAGGAACAAGCATATGTCAGTAAAATAAAAATGCAGTCATTCTTTCAACAATTGCAATGTTAACTTTAACTTCTTCTTCTTCTTTTTTCTTTTTTGTTGTTGTTGGCAAATCAATCTTATTGTGTGTCCTAGAGAGGGTAAAATGTCTGGCCAATATAGTATAAATTGAAGATAATAGTCTCCTTCATTAAGAACAATAACAGGAATTTCACTATGGTCATTAACTAAACCAGACTATCTATAATAAAAAAATCAAAATAGATAAATAAGTTGTATGCTACCATACAACAAGCCTATAGAGTGTTTCACATATGTGCTCAACCATGAGCGAATGACTTCTCATGTGGTTAGGATTTTCCTTGTACTTGAATCAAAGAGAATAGATAACCCTGGCAATAGAAGTGAAGGATTAAATACAATTCTACACACATCAAAATATTGTGGTATAACTTTCGAACTAAATCATTACATTAAGACTGATGGATTTCAAGTTTAGGTTTTTTTGATGACTCACAACTCCATTCAGCAACACATTTGGTGAGGAGTCTGTGGACTAGGTTTTCATTTGATAAAGTTATGGCAGATGGCAGAGATGCAATTCCATAAGATTCTTAGATTATAAAGAGAAAATTAATTCACTTTTTTTAAGGAAAAAATTAATTGCTGCTAAAAACTTTCATGAATGATGAGATCAGCCAAGGACAGCAGCAACCAGAGAAGCAGAATTTGCATTTAGGTACCTGTTATATTACATTATTAAAGCATCCACCATTACAAGTTATATGCCTTCTATTTCTATAGTAGTTGTGGAACTGCATAAATATATGTAAAGACTATCTTCAAACAACTAGAAGATAGAAGTAGCACAAGTAAAGAAATCTTTATAATAATCTTTTAAGAGTCCAAACAGTTACAACCAGTAATTCTACCAGCTTACCCATTTCCAGCAAAGTCAAATCGGAAGGCACTGATTCCTTCATTTTCCAGTGAAACAGCAAGGTTCACCATAGTATTATATTCCTGGAGGTGGAAAAATATCAGTTGTAAAACTCTTCCTCAAAAGGAAGCCAAGTTACAATGTTTGCCTATATATTCATAAATTAACACATATTTACATAATTACATCCAACAATCAAACTTCCAAAAATAATAATAATAATATATAAATAATATAAAAACCCTAAAGCAAAATTGATTTTGGAAAACATTAACTATGAGAGTACTAAATAAAAACTGGGAGGAACAGCTAGAGGGGTGGGGGGGGAACTAACCACTTTTCTTATTAGAATTAGAAACACCAACCTTTGAGGATTGAAAACCATGGCATAAGATTATAACCTCTGAAGATCCAGTTTCATGTAAGATGCCCACAAGTTTTTCTCCATATTTATTTGGTATTATGACTTTCTGCTGAACCACTGAAATGATGCAATTCACAAATCAGTAACAACTTTTTAGACATATATCAAGAAAAACAACATGCTAGAATGGTTTATCATCTTAGAATGACCTTTCCAAACATGCAAAGGAAGTAAAAAGAGTGTTCAAAGTTTATCTTAATTCTTTGAAATATTAAAGAGGACAATTTCCCAAGTCAAACAATAGTGAAGCTTTGCTCTAATACCCCCAGAACAAAACTTAGAAACAAGACAAATTTTAGCAAACCTTACCAACTCATAAACCAACTTGAACACTACAACTAATCCCAAACTTCTTCGCCAACAAAAACCAAACCCTGCAAGACCAAATCTACCAAATGCACATCTTGATTCAATAACAAAACATCACAAATCAAATTCACAAAAATGTTGAAGGTATCTCCATAAAACAAAGTAGCATTTCTATTGTTTCACATCAGATTCAATTCATGGAAGCGTGTATGAAATGAAGCACAAAGACCATCACACATAACATAACAATCTTCTCTGGGTGTTTCACTAATCTTATTTCTCTTCCATAATGCTTTAAGCTAAATCCTGACGGTCATATAAATTATTGCAACAAAAAAAAAAAAAAAAAAAAAAAAACCATCGGTTACAAAATGAGCATCACATATAATACATCCTTTATTATCTAAAGCCACGAATTTGCTAATATTTGCTAACGGGTCCTGCTCAATTTCACGGTTTGTTTCTCGCACTTAAACTTGGTCACACACACAAAAACAGGGACATACATTTATGCACATATACATAGATATATAGGTATGTACGAGTGAAATGATGAATTTCATTACCTGGGTTTTGTGTAGTTTGGGCCATCTTCAAGGTTCTTGTTGTGGAGCTGTGATTGCCTGAGGAGAAGAAGCGCACCTGGTTAAAAGAAGATCTTGGTGAGATGGGTTTTTTGAAAACCAGTGAATTTGGGATTGGGAGCACTTGATGGAAATTGTAGTTCCACAACAAAAGGGTTTCCATTCCTGATTTATTACTTACAGCTTGTTATCTTCAGAGTTCAAACCTTCCCTTGTGTTTGGAAGTGGACAACCAGTGAGTGATGATCATTAACTGCGTTTTTGTTTTTCTATAACTAAACTAAACCTTTTCTTGTTTTCTTTTTCCCCTTTATTTTTTGCAATGTAGTCCCTTAGAATTGTTTATTTATTTTTTTGGCCATAGATAATGGTAAAAAAAATATTTTTTGAGAGGAATGGAATTTGGGGGAAAACTGTATTTTACTTGATGGAAGTTTGTTCATGCTTTTTTTTTTTGATAAGCTGCAATATATTAAACTAAGAGACAGAAACAAAGGGATAATCATCCTTACATATGGCAGAAAGAGCCGGGGGAAGATTATCCTTATTAAAGAAAAAGGAAGATAAAGACTTTAAAGCAAATTTAGCAGTAGCATGGGCTAAAACATTGCAGGAATTGAAATTATGATAAGAAGATGCGGTATGGTGAAAGTATGAGATTTCTGCTTTTATATATATATATATATATATTGACGATTACAATATTTTTACTTTATTCTTTAATCATTTAATTACTCTTTACTTTGAGTGAAAAATTGTAATGAACATATATGTGCAATTATAAATTTTCACTTTTCATGATGGATTCATTACTCCAACTAATTTCTATGACATACTCTATTTCTTTATCCTCTTGAGATTAAAAAAATTATTTATCCCCTTAGTTTCGTATTACTTTTGTTTTTTGAGTAAATAATTTTGTATTACTTTAATTCAATAAAAACCTATTCATGTTTTCGTGACATTAATTCATGTTATTTCTTTAGCATATTTTGAACATTTTATATAATCTTTCACGTGGCAATTTAAAGCATTATCAGCATATTGCGTGGACTCTTTTCTAGTTGAGTCAATTAACACTTAACTGCTCAATTAGAGTTTGCTACATCAATTTTTTTTACGGAATAAAATAAATTTATTAACAAAAAGAGAACATACAACTAGGAAACATTGATAACATCATAACAACTTTCATTCTCCAAAACATTTACAAATAACGAAGGAATTGAAATTAAATCAAAAGTACCACAAAAGCGATTTTGCAATGACCATGTAACCAGAGAATGTGGGGGCTTTGTTTTCCTCCCTCCTCACTCATCGGAATGAGCAGGCCGAGAACTGAGAGGATAGACGAATTGTTTCTAATTTACTTCAATGGATCCTCCATGGAGGCTAGAGAGCCTGGACCTTGCTCTTCTAAAGTCTTGATAAACACTTTTGAATCTTTTTTTACAACAATACCGTCCAGATTTTATTCCTGTGCCAATTTCAATGGCCAAATAATTGCCTCTGCTTCCATTTGAAAAGGACCCTGGTGTATGCTTTCTTTGTGATGGCAAACACCAAAGACCCTGGTGTATGCTTGAATAAGGCTTTCACTAGTTGGTCTTGATCTGACAGCCATTGCTCATGCAGTGCTCTATTCCTCCTTGAAAGCTCGAATTTGTGTGAAAACACAAGAGATTGTTTAAACCCCCAAATTAAAATTACGGCTAGATTGTTTTTACTCTAACTTAGACTAAGTGCGGAATAAGAGTAAATGAGCGCAAACAACCAATAACACTACCCTAAGCCATATTCATCCATTATCAACAATATAAAGTAAAGCTTAAGAGTAGGGAAGAGAGATGCAAACACAAGATAACACCAAAACGTATTATCAAAGAGGAAACCGAAGAACTCGGCAAAAAACCTCTCCGCCGCCCTCTAAGCAGTAATCGATCCACTAGAGAATAAAGTTGGAGTACACGAATAACAAAAGATCCCTCCAAGCCTAGTCTACCTAATGTACTTGAGCCCTCCAAGCTCTTACTACCAACTAGCTTTTCGGAACCTTGTCTTCTCTAGCTTTCCCGAATCCCGCAATTCAGCCCGATTGCATCTGCCAATGATTGGCTCCTTCTAATGCTTCCCAACAGCACCAAAACCTCACTTGACACTCAGATTGGGTGTGGTAAGTGTTTGAGCTATCAACCTCTCAAGGATTTAGAGATGGAGAGGTAGAAGTAGAGGAAAACCACAAGAAAATGTGTAGATGATTATGGGTATAACAATCTCTAACTCTCAAGTGTATTTTCTAGGGTTTTTTCTCTAAAAGCACTCCTTACAATATGTGGGTAATGAGAGTATATATAGTGTGGGTAAAGATTTGGTAAAACAAACATAACAAATTAGCCAAACAGAATGTTTCATGAGTATTTCGTTGGAAGGCCTTACCTGCGAGACACTTGTAAAAACTCTAGGCTGTCATGACTCTTCGCCTTCCAGTCATGTGCTCTACACGTGGCTTATTTCACAGGTTAACTTCTTGCAAAATCCACTTGTTCATCCTTTTAAGCTTGAGTCTTCACACTCTCCCACACTCATCCCTTAAAATTAAAAACCACATAAATACAGAGAAATATGATTGAATAAAATTACAATCAAATTTGGCATGGAATTAAAGCCAACAAAAAATAGTTGTAAATCACAACTTTACAATCGCCCCCTTTGGCTATTCTGTGACAAAACCCCTAAACAGACTCTAAACTTAAACATGAGTTTGGGAACATAGACAAAACTCACTCACACCTAATTCTTGAAGCTGTGAAGCACTTGCACCGTATACACCTATATCCTGAAACACTTGCACATAAACAAAACTTTCATTAAACTCATGACAAGTTGAACACAAGGTATGTATAGGAGCAAGTAAAATGCAATCAAGATATTAAGCAAGATATAAGCTATGAAGCGTAACTTGATCAAACATGAACAGTCATTAAGGAATGACTACAATGAACATTTATCTAGTAAATGATCATCCGGACACACAATGCAATTAAGTGCAATGCTAAAATCAATTGCATGTCCAACAAGTATGATGCATTAAAGAAACTAAAGCTAAAAGCGATAAAAAACAATAAGCATAAAAAAGGCTATAAAAACCAAGATACACAAACAGTGCTAAAGAAAAAAACTAAGTTTTAAACTAAAGTACTTGAAAGCTTTAAAAGAAAGCAATGTAAATATCCATAAGTTATAAAAACTTAAAAAGTAAACTACTAAACCAAAAACCACCAAAATGAACCAATGCTCTAGGATGCTAAGCTATGCTCCCCCTCAAGCTATGCTACTCCCCCTCAAACTACTCCCCATTTTTTACTGGAATGGCCAAAGAGACTAGAATTGTGCGGATTCCGAATTTGAATCCTCTTGCTGCTGCTGGTCCCTCATCACGTCATTGATTTGAGACGAGAGTGCAGTGATCTGGCCTTGTATGTAGGTGAATTAAGTTGAGGAGTGTTGCATATGGGATTCTAGCATACCATACATTTATTCAACCTTTGCAAATATATGATCAAGACGATTGGGTGCCCGTGTACGTGCTTGAGAAGAGGGTTGTGCAGTGTCCTTCGGAGTGGATGCGAAATGGTTTATTTCTTCTTCTGTGTCTCCACCTTCTTCTTCATCAACATTGTCTCTTGGGATTTGAGAGACACCAACAGATGGTTCGGGGATATGGGCTTTACTTCGGGTTATTGTTTGAGCACTGATTGGATAATCCCTTGGCATTACGGGAAGACCACTAGGAATCTTCACCCTTGCCCTTGTGATGAGAGCCGTGATAATGCTTGGAAATGGCAAAATTAGCCTTGTATTCCTCTTTGTGATGCATTTGGTGAAGATGTGGTAGATGTGACTGCAAATGTCGATCTCCTTGTGTGTGTAGAGATCAAGCAAAAATATGGCTCGTGGTGCTGACAAGTTAGTCAAATTCTTCACCGGGTAGAGGTTAAAGATCATGATATAGGCCAATGTTCTCATCTCCGAGGTCAATGGAATGGTGTGCAATTCCTTCTTGTTAATTTCACCTCCTAGGATGTCCACAATTGGTCCAAGCTATTCCCTTCTCTCATCACACTGGAGGGATGTGTGTGGAGTCGTTGAACGAATCTCCAAGATCTCTTGAATGGACTCCCTTGTGAGATAGAACTCCCTCCCTCTCAGCCAACAACCTATACGATCCCCTTCCACAATGGTATTGAAGAAGAATTCCCTAATGATTTCGACATGGACATTCCCCATTGGGTTCAGCAACTTTGTCCACATCCTCTCCTTGAACACTTCAGGGATGAAAGTGTGTTCTAGGGACTCTAACTCCATAGTCCTTTCCAAGATGATTGGGGCCCGTTTGTAGTAGTCATTAAAGGCTATGTTTGCATCATCACTTCAGAATGCATCTGAGGAAGTGCGTTAACGCTTTGAGGACTTCTTTGTGGCTGGTTTCTTAAGGGGAGACATCTACAAAATAGTCACAAACACGAAGAAACAAGGACAAAAACAAAAACAAGGAAACAAACTTGATTAGTTCCAAGTTAGTCCATAAACAACAGAAGTCCTAAAAAGAACATAAAGACATAAAACCTAATGTCACCAGATCATGTTTTAAGTGCTAAACATATAACAATACTTATCTAGCATAAATGAAGTGCAAAACATGTCAAGTGAATAAGTGTGTGCATCAAGTGTGCATGTGGTGTGCATATGTGATGCATGATCAAGGCATGATAGAGCATGCATGGGGCAAAGAGTGTAAAACACACAACCAAAGTTTAAAACATGTTAAGAATGTAAAAACATGGTAATCCCTAAAGTTTGGTACTCATCAAAGTCCAAAACAACAACAAAATGCCATTTTGGCCATCAAACACATAGTGTGCATACACACCACTAACATGTGAAACAATGCATGAACATGATGAAATCTTGCCTAAATACTTGTTAAAATGCCACTTGGGGTCAACATAAATGATAGGCCAAAAATGTATTGGCCCCTTTGGTAAATTAATCAATTAATTAGCCAAGTGAAATTAATTAGATTCAATTTCATGCAATAAGCGTAGTAGCACAAACAAATCACCAACTAAGTTAAATGCAGCGGAAATAAATTTGACACAGGTGATTTGTTTACGAATGGGGAAAATCACCGAGGTAAAACCTCACTGGGTGAATTTAAGGTCACCACTCCCAAGAATCCACTATTATCAAAACAAGCGGTTACAAGTAAAATGAATCCCAGTACCTAATACCAACCTACAGTTGAACCCTTACCCCAATACCCAATTGGACTTGTAATGTGGGGCAATCTCTCATTTCAATGCACGGCTCCCAGTACGTGACTAACTCCACAGCAACCTTTTGAATGTTGTAGTTGATTTGTAGCAGTTTCACATAGAAACACCAATAAGATCTTCAATGTTGGTGCAAGAGACTTTGCTTGGTTACAGAACCCAAAGGCGTACAAGAAACGAAACAAGAACTCTTTCTTATGTAGGAGGAGACTAGGGTTTCAAACAGAAAACCTTATGAAGCTCTCTAGGGTTAGGTTTTTCTTTTTCCACCTCCTTTTAAATAGGAGCTTAATGGGCTCTCCTATTCCAAATAGGTTTACACAAACCTTGAGCTTTCCTAATCCAATAAAGACTATACAAACCCACAAACCTTGGGTTTTCCTAGTCCTATAAGGATTATACAAACCCATAAACAAATAGCCTTTTAGAATAAAAACTTTGTTGGCTATAGTCTGAATCCCGTAAGCTCGATAGATCGAGACATGTGTCAAGCTTTAAAGAATCTCAACAGATCGAGCTTCTGTCGAGGAGGTATCGAGACCTACAAATTGCACTTTTCTTGAGCTGTTCTTGAGTAATCTTCATGTTTTCAATTTAACCACTTGTAATGATCATCTTAAACCTTCTTAGATTTACCCAAATATAAGTAAAGTGTGTTTTGTCAAAAAATATGCCAGTTACATAAAAATATGTTCTTAACAACAAACATAAATAAACAACATGGGACACAGCCCAATTAAGAAAATCAAAAAATTTGCAAGAAATTAAGTTTTCCCAACCCTTTCAAAAAATAAACCCAACCCTAGAAATCCTAGAATCTAAAGCTTAATCTAAGGAATCAAAAGTAAAAAGATGTTGAAACATACCTTAGAAGAGTCTTAGAAGTGATTGATCTTGAGTTTTGGGTGAGGTTTTGAGAGAAAGTGAGTTTTGGGCTGAGAGAGGCTCGGAGGAGGAAAAATAGGTATGTTTGAAAAATTGTCACTGTTTGCGTTTAAAACCTGCAAAAACGCACTTTTCGCGGGTAAGATTCTTGCGAAGTTACTCGCGAAAATGCCACTGAAGCACTCATCAGTTTTCGTGGGTAGCTGTTTCTCGCGAGACAGTCGCGAAACTCTCTACATGAATTTTAGTGTTTTCTTATTTTTGCCATCCTCATTTTCGCGGGAAGAGCTAACTCGCGACTTACTCGCGAAAATGCCTTTGAAAGAGTTTTTTTTAATAAAAACAAGAAATAGGCATTTTGAACAAAAACTCTAAACACACAAAAATATAAAAACACTTTAAAAAATTATATAAAATACTCAAAATCTTTTTAGGTTTGATCAACAAGTAATTGAGTATATACATCACATTTGAACATGTACAATCACATAAATGAAATAAGCATTCATGGAACATTAGACTTGTGTGTTGTGTGTGTGGATCAAGTATGAACTAATCTATAGTCTAGTATGAAGCTTCAATGATCAATTCAATCAAGTCATATACGACTAGTACGAAGTCAAGTGACCTATTTCACTTGTAGAAATGAACATATATGACCCCTCACTAATGTGTTTACAATAGATTGAAAGCTTTTCATTTGGCTTCCATTTTTCACACTTTTGATCAAATACAACTCAAATTTTTGAGAAGCGATGCCATAAACATTTTGATATAACTTTGACAAACATGAGCCTTTGGCTTTGACACCATACATTTCAATACAAATCACTTTCCCTTTTTCCTAGTCAAATACTAGTTTGTGTGATGGTTTTTTCAGCTTAATATCTCTTTTTGAGATAGTCATTTGTAGAGCTCTTTGAAAAAAAATGTGAGGAGATATATAGGCACAAGTCTACTCATGTATCAAGATCAAACAAAACTATTGACCAATCATTCATGATAAGATTGAAGATCTATTTACAACAATCAAAATGTAGATTTCTAGATGTCGTTCACACTTAGAAAATGTGCATACATAACAAGCTAAACTTGTAAATGCACTACGCCATTAGTACAGAGATACTAGGCCAAACTCACATGTGATATACACAACACAAGCGATCAAACTTTTTTGAGTTTTTTCACTTTTTATGGGTTTTTGAATTTTTCAACGCATTCAAAAACAGAACAAGCAAAGTAAGATCAGCAAAAACAACAAACAAAAACATGAAAAAGAAACATACACATGTGAGACCTATATAGCAATGATGCACCAATAAATAACAATAGGTCACACAAAAGATATGAGTTAAGGGATGATGCCGACACCAATGGTCTTACAGAGAGATTCAAACCGTGGACCATCAAGGGGTTTAGTAAAAATGTCTGCCTTCTGATTGTCAGTGTTGATAAACTCCAGCCACACAATTTTCTCCTCTACCAAGTCTCGAATGAAATGATATCGAATTTTGATATGTTTAGACTTTGAATGTTGAACTTGGATTTTGGATAGATTGATGGCACAAGTGTTGTCACAAAAGATGCACATGCTTTCTTGAGAGATTCCATAATCATGAAGGAGTTTCTTCATCCACAATAGTTAAGCGCAACAACTCCCTGCTGCAATGTATTCTACTCCATCCGTTGATAGAGACACTGAATTTTGTTTCTTGCTCATCCAAGACACCAAATTATTTTCGAGATAGAAGCAACCTCCCAAGGTGCTCTTCCTATCATCGACACACCTGACCCAATTAGCATCTGAGTATCCAGCTAGGCAATCATTTAAATCTCTTGAGTAACAAATCCCATAGTTGGATGTACCATTGACATAGCGGATGATTCTTTTGACCGCTATCAGATGGGACTTTTTGGGAGCTGCCTGAAAACGTGCACATACTCCGACACTAAAGGCTATGTCTAGCCTACTCGCAATGAGGTAAAGGAGACTGCCAATCATGCTCCTATAGAGTGTTGGATCTACTTCCACACCTGCTGGATCGGAGCTCAATTTTACCGAGGAACTTATTGGAGTGGATGCATGCTTTTTGGAGTCTAAACCAAATCTCTTTACGAGATTTTTGGCATACTTCTCTTGAGATATGAATATCCTATCTTTCTGTTGTTTCACTTGAAGGCCTAAGAAGTAGCTTAGCTCCCTCACCATGCTTATCTCAAATTCCTTCTTCATTTCCTCCAAAAATTCTTGAGCAAGGTGATCAATTGTCAATCCGAATACAATGTCATCCACATATACTTGGGCAATAAGGAGAGATTTCTCATCTCGTTTGACAAAGAGTACTCGATCGGCTTGACCTTTCTTGAAACCATGATCTAAAAGATATGAGGTGAGATGATCATACCATGCTCTCGGTGCTTGCTTTAGCCCATATAATGCTTTCTTCAATCTTAACACATGGTCCAAAAAATAAGGACCTTGGAACCCCTTTGGTTGCTTAACAAATACTTCTCCGTTCAAAAGTCCGTTCAAAAAGGCACTCTTCACATCCATTTGGTATAGCTTGAAATTCATAATACACGCTATGGAGAGAAGAATTTGGATTGACTCTAGTCTTGCTACCGAAGCAAATGACTCATCAAAGTCTACGCCCTCAACTTGAGTATATCCTTGAGCCACCAATCTAGACTTGTTTCAGACAACTTCACCATCTTCATCAGTCTTGTTCTTAAATATCCACTTGGAGCCAATTACATGTGTGTCCTTGGACCTCGGTACCAACTCTCATACATCATTTCTAACAAATTGATGTAACTCATGGTGCATGAATTCGACCCAATTTTCATCTTTCAAAACTTCTTCCACTTTCTTGGGTTCAAATTGCACAAGGTAGTAATGATACGTCACATGATTCACACTATAGCTCGGTCCTCTTCTCAAATGGAGTCCTTCATCCAAATCACCAATTATGTTGCTTTTGGGATGATTAAGAGTTACTCTTGACGAATGTTTCTTGGAAGTGGAGGGTTCCTCGTCACGAGAGATTGGGAGTTGAACTTCCAGAGGTGTAAGTGGACTTAAAGATCCTTGAGTTGATCTAGTCTCCCTTCTTGATGTAGTAGGAGTAGACTCCTTTTTCGGTGATTGTCTCTCACCATCATCCCTTTGAGACATGTTCTCAACACCTTCATTCTTCTTAAGGCTTGGAACTTCGCCATCCTCACCAACATCCTATTCCGGAATGGTGTCATCGATGACTACATTTATCGATTCCATCACCGTCTTTGTCCGCTTGTTGTACACCCTATATGCCCGGCTATTTACAGAGTATCCTAGAAAGATCCCTTCATCACTCTTGGCATCGAATTTCCCAATATTCTCCCTATCATTGAGAATATCGCATTTACTTCCAAATACTCAAAAATATTTCACCTTAGGCTTCTTTTCCTTCCAAATCTCATATGACGTTTTCTTTGTTCCCGCTCGAAAGAAAATCCTATTCCCAATGTGGCATGATGTGTTCACCGCTTCTGCCCAAAACTTCTGTGGGATGTCTTTGTTAAGCAGCATCACTCTCGCCATCTCTTAGATCACTCGGTTCTTCCTTTCAACAACCCCATTCTGTTGTGGAGTCTTTGGGGCTGAATATTCCTTCTTAATACCATGCTCATTGCAAAATGCTTCAAATTTGGCATTCTCAAACTCCTTCCCATGATCACTCCTAATTTTGACTATGGAAACTCCCCTTTCATTTTAGAGCTTTTTGCATAACCTTTCCATCTTAACGCATGCCTCCGAATTTTTCTCTAAGGAATTCCACCCAAGAGTACCTTGAGAAATCATCAACCACAACCATGATGTATCTTTTCCCACCCATGCTTTCCATTTTCGTTGGACCCATTAGATCCACATGAAGCAACTCCAAAAGGCGAGATGTAGCAACTACATTTACTTTGGGATGGGTTGATTTAGTTTGTTTTCCCAATTAACATAGACCACAAACATTTTTCTCAATCTTTCCAAATTTCGGCAAACCAATCACGGCTTTAAGCTTTGAAACTTTTGCCACTTGCTTGTAATTTGCATGCCCAAAACATTGGTGCCATAACTCCAACAGATTTACTCGTGCACTCCGGCATGATACATTTGGTTTGGGAACCACACCATAGCAATTGTCGGTGGTCCTAAGTCCCGTCAAGACTCGCACACCTTCTTCACTGAGAATTAGACACCATTTCTTTGAAAATTGAACTAGAAAGTTTTTATCATATATTTGGGTGATACTCAGCAAGTGTGCTTTCAGCCCTTTGATATACAACACATCGGTCAACAAAGGAAGTCCCAGAATATCAATAGTTCCCTTTCCTAGGACTTATGAGTGGCTACCATCTCCAAACGTCACATAACCGTCCTCCTTCTCTTTAAGACTTTGGAAGAGTGATTTATCTCTGGTCATGTGCCTTGAACACCCACTGTCAAGATACCACAAACATATTTTAAACACTTTCAATGCGGTATGTACAAAAAGACAAGCATGGGACAAACATTCTTGACCAATAAAGCTAGACTCATCTTCCTTTACATCATGCATGGATGAGTGAAGCATTCTTTTCAAACCATCAATTTTATCACACAAATGTCTATTCCTTCTCTTATATTTTGCAATCAAGGAATTAGACTTACACAAGCTATTATGAAGCTCATGATTCCTATGCTCTAAACATTTCAGCATGTGTACAAAAATTCTAGCATGTTTCTTAGACTTGAATAACTCTAGAAGTTCATTGCTAGGACAATCTCCAAAGATGCTCATAGAGTCATTATCACAAACACATGAACTACACTTCATGTTGGCCTTTGCCATAGCTATATCCATAGCAAGACAAGGGGTCTAGGATCACACTAGGATAATAAAATCCGATAAGTGTACCCGCACTGATACCAATTGAAAGCTCGAATTTATGTGAAAACACAAGAGCTTGTTTAGACCTCCCAAATTAAAATTACGGCTAGATTGCTTTTACTCTAACTTACACTAAGTGCGGAATAAGAATAAATGAACGCAAACAACCGATAACACTACCCTAAGCTATATTCATCCATTATCAACGATATAAAGTAAAGCTTAAAAGTAGGGAAGAGAGATGCAAACACAAAATAATACCGAGACGTGTTATCAAAGAGGAAACCAAAGAACTCGGCGAAAAACCTCTCCGCCGCCCTCCAAGTGGTAATCGATCCACTAGAGAATAAAGTTGAAGTATATGAATAACAAAAGACCCTCCAAGCCTAGTCTACCCAATGTACTTAAGCCCTCCAAGCTCTTGCTACCAACTGGCTTCTCGGAACCTTGTCTTCTCTAACTTTCTCGGATCTTGCAATTCAGCCCGATTGCATTTGCTAATGATTGGCTCCTTCCAATACTTCCCAGCAGCACCAAAACCTCACTTGACACTCAGATTGGGTGTGGTAAGTGTTTGGACTATCAACCTCTCAAGGATTTAGAGATGGAGAGGTAGGAGTAGAGGAAAACCACAAGGAAATGTGTAGATGATTGTGGGTATAATAATCTCTAACTCTCAAGTGTATTTTCTCTAAAAGCACTCCTTACAATATGTGGGTAATGAGAGTATATATAGTGTAGGTAAAGACTTGGTAAAACAAACATGACAAATTAGCCAAACAGAATGTATGGCGAGTATCTCGCGAGTAAGACCAGTATTTCGCGGGAACGTCTTACCCGCAAGATACTTGCGAAAACTCCAGGTTGGCATGACTTTTCACCTTCCAGTCATGTGCTCTACACGTGGCTTATTTCGCGAGTTAGCTTCTCGCAAAATCCACTTGTTCAACCTTTTAAGTTTGAGTCTTCACACTCTCTCACACTCATCCCTTACAATTAAAAACCACATAAATACAGGGAAATATGATTGAATAAAATTACAATCAAATTTGGCACGGAATTAAAGTCAACACAAAAATAGTTGTAAATCACAACTTTACACTCCCTTTACAAATTTGATCTAAAACTAATGCTCCAGTCAATAAAAGATAGAAAAGTTTTGGCTCTAAATAAGTTTCTAGTCATCTTGCTTCAACTTACTATGTACTAATTGAAGAGATCATTCATATGTTGTGTTAATTATATTAATTTTTTAATAAGTCATGTGACTTGTTTAAATAATACACATAAATAGTTTTAAAATTGAACAAAGTTTAGCTACAAACTTGATTGTAGTCAATAACTACAACTTCACTTAAAATATTTTTATTAGATGTAAATTTTGAGAAATCCACAATTGGATTACAATTTCTTCTTATATCCTCTATAATTGCAAAATTTCTAGAAGATCAAAGATTAATAATTATGTCATCAATCAAATATTCAAATTTCAAGCTTTTGTAGTTTATAATTATGCATAAAAAAATAAGTTTATCGATCAAACAATTGGTACAAAATTTGACATGCATGTTAAGAACATAAAGAATATGGAATCAAATGGTTAGATTTTCAAAATATGTAGTCATGTTAATTTCTTTATTGGAAGTAGTAGTCATTGGCTAAAACCAAGTTTTTAGCCAAACTTTGTCCCTTATAGTTTGCCATGTGATATGTTGAAAAAAATAGCTCCAAACAAGTTTTAAGCCAAACTTTGTACATAAGATATTTACCCTTTCCTTATCTCTTTCTCTCTCTCTCCATTAACTCCGATTCTCTCCCTTCTTTATATAACATGTCATGCTTTCACTAGATCTATCTATATCTATATATATCTAAAAGTTGAAGCATTGTATTTATGTATTGCTGTGCTCCTGTTGAGTCACATCAGTGGGCATATCATCCACTCATTTTCAACATTCTCTCTCTTTTTTTTTAACTTTTTTTTTTTTTTTTTTTACTTATTAATTTCATAACTTATTGTTATACTTTCTCAAACTTTTCCCCTCACTGTTATTTTTTCATCTACCCACTAGGGATGGCAATTGTTACCCAACCCGCGAGTACTCAACCCGACCCGACCCGCGAGTACTCTAATGGGTCGGGTTTTACTCAACTTGATAAACAATAGGGTTAGGTCTAGGTTTTTAAAATAAAACCCAAAGCGGGTTCGAGTTTTTGCAATACCCGCCCCGAACCCGACCCGTTTAGAATAAAACTAAAATTATAAAAATACCCATATATATATATATATATATATATATAACTTATAACAAAATCCTAACCCTAAACCTATCATTTTCTTTCAGCTCTCTCTCAACACACAGCGCCTCTCAGCCTCCTCAACCTAGCAGCCCCCTCCCTTACCCTCACGCCTCTCACCCTCACCCAGTGGCCCACTCTCACTCTGATCCCTACATCACTGCCGCCGGCCATACCCCTATTCAGTCCTTTGCCTTGCCTCAGCCCAGCCGCCTCGCTCCCTTCATGTTTCTCCACTATCGTTCTCCATCTTTTCTTTTTCGTTTTTCCTGGGTTCATTTCGTCTCAATCATGTGAGTTTGTGTTTGTGTTTGTGATATGTGTGTTTGTGTTTGTTATTTTGAAAGGGAAAATCATAAATCTGAAAATTTTGTGTTTGTGATTTCTATGTTTGTGTTTGTGTTAGGATTTGTGTTTGAATTTGTGATTTTGAAAGGGGAAATCATAAATCTTTGGTCATTGTTCATCCATAATTTCCTAATGGGTCTTTTTATTTTTCAATTTTCCAATTTCATTCTTTGATTTTCTCTACCAAAGTTCAAATCTTTATTATTTTTAAACAATTTTTGTATGTGGAAATTTCATTCTTTGATTTTCTCTACCAAAGAATACTCTAGCTAGTATAAAATAAAAAAAATTTTAAAAAAATTATGTTTGCCCAGATTCAAGCTTGAATCTGGACAAACATAATTTTTTTTTTTTATTAGGTCATGGTCAGGCTTCAAACCTTTTTTTTTTATTGGGCCACGGTTTGGGCTCAAATTATGGCATGGCTAGGCGGGTCTCGTGGGGCCCAACGGGAGGGGTTTGGGTTTCGGGGGCAGACCCGTGGGTTGAGTTCGGGTATAAAAAAAACCAGGCCCGAACCCAACCCATTGCCATTCCTACTACCCACTACTATCTACCTTAATATCACTTTTCCTTTATCCATTTATCTTCTTTTATTTTTGACTTTTTTTATTCCCCTCCTCTTACTATAAATTTACAACTCTCTCTCTCTCTCTCTCTCTCTCTCTCTCTCTCTCTCTATATATATATATAGTTTTCCTACACACAAAAGGTTCTTTCTCTCTCTCAAAATTTTGTTTTTCATTTTTTGGTAGATTCTTTTTTTAAATTTTCTTGCATCTCTACTTTAGGTTAATGAATTTTATTGTTTAGAACTCTAATTTGGGTTGATTTGATTAAGTTGTGTTTTTAAGTTGTTATCTTTTTTTCTTTTCTTTGATTTTAAGCTTGAAATAATTTATAATTTCATTTTTCCTTAAAAAATAGTACCAAGAAAAATAA
This sequence comes from Quercus ilex subsp. ballota, assembly GCA_032727855.1. Classification (NCBI taxonomy): domain Eukaryota; kingdom Viridiplantae; phylum Streptophyta; class Magnoliopsida; order Fagales; family Fagaceae; genus Quercus; species Quercus ilex. The sequence continues at coordinate 59,911,904 of CM064909.1, read as the reverse complement.
TGTGGTCATGAATTCTTTTTAGTGACCACCCTAAAAAAAAACATAGAGCCACCACCGGAAGAAAGTAGGAAGTTTAAATTACTTATTCATATAAATGTTAATGGTAATATTGAAATCTCGTATGAAAGCTATTAGCTATCTATAGAATTATATTAGCTACAAATAAATAAAGATAACTTCAACATAAGGATTTTTTTTTTTTTTTGGAGAAGACAATATAAGGAAGTTAATTACATACACTTTGTTTAAAAGGTGAAGCTAATAAGATGTCTAGGCATGTTGTCCACTTGTGTTTTACTTGTCAAAAGCACACTCCAATGTACAATATAACCTATTTATGATGGAATTTTTAGAGGTCATGTAATTTTTTTTTTTTTTAATATTTATCTCAAATTTTTCCTTTAATAAATATGTTGTGCATCCATTTTACAGAAGTGCTACGTTTACAATATTTTTACAACATTTTCACAACAAATCATAAGTGGTTAGTTGTTATTAGTTCAAATTTGAACTTACCACTGAGATTACTTTTTTGCCTCAACAATAACAACCAGTAACAACCTGCCACCTATGATTTGTTGTGAAAATGTTGTAGACATAACATTTCTCTCCATTTAATGGGTCTTGAACTCATAATATCATAATTTATCTTACTTTTATTAAAGAGGTGTAATATGAGGTAGAGTTTATAGGTTGTTAGCATCTCAAACTTTATTAAACTCACTTGCCATGAGATGCAAATCTTAAGCAAGAAAAGTAATAATGGCAACGAGCTGGGTATGGGATCAATTTTCTATTCCTCGCCCCAACCCCACCTTAGGGAGGGTATTTTTCCCCACCCTCGTCCTAGAGGGCACCCAACCTTGCCTCACTTAATTTTTTTTTATAATTTACTAAAATTTGAGTTGAAACATATAATACATTAAATTCAAACTCATAAAACATATTAAAAAAAAAATCAAGTTTTGAGATTACAAAATATTATTATTATTATTATTATAAGATGGGTTCAAGTTACACCTGGTGTAACTTCACAAGAGTTACATCTTTTTAAGACCGTAGATTTTTCTTGGATCTAATGATTAAAAAACACTCTTGCTATGTCATAATTATTCCCTAGAAATTAGTGATTGGCATTAACTCTTCCTATTAAATGTGTTAAAAAAAGAAAGAAAGAAAAAAAAGACAGCATTGAGCTCTCCCATCTCCATCGTCATCGTTTTCTCCTTTCTCTGTCACCCGTCTTTTTGGTTCTATGCACTTTAAGCCTCAACCATTGATTTCTAACACCATTGTTTCACGGTACTGGAATTAGTGCTATAACAGCATTTTTTTAAGAATCACTCATGGCCAAAGTCACAATTATTTTAGAGAACAATTGTTGTGGCTGAGTTTTTCTAAAATATTCATGACCAATTTCGTTTGAGGTTTGCCAAAATAATAGGTATATGGGTGAAAATAATTAGAAAAACACTCATGGCTGAGTCTTTCTAAAACACCCTACATGATAATGTAATCATCTCTTTCACTTAGCTTATCACAAGAGTTACATCTTTTTAAGACCATAGATTTTTCTTGGATCTAATGATTAAAAAACACTCTTGCTATGTCATAATTATTCACTAGAAATTAGTGATTGGCATTAATTCTTCCTATTAAATGTGTTAAAAAAAGAAAGAAAAAAAAAAAAGACAGCATTGAGCTTTCCCATCTCCATCGTCATCGTTTTCTCCTTTCTCTGTCACCCGTCTTTTTGGTTCTATGCACTTTAAGCCTCAACCATTGATTTCTAACACCATTGTTTCACGGTACTGGAATTAGTGCTATAATAGCATTTTTTTAAGAATCACTCATGGCCAAAGTCACAATTATTTTAGAGAACAATTGTTGTGGCTGAGTTTTTCTAAAATATTCATGACCAATTTTGTTTGAGGTTTGCCAAAATAATAGGTATATGGGTGAAATTAATTAGAAAAACACTCATGGCTGAGTCTTTCTAAAACACCCTACATAATAATGTAATCATCTCTTTCTCTTAGCTTATCATAATTATTATTTTGAAATTATTATTTCAAAGAGCAAGGATTACAAGGTCAAAAAAGCAGTGGGAACTAGGAATGGAGTTGGCCAAGATTGGTTTTGCAATATGAGAAGCCAGATCTACAAAGAAAATTCTTTAATTCAATGAAGCTATTTATGAAAGAGGCTAACGATGAAATAGAAGGAAAATTATTAGGTACTCCCGGAGTACTATAAATGCGTAGTTCTCCCTCTCATATGAATGGTGGGTCCCACCATGAATTTAATTAGTGGGACCCACCATTCATGTGAGAGGAGGGAGTACGCATTTATGGTACTCCGAGAGTACACAATAATTTCCCAAAAAAATCAGCCACAAAGAGTCTTTGCAACAAGACAGGTAACCAATTTGACTTGGTGGTGCTCAACATTCAACATAATACATGGTGGCTCCCCAAAATCATCTATACTCCACGAGGAGAGAGAGAACATATAACTCGTTTTTGGTAAGGAGAGACTAGTATGGAATGCCATAAATAAATGATAATAAATGAGATGCTAATCAGATATCAATATTAATGAGTCATTTTTTAAACCATTAGATCTACTTAAATCTAATGGTTTAGAAAAGATGTAACTCTAATGTGGCGTTTGGTACAGGAGAATCCACATTACTTCTGGCATCTAGATTCCTAGGAATGTGATTCCTAGGAATCACATTCCTAAGAATGTAGTTATTCCTATGTTTGGTTTATTCCTAGGAATCTTAAATGAATTATTTATTTTTCCCATTCTATCCTTAAATTTGAATGTAAACTATCAAGTCATTTTAAAAAAAGGGTTAAAATTGTCAATTTATAAAACATACAATTTCCTTTAAGCTTGGGAATCTGGATTCCCACCTGTTTTAAAGGGAATCCACATTCCCACTGAGAGGGGTTTAAGGAGGGAATCCAGATTCCCTTGGCATCTGATTCCCTAGCATCATTTGCAACCAAACATGGGAATCTTTAAACATTCCTAGGAATCTTAAAACATTACCCTGTACCAAACGCCACATAAAGAGTTACACCAGGTGTAACTTGAACCTATCTCTATTATTATTATTATTATTATTATTATTTAAATAATAAATATAAACAAGGTGGGTCTTGGCTCAATACCTACTCCCACCCTGAACCTTGCTTTGAGAGAAGGAGTCAACCCTATTCCCATCCCATTGCCATAAGGACTGAGGCAAGACGAAGTAAGTTTAAATTTCCGTCTCTAAAGAAAATACTATATATTGAGGGGGAAACAAAGAAATGAATTGACAAGTTTGTGTCAATTATATTCTTAATTGAGAATTAATATTAAGTAATGGTTCAATTTTTTTATATTCTTAATTGAGAATTAATATTAAGTAATGGTTCAATTTTTTGAAAATCATTATGATCTAGGAGAGATTGTTACATATATGTACTACACATCTCTTCCATGTAAATGTAAATTATACATACAAAATTACGTGTAAGACCCAATTTTATTTGACAGATAAGATGTAATATACCAAGTGCTTAACAATTTCATCTAGCAGAAATTATTGCGTACATTCGATATATTGCACATCTCTCTCGCATAATTATAAATCCTATAAATGGAATTTAAGAGTAAGACCTACTTTTAGACGAGAGAAATGTGTAGTACAACAGGTGCTAAACAACTTGATGCCATCTAGTCCATCTAAAAACATTATCTTTTTTAAATAATAAAAAAAAGCCCATCTATACATTATTTTTTATTTATTTATAACTCATCTATAAATTCTATACATGAATTGTTGCATTTTAATAGGTAACTACTACTATATATGTCACAAATATAGAAAGTTCTCACTGGATCCGGTTTCGGTCAAAGTCGGCTGTCCCGGCCATAAGGCCATTTGCAAGCCCAAAACTACATAACCTTTTGTAGGTTAGCCCAAGTCCAAACTCCAAACTAATATTACAAATTTCATTTATTAAACTCACAAAACTTTCAGGTTGGGTTTGAAATAACGTTGGGTTCGAGCTAACCTAAGGGCACATTTGGTAAACTGTAATAGATACTGTAATGTAATAGATTTTTCTATAGCATAACTATTCGGTTGTTTGGTTATATTTTTATTACAATGAATAGTTATTCCTTATAAATAATTATTTTTCAAAATGATAAATAACTATTGCTTATCAAAAGTACTGAATATCTATTCATTCACCTTATATAATAACTTTTTAAAAAAATTTCCTAAAAAGCCATTAGTTACCACATCTTCAAAAGGAAAGAAAATAAATTTTCCTTGTTGTTAATTATTAGCTCTATTTTGAACACCTTAAAATAAGTGTATTTTAGGAAATTTGACTTTAAAATGATTTAATTACACATTCTTTTTATACTCTACTAAATTGTGGATGCATATTCAGAATTCTATTCCTAAATGGTCACCAAACTAATAAATAGTAATACTTATTACATTCCAACTTAATGTATTCCTTGTAATACTTATTCCTATTTACATGTAATAATCATTACAATATACCAAACGTGTCCTAACTATATGTTAACAGTGTCACTGGTGAAGCAGAAGACACGTCCATTGATCATAAATTCATAATATACCAGCTACCAGACGTCAAGGATACAGCGACGAGGATGGCAACTTGGCAAGGGGCACTGTATATCTGTCTCTAAAAGTTCTGCTCTCTCTCTCTCTCTCTCTCTCTCTGTCCATTGATAATATACCAAGAGGCAAGAGGGCCATTGAAAACTGAAAAGGACCCCAAAAAAAAAAATTAAAAGTAAGAACACCAACTATACAATGTGAACGCTACATTTCACATTCGTTCACATTGTACCTGCATGGCGTGTGCGTGGAAATTTCAAGGCTACACAAAGACAAGATGAAAGGCTAGGAGCCTAGGACCAAATCCAAAAAATAAGGTTAAATATGAAAATGGAAAAAAAAAGAAGAGGCAACTATAGAATATAGATAGATAATTTTGGACATGCAATATATCTACCACCTCCTTGTGAATTGTGGCTATGCTTTTTTTAGTAATCACCAAGAAAAAAGAAAAGTTCTTGATCAGCAAATTGGTCAATCTTGTGCAAACGAAAGTTACGAAAGCATTGTGGGTGGGACCATAAAATAAAGTTTTGTTCCGGACTAATGGGACAGGGGATATTTGGTTAAATTTTAAATATATTCGCCGCGCACACCTAAACTCTGATACTATTTGTTAAGACTTTTTAAATAGTTATTATGAGTAATTAATATAATATGTAGAAATATATTTAACCTAAAAGACCTAATCCCTATGTCTATGAGTATGAGTTCAATTATATTATATTAATCACTCATTATTTATTCTTTTTATAATTATTCAATGTAGGACTTTGTTCACACGTCTATATCCAACCGTCAATAATCTTATAACTCAATAGTTAATACATTTTAATATTTTCACGGAAACATCTAACGTTCAAATTTTTTATTATCATTGTAATTAATGAATTTATATATATATATATATATATATTAAACGCCATTCAAGGCAACAAAAGCGTGGGAGACGTTGCATTAGCATTACACTCGTAGCTTTGGCATCACACGGTGTGTAGTTTGATGGTAGGAGTCCTTGTCCTAACACCAAAAGAGGAACGGTTCGAGTGATAGTCCCAGCAAGGCCCACGTGGTACACGTGATATTACCCATTACTGTCACATAGCATGGATCGATGAGCCCACACCAGAGAACCCATTTTTTTATTCAGCAAAAAAAAAAAAAAATACTCATGGCTTTGGCTTATAGGTCGAGGAGGACCCAGGTAAGTTTTGAGTAGGTGCCACTGCCAGCCAGAGGATTTGCTCAAAGGAGAGAATGTCAAACGAAGAAAATTTATGCAATGTTTCAAATTTGAACAGGTAAATTTTGGACGCAGCATAAAGCATACTTAACTTTTTCTTCTTTATGTATGGTTTTTTTGCCACATAATTAACGTTTTAGCAACCAAAAAAAAAAAAAATGTTTAAGCAACCCTATGTCCCTATTCATGTGAAAAGTTAAAAACAGATAGAAATAATTTAAAATTATTAAATCACCATTTTCTAACCATTTTATAATATTTTACAACAATTTTATTACAAATACTAGGTGGCAAGTTATTACTGGTGGGCAAAAAATAATTTTAGTGGTAGGTTCAAATTAGAACTTATAACAATTTAACACCTATATATGATTTGTTGTGAAAGTATTGTAAAATTTTTGTAGAGATAACACTTCTCCATATATAAAACCAAATCCATTTGATTTTTAATTGACTTCATAATATTGTGCCAAATAAACTTTTGGGATCTCAAAATTTTACATGTAATTATTCTAATACATATTTTTCAAATTAAATTTAAATTCTATCCTATAATTAAACCCTACATTAGAATCTTGATATATCATTTTTTTTAAAGAAAAAATAGTAGAATAAGATAAAAGTTAGATATAGTACAACAGGTTCCAATTAAATTTAATCATGAATTTAATTTAATTATCTTTGAATGAAAAACAATATTGTTTATGTTTTATTCGTCAAGCCAACCAGGTTTTTGAATTTAATTGGAGATATCTAAGTCTTACCTCAAATAATATATATATATATGAATATATATATATATATATATATATATATATATTCATATATAAACACAATCATAATAAATGTCTAATGCAAGAAAAATGAGTGAAGTGACTAATAGAAATGAGGTACAAAATTCTCGATGCTGAGCTACTATTGGTAGAGTTTCAATATATTGTTTTTTATACAAACATAATCATAATAAATTTTCATTAATAATTACCATGATCATCAAATTTCATATTTTAGAAAAATAAATAAATAAAACCCCTAAAACCGCACCACAAACACCCCTATTGAGGACTAGATTATCATAGTATTAAAGTATTTAATCCTCATTCCAAGAGTTCAAATCTTGAAGAAATATGAAAGTTTTTCTTTATCCTCAAAAAAAAAAAAAAGTATTTTCAGCATCCATTGGATCAACAACCGCATTAGTTAAGTTTCTTTTAAATACTAATATTTTTGGTAATAAATACTAATATTACTATATTAGTTCTATAAAAAGAATTACTGTAGTAGTTTGTTAGAGGATTGATTTCTAATAGAAAAATAAAAAATGTAGTAATATATATTAATCTTTCCCAAATAATGTTTCATGGGGATAAGGAAGGTTGGAAACTAAAGAAGAAGAGAGAATAATAGAAAGGAAAAACAGAAAAGTAAGGAAGAAAACGAAATAACGAAAACGACACTCTGCCTTCCGCTCTTGACTCATTTCAAACCCTCGCGAGGGTGGACTTTGACCACTACTTTTCTCACTTTCCCTTACCTGGCTGCTGCTGCTGCTCTATCTCTCTCTCTCTCTCTCTCTCTCTCTCTCTCTCTACCAGTGATGTTAACCAAAAGGCCCTAAAAATTTTCTCTCTCTCTCACTACTACTTTTCAAGCTCTCTAGCCAGAGACAATTCTATCTCTCTCTCTCTCTTAGTAGTATACAAATACCCTAGTGGGGTCTTTTCCCTTTTGTTTTCACTAACCCTCTCAAAGCATTGGTAGGGCTTTCTTTCCCCACCACCACGCACAACTTTTCAACTCTCTCTCTCTCTCTCTCTCTGTGACAGAGCCAGCTTGTTTCTTATACTATTAAACAGCTAGTCATGTTCCCCAGCACAAATACCTGATTAACAAAGATCATAAAATGACCTTAGATTAGTCTTCTTCATCTTCTTCTAGTATACCCTTCTTCCCCTTTTTCCCACTTAGATATGTCAAGATTTTTCCTTACTTGCCCTACAAACACATGCATATTTTTCAAATGACTCATTCAGACTCAGATCACAGAAGGTTCGGCAGGGACGAAACAATCAAACTGCTACATAAAAAGGGTTGCAAAGAAGAAATCCAAAGCCATGTCGTGCAGAAATATCTGTACTCTTAGCCACCACAAGACAAGTACTGTACCTCAAGGTCATGGACATGGCCTTCTTATTCGATGAAAGCAGCCGTGCCAACTTCTTCCAGTTGATAATGCAGTCTATTCCCTACACTTACATTTGCCTATGGTCAAATTGGCCCCAATCATCTAGGTATTGTTTAACTCTCTCTCTCCCTTTAATTTTCTCTATATGTATATATTGATTTACATATCATGGATTATATATATGTTGTTTTTTTAACAGCTGCTTAAGATATCTGGATGGATTCTTTTATGAAGAAAACAACCAACCTAGCTCTTCTTCTGGAACTCAAGCTCGGATGCTTTTTGAGGAGTACCGGCAATCAGTTTTCATGGTCGAAAATGAGTAAGAAGGCGATATATATACTAGTTAAGATGCTGAATATATCAAAACATGATTCCTTATATGCAATCGCTTTCAATGAACTTTTGTGTATATATGTAATAAGATTTTGGGGTTAAGGTTTGATTGTTGTTATTGTATATGTCAGATGTGTTCCCGGACTCGCTTTCAAGAATAGTCGACCTTACTTAGAGTTGCAAGAAGTGCACCTTCAAAGATTCGCATCAAAAGAAGTACAGAGACAATTCTATCAGGTAATTAATTGATGACAATAAGAGGAGCTAGCTACACGGAGAGTGAGAGAGCTTGTAATTTGTTGATTGATCAGACAACGAATTCATTTTTCTTCACGATTTTAGCTATATTGATTTATTTCTATGCCTTTTTTCTTTTTTTTTTGTCACAGGTAGCAGGGATTAAGGTTTGTACAGCTGAAACAAAATGTGATATTAGGTGTTTCTTAAGCTTTCTATTTTATAGAGCATAAAATAGTAAAAGATGATAAAGTTTCTATTTGTTTGTTGAGTGCAGACTGCAATTTTTATGGGATGCAAGAGTGGAGAGATTGAGATAGGCTTCTCCAACGTGCCTGCTGAGGTAAGAAACCACATTATCACATTTTCCATAACGTTGTTCTTTTGTTTAATTAAAATTTCATTTCTTAATTCAATTGAATTTTTTTGTAGATCGACATTGAAAAGGAATTGAGAAGTTGGTTTCCTGAAGATTTCTCAAGGCAATTTTCCCCACTTAGGCTACCAGATCCAAACCCACCTTCATCATCTTCATCATTATCCATGGATAGCCCCGAGTACTCATCCCTTCTATTCAACATTCCAAACACAACCCATCTTCCAGAAACCCTTAGAGAGGTTGTTAATCCTACATTGCAACAAATTCCAACACCTAGTCCACACCAAGCAGCCATGCAAGCGTATGCTAGACTCCAAAACATTCAGCTCCCAAACCCGGAAACCGAAGCTGCTGCAATTACAAGAGCCATCTTCAATGTTCTAACTTCACCTTCTTCTTCTTCATCATCACAACAACCCCACACAAATTTACCTTATAGTCACCAGGTAGTTTCCAAATTTAGTGCATTCCAGAGATATGCCTCGCATTTAGGACCAAGAACAACCCAAGTGAGAGCCAATTTAGGCCGGCAAAGCATGATGAAGAGATCATTTGCATTCTTTAAAAGCTTAAATTATTTGAGAGTTAGTGCACGTATCCAAGCAAATCGCCCCACAACCACTCAATTGCACCATATGATTTCAGAGCGCAAAAGGCGTGAAAAACTCAATGAAAGCTTTCAAGCATTGAGATCATTGCTTCCTCCAGGAACTAAGGTAACAATCACTTTGAATTGAAAACACATTTCTATTTGGCAATGCATTAAATTTTGTTCTTCTTTCGTTTTTAGCAACAAGTAGATTTGCATCACTGGTCAAGACTCTTATTGTTCAGTGCATTACTCAGTTCTTTCAATTGGATTCGTATCCCTTAAAAAAAAGTACACATTGGCATTCACGTATAATTGTATACATACATATATATATATATATATATATATTTATGAGCCATTGCCTACCAATATATAATACCAACTCCAACCTTGACAAATATGTTTTGGATTTAATAGAAAGACAAGGCATCGCTGCTTGCTACAACAAGGGAGTATTTGAGTTCTTTGAAAGCTCAAGTTGAAGAGCTTAATAGAAAAAACCAGCTCTTGGAGGCGCATCGTTTGCCTGCCAAAGAAGCTAAGGAAGAGGAAACTAGTTCCTCAAATGAAAGGCTCATTGTTCGGACTTCACAAGTCTCGGAATCAATCTCATCGGAGGAGTGCATTGTTGATTTGCAAGTGATTATAAGAGGTGAATGTCCAATGGTGGATATTCTGATTCGCATTTTGGAATTCTTGAAGCAGGTTGAGAATGTAAGCTTGCAGTCCATGGAGACCAATACCCGGATAATAGAGTCAAGCTCCTTGAATCACATTATTTTGAGATTAAGAATTGAGGTATGGAAATTTAGATGCATTTTTTTAAGATTGAACAATGAAAAACAAATTAGTGGGTTGTTAAACTCTTTTGAATAATAATAAGTAAAAAATAATAAGTAATCATTATTTAGAGGAAAGTAGGATGCTTTAACTTTTGATTAAAAAATTGGATATTTTGTTAAGGTTTAATTACTCTTGCATAAATTTCATCTATTAGAAATGTCAAATGTTGAAGTAGATGCCACAATTACAGTACAAATTACATTCAGATTGATTCATCACTAACATTACTTTTATTTTATACCAAATATAATATGAGAATTCAATAATTGTGAAAATAAAAGCGTGTTTAGAAACGATAACCATCGCATATATCCGTGTTGAAACATGTAGATCTTACACTATTATGAAATGAAACCTACATGCTATAATAATCATATCGTATGTACCAAATAAAAAAGTTAGCTTCTATTTTTAGAGTTGAATATTGAACCTCATAATCTTTTGTATTCTTGCATAAAATCGTCTCTTAAAAATGTCAAATGTTAAAATAGATATTATGATTATAGTATTTAAAATAGATGTTATGATTATAGTACAAATCACGCTCAAATTGATTCATCATTCACTACTTTTATCGTATACCAATTAGAATATTAGAATTCAAACAATTGTGAAAATGATGGTGTGCTTAGAAACAATAATTATCTCAGCATTGAAACATGTAGATCCTACAACATTATGAAATGAAATGTACAAGCTATAAGATACATGTTGCATATACCAATTATGAAAAAGGTAGCTTTTCTTTTTAGGGGTGAATTTTTAATCAGTGAATCTTTTGTTGTTGAAGGGGCCCGAATGGGACGAGTCTGCCTTCCAGGAAGCAGTGAGAAGGGTTGTTGCTGACCTGGCACCATGACAATTGAACCAATCCCTCTTTTTGCCACGTGTGTGAGACATTGAATGTAGTCAAAAATTAGTTTTAATCTTATGGCGGCTCCCTATCATTGTCAATTGTTACTTTTCTTTATTTCAGATCATTACTACACCTCTTCATCACCGCCTCCAATTTTGAGAACACTTATTGTGTATTGAATTTCACAATCAGTGCCTTATTAGCACATTTTTGATAGCCACCCATATAGAACTAGAAGCAATGTATAAATAAATATTTTACACTTTTTGGTTTACCAATTACTATCATTTTGTAGTATTATTATACTAATATTGTTTAGTACCACACAACTTGGGATCAATCCCATCTTAACCAGATTTGTTTCTTTTATTTTCTTTATCTTAATTTTGTTCTTTTATGGGAGCCATTCTAGATATATTATTATCTTTCTTGTACGATTCAATTCATATATATTCATGTCGCCCTTATTGACTGCAATCTTATAAGGAGACTATGAAAGCAACCCTTAAGAGAGAGAAGGGATCCAACATAGATTCACAGATGTATTCAAAGATGGTCCAACGTCAAATTATAACTTTTCAATATTTCTTACCAACCCCACGCACGTAGCTTTCACTGGTTTATGTAATACCTCTTTTTTGGTTTCATGTGTCAGTAATCTATGGGTTGGAGTACTCTGCCAAGATAGTTGTCAGTTGAGTTGGCCACCCTATCATATGGGAATTCCAGTGTTAGTCAATTATTTTTTCTCCGTGGAAAACAATTGAGACTTTAGAGACGGCGTTTTTGACTGTCAAACTCTCAGGAGTGGTTTGCGCAGAATTTACCAAATAACAATGGTTTTGGCTTTTTCCTCTTTGATCATTATCATGCACCAATTTTAACGATCAAGATTACAAATACAACAAATTTCACAACTATTTGGTTTAATACCAATTATTGATTCTTATATTCGCCCACTACTATTTTATTATCCACTAAGACCACCGCAATTAATAATTTGTTACCTTAGTAAAATTTATTGTATATAGGAATATATTAAATTATAATCTATCACATTTGGAATAGAAGTTGCGAGAACTTTTGTATTCTAGATATATTGTTTTATTTTCTTTTTCCTTTTTGGGGCTAAAAAGCCTAATTTTATTATTGGTTCTCCCTAATCCGTTAGAGGGGCCGGAGAGGCTACAATTATGTCATGGAAAGAGAGATCAAGATGATTCCATGAATCTATCTATTTATTTGAATTCAAGTATTGTGTGGGTGAGAGGGAAAGGAAGAGGACTATGAATAATTATTTAGTGACCAATTGGAGACATCCTAATGTTGGGAAAAAATTAAAGAAGAAGAAGACATAAATTAATATAGAGCTAAGTAGTAAACTGCAGTTTGATTGATCAGGAGAAATTGGTTGACCAAATCCAAGTCATTGAAACTGTTTTAAGTCTAGTTCTAATTGAAATTCTAGGAGTTGAATCTAGAATGAATCAATTCTACTAAGTTCTAACATTATGTTTACCTAATGTAATTCACAAGGAATCAGAACATTAGTTGAAAAGGTAAATAATATTTATGGTTCTGACTGGCCTCACATGATTAGCCTTTTAATTGGACTTCCATTTGTATTCAGCAAAAGATTGGTAGGCCATCTTTGCCTCCTCTCTCTCCCCCTACCTCTGTTTTCTTTCTTCTTCTTTTATTTGGCAATAGAATTCACCTTACTCAGACAAAGGGGGGGGGGGGGTGGGGGGAGGAAATTAGGTTTATAACTGTGACTACATCCTGTAAGAGGATCCTGTCAAATCGATGGTCAATTGGTCACTTTAGTACTTGTTCAATCACCATTATAGTCATATCTTTTATTTGCATAATGACGACGATTCCAACCAAACTACAAAGACAGCTTCGCGTTAAAAAATGTATGATTATAATTTCGTAAATACGAAATACTTGATTGTAACAGGTTGAGATCAAGTGCAATACTTAGAATATTGCACCATATGCAATCAATCAATATATAAATATATATATATATATATATATAAGCAAATACCTCATGTGGGAAAACATGAGATTCTGCCAAGTGACAGATTGTATGTCATCCTTTTCATTTAGGCTTCCACCTCATTTAAATTTAACATTTATGTCAAACTATTAAGTAATGGCAAATTGATTTATTTCAATGTATTAATAAAATTCAAAAAATTTGTATACATTTATAACTTTACATGCTTTGAATTGATACGGATGGATTTAAAAAATCATGGGAAATGTAGGAATAAAATTCAAAGAATTTGTATACGTTTATAACTTTACATGCTTTGAGCTGATACGGATGGATCTAAAAAGTCATGGGAAATGTAGGAATCAAACAAACTTTTCAATTTTTTGCATAAGACTAACTTCAATGCAGAATTACAAGAGTCGAATTCAATGAATTTGGCAAATATTATTTGTCTCCACATCAATTCAATATATATAAAAGCAAAGGTCTTATGTGAGAAATATGAGGTTCTGCCAAGTGACATATTGTATGACATCCTTTTCATTTAGGTTTCCACCTCATCTAAATTTAGCATTTATGTCAAACTATTAAGTAATTGCAAATGCATTGTAATTTCATGTAAATGTTTATTTTATTTTTTTTATAGAAAAAAGTGAATATTTAGTTGGCTTATGGAAATATCATCTAAAATTTATGATGTCACGTTTATGTTATTGAAATATAATAGTGGTAAGTTAAACATTCAGTGAAAATAGTGATATCCTATTAATAGAATTTTATTATAATCCAAATATGTAAAGAAGTTGAGGTGTAAAGCTAAATGAAAAATTACTTTTACAAAGCGCCACATGACAGAATCGCATGGTCTCTCACGTGATGTTTTTTTCTTTCTTATATATATATATATATATATATATTTTTTTTTAAACCATATAAAATTCTTATATATATATAATGTGTATTCACTTCATTGACACATTCAATGAATTAAAAGTTTTAGTCGCCCCTTCCAAGATCCCACAAAGCCGCCACTCATTTGATCACATACTCAATAAGCTACGTCCGATTACTCGACATGGTGGTTGGCTCTGATATCAAATGTTAAGAACCCATGGGTAGAACTCACTCTTGAAAACCGGTTTGCAAGGGAAGGGTCATGGATTTAAAAATTCATGGGAAATGTAGGAATAAAATTCAAAGAATTTGTATACATTTATAACTTTACATGTTTTGAATTGATATAGATGGATCTAAAAAGTCATGGGAAAGGTAGGAATCAAAAAACCTTTTCAATTTTCTGCATAAGACTAACTTCAATACAAAAATGCAAGAGTCGAATTCAATGAATTTGGCAAATATTATTTGTCTCCACATCAATTCAATACATATATAAAAGCAAAGGCCTCATGTGGGAAGCATGAGGTTCTGCCAAGTGGCACATTGTATGACATCTTTCTCATTTAGGCTTCCACCTCATCTAAATTTAGCATTTATGTCAAACTATTAAGTAATGGCAAATGCATTTATTTCAATATATTAATCAAATTCAAAGAATTTGTATACATTTATAACTTTACATAGTATTGATACGGATGGATTTAAAAAGTCATGAGAAATGTAGGAATAAAATTCAAAAAATTTGTATACATTTATAACTTTACATGCTTTGAATTGATATTGATGGATCTAAAAAGTCATGGGAAATGTAAGAATAAAAAAAAAAAAAAAAATTCAATTTTCTGCATATGACTAACTTCAATGCATAATTGCAAGAGTTGAATTCAATGAATTGGGCAAATATTATTTGTCTACACATTTGTCCAATATAATTTCCCATTTCCATTGGACTTAAAAATTAAACTTCCATAATTTTCTCACAATATCTTTGTTTTTCTTTCTGAGAGATATGTTAATTTTCAAAATATTACATTCGTCTTAAATATTTTGTTTAGATTTTATGTATACGGCTTTGCTTATGTAGCATTGTAATTTATTTAGGCTTATTTTTTTATATTATGTGCCAATTTATATTTTTGGTTATCTTTATGATTCGTATACTTGGTAAGGATCTATTTTTGGCTACTTTACGTTCAATTAAAATTTGGAGGTTACTCCATCAAAAAAAATTTGGAGGTTAAATTGTGATATTATTTAGGGGTGTCAAATGGGTGGATTTAGAGTGGGCATAATTGGGTTGGGTATATAAAACTCATTTACCCATTAAAACCCATTTAACTAATTGCTTCTAACCCAAATCCAACCCAACCCAATTATTATGGGTAAACCCCAACCCACCCAATTACACCAAAATGCCACTAAAGTGAAAATGACCAAAGTACTCTAAAAATATTAAACAAATTTCTTGTACTTTCCCACACTTTCTCACCTACCAAACAATTGAAATCTACCAAAAATAATAAAAACACAGAAAAGCACTAAAAAATCTTACCCCAAATCAAAGAAATACAGAGAAGCCTAACGAATCTAATGCTAACAGAAGCCATACTAAATTTCACAAAAAACAAAACAATTTGCACCAATTTTTTTTTTTTTTTTATTACTGTTGAATTTCAGAATTAAATTTTCAAATTAAACAAAAAAAGTGGGAAAATCAGAAATTAACACTGCAAAAAAAAAAAGCAAAAATTGATGAAGAAACATTAAAAGAGAGTGTTTTTCTTTTTCTTTTTTTCTTTTTTTCTTTTTTTACGGTGTTCTTCCATCGATCCTGAGCGTTGACATTGGCGCCATAGTCGATCAAGCACTTCGCAACTTCGATCCAACCATGGAGCGACGTGTGGTTGTCGTAGTCCCTAGTGTGCACCAGCATCGGATCTTCCTCCAAAAGCTTCCAGACTGCTCCGGCGTTGTTTTGGTGCACGTGCCAGAGAATCGAAGAGGTCCTGCTCAATCTCACTTTCTCCTTCTCCTTCTGCTTCTCCTTCAATTGCAACGGCGCTGACGCGCAGCCTCCACCTCTGCCTCCATTGAAGAGCTTTGTGCTCAAAGAGAAGCATAGAGAGTGAGGGAAAGAGAGAGGCTAGGGTTTGAGTAGAGAGAAGAAGATGATGGCTAGATTTAAAAATTTTCAGTTTATGATGAAGATCTTAGAGAAATGCCAAAAATCTGAGGAATCTTCGAAGCTTTGAAGCTGCTGAAGTTGTTGGGTTTCCGATTAAAACATGATTGGAGGCCAAGAAAATGAGGGAAAATGAAAACCCTCGTGAAACACTAAAACGTCTGAGGGCTAGTTTTTTTTTTTTTTTTTTTTTTTTTTTTTTGGGAAGGGCTGGGTTGAATTTGGGTATATTATTTTTGGGTTAAATGAGGCTCAATGGATTTTTAGTTAAAACCCAATAATCACTAGGTCTAATTGGGTTGATGCCCATTAACCCAATTAATAATTGAGTGGGTTTGGATTTAATTAGAGTGGGTGGATTTGGGCGGGCAAATAGGTTTAAGCTTACTTTGTCACCCCTAATATTATTGCATCAATATGGTATTATTTTTTCTATTGTTGTATCATGAAATTCTAGAAGTTTTTATAGCTAATTGATATATAAAACATAAATAATACAATAAAGACACCTAGGAACCAATAGGTTTGTAGGTGACAATTTCACTATGATCAGGTGACATTTCTTGGTTGCATAAATTAGAAGAATTTCCCCCCAATGTATTTAGTTTGAATTTAGTTTTAGTAGAAAACCTCATAGATTAAGTATGACTGACAATAATAGTAGACATGAAATCAATAGGTCAAAATTTCTTACAAAATTTATCAAAATGTACAGCGCATTGCGCAAGATATCGGCTAGTTGTTTTAAATAACTGAGATTGAAAGTTGAAAAAAAACAAAAAAACAACTTTCAATCTCAACCATTCAATAAAAAATATATATACTCCCTCCATCCCTTTTTTTTTGTCCTCTATTCCATTTTGAGATGTCCCAAAATATTGTCCTGTTTCTAAAAATAAAAGTCATTAATTTACTAATGTTCCTATTATACCCCTATTAATTTACTAATTCAATTTTTTAATAAATTTTTTTAAGGATAGTTTTGAAAACTTATACATTTTTAAAAGGTAGACAAGACAATAAATGATGTTCCCTTAAAAAGTTTGACTTTTCAAACAGGACAAAAAAATTGGGACGGAGGGAGTATAAACTTAAAAAAATTAAAAAGATTAGAAAATAAAGTAATAAAAATTTTATGTGAGAGTGAAATAGGGTAATTGCACCCAGTGAAATACATAACCTAATAATAGAAAATTCCTTTAATTATAATTGAAATAGGATTCTTTGTGTCTACTTTTTCACTATTTCCAAAACTACTTTTATTGTTTCGCTCGAATCAACTTTTCAAAAACACAAATTAATTAAAGACAAAAGTATTTTAGCAAATGAAAAATGAAAAGTTAGGGAGGTAAATCTGTAAATATATATATATATATACACACACACCACATAAATATGCTCCTATCAAGAAACTATAGTCAGCCTCAGCCCTCAGGCATACACCTCCTTTTTCTGACATCCTACATGTCCAGGTTATTCTCATATATGAGAATGTAACATTGGGGTATGATAAAAAGTGGAGGAATGTGAGGGAAAGAGAGAAGAAATCACAGCAGTGATAAAAAAATAAAAAAGACATGGGCAAAAACAATGAACCGAACAGCCTATCTAGCACATTCCTACTTCTATTGATTTTCCTCCTCCCTTTCTTGATTTTCACCAGGACTTCCAACATTTCCAGGATCACAAATATGTCAAAAGTCAGTGGATCCCACCTCTAGAAACTGATATTTGATTCTTCAATAAATTTTCCCTTTTTCCTTTTTGTTCTCTTCTCCCTATTATTCATTCCAATATATAAAGTTATAACCAGGTAAATTTGAGGATAGGAACCACCACCCAAACATCCCCTCCACCTTTCTATTAAATAGTTTTTGCGGTTTCTAATTTATTTTTCATTTGTTATGTTTTCTTTAAATATTTTTTATGTCAAACTTAATTAAATATATCGAAGAAAAATGTTTCCTATTTTATTAGTATTTTTTGGTGTTAAAAAGTTATTAAATAAATATAAAATTAAAAAAAATTATAAGTGGAATATGGAATATTATTTTTAAGTTGAAATTTAACATTGTAGATACACAAATGGTTACAATATGGCTTACAATTGTTAGAATTTAATTTCTTTTTAAGTTTAATAAAAACAAATATAAGTTGTGATTAAGCTTTATTTAATTACTAAAAATTATTACGTGAGAATTACAAGCACAACTTATAAATATCCTAACAAATAAACACAATATAATGAATTTACTATATTTTATGAGTTTTATTACATTAAAATACAACTTAATATTCACAAAATCACGTGTCAGTTCTTTTTACAAAGTAA
This sequence comes from Quercus ilex subsp. ballota, assembly GCA_032727855.1. Lineage (NCBI taxonomy): Eukaryota > Viridiplantae > Streptophyta > Magnoliopsida > Fagales > Fagaceae > Quercus > Quercus ilex. The sequence goes on along the minus strand of CM064909.1, from coordinate 59,893,157 downwards.
AATATTTTACCCTTGTGAGGTCGGCCATCTTTACTTTGTAGTCTTTAATAGATGCATCCACATTAACAATCAAATGATGATCACCCCATTTTTCAACATTTTCTGCTGGGATGCTTCTTGTCCGTGTCTCAAAGTTTCTTCCTTCGATTTTACGGGTACTTTTTAGTATTTTAAATGAGGTAGCATCAAAATATAAAGACTACAAAATTTACAGGTACTTTTGTGTACATAGTATTACTCCAAAATTAATTCTGCCTCCAAACATAATTCTTAATTTTTTTTTTTTAAGCTTAAATAATAGCAATAAATATTAACTCAAATAACAACAAACGTCTTTTCAAAAAAAAAATAACAACAAACGTAAACCAAACAAAAACAAGACAAGACCAAACAACAACAATTAAAAAAATTATTCAACAAAAAGCCTATTATAAAACAAAAGGTTAAAATTTGTAGTGCATTCAACTTATTCAATAAAAATAATTTTTAATTTCATTTTTCTTTAAAAGATGGTAACAAGAAAAATATTGTGGTAATTTAAATTTCTTAGTGACCACTCTAAAAAAATTTCCTAGAACCGCCACTGCCACTCATGCATGCTATAACATTTCCTAAACTTACTGGGAAACTATATCAGTCCATATGAACCATTTCTAACACGAAACTTCTTTTTTTCAATGAATGTGCAAATTTCATTTCAAAGGATCAAATGTACAAGTAGTTCAGCACCAAAACACAACACTGCATCTACAACAGCAAAACAACTACAACACCATTGCATTTAAAACTACAATTGAAAACATTACACAAAAAACAATAAAAACCATTACAATATGATGTTTTAGCTGCTTGTATTCTTCGGAACAAAATCTTAAATGCCCTAAAAACAGCAAATTGCCCAGTTTTGAATAGTATTGCATGTAGCTGCCACTTTCCACTCTATTATTCTTCACTTCTCACCTAATCATTTTGACAATGATCTCTTCCGATAAAACGCTACACATCAACAATATAATAAATAAATTTCTTAATTATTTCACTGTTGTTCCTCAGCAGAATTTTCAAAGCAAGCAAAGCAATGTATTCATGGAGAAATTGTTCTTTTATCTATGCATAATTAGCTAAATTTAGCTTAATTTCTTACTAGTTCTTCAATACAATCGTATTAACTGAAAATTGGAAAGAAAAAATTTTCTTTTATCTATCCATAATTAGCTAAATTAACCCTAATCTCTTATTAGTTCTTCAATAGAAAATTGGAAATGCAAGCATGAACATATTTCTAAACAGTAGGGAAATAGTATACCTGAGATCAAACATCAAATCAGAATCAGATTAGTAAGTTTCTAAATCGGAATTGGAGTAGAAAGTTTCTTTAACTGTTTTTTGGGTTTTTGGACCTCTTTTTTCTTTTTCTTTTTCTCTTTTTCTTTTTTTCCCTCTCTCCGATATACTTTTTTTTTTTTTTTTTTTTTTTTTTGATAAGCTCTCTCCGATATACTGTTCTTTGATAGTCGCTCTTTATAGTATTTTTGAATGAATTTATCCTGCCTCCGGGAGCGCTCGTATGAACATGATCAGCATTGTCATTGATCAATTTCTCCATCACAACGTAAGCTTAAAGAGGAAATTTTGATTAAGCATTGTACAAAGGAGCGGGTGAGCTTAATATATCTAGTTTTGTGTGCATGTGATTTGTTTATTATTACTATTACTACTAGCTAAATTCTCACATGATGTGTGGTACAACTTATTATTAATTTTTTTTTCTCTCCAATATTTCAATAATCTTTGTTAAAAATATTGTAACTTAATTAATTGACACCTCATAGTGTTTCCAACATAAATATCGAGGGTTCAAATCCCCACCCTCAACTATCAATGTATAAAAAAAATATTTCAATAATTTTCCTTGTAAAAAATTATAATCTTTAGTTATTTTATAAACAAAATAGAAAGAGACAAAATAAAAAGACAATAAGAGTAGTATAGTAATTTGATCATACTATATATAGTGGCTAATATAGATAAACAAGTTTCATACTTACTAAAAAATGCAAATATCCTTCAATTATTATTTTTACATTCTTGATTGTGTGCTAAAAAAAATCTATTTTTTTTGGACATTATTTCAATTGTTGCAAAACAACTAAATTTGAGTAAGAATACCATATTTCAAATCAATTGTTTCTCACATTAAAAAAAAAATCAATTGTTTCTCATATAAATCTTAGAAAAATGATATTAAAATTTTATTACGCTTAAAATAATTAATTTATCAAAATAAACACATTTATTCTATTAGCAATCTTTCTAATTACATAAGGAGGTAGGAAATTTAAATGGTTAAGATAAATTTTAGTGAATTCAAAAATATTTAATTTTTTATGACTTTTGTGTCAATTGTTGTCAAAGCAACTTAATATGAGGAAAAATGTCATATTCTAAATTTATTATTATTATTATGAGAAATGATACATCTACAACATTTTTACAACATTTTTACAACAAATCCTAAGTGGCAGGTTGTTACTAGTTGTTATTGTTGGGGCAAAAAAGTAATTTCAGTGTTAGTTTCAAATTTGAACCAATAACAATTAACCACCTGTGATTTGTTGTAAAAATGTTGTAAAATTGTTGTAGACGTAGCACCTCTCTATTATTATTCCAACTAGAAATTATATCTCATATAGAGTCATAAAAATAATCATATAAATTCATTTAATATAAAATAATTAATGCACAACTATAGATGCATTTACTCTATTGGCTAATTCAATGAACTAATACTTTGATATAAATGCAAACTTTGTTAAAGTATAAGTCTAAATAAAGAGAATCTCCAGGAATCCGCTACATGACACAACCTCATTCTCTCTCCAACATGAAATCTCTAGTTTTATATATACTAGTCGCAAACTCACGCGATGCATGGAAATAGTTAATTGTGGTATAATATATAATTTGCTCTCCAATATTTCTTGAAAATAATTGTTTTCTCCCTAAAAACTAAACAATTTCTAAAATTATTTTGTTTTTCTTACTTTACCAATGTATCATTTTATTATTTTGGGTTGTGTTTGATTGATATTATTCTTTATGAGGTTGTCCATATTCTTCGAAATTATGTTTAGTGTGCTATGTTTTTCTTTTTTTTTTTTCTTGTACAATTAACTTTTTAAGTTTCGAATAAATCATTCAAAATCTTCATTTTATTAAAGAAGATTATTATGATAATAAAAAGTCATAACAAAAATGCACTTAATGTTACTCAAATAATTGATAGACAAATTCAAATGCATATCCAAAAATTTCTATTTATTTTTATATAAATTCAAATTCTTACTTCCAAAATAACTAAGTATTAACTCAAACAAAAATCAAACTAAAACTTTAAGAGAGAGAGACTACTTGTAATGGAAAACTAAAAAATACAACATTAAAACATATTAACCCAAAATAGAGTTTTAAAAAATACGACGATTCATCAACCTAAAGTAGAGTTGTAAGCAGAGACGGAACTGCCTTAGGGCTAAGGGGGGCAATGCCCCCCCCCCCCCCCCCCCCCCCCACCCCCAGCCTTTGAAAAAAAATCCCATAGTATATATATTTACACAAAAAATTTACTTTTAGCTTTAAAATTTATATTCTTGGCCCCCCTCCCCCCCAAAAATTGACAAGCTAACCCATAAATCTCAAAAATAGATAACAAGAAAAATATTTTTTTTTTAAAAACACATATCCGGATAATAAGAAAAATCTTTGGACAAATCATAAATCTGGTCTAAGCAAAAACAATAACAACAAATCAATTTCAAATCCTAACAAAACAAATCACAAAAAACCCAATAATGTTTACCCAATTTCTCCCTCTCATTTGAGAGCTTTATGCCCCTCTCAAATGACTCCACCTCGTAGCCACAGAAACAACTCTTATACTGCTAATCGCTTCATCCACACACCAGTTAATCACGAACAGCTTAGGTCAGTTGATGTCTTTAACTCAACCATAGGAAAAAATTTATCTATTTTTTAAATGGTAGAATTTTTTTTATTTTTAATGTTTTATTAACTTTGGGACACACTTGGCATGCATGCATAAATGGTAAAACATGTGTGAAACAACAACAATCTATTATTTTGTACCTTACCTAAACTGCAACCAAAGCATGTGTGAGATTAGTCTATTGGTAATAAATTTTGTGACTTAACTAAATAAATGTAATGACGGGAAAAACTTTATTATTTACTTAGTTAAAAACTCAAAGTTACCGTCCATTATCATGTGATTGTTTAATAGATCTCTTTTAAATTTTTTTTAACTATTTTTTCAAACTTGCAATATTTCAAAGGAAAAAATCTCAACCTTACCAAGACACCAATAATTGTCTTACCCTTTTTTTCGCTGAATATTAATGCATGATATTTATTAACCATTATTTTAGCTGTTTTATTTATTTATTTATTTTTGACAAAAGACTTGACATAGTTTTGAACTTTTAACTATAATTTTTTGTATTTTTTTTTTAAAGAATATTTTAACTATATATATATATATATAGCAATATGAAGTTATTAGTTATAGAATTATGTGAAAAGAATACATAATTTTTTTTAACTTATAATGTCGATAGAATAAAGAATCGGACTAATCTTGGTTAGACATTGAAAAATATTAAGATGTGTCAATTGACTTACAAAACTCTTGATTATAAATTGTCATTCGTAATTTTTTTTTCGAAATAAAAAATACAAATAATTAAAAAAATTATTGCTAATAATGCATCATTGTCAACCTCTAGTATTGATATTTCAAAATTTTAAAATTTTTGAACAAAGAACTTTGGCCCCCCTAAGTTTGAATCCTGATTCCGTCCCTGGTTGCAAGAAAGAATAAAAAAATTAAGAGAGAGTGAGAGAGTGAAAAATTTATAAAAAATAAGATGAGAACAAAAAGAATAAAAATAAAAGATATAATAATAAATACCAAATTATCCAAGTCCTGCTATATAATAGAATAACATTATATTTTTATATACTATATTTATAATGCAATAGAATGACATCTATGAAATCAAAGAAAAGGAAAAAGATAACAACTTAAAAATACAAAACTAAATCACATCAACATAAAGTAGAGTTCTAAAAAAACACAAAAATTCATTAACCTAAAGTTGAGATGCATGAAAAATAAAAAATCCACCAAAAAATGAAAAACAAAATTAAGAGAAAGAGAGAGAAATAACCTTTTGTGTGTGGGAAAACAATGCATAGAATGGGAGAGAGAATTGGAAAATTACAGTAAAAAGATGAGAATAAGAAGAGCCAAAAATAAAGAAAAAAAAAAGGATATAGGAAAAGTGATATTAAGTTAGTTAGTAGTGAGAAGATTAAAAAGTAAAAGAGAGGGGGAAAGACTTGAGAAAGTGTAACAATAAGTTAAAAAAATTAACAAGAAAAAAAAAAAGTTGAGAGAGAGAGAGAGTTTTTTTTTTTTTTTTAGAATACTAAGTATTTTTTAACACACACACATGGGGAAAGGGGAGAAAGTTTTTTAAAGAAACTTACAGTAGTGTATATCCAAAACAGTCTAACTCTTGGATATACAGCATAGGCTTTAAACCTCTTTAACTCACACTCATTTTTCAATGTGGAATTAACCCACTGTTTTTTCTTTTGAGAGTGAGTGAGAGTGAGTGAAAGTGAGTGAGTGAGTTGGAAGTAAGTGAATATGGCCGCTGATGTGGCTCAACAGAGTATAGTAACAATAAATGTTATTTATTCAGCTTTTAGATATACATTGATGTGTGCGCATATATAATATGTGTTTAAACTTCTTTAACTCACACTCATTTTTCAATGTGAAATTAACCCATTGTTTTTGCTTTTGAGAGTGAGTGAGAGTGAGTGAGTGAGTGAGTTGGAAGTAAGTGGATATGGTCGCTGATGTGGCTCAACAGAAGCAAAGTAACAATAAATGTTATTTATTCAGCTTTTAGATATACATTGATGTGTGCGCATGTATAATATGTGTATTTACGTATGTCACCAACTGTATGGAAACATGCATGTTAGTTATTAATGTTGCTCCCCTGAAATCAAATCCTAGCTTCACCACTCACCAGGCTCCAATTGAGCAATGCTGATATAGTTGGACATGAGATTCTTGCAATAAATGAGGAGCGTGTTTGACGGGCCAAGGACCAACCAATGAGGTCTTTGAACATCCATGAGATCCTTTTATGGGAAGATGATTTCATCATGGTCAATTTCACCCTCATGTCGGGCTTTTTTGGGAGCTGGTTATGCCCTTTCCCCAATGCTATACACCTCTTTCAAGTGGCGGCCCTTTGTGTTTCTTTGACAAGTGTTTCAAGCAGAAGTGGTCGCAAGCCTCACGTGGATTACTTCTATTATGCCTATCAAGGCAACTTCCATGACAGGGCAATCAAGAGAAGAATGATTGGTCCTTGATCTTGATGAGGATCTTGTAGATAGGCTCTTTCAAGATGGTGTTCACTTCTTCAAAGACCTTTAGTTAGTGCCACAGCCGCTTTTCGTCCCTTAGGCGGGTGATCTACTTGTTGCTCCTTCCTCAACATTAACCTTAAGGAAGGTTGTTGGGGCCTAACTTAACCAAAATCTTCTTCCACTTAATGTGTTACTTGATTATCACCATCAAGTCTTGCATATCACTAGCTAAATGCTTGGTAAGGAACAATCTAAGCTCAAATCCCTAAGACAGACCAAGCTTGAAGGTCTTGACAGAGAGATCTTCACTACAATCACCCATTTTATTGTAGGCCTTCCAACACTGATTGATTACACTTTGAGGGTTTCAGCTCCCTCATGCATATGGATGGGAGGGTATCTATATCCCTTGATTGTAGACACCTTATTTTGTACCCATTAATAACCTTTGGTCCCCAGCCCCAACGATGATCTTGAAATATGTTAACCAATGGTAATTAAAAAGTTCACAATATTTTGAAAGTAGTCACAGCTCAAATCATTTTGAAAACGACACTAAAAAATGACATTTGTTCACTGTTTTGACCATATCATTTGATTTACAAATAATTTTTTAGTAAAGTTTATTTCATTGGAAATTAGACATCCTGGGCTTCAATTTAAACATAAATTTTGCATGATTTGAATTTATATTGAGTGAATTATAACTATTTGAAGTTGAGCCAATAGTGCAATCAAAATTAGGGTTTTGGGGAAGCATGCGTACTCATGCACAAAAGTTGCATACGTAGCCACATTCCCAGACCTTAAGAACATGATTTTTAGGCTCTCAAAATATCATTCTTTGACGGGAGCCCATCCCTAGACCCTTGGGAACGTCCAAAGTCCTCTAAAAAAAGCCCTAAAAACCCTAGTTTTAACAGATAAATACTCGCCTTATGTCTCCAATCAAACCCTAGCAAGAGAGAGTTTATTTTTTTCCTCCATATTTTCTAAAACCCTAGTTCATCTTTTCTAAACTCCCACACAACACCTAAGCACATTTTTTACAAATTCAAAACCCCTCTCCAGTAGTTTTACTAAAGCATAAACTAGTTTTCTAATTGTTTTGAAAACCTTTTTAAAAATAGAGGTTGTTATTGAGTTGTGATTACTAAGTCCTATTGTTTTCTCTTGATTATCTTTGTTCTCTCAATCTAATCTCAGTATTGTGGATACTAAGGGGTCAGTTAAAAACCTTAAACTCTTGATCCTAAGTAAGGTGAGTGTTCTTTCCATGAACTCCTCCTTTGATTAATATGATTTGTTATTTTTTAATTCTTTTGACATGTATTAATCTAGTTTTGAGCTGATTATAATCTTTTTTTTTTTTTTATATGTAAGTTTGACATGATTATTTATTTAATGTAGTTTATTATACTTATTTAATTTGTTTCTTGATTATTTGCTTATTTTGATGTTTTGTTTCATTTCCTTTTATGTTAGTTTAGTCTTTAGGGTTTCTAACATGCTTCTTTATTTTCTTTTTTAGCATCTTTGTTTGATTAAATCTATAAAAATGTGATTTTTCGGATATGTGCTAAAGGATGTATACGCATCATCGAGTATGAGTGTGCATGGTTTCGATCATGCGTACACATAGTTATGTGTACGCACCCCAAATCCAAATTTGACAAAAATCTTGTTTTTATTATTTTAATCATTTTTCACATGTTGTATGATTCAGTTTAACTCTGTTTTAAGTTAATAATTCACGTTCATTTGCTTTCCATATTTTATTTGGTCAATCTTGACATGTTGGGTTTAATTTGATATTTTTCATTTTGTGTTTATTTGATTGTTAGTTTTCCATATTAATAGTATCTGTTTGATTTGGTTTTAACGTGTTCCTTATATGTTGTGATGTAATATTTAACATTTTGTGTGTGTTATTTTATTTAAATGCATGATGTATGTTTAGGTTAAGGATTAGGGCTCTCTTAATAAACTCTTTAATTAAATATGGTCTAGCAACACATAATGGAGGCCGGCCCCTAAGACGGGCAGTCTTGGGTGCCTAACATCTTCCCAAGTCGTACCCAAATTCCGGACTCATAATCTGATATGCAGACCTATGCATGTAAGTAAGTAGCCCAAAAAGCCCAATTTGGTTCTTGGACCTAAACCAAGTGGGACTCCATTTTCACTCTCTGCCCGGTCCAATCTAGGTCAAGGCATACTTCCCACGAGGAAACCACTTGTCGCAAGCGATTGCGCCCACATCAGTCGCCAACTATTGGAGATGAAGCGGTTCACAAATGCCTAAGTAATCTCTTCCTAATAATGGATGGAGTCATACTTCAGCCAATCAAATCATCGCAGAGCCATACATATAAGGCTAGAAGGGAACAACACATCAACGCATCATGTCGACCATTTAAGGAAATTACCTATCAAGAATGGCTGATGTGTCCAATCAGGGCCTTCCTCTTGTCATAGAAGGTGAACCTCGTGACTAAGAATTTCTCAAGAAGACCTACCTAGTTTTTTAGACCAAGAAAGGGGAGGAGAAAATTTAGTGTAGTACCCCCTTACAAGACTCTAGAATGTAAGGGACAATTTGGTAGATATGAAAACATCAAGGAGTTTATAAGGAATAATGAAAGAGATTAAATTCTATAAAAACTTGGTGTAAACCTTTTAGTTTACACCTTCTAATAAGGATATGCCACATCATCATATTACTAAAATATAAATACATCCAATCACACATGATAACATTGCAATAACACCATATTTTAGGTTTTAAGTAAAAGGTTGATGTGGTGTTATTTGGTGTGGTAGGATTTATTGAGTTTTAAGTAAAAGGAAATGTGACAATTTCTTATTTGATGGTGTAAAATATGGGTTTTACACCCCATCCTTACCAAATTCAGATTTATGATTAAAACCCCATGAAGTGTTTTTGCATTGAAAATAAATTCTATAAGGATGTGGTATAAAAAGCAAGTTTTATACTCTAATCCCAACATGTCATATCATCATATCACATATTAAAAAATAGACACAACCACGCCCAATCAATTCTAATACTTATCTGAAAATCCAACCCAACTGGAAGTTTATTAAGATGTTATTAAGTATGGTAGGATATATTGAGTTTTAAGTATAAAAAAAAAAAAAACTGATGTGGTAATCTCTTATTGGATGATGTAAAATATGGGTTTTACACTCCGTTCTTACCAAATTTGAACTCGCATTGCATTTAGGTCTTAGTTTAAACTAATATTATTTAGCACAAATTTTTTTTTTTTTTTTTTGAGAGAGAGTTTCAACCTATGGTTTGAACCCCGATCTCTTATACAACCATCAGAAGGTTTACCAGTTAAAATAACTGGAACCCACTATTGTTTAGCACAATTCAATACTCTAAAACCAAATTATATATATGTGTGTGTGTGCGCGCGCGCATGTATGTGTTTTCAAAAGCTTATATAACAATAATAAAAGTCAAAAAAAAGTCAAAAAAAATTTAATTATATTACAAATAAATACGGTATATATTTACATAAATCATTTGATTTAGCAAATACATATGCATATCATTCATAAAAATAAATAAATACACGTACAGATCAATAGACAGGAAATTATTGTGTACTCTCGGAGTACCATAAATGCATATTCTCTCATCTCACATGAATGGTAGGTCTCACTAATTAAATTTATAATGGGGCCCACCATTTATGTGAGAGGAGAAAGTACGCATTTATGATACTCCGGAAATACCTAATAATTTTCCTCAATAGACCCATTACAAACTTAGATTGGAAGCCTTTGTACCTTTGAAATTAGATTCAAATAGCTTATATTTTTAAAAGACTGAAATGTAGGCCTTTATAATTCTTATTGTGCGCATAATAATATAGGATTCAAAAAAAAAAAAAAAAAAAAGAACTTATATTTGTACAATTTTTCTTTTTAAATAAGATATTAAATGCTTTCTTTAGAACACTTTAATAAAATCCAAACCTTTAAACAGATTCCAAACCTTTAAACAGATTGAAACAACTTGAACCCAACAATAACATATCATCAACAAACATTTAAAATGCACATGGATTCAATAAACTTGGCCATATGGTAACTTGGGGGGACGAGATTGAATCAAGGGTGCCCATGCCTCGACAGCCTCATCCCCACCCCATCTAGTCTTTGGGCTAAGGAAAATTCTCCCAGGACAAAGTAGGGGTAAGACAGATTGAGGATATTTTGCTAATAAGGTGGATTTGATATTAATGAGAAAGAGTGTGTGCGTGTGTGTTTTGAAAAGGTAAATAGAAAAAATTACTATATATATAATCTTTTTGGAATGGAGAAAACCCCCCACAAGATAGAGGGGTGGAACAAAGAATTTTTATCATCCCTAGTCGCTAGATCAAGCCCATCCGCGGAAATATCATCACTGTTTGGAAGGAGGGGATGGCATGAAAATGAATGGAATGAAAATAATTATTTTGAAATATTTCTTCCATTTCTTTGTTTTGGAGTTTTAATGGAAAAAATAAAAGACCATTCTTTATTTAAGAATTTAAGTAGGAGAAAATAGAATAAGTAGGAACACTCATTCCTCTATATTTCCTAAAAACCTCAAAATTTCATTCCCCCGGAAAGAATCGGAAGGAATTAAATTAAATTTAATGAAATTTTCACTAAAAGCTATTAAAATACCCTATACATTCAACCACTTATTTAAAAATAAGGACATGATAGTAAATTTGTTATAAAATGATCACGTTCCATTTCTTCTAATGTTATTTCCAAACAAAATTATTTACATTTCATAACTTTATTTTAAAACATCTATACAAGATTATTTAACTCTATTTCATTCATTTCTTTTCCTTTTTATTACTTAAATACATTCTATTTCATTCAATTGAAATCATCTCAAAATTTTCATTCAATTGCAATGAAGGTACATTTAGATATATTAGGATATATCGCTTACAGCCTACCGAAACTTAAGAAGTCGGAATAACAATCAACAAAGCGTGCGTGGCCATAATGGAAATTGAAAGAAAGAAATATAGGGTAAACGCCCAATGCATGGATCCAATTAGTACATGGTAGCTTCAGCCCACCACTCATCCAATCGAACGCTACTAATAGGATGGAATAAGATGGCATTATGGGCTTTTCAATTTCCACTACTAACAACAACCCCTGCGAAACAATACACTGCTAAGATGAATTCCACCGACCTTGTTACAAAATGTGGCTAAAGAACTGGTACTCAGTTGGGACAATGGCCCTCCTTCCAAGTTGCTCCTGAATCAACAAAACTTTCCCATGGATACATAACCCATAAAATTATAAACAAAATTAATTTACAAGACCATCATTTGGAAACCTTTTTAACATTTGACCATAAGAAACAGTAGCAACTAGCAAGGGACTCTGAACCAAGAGCCATCCCAATATGTGAACCAAGCTGTGCCCACAAATGATGACCATACTACCAATTGATCAGAAGGCAATCCCATATCACAGGGAATGATGAACCCTGGCAGGGGAAAAAGCTGGGAAAACTTCCAACTGTGCTTTGAGGTCAATTGCCCACTTAGGCTTCAACAGCAGTGACTCCTTCCTCATCGGTAGAATCAGGTGAAACAACTTCTTCTGTGAGATTTCCATCCACAGTCTCTGTTTCTGGTTCCTTTTGTGTCTCAGCACGAAGTAGCTTCTCCTTGAGCTTTACTGTAAGTTCTTCTCTTACACTTTCATTCTCAGCCAAAAACTTCTTCAACACATCCTTGCCATGGAATTTCTGATCATTATAATAGTAAAATGCACCAGCCTTTGAGAGAAATTTATGTTTAACTGCTAAGTCTATGATCTCTGATTCCCGGCTTATACCCTTTCCAAACTCAAGCTCAAATTGGGCAGTTTTAAATGGAGGAGCAAGCTTGTTCTTCACAATCTTCACAAGAACTTGACTTCCTACAGTCTGCAAAACAAGACAATGACATTAGGATGCATTGACGAGAAGAAAATATACAAAAACAAAACCAATTCTAATCAAGGACTCTGGTTCAAAGAGTCCTTAGGCTTCCCCCATGTGTCCCTTCAACGAGGATTTAAAGATCAAGATATACCCAAAAAAAATGGGTCCCTTCACATAATAGTAAGAACGTTACCAGACAAGATATTGAAACTATATAAGTCATACAGAACAGCATCAAAGCTTCCGGCATTGTTTCTCACCAAGAAAACAAGCTTTTAGAATTGCCAATCTCAAAACAGTCCAAATTTGTTATAATACTGGCTTGGGACAAAAAAGTCCAAAGTCAAGAACATTTTAAGGACTCAGCATTCAATTATTCAGTAAACTACCCACACAGTGATCCTCTTATTAGCAACATTAAGCAATCCACTGATCCCCCTTTCAATTGCTTCAACTTACCACTCTTTATACATTCCCGTGATTGCTTAATTAAGGAAGAGAGGTAACTGCATGTTTAAGTTAGTGTGGTCCATTTAAAGCCAAGAAAATCTTATGGGACTACAGATGCAAATAGGGTACACATGACATATTGTAACGCCCTCTTCAGATACAACATTCATATTCATAAGTGAAAAGAGTAGGTGGAAATATTATACCTCTTCGCCCTTCTTGACAAACCCTGTTCTCCTAATATTAATGCGCACTGAAGCATAAAATTTCAAGGCATTACCACCGCATGTAACTTCAGTGGGCCCACCAAATCCTCCAAAAGTAGAAAGCTTCGATCTTACCTAGAAGATACATCTAATCAACTTAGGGAGGTATCATCATCAAGCAGACAGCATCATATTTCAATGAGGTATCACGACAACCAATAACAAAGGGATGGAGGTCAGTTGTGGGTTCAAGACCCACTAGGAGCATGTGCTCCCAAAAAAATAAAAAATAAAAAAAAACATACTGGGACAATCAAACCATTATTAAGAGGATACATTGTAACATTACACAAACATCAGTGAAAAACAAGTATCACAGCAGCATCTAATATCCAATAGCTCAAATTGATTCACATCATATCATCCCAGTTAAACATTTTATCTTCTTTGAGAAGTAATTACCTTAGTCAAACCGTAAACATAATGCAATTTATGTGGTAGGCATCATACAAATTCCAAAGCACTTCAATTAATGAAAAGCCCTAAATATCAGGCAGAATTCTATAATCTTTAAGTTGGGAATGTAGGGGGAAGGGAGAAATCAAATGCTTGCTTTTAGGAAATGCAACGAATAGCTACATATTATTTTGAAAGCAAAAACAAAACAAAACAAAAGGTAATGCATGCTTTTTAGAAAGAAATGCAAAGAATAGTTACGTATCTATTTTGAAAGCAACAGCAATACAATAAGTATAAGAAAATTGGGCCTAACTGAGCACTAAGCAGGTCCAAGGCCAGCCCTAGCTCAACCCAGCAGCTGACACCTCAGACTATGCTCAGCCCAAGTATAATCAAACCCACGCCTTTCATTTCAAACCCACCTCATTATAATTATAAAAACAGCCTGCAATAGTACAATCAAATTTAATACCTGATTTATAAATATCAATATAGTCTGTGATAGTGATAAAGAGTGGCTCAACTTGCGAAGTGCCTGGCTCATCAATCTAGCCTGCATTGCCATGTGAGCGTCACCCATCTCACCATCAAGTTCCCCTTTGGGAACAAGGGCCGCTACCTGACATTAGAAATTCAGCTATTATTGTCATAGCAGAACATTAAATACTGCACAAGAACTTAAATATGAAAAAATTATTCAAATCAGTAACCCATCATATGCATGTTTATGCCACATGTTGCTATGCAAAGAAAACAGCAAGAAAATTCTTCCAGAAAAGCCTAATGAGACAATAACGGTATCTGAAAAGAAGCACCTAAGGAGTGGAGAAAAATAATATCACAAAAAGATTTTGAAAGAAACAAGTGTGTTCCAGCAGCTACCAACAATGATCTTGAATACCAAGCAAAAAAAGTATGAACAAATTGAGCACCTTACTTACACTATCAACAACAATAACATCAACTGAACCACTTCGGATTAGGGTGTCCACAAGACTGAGAGCTTGTTCACCACAATCTGGTTGCGAGAGAAGTAGTCTCTCAGTTTTTACCCCAATAGCCTCAGCCAGTGCAGGATCCAGGGCATGTTCCGCATCAACAAACACACAGTAACCTACAAAGAAATGGCATGAAAACAACTTAATTTCCTTGAAGAAGCTATGGACAAATTATTTGAAAAGGATACAGTCATTAAAAGTTCACCAATATCTGCACATGGTCAAAATTGATTCTTCATTATCAAGGTTACAAACACAAACCCAGAATAATTTAAGTGACACAAGGTATGCATAACATCTTTCTAAAAATATGTATGTTTTTGTTTAACCCCTTTACACATCAAATCGATGATTTAATAGTGCAAGCTATGCCTTCTACTGCAGAGGCATCATATAGTATAAGATGTCCCATAACCATTTTTCCCAGTTATTATGAAGTTAGAAAGAATAACTACAAAAGCATAAAAGTATAACCTCCTTGCTTTTGTGCTTCAGCAATTACATGTAGACCAAGAGTGGTTTTCCCAGAAGCCTCTGGACCATAAATCTCCACAACACGTCCCTACAGACATCCAACAAAGGCATTTTATGATCAGCAGAAACATATCACGTGAAATAAAAGGTTTGCTCTCTGTATACTTGCCTCATACTCACAAAAACATACGTGTACATTCATAGACATATATACATTATACATATAAATATCTATATATGTAAATAAACACATCCATATATGTGTGTGCACAAGTACAATACATAAAACGGCATTTTCTTGAAAAAAGAGGCTTCTGGGTTAGGTAACTGACAGGAAAATGTAACAATTGTAGATAATGAGAGAATAAGAACAATCATTGCCATACAGAAGCTACAAGGGGAAGAGGCTGAAAACAACATAGGAAGCAAAACATTAAATACTGCACAACAACATGCCAATCCTTATTGATTTGTACCTTGTTTAAGTGGTCTCAGGCTTGGGGTTTTACTCATTGTACATTCATTTTTGAGTTTCACACTTCTCTTGAATTTTATGTTTGATTCGTTATAATTTTAATATTTTGTGTTCATCACTGTGAACATGAACTAATTCTATTTTTCTATACTAATCAAAAAACAAGGGAAAAGGGTTGAAAACAACAAAGGGGGGAAAGAAAAAAAAAAAAAAAACCACCCAAAACCTTTTGTGTTTTTTAGCCAACAACAGTGTAATTAATTTACATTTCAAAAAGGAAATTTCATTAAAAAGAAGAAGTCAAAGTCCATAAATTTCAGAACAGAACTGATACCTTAGGAAGTCCACCAGTTCCCAGAGCCATATCCAGAGCAAAAGAACCTGTGGACACCACCGGGACATGCCTTGTATTGACGGATGGACCAAGCCACATAATAGATTCCTTTCCAAATGAGGATGTAATCTGATCCAGGGCTTGTTGTAGAGCCAAATCTTTCTTGGACATGCTATCATCACTGGACTCACTTCCATCTGACTTAGACTTCCTTTTACCTTCAGGGAGATAGATATTGAAATTATTAATGATCCAGTAATTAACACATGTCACAAAGGGGAAATGCTCATTTCTAGAATACAATCTTCACTCAGATTTGACAATAACAGACAGTATAGAAATTATTTTTACAGTGTATAGGTAACCATACCCCCAGGATAAATTACAATTCACAATGTTCATCATCATACAGCATAGTAAGTAAAACCCAGTGTTCTCATTTTATGTATGGAACCTAAAACGCTAATAACCCAATAGATGGCAACAAGAAAGCTTTGGTCCCTAGTTGTGTCAATCCCTCCCTCATAATTTCTAATGCACATCAACCACACATGGAAATAAAATTACACGACAACACCGACAACAACAACAACACCAGAAATTCTATAAATCTCAATCTACATTTTTGTCGAGACCAAGGTAGTTTCAGCACCTTTAGTAGAAAATTCGCAGAACTGAGCAGATGTCCCTAATATCCCTCTCCTCAAGCCCTGCAAACAACAGAATCAATAATAAATAAACAGCAAAAACTAATGCACTAAACCCCCGAAATTATAGAAAATGCGATAAAGAGAGACAAACAAATCTATTAAAACCCTAACCAAATATTCCAACAATAACTATGCCTCAGTCCTAAAATTTTAAGGTCGCCTATGAATCCTCAACAGACTAATAAGGGTCGGCCACATGTGTTCTTTTCGTCATTCTATTTTATCTTGAGTATCATGTTACCTTCTTAAAGACTAAATTTTAAGGTATCATGTTTCCTACACTTTCTCAGTGACCAAACAGAGAGTAAGTAACAGAGGCACCAAAAATAAATAAATAAATAATAAAAATAAAGGGGTGTGAGAAAATAGTAGAGAAATGTGTGGAGAGAGTAACCTCTGGTGAGAAGAGAGAGCGTTTTAGAATGGAAGCGTTCCGAAGAAGCCTCGCCATAGACTTCCACTCCACTCCACGCCCTAAAGAAATTAGCTTCTTCAGAATCGAAACAGAAGGAAACACTTAGTTATGATAACTATGCGTGTCCATGACTGTGCGAGTATTTGAGGGAAAAAGAAGAACAGACAGAGACAGAGTTTGGATTTTTTTTTTTTTAGGGTTTTAGGTTTGATTTCCCTCCTTTTTGAACTCAATTCTGCTGGTTAGTGGGGTGGGAGAGTGTGTCGGAGAGAGTTGAAGAGTTTGGGCTGCTTGGGCCTACATCTGTCTGTGATAGGCAAAATTTGCCAAATAATAGATTTTTAGAAAAAATTTTGGTGCATGGCATGCGGATGAAAGATTTTAGTTAGTTGGACTGTTTTTGAAAATTGAGTTTAAGAAACTCGACTTCCAACCCATTTTTCTTTTGCGATAAGTCTGAAATGAATCAAAAAAAAAAAAAAAAAGTGGAACTCGAGTCTAAGAAACTCGAGTTCCAATTGTACACAACTCGAGTTTCTTAAACTCGATTTGCACTTTTTAAAAGCAAAAACAGTCTAACTTACTAAAATGTTTGCTCCATGTGCGTTTTTGCAAAAAAATTTCTAAAATTCTATTATTTGGCAAATTTTGCCGTCTGTGGTAACTGTTGGAATTTTTTCTTTTCTTTTTTCTTTTCTGTATTCGTACTTTATTTGTTTTTGGGTTTGGGAATTTGGGGATTACTTTAAAATGAATATCCCGGGCTTGACTAAAGTAGATGCCGGGTTAGTCAATCGGGTTGTGAGTTAAGTAGGTTACAGGTCAAAACGAGTCACTTTAAATTAGTTAGAAAATGAGTCGGGTCAATCGGGTTGCAAGTCAGGTCGGGTTGACCCGTATTTCTCATATGATTTTTTTTTTTTTTAAAGAAAACAACATGTATTTGCCATTTGAAAAGTCACGCTGTAAATTACTTGATACAAAATGCATTATTTTGAGTTCTCTACTCGTATCAAGAATGAGCTTAGCTAAACAATTCATACTTGTTTAATAATTTTAAAATTATACAAATCTCAACATTACTAACAAAAAGAAAATAGCACAAAAGATAACTAAAATAAATACACAAGTTTCATTTCTACACAATATCAACATCCCAAAATATAAAACAAAATTACAAATGTCTTATTGGATATCTAATTTGACAAAGAATAAAAAACATACAAGAAATTTATAATCTTAAAAACTAATTTTATAATATGATGATGCTTGGAAAATCAGTAGGCTGGATGTTTCAGGTTTAAATGATTCGAAGGGCCTGAAAAAGGAAATCAAATAATCAAAGGAGAACAAGGTTGACCAACCAAAAATCCTCTGATGATGAAGTTAGTTTCTCTCTTCAAAAGCTGGAATTCCAAATTTCTAGAAATTGTGTAAAGGGAAAAAACTTACTTTTATTTGTCGGGGATGAGAGCTTATATAGTGCTACAGAAACGGTTACTTGTCTTGTAACTCCCCCCACATTTGTGGAGGTGAGAAGGTTTACACTCACTTCTCATAACCGCTGTAGAAGTTAGGATATTTACTCTCACCTTCCATAACTGCTATTGGAAGTTAAGTGTTTGACAGGAGGTTACAATGATGTATCAAGATCTCACCACGTGGTATGGTTCGCAAGCTCATGTAGACAAACCTTGTGTTGGGAGTCGTCCATGCACGGACGACTTTGCTAGGTTTGGACAAGCTCCTCTTAAGAATATTAAGTGAACAATAGGTTTAGTTATCATGGTGTTTTACATTCTTAGGACGGCTGCTCATGGACGAGCTTACACTCTGTTGATGACTACCCAAGGACGAGCCACACTTGTCTTTCCCCATCATAATCTATTATCAATTGTGATTGGCACTCTCTTTCAATTTAAGAATTTAAATTAAATTTTGATTGTTTACCTATTTATGCATGGTCTTTTTTATGAATATCATGTCATTGTTAAGTAACATATATTCTAGGAAATATCATAATTTATTTTAAAAAGCCATTTATTTTGGACATAAATTGTTTAAAAATAGGCCTAAGTATTCCTAATTTGTACTAATTTTATTGATACTTTGGCTTCACTCTTTTTCACACTTATGAATGTTTCTCATACATATTTATAATTTTAAATATATATTTTTAACTCTATTGTAACCAAATTATCTTGGCATATACTTTTTTATTTGATATTTAAAAATCTTTACTCATTACAGAATGCCTCAACCATTCATCTTTCAATTCATTTGCATGCAATTATGTAAAGTTCTCAATTATTTCCTTAAAGCTCAGAACAAACAATTAAATCAATATTGTCTTAATTTTATTTTTTCCCCAAAAAAAAAGTTATAATGGTTCAGGTCGAGGGTCGGATCGGGTCACGGGTCAACCCATTTTCGCTTTGGGTCAAAAAATTCGAGCTTGAGTTGGGTTTTTTGGGTCGGGTCAGGAAATTCTAACTCATTTTGCCATGTCTAACTAAAAGGCCTTGCTTAATCACCTTTCTACATATTTAGTATTTCGTAATGATAAAAAATAATTATTAAAGAGCATAATATATTTTTAATTTTATATCTTATAAATAAAAATTATGATTAGATCACTCATTTTTAAATTGATGCACTGTTAATATCACTTTTAAGCTTCTCAAAAAATAATAATAATAATAATAATACCACTTTTATCATGTGGCAATCACAATAAATTATGTCAGCAACTAGAAATATTGTGAAAAAACTTGCCACAAGACTTAGGTTATGTTTATGTAGGTAATGAGATTATTTGAAAGTTTAACAGCCTCTGATGACCCTATAATTATTGTCAAAGAGTAATGTTAGTATCTCCCTATAATTATTGTCAAAGAGTAATGTTAGAAATACTACACTTTTTACTACTTTTGTTTTCTTGAGATAATATAGACAGAAAACTTAGGGAATGGGAAAGGAGGGAGTGGGAAGACAAGAGTTACAACACTAACACTTACAAAAGGGCCTAACCTTTGTAAGTACTAGCGAGACTTATAAATCGAAGACTCATTCACTAACTAACTGATGTAGTGCTTTAGACCACTTATCTTTTTTTTTACTACATGAAGCTTATAAACAGATTTGTCATTAATCACAAAAATACATTTCAAACATTAATTTATTAGGTGAAAGAATAGATATTCAGTACTTTTAATAAGGAATAGTTATTCCTCATTTTGAAGAATAGTTATTCATAAAGAATAACTATTCATTGTAATAAAAACATAACCAAACAACCGAATAGTTATGCCATATAAATATTTATTACATTACAGTGTCTATTACAGTCTACCAAACGTGCCTCTATTTATCAGGTTTGAGCTTGGATTTGTAGAATCTACAACTAATAAAGAAAATAGCATGAATTTAGATCCGATCCCCAGTAAGTTCTTTGCTTATTATAGTAAGTTCGGAAATGTAAATTTGGGAAAAAAAAAATAGACCTAGCAAAATACTACTAAGTCTCTGCAGTAGTTACGTTACAAATGAAAATAGGAATGCAGACTAAGCAAAAGATTATATAACCCTAATAACATCAAAATTTGGAATGCAGACTAAGCAAAAAATTATATAACCCTAGTTACAAATGAAATTAGGAATGCAGACTAAGCAAAAGATTATATAACCCTAATAACATGGAATAGTTCGTCAAATTGCAACCCTCATCAGACTACAATATTTACATATAACGTCGTCACTTTCACCGTCAAAATTGCAACCCTCATCAAGCTACAAGTACAACATTTACATATAATGTCGTCACTTTCACCTTACCATGCCATATACCTACTTCACCAATTTTTTTTATTCCCCTTCTAGGTAAAGCTAATGAGAATTTTCTTGTGGGACACACTGCTCAACACTAGGGAGGGAAGTGCTACAAAATGCTCTAGGTTATTATGAGCGTACCTCGTAAACTAATGGCCTGTTTGAATTGAGGGTGAAGGGAGAGAGAGTAGAGGAGGGTAGAATAGAGTTGGCTGAAAGTAAGATAATTTTGAGCCAATTATACTCTAATCCCCCTCCCTCCCCCTCATGCATGAGAAATATAGGATTGCACCTACAAATAATTTCACCATCATTGAGTTGCTAAGCTAGTCAACCATCCAAAGGTCAATCATCATCGATCACACAACAGTTGCAGAATGTTGACAGTGATGACTGCTCTAATAACAGGATGAACCATTCAAGAGAACACAAGCAATCATAAAAAAAGGGACTGATAAAACATAGATATAGTAGAAGAGTTTCTGGATACATTGACATTCAGATAACCCCAACATGCATCAACAAATCACAGCCCATTTCTCACTATAAAACCAGTCTCTTCAAACCAACATGGAGGAGGAGAAAAAAGACTCAAATCATTCACCATAGAGGGAAAAAAATATGAAAAGTAATAAGAACCATCCAAAACTGCCCAACAATCCCTTCTCAATCAACATTGCAGTGACCCCAGGACAACTCTCATGCATTTAACATCTCCTGCTACAACAAACTCTACTATTTTACTGTTGCTTGCATTCTGGAGGCCGCTCACCCGGCTGACCATCTGCAGCTTGTGTTCTTCCACTCTTCTACAGATTATAACACCACAAGTGATCAGGACATTCCAAATAAATTAAAAACAATTAACTAGAGAAATGAATGATAAGATCATTTTGGATAAGGTATATTCTTTTCTGAGGGAAAAAGAAAGGACAGATGAAAAAAAGGGGGCCAGGGGGAGAGGTAATCTGTAATGGAAATGAAGGAAACAGGAAAAGAGGTAACACACCTTGTGTCCGGCTGATGACTGCAGCAACATCCCAAAACAATATGACAAATAATGATTAGCATCAGTTTTAAAAACAAAATAAATAATAAATAGAATAAAATCTGGCCACATCAATAGAATACCCACCTTCTTTTTAGGCTTGGATTCCTCTTCATCTTCTTCGTCGTCGTCGTCATCTTCTTCTTCTTCATCATCCTCCTCTTCATCATCATCATCCTCTTCAACATCATCTTCTTCATCATCATCCTCTATGTCTCCAAACTCGTCTTCCTGAATAGCCTCCCCGGTAAACCATGACACAGCATGGGGAATGATCTTATCTCTAATAGTCGACCTACAAGCATTATCATGAAATTACAACATGCTTCATCATGCTAATAGGAATCAGGGTTTCAGTTCAATAGTATAGACAAAGAGCTTTAACAGAATTGTAACTTAATAAATCTGCCCATTGACAACAGAAAATGTATATACTCACCCAATATCATAATCTTGTTCCATTTGATTTTGGAGCTCCTCAGCCTGCAAGAGGATTAAAAATAAACTAAATCACAATATATGCAGTCAATAATCATCAATTATTTCTCAAAAAACTGTTGTGATCTAGGTCATACAGCATCTTCATCAATATCTTCATCATCCTCAGGGACTTGAGGTGGATTGAAAAAGTTGAAGAAGCTTTCACAACTTTCAGTTTTAGTAATTGGCTTGGCATTCTTCGATCCCTTCTTAGGCTTCTTCTTAAGAAGCTTCTGTGTCAAGCATTTTCCTGGATACCATTCAATTTCAGTCCTGCAAGGCACCAAGTACCAATCAAATACTGTGTACAAGCCAGTCAGATGATATACCTATAAAATGAGAGGAATTTTCAGGTGATAGGAAGGTAGTATCCAAAGTTACCCAATTGCTTTCTCTAGAATAGGTTCATCTTCATCAATCATGTGATATGTCTTTGTCAAGACAGCATTCTTGAAATAAGTATTGGTCTCAAAGAAGAACTCGAGCTTGAACCCCTTTGGATTATCTATCCTAGTCCACTTAATATCTTTGAGATGTTTCAGAGCTCCTTCATCACGCTCAGAAATCTGATTGCATAGGAAAAAGGAACAAAATGTGACATACACTCTTATAGAGGCACCAAGTATACGAAATTATTATACACAAGACTAACCTCATCAGCTAGCACCTCATTATTTTTCATTGCAGTCAGCCAGAAATCAGGCACTCCTTTCTCTGCATGAAAAAATTACTTCAATATCAAGCTACAAATGAATTCCACCAAATAGAATTCTCGGGTACTACAAATAAAGGTACCTTCAGCAGCTTTATCTTCTTCTTCTTCTTCCGTTTTTGCTTCATCTGCAACTCCTTCAGCTTCAACAACACCATTTACAATCTCATAACGCTGCAAGAGTTTAGTACATAAATAAATAGGTAAAGAGACCGACACTAATTAAATAATTTCAAAATAGTTAAAAAGATGCCGGCATTCAAACACAGTAAGCATGGTAAAAGAAAAGCAAGAGGCACCACAATGCTGGGTTCAATAGCCTGGAGGCATGTAACTTAGGCACCTAACTTTAGGCCTTCGAGGAGTACCACACTAACTAGTAGTGGGATATTTCTTTAACAAGAAAGCAACAAATTGTAAGTGCATAATGCAACACTAAAATATCTTTCAAATACTTTCTTCAATTTTTCACAACACATATACTTATCCCGGAATCAACCTTCAAAAATATTATGGGTAAGATTGCCTACCATGACCTCTCCCAAACCCCGCAAAAGTGGGAGCTTAGTGCACTAGGTACGACATATACTTAAAAGATGACAGGAGAAGAAAGAACATGCACTATGTATGAGTAACACAGACAGAGCATAATCAACTCTCATCCTTAATGCAGAATATGATACCTTGGTGTATAGTGGTTGATACAACTTTTGATATTTGGCTTCAAGAGCTGCTCTCTCCTCGAAAAATTTTGCCTCTAATTCATCGTGTTGGCTCTGTAAATTAATGAAAAGTTTAAATAGTCTGAATTTGAAAATAAGAACAAATCAAGAAGATGAAAACGCAATGAAAGTATCTCCCAAAAATTCTATTTTACAATTTACGAAATAACAATAATAAGCAAAATGCAAAGCATGGAGTTAGAAAGAAACAGGTGAAACTCTTTAACGGTATTAAGCACACAAGACTGTTATCTGAAAGAGCAACAAGATCTCCATATAGAGAATCACCGACATACTTAAGGAGCATTTGGATTAACATTTTGATGGTATCCTATTAACTTATTTTCCTGTGTACAAATTTTTAAAGCATCACTTTTTGTAGGTCTAACTGTACTTTTACCCACTTTCAGCAAATCAGCAAAATGCCAATCTAAATGCACACTTGGCTTAATCAAAGTTGTTTCAAATCAAGTAGGTTGAAACTTAGAAAATGAAAACCAAGCTGGACTTAGATTTTTCCTGCGTAGAAAATTACCCTAAATCCAAAGATGGTGTCCAATGATCCTTTAACATTCTGCACAAGTTTGCAATTTTGTAACAAACTTGCAGCAAGCTCATATTGTGCGAATACTAAATATGCCCCTAACACACAAACCATGGGATCATCAGACTTCCTTGCTTATATGTATATTTTAAAGTATAAATTGAAGTCGGAAATCAAGCTTAAAGAATGAGTTGCATATACACGAGAACTAGATCTTATCGCGCGCCATTTAAAACAATAGGCACATACTTTTCAATAAACAATATAACATTAAAGCACACTGAAAATAGACATAAACATAGACATAGACATGCCTGGATCTCTTTGAGAAACTCGACACGTTTCCTGACTTTCGGAGTAAGATTCTCGAGCACATCGGAGTGTTGTCCAGCCAGAGACTGAATCTTATTCTGCACACAAACACCACAATATCAAAACCCTAAACCGCAAAGATATGATTTCCCAAAAAAAAGAAAGAAAGTTAATACTCTGTTTGGTTGCCAAAACAATCGAATGTTCTTTTCATTCCCCAGTTGTTTTCCTTCGGGTTTTCTCAGCTTCCAAACAGATAAAATGAAGGAATGCTACTAACCTTAAGAGCATTGACGAGGTCTGCTCGATCCTCCAAGTTGAGAGCTTCGCACACAAAAAACAAAAACAAAAAATCAAAGAAAATAATAACACATTATCACAGATGATTATAAAAAACAATGAGAGAGACAGAGATTAAGGTTTTGGAGAATTCGAAGGTACCGGCGTTGAGATCGGACATGTTGAAGTTGTCCTTGTCGTTGCTCATTGTGAATTTTTTCCTACTTTTTTGCTGAAAAATATGTGAGAGAGAAACGGAGAAGAAAGAAGAAGAAGGAAGAAGAAGAAGGCTAAAACCCTAGAAAGAGGCGAAGTGGTAATGGTAATCAGACTCTGAGAAAGAGGGCTTTTAAAACGCGGCCCTCCTTAAATCCTCGCTCCCCAGCCCTTCTTTTCTAAAACCAAACACCTAGGCGCTTTATTACAAGGGAGGCACTTTTTTTATTTTTTTAATTACCTTCCATAAAAAAAAAAAGTTACGGTTTTCTATTTTCTTTTTTCTTTTTTCTTTTAAGGTTAAAATGTAAAATATACTTTCTAAATTTGATTAAAATTCATTTAAATTCTATAACTTTACTTTCATTCAATTTGAGTCATTTAAGTTTTAAATTTATTCAATTCAAGTCTTTTCTCAAATTTTATTAAAAATATGTTATTAAAAAAGTATTTTTCTCACATGAAAAAAAATCTACAAAATTAATAAAAATATTTTATCCAATGAAGCTTTTTGTCAAATTTCTTTTAAAAAAATGCATTTAAATTTAAATATGTACTTTGAGGACTCAATTAAATAAAAGTAGAGTTAGAGGATTCAATTAAACAAGTGATATCTCATGCATGTCTATTTGAGAATTGCTTATTTTTAGTAGTTTATTTACATAATATGAGACAAAAATAATAATAGCTAGTTTATTTCTAAAAATACTAAGTGAAATGTCTCAAAATATTTGGGTTACATATAACGGATACAAAAGAATAATTCTCGGTATTAAACACATTAATAAACTAAATATAAGTTTTAGCTAAAAGTCCTTTCTTCAATTTGTATTCACACCTTACTTAATACTATATTTTTTTAGAGAGGAATACACCTTATTTACGCACTGTTTGTTTCGGTAATAATATTTTTTAGAAAATGAATCATTTTTCAAAATTTATTTTCTATAAAACTATCTCATTTTCCTATACTTGGTAGTAACTTTAAATGAGTTGAAAAAAAATCTTCTAACTTCCTTTATTTAGCTTACTGTGAGATAAAAAATTTAGTGGAAAACAATTTTTAAAAATAAGTCATACTTTTTGTGTTAACTAAATATAGTTTTTATTTGACTTTATTTTTTCTAATGTTACCAAATACGAAAAACTATCTTTACACAATGTTTTCAATCGAAATAAACGGAGCCTTAATATGACTCCAAGAGATAGATGTTATGCATTTCAAGGCATATATTGGCAAACTAGTTTGTAATCCGTCAATGCACAAAAAGGTTTTAAAATTTAAATATTTTTTGTTTGAATATGAAATTTGATAACAATGACAATTATTAATAGTCTTTTATTTATTCATTTATTGTCTAAATATAAATTTTATAAATTATGGTAGTTATTGATAGGTAATTATGGTAGTTTTTTATTATAATTAAGTAGATATTTTTATGGAAGGTTTAGATATAGAAAATAATTTAAACTCAATTTTACTTCGAGGCTAATATTTTTTAGAAAATCAATAGTTTTCCAAAAATATATTTTCTATAAAGATATCTCATTTTTCTATGTTTAATAGCAACTTTAAAGGAATTATAAAACAATCTTCTAACTTCCCTTATTTAGCTTATCATGAGATAGAATTTTTTTCCAAAAACACATTGGTGGAAAATAATCTCTAAAAAATAAGTCATACTTTTTTTATGTTGACCAAAAATAGTTTTCTTTTAACTCCTCTTTTTTTTTTTAATGTCACCAAACACTAGAAAAATGCAAAAAACTATCTTCACACAAGGGTTCTATTGAATCAAATGAAGTGTAAAAATATAATAATAAAATAAATTATGCAGTAAAATATTATGATTGCAACCAAAAGTTAAACATCTTCAGTTTTATATAGATGATATATTATAGACTCATTATAATCTATTGGGTTTGCATGCTTTCCATTTCAATACAAAATATCAATCGTTCATTTTATGGTAAAAAATCAAATTTTCATGAATTCAACTATA
This sequence comes from Quercus ilex subsp. ballota, assembly GCA_032727855.1. Classification (NCBI taxonomy): domain Eukaryota; kingdom Viridiplantae; phylum Streptophyta; class Magnoliopsida; order Fagales; family Fagaceae; genus Quercus; species Quercus ilex. Next base: position 59,866,035 of record CM064909.1, on the reverse strand, counting down.
TACATAATTGTATGTCATTTAAATATCTTATTATATCAAACTAGTTAGTAACTCATACAAAGGAAAGTTCATCAAAACATTATTTTTTTTCTCTATTTTAGTTTTTTTTTTCCTTCTAAATATTAAATTTGATCATTATGGTAGTTATTAGCATATTTTTATTTATTGTCTAAATTTGAAATTTAACAACTATGGTAGTTAATAATAATAATTTATTTTAATTGTGGCAAGATTTTAATGGAGTATTTAAATATAGAATAAATTTTAAACTCTATTAAACAATACATAATGAATAATGACGTGTAAAATTGGAAGACTTCTAAAACTTATTTAGCAAAATAATATGAGGTATTATTATTATTATTTTTTTTTTTTTTTTTTTTTTGAGAAGGATTAATATGAGGTGAATAAAAAGTCAAAGTTTGAATTCAAAAAAAAAAAAAAAAAACCTCGTTTTTTTTTAGATTATAAATGATAATCAATTTTAAATATTGTAACATGAAGTACATCTTTAGATTAATTTCATGTTCATATATATATATATATATATTTTTTTTTTTTGTTATGTCAATTTAATTTTTATGTTAACATGTATTACATCTTTAGATTAATAAAAATAGATATCCTATAAAAAAAGAATATTAAATTTTCACACTGAAATGTTTCCTCTTCCATTAAGTGTGCATTTGGCAAAAATTATTTTTGCTAACTTATTTTTGCTATTATTCATGGGTTCCACTACACTTTTTGATACTATTCATGGGTCACACTGTATTATTTCAACTAACTTTTACATTTAACTACAATATTTTCAGTAAAAAGTTTTTAGTTTCAGCAAAATAAGCAGATCTCAAACACATCCTAAAAACAAATTTAGATGATCCTCTCATATAACTTTGAGGGCACATTAGGAATGATTTTATTCTCTCACCTCTTTCAAGTCCTTGATTTCTTTCCCAAAAAAAAGAGAAGGATTGTTTTCATTAAACACGATATTGGTTTGAGTTAGTTTGGGTAACATGGAAGTATGATCACAAAGCATTGAATTCAATACACGAAGTGTTTTGGTATGAATTCTAATGTGATGATTGCATTTTCTTCATATGTTTGATGTTATAAATATTTCTTAAACAGTGCTCATAGGGAAGAAATTTATTTGGCATGACCAATTCTAGCAAATTGACAGCTATATGTTGCACTTCGTTTTTGTAAACAATCAAAAGCATTCAAATGGGATATCCAATCCATGATTAAGTTTTGAGTAGCATCTTTTAATTAAGAAAAAAAATATTTTTTGTTACATCTTTCATCATCGGCTACCAAATGAAGCCTAAAAGAAAATCTTGTACACACACTGAATCATTGATTCCTTAGCCAGCATCAAACACATGCTTTATTGGTGAGCATTGGCTGTATTCGGGTCCCAAAATAAAGTATACCTGGGTGGTCAATTATTGATCGTTTTCTGTGGATTTTTGTTAATAATAATATCATAACGTCATGGACATTAAAATAGCACATTTAGTGTGGGACAAAGTTTTCATATTTTCTCAAAAAAAAAAAAAAATCATAATAAGACATTAAAAGAGTATATTTTTATTGATAATTTTATGTGAATTTTTTTAATAATGTCATAATGGCAGGTACATTTTCAAAAAATATAATGATTAATTAAATCATCTAAGTCACATGATTATCAATTCTAAACAATAAAAAAATCATTTAGTAGATCATGTGACTAAAATTACATATAAATAGTTAACACGTACTAGCTAAAAAAACTTTCCAAAATTCTGTCCTTTAGTGTGAGTTTGGGATGGTCTATTTTTTGGTTTTTTATTTATTTAGAATAAACTTAGAAAAAGTAAAAACAAATTTATAAATTTAGAGACAAAAGAGCACTTATTCCATGTTTTATAAACATGTAAGAGCATTTACACCACATCAAGAAAAAATTCATGTCTATTGTTTATAGTATAAGAACTTATTTATTCTATTTTATACAATTACTTTTCAAAAACTGTCACATTAAATTATTTATTTTACACTATATTTCATTAAAATATTATTTATTTATCAATTTTTTATTACTCTCTTAAATCTCTTTCCCTTTGTGTATAGGAGTAAAGAAGTATTAAAAAACAAATTTGCATAGTTTGATATAGGTAATTTTTGGAGTTAGATGTGCAAGATTGTCCACTTATGTTATTATACATTGACTAACGTGAGTATTCTAAAATGCATTAAATTCAAGATTGCCAATGAAAAAAGAGGGTAAAATAATATTTGTTGCCATTTGGCTTTACATATATGCAATAATTTGAACAAGGATCACTTTAGTTCATCTCATTTCACCAGTTGATCAAAGAGAAAATAATTTGTGAATCTGCTCCAGATTTGTTCACGGTATATTAAGACTTTGTGCAGACCTCCAGCGGGAATAAAACTGCTGACATTTTGTAAACAATTTGGACAAAAGATGTCTTGAGGATTGAGGAGGATGATCCATTAATGCTCCCACTTTTTTCCAAGTTTCCACTGCTCACAATACTAATCACAGAAATTAACCAAAAAATATTCAATTATTAAGAGCAATTGTCCTCCGGTGGTTATCACTATATTGAATTGGTTCTATTCTAATCTATTTCAGGTGGCATTGATTCATCACTTTGCCTAACTAGGTGAAAGGAAGCCCATAATCTAGTTCATCACCAAGTAGTTGAATCATAATTAACTAGACATTTTTACATGTCTTGTTTATATCCTCCTCACCCTGGTCATGAAAGTGTTATTATGTGTAATCATTGTATGCAATATCCCTCTCATATGGAGGTGAGTCTCACATTTGTAGGGTCCAACCCGACATAAGAGAGATGTTGTATGCAACATATTACACAAAATAATAAATCCAAGTGGTGTTGGTGGTTTTGGGGAGGGGTTGCTAAAGCATTCCCTAAAAAAAGATTCAATGTTCAGTGCAGCAGCTTGCACAACATTTAGTACAGTCGTTTTCTTTAGGAACTTTTGACACCCTAGCCATTACATAACACCTAATACCCCTAATGTGGTGTCGTGGAGTTAGTACCAATATCACCACACAACTTGCAGCCTTCCCAGAAAAGATGAGACTTCTTGTCCAAAGTTAAGCAATAGTGCAAGACCACACTGTCTTTCTGGGGGATGTCCAAGTAGAAACAAAAATTCTTGATACCCGCACCCCCTAAAAAGAGATTAAAGAAACAAAAATAAGATCTTAAAAATTGCAATGAAGAGTTTCATGAGGTACTTGCGTCGTCGTCTTCACCGTCTTCTTCACCCTTAGAGTCATTTGACTGGTCAGCATTAGCTGGTTTCTCTGGGGTCAAGATGCGACCAGTCATAGGATCAATGGGACGTGTGTCACGTGGTCCACCTTTACGTCCCATTGCCATCATGGGAGGTGGAGGTAGTAAGCCTGCCCGAAAAAGAACACGCTGCACAGGTTCTGAGGGTTGCGCCCCAACAGAAAGCCAATATCTGCAAACAGTGAGGGTTAAATTAGTAAAAATGAATTAGATACGAGGGATCCTTTTCACATTCAACATAAAAACACCAATAGGAGCAATGACTTGGAAACCTTATGCAAATAGAAAAGTTTTCCCTATTCTCACACTTATAGAAAGTCAACAAACCACAATGCTGCATTGTCTATTTTCCTGAGTTTACAAATTCAACCAAGTATAATAAATCCTACAACTCTAAATCATACAAGAATGCAAAGGCACATAAAAAGGTGTTGTTAAACCCTTCAGTGCCGATACAGACTACAGAATATATCAACAATATTCAAAAGAGAGTAGTTTCAACTTTTAAACATCAAAATAATGCACGTATGGATTACACTTCAAAGCAGCCAAGGTTTAACATACAAACAACAATAAAGTAACCTAAAATTGTAGGGTTCAAGCTTCAAAGTGCCAAGTCCTCAGCTGGAAGTTTTAGATTTTAGATCTTGTTAAATTAATTAAAACTTTCAAAGCCTTTTTTTTTTTTTTTTTAATAAGTAAAGAAAATTTTATTCAAAGTCATAAAAAAGAGTCACCCAAGTATACAGAAGTATACAACAAGGGACCAAAATAGTCAAATACACAAATTACAAGTATCCATCAAATCATAAACTGAATAAATAGAATGACTTCCTATGATAGACATCCAATCCGATAGTGCTTTAAAGAAGAAAAGTTTTAAGTCGGCTATCGTCCTTTCAGAATCTTCAAAACATTGGTTGTTTCTCTCCCGCCAAATGCACCACATCAAACAATGAAGGACAGCCATCCAGATAACAATATTACCATGATGACCAACTTTTCCTTGCCAATATTCCTAAAATTAAGAGGGTAAGAAGTAAAAAAAACTATATTATTTACCAGAAATAGCCATCTTCAACAAACGGTGTTCCACTGAATTTCTAGTTAAAGACAACAGCCATAGTAACATGACTGATTTTAACCCTATTGATCCTTCATGATCACAATTCAATTATCTTCCTACAATTCAACCCTATTGATCCTTCATGATCTCAATTCAATTATCTTCCTCCACCACTCCTTCACACACACCCTGCTCCCTGTTCAACGACTAGGGTTTCTGTTGAAAGGTTTTTCTCCTCAACCCATCCTTGCATTTGGCTGGGCCCACCAACACATAGCAAAGGTACAATGGTTTTCCCACCCAATTTCCCTACTTTGGTGGCCTCACTGTATGGACCAGGTTTGCCTCCCAAATATGCTGTTACCTTGACCTACTTCTACATTCTACCATTCTCCCTTTTTCTCCTCCCCTCTAACAATGTGTTTGGAAGTTTGGAGGCATAGAAGAGTAGAGAGAATGAGGGGGAAGTAAAGAAGAGGGGAGGGGAATGGTTACCTCTTCCAATTGTTTGGATGTTATAAAAGTTAATTAAGGGAGAGCAGAATGGATACCCCTCCCTTTGGATGTTTTAAAAATTAATAAGGGAGAAGAGGGGACGGGAATGGGCATATAAAATTGACAATTAAGACCCTTATTTGATAATGTAAAAGAAATAGGTATAAATTAATATCATATGTAATTAATTGACATTTTAATTTTTTTAATATAAGAGGAACCCCTCCTAGGGAATTAAAAATGAGGGGTTCAGAGGGTATAAATTTGGTGTGCAGAAATAGATTCAGGAACTTTGTAATCATCATGTAGTTTTTTTGTTGATTTTCCATTACAATAAATAGTCATTCCTAAGAATATCTATTCTTTAAAATAAGGAATAGCTATTCCTAAGAATATCATCAAATCATGTTATACCAAACTGTGGATTACAGATTCAGTGTTCCTACGAAATAGATGCATAGGAATAGTTATTCCATTACATCTTCCCAAGTAATCATCATTATAATGTACCAAACATGCCCTAAGAATGTATATTTTATAGTATACAAATTTCTCTATTCGTAAGGCTCCAAACTTTGGGGGTTACAAGGTAGCCACATCCACACGCACGCATGCGGTATCCCAGTTCTAAAATGAAAAATAAAACTTAAAAGATTAACCTTGACACTATACGCTTCCTTTCAAAATCCATCCTTTGTAGTTCAAAAGTTAGGGTGGGGGGAGGGGGAGCTAAAAACAATTAATTTTGAATACATTAAAAAGAAAAGGAATGAGATGAAAGTTTCTATTTCTGACCAACAACTAAGCTAATATCTTCAAATGAAACTTTTTGCTGAGAATTCAAAACATATGAATTGAAAGTAAGAAAAGAAAACACTAAATTGAAGAAAATTACTTACTTCACTCGTTCAAAATTAAGACCCATTCTTTTGCCACCATCTTGGCCTACATAAATTCACACATATAGCAAACAATTAGTAAAAAAATAAATCATCAATCCTCCCTTCGGTTGCCAATGATACGGATTGGAAAAAAAAAAAAAAAAATCCCAAGTTGATCTTGTCCATTTCTTTTGTCCCAATGTAATTGTTTGAAAGATATTCGAGGGTATAAGATTCAACATTATAATTATAATTATTTTCCAACTTAAACAATTTCTTGGCAACCAGACAGTAGTCAATGGGGCAATGATATTTTGCCGGAGTACTAAGAGCCTTGTAGGTCAATTGGCACCCGCCTGGTGTTTCTAACAAAAATGTCCATAGTTTAAATCCCCCCCCCCCCACCCAAATTGTTGTAACTATCGAATTATCACAAAAATGATACTACCATAGCCATTTTGTTGTTTCTGCAACCATTGCATGCGTTTAATTAGACATCTAAAGCCCATGGAAGCAACAAAAACAGCTATAGCAATAACCCTACCCACAGAAAAATAAAATTCCGAAACGTCAAATTTTACTTTCTCTTTTTTCCTTTCTCACAAAGCCTAACATAAACATTTCGATTCCTTTTGTGTTCCCAAATTTACTCAGCAGCCAAACGCATCGAAGGCCCTATGAGTATGAGTATGACATTCCAAAAGGAAATAAGATTTGCAAGAATATTCATTTCCATTGAAAGCATTATAAAGAACAAAAATAGCAGTCAAGTAGAAAGTTCACTAACGGAGGGAGAGAGAGAGAACCTGGTAAGGGATTGTAGTAGCCTAAGACTTCGAGATGCTTGCCATCGCGAGGAGATCTACTGTCGGCGGCCATGACCCGGTAAAACGGTTTGTTTTTGCATCCGAACCGAGACAATCGGATCCTCACCACCATTTTTTGTCTCACCTCTATTTCTCACAATTACCACACAACCCAAGCTTTTTTCTTTTCCCCTGAAGATAACACACGAGCCAAGCCTAAAGTCTTAAACTACCTTTTATTTTACGCTAGGGTTCTGGGTTTTACTTTTATTTATTTATTAGAGAAATTGCAGTTAACCCACGTGTGATTTGATCCGTTTTAATAATATTCACATGTGGTTTGAAATTTGTCACTTAACCTACCTGAGGTGGCCTCCGTTAGACCCCCGTTACCCACCTCTGCCCTTTCCGTTAGAAATTCTTGTTTACTATATAAGCCAAAATTAGAACCCAAATAGAACTCTAAAAAAAAGAAACGAGCTCTCTCCCTTTCTCTACCTTAGAACCCCCAAAAATCCCCAAACCCATAATCTCTTTCTCTCTTTACTTTGATTGCCAAAGTGAAATCCCCGAACACTTGCTGGGGGTTTTTTTTTTTTTTTTTGCTGATTTTTTTGCTGGGTTTTTCTTATTTCTTTGTTTTTGCATCCCGATTTGGGGTTTTGGGCGGTGGCTAACAACAATGGTGGTGTTGGAGGTAGTAGTTTGGTGAGGCTATGATTTGATGGTTCAGTGAGTTGGTTGTGGTGTTGGATTTGCTAGATTGCTGGTTTTTTTTTTTTTTTTTTAAGATTTTTCTTTTATTTGCAAATCTGGGTTTTTTTAGACAACCCAGCAAAAGAGAGAGGGTTAGAGTTTTAGAGAGAGGGTATACATTTCTAAAGTACCTACCAAATGTGAAGATGGATTTAAGCTGACAGAGAAGATACTTTCTGAAGTACTTGATACTGTAAATAAGCTATGGGTATACATTTCTGGACCAACAATCAACCCAACTGGCTTGCTTTATAACAACAAAGAGATAGGAAATGTTTTATCTACTTGTGCTAAATTCGGGGCAAGAGTTGTAATTGATACTTCACTTTCGGGTTTGGAATTTGACTCTGAAAGTTAGGGTGGCTGGGATTTGGATGGAAGCTTGTCAAAGCTTACTTCTTCTGCAAATCCCTCTTTTGGTGTCTCTCTGCTTGGAGGATTGTCTCTTAAGATGCTGACTGGAGCACTCAAATTTGGGATCCTTGTTCTAAACCAAACTCTCTTGGTTGACGCATTTCATAATTTTCCTGGATTAAGCAAACCTCACAGTATTGTTAAATATGCTATAAAGAAACTATTGGGTTTGGGAGAGGTAGATGTAAACGATTGGATGGTGTTGCTGAACAGATACAGAATTTGAGAAGTAGATCTAAACGATTAAAAGAGGTAATTATCTTTCATGCTAAAAACTTTCCTTTGTCTTAAAAAAAAAAAAAAAAAACTTTTCTGAGTATTGTTCCTAATGCCAAACAAAGAGCTAAATTCAAACTAATTGTTTTAGTACTCTTCCTCTTTTTCGTTTTTTTCTTTTTTTCCCTTAACACTTTTTGTCTTAACTTCCTTTCTCATCATGTAAATGCTATAGACACTTGAAAACTGTGGGTGGGATGCTCTTGAATCCTGCGCTAGTGTTTCCATGGTGAAACAAATGATGAAACAAATTTTATCTTGACTTGTTTTTTGATATTTTTCTTTTACGTTTTATGTGAAGAAGAAGAAGAATGAGAGAAAAGAGGAGAGAGACATAAAATATAATAAAAAAGACACATTTACCCTCATTTTTAACGGTAAAAAGGGATAGGTGGGTAACGGGGTTCTAACGAATGCCACCTCAAGTGGGTTAAGTGACAAATTTCAAACCATGGGTGGACATTGTTAAAACGGGCCAAACCACAGGTGAGTTAACTGCAATTTCCCCTTATTTATTTATGGCCGTTAGTGTTAATAAATTTAAGGCTAAATCCTAAATAGTGTTAAATAATAACTCCTCTGTGATACCTCTCACTGCACATTTTTTATTCGATGATCATTCTAAAAGTATAAGTGATTGTGAGATGTGAGAGGCAAAAGTTGAGGTTCAAGTTTCTAAGAGAGAGTTTCACACACACATACTTAGATTTTTTAGGCTGTTGTTTCATTTTCAATTTCATCCCTAAAGTTTTAGATTTTTTTTTTTTTGGAAATTACATTTTACACACCTGTGGTTTTCCCAAAAAACACTTTGCTTACCTGTGGTTTAAAAATTGACACTTTACCCACCTGAGGTTAGCTTTGTTTGCCTCAAGTTACCCACCTTTGTTAAAAACAGGGTAAATTTGTAATTTTGTTACTCTTTTATGTCTCTCTCCTCTCAAAACATTAAAAAACTAAAAAAATTAAGGGAAAAAAGATCTAGAAGCTAGGTTTTGTAAAAATTAAAACTTAACTTTTATATATTCTTTTCATGTATCAACTTTTAGATCTTCTAACATAAAAATTAAAAGAGCTCCAGCTGCCTGACCGAATGTCAAAGAAAAAGTGATGTAGTCGATGGAAATTGCTTTGGGATTGGGTGTTGCAGATGGATATTCTAGGAGGTTTGAAAAATATTGCTGTAGAAGCAAAGAGCTTTAATGGCCACAAACACGTCTGGCTTTCAATAATCCATGTAGCTTTGCCTTTGCTATCCGAAAAGACCAATTTAATTTCTCCTCAGATTATCTTACAAGTCTACAAAAAAATATTTCCCATTTGATGGTTCTTGATTGGGCTATTCTGGTTGCGAGAACTGTGAAGTTGCTCAAAACAAAGTACGTAGAGAGAATAGCCATTGTGGGGATTCAAAAAACAGGCCTGGGTACCGTTGCACGTGGGACGAAGGTTATGAGGGGAACCCAATAGTAACATTTTATGGTACAAAGTGTTAAAATAGATCTAAAAGTTGATCATGAAAAGAAAATTTAAAAGTTAGGATTTAATTTTTACAAAACCTAGCTTTTAGATCTTCTTTTCCTTTAATTTTTTTAGTTTTTTATGTTTTGAGAGGAGAGAGACATAAAAAATTTACAAATTTACAAATTTATCCTTATTTTTAACAGAGGTGGCTAACTGGAAACAAACGGAGCTAACCTCAGGTGGGTAAAGTGTAATTTCCCCCCTTTTTTTCTAAAAAAATTATAATTATTTATTTATTAAAAAAATAAAAACACACATTTCTCTCTACAAATCAATCTCTATTCCTCAAACCTTATTGCCCAACAACCAAACTTATGAATATGAGTAATTATTTCATTACAATTTACAACATTTTTTTATTTCTAATAATAAAAATTATTATTTTTAACACAATCTTCATTCAATTTACCAAAAGTGTCTCTAATGTTCAAAGAGATCCAAAATTCAAATTCTCCCTCTCCATGGTTGTAGATTTGTATCTATCGAAATATATATTTACACACATATTTTTTTTTGAAAACGACCTTTCCATTCATTCAGATAAATGCAAGAAATCATAATACAGGGCTTCTACAACTGGTGGGGGGGTTTCCTCCAACCATATCATATCCTCAACTACATTTTTAGCATGCCTAGCAAGTACGTGTCCCACTAAGTTAGCACTTCGCTTCACATGACTAAAATAAGCCCATCTAAGACTTGTTGCGAGCCACTGGATATCATGAACAACGTGACCAAGTCGAGACATGTTAGGCCCACCATGTGAAAGTGAGGTCATAACTACTGCATTATCTCCCTCGATGACCAGCTCAGAAAATCCTACATCAATAGCAAATTCCACTGCCTTTCTACAAGCCAACGTTTTTACCTCTTCACTGTCCTCAACCAGAGGCCCTTTTGCAGACATAGCTACCATGACCTCACCTTTCTCGTTTTGTATTGTTGCTCCAACTCCCAAGCAGTTCAACTCCTTAAAAATTGAAGCATCAAAGTTCAACTTATAGACTGGATCCATAGGGGCAATCCAGGTGTTTGCAGTCAATCTTGGTAGCTGAATATTCAACTGGTCTTGTGACTGTTGAAACTCACTGAGGTAATCCCACGCCCTCTTGTTAAGCCATCTCAGGTCTCTCATCTTTCCCCCATGAACTATAGTATTGCTTTGGTTCCAGATCAACCAAGACTGAACCAAGAAAAGCTCGAACTCAGTTGTGGTTAACCGGATCAGCAACTCATGAAATAATTGAAGGACATCCTGTTGACCCGAGCTCCATTTCTGTAGCCGAACCAAGCTACCTGCCTAAACATCCCTTGCAACGGCACAATCCCACAATGCATTAACCCCTGTTTCGGCCTCTCTTGATCAGAGGGTACACGTATCTTCATCAATGACCTTCCGTTGCCTGAGATTAGCACGGGTTGGCAGGATTTTCTGACAAGCACGCCACCCAAACACCTTAACTTTCTTAGGCACGTTAAGCTTCCAAAGTTTTGACCACACCTGAACACCAATCAGACCAGTTGATGTTTCTGCCCATGATTCCATTTTCTGAAGTTGTCTTGCCACATGGTAGCCCGATTTGACCGAATACACTCCCTTTTTTGTATGTAACCACATAATTACGTCTGAGGTTTGTTTGTGGCTTAGGGGAATTTTGAGAATAGCATCGGCGTCTTCCTTATGGAAATTTACTCATATGATTTCATTGCACCACACTTTCTACTTTTGGTTAATGAGTTCCGAAACAAACCAACCACTCTTCTCCATGCTTGGTGGATGCAAAACTCCATTCGTTGGGTGATTCGGAATCCACTTATCCGTGGAAACTCTAATATTAGAGCCATCTCCCACACTCCAACAACATCCAAATTTTAGGATTGGACTAGCTGCCATTATACTCTTCCACACATAAGAGCAATTAGGAGAAGCAGAAGCATCCAAAAAATGACTCCGTGGGAAATACCTAGCTTTGAAGCACTTAACCATCAGAGAGTCTTGCTGTTGTATTAGCCTCTAGCCCTGTTTTGCCAACATGCCAAGATTAAAGGAAGCTAGGTCTCTAAATCCTAGACCTCCCACCTTCTTAGCTTCGGTCAGTTTGTTCCAACTTTTCTAGTGGATTTTCCTTACCTTTCCTTCTTGCCCCCACCAAAACTTGGCACACATGGCGTCGAGTTCGTCACAAAGTTTCTTGGGTAATTGGAATACCCCCATGGAATATGTGGGGATAGATTAAGCCATTGCCTTTATTAGTACCTCCTTCTCGCCTCTAGATAGCATCTTTCCGTTCCATCTTTGAAGCTTCTTCCATACCCTATCTTTCAAGTAAGCAAATGAGTGGTATTTTGCTTGCCCCACCAACGTGGGCAAGCCCAAATACGTCTCAAATCGATCCACCTCCTTTACTCCCAAAGAGTCTTTGATCCAACTCTTCTGCTCTAATGGAGTGTTACCATTAAAGTAAATAGAAGATTTCTCCAAATTAATACATTGACCCGATGCATCAGCATACACCTGCAGGATCTTTGAAATCACCTGGACTTCATTTTGAGTAGCTTGACAAAAAATCAATGAGTCATCTTCAAACAATAGATTAGTAATTCTTGGGGCCCTCCTACAAATGGACACACCTCGGATTTGTCCCTCCATTTCTGCTTTATAAAGCAAAGATGTGAATCCTTCCGTACATAAGAGAAACAGATATGGTGAAAGAGGGTCTCCTCGTCGGAGACCCTGGAAGGAGTGATATGGCCATATGTTTTCCCATTTATTAGGACAGAATAAGATGGTGTAGTAACACAACACATGACTCTATCCACCCAAACATCAGGAAATCCCAGTTTAACCATAATACCTTTTAGAAAGCTCCATTCAACTCGATCATAAGCATTACTAACATCTAGTTTAAGTGCAAGAGACCCCTTTTTTCCTGTTTTCCTACCATGCATAGTATGTAATGTCTTATATGCAACCAACACATTATCAGTTATCAGACGGCCTGGGACAAAGGCACTTTGTGTTGGAGATATAATTTTGGGTTGAATTTATTTCAGTCTATTGGCAAGGACTTTGGATATTATTTTATATATGACATTACAAAGGCTAATGGGTCGAAAATCAGACATTTTTTCGGGGGATTTCACCTTGGGTATAAGAACAATATAAGTAGAATTTATCTCAAACACCATACGACTAGAATTTAAAAAATCTAACACTGCTTTAACCACCATATCACCAATAACATGCCAAAATTTCTGATAAAAAAGAGTATTCATACCATTGGGTCCTGAAACTTTTGTTGTTCCCATTTAGAACAATGCTGTTTTGACCTCGTCTGCATTAAAAGTACATTTGGTAGACTGTAATAAACATTGTAATGTAATAGATATTCTTATGACATAACTATTCGGTTGTTTGGTTATGTTTTTATTATAATGAATAGTTATTCCTTATGAATAGCTATTCTTCAAAATGAGGAATAACTATTCCTTATCAAAAATACTGAATATATATTCCTTCACCTTATGTAATAAGGCTACGTTTGGTACACTGAATGAAGATTACAATAGGAATTGTAATCTTTATTACTAGGAATAAAATGTGTTGTAATGTAATAACTAAATCTATTCATTAGTTTGGTTGTGAGTTATAATATTAGAATGAAACTTAACATTTATTTTAGGAAATTTCTTACTCATACAATTATATCTCTTTAAAAATTGTTATTTTTAAATTTAAGAGAGATATATGTTATTTTTTATGATTTTTTATTTTTATAATTGTTAGATGTATATGGAAAGTTTGTTTATTTGGAAATATATTAAGTTTTGAAATTATTGCTCTTACTAAGGAATAGCTAATACAACCTTTTAAAGATGAATAGTTATTCCTCATTTTGAAGAATAGCTGTTCATAAAGAATGATTATTCCTTGTAATAAAAACATAACCAAACTAAAGAATAACTAAACCATAGAAATAACTATTACATTACAGCGCCTATTACAATATAACAAACATGCCCTAACTTTTTAAAAAAATTTCCTAAAAAGCCATTAGTTGTCACATCTTCAAAAGGAAAGAAAATAATTTTTCCTTGTTGTTAATTATTAGCTCTATTTTGAAAACCCTAAAATAAGTGTATTTTAGGAAATTTGACTTAAAAATGATTTAATTACACCTTCTTTTTAATAGGTCACCAAACTAATGAATAGTAATACTTATTACATTCCAACTTAATGTATTCCTTGTAATACTTATTCCTATTCCCATGTAATAATCAATACAGTGTACCAAATGTGCCCTAAATGTACTAGATAAAACATATTGCATGTCTGGAGTGATTTTTGGAGTGACAGTGTTCAAACACTCCTCTACCTTCTCACGTGTACCTGCCTTGAGCAAATTCTCAAAATACTCCACCGCCACCCCAGCTATACCATCTTCCTTTTCAACCCACACATCCTTTGCATTTTTAATGCTTTGGATATGGTTTCTCCGTCTTCTTTGCGATGCTTTTGAATGGAAGAACTTCGTATTCTTGTCTCCATGTTTCAACCAAGAAATTTTGGATCTCTGTGCCCAGTAAATCTCTTGCTTAAGCAATAAAGCATCAAGATTTTTGCTGGCCACCAAGAACTTTACTTTACTTTCCTCCATTAGCACTGCCTCATTAAGCTGTTCAATCTGCCTTTGAAGCCTCTTTATTTCCTCAGATTGGGGATGAGTTTTAGAAGATCCCCATGCATGAAGGTCTATTGCACAAGCATCCACTTTTTGCTTCACCAAATCCAATAGTGATGAACCGGCCCCACCACTTTCCCATGCCTGCTTTATCACGTCTTCACAATCCTCATGCAAGAGCCAAGCTTCTTCAAACTGAAACCTTCTTCTTCCTTTATGCCGTACCTTTTTTGAACCAAGAACCTGCAAAATAATGGGAAGGTGGTCTGAGGCGTGAGAAGATAGATGGGTCACTGTGCTTCTTGGAAACTTTATTCTCCAATCTGTAGTTGTCGTGGCTCGGTCCAATCTCTGTCTAGTGTTCGCATCTCTAGGCTGTTTATTATTCCACGTATATTGATAACCCCGAAGCCCCAAGTCCTCTAATTGACAGTTATCCAATGCCTCTCAAAACGCATCCATTTGGTAATGGTCTAGTGGTCTCTTGCTCAGCTTCTCTGTGGAATTAAGAATTGCGTTAAAATCTCCAATACACACCCACGGTCCTTCAACAATCTGCGTAAGCTGCCTTAGAAGTGCCCAAGACTTAACTTTCTCTCTTGCCTTCGGCCATCCATAAAAGCCCGAAAGGAACCACATGAATCCATCCTCCTCAACCACCTTGGCCAGAATGTGGTTAGCCGTGTAGTTCACAACATCCAGTTGAATTTCCTTCTTCCATATTAATGCAAGTCCACCCCCTGTATTAGGATACTTCACAATGAGTCGGTTAGGGAATGGTAAGTCACCGCAAAGTTCATCAAAACCCTTCTTATCCAATCTAGTTTCTATCAAAAAACATACCGTGGGAGTTTGATCCCTCACTATTTTGCGAAGGCTTCGAACTGTCCAAGGGTTTCCAAGCCCTTGGCAGTTCCAGCTTAGTTTCATTGCTTTCGGCAAGGTGACCCACCACCCTCGCCGATATCTGGTCATCATCTTTGTCATCTGCTTCCGTCTTACCCCTCTTCCCAATCTATGCTTCATAACCTGTGTGGCTGTCTCTGTTTTCTAGCTCCGTAGCACTTCTTTTCCCTAACACCAACAGAGGTTGTTTACTTCCTTTCTCACTCGGCCTATGAACCTCACATCGTAACCTAACCCAAGTTGATTTGGGCTTTGTCACTTCAGGCCCATCATGCATGTTGCTCTCCACGTAATCCATATCAGATTGCCCTTCCGATATTATCGCGCGCATGTTGCTTGCATTATCTCCATCCATTTCACACTCTTTCAAATTTCCCGTTGTTAACTTCCTATCAGTTATCAATTCCCCATTAACTCCTCCAATGATTTCCTTATCAGCCTCCATGACAGCATTTAATTCTGAGATATGTAACGCACTATCAATAACGTATTCGGAAATCCTGGTTTCATCGTCCACACGTTTTCCTGTCTCCTTAGGATTTTCGTTAGGGTTTTTCTCCGCCGCCGAGCCATTGGAACGACCTGGCTGCCTGAATCCATGGCACTCTCCTTTGTTGGATTTCTTTTCTACATATCGCTTCGTTGGTGATATACTCCGTCCCCCTATCGCTTTAAGCCAGTCACCGTATTGATAGCTCAACTTTGATCCACTCTTTGTTGCAGTAAAGTGGCTAGCACAGTGACGCAAATCGTGCCCCAATAGTCCATAGTAATGGCAAAACATAGGGAGTCGCTCGTACTTAAAAGTTACCCATGAGTGTTCCCCGTCGGACCCTGCTATGAACCCACCTCGCTGAAGCGGCTTTGAGATCGGCAATGCCACCTTAACTCTCATAAAATAATTTGGGTCCTCCTGCTTTCTCCTATTTTCAACCTCCACCACCTCTCCTAGTCTGCTTCCCACTTCCTTGGCTACTCGGGATGAAACCATATCGAAGGGAGCTCCCCATATCTGGACCCAAAGGGCAGCATGTTGGAGTTGAACATTTTCTGCTTTCATCCCTTTTTTCCACCGTGTGAACAGCAACAGTTGGCTATCAAAAGACCATGGCCCACCCTTCAGTATTCGTTCCATGTCAAACTCTGTATCGAACTTAAACTGAAATAGATTAGAGCCCACTTCAACTATCTGCACCTTGTCTTCCAAACCCCATGCTCTCCATAATGTGTTTTTCGTTGCCTTCTTATTAAAGGTTTTGCACGCGAGGAACTAGCCAATCAAACTCATGGTGCAACTCTCAATCTCAATTCTACGGCCTTCATCTAAAATGGTTATCGTCTCTTCTTCATCAGCAGTCAACTTCATATTCTCCAAATAGTTAATCACTTCATCCGCCATTACCTCCCAACAGCTTTATTATTGTGATTTGTGAGAATGAGCAAAGAAAAGCAGTAAAGAAATAGCTAGAATCAAATACCCTTAGGCCAAGCCAAGGGAGGGAGAACCTCGTTTGGAACGAGAGAGAACACTCCTACTGAGAGGAGAAAAGCCTTACTCAGGTGACTAAATACAAAGATTACTATCAAGGTTTGGCTTAATATCAAATTTGCTCATTGGGGTGATTAATGGCAATAAAACTAGTAACACTTTCAACACAATGGTTAGGGAGTCTTTAGGACAAACAAAAATTTATAATAATATTAAAATATTTCGAAATTAACATACCATCTTATACATGATGATATGGGCCATTAAGGATTATATGTATTATTGTGTTGAAGGTGGGGTTTACATGGTTAAAATTTCAACAATAACGAAAAAGAGCATCATTTTTCTTTTCGTTATCTGAAACGATTTAGAGTGGAAGGACATAAAAATAGGAAAGATTAAGTAAGATAGAATCTATGCGAAAAATAAGGACATGAGTCAATTCTTATTATTTGTAAGAAAATGTGTAAACTTCCCCAAAGAAAAGAGATGTATTATTGTGTCGAAGATTTTCAACCAAAAAAAAAAAAAAAAAACATACACAAATTTTCTTTTCATTAACTGAAATGAAATGAAAATGCCAAAACTATGAATTAAAATAAAAAAAGCTTAATTATCAAATATGCCCTCTAACTTGAACCTATTTTTTTATTTATTTAAGTTTTACTTTCTTTCAATATAGTCATTTCATCTAATTCCGTCAAATTTTGCCATTAGTTATATTATTTTTCATTTTCCAAAAGGACCAAAACAATGTCATTTTGGTGAATTTAAAGAAACGGGTTGGAGGAAGGATTAAATTGGGAAACAAAAAGAAGTTTAAATTTTTAAAGGACTGAAATGAAAAATAAATATATTGACAGAGTGAATTTAAAAATAAGTCAAAATTAGCAGTATAATTTGTAATTTAGCGAAAATATAATTGGCGGTGGTGTAACCCTCATAGCCTCATAGGCTCCCTGAATCGTCTCTTTCCTTCGCTTCTCTCTCTCTATCTTTCTTAGAAGACAATAGTAAATTCATATGGAGAAGATTGAAGGTTTTGTAATACTACACTTTTAGAAAACGGAACCGCTTCCCTAATCTTTTGGAAAAACCCAGGGTTTTTGTTTTGACAATGGAGAAAGTAGAAATCGAAAGCTCAAAACCTTCGGAAACTCCTCCGTTCTCTTTTACTCGCCGCCGATCACACCTCAAGAGCGAAACTTACTATACCTTAGTTCGGATTCTCTCACATTGCTACGACAAATCTCAGTGTTCTCTCGCTGATCAAGTTGTACCTCAGGAGCAAAATCCAGGTACTATAATTTAGTCTTTAATTCCCACGCTTTTTTTTTTTTTTGGTTTTGGAAATGTGAATTTGCTTTAGTTAAGGATTGATTTTGTTAGTTAGCCAAGTAAATTGATTCCAAATTGTTTAGTAAACGGTGCTTAATCACACACAGAAATTATATAAAAAAAAATTAAGCCTATTCAAGTGTTTGGCATTGGGAAAATATTAGTTTAAGCTATAAGCGATGCTGGTTGTGATTGATGTAACATCATTTTCATATGGACTTATTGCAGTCAACTTTTTTTTAATTTTTTATTATGCACCAATCATAACAGGTCACGTCAGCAGTTGTGAAAAAAGTTTTTGAAAATTGTTGTATCACTAGATTTATTGTTTAGCTGGAAAATCTTAGTCTTAGTCATGCCATTCTTGTTTTTTTGTTGATTTTATTTATTTTATTTGAAGATTTTGGCAATGATGAAGTGGGGAAAGCAACTGGGAATGAAATGTGTGAGAGTGTTGAATTGGTTGGACCTGACAGAGTGGAGCCTAGTAATTTGGCAATTCAGAAAGAGACTGTATCTAAGGAGAGTTTCGAAGCTGTTGTTGTCCAAGACAAAGGGTTTAGTGATGCACAAGATATGGTGATAGATGAGATAGAGAGAATAATGGCCGTAGAAGAAAATGAGGATTTGCTAAAACAGATGGACATGATGCTCGGTGAGAGGACTGAAGAGGTTGGCCTCCAAGATAAAAGGTTTGATAAGGAAAGAATTTTAATGGATGAGTTAGAGAATATTGTAAATGGCAATATGGAACCTGTCCATGAAATTAGCGATAATCCCTTTACGAGATCTTTAGACAATAACCAAAGTGGCAGTGATAAAGTTGTCCCAATGAATAACCCCGAAGAACATTTTGATGGTCAAGAATTTGTTATGGAGAAATCTGGGACTGCTCAGAGGAATTCTAAGCATTCTGACATGTTATTAGACAAGACTGAGATTGGTGAAGTTCAATATCAAAGAGAGAATGGGGAAGAAAACAGCTTGTCATTGAAGGCTAATTTGTCGGGCATAGAGCATGAGATGCATCATGCAGACATGGAAGTGAAGAAATTGGTTCCTTATGGCTGTGCAATGAATTCCACTATTCCTATCACTGAGAATGCTGAAATTGAGAAGGGAGAATGCTCTAGTCAAAAGATTTCCGAAGCCTCTGACTTGTCTTTAGATAAAGATATGATCTGTGAACCTTTGAAACCAAGTGAGAGTATGGAAGAAAAAAGTCCCTTGCCAAAGACTAGTGCATTGCAAATGGAGTTGGAAACTCATCCAAATGAGAAGGAATTGGAGAAATCAGTCTGTAGTGGTGACTCATTGAATTTTCCCAATCATATGACTCTAGATGGAGACATTGAAGAAGGAGAAATTTCTGGTGATGATGGAAAAGGTGATAAATCATCGTATATGTTTTTAGAAGATGCTATAGTGTCAGAGAAGAAGAAAGTAGATGAGGCGCAAGTATCTCTAGATGTAATTGAGAAAAAAAGTTTCCATTGTGGTGAGGTGAATGGAGAAAGTAAAACAA
This sequence comes from Quercus ilex subsp. ballota, assembly GCA_032727855.1. NCBI lineage: Eukaryota > Viridiplantae > Streptophyta > Magnoliopsida > Fagales > Fagaceae > Quercus > Quercus ilex. The sequence goes on along the minus strand of CM064909.1, from coordinate 59,846,533 downwards.
GTTTTGGGTTCACTTCCTCTAGAGTGGACACACTTGACGAGGCTAATGATAGTGGGGAAGTTGAACCCAAAGAAAATGATAGAAACAACATGGCACTTAGACCTAAAATAGTTGTTCACAAAAAGTCCTTGAATGCTAAAAACACAGATAGGCACGACCTTTTGCTAAAGGAGGAAAAAATAAAAAAGAAAGGCAGTGGGGCCAAGGAGGGCATTGTTAATCCACCAGCTCATCCTATAAACACAACCAGTTCCCATGGAATCACATCTAATGACAAGGTATGATTTTGATTTCCATTTCTTTTTTTCATTTCACATACAACTACACGTTGATTTTGCACTTCCTCATTCGAATCTTTAATGTTTTTGTCGATTAATATTGGGGTTCAAGTGATAGCCTAGTGGCAATGACATACTCTGTGGTGGTGCCCCATGTTTGTAGTTTGAACTTGCATGTCAAAAAAAATTTGGTCATCCAATATTGATATGCTATATTAATTCTCTAGAGACTATTTTTATTTGCATAACAGAGTTACTTTAACTGAATGACTTGGGTTTTTATTTAAAGATATAGAAAAGAAAAATAGTTGTCTCCTTTTGTCGAGTATTTTACACGTGGTGGAAGAGGGAACTTTGCATCATGACGTATAGATTTTTATTTACATAAGCATGTTCTTGAGCATCGATGAAGTTGCATTTTTTTCCTATTGCAAAAATTGGAGTTAATCATGGTTAATATTTAAAACTCTACTGCTCATCTCGTTGTGGGCAAAGGGATGTGATCTTGCTCAGGTCATACCCAATGCACAAAGTTTCCATTTGCGGGGTTTGGTAGAGGGAATTGGTAGGTAGCTTTGCCCCTAGTTTTTTTTTTTGGCTGATCCCCAGACTCAAACCCATGACATATTGCATTTGGTGAAAGGCACTTGACATCATAGCAAGCCTTGACCTCTTATTTAAAAAAAAAAAAAAGGTGATTCTGCATGTGCATTTTGCTATAAGTCTTTTTTATTTTTATTTTTTTATTTTATAATTTGGATGTTTTGTTGTAATTTGTAACCATAAGCCTTAATACCAGAACAGTTGATTCTAAAACCTCTCTCTCTCATACACACAAATTTTTTCATACGGATACACATGCAAGTGTGCAATGCTCATTCTTTCTTCATCACTCTTTTCAGAAATGTTTAGAGTTTAATAATTATGGTGTTTGTTTACATGTAATGTGATTTGATGTTTTTCATCTGCAGCAAGATGCTAGTTCCCGTAATAAGAAAAAGCGGGGCCCTTCTTCTGAAGAAAAGAAAGCAAAGAAAAAGGTGTTATTTAATGTCTCTTTTTTTTCCTCTATTGCTTTAATGCATTTTGTGTGTTCTTTTGTGAAACTAATTGATTGCTCATTGTTGCAAATAAAATGTAGACTGTATCAACTTAGTGTTCCTCCACAGTGTTCAACAAGATTAATTTACACATTTTCTTTAATACGAAGTTTACTATGTACATTGAGAATATAATTTGGTCTGCTTTTAAATTTTTGATCAATTTTTTTATGAAAATTGTATTATGCAGCAAAAAGATCGAAAGAGACGAGCAGAAAAGAACAGAGCACTTGGTGTTAAAAGGTTGAAAATTCATCCAGTAGCGACACCAAAAAAAATAACATATTGTCACCATTATCTCAAGGGACGGTGCCAACAGGTTGTACAGTGTTCTCTATCATATTTTTCTTGTTCAATCTCTATATTGAGTAGTAAACTTCTCTGAAGTTTTTCATTATCCTTGCAATGCAGCAAATGCCAAAGCTGCATTCTGATGTTTAAACCATAGTCACTTAGAAATTTGTTTTTTATCAGTTACTTGGGTCTGCAATTGCAAGAATCATCTGTAACGTGTGTGGATGAGCAGAAACTGCTTATATGTTGACACAGGATAACCAGAACTTTGCAACAATAAAATTAAACAATAGGAAATAAAAGGATAGAAACCTAGGAGTCAACATCTAGGCTTGTTTGGAGTCACTACGAAGCGAAGGGAAAACCACTAGGAGTTTGCACCCCAGGTTTGGCTAGAGTTGGCACCAAACCAAAAAAACCAAAAGGAAACTTCCGCTCATCAAAATCATTTCTAAATCATCTTCAAAAAGGAGTACAATAGTTTTTTATATAGGAAAAGTAAACGCTGGTTTTAATTGACGTAGGAATCCCTAATTACCTTATTGCAAAAATAATGTTGCTTCCAAATATTAAAATACTAATAGCTTAATAAACTACTAGGACCTAAAACATAAAAATACAACTGACTTGTAAATTTTTTTCTTTTTTTGATAACTAATAAACTTCATTGATAGAAAATTAATATGAAAGGGCCAAAGCACACTGGACATGTAAGGTAGGTATGAGAACAAAACAGAACTAAGAATTATAAAGACTACATCTATCAAGCAAATCAGACAAGGAATTAAAATGGATTTCTATGTTATGATCCTAGTGTCCCACTTGGATTAAATATAACCTTAACTATGTGTTTATAAGCTCTTGGGCACCCTTACTTTGCAAGCCGGATTTCAAGGGTGAGTTTTACCCATGGGTTTGTAAGATTTGGTATCAGAGCCAACTATCACTCCTGAGTAATGGGTGTAGCTCATTGAGTATGGGATCAAATGAGTTGCAACTTTGTGGTCGGATCTTAGAGGGGGCGACTTAGAGGCTAGATTAAAATTACTGATAGGTGAGTGGAGCCTCCAAAAAGAGAAATGGCTACCATAGGGTCAGTGTCGCTAGAGTGAGCCGTCGTGAATGTCGGCTGTGGAGCGTGGTGGTATGTTATGATGCTAGTGTCCCATATGGATTAAATATAAGTTTAACTATTTGTTTGTAAGCTCTTAGTCTCCCTCCCCTTGCAAGCTGGTTTTCAAGGGTGAGTTCTACCCATGGGTTTGTAACATTTTAAGGAAGTGTATGAAAGTTGATTATTTTATAAATCTAGTATTCTTATAGGATTGGTTTCATTGAATCATGTACTTGTCATTTCTTTTGGCAATAACAACACGCTATCTTGCCAAAAAAAACGAGATTTTGTCCATCTCTTTCTGTTCCAGATCAAATTCAAATTCTTGCCCGGGGAGATGATGATTTTGCTAGTTTCCATGCTTTAAATTCTGGCCTGCCTTTTGTTTCTGCCTCTCCAGTTTTGCTTTTGTTTCAATGCAAGCAAGAGGCTAGTTATTTACAAGGTCATAAGGAAGTGTAATTCTCTGGCTGCTGAACTCTTGGCTAGCAAGGAAATCTTGTTGCTTTTTGGGTCATTTAAATCTAATATTGAACCTTCTGCGCTTTCTTTCTTTTTTTTCTTTTGTGTATTTTTTTTTTTTTTGGGGCATATAAAGTTATTGTATTTCTTTGGTAATAGATGATCTACTGCCTATGGATTTTCTTACTTTAGCCATATAACTGATACAATCATTTATCCTTCTTGTTTCACAGGGTGACGAGTGCAAATTTTCACACGATACAGTACCTTTGACAAAATCCATGGTATATTCTTTTGACTTATGCTTTCTTGAGATGCTCATAGCTGCATCCTACCTCAGTAAATTGTTTCATGAAGTGTTTGCTGATTACTCTAGGCTGAGTAGCTATGGTTGTAATCGAAGCATTTAATTAGCGGTTTGGTATTGCTAATTACCATTGGCTAAGCATCTGCTATTTCATTCTAGCTCAATGGTCCAATTGTGAATGTGTAGTAAAAAGCAAATATGTGCTACTTTAGTAACATCTCTTGAAGGCTTGACAGATCCTTTCTTTTCCATTCTGTTATTGCAGCCCTGCTGTCATTTTGCACGTCACTCATGCATAAAAGGGGATGACTGTCCGTATGATCATCAGCTTTCCAAGTATCCCTGCGACAAATTTGTGAAAGGTTTCTGTAGCAGAGGTGATGATTGTATGTTTTCACACAAGGTGCCTTCTTCTCCTTTGCTATGTCTTTTGAGGTCTTTTAATATTTTGAAATAGAGTAGCATTTTTATTCATGAATTCAGTACAGTATATTAAATGTGTATTAAATACTATTTTTTCCCCAAGCAAACAGAACAAATAAGTAAATAGGCAATGAAATATTTTCCCCAATTATTCGGATTCTTTTTGATAAGTTTAAGATTAATGCTTAAGAAGTTGTGTGACTTTTCTATTGGTTACTGTCGTCTCAGATACCAACAAAGGAAGATTCTGCAGCTGCTTCAAATGATTGCAAACCTGAAATGAAGTCTCCATCCTTCCCAGGTAATACAAATATTAGTAAGCAACTGAATGTCACAGGCAGTTCGTTGAAGAATGTTGTTGTCTTGCCTGCTTCCATGGGAGCACATTGTCACGTGAATGAGAAGACTCTAGTGAAACCACCTGCGCTTGCACCCCAAGGAATTAGCGTTTTCACTGCTGGGAAATCTTCAGTGGTTAATTCAAGCATGCTTAAGCAAGGAAGCTCCTCTCCAAGTAGGAATGGAGGAGCTAAAGTTGGGGGTAAGGCAGTTCCAAGTGCGTCAGACACACTTCAAAATACGAATGTGATTCCAACAAGAACTTCACCATCTGTGGTACCCAAGGGAATAAATTTTCTCTCATTTGGCAAAGCTCCTTTGGGCAATTCTATTAGTAAACAAGTGGCTAGCTTGCATTCAAACAGGGACAGTGGTACCAAACTTACAATGTTAGACCATTTAAATGTGCAGAAACACGATAGTTTATCCCCAAATAATGATGTTAGCATCAAAATTGGCAACCAGGCAAGCCAAAGTGCATCAAAGACAATTCAAAACTTGAATGAGATGGTAAAGAAAACTCAACCTCTGACTACACCACCGGGAATGAACTTTCTATCTTTTGGAAAAGCCTCAGTAGATGATTCTAGTAGTAAGATGAAGGCCAGCTTTCCCTTCAGTTGCAGTACAGGTATTGATAGAGCTATTCTACAGGGACAAACTGCACCTGATAAATCTCAGAACACAAGTGCAATCTCATCAAGGCTGCCTGCTTCTCCACTTGCTTCAGGTCAATCTTCAGACAACTCAGCATCTGTGAATTATAAAGATGCATCAAAATCAACTCAGAAAGCACTATCAGTGATGCTATCTGCAGCAAAGTATGGATCAGAAATGCGACTGAATCGGTCCGTTGGTGCTCTCGGTGTCAGTGCTGAGATTGGTAAGGCAAATACTAGAAATAAAATTAGAAGTTCCCAGAATGATTTGGCAAAAGCTTCAAAACTTTTGGACTTCTTGTCTAGTGGCACTATTAAGACCAAGCAGTGAAGAGTAAAGACGGTAGGCCAAGTGCTGAACAAAGAATATATGTACATAATGGAGATGAGTGGCATGAAAGTTTCCATGTAGGCAAACTGTAAGTTGGGACTGAGGCTGTGGTGTCTGATCAGTTGGAGTAACACACAGCAGTATCAAGGTTTTCCTTTTAAAGGTGTTATGGCTTCTCTTTTGTACTTCAGTGGTACAATGTTGTATCTTTCAGCTTCTTTTCAGAAGCTGTAAATCAGGTGGAATTTGCATTTCTATCAATGTTTTTATTGCTATTGATTGCTGACATTAAACAGGGAAAAAGACTAACTATATGTTTTTTTTTTTTGGATTCCAATTGTAGATGGAATATGATTGCATGAGATCTTTGCTTTGAAAGGGACTTCAGATTGGCTTTATTCTTGTATGTTCTATAAACTGGTTCTATCGAAAAGCCAATCATATGTGACTAGCATCTTAAAGTTGAGTTCAAGGTAATTGATCTAGTTATCTTCTTTCAGTTGTAACCTTTCTAGTCATTATGACATCGTCTAGCAATTCTAACTTTTTTACTGCCATATTGATACAGAGTATTGTAGCAATGGTTTTATGGAAATTACTCACTTTTACCTTAAGATCGATTCTCAAGTGTTTGCTGCTTGCCAACTCTTGATGGGATATTGATAATCAATCTACCTTTTAGATGCCTGTTCCTTGCAAGTTCCCCTTCTCTCATTCGGGTGGACCCTTTGCGGTTGCTTATTCAGGTTGCTTTTTCGAATGCACTTGTCTGCTCTTCCCAATATTATAGGTGTATGTTAGATCAATAGAAAATCCCAGTCAATCTCTCACTTATGCTGTCAAATTGAAGATCCAATGCTCAAATTTACAGACAGTAAATTTTGAAATGGGAATGTCTCAATGCTACAGGAAAGATCTATATATGATTTTAGTGCTCAACCATGCTGGGTAAAATATCCATATCATTGTATCAGATGATAGAAAGATGGAAAACCAGTCTAGTTTCCCAAAGCAGTCTCCTTTAGAGATTCAAAAATTCAAAAAAAAAAAAAAACTTCATTTTAAAGCATAATAAAACTTTTGGGGGGAATATTCATCTTCTTTGGTCTATGAACATGATTTTTGGCAGGTTACTTGTGTCATGCATTTCCTATCACCAAACAGAAAGCCCAAAATAATAGACGTGCATCACTTCACGAGTGTCTTCAAAGAAAACTGTTGCATACTAGTAATCCAAGTAACCTTGGATCTGATGAAGACTAGAAAAAGCCCCCCATCTTAATGTTGTCTCCAACTTGGGTAACAGAGTTCGCTATGATTTGTACCATATAGTCTGTAGTGCTGAGAGTTGAATTATATGTCATTCAGGCTTTTTGATGCTTGCAATTCATGTGAGCCAATATCTATCTATATATTTACGGAATATACAATGAAGGAGCATTTGCCATTTGCTTTCCTTTATGATAAAAGGCATTAAATTGGGTTAAAATGTTAAAAGAGTGTGGGTCTGTGTGGTGTTCCTTGGCTTTAATCTGGGCATAGTGGAGGCCCTTCTTGCCCTTGGGGCTGACATTTTTCAGCATTTGTGTGCTCCTGTTTGCAATGCAGTGAAGAGCTGTGTTAATTACCTAAAACATGAAGTTAAATGAAAAAGAATAATTTAGCAACAAAAGCTAAAAATAAGAAAAAGCAACATCAACATAACGTTGCTTTATTCTTGAAAAATTTTCGGCTACATTCAAATTTGTTTGAAATGTGGGACTGGTAAGTTTTTGATAATTTCCTTTCAACACTTTCAATTTAGTTCTAAGATCTGTGATTTTCCTTTCCTATTAACCTAACACCCCATTTTTGCAGTAATCATTGTTACTCCAGCGGGCCCATATATAAAAAGGCACTTGAGTAGTAGTCTATCATTATGGAGTAGTAGTTTATGTTTAGCCTTATTTTTATCTCCAAATTAAAAAAAAAAAGATCTTTACAAAGTTTAGAGACCAAAATAGTATTTTACTCAAAAAATTATCACGCGCAACGCGTGGGTTTGTGACTAGTATATATAAAAGTAGAGACAATGAGGTTGTGCCATGTAGTGCATTCTTTGAGATTCTCCTACTTCAATAAAGTTTGCATTTATATCAAAGTATTATTTCATTAAATTAGCTAATAGAGTAAATGCATCTATAGTTGTGCATTAATTATTTTATATTAAATGAATTGATATGATAAACTTTATATAAGAAATAATTTTTAGTTGGAATAATAATAATAAATTTAGAATATGACATTCTCCCTCATAAAAAAATTAAATATTTGTGATATCACTAAAATTAATCTTAACCATTTAAATTTCCTAACTCCTTATGTAATTAGAAAGATTACTAATAGATCAAATATGTTTATTTTGTTATATTAATTATTTTAATCATAATGAAATTTTAATATCATTTTTCTAAGATTTATATGAGAAGCAATTGATTTTTTTTTTTTTTTAATGAGAGAAAAAATTCATTTGAAATATGGTATTCTTGCTCAAATTTAGTTATTTTTGCAATAATTGAAACAATGTCTAACAAAAAGGAAAAAAAATTAGTATAAAAAAAATAATTGAAGGATATTTACATTTTTTTTGGCAGGCGTGAAACATGTCTTATCTATATTAGCCACCATAGCATGCAATTTTCAATTTTTAAACACACACGCACATATATATAGTAAGTATGGCCAAATCACTACACTACATTTATTGTCTTTCTAATTTGTCTCTTTCTATTTTGTCTATAAAATAACTAAAGATTACAATTTTTTACAAGAAAATTTATTGAATTTTTATTTTTATTTTTATACATTGATAGTTGAGGGTGGGGATTTGAACTCTCATGCCTATGTTGGAAATACTATGAGGTGTCAATCAATTAAGTTACAAGATTCTTAGCAAAAATTATTGAAATATTGGGAGAAAAAAAAACTAATAATAAGTTGTACTGCATATCGTGCAGGAATTCAGCTAATAAAAATAAGAATAATGAACAAATCACGTAGACGAAAAACCAAACTGGATATATCTCCTTTGTTCAAAGCTTAAACAAAAATTTCCCTTTAATCTTGAGTTGTGATGGAGAAATTGATCAATGACAACGCGTATCATGTTCATACGAGCGCACTTGGAGGCGGGATAAATTCATTCGAAAATAATATAAAAGAGCAACTATCGTATAACAGAATAATGGATAGAGGAAAAAAAAAGCAAAAAAAAAAAAAAAGAAAAAGCAAAAATGTCATCCAAAAACCCAAAAAAACGGTTATAGAAACTTTCTACTCCGATTCCGATTTAAAAACTTACTACTCTGATTCTGATTTGGTGCTCAATCTCAAGTATACTATTTCCCTACTGTTTAGAAATACGTTCAAGCTTGCATTTCCAATTTTGTATTGAAGAACTAATAAGAGATTAGGGTTAATTTAGCTAATTATGAATAGATAAAAGAACAATTTCTCTTTCCAATTTTCTGTTAATACAATTGTATTGAAGAACTAATAAGAAATTAAGCTAAATTTGGCTAATTATGAATAGATAAAAGAAAATTTTCTCCATGAATACATTGCTTTGCTTTCTTTGAAAAATCTTCTAAGGAACAACAATGAAGTGATTAAGAAATTTATTTATTATATTGTTGATGTGTAGCATTTTATCGGAAGAAATTATTGTCAAAATGATTAGGTGAGAAGTGAAGAATAGAGCGGAAAGTGGCAGCTACTGCAATACTATTCAAAACTGGGAAATTTGCTATTTCTGGGGCATTTAAGATTCTTTTCTAAAGAATACAAGTAGCTAAAATATTATATTGTAATGGTTTTTATTGTTTTCTATGTAATGCTTTCAATTATTGTGTTGTGGTTGTTTTGCTTTTGTAGTTGCAGTGTTGTGTTTTGGTGCTGAATTTCTTGTACATTTGATCCTCTTAAATGAAATTTGTTCATTCATTCATAAAATAAAAAAGTTTCGTGTTAGAAATGGTTCATTTGGACTGATATAGTTGCCCTATAACTTTAGGAAATGTTATAGTATGCATGAGTGGTCTTTTTATGATTAAATGTTTGTGATGAGTGGTCTATCCTTTTCCTCGTTTGTTGAATTTCTGGATATGTGCTCATTTTGCTGATATTTTTAGTTTGTCTAACTTGTAAATTCTTTCTTTGTAAATAATTTTAATCTTACCAATAAAAAATTATGAGATGGAGGGTGAGATGTGAGTTCAAAATCCATGGGGTGCATGTCTAATTTTACGTTATTTTGTTGCTGTATAATTTTTGTATGAAATTCTCAAATATTATTGTCTTATATCTTCAAATATGTAAAGTATCTCTCAATAGATTTTGTTTTTACCTTAATATTGTCCATTTAGACACCTTAATTATTATTATTATTATTCTTTATTTTAGATTTCATCATTATGCCAAAAAAGCAAGTGATACATATAGAAATATAGTAAGCATACTATAGCGAAACATTATGCTCACAATATTTCATAGTATATTGAGCATACTATACAATGAAATATAGTGAGAAGTTGCAGCAATCCATGCTGGGATTTATGGCAGTGGCTACACACAAAATCTACATCTCAATAGATTTTTTTTTTCTTTAATATTTTTTTTTTAGAATACTAAGTATTTTTAATACACACATACGAGAAGAAGGGAGAAAGTTTTAAAGAAACTAACAGTGGATAAGGGAGAGGGGGAGAAAGTTTTAAAGAAGGTCTTAATTATTATTATTAGTAGTAAGTTATCCGTGCGATGTACAAATAATTTTGTGATATTTTATGTAAGACGGTTTTAGCGAATATTGTACATATATTATAAAGAAAATAATAAACTAAATTAGAGTAAAGAAACATATACATCTTGAGATATTAAAAATTAGTTTAGTAGCAATTTTGTTTTATAAAAGTACACTTTTACCTCCTTAACAATATCATTGATTTTTTTAAGAGTAATTTTATAGTCACAAATTTTTCTACAGTATTTTTACAAATTATTAAGGTAATAAATTTTTATTGATTCGCATTTCTTTTTATTTTGTTTTGAAAACGGAATAAACTTTCATTTATTTAATTGTGAAAAGTCATAATACAGTGCTTCTAACACAGGTGGAGGATTGTCCTCCATCCAATACACGTCTTTGTGTATATTTTTTGCATATCTCGCTAGCCCATGCGCCACAGAATTTGTTGCTCTCCTAACGTAGCTGAACAACACTCTTCGAAAATTCCGTGCGAGCCATTTGATATCTTGGATTATATGGCCCAGCCATGAAAGGTCCGTCTCTGATGCAGCGAGCGATTTCATCACGCTGAGATTGTCCCCCTCCACCACCAAGTCTGTGAATCCTGCCTCGCATGCAAACTCCATCTCCCTTCTACAAGCTATTACTTCTGCCACCGCACTGTCAACAACAAGTGGACCTCGTGCTGACATTGCAGCCATGACCTCGCTGTTCTCATTCCGAATCATCGCCCCGATACCTGAGCAACTCAACTCGGAGAAGACCGCCGTGTCAAAGTTTACCTTGAAAGTAGAATCCGAAGGAGGGCGCCAAACAGAGTCACCTGGACAACTGACAGGAATTCGTAGCTGACCCTGTGCTTGATGGAATTCGTCCAAAAATTCTTCTGCCCGTTTGTTTAGCCACTTCGGGTCCTTCAGCTTACCACCAAAAACCACCGTGTTCCTTTGGTTCCAGATAATCCAAGATTGAATGACAAATAACTTGAACTCATTTGTGGAGAGTTTACCTAGCAACTCTTGAAATAAGTGGAGTACATCCTGCTGCCCTTGACCACATTTTTGTATTTTGATCATACTACCTGACCATACATCTTTTGCTACAGCACATTCCCACAAAGCATGGACCCCTGTTTCGGCCTCCCTTGAACAGAGCACACAAACGTCCTTCTCAATAATTTTCCTCCGCAACAGATTATCACGTGTGGGCAGTATATTGTGGCAAGCTCTCCACACAAATATTTTTATTTTGTTTGGCACATGAAGCTTCCATAGTTTAGGCCATACTTGACAACCGATCGGCCCAGAGGAACTTTCCAACCAATCCTCTATTTTTAAGACCTGTCTCGCCACATGATAGCCAGATTTTACAGAATATACTCCCTTTTTATTGTGCAACCAAACTATAGCATCTGGGACATGTCTGTGACTCAATGGTAAGTGCAATATAGCCTCTGCATCATCCTTGTGATAGTGTGCCAAAATAAAATCTCTTTTCCACCATTTCAGGTCCGGGTTAATAAGCTCAGAAACATGCCAGTCTCTTTCTATCTCGTTTGGAGGATGAACCACTCCATTTGTTGGATGGTTAGGGATCCACTTGTCAGATAACACCTTGATTTCAACTCCATCACCAACCCTCCAACAACACCCTTTGTTTAGAATCGGCTGTGCTGCCATGATACTCTTCCACACATAGGAACTGTTAGGTGAGTCCGAGGCTTCTAAAAACTGACATCGTGGGAAATATTTGGCCTTAAAGCACTGGTACATTAGTGAGTCATGTTCTTGTATAAATCTCTACCCCTGCTTTGCCAACATTGCTAAATTGAAGGATCGAAGGTCTCGAAAACCCATTCCCCCCATTTTCTTTGATTCAATGAGTTTGCTCTAACTCCTCCAATGAATTTTTCTTTCATTTCCCACGTGTCCCCACCAAAACCTAGCACACATTGCATTCAATTCCTCACATAGTCTTATGGGAAGTTGGAACACACCCATGGCGTATGTGGGGATAGATTGGGCCACTGCCTTTATTAGCACTTCCTTCCTTGCTCTAGATAGCATCTTACCCTTCCACCCTTGGAGCTTTTTCCAAACCCTATCTTTAATATAAGAGAAAGTGTGATATTTTGTTCGACCCACCAACGTTGGCAAACCCAAATAAGTATCAAAACGATCCACTTCCTTGACACCCAGTGCATCTTTTATCCAATCCTTCTGTTCCATAGGAGTATTGCCACAGAAGTACACTGATGATTTCTCCAGGTTGATACATTGCCCCGAAGCACTAGCATACAACTTTAAAATTTCTGTAACCTCTTTCACTTCTTGCTTGTTGGCCTGGCAAAACAAAAGTGAATCATCTGCAAATAAAAGGTTAGTAATTCGTGGGGCTCTTCTACACACAGATACTCCTTTAATCTGCCCCTCCAATTCTAATTTTTGTAGGAGTGAAGTAAAGCCCTCTGTACATAAGAGAAACAGATAAGGTGAGAGAGGTTCTCCTTGACGGAGTCCTCTAGATGGCAAAAAATTACCATAAGGTGTACCATTAATAAGGACCGAAAAATGAGTTGTAGTTACACAACCCATCACTCTATCCACCCAAGTCTCCGGAAAGACCAACTTCTCCATTATAACACGTAAGAAATTTCATTCAACTCGGTCATACGCCTTACTGATATCTAGTTTAAGTGTCATGGACCCCTTCTTTCCCTTTTTTCTCCCATGCATTGTGTGTAGAGTTTCATAAGCTACTAAGACATTATCAGTGATGAGGCGGCCTGGTACAAATGCACTTTGGGTTTGGGAAATAATATCAGGAAGAATTTGCTTCAATCTATTGGCTAACACCTTAGAGATAATTTTGTAAATAACATTACACAAGCTAATGGGTCTAAAATCAGAAATTTTTTTGGGAGATTTTATTTTGGGTATTAAAACAATATGAGTATAATTTATTTCAGGCACCATTTGACCACAATTTAAATAATCCAAAACAGCATTTACCACCGCACCACCCACAATATGCCAAAATTTTTTGGTAAAATAAAGCATTCATACCATCAGGTTCAGGCGCTTTTGTTGGTCCCATATGAAATAAAGCTGTTTTGACTTCTTCCGCACTGAATTCTTGTGATAAGATTTGCTGCATATTTGTAGTTGCCTTTGGAGTTACAGCATCTAAGCATTCATCCATCCTATCACATGCTCCTGCCTAAAATAAATTCTCAAAGTATTCCATAGCCACCTTAGCAATATCCTCTTCCTCCTCCACCTACACCTCTTCTGAATTTTTGATACCTATGATCCAATTTCGCCTTCGTCGTTGAGAAGCTTTTGAGTGGAAAAATTTCGTGTTTTTGTCTCCATGTTTCATCCAATTGATCCGCGATCTTTGAGCCCAATACACCTCCTGTTTAAGAAGCAAGGCGTCAAGTTGCTTGCTGGTCTCCAAGTATTCATCTTTGTTCTCCTCATCAAGTGCCTTCGAGTTCAATAGTTCAATACGTTTTTGGAGCCTTTTTATTTCCTCCACCTCTGGATGAGTATGTGGAGCTCCCCAAGTTTGTAAATCCATAGCACAACTCACTATCTTCTGTCTAGCCAACTCCAAACTCGTAGCCCCTACACCATCTTTGCTCCAAGCATTTTTAATCACCTCATCACACCCCTCTGCCAACAGCCACGCTTTTTCGAACTTGAATCCCTTTTGACCTTTGTACCATTTTTTTGAACTTTGAATATGCAGCAAGATGGGTAGATGATCCGAGGCATGAGTTGACAGGTGGTAGACTGTGCTCAGTGGAAACTTCGCCCTCCAATCAGCAGTAGCCGTGGCCCTATCTAAACGCACTCTTGTATTTGCAACACCAGGCCGTTTATTGTTCCAAGCATATTCATATCCCCTGAAACCCACATCCTCAAGATGGCAGTGCTTTAGCGCCTCACGGAAAGCATTCATTTGGCTACCTTGGACAGGTCTCTTGCTTAGTTTCTCCGTCGAGTTTAGCGCCGCATTGTAGTCACCAATACACACCCATAGTCCATCCACAAATGTGCGAATATGTCTAAGCAAACTCCATGACTTAGCCTTCTGAGCTGCTTCTGGCCACCCATAAAACCCGGTTATGAACCATACCGAGCCATTCTCTTCCACTACTTTGGCCAATATATGGTTGGCCGTATAGTTAACAACATCCAGTTTAATACAATCCTTCCAAAGTAATGGTAACCCACCACCTGTGTTCGGATACTTCACCACAAAACTGTTCTGAAACAGTAAATCACCACACCATTCCTTTAAACCCTCCTTGTTTAGTCTAGTTTCCATTAAAAAACAAATCATGGGTCCTTGGTCCCTCAGAATACTGCGAAGGTTTCGAACTGTCCAATGGTTCCTAAGCCCTTGGCAGTTCCAGCTTAATATCTTCATTGTTCCCGGCAAGGGCGGTAATCCACCCTCGCCGATATTTCCTTAGAGTTTTCATTTCGTGCTTCTGCCTTGCCCCTCTTACCAGGTTGTGCCTCATCGTCTTTGTTACTGTCTTCATCCAACATCTGCGTAGCCACCCTTTTCCCCAGGGCACTTATTTTTTCACTGGCCTCTGTTTCCTTCAGCCCACAATCCATACGGCGTAATCTCACCCAAGTGGGCTTGGCCTTTGGTTAATAGGCCTAGTTTGCATGGGAACGTCCCTTTGGTCAACTTGTTGCACCTCCAGCATGGCATCCATATTTGAATTTATGTTTATGTTACTCTCTTCAATGCCATTCACTCTGCCACTTTCCTTATTCAACTTCTCAACAGCAATAATTGTGGGATTTTGTAACGCCTCATCTCCGTGATTCTCGCTGTTTTCGTTTTCGACTCTCTCCCTCTCCGTAGGGTTTCTTACTTTGCTTCCCATCGCCGCCACTATCTCGATTTGAACCAGTGACGTTTGCCTCTTGTCATTATCACCCCTGTTTTCTTCCTCCCGGTCTGGCTCATTACTGCGTTCCGTCTTTCATTTTGGCGGTGAACGATATCGGCCCCCTGTAGCTTTAAGCCAATCTCCATATTGAAAATCCACGTCTCCACCACTCCTGGTCGCCAAAAAATGACTCGTGCAGTGGCACAAATCATGCCCGAGTAGCCCACAGAAATGGCAAAACATGGGTAGTCTCTCGTATTTATAAGTTATCTAAGAATGTTCCCCATTAGAACCTACTATGAATCCACATCGGCGTAATGGCTTTGATATCGGTAAAGCAACCTTGACTCTCATAAAATAATTAGCTTCATCTTGCTTCGGCCGTCGACGTTCTACCTCCACCACTTCACCCAAACGGCTTCTTACCTCGATGGCCACTCTAGTTGAGATCATGTTGAAAGGGGCGCCCCATATCTGGACCCAAAGAGAAGCTTGGTTGAGCCTAACATTATCTGCCTTCATACCCTTCCTCCATTTCGTGAGCAATAGCATTTGGTTGTCAAACTTCCAGGGCCCACCTTTGAGAATCCTTTCCAAGTCAAATTCAGTGTTAGATTTGAACTAGAAGAGATTTGAACCTACCTCTACAATCTGCACTCCATCGTCCAAGCCCCAATCTTTCTTCAATGTAGTTTTTGCAGCCTTCTTGTTAAAAGGCTTGCATGTTAGTAACTTACCAATCAAACTTAGCGAGCAACTCTCAATCTCCTCTCTTCTGCCTTCATCAGCTATCTGTATAGTTTCTTCTTCATTCACCGTTAACTTCATTTTTTCTAATCCAGCCGCAACATCCTCAGCCATTGTCACCAACACTCTTAAGTAGGACAAGAGAAAAGGGACCTTAAGAGAAAAAAGAAAAACAAATACCTTAGGCCTAGCCTAAGGAGGGATAGACTTGTAAGGACAAGAGAAAACGCTCCCACAGAGAGGAGAAAAAAAGTTGTACCTTTTTTTGCACTTTATTGGTTCGCATTTGGTCCACCACTTACATTATTTTTTTACTTATCAATAACCACTTTTTACATCAGCAATTTGTAAAAAAGTTTATAACTCTAGAATTTTCCTCATTTTAGAGACCATAAAAAAAAATTTATAGATCTAAAATCTAAAATAAAATATACAAGCCTAAAAAAATTAGTCCAACAACAAAAATTACTAATAGTGAAACCAAAAAAAATTTAAGCCTAATCAACCAATTTTACCCAAAACAAATAACTTGACTCTTAAAAAAAATTTTAAACAAAATAATTTTATTCTTACCCGGCAGCACACACATCAAAGACACACCAAAAAAAAAAAAAATAGTGACTAAGTAGCAATAGAGTTGCAGACCAAAGTTACTGCACACAACCAGCAGCAAAGTCGCCTCCCTAACTCTAAGTTTTGTTTCCATCCCTATAATGCAAGTGACGACCAAGACGTGCCATATGATTAGCAAACCAAAAAGTGAAAGGCATAACTTTGAGTCCACTCTTCTTTAGAATTGAATAATCTCCTTGAAATGAAATGCTAGTATAGGAAGGGGGTTTCTCTTGTTCATCAAATAAGCAATGGCATCTTCACAGTCCTCAACGGTAAGTTAGTTTTTTTTTTGGTTAAATAATGAAAAAGGTTTAGGGATCAAACCACACTAAGGGTAGCAAGAATAATGCTGAATGATTTCTTTAAATGCCTTACAAATGCTTTTCTTCTCAGATTTTTCATTTTCTTCCCTACGCCTTACGATGCTTTTCTTCTCGATGAATTTTTTTTTTTAATATATACATCTTATGTGAAAACGGTGAGTAGATATTGAAACTTAATGGGCAAAATGAAAATGCGCAACTGTTCGGTATTTTTAAATATATATGTTGCATAAATTTATATAGGCACGTAGTGTAATAAGGAGTGGTAAGCAAAAAGTCAAATGTTTCACTTTTATATTATATATAGATTGATTATTATTATTATTCTTTATTTCAAGTTTCATCATTATGCCAAAAAAAGCAAGCGATACATATAGAAATATAGTAAGCATGCTGTGGGGTATAGGAACTTAAATAAGGTAATTATGCCATGTGTCATACCCATGGCCAAGGGGGCCATTATCGTGCTGAGGAGGTCACATCCTCAAATAGTAAGGCCACATCAGTGGCACATTACCAGATGAGGTCATACTGTAGAGAAAGAGTTTTGGAGAAGGTAGCCCTGACATGATTGAAGGAATGGTGGCTGCCACCACATTTAATGCGTCCCACCAAACCTTCTAGCTGCATTTATGTGGAGAAGACTCTTGAATAGTACTGCCTTAGCTGCCGCAACTCACAAGGGGTTTGAGAAGGTGTTTGATGGGACAAACACTTAAGTAGTGGCATGGACAATCAACAAATGGAGGGCCAAGATCATATAAAGGGAGCTATATAATGCAAGAGACCCTCCAGGGAGAGGGGATCGGAAAATCTGTAGAGAAAACACTGTAGCAACAAGAACTGAAATTATATCCAAATATAAAAGAACTATATTCAAGAACCACTCTCCTCGGACTTTGCCGAGGAAAGATTTCTTTGCATAGAGCTTGTCTTTCTTGTCTTTCTTCACTTTCTTATTATCTTTAATCCACTGAGTGTGTTGCTTGATCCATTGAAACCTAGATTTTAAGCCCACTCTCTACAAATTCATTGTTTTGGACTCTTTGGGCCTGAATCTTTCTACCTTTTGGGCTCAAGAACCAAAACGCCACCCTTACACATGCTATAACAATACATTATGCTTACTATATTTCATAGTATAGTAAGCATACTATACTATGAAATATAGTGAGAAGTTGCAGCAATCCATGCAGGGAATATGGTAGCTAGTGGCTACACACACAAAAATAAAGCACAATTTGTCGTCGTGGCAGACTATGATATTGGACTTTCTTGACTGTTGAAGAAAATGACTCCACATGCTGATATGTGCAGTTTATTTATTTTTTTTTTTTTTAGTATACAATATTAAAATTCAAGCTTCAAGTATATCAAAAATTAAATGCATCAATAGACAAACATCAAGAGTTCAAATATAGCACCTGCAACAATCTAGCATTGTGATTCCACCACTATGCACGTATAGAAACTAATATATAAGACTAAAATGTACTATTGCATTAAAGACTTTCATCATTTGCATATAATTAATCTTAACTAGTAGCTACTCAAACATACACAAAATCTATCATGTTTGAGTAATTTCATTAGTTACAAAAGTTTTCTAAAATGACAGTTATAATTAGTGTTTGGCTTTGCAATCACTTCCAAATTTTCAGCTATGCTATCTAAAAAATTGTCAAGTCAAATATACTATCTAAGATGTTCCTCTACTATGCAATAATGTTCAAAATGCTGTCCAAAAAACTGTCCAAAAATGATCTCCATTAGCTGTGCAGTATATTGTCCAAAATACTATCCAAAAGAGTTTTTCTTCATACTTCATAATTTTTTAACAAGGCCCTAAAAAAGAAGAGAACAATATTAGGAGAAAAGAAAATAAACAAAAGCACATACTAAAGTTCCTCCCTCCCTCTAACATAAAAAGTTTAAGGTTATAGAATGTACTTAATTCAAGTGTGACATTGAGGTACTTTCTTGAAACATTCTTGTAGAGCTAAACATGGGATAAGCAACAAACATTTTTGGGAGAAAGAATGATGTATGAACATCTTCTTAAAAAAAGATGAAAATAGTAACAATTGAAATATTAGTTTTGTACTTACCAAGTACCAAAGAAATAGATTCTGAAACTTGTGAAGTAGTTGCATCTTTTACTTAGCTTATGTTCCTTATTTTCAAATGATTTTCTTGAAGCATTGTTGTAGAGTTGACCACAGGATTAGCAATAGACATCTTCGGGGGAAAAAATGATGATTGAATATTTTCTTTAAAAAAAGAAAAAGAAAAAGAGAGGAAATAAGAACACAAAGTTAAACTCAACAAGCAAAAAATAAGAAAAAGAAAGCTTGAGTACTAGTTTTGTACTTACCATATACCATAGAAATAGCTTTTAGAACTTTTGATGTGGTTGAATTTTTTGCTTTCTTTTTTCTTTGCTTCCTTTCCAGTTGATTTTTTATTCTAAAATTGGTTATCCTTTTCTTTCTCATATGTGGCGGATCAAGGATTGTTCTCTCACCATCTAAGCAAGGTTCCACATCATCATCATGTATGGAATCTTGAGGACATTTTTTACCAACATCTTCCACCTATTTATATCCACTGAACTCTTTTCAAGCATGCATGATACCTTTCTTAGACAATACATTGCTAATTTGGTCCCATTATCGGTCAATGCAACCTTATCACAACATTTATACCACAAAAGACTTAAGTTGCTCATACGCAATACATGAGTCGATTCCTCATTTAATTTAAATGAATCAACAGAGCAACACAACCTTTTCTTGTCATCTTTTGTCCATCTACTTGATATATATTTGTCGGGTATATTATTCACATTGTTCACAAGAAACACTCTTAAAGCATGGCAACATAACAACCCCAAAGTCTCAAATAATTTGCAATCACAACAAATATTTAATTCAACCCAGTTAAAATGCACAATATGAACCCTTCTACTCTCCCCACTACTTAGTGAATATGTAAAGTTATCATCACAATGATTAGTCTCAATACAACTCAATCTCATACCTAAATTGAACTCTTCTTCAAACATTTCAAACAAAGCAAGAGTATAAACTTTAGCAGCATGACTTAAAATGCCCCCATGCTTATGAACTTTCCCAGGTGCATCATTCTTGCAACGAAAATCTTCATTTATTTCATCTTGTCGCATTTGTGCTGCCTTTTCCTCAAAAAATTTAATAACTTCAATAAGCAGCATAGATGTTTTCATAATTTGATGAAAAACACGATTTGTACTCTCACTTCTTTGGGTAGACTTCATTTTTGCGGAAAAGAAATCTAGATTGAAAGTTGTTCACCACTTTTCTCAAATTTGGTATAACCTATCAAGCCATGCATTATCTTTTAAATTATACTTCTCAATCATTTCGCTCCAAGTTGACTCAAACTCCATTTCATTTGAACACCCACCATATAAGCAATGATTAAATATTTGATTGAAATCTTGAATACCATAGATTCCAACAAGATTTTTTTGAGCATATTAATAGCATTTGCCATTGCTTGGTCTTGATTTGTAAAAATAGATTTTGGTTGTCGATCACCCATTACAGTAAAAAAAAGTCTCAAATAATCAAATAAATAACTGAGTTGTCTCATCTGTTAATGCACAACCAAATAAAACATTGTTCCAATTATGATGGTTAATTCCCACAAATGGTGCACAAATTAAGTTGTATTTATTGATTCGATAAATAGTGTCAAATATAGCAACATCCCCAAAAGATCAGTCATAATCTAATTTTGATCTACCATCTCTCCAAGAGAAATTTGCAATTCTATTATCTTGGTTTACTTGCACCGAATTAAAAAAAATTGAATTTTCATTCTGTTTATCTTTGAAATGATTAATAATATTTTGCCTATCACCAGCTTCCATAATTTCTTTTCTTTTTGTTTGCACAAAATTATGACAATCTAGCCTAGAGAACCCAACATTATTTGCACCACCAAGTTCTTTTGATAAAAATGAATAAGACTTTGTTGCTTTTATACCCGAACTAACCATTATGCTAATTATATTCCCATGAGTAGGTAGCACCTTCTTTCCCGATCTCAAGTTACATCTTTCTTTTGGAGTTGCAAATTCATGATTATGTGTGTCATTAAAGTGTGAAACACTCAAAATATAAATTTTTACATCAAACCGGATCCTAGCATGGCAACTCGTTCTTACATCTAAATTATGAAACTTTTTAGCATTAGAAGGTTCTTCAAACTCTTTATAACCTTGTTTTGAACACACAAATTCTTGTTTCCTAATAACACCATTATACTCTCGTTTAATCGCTTTTCGTATGCTAAAACCCATTTTTAAAGCATACTCATTATAAAGGTTATATGCTTCTTCTTCAGACCTCACTTGCATTCCAATTTTAATTTTATAACATTCACTCAAAGTTATATTTTCAAAATTTTCCCTTTTATCATTGTCCCCAACAACAATAAAAGCATTTTTTGAAAAGTCCATGACTTGTTGAACCTAATCATAAAAAAAAGATATATTGAATGAACATCATGAAAATATGACTATATATATATATATAACATACATACATATAACATAAATTACCACAAAGTCATAAAAAAGAATTGCTGCCAGCCACCCGCTGGTCCTTAGCCACACACACACACACACACACACTCAAGTTGGCTTTACACAAATTATCAAAATATCATAATTTTCCATAATAACTCAACCAAAGACCTTTTTTTTTTTTTTTTTTTTTTTTGAGATAATATAGACAGAAGACACAAGGAATGGGGAATAAGAGAGTTGAAAGACAAGACTTACAACACTAGCACTTACAAAAGGGCTTAACCTTTGTAAGTACTAGCGAGACTTATAAACCGAAGACTCACTTACTAACTGACCAATTTGGTACTTTAATTAGACCACTTACTTTTTTTTGAGATAATATAGACAGAAGACACAGGAAATGAGGAAGGAGGGAGTGTGAAGACAAGATTTACAACACTAGCACTTACAAAAGGGCCTAACCTTTGTAAGTACTAGTGAGGCTTATAAACCGAAGATTCACTCACTAACTGACCGATGTGGTACTTTAGACCACTTATCTTCTTTTTTTTTGAGATAATGACAAAAAGATAGATTGTATACCTCAGAGGACACTCTTAGGAAGAAACTATTTATTAAAATCAATTCTTTCAGCAAAACCAATGGAACAAAGGCATCACATCCATCCCTGCACCATGAAAAAAAAATTATTACAAGGAATGAAACAAACTGTGAAAATATATTTTAGAATATATTTTCTTGTCTATCAAGTTTTATAGAGCCCTTAAATAGGTCCCTAAGTCTATAAACGTTTTTTTTTTTTTTTTTTTTTTTCAGAGTTTATTATCAATAAAAATTTAGAATTTTGTCTATTGTTTTTTCTGGTGGATTCCGGACCTATAACCTTGTAGATTTAAGGAACCCCTTGCGTATTCGAGGTTTACTACCAGAAACTAATAGTTTAGTTTCTGTTCCATCAAAGAGAGTATTGTATGTGTTTTCTTCAAGCTTCCGCGACATCACTCATGCAATTGTTTTTTGTTAGCAATGCCAAATTTCTTCAATGATCTTAGTTACAGTTGCAAATTGATTCTTCTTCTAAATGTCCATTCGATTTTCATAATTTGTAACCTTGAATTAAACAATACACATGAATGGTTTGGAAAATTGAGAATTGTTAGCTTGAGATTTCACTTTTTATTTTCTAGCTTTTTCTTGATTGCTTGTTCTTTGTAATTGTGCTATGATTTTGATATACCAAAAAAGGGTTCCAATCAAGGAAGTTAATTCCGTACCGTACCGGCCAGTACGGCCGGAATTTTTCATGTTGGTGCTTGGACCGGTACAGAAACTGGGTTGATTCGTACAATTTTAAATACCGGTGTGTTTCGGCCATTTCAGCGGATTCCGGTGCTTTTTGGGCGGAATCTTTGTTCTGGACCGATACAAACTAAAATGGGTTTTCATAAAAAAAATTGCTACTTACAGTGCCTCTTCACCATTGTTGAACCTTCATCCACTAGTGAAATATTGTTAGATCTTGAGGCTTGAGCTCGCTACCATCCCATAGTAGCTTCTTGAGTTTTCTTCTCTTCCTTGTTGTCACCCTCTTTCTTTTGGCATTACTAGTCTGGGTTTCTAAACAAAATGTTAGCATAGAAGCCCAGGAGGGACAGAGTTCAAGATGACTTCAACCTTTTTACACCTACCCACTTTTTGCTTCTTACTAAAAGATTTTTTTTTTTTAATTATTATTTAACAAAAGTTATTAAGTGGCGGACAAACCAATGTGGTTTATTTGCCACTCGTTTACAGTTTACTATTCTTTTCTTTTTGACCACTCAAAAGTCTTATTATGGTTTTTAAATTTTTATTTATTTATTGAGAAGTGAAATGGGCTAGGCATTAGCTTAAAATAATTTGAACAAAAGAGGTAAAAATTTGAAATGTAAATAGATATATTAATTTATATAGAATTTGTCACTTTAAAATTTTATATACATATATACATACATACATACATACATATATATATATATATATATATTAATGGTAATCCTGAAACGGTATATTTGTATTGATCAGTATCCGAAATATATAGTACCGCCGACCAAATCGGTACAACCTCCGATACAGTATTAACTTTCTTGGTTCCAATTTATTTCCATCACTTCTAATAAATTTTTTATCAATTTTCTTTTCCATTATTTTTTTACCAGTCTAAAGTTCTTTGGCTTTACTTTGGGTTTAGATGCTATTTATTATTAGTATTTTTTTAAAACTAGCATCCCGTACTTGAGATGTGACAGATTTCTCAATAATTGTAGACATTTGAATGGTTTCCTTACAATTTAAAATAATTCAAATAAATATTTCGTTAAACAAAGTTTACTATTCATTCCATTTCTTCTAATAAATTTTTTATCAATTTTATTTTCCAATAATTCTTTACCGGTCTAAACTTTTGTGGCTTTTCTTTGGTTTTTTATACTCTTTCTATTTTTTTTTTTTTAAGAAACTCAATTTGAGAGTTTGTCTATTTAATACGTGAGGGATTTCTCAATAATGGTGGACATCTTAAACAAAAATTTTGTTAATAAA
This sequence comes from Quercus ilex subsp. ballota, assembly GCA_032727855.1. Lineage (NCBI taxonomy): Eukaryota > Viridiplantae > Streptophyta > Magnoliopsida > Fagales > Fagaceae > Quercus > Quercus ilex. The sequence continues at coordinate 59,822,684 of CM064909.1, read as the reverse complement.
TTAGCCCGCGTGAGATATTGCTTAGCTTAAAAAAAATTTACTAGGTATAAAAGCTTTAGGCTTTTACAACTGAGCAAGATATCTTAAAGAAAAGAATAAAAGAAAAACAGTTCAAACTCTGAATATTTCTTTAACATTCTATTCGATATAATCCAAATTAAAATTTACTATTTGATTGAGATTTTTTAAAATGTCAGTTTTTATAATTACAAACCAACAAATTATGTCATTACAGGCTTATATTTGCATGCCTATATAGGCAACAATTAAATCCTAGATTAATTAAGCCATACCCAAAAAAAAAAAAAAAAAAAGTTTCCTTTAGAGCATCTCCAGCAAATTTATCAAATTTTTGTACTGTTTGGAGAATGAATAATGATTCTTACTTTTTATCTACCCACTTTTTCAAATATACTTTCCAACAGATTCTTTATCACATTCTCTATCTCATTTAAATATTATTTCTTCATTCATTATTTATTCTTTTTTTAACAACTACACATCTTCTAACATTTTTTTATTCAACACCTGATTATTATAATAGAAAAAAACATTTGAAAAATGAATAGTAGCCCATTAGATTTGATGAACTACTGTTCATGAGCAAAAAAAAATTTAGAGTTTAGAGAATCTATTAGAGACCATTTTTTTGGTCTCATTTTCTATTACAGAGAATATTTTGCCTTTAGCTATACCATTGGAGATGCTCTTAGAGTGGTTGTTCATTTTGAATCTCTCATGGGAAGTTTTCGTTTTTTTAGACGAGGGGTAGGTATGTTACAATCTCAATTGGTGAGATGTTTGGGTATACTGTTGTATATCTCATTTGCTTGAATTTACCATGTAATGCAATTATATGGCACTATAATGTCCATTCTTTCTTAGGTAAATTATACGCTGAATTATTATATGTATAAAAAAACTGAGTTTTTTATTTTTATTTTTTTTAATACGAAGTGAGAGAGTGAGATTTGAATCAGGGTTCTCTTTATAAAAAAGACCAATGTTACTAAACTATAAAACTCTTAACATACCCTCTAAATCTTCAGACAACTTAACATTTGTGAATTATAAAGATGTACCAAAATCAACTCAGAAAGTGCTATCATTGATGCTATCTGCAGCAAAGCATGAATCAGAAATGCGACTAAATTGGTCTGTTGGTGCTCTCGGTGTCAGTGCTGAGGTTGATAATTAAGGCAGATACTAGAAATATACGTAGAAGTTCTCAGAATGATTTGGCAAAAGCTTAAAATTTTTTGGGCTTCTTGTCTAGTGGGGCTAGTAAGTAGTAAGACCAAGCAGTGAAGAGTAAAGACGGTTGCCCGAGTGCTGAACAAAGAATATATGTACATAATGGAGATGAGTAGCATGAAAGTTTCCACGTAGGAAAACCCTAAGTTGGGACTGAGGCTGTGGTGTCTGATCAGTTGGAGTAACACACAGCAGTATCAAGGTTTTCCTTTTAAAGCTGTTATGGCTTCTCTTTTGTACTTCACATGTGAGTAGCATTTAAAGTTGAGCTCAAGGTAATTGATCTAGTTATCTTCTTTCAGTTGTAACCTTGCTAGTCATTATGACATCGTCTAGCAATTCTAACTTTTTTTTACTGCCATATTGATACAGAATATTGTAGCAATGGTTTTATGGAAATTCCCCACTTTTACCTTAAGATCAATTCTCAAGTGTTTGCTGCTTGCCAACTCTTGATGGGATATTGATAATCAATCTACCTTTTAGATGCCAGTTCCTTGCAAGTTCCTCTTCTCTCGTTCGTGTGGAGCCCTTTGCAGTTACTTATTCAGGTTGCTTTTTCGAATGCACTTGTCTGCTCTTCCCAATATTATATATGTATGTTAGATCAATAGAAAATCCTAGTTAATCTCTCACTTATGGTGTCAAATTGAAGATCCAAGGCTCAAATTTACAGACAGTAAATTCTGAAATAGGAATGTGTCAACGCTGCAGGAAAGATCTGTATATGATTTTAGTGCTCGATCATGCTGGGTAAAATATCCATATCATTGTATGAGATGATAGAAAGATAGAAAACCAGTCCAGTTTCATCAAAGCAGTCTCCTTTAGTGATTCAAAAATTCAAAAAAAAAAAAAAAAAAAACCTTCATTTTAAAGCATAATAATACTTTAGGTAGGAATACTTATCTTCTTTGGTCTGTGAACATGACTTTGGCAGGTTACTTCTGTGAAGCATTCCTATTATCACCAATAGAAAACCCAAAATAATAGACGTGCATCACTTCGCGAGAGTATCTTCAAAGAAAACTGTTGCATACTAATAATCCAAGTAACCTTGGATCTGATGAAGACTAGAAAAAGCCCCCCATCTTAATGTGTCTCCAACTTGGGTGACAAAGTTCACTATGATTTGTACCATATAGTCTGTAGTTGAGTTGAATTATACGTCATTCAGGATTTTTTATGCTTGCAATTCGTGTAAGCCAAAGCATTTGCCAATTGCTTTCAGTTATGATAAAAGGCACTAAATTGGGTTAAAAAGTTAAATGAATGTGGGGCTGTGTGGTGTTCCTGGGCTTTAATCTCGGCATACTGGAGGCCCTTCTTGTCCCTTGGGGCTGATCTTTTTGAGCATTTGTGTGCTCCTATTTGTAATGCAAAGAAGAACTGTATTCATTACCCAAAACATGAAGTTAAATGAAAAAGAAGAATTTAGCAACAAAAGTTAAAAAGAAAGAAGAAAAAGCAACATCAACATAACGTTGCTTTATTCGGCTACATTCAAATTTGTTTGAAATGTGGGACTGGTAACTTTTTGATCATTTCCTTTCAACACTTTGAATTTAGTTCTAAGATCTGTGATTTTCCTTTCATATTAGTCAAATGTAATTATATCGAGACAGTTATGCGGCCTATCCTCCCTTTTCTCCTTGAATTTAGCTTCACATTTGTCCAAACGATAAGGGAGAAAAACAAAGAACTTTGGCTTCACTTTAGTGACACCTATTTAAATAACCACATAAGATAAACCCTTGAACAGTATATATTGTACTACATTATTTCACCAAACATGGATGCCATTATTATATATTCTTATGCGTGTGAATCATAGTGACCATATTAACCTAACACACCCATTTTCGCGGTAATCGTTGTTACTCCAGCGGGCCCATATCTAGAAGGTCATGTGAGTCGTGACAGAGAAATAATAATGGGCATGATTATAGGCATAATGGTAGCTAGGTGTCCGGTCCCAACTATATATGCTCGTATGAAATTAAGTTTGACAACATTAGCAAGCAACTGGTACTCGTCTTTCTCGGTCTCTAGAGTCTAGACAATACCACATGGAGGGTTTGATTTTTTAGAGAGCCTTTTTCAGATGGTGTCATGAAGAGCCAGCTCTCATGTGGCCCTGTAATCATACGCAATTGAGACCATGTTATAATACATCCTTTCTTAAGTACTTTATTATTATAGTAAAAATCTTTGATGCAGAAAGCTTATTTTGATGCAGAAAGTATGTATTAACATGATTCAATTTATGCTTTATTCTTGTGAGAATAGGATACAAATTAAAGTTATCATCCATCTCAAATGATTTTATTATGTCTCCAAGTTATGTCATATTTGCATAAGATTACCAAGAAAGTTTTTTTTTTTATTTTTTTGGAGAAAGAGATTACCAAGAAAGTCAATTATTAAAAGAGCTGAAAGATTAGAATATATACATTGATTTTCATTTTTACTGTTAACAGCTCAAAGGTGTACAAGAAATATATGACATTCACCCTTTATCTTGTGCCAATCAAATATTTTTTGTACTTTTAAGGAGGAAAAGCCATGATCTCAAAATAAAATTAAAGCGATTTTGGAGGGAAAAAAAGTTAAGTAAAAATCCAACATGACTCTCTTTTTGTTAAGTAAAGAAAAAGAGGGAGAAAGAGAAGATGTAGATGTTAAATCCCAATCTACTTCAAAGAAATAATATTTTATTTTTCTAATATATAGATATGATATTCAAGTCTCTATTATAATAGATTTTTTAAGTTGAGATAACTGAAACCACTACTCTATTTACTCCAAAAAAAAAAAAAAAAAAACCACTACTCTATATTAACATATATTAACACCGCATTTATTGGCCCTCCTGTGTGCGTATGTATGTATGTGTATATATATATATATTAAAAGTCAAATGGTTTGGTCTCTCAATAAGGGGGATAATTTCACTTTTAGTCTTATAAATTTGAATAGGTCAATTTTTTTTCCTTAACTTTCAAAATTAGGTTAATGTTATAATGATAAAAAGCACAATCATCAGAAGCGGACATATAAGTTGAAATTATATAAATAAATAAATAAAATGTTAATATTAATTATAATGAAAAAATATATAAACTCTCATGTGGTTTTTTAGGAAAACATACTGCCTTAAAATTTTAATGTAACACTTAACCTCCTACGATATTCTTCTAAAAAAACCCCTATGATATTGTTTTATGTGTAATCCATTAATTGTATAATACTTAACTCTCTTCCGTTACAATAATGTTTCTTATAAAAATAATATGAATACATATTATCGCATAAGTAATTCATTGTTTGTCTTCATATATTTTTATTGGTTTACTCATAAACCAATATCACATGAGAGTTAAGTATTATATTTAGGTGATTATGTGAAAAACTACGTAGGATTTTGTATAATTTCCTTTCTATAGTTAATCAAGTTAAACTTTTAAATGTTTATGAAAAAAAAAGGTTAAAAACTTCTTAATATGATAAAATTGAATTTAAAAGTTGAATGACAAAATTATAATTTGGAAAAAAACAATTGCCGTTGATTAGCAGGAAAAAAATGTGAAATCATAACTATGAATTATGTTTTAATTTTTTATTTATGAGTCTGTTTAATGAGTGTTTTTAGGGTATTTGTTAATAATCTATTAAAAAAAAGTTTAATACTATTTTATGAGAAATAAAAAAAAAATTTCTTTTTATAATTTAAAAAAAAAAAAAAAAATCACATATATCAATGTCTTAGGGCATTTGTTTTTATTTTTTTCTTTATTTTTTTATATTCTAAAGAAACATTCCGGAAGAGCTCGCGCCACGTAGGAAACTAACGGTTCAAGACTCGGAACAGACTGAACGGTTCCTCTCTCAAAGTCTCACTCACTCACTCACTCCCACTATATATACAACTGCCAATCAATTTCTCTCACAATCAAATCAAATCAAATTAAATTTCTCTCTGTGTTTTTCAATGGCGACTACTGTAAGGAACAATTTCATGCCTCAATCTCTGATCTCGAATCTCCAGCAAGTACTGATTAGCAGAGACGACGCCGTAGAAGAAGGCAAAAAGATCCACGAACAACCACCTACACCAGCCGGAGCTCACTGTTCGGGCCCGGGCGCTGCTGATGCTGACGTGGAGGAGGAGGAGGAGGAGGAGAAGGATTGTAGTTATACAAAGCCAGTAGTGTTGGTGACCAATGGCGAAGGCATAGAGTCCCCTGGTCTCACTTTCCTCATCCAAGCTCTCCTTCACGACGCTCGCTTCGACATTCACGTCTGCGCTCCCCAATCGTCGGTTCCTTCAATTCCATTTCCTCTCTCTTTTTGATTTCTCCGTTTGGTTGCTGAGAAAGTGCGGGAAAAGAAAATCTCGCCATTTTTGAATTTTTTGTTGCTTTTTTTATTTTTTATTTCTTATTTTAATGGAATGAGGTAGTAATAGGCTGTAATAATTTATAGTAAATAGTAAAATTATTTTGGGTTGGTGCAGGGATCGATCGGTGTCCGGTCACTCCGTCACGACTCGAGAGACGCTTTCCGCGTGTTCTGTTGAAATCAGCGGCGCCACTGCTTTTCAAGTTACCGGTAAATCCCTGATCACATTTTATGCTTTTTAAAAAAAAAATAAATAAATAAATAAACGAGCTGTAGCTATCGTTGTAATTTTATGCTAATTTCGATTATTTTCATATTTTTTTTATACATAAAAAAATCATTGTTATAGTACACAGCACCACAGAATTGAGAATTGTCTTTCAGTTTGAATTTTGTGTATTAAGATGAAACGTACTTGATTTAATATGATCAGGTACTCCTGCTGATTGTGTATCTTTAGCATTATCTGGGGCATTGTTTTCTTGGTCCAAGCCTGTATTGGTATGCATTTACAATCTCTTTACTAATTCTTGTAAATTTATGAGCACCAATGTACTCTTACCATTTTTATCATAACATATGCAGGTAATTAGTGGAGTAAACAGAGGATCGAGTTGTGGTCACAATATGTGAGTAATATGCTGTGCTTGCTTCATACATAATTTGCTTTGCACTTCCATAAAATGTCGGTGTCGCTGAAAATTCAGACTGGTTCAGATTTTGATTTGTTAAAAAAAAAATTTTGAGATTGTTCAGATTTAACACTGAAAAGTGATTCAACTAACAATCTTATGTCCCATGACTTAGGTTCTACTCTGGGGCTGTTGCTGGAGCTAGAGAGGCACTAATTTGTGGTGTACCATCTCTTTGCATATCATTCAACTGGTGACTGCTTTTTCTGTGTTTTATCTCCTCCCAACCCTTTTGAAATTTTGTCGCCCTGCACTTTGAGGGGCCTCTATCGAGTATATTATATGTTGATGTTATTTTTTTTTTTTCCAGGAAGAAGGACGTGAGCTGTGAGAGTGATTTGAAGGATGCGGTCGAGGTTTCTTTGCCATTAATACATGCAGCCCTAAGAGATATTGAGAAAGGAACTTTTCCTAAAAATTGCTTTCTGAATATTGAGATTCCCAGCAGTCCTTTGACAAACAAGGTTTGCTTCTCCAACTGCTATGTTTTGGATTGGAGGAAGTCAGGAAACGCGTTGTTATTTAGGGAGTTCTTGTTAGTGAGAATTGTATATCTAAACTAGTGCGATGATCAATCTTAATATTGAAAATAACTTATCTGCATCCATGTGTCAATGGTACTCCAAGTATATCATTTTAATTTTAATTGAAGGATCTTTTGGGTGTTTAGCTATATCTTTTAGTTATCTGATACTAAGAACAAAACTTCAAAATATGCAAATGCTGTTCTGTGGCACATTTTGCTTTCGTTCCAACCCTTGAGATTTGAAAGAGAATCAAATGTCAGTATTTCACATTTCTAGCCAGATCAACATTAAACAGAAATAGATTCTTAGGCCCTCCTCTTGTTTGATAGGCCAAAATTGTATGAAATTTTAGTGTCAGGGCGTCCATTCTGTCTCATAAGCACTTCAATTAGTCATCACAGTTTGCTTTAGTGATATTCAAGTGCTTTCTAGTTGCAATTGTGGCTTATGTATTTGGACTATACTTTTATATGACAGGGCTTCAAGGTGACCAGGCAGAGTCTATGGAGGTCCTCTCTAAGCTGGCAAGCTGTGTCAGCAAACAGGCATCCCTCGGCGGTTGGTGGCCATTTCATGTCCAATCAGCAAAGCCTTGGTATTAAGCTGGCACAGCTCAGCCGAGATGCCTCCGCTGCTGTAAGTTCTGCATGTTTCTTATACCATAATGCTACAATGTTTTAAGCTCCTAGATTTAGTGGTTATATGTTTCAGTTGTCAATTATTAAAAGGCATATCCTCTCTAAAATTCTTAGGGTGCAGCGCGTCGCTTGAACTCACATAAGAAGAATGTGGAGATTGAGTCTGTTGGAGTTGCAGGGAAATTCAGTTCCCAACAAACTGTGAAGAAATATTTCCGTTTAGAGGTACAATTAAATGGCAGGACTTTGCAGTAGCAGCCAATACTCATTATTACTTATCTATGTTTTGGGGATTATTTCAAGCTTGAACATCTTTGATGAGAAGTGGTTATATTAATGTTTGCAGTTTGTAGAAAAGGAGCAAGAAAATGTAGATGAGGATCTAGATTACAGAGCGCTTGAAGATGGATTTGTGAGTTGCAACTTCTTTGTTTATCATATCTTTCAATCTTTGTCAACCTCTTGTCCTTGATTACTAATTTTGGGGTTGTCTTTTTGGCACTACAGGTTGCAATTACTCCTTTTTCTTTAAATCCAAATAACTGGTTTGAGACTCAATCATCTGTGTCAAACTGGCTTGCTGTTGGACTTGCCAATGAGCAATGAAGCTTCCTAACTTACGAAAAATATAATGACATCAAAAAAGGAGGAAGCTTCATCTTCCTAACGAAGTTACGGTAACGTGTAAATTGGAGGATGCCTCACGGTCCTGTTATTATGTCAAAATCCAAGTCGTGATATCTCTTGGCAGGTTTATATATGATTATAACTTTAAAGTAAAATGGTCCACGCTGGTGTAATTTAGTGTGCTATTGTGCCAAATGCCTTTGTTGATGTTCATGATGTTGCCACAACATAAAAAATATTGGGCAACTCTCTGTTCCTGTAAAATTCTCGAACCTGTGGTTCCTTTGGAAATGAATTAGTTTGGCGAGTAAAAGAGGTAGTACCACTTCTGCCTTATAGTTGGGTACCTTTACACCCAGTGGACCAAGCGATAAACGAGAGGACCAAAAATGTTCTACATTTCCCTCCGAAATCTACACCCCCAACCCCAACCCAACTAAAAAGTGAAAAAGCTCAACTAGAACATACACATGGCCTCATCTAATTTGGTGCGTTTTGATGCTTCGCCAACTAATGTGAGGTAGCTAATAAATAAATAAATTAAATAATATGAGGGAGAGTTTGGGCCACGCATCCATGTTCATTATATGTCAAGAATCACAGACCCAGGACCCTATACGCTCCACGTCAGTTTAATCAAAGCCCAACCCGCAAACAATTTATCAGCCACTCTGCCTACTATACAACTAGGCCTGTACAGGGTTCGGTTTGGTGCGGTCAATTTTTTTGTTGGGGAGTTTGCACCACGCCTGAGGTGCGTTTTCTCCCCATATCCAATTGCCCCTCTCCTGTAGAAGGAAAGAACCGGTTTACACTTAGGTGTAGTTAGTTCAGTTATGTTGATTGGGCTTTTACATATGTATATTTTCTCATTTATTGAGCTCATTGTTCCTGTTTTTTCAAATAGGGCATTTCTTTAAAATATTTGGGCTTTGTTTTTAGGATAAACTATGTATTTGGTCCCTATCTTATATACTATATTTCAATTTGATCCCTAACCTTTCAATTGCGTTAATTTGGTCCTTAATCTTTCAGTACTATGTCAATTTAGTCCCCGCCGTTATCTTTTGGATTAAAATTGATGATGTGTCTGATAGTCAAAACAAAAAATTAGCTTCCGTTGATGTGATAATAAACTTAAATTTTATTTTGGTCATTTGTCATGTCATCAATTTTTATTTAAGATATAATGGCAAACACTAAATTGACATGACATTGAAAGATTAGGGACCAAATTGACACAATTGAAATGTTAGGGACTAAATTAAAATACGGTGTAAGGATTAGGGACCAAATATGTAGTTTACCCTTGTTTTTAAAAGGATATTGGACATTAAGAAACAATTTTTACTCTCTAACTTCGGCATTTCTTTATCCATGTTGGGCTTAAATCCTTTTAAAATTAGCAAGTCTATACTGACTTGTCATTTATAAAATCTCAACAAGTTGCATAATTACATAATAAAAAAATCTATCTCAACCTGTCACATAATCACATCACAAAATAATTTATCTCAACCTGTCACGTTACAAAATAATTTACCACCTCAGTTAAGAAAGTAATAACATCTCAACCTCTCACATTAAACACAATATATATCTCAATCCAATAAACACAATACCACTACCACACATTAAACACATAAAGTGGGGATAAATCTCAACCTGTCATACTACAAATCAAATACACAAACACATTGATAAAGACCCATAACCCATTGACAGTACACGAGTAACAGATATAAATCATAATGCAAGATAGCCAATAAGTGAATTCCAACAACATTTACATTACATAGTCTACTAGCAGTCATTCTATATAAAATAACAGTAGCACGTCAATAAGGAGTAGTGTAGCACGACACAATAGTTAAGTAGTACTTGAGAAGCACTATACAAAAAGGATGTATGACTATAATATACAATTGAGAATTGACACACTACATAATACAATTTTTTTCACACAAAAAAAAAGAGGTAATATAGTCTACTAAGACTGATAAGTCTAGAAATTTGCAAGTGGAGTTTGTAGTATACCTTTATATCAGAACCTCTTTTTCTTTCCCTTGTTACCTTGTATGTGTGTGTGCATGTTTGTTTCTCAACAAAAAAAAAAAAAAAAGTAATTTGCAAGTGTGTGTGTGTTTGTTGTGCTATTGTGATTGTGTTGTCACTTGAGTGGATCTAGTACTAGTAAAAAAAAAAATGGATAAAAGTAGATGCCAGCAAGCAGCAGAAGTTGGTAGGTCGGTAGATTGCAACCCAAGTGCCCAACCACTCCCAATCTAGTCCTCTCCATGATTAAGTCAGCTTGTCATATCCAAAAAAAAAAATAATTTACAGTAAGCCAGCTAACAACACTAACTTCAAATCATCATTTACGGAAGAACTCCATCACTACAAAGTCAATATCTAAAAAATAAACTTCAATAGACAATAGTAAATAACAGTCAATAACACACAGAATAGCAGCCAACAAACATAAAACAAAATAAATCAATTTTAAGTTAGCATACCTTAACCGAGTCCAAAAAACAACCCCATATTCCACATTGATCTAGAACAACAGAATCTGTACCCATAGTAGGTTTTGGTGCAAGCTTTTAAAAAAATGCATATAAATAATAACTCACAAATAAATGACAAAAATATAGAAAAGTAGAAAATAACATAGATACATTATCTGATTTAGCTTCATAACTTTCCACTTCATCCTTGCCTGCCGTAATTTTATTGGTTCAACCAATTTTGTGTAAAAATCAAAGCTTCAACAATTTGAGGAGAGAGTGAACTCTAGAAAGGATCTAATACACGACCCCGCATGCTAAAAGTAGATTCTGATGCGCAATAATAGACATAGGGATTGCCAAAACATCACGAGCAACTTGAGAAAGAACTTTATATCTAGAAGAATTCACCCAACATCAATCCAAAATATCAAAGTCTTCATTCTCAAGATCTTCACAAACTTCTAAAAGCACTAGCATCCGGGTGGCCAAAAAAGTTCTATTTTACCTCAAAAGTTACTTTATCTATTATACCAACTCACTTTACAATACACCCAACATCCCAGTTTCTATATTTATACCATCTCGTTTAAATTTTTTTTTTATTCTTTCTTTATTTATACCATCTCATTTAATGAGGAGAGAGAACGTAGAGTGAATGAGGAGAGGGTTTGTACTATGTAAAGTCAATGAGGAGAGAGAATGTAGATATTTTCCATTAAAATAATAATTTTTTTTTTTTTTTACAACCAAGTGAACAGTAGGTTCTATATGTAAGAACCCACTGTTCACAAGTTGCAAAATTTTTTAAGAACCCATACTCGGATGAAGGGTAATTTTTGAGGTTTTGGATGTAAAATAGCAACTGAGGGATGTTTACACCCCCCCCCCCCCCCCCCCCAACACAATGCAAGTGCTCTAATAGATATTGGTCCAACTTAGATTTACATTCCATAGTATCCTCACTAGCCAAGTATTGCTTGTATATGGTATTATATCTCTTCATTCGTTCTTCTACACTACCAAAGCCACTTAGCATGAAGGACATGGAAGTAACATCATTGCCACTATTCTCACTAGTCCCACTAGCACCAACACCACTTGAGGACCTAATTGCTCTGCTTTAATGCTTGTATAACCCATTCAAATCATCTTAAACTCTCAATACCAGCTCATTAGTCTTTTTCCTTGTCATACCATTACTTAAAACAAAACTTCACATATTTCAATTTATATCTAGAATCAACCATAACAGCTATAAACAACATCAGATTTGTCCTATCAACACTTCCCCAATATTTATCATACTTCAATTTTATCCTTTGTGCCATTCCCTTCAACGAAAGATCACCCCCTACCATTACATAATAGATTCAGCTGGTCTTGAAGACTAGAAAGCTCATGGAAATATACATTGGCAGTCACAAACAAAGAACCATAAAATCTTAAGGTTGCCTCATAGAACATACCAAAAAACTTAGTAAAGAATCTCACATTTTCCCAATCTAAAAATCGAGGAGGACCACTTGGTGGATCCTCAAAATAGCGAAGAAAATGTCCATCATCATCATTCATCCTTTCAAATGCAGCCAAAAATTTCTGTGCATTTTCTAACATTAAGTATGTTGAATTCCACCTAGTAGACACATCAAGACATGGTTTTGAAACTTGGACCGTTCAACGAATCAAACAAGAGAGAGATTCAAGATTTTTGAGGTCAGATCGAAGTCAAACTGAGGTCAAACCATGATAATATCATAATTAATTTAATATTTGAAATATAAATAAATATATTAAATTAGTAAAAATTTAAGAAATACTTAACATTTTTGTTAGAGCTTAATATCCTACTTTTTCTTTTTTTGCAAGCCTATGTCTAAATTATCTTGTTAGAGCTCAATACTTAACATTTTTGTTAGAGCTCAATATATATATATGATAAAAATTCATATAATTTGTCATGAATTTTTACAAATGCAAGTTATAAGTTCATATATATATATTTTTTTTATATGCAATCACAAGTTCATACATAATCCAATACGACTCAGCCCATTTTATTTTTATTTTTTAAAAATCAATCAATGAGAACCACGAAAGAGGAAGTGGCATGTGGGTGGGGGAAGTAGTTGGTAAAAAGAATTTTTAAATTGTTTATACTTTTCAAATCAACATCAATATATGATTCTAAAAAAAAAAAAAATCAATATAATGTACCATTAAACAAAGGTAGTTAAGGTTTTGAATAGAAGTCCAAGTATCGATTGCCAAATACACTCTTTGACCACCCATTAGAATCTTTATCAAATTGTCCTTCTCCCTTATGCAAAGTCTAAGACAATCCCTTGCAACAATAACTAAGGAGGGAACTTCAAATCTTGATTCCACCTTTGCCATAAAATCAATGAACTTGTCATGCTCAACAAACCTAAAAGGTAGTTCATCAACTATAATCATCTTAGCCAAAGTCATCCTAAGTCTTTCCACACTAAAATTCCTCACCACCAACTCATTAACACCGTCTCCCTCCCTTTTTTTTTTACTAGATTGGCCTTTATTACACCTATAAGGGTACTTCTTACAACTAAATCTTATATGGGACTACATGGCTAAGGTTCAATTTTTTCTTTTGAGTGGTGGTTATAATGCCCTTGGCAATAGTTGCAATGTGACTTAGGGTCAATGGGATCACAACTCTCTATTTTAGTGAAGTGGTTCCATATCGTAGATAGCTCCTTACCACCATTAAGAGTAGCTCGTTGAGTTTTTGTTTGTGTTTAAGGGGGTGCAACAGTAGATGGTGGAATGGGAGGTTGTGTATTTGGTTGATTGACCTCAAAATAAGGCCTAGGAGTAGGCTTAGTAGGAGGGTTATATGCAGAAGCAAGAGCATCCATGATCAAATTACATAGACATAAATAACAATCACATATACATACGAGCAATCAAGGAAGCAACAACAAAGAAATTAAGCAAGTAGCTTGCAACTTAATTACAACATATGCATGGTTATAGACTGAGTTTCATAACTATCAGCAGATAACAACCATACAAGTAGCTTTCTCAATGCTAAAATGACACATTAGCTTGGATAATCAAACAACAACATTAGCTTTCTCATTGCTAAAATCACAACAATAAGATAATCACCTAAAACCACAAATAGCATGACATAATCAACTAAAATCACAACGAAATAATCAAACAATAGGATAATCAACAAATAAAATTAGAGTCTTTGAACCCTAGAAACAAGATCAAACAGCAAACCTACTTATCAAAAAAAAGCAAAAAAGAAAAAAGAAAAAAAAGAGCAAACCTTTCAACAGCATACCCAAAAAAAAAAAAAAAAAAAAAAACCATATAGACAAGATCAAATAGCACGAGTGAACTAAAAAAAACGCTAGAAGCAAAACCAAACACAAACATGACACTTTGACACAACATGGTTAACTTAAAACAAAATAAAAATAACCCTAAAAACATAATCAAACATTAGTGAACTCAAAAAAAATATATATAATTATTGTGTCCCTAGCATTACTATCACATTTTTTTTTATGAACAAGAATTTTATTCACAAGACCAAACAGAACTACAAAGAGGATACAAGAGCCTCATCCTTAATGATAATCTCAAAACAGGGAGGGCTGAAACCAACATCAAAAGATCCAAAAAAATTGTTCAAAAAGGACCACTAGCATTACTATCACTTTTACATGGCTTATCTCTATGCTATTTTATTATATAATAATCATAGAGGTTACCCATTTTTTTAGTAAGTCAATGGATAATAATGGGGGAAAAGGAATTTGAACCCTGGTTCTCTCTTAATAAAGAATAGTAGGTTATGCCTCTAAGCTATATGACTCCTGGCATCACAACGCACACTTGATTATGAAAATAGTATAAGATTTTGGCTAATTTATGAATTTGGTCCCTAAAACTTTTTTTTTTTAAGAAACAAACACACAACAATGACAACACACACACAATGGTGATGAAAATGGGTTCTAACATAAAGGTTCACAACAACTCCACTCAAAAGTCATAGTAACTTTTAATGGATGGTAGTGCAAGTTATACTACACACAACACACTCTCTTAAGCAATGTAGGACAATTACCCATTTGTTTTTTTGAGAAACAAACACACAACACACACACACACACAAGGAAGAGGGAAATGAGTTCTAACACAAAAGCACACCACAACTCCACTCAAAAGCCATGATCCCTAAAACATTAAAAGTGTGTTAATTTAGTTCACAAGTTTCCAAAATCAAATCAAGTCATCATTAACTATTCTCCATTAACAAGCTTATTTAAAATAACAAATAGAACATAAGGGTATGTTTGGTATATTTGAACCACGACCATTGCCTCTCACCCCACAAGAACTTTATACCGATAGAGTGATCATCACACCAAGGGTACACAATGGTTAGTTATTCATCTTTAAAATGATAGTAATAGGTTAATTTTTTTTTTTTTTTTTTTGGATACAAGATATAAATTCTACTCTAATCTAATCTAAGTGTATATGTGTGTGAAGCTTCTTCCTAGAGACTTGAACTTCGACCCTTACCCCCCACACCCCACAAGCACTTTTACTTGTGGAGTGACCATCGCACCAAGGGTGTGCGGTGGTGACAGTAATAGGTTAATAGCTATTCCTTAGTGTATGAATACATTTTAAAATTAATATATTTCCTAAAATATGAATTTTTCTTATAAATCATCTTTTACAAGCTTTCTATATGTGACAACTAAACTTATGAATAGTAATAAAGATTACTATTTTCAATACTAAAGATTACTTTTCATAATATAATATTCATTTAATGTGTCAATCGTACCCGCGTAACTTAAATTGAATGTATCAATTGTGGAATTATCAAATGGAAAATGCTAAGGACACAAATTTTTTTACAATTTTTGCAACAATTCGCAACATAGTGAGTTGTGAATGGTGGAGATTAAATGGTTAATCTACACCTCCACCACTCACAACTTACTATATGCCAAGTTATGTCAATAGTCGTGGATTTTTTTTGGTGTCCTAAAACATTGCTCGACCAAATAATGGGGAAAATGGGCTTTTACCCTTATTTTGTAAAAAATCTAGCACAATGTCCCTGTTTTGAAACTATTAGATATTGTGTCCCTGTTTTGAAACTCGATTTAAAAAAAATCAAGTTACAGGTTGAACTTAACATTAACAATGTCGAGTTCTATACATATTTTACCACTTAATTTAAAAAAATAATAATAATAAGTGAAACTTGACTTTGCTAAAGTCGAGTTTCAATTAAAAATTTACATATAACTCGATTTTGAGGATATCGAGTTTTATACAAAACTCGATTTTGTTAAAATTGAATTTCAAAAACAGAGACACAATATTTAATAGTTTCAAAACAGAGACATTATGCTAATTTTTTTTAAAAAAACAAAGGACAAAAGTTCAGGCCCCGTTTGGTATGGCAACTCAAACACATGTTTTTAGTTTTAAAAAAACATTACATGTATTTTCACACATTTTTTTACCCACACATATTTTTACACTTATTTTCAAATAACAAAATATATATTTTTAAGTATACTAACCAAACATCCCCTCGTTTTCCCAACGAAATAATTCTGGGAAACTTTCCTGTTATGGTACAGACATTGTGGCTAGTGAGGACTAACTAGTATGACATTTCTGTTTCGATCAGATATTTAGAGCAAAGTGTCACGACATGGTTGGCTGAAGTGTTAGCAGCAATGTGAAAGTGTCAAAAAATAGCACAGCTCAGCACCTGCACACCTGCTCTCTTTTCTTTTCTTTTTTTCTTTTTTTATATGGCACACCTACTCTCAACACTCTGTGCAATTGTCTCATTCACAAAATTTTTTTCATTTTTAATTTTTTAACTTTAATTTTTAACTTTTTTTTAATATTTTTTATTTAATAATTGAGATAAAATTTTTTTTTATTTTAATTTTAACCATTCATTATTATTGCATCAGTTGCAATACTTGCTAAACTCAACAATGAACAATGAAGACACAACCACCGAACACTTTGAAGGATCACTGTGACACGTGGCATCCATACAGATTAGGAACCGACAAGAATGGAGCCCAAGTAATCGCATCATCTTGACCGTTCATATTGTAACATGTAGATCCAATGGTCCAAAATCTTACTTGTTCCATCGAGATAAGAGTCTGAAACTTTGTTGGAAGTCCACGGTCTACAGACCGCTAGTCCTCAAAGCTAGGGCTGTAAACAAGCTAAGCTTTATCGAGTAGTGTGTGTTTAAGTTTGGCTCGTCAATAAAATCAAATGCTTAAGCTTGGTTTGAGCTTGAAACAAGCCTAAAAACAATGTTTGAATTTGAGCTTGTGAGAATGCCAAAAAGCTTGAGCTTGGCTTGATTAATTAGTCAAACTAAGCTCGAGTTTAATATCAAGCTCAAACTCAAGCTCAAGTCAAGTTTTTTAGCTTGGGATCCAAAAAAATTGCATCATCAAATGCTTATATCACCAAAAATCAAGTAAACAAATATATATACATATGTACAAACATACATACATACGGCCATATATATATATATATACTCATTTTATCATGCTTCTAACACCCGTGATTAGAATTTATTCACATTACAACTTTACATAATTAAATCCACCCACCATCATTTATTGTCTATAGCTTGAGTAACGGTTCAAAATACAATTTTTACATCCACATTTGTCATTTGTACAGCTATAATTTTCACAAATCTAAATAAATTAAAATTCCAAAACATATATAAATAAACAAGCTACAAATTAACATTCCAAAACATGTGTAATGTCATAATAATAAGTTTTTTTTAGTAAACATATATCAAGCTATAAACAAGGTTAAGCTCAGCATGTTTTGTATCGAGCCCTATTGTTTACGAATAAATTTTTTTGCTTAAACTTGGCTTGTTTATCAAACAAGCCTAAACTAAGGCTCAAGCTTGGCTTATTTGTAAATGTTGATGCCCATTTTTTGCAAATCTGTACCCAAAGGCTTATGAGGAAGAAAGCCCAATGAAGAGCAAGGCCCAAAGGCCCACCAAGAAGACCAAAGAACAAGAAGGGTCCAAAGAAAGAAGTGCAAGTGAAAGCCATTTGCCACAAAATACAAGTCTGCCACAGGATACAAGTCTGCCGTAGGATACAGTTATTTGGCAGGATGGCTTCGATAGATGAAGATAAATTGGATCCAACGCCCTTTTAATCCAGTTAACATTATTTGGCCCACAAAGGCCCAAATCATTTTGTATAAAAAAGATAGGCGTGAGAACTGATATGAAAAGGAACGATGAAAGGTGTGGGGGCCTTTTTTGTTGTGGCATTGGGCTGGGCTGCCTGCCGCGGTAGTAGGCCCGAGTATTCTGAGTAAGGGAGTTGAGACTGGTCCAACTGGAACTCAACTTGGGCCGGCCTGTGCGCAAACATTGAGTCCGAGTCCAAGGGAAGACGCTGCGAAGTGGGCTTATCCTTTGTTCCTGTTGCAGGAAACTTTTCTCCAGTTTCTGCAGCAGGATTGACTTTTCTGCCGCAGAAGGAACTATTCTCCAGTTCTGCCACAAGTTTAACTTTTCTGCTGTGCAGCAAGACTTTCTCCCGTGCAGTAAAACTGTCTGCCATGCAATAAAAGTTTCTGCTATGCAGTGAAGCTGCCTGCCGTATTTTAAAGCTATCTGCCGTGCAGTAAAGCCTTCGGCAGTGTGAATGACTACCATTTTTACTGCAGAAACACTTTTCTACTTCCTGCGCATAAACAAATCTAAAAACCCAAAGAAAATACCCATCAAACAAATGTTAGTTTAAATGGGTTAGCATATTCTCAAATATATACACACATATATGAGAATACATACTTGTACGTATTCACATATACATATATAAAATATATTTTTCAAAATATGAGAAACAGGGTATATGTATATATATATACTTACGGCAGGATGATGGTTAGTTTGTGTCAAAAGCAAAATACGTAATAACAAATAAAGGAGAAAGCTTCGGCAGGAAATGATTTAACACAGTAAATATAATAAAAAGGTGCTACGGCAGAATAACTAATACAGCAAGTAAAGACACCACAGCAGGAAAACTGATGCGACAGACGTGATAAAAACGTGCTACGGCAGGATAACTAAATACAGCGGATATGAGTTATAATGAGAGAAATCAAATATATTTGCAATCAAAATCAAGTATTGAATCTACTCATAGAATAAGTAAACCAAGAAGGAACCCAAACTCCAACTTTAACAACCTTATCATGGGCTCTTGCCAAGAAAGTTGTTCATTTTGGAGAATAGGCCTAAATGGATACTAGCTATTACTTTTGGAAATTTCAAAGAGTGGGTTTGCTAAGAGGGAGGGAAAAGATGGTCTATTGATGCATGCCCCTATTCCTACCGTGTTTTCTCTCCTCTTTTTCTTTCTTTTTTTTTTCTCCCCTCTGGGTGTTTTTCTTCTTCCCTTGTTTTTTACTCTTTCCCCTGTTTTTTCCTCCACTTTTGGTCCTCCCTTTTTTTCTGCCGTGGCTACCTCTCTTTTATAGTGAGCTAATTCAATGGGATTTCTCCCTTTTACCCCTAGGGTTTCACCAACTGTTTTTGGTTTGTTGTGGGCATCCTTTCAAGATTACCCATCCACCCATTGGTTGCCCCTGTCATTGCTCAGAATACATCAGTTGCACCATTACTTATTCCACGACAAAATTCCATTTTGTTTGTTCCTACCGTATACCTCTACCTCACTACCTAGCTCTATGACATGCATCAGTGGTCCCAACCATTTATTACTTCTTTTGGATCAGATATCATCCCAGCAGGATATGTTCCCAAAAGAAGTCATGGCAGGAAACCAAGTATAGACCCCATTTTCCCCCCACCACCAAACCACGCCCTCTGAATCTCTTTGACCGTGGGCCCACCTCCCTTGTATTGGCTGGGTACAGGTTGGTGGTGCCCCGGCCCTTCTGTTCTTACTCCACTGTCTTTTGTTTTTGTCTCCCACGCCATTCCTGCCACAGCAGATTAGTTCTGTTTCGTCTGCTGCGTGTTTTTGTCTTATTTCTTCACGTGTTTCCTGCTGCATTTGTCATTTCCTTTAGTTTGACTCTTCCTTCACGCAATTCCTGCTACTAACACTTCCTGCTGCTCCTTGTTTCCTTTCATCGTTCCTTTTCATATCAGTTCTCATACCTATCTTTTTTATACAAAAGGATTTGGGCCTTTGTAGGCCAAATAATGTTAACTGGATCAAAAGGGCGTTGGACCCAATTTATCTTCATCTGCCGAAGCCATCCTGCCAAAGAACTGTATCCTGTGGCAGACTTGTATTTTGCGGCAGATGGCTTTCACTTGCACTTCTTTCTTTGGACCCTTCTTGTTCTTTGGTCTTCTTGGTGGGCCTTTGGGCCTTACTCTTCATTGGGCTTTCTTCCTCATAAGCCTTTGGGTACAGATTTGCAAAAATGGGCATCAACAAAAGGAAACAAGGAGCAGCAGGAAGTGTTAGCAGCAGGAATTGCGTGAAGGAAGAGTCAGACTAAAGGAAATGACAAATGCAGCAGGAAACGCGTGAAGAAATAAGACAAAAACACGCAGTAGACGAAACAGAGCTAATCTGTTGCGGCAGGAATGGCGTGGGAGACAAAAACAAAAGACAGTGGAGCAAGAACAGAAGGGCTGGGGCACCACTAACCTGTACCCAGCCAATACAAGGGAGATGGGCCCACGGTCAAAGAGATTCAGAGGGCGTGGTTTGGTGGTGGGGGGAAAAGGGGGTCTATATTTGGTTTCCTGCCGTGACTTCTTTTGGGAACATATCCTGCTGGGATGATATCTTACCCAAAAGAAGTAATAAATGGTTGGGACCACTGATGCATGCCATAGAGCTAGGTAGTGAGGTAGAGGTATACGGCAGGAACAAACAAAATGGAATTTTGTCGTGGAATAAGTAATGGTGCAGCTGATATATTCTGAGCAATGACAGGGGCAACCAATGGGTGGATGGGTAATCTTGAAAGGATGCCCATAACAAACCAAAAACAGTTGGTGAAGCCCTAGGGGTAAAAGGGAGAAATCCCATTGAATTAGCTCACTATAAAAGGGAGGTAACTACGGCAGAAAAAAGTGGACCGAAGTGGAGGAAAAAACAGGGGAAAGAGTAAAAAAAAGGGGAAGAAGAATGTAGGGGCCTTTTTTTGTTTTTGGGCTGGATTGCCTCCTGCGGTGATGGGCCCAAATGTTTTTTCTGAGTAGGGAAGTTGAGACCGGCCCAACTGTAACTCACTTTGGGCCGGTTTATGCACAAACTTTGCCTTGTCTGCCCGGAACGCCCTTACGGCAAGCAGAGCTATTACAACAAGATTACGACAAGCAGATACAATGATAATGAAAGGAAAAACATAGTGCAGTAGTTTTTGTTGATAATAAACAACTGAATATCATAGTAGTAATAATGGTAATACTAACAATGGCTTTTATAAGAAAGAACAATTGATTGAACGATGATGGAAGTTAATCAAAAATAAACATCAAGCAAAAAAAATCGAGTCTGTAATGGCAAAAAGATCAAAGAGGAAGAACGCTTCTTCTCAATGAAACTAACCTCCCAGGAGAATATCCTGCCGTGGGGATTAATGACTTTGAGGGAATCGGACCTAAGTGATAGATGCCTACGGAAAATTCTTACTACTTTACTGTTCCCTAGAGAGTGGGATTTTGAGGGGGAGAGGAAAGAAAAGATCTATTGGTGCATGCCTATTATCCTCACTTATTTGTTTTCGTATCTTTCCTTCTTTTCTTTTCCTTTTCTTTGAGTTTTTTTTCTTTCTATGTTTCCCCTCCCTCTGTTTTTCGGTCCCTTTTACAGGGCACGACAAGGGTCCTTTTATAGGGCCTGCCGTGATGGTTTTTTTACTATTTCACCCCCTAACGGCCTTTGTCTGGTCTGGGCATGCTTGCCGACCACCGTCTGTACACTGCTTGCCCTTGCCAGACAAGAATAGGTTGGTTTTGTTTCTGTTCGCCATGGCACTGTCTTCTGCCGTGGCTTAAATGCTCTCTCTCTCTTCCTATGGCATGCACCCAACGTTCCCTCTCCAACCTTACCTCTTTTAGGCGGTCTGTCATCCCAGCAGGACGTACCTCCCAAAAGGGTTTGGATAGGGAACGTAAAATAAATCTTTTCCCCCCTCCCCACCACTAAACCGCACCCCCCTTTACCTCTTTCCACTGACCCATAGCCCCACCATGACCCATATTGGCTGGGTACAGGCTGGTGGCACCTGGGCCTTGCGCATGCTTTCCTGTTATGTACGTTAAAAACCCGCCTGCAGCCCATGTGCTTGTTGTGCTCTGGAGCTTTGCTTGCATTCATCTGCCATACTTCTTTGTTCTTTCATGTGGGCCGTTCTATACTTTCACTACATCCCTTTCGGATTGGGCTTTTCTTAACACTAGATTTCACATTTCTCTTGGCCCATTTCTCGGTTTGTATCCATGTCTTATTTCATTACTTGGCATTTCCTACCATGACGATATGTTCCTGCTAGGCCTCTTTCAAGCTTGCCGATCCATTCTTTCCCCTAGTGACTTAAGAGAGCCTACTGGTGTTCTTACTCATGGGCTCCATTGTCCCTTTATTTTTTCCTCTTTGGGCCTGCGGCCCTTTTACTTTCCTTGGGCTTCCCCGGCCTATTTACTGACTTTGCTTTCACATGGGTTTTTACTAACTTGATTGGGCTTCCCTGGCCCAATCTCCTCATACTCATCCTTGGGGTTCATGGGCTTTTCATCAACCCCTACTTTCTTTATTTACATTGCCTTAGGCCTGCCACGGCCCATTCTCGCTTTTTCATACCATACTTTGCCCATGGGTGTCATTTTCTCTTTCCGGGCCCTTTGGGCCCATTTGCTTCCTCAAGACCCATTTATTTATGTTATGGGCCTGTGTTCTATTCTTCCTGCCGCTTGGGCCTAACAGTCTTATTCTATGCCTGCCACTCTCATTGCCTGCTTTGCTGGGTTGGGCTAGCTTTACAAAAATGACCCTCAACAAAGAAAAACACCCAGAGGGGAGAGAAAGAAAGAAAAAGAAGAGAGAAAACGCAGCAGGAATAGGGGCATGCATCAATAGACCATCTTTTCCCTCCCTCTTAGCAAACCCACTCTTTGAAATCTCCAAAAGTAATAGCTAGTAGCCATTTAGGCCTATTCTCCAAAATGCACAACTTTTACGGCAGGAGCCTATGACAAGGTTGTTCAAGTTGGAGTTTAGGTTCCCTCTTGGTTTACTTTTTCTATGGGAAGCTTTAATACTTGATTTTGATTGCAAATATATTGGATTTCTCTCATTATAACTTATATCTGCCGTATTTAGTCATCCTGTCATAGCACGTTTTTATCATGTCTGCCGCATCAGTTGTTCTGCTGCAGTGTCTTTACTTGCTGT
Organism: Quercus ilex subsp. ballota; assembly: GCA_032727855.1. Taxonomy (NCBI): domain Eukaryota; kingdom Viridiplantae; phylum Streptophyta; class Magnoliopsida; order Fagales; family Fagaceae; genus Quercus; species Quercus ilex. Next base: position 59,799,538 of record CM064909.1, on the reverse strand, counting down.
ACCTGTTATTCTACCGTAGCACCTTTTTATTATATTTACCGTGTTAAACCTTTTCTGCCAAAACTTTTTTCTCTATTTGTTATTACGTATTTTGCTTTTGACACAAACTAACCATTATCCTACCATAAGTATATATATACATATACCCTGTTTCTCATGTTCTAGAAAAATATATTTTATATATGTATATGTGAATACGTATAAGTATACATACTTATATATGTATGTATATATTTGAGAATATGCTAACCCATTTAAACTAACATTTGTTTGATGGGTATTTTCTTTGGGTTTTAGATTTGTTTATGCGCAAGAAGTAGAAAAGAGTTTCTGCGGTAAAAAATGAAGAGTGGTCATTCACATTGTAGAAGGCTTTAAAGCACGGCAGACAGTTTTAAAGTACGACAGGCAGCTTCATTGCATAGCAGAAACTTTTATTGCACGGCAGACGGCTTCATTGCACAGCAGAAGGCTTTATAGTAGAGAGCTTTAATGCACGGCAGGAAGTTTTGTTGCACAGCAGAAGGCTTTACGGTAGGAGGCCTTACGGCAGACAGCTTTATTGCACAGCAGGTAGCTTCACTGCATAGCAGAAACTTTTATTGCAGGGCAGACGGTTTTACTGCACGGTAGAAAGTCTTGCTGCACAGCAGAAAAGTTAAACCTGTGGCAGAACTGGAGAATAGTTCCTTCTGCGGCAGAAAAGTCAATCCTGTGACAGAAACTGGAGAAAAGTTCCTACGGTAGGAACAAAGGATAAGCCCACTTCGCAGCGTCTTCCCTTGGACTTGGACTCAACATTTGCGCACAAGCCGGCCCAAGTTGAGTTTCAGTTGGACCGGTCTCAACTCCCTTACTCAGAATACTCGGGCCTACTACCGTGGCAGGCAGCCCAGCCCAACGCACAACAAAAATGGCCCCCACATTAAAATGGCGACTCCACTGGGGAGTTGGGATCAAGATGGGGAGAATGAGAAATTTCTTCCTCGCAAACATGTTTCCAAGTCCTTACCTAAGCAAGACATGCAGATGTTCTTAAACCTTCCAAGCCATACTCTCAGGGAGGTATCGAAAACGTCATAGCAGTCCCACAGCAGAATCCTGCGGCAGAATACAACAACGTTACTGCAGGACAGTACCATAGCAGAATTCTATGGCAGAATGCAGCAGCATTACCGCAGGACAGTACCATAGCAGAATTCTATGGCAGAACGCAGCAGCGTTACCACAGGACAGTACCATAGCAGAATTCTATGGCAGAACACAGCAGCATTACCATAGGACAGTACCATAGCAGAATTCTATGGCAGAACGCAGCAGCGTTACCACAGGACAGTACCGTAGCAGAATTCTGTGGCAGAATATAGCAACGTTACAGCAGGATAGTGCTGCAGCAGAATTCTTTGGCAAAATGCAGCAACGTTACAGCAGGATCGTAGCAGAATTCTATGGCAGAATACAGCAGCGTTACCACAGGACAGTACCATAGCAGAATTCTATGGCAGAACGCAGCAGCGTTATCGCAGGACAGTACCATAGCAGAATTCTATGGCAGAACGCAGCAGCGTTACCGCAGGACAGTACCATAACAGAATTCTATGGCAGAACGCAGCAGCGTTACCACAGGACAGTACACAGCAGCGTTACCACAGGACAGTACCGTAGCAGAATTCTGTGGCAGAACGCAGCAGCGTTACCACAGGACAGTGCTGCAGCAGAATTCTTTGGCAAAATGCAGCACAGCAGGATCGTAGCAGAATTCTGTGGCAGAATATAGCAGCGTTACCGCAAGACAGTGCTATAGCAGAATTCTGCACAGCAATGTTAAAACAGAGCAGAAATATATTGAGAATTCTACAATAGAAGGCCTTCCCAATACTTGGTCCTATCCTTTAAATGCCACTTGTTCTCCTTGTGATGCATGTGAGACATGTGGCAAGCCACTTATTCAAACATGCAAAACCAAAAGTTCCACCACTTTTTGCTCTCATTTATTTTAAGGAAGCACTAGAAGCTTTCTAAACTCTCTCCATCTCCACCTTCAGGTCCAGCACTTAGAGGAGAAAAATACCTTCATTCCCTCACAAGGTTTCGATCATTGTCTTCATGATAGTGATTCTAGCTCTACTCCCCCCTTCAAGAACCAAAAGCTAGAAACAAAAAAAAAAAAAAAAAATGAAGCCATAGCAGCCAAAGGAAAACTTTCATCATTACTATACTATTGCAAATCACTATTTCCTCCTCAAAGTATCCCTTAGCAGACTTTTCCAAAAGTGTAAAATGTCCCTCCGCAGAAATTTCGTAGCAGAAAGTACAGATCCTTCAGCAGGCTGTTCACAGCAAAATCTGTTGAATTTCAGAAGTGTAGAATGTTCATCTGCTGAATATTTTATACCAGAAAATTTCAGAAACTAGAATGTAGATCTCTCCGCAGATTATTTACAGCAGAATCTACTGAATTCTAGAATGTTCTTCGGCAGACTGTTCACGGCAGACTGTTCTTCGGCAGAATGTTCACGGCAGAATATTTTGTAGTAGAATATTTTGCAGCAGAATTTTGTATTCCAGCAGTCCCTTTTATAGAATATCCTACCACAAAATTCAGCACAACAAATTTGAGATTTGTTCTCAAAGTAAGAGAGGTGCATACAAAGCCTTTCATATTCACTTTTGCCGAATCAATTTTTTGCTACTACATCAGCAAATATATCAGTATCAATGTAGGAAGGAGGGAGAAGTAATCAATTCGGCAATATCAAAACATCCGCTTTCAACCAAAGCATACATTGAAGGCATGTGATATGGTGGTGAAGTGTCCAAATTAAATCCAGACCTTAGAATGAAGCCAATCATTAGTTACTGCATACTCTCCATAAAGAAGCCCAAATCTACAAGCTGCTCTTTGTCCATTATTGGGTCTAGCAAACCGATTCAACAACCTTAAAGAGTTGAGAAGTTTTCTGCGAATCACCTCAGAGGATTTATGCCTAGATTGGCATTAATGATCATTATCTTTATGATGTTTCTAAAAAAGAATGTATTAGATTACTTGTCCTACGAACTATGCAACTCCACCATCACTCTTCAAGTCATGAAGCTCATCCTAGAAGAACTCTGCAATAGTGACAAACTCAAAGCTCTTTCTTTTGGCTTGTGTACAAAAGGGAAATAGCAGAAACAAATTCTGACTCACATCCTGCCGTAAATAGAGTTGCTTGTCTTATTGCCGCAGAAAACTATTACGTGGTTTTTATTGAAGGTGTTCTGTTGCAAGGGCATTCTGCCACAAGAATAAAGAAGCATGATGTCCCAGGAAGATGTTGGCACGTCATGGGAAATTCCATATTAGAAGCCGCTGACTTTTGGCTATTACTAGCCAACCATGAAGCAAGAGATGTAGCAAGCTCCATCTAAATATTCCCATACTCAAAGCAAGCAAAGAAGAAACCTACGAATTATGGGTCTCAGTAGCAAAAGCCAGTAAAAGGGTCGTGGTTATGAATTCTTGGCTAAAAGCCAACAAAGGAACCATGATTGTGAGTTATTGGCAAAAACCCATAATGGGGGCTACACTCAATCAAACCCGTAAAGGAGCCACGATTGCAAGTCTTTAGAAAGAATCTACGGAAGAGCTATAGCCACAATCATATGTAGCAGAAAATACATAGGAAGTAATTGTGCTTGCAGTAGAATGAAGTCAAAGCATGCTTGGGAAGTAACTTTTTCCCAAATTCTCTTGCAACGAAGAATTTCTACAATATGGCAACTTGTAGGTCCATAGCATCTAAGTCTTTTTACTAAAGAATGCATGAACCACATGATGGAGCATCAACACCAAGAGAAAGTGATATCAAGCTCATCCAGTTGTCTCACGCGCTGGGGGCTAAAGCTCATTCTGCGGCAAACACGGGAAGCCTCTTGTTGAAAGCTAAAGGCTTATTCTCGTATATTGGGGGTTGTCCCATTTTGCAACAAAATTTTGTAATTCTTCTTCAAAAAGCTAAAGATTTATCCAGTTGTCTCACGTGCTGGGAGCTAAAGCTTATTCTGCGGCAAACATGGGAAGCCTCCTACTGAAAGCTAAGGGCTTATTCTTGTATACTGGGGGCTGTCTCATTTTGCAACAAAATTTGGGAAGTCTTCTTTAAAAAGCCAAAGACTCATCCAGTTGTCTCACATGCTGGAGGCTAAGGCCCATTCTGCAGTAAATTTAGAAAACCTGCCGCAAAGTGCTTAGAGTATCAATATGAAGCAGCAACATCATGTATCTTCTACAAAAGCTTGGTGTGTTGCGTGGTTCAAGAAAGCTTGGAGGAGGAGAGTAATGAAGGGAAAAACAAAGAAGTTATGGCAGAAAAGGATATATAGGTTGTGGCAGAAGATAAATTGGAGGAAATTTAACCTGAGGTCGGACCCACAGGAACCAAGACCCATCTCAATTAGCTCAAGACTTTCAGAAAAGGAGAAATCATAATTGATACTATTGCTGAAAAAAATCCAAAGATGTCTTCGCATAGGATTACAGTGAAAATGTCAGGATGGGATCTTAGGCTAATAGTGCATACATTGAATGTGGACCGCGAGGCCAAGCTAGTAGCCCAGCTTGCCAGGGCGTTCCACACAGCCTGCCAGGGCATTCCACACTGCCTGCCAGGGAATTCCACGCTGAGATAGAAGGGCCAAAGCCAGGGCGTTCCACACAGCCTGCCAGGGCATTCCACCCTGCCTGCCAGGGTATTCCACGCTGAGATAGAAGGGGCAAAGCTTTGAGGAAAGAAGTACAGCAGGCAGCCTTTAAAAGGCTACAACAGATCATGATGAACCTTCCTACGGTGCAAGCCCCAATCCATAAAAAGCCATTATTACTCTACCTAGCCACCAATTCATGTGCCATTGGTGCATTAATGGCCCAGAAGATGGAAGAAAAGTTTTCAACTTTTGAAATAGAACATGCTCCAAGGAATGAAAATCGGTTTGCCAATGCTTTGGCCGCACTAGGCTCGCAAATAATGTTCGAAGGGGATAGCACCAGAGTAGAGGTCAGTAGGAGAAAAAAGTCCATAATTGAGAGGCTGAAAGAAAGATTCAAAGAAGAACAGTGCGAAGGGGACTGGCAGATCCCCATAAAAGAAGCTTTGATGAAGGAAGGAAATGACGCAAAACTAAAAGTATTGAAAGACTACGTCCTAGTGAGAGAAGAATTGTACCGCAGGATGCCAGGTGGTGTCTTGTCCAGGTGCGTGCAACAGGAGGAAGCCCAAAGAAAGTTAAAAGAAGTATATGACAAGACTTACGGATCCTGCGGGGAAGTCAGCCTTTACCGCAGACTCCAGAGGGCAGAATTTTATTGGCCAAGTATGGGTAAAGATGCAGATCAAGTCCAAACCCAGTGTGGGACTTGCCAGCTTGCCACAGACAGAGAGGAAAATTACACTGTGTTCATCAGCGGAGACTGGAGAAGCCCATTCATGCAGTACCTGACAGAAGGCATCCTGCCGCAAAAACACAGCAAAATATACAAGCTTAAAAGGTTGGCAACACAATATTTTTTGCGTGATATAGTCCTTTTCAAAAAAGGGTACGGTGGGGACCCCTTAAGATGTTTGGGCCCTGAAGAAGCAAAAGAAATTATAAAAGAAGTACACTCAGGAGAGTGTGGGAAGCACCAGAGGAAGAAAAGGCTTTACAGATGTCTGCTGCAAATGGGTTACTACTGGCCTGCCATGAAGAAAGATACGGCAGAAACATATGTAAAGGTGAACCAACAAGCACTACAGCAGAAAATAAGTGCTCTTCGTGAGACTTTAAAACTCCAAGAGTGCTCCGCAGAAAGCTGAGTGACAAAGGAACTCACAACAGGAACAAAAGGTGGAAATCAACGATGAAGTCCAAACATCTCTCGAGCAACGTATTCAATGGCAGACCACAAGAATTGGAGAGACACAGCCAAGCTTAGCAACATGAGAAAGAAGAATTGGGAGAAACAAGATCTACGGAAGACTACAACAAAGTTAAGAGATTTAGTTCACAACATCTATGCCTTTTTCATCAAAGAGGCAGTGATATCCTCACCAACAGCGGCTGTGGCCGAATGACAAAGAAAGTGTTTAAAAAGTGAAGATTTCTCATAAAAGTATCCTCATTTTCCCTTGGAAAAATATCTATAGTGGCACCACTTGTAGGCGCCTTAAAATGAGTGGCAGACTCAGTCATTTCTGCAGAAAGATCAATTTTGCAGCAAAACCAGAATTTTATGGTAGAATCAGAAACAGCCTGCAATGCAAACATCAAAGGCCCAACATCCTTCTCCGCAGAAACTTCATCTTGGCAAAGAATACATTATCAGCAAATGAAAGATTACTCCATTATGATGAGGGCTTGCAATGTTAGCTTTACGCTTTGTTTTAAGAAAAAGAAATGAAGATACGTGAATGCAAAGAGAAGAAGAAGGCACAAGAAAAGGGAGTGACGTCACCCTTTGATCTACACACTTAGAGGAAACTTTCCTCTTGTGAAAGAACTCTACTTGAAGAAAGTGAAGTGGCAGAGTTGTTTTGATGAAACTCTTTTTAGTCGTCGGCTTAGATACGAAGGGAGTAGAAGACAACACTTTCTCTATTTTTAGAGAATGAATGAAGCTCGAAGTGAAGCAATCTTAAGTGGCTAAAAGAAAAGAAAAATGAAGACTGTAAGAAGGATCCTTGCTCCGCAAAAGTGTTGTTCGCGAAGTTGGCAGAAAGAAGAGTTAAAGAATCCAAAGAGCCAATTTTGAGCATTCTGCAGAGATGAGAAAATGTAAAACATCATAATGAAGAAGAACCCAACAGGAAAGGATGAAGAGATGAAGAGATAATGCTAAGGAATACGTGGGGAAAGTAAGCAGTCAAGTCTAACTCTTCTGCCGTAGAATTTGCTACAACCTTCACTTCCTACAGTATAGATACTGCTCTAGCAGAAGCAGAGTAAGAGGTGTATTGACGCAGAGAAATAAGTGCATGTATTGCGGCAGACAGTGTCTACATATTCTGTGGAAGCAGAAAAATGAGTATTTATCCCTACAAAAACAAAGAAATGAGTACGTGCTACTGCAGAAATGTGAAGAAATAAGTATACAAATTGCTGCAGACATAAAGAAATGAGTACCATTGTAGAAGTTCAAGATCACAAGGAATTTCCAAGAAGCAAACCAAGAAACAAGTAAAGAAATGATGAAGAGTAGGATGCACGCATCATCATCATCAACAATCCCTTTGAATGAAAACCATATGGGAAGAAAAGAGTTAGTAAAGTGAGAAGAAAACCATTAAGCCCAAGTAGCAGGAATAATAGATCATAGGTCCATGAAATAAACAAATGGGCCTTGAGCGAGCAAACAGGCTTAAAGGAGCCAGGAAAGAGAGAATAACAAACCCATGGGCAGTGTATGACGTGAAAAAGTAAGAATAAGCCGTAGCAGGCTCAAAAGTAATGTAAAGAGAGTAGGGGTTGATGGCAAGCCCATGAGCCCCAAGGATGAGTATACAGTAGTTGGGCCGGGGAAGCCCAATGAAATTAGTAAAAGCCCATGGGAGTAAAGAATTGAAACGGGATGAGGACGCCCAAAAGAATAAAATGGGACAAAGGAGCCCGAAAGTGATGAAACGGGCTGAGGATGCCCAAAAGAGTAAAATGGGACAAAGGAGCCCAAAAGTGATGAAACGGGCCGAGGATGCCCAAAAGAATAAAATGGGACAAAGGAGCCCGAAAGCAATGAAATGAGCCAAGGAAGCCCGAAACTGCATAGTACAAGCCCAATGATAGTACTGGACTAATGGAATTTAGTAAAAGGAAAACATACAGCAGGCTCAAAGAGGCCCAGCAAGCATAAGTCATGAAGAGCAAAAGGAAAACATACAGCAGGCCCAAAGAGGCCTAGCAGGCACAAGTCATGAAGGGCAAAAGGAAAGCATACAGCAGGCCCAAAGAGGCCCAGCCCCAGCACCACCCCCATGAACAACAACTTTTTGGGTACCCTTGGAGGGTCGTGAAATTGTAGAAAGAAAGAGAACAACTTGCCTAAGGAGAGTAAATATTGAAACAGCAGGCACGCGAAGAAAAGAAGAGAAGCATTCATATGTGAGTTGTTAAACAACCCGCAAAAGAAAATCTACATGAGTTTCGCATACGAATTGCAGGAGCAATCCATATGCTTAGGGGGCTAAATGTTGATGCCCATTTTTGCAAATCTGTACCCAAAGACTTATGAGGAAAAAAGCCCAATGAAGAGCAAGGCCCAAAGGCCCACCACGAAGACCAAAGAACAAGAAGGGTCCAAAGAAAGAAGTGCAAGTGAAAGTCATCTGCCGCAAAATACAAGTCTGTCGCAGGATACAAGTCTGCCGCAGGATACTGTTCTTTGGCAGGATGGCTTCGGCAGATGAAGATAAATTGGGTCCAACGCCCTTTTGATCCAGTTAACATTATTTGGCCCACAAATGCCCAAATCCTTTTGTATAAAAAAGATAGGCGTGAGAACTGATATGAAAAGGAACGATGAAAGGAAACAAGGAGCAGCAGGAAGTGTTAGCAGCAGGAATTACGTGAAGGAAGAGTCAGACTAAAGGAAATGACAAATGCAGTAGGAAACACATGAACAAATAAGACAAAAACATGCAGCAGACGAAACAGAGCTAATCTGTTGCGGCAGGAATGGCGTGGGAGACAAAAACAAAAGATAGTGGAGCACGAACAGAAGGGTCGGGGCACCACCAACCTGTACCCAGCCAATACAAGGGAGGTGGGCCCACGGTCAAAGAGATTCAGAGGGTGTGGTTTGGTGGTGGGGGGAAAAGGGGGTCTATATTTGGTTTCCTGCGATGACTTCTTTTGGGAACATATCCTGCTGGGATGATATCTTACCCAAAAGAAGTAATAAATGGTTGGGACCACTGATGCATGCCATAGAGCTAGATAGTGAGGTAGAGGTATACGGCAGGAACAAACAAAATGGAATTTTGTCGTGGAATAAGTAATGGTGCAGCTGATGTATTCTGAGCAATGACAGGGGCAACCAATGGGTGGATGGGTAATCTTGAAAGGATGCCCATAACAAACCAAAAACAGTTGGTGAAGCCCTAAGGGTAAAATGGAGAAATCCCATTGAATTAGCTCACTATAAAAGGGAGGTAACCACGGCAGAAAAAAGTGGACCGAAGTGGAGGAAAAAACAGGGGAAAGAGTAAAAAAAAAGGGGAAGAAGAAAAACACCCAGAGGGGAGAGAAAGAAAGAAAGAAAGAAAGAAAAAGAAGAGAGAAAACGCGGCAGGAATAGGGGCATGCATCAATAGACCATCTTTTCCCTCCCTCTTAGCAAACCCACTCTTTGAAATCTCCAAAAGTAATAGCTAGTAGCCATTTAGGCCTATTCTCCAAAATGCACAACTTTTACGGTAGGAGCCTATGACAAGGTTGTTCAAGTTGGAGTTTGGGTTCCTTCCTGGTTTACTTATTCTATGGGAAGCTTTAATACTTGATTTTGATTGCAAATATATTGGATTTCTCTCATTATAACTTATATCTGCCGTATTTAGTCATCCTGTCATAGCACGTTTTTATCATGTTTGCCGCATCAGTTGTCCTGCTGTGGTGTCTTTACTTGCTGTACCTGTTATTCTGCCGTAGCACCTTTTTATTATATTTACCCTGTTAAACCTTTTCTGCCAAAACTTTCTTCTCTATTTGTTATTACGTATTTTACTTTTGACACAAACTAACCATTATCCTACTGTAAGTATATATATACATATACCCTGTTTCTCATGTTCTGAAAAAATATATTTTTTATATGTATATGTGAATACGTATAAGTATATATACTTATATATGTATGTATATATTTGAGAATATGCTAACCCATTTAAACTAACATTTGTTTGATGGGTATTTTCTTTGGGTTTTAGATTTGTTTATGCACAGGAAGTAGAAAAGAGTTTCTGCGGTAAAAATGAAGAGTGGTCATTCACATTGTAGAAGGCTTTAAAGCACGGCAGACAGTTTTAAACCACGACAGGCAGCTTCACTGTATAGCAGAAACTTTTATTGCACGGCAGACGGCTTCATTGCACGGCAGAAGGCTTTATGGTAGAGAGCTTTAATGCACAGCAGGAAGTTTTGTTGCACAGCAGAAGGCTTTACGGTAGGAGGCCTTACGGCAGACAGCTTTATTGCATAGTAGGCAGCTTCACTGCATAGCAGAAACTTTTATTGCAGGGCAGACGGTTTTACTGCACGGTAGAAAGTCTTGCTGCGCAGCAGAAAAGTTAAACCTGTGGCAGAACTAGAGAATAGTTCCTTCTGCGGCAGAAAAGTCAATCCTGCGACAGAAGCTGGAGAAAAGTTCCTACGGCAGGAACAAAGGATAAGCCCACTTTGCAGCGTCTTCCCTTGGACTTGGACTCAACGTTTGCGCGAGTTCCAGTTGGACCGGTCTCAACTCCCTTACTCAGAATACTCGGGCTACCGTGGCAGGCAGCCCAGCCCAACGCACAACAAAAAAGGCCCCCACAATAAACAAACGAACATGAACGAGCTTCTTATAATTGAGTCGAGCTTGAGTTGTTTATGAATAGCTTGGTTCGTTTACAACCCCACTCAATGCAATGTCACTGCTAAGTCCGCAGACACGTCTAACTAAAGGACAACAAGTTTTACTTTTTTTTCCTTTTCCTTTTCCATAAAATATTTTAAAGCCATGGAACTTAACTATTGGTGGACGGTATTGATTGCATTAATAATTTTGGAACAAAGTGCTAAGAGGTTGTGAGTTTGAATACTGGTCTATACCTCAAAATGCAGAAATATGGTAATAGGGCGGGATAGTAACATGTCTTGCTATGCGCAGCACTGGTAGGGGTGGAGTTAGAAGTTTTTGTTGGGAGGCCAAGGGTAAACCATCATTTGATATGCTATTTTTTCCCTCGAATTTCTCCTATTCCTTTCAACAATTATAAGTCCATGACGAACACAGAAATTAAATATAACTATATAATAAAACTAAACTACATCTGCACGAACATTTTATTAATAGAAATTAAATATAACAAATCTCTAGTTGCAACCATAAAATAAATAGAATATAAATTCATCCCAATAAGATTACTTTTGTTTAAAAATATAATTAAGATCACTTTTATATCTCTGAAATAAATAGAAAACTGAACTAAATATGAAAACCATTAACTACAACCATAAGATAAATAAAAAGAAATTGAACTAAAATAGAAATGCAAAAGCAGAACAAGAATTTTGCACCTCTTAAGATTCACTTAGCTTCAAATAAGAGAACTCTTTGTTAAGAAAATGATTTTTTTGTTTCTTGGGATTGGTTTTGTTAAGGTGATGAAATGTTTTTGGATGATTGGAAAGTAGAAACTGCAAGTTGTTTTGGGAAAAAGCTCAACTAAGCCTTGAAGGCCATTAAAAGTTATGGGTGGCTGACATGTTGGGAGGGAATGGTGAAAGACTAAAAGTTAAAAGACTAAAACCATGCTTTTCTCAAAAAAAAGAAAAAAAAAAAGAAAAAAAAAAAGACTAAACCATGCAAGAGATTTAAGGGTCATACACCCACAGAGGTGTTTTTTGCCCCCGCGGCGGCGGCGGCGGCCGGGGGGGGGGGGGGGGGGGGGGAGGGGAAGGGGTGTTGTTGGTGGTAAAACCTCTTATAAAATCTAATTAAGGCATAGATTTCACCTATTTTACAAAAAAATTTTATAATTTGTGGGGCCCTTGGCCCATCTAATTGTAAATATGGTTCCACCTCTAGCGTTGGTAGTACCCATGAACTTACTGAAAAACTTAAGTGATAACGTATCATTATATGACATGAGATAATGATTATCCACGCAAACCATCTTTTTTCTTTCCTAAAAAAAAACACTAATAATTTTGGTTTGGACACTGAATGCCACCCCATTTTTAAACTTCTTAGATGAGTCCAAAAGTGACACTCAAACACTCCCAATTGGTGCAACATTTTTCTTTAATTACAATTTATCATTATGATTTAACCTTTGTTAAATTTAGTCTGAAAACTTTTAATGACAAAGTTTAATTTTGATGCCCTAAAAGTGGGATTGAAATTATATCGTAGTGTTCACAGAATTGATGTTTTGTATATGTGCTCTATTATTGCCTCTTATCTTAAAGGACTGATCATGATTAAGCCTCGTAGTGATATTTTCAAAATTCCATTTTGATCCAAATCTTAGAAAGTTAAAATATAGCAATTAAAAAAACATGTGAGACACAATTGCAATTGGGTAAAAGAAAAAGGATCAATAATTTATCCACAAATTACAAAACTAGTTAATAGAATGTAATCATAATGGTTTATTGTAATCCAAACTTAGGAAGTCTTTCGGTAGAAGAATTGGATTTTATGGAACTACAAAAAGGGCTCTAGTTGAGGTTGTGCTTGGTCGTTTTTAATTCACTGAATTAAGCAACTATTAAGAAAGAAAATGAAACCTACTCATTACTTCAAAGACCAATAAATGGGGATGGAAGAGGAACTCCCAAAATGAAGTTAGTAATAGGATTTTAGAGAAGAAAGATACAGGGTTTTGGCAAGGGTTGTGTGTACCTCTAACTAGAGTAGAATTTATAGAACTTCGCTAATGGGTATGGAAGCCTTCCCAAACAGGAATACACCTAACATACCGTCATCTCCGAAGTCGGCCGAGAAAATACGAGGATGAGTTATTGTCCCATGTAAAGTAGCGACTCTAGTCAAGTAGCACTTAATATGATTGAAGGTAGGAGAGTAAAATAAATATTGATGCAAGAGACAATGGACTTCTATGGACACTCCCTGTTAAGGGGATGTATTTGGCCTCCGACCTATTTAGAGGAAGCTAGGACACCCTTAACTCAACTTTCAACTAGGTCAACCCCCCTTGAGATTTTATATGTAGTTTGGAAAAGATGGACTTAGAGCATCTCCAGCAACTTCTTCAAATTTTTTTACTTTTTAGAGAATGAACAGTGACATTTGGCTAAACCTACCAACTTTTTCAAATACATTTTTCAAATACATTTTCTATCCTCTTCAGCTCACTTCACACACACAAACACAGCCGACATGGCCTTCGACTATCTTTTTTTTTTTTTTTTTTTTTTTTTTATCTTGTTCTGATTCACTTTGTTGTTACAATGGAGCTTAGATAGGCTTTCATGCTCTTGATCTGTTGTTTTTGTTTTGATTTTAGATTTTTTGTTCTAATTAAATTTGTATTTTCCCTGTTCTTGATCTGTTATTGTGTTTGTGTTTTGATTGTGTTACCGTTTGAGAGAAACAGAGTGAATGAGAGAATGAGAGAAAGAAAAAAAAAAAAAAAAAAAGCAACGGAGAGAATGAGAGTGAAAAAGAAATGTGGAGTAGAGAGAAAGAATTAATATAAAAAGGAGTGGGTATAATATTTTATTCAAGAAATTCAATGGCTAATGAACAGTAACCTATCAGACTTGATGGGCTACTGTTCATAAGCCAAAAAAAAATCAGGTATGCATAATCTGCTGGAGTTGGTTTTTTGGCTCACATTCTCTATTATAGCTAAGATTTTAGGGATGCATTAACCGTTGGAAATGCTCTTCGGCTCGGTAATATAAGCAAATTTATATCAGTAATAATCAATAACATTCTTTTTGCTCAGTCGAACATAAAATTTGAAGATAGATTATCTTAATAGTCTAATGGGCATCGAACCAACATGGTAGTTTGGATTGGGCCTCTATGGTCTTCCCTTATCAAAAAATGAAAATTGAAAGTTTTTCAATTAGATCGCCATAGATACATACCACCATACCAGACAAGGTGAATCGTAATCTATTTATTTTATTTTAGAGTCCCTCTCCTCCATAAATATAAAATTGTTAACAAGAGGGGTCATTGAGAAGTTTCCAGAAAGTTGAGGGGGTTAAGATTGGGTGGGGACATGAGGTCTGGTCCACATAATAGTCACAAATGGCAAAAACTTCAAAAAGCAATGAAACGTGGCGGGTCACCCTCATTCCTTATTTGGAAATTAGACTCACACGGTCACACACACTGACACCTCTCTCTGCAATTTTCTTCCTTCTAAATTATCTACTGGGTTCCGTGTATAAAAGAACTCTTCTTCTCTCTAAAAAAAAAAAAAAAAAAAGTTTACAAAAGAAAAATAGCTACTGAAATTGACGATTGTTACGGCGGTCGGCGGTGGTGGCGGCGATACAATTTTATCATTCCCAGAGCCCATTGAGGAAATAGAGACAACAATGAAAGATCCAGTGGTCACAGTCAAAGTAGAACAGGGAGAAGAAGAAGAAGAAGAAGAAGAAAAGGAACAAACGACACCGCTTCATCACATTCCAGCTGTTTCCGGGGAAGTTGTAGTCCCTAAAGAACTACTAAACGACACAGCTCCGCCGACTCTGACACTGGCCAAAGAGACCGAGGTGATCAATATCAAAGAAGAAGAGGAAGAGGAAGAAGATGATGATGAAGAAGAAGAAGAAGATATTGAATACTCAACTCCGAAGCCGATGGAGGGTCTAAGCGAACAAGGTCCACCGCCGTTTCTGAAGAAGATTTTCGACATGGTGGAAGACCCAGATACCAATACGGTCGTGTCATGGAGCGAGACACGGGACAGCTTCATTGTTTGGGACGAGCATGTTTTTGCTGAAGATCTGCTTCCTAGGTATTTCAAGCACAAGAACTTCTCTAGCTTCATTCGCCAGCTCAATACTTATGTAAGTTGCAATTCCCAAGTTTCTCTTTTCTTCAAAGTACTCTAATTTGTAACCAATGTTTGTGTGTGTGTGTGTGTTTTTAAACTATATTCCACATGGGTTTTGCTGGAAAAGTAGTTAGTGTTTGTGAATTTGTGGTGATTGTAAAACTTTTTATTTCTTTTATATAGACTTAAAAGTTTTTATATTTTATGTGCTTAAATTTTTGTGATTGCTTTTGTTGTCGATGGGGGTTTTTGATGGTGGACTAATTATATGGGTGAAGGGTTTCAAGAAGATTGATACGGTTATGTGGAAGTTTGCAAATGAAGAGTTCCAAAGTGGGAAGAGGCATTTGCTGAAGAACATAAAGAGGAGGAATCGATTGAACAAGCAGGAACATGGAGTAGTAAGTTTGAAATTGAGGAAAACTGGGGTGGAGACTGAACTTGAGAGTCTGAGGAAGGATCAGAATGTATTGCAAGTGGAAATCTTGAAGCTGAGACAACAACAAGAGGACTCACACAATCAACTCACTGCTGTTGAAGATCGCATTCGATATGCAGAGTGTAGGCAACAACAGATGCATTTGTTTCTCACCAAAGTAACCAGAAACCCCAACTTTGCTCACCAGTTAATTCAGAAGAGAGAGCTTAAGAGAGAGCTGAATGGGGGCGAGATTAGCAAGAGACGTAGATTGCTAGCAACTCAAGGCCAGGAAAGCTTGCTTGAGGCCATTGACACCAGCCTTGGTGTTAATGGGAGAAACGAAGTTCAGGGAGACTTGGTGACAGTTCTAACTGATACATTGCAAGAGGGTGTGGATACTTTTCCATTACAAACATCCTTCCCAGCTCCCATGGATGATGTATTGTGCAGTCCTCTTCAGGATCAGAAGGTCAATGTGATGCCTGGAACAAGCACTCCTCCAGAAATGTCATCGGTTTATAATGTCATGTCGGAGAAACTAATGGGGGACAATTCGATTGTTGATGAAGATTTCACTATGAATGACTCTCAATTCTATTCTGAGTTGGAGGATTTGATTGCCAAGCCACCTGATTGGGGTGGTTTTGTAAGTGGACTGGTGGAGCCAGCTGGTTGTGTTGGGTCGATGACATAAGTTCACAGGTATATATTAGTGTGTCTTGAGTCTGCTCTTCTTGTCCAATTCTGTAATTTGATTTCTTTTTTACTCTAACCTGGGAATAATCTCTTAGAATATCTGACTATTAATCTCTTGGATAAGTGTACATCCCCAATTCTATATCCACCGAGTAATTACAAGGAGTCCTTTAGGAGATTTGAATCCAGGACTCCATTGATTGTATGAGGCTAGGAAATTACTAGAACAATCCTTTAGGATTAATTCTGTGATTTGCCTAACACGATATCATATTACAATTTTGTGATATAGGCACATAAAGAAGGTTGCAAGAGTATGTTGAGAGAGCTGTTGCCACTTCATCAACGGTGGAGAGTTGCAGCTGATAGCAGGAATTCCTAATCCCTATTGGGTGTTGATACTGATGGCATGTTAGTTACCTACAGATGTTCATACTTCCTATCTAATTTTTCTTCTTTCTTAAGGTCGTGTACTCTTTTGTGTTGTAGAAAGTCATAACTGCTGTGTATTGTTATATACCAGTACAGCGTAGCTTTGTCTGTCTTATCAGTGGAATTCATGGATTTGAAGTGGCAAAATTATTCTAGGAGCAATGCTCCCTTTTTTTTACACGAATGCTGAACCCTATTATGAATTTGAGATTGCTAGGATTCACTATTTCACATGAATGCTGAACTCTATTATTATAAATTTGATTAAAGAGATTACTAGAACTCACCATTTATGTGTGAAAACGGAACATTATACCAAGAGCACTAATGGAAAACCAATAGCACTTTGTTTTAATCGAAATAATTACAAAAACCAATGGTAAAATAATCACAAAAACCAATGCTAATTACGAAAACCAATGCTAAAGTACTAATGGGAAACCAATAGTACTTTATTTTAATGGAAATAATTATTTGTTTCACTAATGAAAAACCAATAATAATTTGTTTTAATGAAAATAATTATTTGTTTCACTAATGAAAAACGAATAGTACTTTGTTTTAATGGAAAACCTGAGGGGCATATAGTTAAACTTTATGTAAACATAGTTTTCGTGCTTTCTACTGTATGGTAGTATAAAAAAAATAAGTCAAAGAAAAACTATTTATGGTCAATTGAAAAATATATATATTTTTAGTAAATTATAGTTCTCTCTCTCTCTATCTCTCTCTCTCTCTATATATATATATTAAATGAATCATTTTCTAAGGAAAAAGAATTAACATACATCAAACAAACTGAGTAATTACTTGTTAAAGTGATCCGTTAAATTTATATTAGACTAATTAATTGTTTTACCACCCTAATGCTTCGTAGTTTCCATTTAGATATGCAGTAGTAGTGCTTGAACTTGCAGCTTCAACTAATACTGTGCAGCACTGTTTTAAAACTTTACGGCGATTAGTGCTCGACTAATTTACACGAATGGTATTGACTGCTTGCATTGTTTCCAAATATATTTATGGACCTAGGGAGACTTTGGCTTGTTGCCCGAAGAAAGATATCTATAGACTTGTGTTGCACGATGAAAGAAATATATAGACTAGTGTTGCACGATGAGAGATGAATAATGTAAAGATTAGCACCAGCAATGGTGAGGTCCCTTAATTTAAATTATATTTTAGGGACACCAAATCTATGATGAAGACGCTTAACTGCATAGTAGTGAACTTTATATTAGTTTTATAAGATATTCGTGAACTTTATAGTTTACATGATTTCTATCCTTTTTATAATGAGTTAGATGTCCCCACTAAATCCCTAAATAAAAATATTATCCCAACTAATTGGAGCCAAATGAAATGATTATAGATCTTCACTAGAAACTTCAAAAAAAAAAAAAAAAAAAATGCATCTGTTCTCGAAATTGAGAGCCACTTGTTTTACAACACATAGTTGTACAATAATACTAATATATAGTTGGCGGGTCTTAATCTTAGACAGGATGTGACTAAAGTTGGTTTCGATAAGATTTTGTTGCCCAAAGGAGGAAATACGAACTCAAATAATAGTATGGAAATAAGCTCTTTGACTAGGGACATATCTGGACTCTGCCCGAATGATTTAACCCAAAATGACTATATTCTAAAAGCACCACTTTTTTTTTTGGTTCGATAACAGTGAAAGTACAGTCAATTACAAGCACCAATTTTTGTTTTTATTGGTAATTGTCAATTTTTCATAGCACCAAATTAGTATATGAACTGGACACTTTTCTTAATTTTCTCTATATACACCAAAAATGGTGCGGGGGAGCATCAAAATAAAAAATAAAACCCCAGAAAACGGGCAATGAAATGTGAAACCACCACTCTAGAGTCTAGAATACAATTACAACAGTCTCCCTCCTACAATCAATTAAATACAGACTTTTATAATACAAGGGGAAAAAGGTGAAATGGAACTATATGAATATGATTACAACAATAAAAAGAAGCATATCACATCTTATATTTTGACAAATATTTATTTCTTGATGGTAAGCTTACCATTAGGCTTCATAACTCCTATGGATGAAGATGATGAAGATGATATGGCAGACCTATCAAACTCCTGCTTATCTTCATTGAATGCCTTAATTAGAACTTCTTGGAGCTCCATATATCTCTGTCTCTTTAATTTTCGTTCTTCTGGAGTGTCGTTCCCTACGTACGCTAGTTGTGATATATCATCATCATCCATTATCTTATTAAGGACTTTCGAGCAACGAGGGAAGAAGCGTTTTCCAAGTTCCACTGCTCAAGTTAAGGAAGAGAAAATCAGGCATGTTTACCAAAAGAACAATAATGAAAGTTCCATTAGATTAGAATGATTGTAAGAAACAGCAAAATTAGGTGACAGGATCTGCCTCATAATTTCAAATATAACATCTAGACAACATAATTCTTGTAAGCTCCAATCTGAAGGGGCACATCTGGGTGCCTTTTTCGCAAAGTATGAATGTATGATAGATCAAACTTTTGTTGTTATAAGGAAACAAAAGATATAATCATGCAGGTGTATATAGGTATATGAGGCATCATTACCAGTTCTGGAGAGTGCTTTCATCCTAATTAGATGCTCCTCTTGAATTTTGAACGGTGCTTCATTTAAGTCTACAGTTGTTCTCCGGGCATCATGCAGATTCTTAGACCTGATGGCTAATGGAAACTCAGCAGTGCCATCAACTTGAGCAATATCCATTACAACTTTTGCTTCCACCGGGAAAAGAAGTTTTGCCAGTCCAACTGTCAAGTATTAACAATCAAATATTTAATAGCATAATCATCAGAAACTGTTTCAAACCACAGATACTGAATTTAACCAAGAGCCTTTTCATAATAACCAGCTTAACTTCCATGGGATCATTAACTACTAGGTAAATGAAAATGAAAAAAAAAATCCCATTCCCTAGTACCATGTTAGTAAATACAAGATTAAATATTGACAATCACAAAATCAAGAAAACTTATTCTTATTTGAGCTAGCCTGGCCAAACAAATCCTCCTGGTTTTTTCTATCAAAATTCTAATTTATTGCATCATCCTTTAGCAAGCCTAGGGTGGAAGACAAGAAGAATAATACAGGTATGGTAGCATTATCTTGATTCTTGCCTTACTACAACTAGGAGATTGATCAGAGAGAAAAATGAAGGTGATATATACTTATCAAAAAAAAAATAAAAAATGAAGGTGATATATGGACTAATTTCCCAAATAAGACACTCGAATTGCTAACAAGGAATAGTTAATGAAGACAGAAGCAAATAATTTTGAAGGCAAGAATCCATAACAGCAGCAGCATGTTCTTCAAAAGAAATGCATCCTTGCATAAGCACTAGGACATTATTTATGGTATCCCTAATAAACCTAATCGCCAAACATATGACAGGGTCAATATGATCAAAATGCTCTGCCCCCTTCCAATGACTTAAAGTAGATTCTAGCTACTTCCCTCTGTATAATTGAAAGAGAAAATGGGCTTATAACCACCATTAAGCATTTATTCTAACTGAAAGATTTGTTTTCTTTGAAGGAACTTTGAAAAAAGGGGCAAGCACGGGTAAATCATCCAAACATCAAACTGATAAATCTTTTGATGAAAGAGTCATCAAGACCAACAATGGTGAGCATAAGATGCCACAATATGTGGAAGACTATATAAAGCCAACAGGACAGGAAAAAGCAACAAGTTAAAGTATGTCTTTCACACTAACTTCCAGTTGAAAAAATTGGATTAATGGAATACCAAAAATGGTTAACTGAAGGGCCATATTAACACAAAACATTGAAAATATTTATCTCAGAACCCTGTCCCAATAACGACTGGAAATTATTATTATTAGGTATATTTTACTTTGTAGGATTATCAAGAGGGAGAAGCAGTAGCCAATTGCTGTAACTTATTTCCTTAACCAACCCTGGCAGGGGAAATAAATGTAAAAAACTACTCCCATCAAGGGTGTTGAAAACATGGTAAGTGTTCTCATTCAAGTCGAGAATTATCAATTTATAAAATAAAAAATGAAAACTCTATTTCAGTTTGCTGACTGGAAATCAAGATCAATTTTTTACTGTGAACATTGGTTGACTGAATACTACACTTAACAGTTACTTGCATGGTGTTCCACCAGTAAGAGAGAGGGGGGGGGGGGGGGGGGGGGGGGGGCGCCGTAAGCCATCTATCTATGCCCATCATTATCATCTTAGAAACACTACAAAACGTCTTGCAAACTTAGAATAGATTAGCAGGAACTGCAGCAATAGGTTGCATGTGTCACATACTCAGCACAATCATAAGATTCGAAATGTTACTCCTTCTAATTTCCCTTTGAAGGGCATATGGAAAGTAAAGGTTCCTAAAAGGGTGGCATTTTTTTTGTTGACAGCAGCCCATGGCCAAATTCTTACTTTGGATAATCTTATGCTTCGTGATCGCCCCTTGGCAAATTGTTGTTGTATGCGCTGTTGTAATGAGGAATCTGTGGATCATCTTCTTATTTTTGTCTATTAGCTCATTCTATGTGGATGCATATGATTCAGCTGTTTGGGAATGATTGGGTCATGCCAGGTTCGGTTGCAAACTTACTTTGTTGTTGGCACCATTGGCTTGGGAAATATAATTCCGATATTTGGAATTTGGTACCAGGCTGTTTGATGTGGACTATTTGGACTGAACGTAATCAGCGTTCTTTTGAGGATATTGAGAAATCAATGGCCCAATTGTTAGATCTGTGCCAACGGACTCTCTTTGATTGGTCTCGGTGTTGGGGTCTTTCGGATTGTTCTACTATTATTGATTTTCTTTAGTCTCTTAGAATAGGATTTTGATTCCTTTATTTCTTTTTGTTGCTATGGTTCTTTGTTCACTACCATGAACTCTTTGTATCTTTTTTTCTTTTCTATTAATAATATTACTTTCTTACCTATCAAAAAAAAAAAAAAAACTTCATATGGAGATCATCTATTGAAGTTGAATCTTAGAAACTGAAATCTATATATATTTTGAGAAAAAGGACTATGATTTGTATGAACAGCTAAGAAACTCAAATGAAAAATTAAGAAAAGAAATGGGAGACTAACCTCTATTTTCGAGGTACAACAACTTCATGCGGAGATCATCACCTGCTATAGCAAGGGAATGAGAAGCATCTCCTAGCAATGGATCTCTACTTTCTGCTTGCTCCAATATCTCTATGCATAACCGATCCTTGGGAGAAGCTTTTCCTTCCTCAGTGGACTTATTATAATCCACAGCCTTAGTGAGCCGCTTGGAGATCTGAAGCGCCTTTCTACCATCTAATGTAAGGTCTGATGGTCTGGCTCCCTTCGTTAGGAGGGATACTATGATCTTAGGTTCCTTCCGCATTGCGGCAACATGCAGCACAGTATAGCCCCTTAGATTCCTTTTGTTAACATCAGCAAGTGCAAGTTCAAGGAGCTCTGTTGTTGTCTTTGCATCACAGTATGCCACAGCATAGTGGAGAGCAAATGCATCATCTAGATTAGTATGAGCCTCTCTCAGCAACAATCTGATTAATTCAACGTCATCTGAATCCAGGGCTCTATGTATTCTCTTTATATGTTTATCTGGAAAATTGTTGCTTTCAGGCATGTCCAAGCCAAGTTCCTTACGTGAATCCATGATATTTTTGACTATGTCTTGAGGAAGAGCTTTATCAAGAGTAATGATATCAACATTAGATTTGACAATAATCTCAATACACCTTGCCAGCAATCTTTCAGATGCTTTACTGCACATGTTTGCAACAGATAGAACCACCAAAATGTCGTCCATTGAAACCTTGTCAATAATGTCAAGCAGGTGCCTCTGCAATCAAAGTTGAGAGCTAACAAAATATTCGGAGGGGAAATCAAAACAAGAATCAAAAAAAAAAAATCTAATTAGCAGTAGCAAAGTAGAACATTCCAACTTATAATACTAAATTTCCAAGTAATTCAAATATGGAATAAATTTACTATTACATCAATCTCAGGGAAGAAAAAGTTCCAAAGTAAGACAGTTCCTGCATTAAAACAACACAAAAGAGATTCCACAAATATCGCCGAGACAATTGTGGCACGAGCAAATAAGAACCATTGTGGCCCTTTTTGGTGGGTAAATCCAAACTTAATGATAACTAATGATAAAGAGTACTACTTATGCATATCACATTCAAGCCAATGTCATCACATAAACTTCAAATCCTCATGATGCGATGACAAGTGTCTTCCACCAAAAACAATAGCCATAAGTTTGAGTCCGGGAATCAACCTCTCAAACTTTTTTTTATGGTAGTGTCCTAAAACATTTTATTAACAAAAGAACAAGACACTGTAGAATGCTCCAAGCAACAAACACTAGGCTAAGTAAATGGCTTGCTGGCAATTTAATTTGATCAAACTCAAATTCTTAATAATTGAGTTCTAATTAAGAGTAATTAAAAAAAAAAAAAATTAAAGCTTTAAACAGAAACAAAAAATAAAATATACTTTCAAAACTTTCCCAATTGAGCAAACACAGTAAAAAAGGATTACCTGATAAAGAGCGACCAATTCAGAGACTTGAAAAGTGAAAGAAGCATAGAGAACCTCGACCATGAAATCAACGGCGGGCCTACAAGCGTCGTGAGAGCAATCATCGTCGACGCAAACGCAAACACCTTTGGGTAAAGGTCTGACCTTGCCGCTATACAAGTAAGTCAAGACGGCCATGAGAGCATCGAGACCGACCTCGTGATCTTTGGCTAGGTCCTTCAGCTTCAGCTCCGCCTCTTTGGAATTGGAGAAGGCGTTCTTGAAAAAAGGGCTTCGCGCCGCGAGGATACAGCGGTGGACGGCGACTTGTTCGGTTCCGACTAGGATCTTGGCGTCCGCGAATCGGTCTGAGGAGGAGTAGTCGTTGAAGAGGGATTCGAGGTTTTGGGAGAGGCGGCGGAGGGCGGAGATATCGGGTGGTGGCGAAGGGTGGTCGGAGGAGGATGGCGTTTCGGCGTTCGTGGCTGCGGCCGTGGCTACGCAGCATATGCTACTGCCGTTGCTTATTTCGTTTGAATCCGAAAAACCCATTCTATAATCCATCAAAGAGAGAGAGAGAGAGAGGGAGAGAGAAGCTATTTGAAACGGAAAGTCATCGAAATTGAGAGAGAGAGAGAGAGAGAGAGAGAGAGCGAGGGTGTTTGGATAAAAGAATGTTGAGAATGAGAGATTTGCGGAGACTGTGAAAGGGTAGAGTATCAATTAATAGTAAGTGAGAGAGAGAGAGGAAAAAGGCCTTGAGTTTTGGTGTGGATTTGCAGAGGTTGAGGAAGTCAAATGAGAGAGACAGAAATGGAGTTGACCACAGCTGGGAACTTGGGGGTGACGAAGGGTGACAGAAAATTTGGTTTATAGTTTAAACTGTTATTGGAGAATATAATTTATTTTTTGATAAACGAGAGTATAATTTATTAGTTCAACTTTTAGACGAAAAAATAAAATAAAAGAGCCAATCTTGGGAGAGTTGGGATTTACATGTAATGAAAAATAGTTCTGGTTTATGTGCCTGGGTACATTTGTTAATAAGTGATTTTAAGGAACTTTTAATATTATTTTTAGGACATTATTAATAAGTTATTTTATGGAAGTTTTAATATTATTTTTATAAAAAATTATGAAAAAAAAGTTAATTATTTTTTTCCATAAAATAAAAAAAAAAAAAAAAACTTCTTAAAACAATATCTTTAAGGTATTCATTAATTTCACCCATAAAAAATTAGTTTGAGAGATATTCAAAGAGTTGCAATCAATTTGACACCAATTTTTAAATTCTTAATTTAAGTGATAGATAATAATTGACTGTTTGTTACTTTCACCTGAATTTACAATTTTTTTTTTTCAAAACTTTTAGTCTATTATGGTCCTAAGATTGTTTTATAAAAAATAACTCGTAAATTTTGCAAGTTTCTTTTAAGAATCTTGTATTTCAGTCATATTGTTTAATATTAGATAAAGTAATAACAATTGAATAATCAAAAAAAATTTATATATACTTTTTTTAGGTTTCATGCAGATATTTTCACTTTTCCAATTCCTGGAACCATAACCATCATCTGTGTTTCAATCATAAAGGATCAATTCGATCCTTTGAGAATTTAAGTAGGAAGTGGTCCCGCAAAAATTTGTTTATTCTAACTATTAAAAAAAAAATAAAATGTTTATTCACATTCTTTAACACTGAGAGCATCCATATCAGCCCGAGGAAAAATTTTTCCATTTTACACGTCTAAAACCTACTTTTTCTATTTAACACACTTATTTTTACAAAACACTCATATCAGTTTATCTATTATACAAATTTATTCAAATAAAATATTTATTTCTTTAACCCAACACAACCCACATAGCCACCATCTCTCTCAAGATCGACGCCTCCGGCCTCCCACCGGGCAACAAGATCGATGCCGGAATCCACACAAGCCGATCACACCGGAATCCCAAAGAAAACTAGTAAAAAAAAAAAAGATTGATGAGGCAAAAAAAAATGGATCAAAACCCACGAGATTCACGGCAGCCTCAAGCTCAAGCTCAAGTAGTAAGAAAAAATTCTAGGTTCAAGCTCAACCAGTAAAAAAAGATTCACGGCAACCTCAAGCTCAGCCTCAAGCTCAACCAAAAATGGATCAAAACCCACAAGATTCTAGGAGACGGACCCGTCGGAGAACTCCGTTCGTGTTGTAGGCAACGGACTCGTCCGGCGACTTGGCTTGCTCGACCTCGTTCTCATTGGCGATGGTGGCGATCGGCGGAAGCTAGAGGAAGAAAGCTTGATGAGAGATGAGAGAAAGAGAGAGTTGTGCTGTGCACCTGCGAGAGATGGAGCTGAGAGTCTGGTAGAGAGGAGAGAGAAAAAACTATTAAAAAATTAAATACACATGCTACGGTGCCCGTGTAAGTTTACACAAGTACTGTAGCTCGTTGAAAAATTTTAAAGACTTTACACATTTTTAAACGGACTGATGTAGGAAGTTTTGTGGGTTAAATGTGTAAAATTCCTCTTTTTTTCTATTATACAAGAGTATACAAGAGCTGATGTGGATGCTCTGAGAGTGGATGGATTAGATTCAATCTTAAGGCCGAGATTAAGAAAGAGTAATATTTTGTCTACAATATTTTTACAACAAATTATAATTGATAAGTTGTTATTGGTTCTAATTTGAATTTACAAATTAAATTACTTTTTTGCCCTTCCGTAACAAGCAATAACAACTTGACACTTAAAAATTTGTTGTGAAATTGTTATAAATGTTAAGAATGAGACTTTGTTCAAAAGTATGGCCTACTAAAAATTGATCATTGTCTTAATTTTTATTAGGAAAAGTTAATGGATACAAGATATATTGGTTTATAAAATATTTTTAGAAGTTTTTTATACGAATAAAAAAATAAAATAAAAACTGGTTTTTAATAAGGTTTTATATTTTTTTCATAAAAGTAGTATCAAAATTTTTCTAAAGTGATTCATTAACAAATAACCTAAGAGCAAGACTTAGGTACAGTACTTAGGTACTGTTCCTTAGGCTCCCCTTTTAAGATTCTGTCATGTGGATTTTCTCTCATAGGAAGGAAGTGTATTTTTTAGTTAAGTAGCCACATGGCTGAATCTTAAGAGGTGAACCTAAGGAACAACACCTAAGATATTGTACCTAAGTTTTGTTCATAACTTAATGACATTCGTTAACTAAACTTATCTTTATTTAGAAACCCAAAACTACTGATCAAGAGGGGAGACAAAGAAGAGAAAGGATCCATTCTTTTTTGTCTAAATAAAAATAAAAATGAAGAGAGAGAGAGAGAGAGAGAGAGAGAGATATGGATAGAAACGGTTTTCATATATCTTACTAATATTTCATCTTTTGTTTTCCCTTCAAGATTTATTTAAAAGGCAAATATTTTCTTACACTTATTTTATATAAATTATTTTACTTGATGAGCTTAATGTACACATTTAAAAAAAGCAAATACGTCATGTCCAGTTGTCCACACTCCCCTATCATAAAAGCCTTCCAAAAAATTACTCTAATAAATGGAAAGTTTGGACTTTTTAGTGAAAAAAATTTATGTTTTCTTAATTAAGTACTATTAATTTATAAGAGCATTCACGCTCAAGAATGTAATAAAAAATACTTATTTTACATTCTCAAACACTATTTTATCAATTTATTTTACAATATACCCAACATTTCAATTCTTATTTTTATACACAGTCTAATAAAATAATATAAACTACCCAATAAAATGAATATAAAACTACCTATCTCTCTTTTCCCTTCCATCTCTCTCTCCCCTTCCATCTCTCCTCTCTCTTCTTCTCCATCTCTCTCTTTCTCAACCAATCCTATCACCCAAACCTAAACCCAGCTCCTCCACCACTCACCAGTCAAACCCAAATCAACCCAACCATTGAAACTACCAACAACAACCACACCACCAAAACCACAAACCCAAAACAACAAACTCATCCACCACCCACCACTCACCACTCACCACAAACCCATCGAAACAAATCAAAACGACCACATCACCACACCCAAATCAAAACAACCACATCACTACATCCAAATTAGAACAACCACATACCGATACCCAAATGAAACAAATAAAAACAACCACATACCTATATCCAAATCGGAACAACTACACTCATACCCAAAATTACCCACCAAAAAAAAAAAAAAAAAATTGCCACCCCCAACCACCGAATCAACCAACCAACCGTTACCACTGAAAATCTGAACCACTGCCACCACTGAAAAAGCCACCAACCCAAACTTTGACCCAATTGCCACTCAAACACAAATCCAAATGCTGACTCAATTGCCACCCAAATGCTGACCCAATTGCCACCCAAACGCCAACCTAAAGACCACCCAAACTCCAACCCAAACACTATCCAAATGATCGATCCAAACACCATCCAAACGTCTGATCCAAACGACAACCATAGTCACCAAGTCGAATTCCAACCATATCCACCGACCCAAACTCCGATTTGTGCCACCAACCTAAATCCCTACCCAAAATTGTGAGGGAGAATTGAGAGAGAAGAGAGATTTAGAGATCTCTACCCAAAATCACAAAGGAGAACTGAGAGAGAACAGAGAATCAAAGAGTGAAAAAGACTGAGGGAGAAGTGCGAGAGAGAGAGAGAGAGAGAATAAAATATAATTTTTGAGTTTACAAATTCATTAATCGTAAGTTGTAAATATAAGTACTCACTATTCACAAATGCTAAAAATTTTTAGGTATATATACCCAATTAAAGCTCTTTTTTAAATAGTCAGTTGCTAAAATAGCAATATTTTTTTGGGGGGGGGGGGGGGGGGGGGAGGGGGGAACACCCCTAGTGCTAATGCTGAACTTATAAGAATAAAATAAAAAATAATCTTTTAATTATCTTAATTCTTAGAGCATTTGTTAATAAACTGTTATAAAAAAAAAGTTTAATACAATTTTTATGAAAAATATAAAAATTATAAAAAAATTCAATCACTTTTTTATTTTATCATAAAAGGTTCTTAAATTCATTAAATTTTACCATTATTTATTTCCATTTTCTTTCCTTCCTTTTATCTCTCCCTTTACCTTCAAAATACGTAGGAAAAATATTTTCTTTCTCATTTCTTTCCAATTTTCCTTCCCTCCCCCTCCGTACAACCTCAACCTGCATTAGATATCAGCTACGTGGAAATATCTACTACACTGAGCAGCTGAAGTTCTTGATGCGACGTGTCGTTGAACGGGTATGAGAGTTTGAACTTTGTACCTCAATTCCCGTTGAACACATTTGCGGCTCTCGTCATGGCATCGACTGAGACATTCTTTTCGTTTTCTTTTAATTTTTTCTTCAGTGATCGTCATGACCACCGGCCTAGCAAGAAGTAAATAAATAAAGAAATAGATAAGAACGAAAACAAATGTGACATATTTCAACATTGAAAGCTTTCTGAAAGAGTCTTTTGTTTTGTATATATATACATACATATCAATCAAGAAATAGTGAAATACACAAAAGGAAAAAGTTAATTAGCACAGTATAAAGTATATAGACAAACACCAAAGTGTTATAAAATGATGGAAATGTATATAAAACAAAGTAAAAGGAACAAGAAATATATATTGATAAACTCTTATATTCAAGTGGTCATCCACAATTCTTTTGATCTCTCTTAGATGTGTTTAATAACAGTAAAGAAATCTCACATATATATAGGACCTTAGAATGCTTGTAGAGTTTATGGGATAAGATTGTAATGATGAGTACAATTATGGACATTCATTTCCCCTATAGGCTTTACACATTTCAGCCTTTACACATCCCAAATAACATTTTCATTGCCCAAACTTTACACATTCCAATCAGACTTTATTTCTAACACTCCCCCTTGGATGACCACTTTCTAAGAATATGCCTCGTTAAAACCTTGCCAAATAAAACCCTGTGGGAAAAAATTTTGGCTAAGGAAAAAGAGTACAATATTCTTGTATATCTTTTAGTGCCTTAGGATTGCCTCATTAAAACCTTGCAAAGGAAAACCCAGTGGGAAAAAACCTTAACGAAGGAAAAAGAGTACAATCAACACACATCCTTTAGAAACTTTACTCCCCCTCATGAGTATATCGAATATCCTTAAGTCGACGCATACCAATGTTGTGCACCATCTTCTTAAAATTCGCAGTTGGTAATGGCTTAGTGAACATATTGGCCAAATTATCACATGATCGTATCTGCTTGACATCAATATCGCCACTCTTCTGGAGCTCATGTGTATAAAAGAATTTTGGTGCAATATGCTTGTTTCTATCACCCTTGATATATCCTCCCCTAATTTGAGTGATACAAGCGGTATTATCTTTGTATAATATCGTTGGACTTTTTATGATTGATGATAATCCACAGTTCTCACGAATATGTTGAATTACCGATCTCAACCAAATACATTCACGACTCGCTTTATGAATTGCAATAATCTCTGCATGATTTGAGGAAGTAGCAGAAATTGTTTGCTTAACAGATCTCCATGAAGTAGCAGTATTTCCATAAGTAAATAAATATCCTGTTTGTGATAAAAAGAATAGACAGTGATGTTAGACAAAAGATTCACTACTGTTGGTTAAAAAAAAGTGTACACTTTCTTTTAACCAACAGTAGTGAATCTTTTCTTAAACCAATCAAAATTGTACACTTTTTTTAAACCAACAGTAGTGAATCTTTTCTTAAACCAACCAAAATTGTTGTTCTTTTGATGAATCAAAGTAATTCTTCCTTAAATTCCTCCTAGTTGAGCTATTAAATTATTGCTTAGGCTAGCTTTCTAACTTCATTTTAAATTTGTCTTTTATAAGCTAACTTTTTATTATTATTTTTTTCATTATTTAAGTAGATAGTAGATACATATATATTTAATGATTAGACTTTAACTGTTTATAAACGAATTTTTAACAATTATTTAAAAACAAATAATATTTTTGTTATAAAAAAAAAGTTTGTAAGATTTGAAATTATATATATATATATATATATATATGTAAAATTAATTAATTAATTATTATATGTATCCCCACTATACTCATGTCCTACTTTTTAAAAAATTGTTGTGTTGCCATATTCACACCTGTATCCATGCAGGTGCTTTCTAGGCAATAGCACGCATGATTTCCATTATGCACCAAATGGGGAAGACAAAGTGTCAAGATTTTCTATAGTTCGTAAGTCTGTACGAGGTTGTGTCCAATATATATATATATATATATATATATATATATTGGGTTAAAAGGATGATAGAATTGAAATTAACTAGCCATAAAAGGCGAAGTTGTGGCTAAGAGCCTTAAGGAGTACAAGCCCATAGCATCAGAGTCTAAAATACTACACAATTTCTCCGTAGAAGGATAATCAACAACAACAAAATGACAAAGAAGGTTGCAGCTTCCTTTGGCAAGATAGTCAGCACCCCTATTTGCCTCCCGAAAAGCATGGTTGATCTTGATTCGGCGAAGCTGACAAAGAAGAAACCTGCAATCATTGAGCAGAGCAGAATAAGAGTTATTAGGGGGTTTAACCGATTGAACCAAATCTACAATGACTTTGGCATCCATTTCCACAACAAGTTGTGATATGCCAAGTTGTTTTGCTAAGATCAAACCATCCCTCAAGGCTCACAGCTCAGTTGTAAATACTGGTTGCAAAGCCAATACCCCTCATAAACCCCTTGATCCACTTCCCTTGATGGTCACGTATTAAGTCCCCTCTTCCCCTCTCCCCCCCCCCCCCCCCCCCGGCGCCCCCCAGCAGCCCTACCAAGATTCCCAATGGATGCACCATTCGTATGCAGTTTGTGCCAACCAAGGGGCGGGTTAACCCAACACACCGGTGTCACAATTTGATGCTTAAGCTTCTGCCCCTTCCCCCACACAATAAAAAACTCCTTCGCTACCTATATGCACGCATGGTGCAGCTTCGAGTTGATTGGGGTGTTCTCAAATGTGACCCAACTCCTATGCTTCCACAAGGACCAAACGGCAAACAAAAATTGCACACACCATGGCATACCGTTTACTTTGATCTAGGAGTTACACACATTGTTTTCTTTCAACCATTCCAGAAGATCAAGAGAAAGGAAGTTGGTTAGAACCTGAGGTACTTTCATGTTCATCCAAAAGTTCCTTACAACAGGGCAGTCCCTTATAGCGTGAATGATGGACTCTTCCTACCTATGACACAAAGGGCAGTCTGTGCTGCAGTTTATTCTTCTGGTATTGAGCACTTGCCTTACAAGGATGCTTCTGTGATGACAAAGCCAAAGAAAATGCTTGATTTTTGGAAGCGTATCCAGCCCCCAAACCCAACAGCCCGTGAAAGGGGAAGAAGTTACCTGCTTAGGAAGTGACTGATAGTAGGTTGAGGATAGACTGAAATCCCCTTCCCGAGAGAATCTCCATGTCATGGTGTCTTCTTTTTGACCAAACAACTGAATGGGGATGGCCTGGATTCTGTCCACCACGTCTAGAGGGAGAACGAAGGAAATTTTCCCCCCAATCCCAACTTCCTTCCTGGTGCATATTAGCAACTGTCACGGCTTCTTCCTGATGAGTGAGAGGGCCTTCAATAAGCTCCCGCACAGTAATGCCCTTCACCTAATTACTCTCCCAAAAACTCAACTCAGAATTATTTCCTACACTTCTGCAGATGCCTTGGTTGAAAATAGGAAATCCTACCTTTATTGCAGCCCAAATAGAAGAACATGGGAGCTTGTCGGGGTCTTTATAATTGCCTTCTCAACTGTGAGCAATACTTATTTAACAAGACTTTAGCTCAAAGCGAGTCCTTTTTGTGAAATAATCTCCAATTGAACTTGGCAAGCAAGGCAATGTTTTTAGCTCTTGCTGCCTGGATGCCTAAACTCCCTTCCTCCTTCGGTCTTATAATTTTACTCCAATCCACAAGGTGAATTTTTTTCTTTTCCGTGGAGGACTCCCAAAGAAAATCCCTACTGATTTTGTCCAATTTATCACACAAGTGAGTCAGTAAGGCAGCCCCTTGCATGACATGATTTGGGACTGCAGTCATGACAGATTTAACAAGCACAGTCCTACCGGCAGGAGAGGAATTTGGCCTTCCACCCCGCAAGCTTAGAGATTAATCTTTCTGCAATGAAATTAAATCTGTTCCTTGCTACCCCTCTATGATTAATGGGAAAGCCCAAGTATGTCCCCAAGGCCGAAGTCTCAGAGATGTCCAAAATATCGTAAATATTCTCCTTGACATTTGAAGAAACATTGGGTGAGAAGTAAATACGGGACTTTTCTACACTGACCACTTGCACAGATTCCTTGCAAAATTTGTTAGCACGTCCTTAATTGCCTTGGCTCCTGCCATGTTAGCTCTTGCAAAAAGCATGAGGTCATGGCGAAGAATAAGTGTGAAATATCCATATTGTGCTTGGATACCTTCAAGGGAGACCATTCCTTTTTCAATCACTTTTCATTGATGAGAAACCCAAGATACTCCATGCATAGAATAAATAGGTAAGGGGAGAGAGGATCCCTTTGCTTTATGCCACGGCTGGGCGGGAAAGACTTGAGCTTGCCACCATTAAATTAAATGGAAGTACTTGTAGACGACACACAACTCATGATCAACTCCACCAAGGCTTCTGGAAACCAAAAGGCAATAAGAATGTTGTGAATAAAGGACCACTCAAGGCGATCATAAGCTTTTGCAAGATCCACTTTGATCACCATGAACCCCACCTTGCCCTTCTTCTTGTCTAGAGTGTGAATAAGCTCTTGAGCAACAACCGCATTATCCAAATATCTTCTTCCTGGTACAAAAGCAGTCTGATTAGGGGAGACTAATCTATCTAGATATGGTCTAAGGGGGCCTACAATTATTTTTGTAACCACTTTGTACATAGAGTTACATAAGCTAATAGGACTAAAATTATTCAGACTCTTCGTGTCACACCCCAAACCCCAAAAGGTCCAAAGCATGAGAAAGACATCTAAAAGTGCCTGTAGATTTTTCCTTTTTGACAATACAATCCACAAAAATCATATCAAGTGCCAACATCAAGAATTATCATAATAATTCCATTGAATATACTCTCAAAGTAAGTCAGAGCTCTAAGCAATAATTACAAGGACCATTGGCCACAAAAGAATGGAGGTCTGAATAAATAATTACATCTTGTCCCATCAGCAAGAATAACGTCACAACCACTATAATATACAAAAGAATGAGTCAATCCTATTCTAAGATATAAATCAATTAATATCTCTATTACAAAAGTTCAGCCTCCATGAGTAGTTAGTCTAACTACTGTTAGCCACCAAAAAGCTATCTCAAAAGATTGTTGCCTACTCTGAAAAGTTTATAAAATAATGAAATGAGACAGAGCCCAGTAAGTAGCATAATTAATGGGGGTGGGGGAAACGCAAGTTTCATCATTAATAATAATAATAATATGACAAGAATGATTTAATAATGAAACACAAAGTTTCTCAAAGTAAATACCTTGAAACAATATACTATAATCTGTGAGTACCAACAATATAATTTCCAAAGCCATAATATCTAACATAAGGTAAATTATCACAAATATACCACACTACCACATAGACCGGTCAGGGGATCCACCCATTCACAACTAGCATGATATTGTCCTCTCTGGTATGCAGACTCTTGGCCCCATGGACAGCAGCCTCACCCATACCCTCAAAGTTTTTCTCTTCCCCCATGAGTAGCAAAGAGAGCACGTCAAATAGGACCTCTTTTGCATGTGGTCTCTTGGTCCCATGGGCAGCAGCCTCACTCACACACAATCAAGGAACCTCTTCCCCCCATGGGCAACAGGGAAGAACACGTCATCCAAAGTGAAAGAGCACTGACCTGGATTTGATTCCATTGTCACAAAGACTACGGAAACCAAATCGGGTGATCACCAAGAAATCACACATGACATGGTGTTAAAACCACATAAACTCACAGGTTACATTACTTGAAACACATAGTTCATATCCAAGTAGTTTCAGAAAAACCTTAAATAATCTAACTTTTACAAAGTTTGTAAGGTTTTCAACTTCATTCTTGTCAAGAGATTTTACATCAATTTCCCAAATAATACAAGACAAGATAAGCATCTTTAAATTTTTCAATATACCATAAAATCAATGATTTTCTTAAAGATGCTCATTTTTCCATATCAACAATTCATACATTTCCCCAAATGCAATACTAAATATGATGCACTTTTCATATATAATAATATATAATAGGGTCACAACACAATACTTTTAAAAAAACATATATCCATATATAATTTTCCAAAATGTTTTTGACCCAAAAACAACATTTATAAAACATGGTTATTTTCCAAAAATCCCATTAAAAAGTTACTTACCTCGCAACAACCAAATCCTAATTCTCCAAGCTCCAAGAAGATTAGCTAGAACATAAACAATATCAAGTAAACTTATCACAATAAGCATAGAGCTTGAAATTGCATCTAGCTACAATTTAGGAGTCGTCAAATAAGCACATAATTAGGCAAGCCTAGTATTTAACCTCATCGATAATAATATATCCCACTTCCAAAGTTTCTCAACAAATAAATTCACAAGGCATAAACTCCAATTTATAAAGTTAACCCATTTAATATCATCTCCAACATTATAACTAGCTTCCATAAAATTTACACTACATCATTAAGAGACCCATGAAAGCAAAATCAAAATATCCTCCAAGATAAGAAATTTAGAACTTCAACTAACTCCAAATAAATCCAATAGCAATGGAAAAATTAGATTTACCAATCATCACATGTTATAACTCAAAACCCCTAAATTTCCCACCATACATAAACCTTAAGTAGTCATCGTTAGCACAAATTATATACCCACTCAACAAATAATTCCACCAATACAAAACCCATACATAAAAACACATAAATATCACTTTCAATGCTCATAAATCACATGGGTATCATTATTAAAGGTTAGATAAAAATAACCTCAAGCAAACGTGTAAAACCCACCAAAAAGATTAGAAAATTTTACATCAAATAAAAGGGATGATGATGCTTAGGGGTTCCTAAGGATTTTTCCGGTGGTCTTGCCGGAAAATGATGGTGGAATTAGTGATATGGAGGTACCGACGGGAGAGTTTGAAGGAGTGAAGAGGAGTGTTCTACCGAAAATGAAAAAGAAGAAAAAGAAAGAAAAGAGAAGGAGAAGTGAGGAGCCGGTCAAAGAGAGTAAGAGATAAGTGAAAATTGAGTGGTGGGTAGTGGGGTTAGGTGGGGCACGTGGGAACCCAAAAAAAAAATCTGATCTTGACACTTTATATAAATATATATATATATATATATATATATCTGACTGGGACATTACACTTCGGGCTTGGGCATTTCGGAATAAGGGAGATCAAGGTCTCATTAAGATAATCTGGCATAACCCTTCTTTCAAAAATATTTGAAATTTCCTTGCAAACTGAAAGTTTCACATCAACCCAAAAATACTGAAAAAAAACCAGGATGTAATCATTCCAGCCCTGGAGCTTTAAAGGGCTTCAAAGCCCAGAGCCCCTACATGATTTCCTCTTTAAGAACAAGAGCACTCAGAATAGATCTCCCCTCATCGGATAAGAAGCTACAATTGAAGGAGGCAACTTCAGAATCACATGGAGAAGTTAGGAGCCTTATTTGAAATAAATCCTGGAAGCCGACCAGAATAAAACTTTTCATTTCCTCTTCATCAGTGATCCATTCCCTGACCGAGTTTTTGAGGCTCCAAATCTTATTCCTGTGTCTTCTTACTAGCGTAGAAACATGAAAAAATAAAGTATTACAGTCTCCATAGGCTGCCCAATTAAGCCTAGATTTTAAAGCCCAAAACTCCTTTTCTTGCTTCATAATAGAGTTATATTCTTCAATGAGATTTCATTCTAAATGAATGAGAAAATCATTGGGTCTGTTTGACAATGCCTTTTAGGCACCATTGATTCTACTAAAACCTTTTTCTTTCAAGTAGAGAGATTACCAAAGACAGACCTATTCCATTGCTTCGCTCTATCTGTAAAGCTTCCGATTGCCGAATGTAGATTGAGGTTTGGTTCCCAAGCTTTCTTCACAACCTCAGGGAACTCAGGGTGATGAATCCACATAGTATGGAATCTTAAGGGTTTCTCATCCGTGGCAGGAGGGGGCCTAAATAACTCCAAAAGAATCGGGCAATGGTCTAAGAACACCCTAGGTAATTGAGTCACAAAAGTTTCAGGAAAAAGGACCCTCCATGTAGGATTTGCAAAACACCTATCAATGTGCTCCAATATGAGGTCAGAGACTTGCCTAAGGTTCAACCAAGTGTATTTTGGCCCTGAAAAGCCAAGGTCCTAAAATTGCACTCATCTAGGCAGGCTTTAAAATCCAAAGCCCTATTGAGGTTAACTTGTCTTCCCCCTAGTTTATCATTCCCATTCAGACTTTCATTAAAATCTCCAAGGAGAAGCCAAGGAAGATTGTGCAAATTGGCTACATGTGATAGATTAGACCACAAAATTTTCCTTTCATTAAAACGAGGACTAGCATAACAGAGGAAATAAGCCAGGTAAGATCAGAGTTGCGTACCTTAATGGTGGCATGTATTTCTTGCTCCATAGCAGCCAGCACAAACACTTCCACCTCCTCTCTTTTCCATAATAACCAAAGCCCTCCCGCATACCCTATGGTGTCAGTAGCAAAGAAGCCATCAAAGGGAAGGCCTTCAATACGCTTTGCAGCACTATCTCCACCCACTCTAGTTTCTGTGATAACCATTATGGAGGGAAAGTGGTTCACAGCCATTTCAAACACTCTTCTCTTAAAGTCCCCATTGAGGGCACCCCTAAAATTCGATAACAGAATATTCATTTGGGACAATGATTGTTTGGAATTTCCATCGGATTATTCCCCATCTTGGCCAATGTAACCATGCTCCATCCCTCCTCAGCAGGTCCTTGGATGTTACCTAATCTGGTTTCCACATCGCCATATAATTCAAGATCCCCTGAATTTCTTCTCTACAACACAGGAGTAAGTCGCATTTCTTAACTGGCTTGAAAGTCTGGAACAATTTCAATGTGGGCATGTTCCCCATATGCGTTGACACTGAACCCTTGAAGTCGATCACCCTCCTCTCTTGAATTAACCAACCCGATTCATCAAAGTGGGGCATTACCAATGGCCGCCTTAGCCTGTTCAACTCTTATGCTTCCTTTTCTGAAATCAACGGCGTGTCTATGAGGAATTTCCACCAAGGATTTGGAGTTCTTGCCCATGCCTGATGATCCAGTAGGAGATTCCCTGTGACTACGCTGGAAGGGGTGATGGGGAAGATGTGTTTGCATGCTGTTGCAAGCTCCTTCTGCCTTGCCCTGCTTAACCCGCCCCTCTTCGCTTCACCCTGCACGGGTTTTTCCTGCCCCGCAAAGGTGGTGGGGCGAGGATGGAGCAAGATTTTAGCCTCGCACCATGGGGTGAAGCGGGGATGGGTTTAGACTTTTTAAACCCACTCCGCCCCGCGTTGCTAAGAATTATAATTGTAAACTTTTTCAGACCCTAAAATGCTACTATTTAAACAAACATATCAATATTAGCTTATTTTATTCTACCTAATGTGGTTCTCTGTCTTTTTTTTGTTGTGTGTGTGTGTTTTTTTTTTTTTTTGAAATTTGTTATTGTTATACTATGAGATTTTTTTTTTTTTTTTTTTTGGTGATTGTCTTATTAAACACTTGGATATATTATTCAATTTTTTCTAAAAATTGGTTTGATTTGATGAAATAAATTTAGTTGTAATTTCAAGTATATTTTTATTAATGAAATAGGTTTCATTAAAAAAATTGTACTAGTTGTAGGGCAAATTAACAAAAAGTAGAGTTTTACGATGTGAGGCAGGGCTTTGTAGGGTCCCAAGGGGTGGGGATGGGGTGAGAAAGTTTTCCCCATCATGCAGGGTGGGGCAGGGATGGGGCAAGACAAAACCATGCTGGGCGGGGACGAAGACCCCGTCCTTCGGCCCTGCCCTGCCCTATTGCCATCCCTGCTGCTTGTATCTGTGCAATCATCTCGTCCGATGGCTAAAGCCTTGTTCCTATGCCAGATTGCCCAGCCCACCGTGGGAAGAGGAGGGGGAAAGATAGAGGGGGAAGCCATGGTTATGGTCAGAAGGTTGTACCGGGTTAGAGGAATTGATGTTGAAATCAGGATCTGGGTTGGAGCGCTTCAAAGCTTTAGTGCCTATAGAGCTTGAAGCTTTCTTATCTCGAGTCAACCTCATGGTTTTCAATTTCTTATTTCCATGCTCAGACATCTGGGGAGGGTTACAAGGCAGCATAGTACTCCCCACGATTTTGCTGACATTTTGGTTCTCCAAATGCCCTATTGTACACCTGCTTTGCATGTAACCTTCTCTAAGGTCACGTGGTGTGATGGGGGCCTCAGACACCTCAACGGCTCTATGCACAGGCCCAGCTTTAAATTGATAAGTCCCATCCAGTTTAAAAGGTGTCGTAGAGTTTAAATTACCCTCTTTGCCTTTAGTTCCCTTAGACGTGACATCTGGTTGCTGCTGAGGGAACTTGGTCCCACCGTTTCGTCCATTCTTGACTGGATTTTTCTTCCTAGTCACTAACATCCACTCGCCAAAATTTGGTTCAATTTGTTCATCTTGTTGCACTGCTTGCCTTTGAGAATGTTCTTTCGTGGCTGCTTTCTCAAGTGGTCTGATACACTGACCACAGTTTTCTTGCCTGTGCCCGATTCTTTCGCAACAGAAGCACATAGTTGAAATACCCTCATACATCACTTTTTGTCTAAGGCGTCCCACTCTGACCGTGTTAATCAAAGGCTTGGTAAGGTCAATTTGCAGACATAAACGCGCATAGCTAGTTCTTAACCCGAAAGCTATATATGAGTCAATCCTTAGCACAGGCCCAATGGCCGAACCGATTTCATGGAGAACCGAGGGGTCATAAAACTCAATTGGGAGTTTAGGGAATCTAATCCAAACAACAACAGCAGAAAAGGTAACTTCAGAGGCTTTAAAATATGGTTCCCATGGTTTAATTGCGAGAAAATGTTCCCTGATGAACCAAGGTCCTCCACAGAGAACTTTATCATAGTCTGTAACATCACTAAACTTGATGAGGAAAAAATCTCTCCCAAGATCAACACAATCCATCTTTGCAACAGGCTTCCATAAGGAATTGATTTTGAAAGTGAGGTAATTGTATCCCACAGTTTTCCCATACACTTTGACTATCAAGGCCTTAGTCCAACGTGCCCTAATCCGAGACTTAGTTTCCTTGGATAGCTTGACATCCACCATACCTTCAACTAAATCATCAACCTCAGTGTCTGACTCCACCTCTGCTTCTTCCACCCTATCAAACCTAAAGGCTTGAGCATAAGCTCTAGGGATGTGTCCAAGTAAACTATCTTTATAACTCACCTGAGTTCGTGGTTGCAAGGGAGGTTTGCCTAAGGGATTATCTTTGAACTTCTTCACACTCCTTTCTAATTCAGCTTCTTCCTCACTCGAGCTTAGGCTAGCTTGCTGAAACTCAAGCTCCATTTTTCCTTCTTGTCCCAATATAAAATTTTCTTGAACATTTTCTTTTGTATCGTTGGACCAGTTGATTAGTATTGTAAGTATAGTTACTCTAGCTTGATCCAGAAAGAAACAGAGAAGGAAGGTTAAAAGATGATCCTTAGTGGCCTCTTTTGTTGACTATAATAGTATATTGAGATAGCATTTGTTGGTCTAATTGCACTTCAAGTAATTTTAAAAGATTAATAGGACTACTCTCAGACTGAAGAATATTATTTAGGATTATTATTTAAGGATAGTGCCAAACAATAAGTAAAGAAATAAAGAACTAAAGCATGCCATGGCCTATATTGCTAAGGAAGAAAACAACAGTGCATGCAAAAAAGAGAGTTCTTTTTATCTTATATGATCGAAAGAAAACGGTAGTTAATGATAGGTCAAGAATGTATTGACCCATTCTAATGAATTAATTAATTAATTAGCCAAGTTTATTAATTAATCAAATTAACATACAAAATGCATGGCAGCACAAACAAAGCACCAATTAAACTAAATGCAACGGAAATTAAATTTGACACCGGTGATTTGTTTTCGAATTGGAAAAACCAACACGGCAAAAACCCCACCGGGTTATTTTAAGGTCACCACTCCCGAGAATCCACTATTATCAAAACAAGCGGTTACAAGTAAAGGAATCCCAGTACCTTATCCCAACCTACGGTTGAACCCTTACCCCAATACCTAATTGGACTTGTTCTGTAGTGACAATCTCTCATTTTCAATGCACGGCTCTCAATACGTGACTAACCAATTGCACGGATCCCAGTACGCGACTTAATCACCAACTTGAGAAGAATGTTGGCTGCAAAGTTCTTTAGTTCATCACACGATGAAGATCAAGAAGCTCCTTGGTCACAAAACACTACGGTGTACAAACACAGCAGCTTCTTCAAGAGAAAGATGAACTAGGGCAAATTTTGTCTCCAGTCACAATTTGCATGAACAAGACTTTACTTCACACTTGTGCAACTGTGCAACCTTTGACGACCCTTAAAATAATCCTTATATATGTTTAAGGTGTGAGAAAAGAAAACCTAAACACATACTCACGGATTAGATGAAAATCAGCTCTAAAAAACTGAGTTTCATAAATCTCGATAGATAGCTATCTATCGAGCTAGCTGTCAAGCACAGGCTTCAGCAGCTTTTAAACCTCGATAGATGCTAACTGTCGAGTTTTAAAATCCAGCATTTTTTCACTTGATTCTTGGACAGACTTGCATCGTTTTAACACTTGAACTTGACACCTTGTTTCTTGAAGTATTAAACACATCCTAGATCTATCCAATTACAAATAAAGTGCATTTTATCTAAGGATTAGCCAATTACATAAAATAGTGACATATATTCCTAACATTGAATCACATATGTCCTAACAATTAACTTAAATATAAATCCTACCAATTCAAGCCTCATACTATAGGAAAGCATATACATTTCAACCAAAAGTCATGATTAATTCTAACCATTACTCTCTAAGCAAAAAAGCAATATATTGTTTAGAGAGTATTTTGTTCAAACAATGACAATTACCAATTGCATAATACAAAAACATTTAAATCCTATGAAGAGCTATCATAATCCCACAAAATTCATATGCAGACTTGAGAATTTAATTCAACAGGTTTCTCTAAACCCGATCACATTGTATGTGGTTTCGGTAGAAATAAGTTGGAATTCAAATTAAGGAAATTTTTTAACCCAAAAAGAATAAAGTTTCAATAATAATCTTAAGATGTCAGGAAATTTCATTGCTTCTTCTAATTGTTTAGATAACAAAAAAAAAGGGTTGATTTTCAAATTGTGTGATCATGGTCAAGTAAATTCTTGGCCCATTTGAAAGTGACCGTCGGTTGCAACTTGCAAGCTAACTACGACTATGAAATTGCTTATATCTTTTTCTACTTTTTATCTCAACAAATGCAACAAAAAAGCTTAGACGTGCAAAATCCATATACAGAGGCAATAGGGCTCTCATGACAAAAACGGTGCTGTCATGATCCAAGAAGTTATCACAAGATCCACAACTTCCAAAGTGAAAAGAAATTGATGTCTAAAAGGACATGTGGTTTGAGATTTGAGTAATGGTAGAGATATAATAAAAAGCCACACCTATCAAAATAAATAAATAAATAAAAAGCCACAAGAATTTTACAACATTCTTAAATTAACATGCCAACCATATATGGACTCACCACAATCTCTAATTTAAATTCTCCTTCTCCTACTCCTCTTTAGGAGAAAATATCTTATACGTCCGACGTATAAAACTTATATCCGACGTATAAAACTAATTTGAGACTAATATGTGGCTCCACAGTTAGACTAATATGTGGCCCCACAACTGTGGAGCCCACATGTCACGTAAGTTGCATACGCCAGGCATATTCAATATTTTTTTTCCCTCCTCAGGGTTTGAGTTGTGGAGCCCACATGTCAGTCTCACATAAGTTGTATATGCCGGACATATACAATATTTTTTCCCTCCTCAAGGTCTGACCCAATAATTCCAATTGACCTAGAGAAAAAAATGGACACAAGAGAGAGAGAGATTGATTTATGATTGAAACATTAATCTATGCAAGTACCAGCACAAATGAGATAAATAAGATACAGTCTGTAGACAATCAGCCAATTGCAATACAAAGTGACAAACCATAACATATTAAGGGGGAAACTTCCTTCAATTTTAACTATTATAGGACAAATTATCAATGACAGAAATGACCTGTTGTGTGTTGATAAGAAAGATGAATTCATTACAACAATCTTTTGCATCTTATGTTACATATAGTAGCATTGTGTACATTGTCCAACCAGAAAAACAAACCAAAATAGGTTGCCCATATATATAGTCACAATCCGTCCCAACTTGACACTCTTTGCTATAACCAAATCAATCTGAATACTTAAACAAAAAATTGACAAAAAAAAATCCAGAAAAATTCAGCAGATACGTTCCTAGAACAAAACAAACTCTGCAACAGAAAGGCATTGAATTTTCAAGTATTTGAATGAGGGAATGGGTGGTGAAACGGCCTATAAACAAATGATCATGTCTATAATGTGGTTGTATTTGGATTTTGAACCCAAAAAAAAAAAAAAAAAAGAGTAAGAAAAATCAGAACTTTACCACAATTTACAACTAATTAATCTCTCTTACTACCCTGAGGAGAGCACACTTTTTCCAACATTCTTCCAATATAAAAACTGAATCCACCTTCTTTCTTTGGTGAAGAAACAGAACTTGTATGATCTTTCTTAGGATGAATTGTTTCAATAACGGCTTCGATTTCTTCTTTTGCCCTATGAAAAACATTTGGTCCTTTCACATCATATATTGGGGTTTTTTCATCAATATCATCACTTGTTCCATGAGTTTCCTTATGATGATAGTGTGATGACTTATGATGGGGTGTAATTGCTTCAATCTTTTCCTTAGCTTTCTCAATAAAATTGGGCCCCTGAATGTTGTTCTCTGCCAATATAAAAGCATCACATTAAGAAGACTGGGTTAGGCTTTCAACCTTTTGTACAAAGAATGTGAAACCAATAAACTATAAAGTGGAGAAGATATAGAAAATTTCAAGGCATGTTCTGATCATAGCTGAATATAAAGAATGGTGGAAATAGTCTAATATTACAATTATGAAATCTGCAAGTGTCCATAGAATAAAAGCATGAATAGAGTCTACCCAGAGCAGCTTTAATAGAATGTGTAAGGAAAGTCAAATTGATAAAATGAAATCAATATAAATTTCTTGGACACCAAAAATATAA
Organism: Quercus ilex subsp. ballota; assembly: GCA_032727855.1. NCBI lineage: Eukaryota > Viridiplantae > Streptophyta > Magnoliopsida > Fagales > Fagaceae > Quercus > Quercus ilex. The sequence continues at coordinate 59,756,230 of CM064909.1, read as the reverse complement.
CAATCATAGACAGACTATTTGAAATTTTTTTTTTTTTAAAATATATAAGTAAATCATTACAACAGTCCAAAATGCGAGATTAATACATGGGAGTGTACAAGAGAAATGTTTAAAAGAAAAATTAAAATTAAACTAGCTCCTAAAATTCTACAAATCCAATATATATAGGGTAAAATATGAAATGGAAAAGGGAGAGGGGCAAGAGGTCATTAGATGATGCCACCAATCATAAAGCAATGTCTTTGTTAAAAAAAATCATAAAGCAATGTCAATAACAAACTCTTCAACTCAATCACTGGAAGCTTGTTGTCCTCAGAGATTCAAGCATTCCAAAGCCTGAATGATAATGGCAAATGTGAAAGAATGAGAAACAAAGGATGTCCTACAAACTATTACAATACAAGCCTGGGAAAATGACAAGGACATTATAGGTAACCTTCTTTTTAAGGTAGAAAGAAACCATCATATGAATACTCTCTACACTGAACTTGTCCCATTAGCCTATAGGAACATTTCCTACAACAATTCTAGTACAGACAACATTTCACATGATATTATACCTGACTGAGAATCTGCTTCATCCTGCTTGGATTCTGTCTTTGTGGTTTCTTCCCTGCAATTAAATACCAAAAGAACAATGAGAAAACAATCAAAGAATCTAAAAATCTAAGCAATCAATATTTCACAGGTGAATTCAAAATGGGTTGGAGACTCTTTCCTGGGATGGATTGTTTGAACGAGAGCCTCGAGCTCCTCCTTGGCTCGTTCAAACACATTTGGAGCTCTAACAGCATCTAAAGGAGTGTTTTCATCAATATCATTTTGCTTGCCATGAGTTTCCTCGTGATGCTGAGGTGATTTCTCAGAATGAAGAATTGCTTCAATCTCTTCCTTTGCTCTTTCAAACAAATTGGGTGCTTTCACTTCATCTGCTAGCAAACAAATAAATGATAGATTCCTACATATACATGTGTGATATAAACGCAAGCAAGCACATAATACTTATTTTTGGATTTCTGTACTCTACTATAATAAAAATAAATAAAAAACCGTTCCAAGCTAGAGTGAAAGGATTTGAGATATAGAGAGAGATTTGATCTCTTCTATTATACAAACATAGGTAATTCTCGATTGTTAAACATTAATAGAACATGCATTCTCAGACTGTAACAATAGTTAATTTCAACAATGACAAAAAGCCATAACCGGTTAATGAATTAGGACAATAATAGATTGAAGAAAACAGATTAACCATAGACAGAAAACCCAGTTTAAGAAAATGCATATGCACAATTGGATTCAATAAGGAGTGTAAGCAAATAAATACTAAGATATCCAAGAAAACCAATTGGATCCCATTATCCCAACATCTATTAAGATTCCAAATTTTCATAGATTGAAGAAAACAGATTAACCATAGACAGAAAACCCAGTTTAAGAAAATGCATATGCACAATCGGATTCAATAAGGAGTGTAAGTAAATAAATACTAAGACATCCAAGAAAACCAATTGGATCCCATTATCCCAACATCTATTAAGATTCCAAATGTTCATTTTTTAACAAGAGATGTACTAAAGTATAAATTACTTCTAACAGGAAATTGCCTAAATCTAATAACAGTCGTGGCCATATTTGAAATTCTGAACAAGTAACATGTATTGCACAAGATCATATAGCAAATTAAAGGAACAAGACGAGAATAAGAAAATTGAACCTGACAGAAAGTGTGTTGTTTGGTCTGGTTTGGATTCGGCCATCTGAGGTTGCCGGCTGAGAAAGGTAGAGATTTTGGTAGGATGTGATGGATGTCTGATTTTGAATAGGCAGTTCGCGTACGCAAAGAATGGAGAACGGAATCAAAACGTATGTATGCCAGATTGGACTGCAACATTTGGCCCACTCAAAAGGTCCATGGCGGCTTCGATTCGCCGTAAAGTTTTTTTTTTTTTTTCTTTTTTTAATTTCAGAAATAATTTTCTATGTAGGAAACTTGTTTAGCAACCAAAATATAGGACATTCTGGGCTTTTGCCCTTAAATTTTTTTTATTTAGCAATTTGCCCATATTTTGAAACTATATAGGGATATGTCCCTGTTTCGATACTCGATTACCTTAAAATCGAGTTTCAATGAAATACTCAATCCGTAGAAAATCGAGTTATACCCGATCAAACTTAAAAAATAAAAAATAAAAAATTTGCATGGAACACGAGTTTCAGGAAATCGAGTTCCATGCAAAATTTTTATCGCTCCTTATTCAGGAAGACCTATAATGGTGTTTTTAAGCTCTATAGTGACGTTTTTAAGCCCTATAGCAGCGTTTTCCTCAAGTTAGGGAGCCCTATAGTGGCGTTTTTAAGCCATATAGTGACGTTTTTAAGCCATATAGCAGCGTTTTCCTACAATTTTTTTTTTTTTCATAAGTCTGATAGCCTTATACCAGGTTTAGAGAGTCCTATAGTGGTGTTTTAAGCCATATAGTGACATTTTTAAGTCCTATAGCGGCGTTTTCTTGCAAATTTTTTTTTATAAGTCTGATTTCTCCATACCAAGTTTAGGGAGCCCTATAGTAGCATTTTTAAATCCTACAGTGACGTTTTTAAGCCCTATAGTGGCGTTTTAGAACTCGATTTCTATAAAATCGAGTTCCATGCTTCTTCTTCTTCTTTTTTCTTTTTTAAGTTTGATCGGGCATACTCGATTTTCTACGAATCGAGTATTTCATTGAAACTCGATTTTAAGGTAATCGAGTATCGAAACAGGGGCATATCCCTATATAGTTTCGAAATAGGGGCAAATTGCTAAATAAAAAAAATTTAAGGGCAAAAGCCCAAAATGTCCCCAAAATATATAGAAAACAATACTTTGGCCTCTGTGGACAATGTGTAATGTTTGTTGCTGTTTGTTAATATAATATCCATCCTGTTAACCAAAAATAAATAAATAAATAGAAAACAAACACGGTTCTCAAATCTATTAAAAACATGTGAAATGTTGTTTTCAATTTATAGAAATGAAAACACGTTTAATGAACCCGCTCTGTTTAATGGGTTAGACTCATAGGGCCGGTTTGGTGCATGCGTTTAAACACATATTTTTAGTTCTTAAACAATATTACACGTATTTCTACATATTTTTCACCCACACATGTTTCCAAAAAAGCTGAAAATGATTAATAAAAATATAAAATTGACAATATTCCATTGCTCTAATAAAAAAAAAATTTATTCATAATATCTTGGTGGGGACTCCATGCATGAACAATGTTGGCACAACTCTAATTATATTTGTGCAATGCCCACCGAGAATATTATTTGTGGTTATTATATATATATATATATATATATATATATATTATTTGTTATTTTTGATATGGTTATGGGTTAAAAAAAAAAAAAAAAAACTTTTCGTGTGTCTTTTGAAAGTATTTCTTAGTATTTAGTCTCAACCAACATTTCCAATTTTAACAAGCCTTGTGAAAAGCCTTATAACCAACTACACTTCCTTATGTTTTCAATAAATTCATTCATACTTAAATCCCTCATTCCTAACTATCAAATTATATAAATAACTAGTCGTTAACCTGTGTGATGCACAGAAAAACTATTCACTCTAAAAAAATAAAGAAATATTTAACTTATATACTTTTCCATAGTTTAGAAGTGTTGAATCCAAACAAATAATTAATCAACCAAAATCATAACTTTTAATAAGAAAACAAAAAATCACATGAACGGATGAACCTAAATAAAAAGCATTCAAGGTGAAAAATTAAGATCAACCTATTAAGACGCAAATACCAAAAACCCCAAGACTTAAAACTTCAAAATTTATAGAATCCCCAAATTTTACATCAAAACCAAATCAAATTCAACAAATTTATATATAACATACCAAATAAAAATTTATCGTTCCCTAGATTGGAAAACATAGGTTGTAGTTTTGATTTTTCTTCAAAAAAATAGAGATGTTTTATCTGCCATGTACAATATAAAAAAAATAATAAAAATTTCAACCCAAAAGCCAAACCCATGAAAACAATGTCAATATAAATATGGAAATTAACCCAAATACTCAAAAGAAAATCAATTCTAAACATAACAAAAGAATAAGATAGAAAGAAAATTTTAGGCACATATGAAAGCAAATAACAAATTTGACATAAAAGATAAAATTCATTAATAACAATATAAAAAAAATCCACATATGTTGAATTGAAATTTTATTAATATTAACAATATAAACAAATTCAACATAAAATTCATTAATCAAAGAAGAAAGTTGTATCAGATTGCTTGCATTTTTTTTTCTTTTTTTTTTTAAAAATCCTAAAGTGAAGTTAAGTTTAGAGTTTTAAGGTAGTAATTGTTAAAGTTTTGAGGAGGGAAAAGAGACTCTTAACAGCAGTCCTTCTCTCTCTTCTTCTTTTTTTTTTTCTTAATCCTAACTTTTTTTTTTGGTTACGTGAGTCTCTTTTTTTTTTTTTTTTTTTTTTGGAATCCTAAAGTGAAGTTAAGTTAGGATTTTGAGGTAGTAATTATTAGGACTTTGAGGAGGAGAGAGGGAGTCCTAACAGGAGTCTCTTTCTCTTTCTCTCTTTTTCTTAAAATGTGAGTCTTTTTTTTTTTTAGTCCTATTTTCAATGTGAGTCTCTCTCTCTCTCTCTCTCTCTCTCTTTTTTGAGTCCTATTATAATTTTTTTTTATATAGATTATCAACATTTGAGTTTGAGTTTAAGTTGGACTTTTTAAAAATATAGAATTTTACTATTTGTTAAGTTTGGACTAAACAAAAATTATTTTATTTAAATAAAATGATAATTTTTGTTTAAATATTGTGCTGATGTTAATAAAATAAACCTTAATGAGTATTGTAAGGTTGAATTTAATCAACCATCTTGTTGACTTTATTCCGTGTTAAATTTGTTTGTAATTTAGCAATTAGTAACCCTGTATTTAGGTGTGAATCGTGTAAGAGTAGTGAGTGAGAGAGTGTGAAAATATGCTCAAGATTGTACAAGGTTGCAGAGATTCGCGGCTGGGAGTCACGGGTGACTCGCGACTGGCAAGCCGCCAAATGCAACACATAAGTGAAGCGTGCGAGAAGATGAACAGTCGCACCAGCTGGAGCACAATAGGACAAAAAGTCCAGCTTGACCGTTCTATTATCTTGAGGCTTGAACTTGCGACTCAGTCAAGTCGCGAGGCCAAGCCACCAGACCACCCTGTTTGGGAAAAACTGACTCTTCGCATTCCTTTCTCACCCAAGTATAAATACCCCTTAAACCCACGAAATGTAGAGAGCTTCCAGAGAGAATTTTGAGAGAGAAACTCTAGAGAAAAACAAGATTGATTCATCTACAATCTTCACATAGAGACTTTTCAAATTCCTTTACTCTCACCCTCTCCATTGTTACATCATTGAGAGGTTCTTACCCAAATCATTTTCTCACTATACCCATATCTGTGAGAAGGCTTTTTTGTGCTTTGGGAAGCAGTTAGGAAGGGACCAATGACTATTGGTTGATGCTATGGGCTATAGCAAAATCCAGTAAGCTAAATAAGAAATATGTTCGACGTAACCTCGTTGGAGCAAGAAGCTTGGAGGGCTTAAGTACACTGGATAGATTAGGCTTGGAGGGTTTTCTGTTGTTCATGTATCCCAACTACATTCTTTAGTGGATTATTTATCGCTTGGAGGGCGGCGGAGAGGTTTTACGCCGAGGGTTTTGGTTTCCTCTTCGATAACACATCGTTGTGTTGTCCTTGTATTTGCATTTCTCTTCCCTTAATCTTTGCTATTTAATTTCTGCTGTGAATGTGATTTTATTTGGTTTAGATTGTTTATCAATTCTGTTTTTAGCTTATGTTCATGTTCCACACATTTATTGTTTGATAATAAGCTTGAATTGGTAATTTGTATTTGGGGGTCTAAACGTTCATAGTGTTTTCAACGCTATTTGAACATTCAAGTATACTTTAATTTTATCCTTGCATATTTTTCATAATAAGTAAAATATAAGTATTGTATTGTATATTATACACACACATTTGAGAAAGTTGCACTAATCTCTCCTCTTCTTTTAAATTGTACATAGGCTTTCCTTATTTTTCAAAATAAATACACACAGCCCCTCAACTTAATACTTCTTTTTAGAAAAAGTGTTTAATCTATGACATTTGCTTTTAATTATTACTCTTTATCATAATATCAAAACACTAATTGGTTTTTGGTGTAGGCAGGAATTGAATCTCAAATATTTTAATTGACGACAAAAGATTTTATTAGTTAAGTTAACTGAAAGCCGCTAATACCTTTAAATTCATTAACAGAAATTTCTTTCAAAAAAAAAATATTATTATCCACTTTTATCATCCTTTCCAAATGAAATTCTCATTTTTACTCCAATCTCCATCCTCTTCTTTGTCTTCTTCTTCACTCTCATAGACCTCTCCTTCTCCCAAACCAACACCACATAATAAACAACAACAAATGTTGCTAAAGAAGCAACAAATAGTATTAAGTAGAATAGCACAGTTATTCTACTAAAATAGAAAATAAAAAATGGCATAGTTAGGGGGCGTTTGGTTCACTATGGTGTGCATTTAATGTGATGCACTGTTAGGAATTCAGTGAAGGCAAGGTTGGCACAGGAGTATGTGATGCTGATGGCCACTGCATGTGGTGCTGATGACCAATGCAGGTGGTGCTGATGAGTGGGTACTAACAGAGGGTGCCTAAGTTGCTGATGGGAGGAGCAGGAGTTGCTGATGCAGCATGCGTGCACAGCTGATCATGGGAGGGCTGCCAGTGTTGTTATGCATATCTGTGTAATTAGTAACACGTGTAAGGAGTTGTGTGAGGTGTTAGTAGTTGTAAGAGTTAGTTAGACTGTGAGCTGGAGTTAGTTAGATTGTGAGCTGTCATGGTAGTTAGAAGGTGGTTACACGGTTATGATTGGGGAGGGGTTACAAGTATATAAAGGAATAACCAATTGTAAGGGAGGCATTGAACCATTTTGTTAATTGGATAACTCTTCCTTCTGTATCTTCTCTCTATCTCCAAACTCCATTCTCTCATCTTTGTTCAAGGAGGCCTAGTTGACCTCGAATTCAACTACTATAAACTCTGTTCTTAACATTTGGTATCAGAGCTTGGCCTTCCTCGGCTATGGCTGAAACACGATCAACTACTGCTTCAACACAGGAGGCTATAGCTTTACTGAAGACTGCAAGTGATCATCAAGGCAAAGAGATTCAGGAAATGCGTAATCATCATGATAAGGAAATCCAAGAAATTCGTACCATTCAAGGAGTGCATACACGTGCAATGAATGAGATGACCCAACAATTGGCTATTCTGGTGCAGAGGAGTAATTCTGATCAAGGTGGAGTCCCTCGTTCTCCAACATATGGTGACCGAGGAATGCGAATTCATCAACAATGGCTATTGCTCGAACGGTGAGACTGGAATTTCCAAGGTTCTTTGGAGAAGATCCAGCAGGTTGGGTTTACAAAGCCAACCAATACTTCAGGTATTATAATACACCAGCTACTGAGAAATTGATGTTAGCTTCATTCCATATGGATGGTGAGGCTTTGATCTGGTTCCAAGATAGTGAAGAGGTAGGTCTCTTTGTGGATTGGGAGTCACTAGTTCAAGCATTGCATATCAGATTTGGTACCACAGCTTATGACGATCCCATGGAGACATTGACTAGGCTGAGACAAACTGCTTCAGTGTCTCTGTATAAGACTCAGTTTGAGATGTTATCTAATAGGATTAAGGGTCTATCTGCTACTCACAAATTGAGCTGCTTCTTAAGTGGATTAAGGGATGAGATAAGGCTGCCCGTGAGAATGCTGAGTCCTAATTCATTGAATGAGGCTTTTGGTTTGGCAAAAATTCAGGAAGAATATAATTGGAGTTGCAAGAGGGTTACTAAGGTACCAGGGGATCAAGGCAAACCTTCCATTTTGGGGGTTCCTCCGAAAAACCCTTCACTTTTAGAGACTAAACCAAGGCTGCCTCTCAAGAGGATATCCCCTGCTCAGATGGAGGAAAGAAGGAAGAAGGGATTGTGTTATAATTGTGATGATAAGTGGGCTCCTAGCCATAAGTGCAAGAATGCCATGTTATTTCTGTTGGATTATGTGGAAGTTTCTCAGGAAAATGCCAACTCTGAGGTTCATATCAGTGAATTAGAGGAGAGTGGTTATGCAGATCAGGTTGAACAGAATCAAGAAGATGTGGAGATTACTTTGTATGCTTTGAGTGGCACTCCTGCTTCAGGCACGATGAGGGTCAAGGGAAGGATCAAGCATAAGTCCCTTGTTATCTTTATTGATTCAGGGAGTACTCACAACTTCATTGATGCTGCATTGGTCTCACATTTGCACATGAACATTGATACTTCTCAAATCTTGGAGGTCAAGGTTGCCAATGGGGAGGTGATCAAGACTCAAGGAGTGTGTAAAGAGGTACCAGTTTGGTTACAAGGACATGAGTTTGAGGTGCAATTGCATGTGTTGACAATGGGGGGTTGTGACTTAGTGTTGGGAACTCAATGGCTGGGTACCTTGGGAGTAATTCAGTGGGATTTCAAGGTGCTTACAATGAGCTTTGGTTATAACCATAAGCAGGTGCTGCTACAAGGGCTGAGGAGTACAAGATCTCAAGTACAAGATGGGGATAATTTTTTTAAGCAATCTGTAAACAAAGGGTTGGTCCTTCACATTACATTTCAACCTCACTTGTTCACTACAGAAGGAGCAGAATTGCTACCTGAAGAAGTGGCTGCTTTGTTGAAGGAGTTCCAGTCAGTCTTTGCTACACCAGAGGGGCTGCCACCCTTAAGGGATCATGAACACCAAATCAACCTGAAGGAGGGAGCACAAGCTATCTGTCAGAGGCCTTACAGGTACCCTTACTATCAAAAAAATGAAATTGAGAAGATTGTTAAGGAGTTATTATCTGCTGGTTTGATTAGAAATAGTAGCAGCCCTTTTGCTTCACCAGTCCTCTTAGTTAGAAAGGCAGATGGTTCATGGAGAATGTGCATAGATTATAGGGCTTTAAATCAAGAAACCATCAAGGATAAATACCCTATACCTGTCATAGATGAGCTGCTGGATGAATTGTTTGGTGCAGCTGTCTTTTCTAAACTAGATTTGAGGTCCGGGTACCATCAAATTAGAATGAGGGAGGAGGACATTCCAAAAACTGCTTTTAGGACTCATGAAGGGCATTATGAGTTCTTGGTCATGCCATTTGGCTTAACCAATGCACCTTCCACCTTCCAATCCCTCATGAATTCTGTTTTCAAACCTTACTTAAGGAGATTTGTGTTGGTATTTTTTGATGATATTCTGGTTTATAGTAAGAATGTGAGTGATCATGTGCATCATCTTCATTTGGTCTTGGAAGTTCTGGTGAAACATCAATTGTATGCCAAACAATCAAAGTGTGTGTTTGCTTGTAAGGAAGTAGAATATCTAGGACACCTTATATCTGGAGAGGGAGTGAGGACTGATCCAAGGAAGACTGCTGCTATGCAGCAATGGCCAATTCCTAAGGATGTGAAGGCCTTAAGGGGGTTCCTGGGGTTGACAGGCTATTACAGAAAGTTTGTTAAGGGATATGGACTGATTGCTGCACCTCTAACAGCCTTATTGAGGAAGGATTCTTTCCATTGGACCCCTGAAGCTTCACAAGCCTTTCAATGTCTTAAAGATGCAATGTCAAACCCACCTGTTCTGGCCTTACCTGATTTTACTAAGTCATTTGTGGTGGAATGTGATGCTTCGGGTGTGGGTGTGGGGGCTGTCCTTATGCAAGATCAAAGACCAATTGCTTACCACAGTCAAGCCTTGAAGGGTAAGAGCCTTGCCCTCTCAACATATGAGAAAGAGTTGCTGGCTTTGGTAGTTGCAGTGAAGAAATGGAGACCCTATCTCCTTGGCAGATCCTTTGTGATTAAGACAGACCATCAAAGCCTTAAGTACTTATTGGAACAGAAGATTGGGACTCCTGCACAGCAGAAATGGATTTCTAAACTCCTTGGCTATGCATTCTTGGTGGAATATAAACATGGTAAAGAAAATCTGGTAGCTGATGCACTCTCAAGGAAAGAAGTTATGAAGGATGGGGAGTTTGAGAGTACAAAGGTGGGCACATTGTGTATGATTTCGTTTCCCAATCCTACTTGGTTGGAGGAACTTAAGCTGACTTATGCATCTGATGCTGGAGTACAGAAAATAATCCTTGCCATTCAGTCTGGTAGTGACATTTCAGCTGGATTTACTCTTCATAACGGCTTGTTGTTTTATAAAGGAAGACTGTTTGTGGGTAGTGCAGGCCCAGAATTGAAGGCAAAGGTGTCAAACCAGATACATGCTAGCCCTTTAGGGGGTCATTCTGGTTATCTAAAGTCTTTTCAGAGGCTTAAGAGAGACTTTTACTGGACTGGTATGGTGGGAGATTTAAAGAAATTTGTGAGGGAATGTGATACTTGCCAAAGGTTGAAGAATGAAACTCGCTTACCTGCTGGGTTGCTGCAGCCATTGGCTATCCCTGAGAGACCTTGGTTAGACATTAGCATGGATTTTGTGGAAGGGTTGCCTAAGTCCCAACAGAAGTCAGTAATCTTTGTAGTGGTGGATAGGTTGACTAAATATGTGCATTTCATCCCATTAGCTCATCCTTACACAGCTGCTAAGGTTGCTCAAGTGTTCATGCAATATGTTTTCAAGTTACATGGTATGCCTTCTACAATTGTGAGTGATAGAGATCCGGTGTTCACCTCCAAATTCTGGTCAGAATTGATGAGATTACAGGGAACTAACTTGGCTATGTCTTCTTCTTATCATCCTCAATCCGATGGGCAGACTGAGGTGGTAAATAAGAGCCTAGAGCATTACTTGCGAGCCTTTGCTACTGATAGACCTATTTCGTGGGTGGACTGGTTACCCATGGCAGAGTTTTGGTTCAATACTAACTTCCACACTTCCATTAAACTCACTTCATTTGAGGCCCTTTATGGCTATCCCTCTCCTAAGGTTGTGGAGTATGTGCAAGGTGTGACAAGGGTTGCAGCTGTGGATTCCTATTTGCATGATAGGCAGCAGCTCTTTTCCTTGTTGAAAAGCAATTTGAAGTTAGCTCAGGAGAGAATGAAGTGGTTTGCTGATAAGAAGAGGGTGGACAGATCCTTTGAGGTAGGAGATTGGGTTTATCTCAGGCTTCAACCTTACAAGCAAGCTTCAGTGCAGCTCAGAAAATTTGGAAAGCTTGCTCCTCGTTTTTATGGTCCTTTCCAGGTTGTGCAGAAGATTGGTGAGGTGTCTTACAAACTTGATCTGCCTGAAGGGTCCTTGATTCATCCTGTATTCCATGTCTCAAACCTTAAGGCTAAGTTGGGTGCCAATGTCAGTCCTAGACCTGCTTTACCTGTGGTATCTGCAGAACATATCCTTGCTCCTGAACCTGTGGCTGTGTTGGATACCAGAACCCATCAATTGAGGAGCAGACTTATCACTCAGGTACTTGTGCAGTGGCAGGATGAGAGCACAGCTGATGCTACCTAGTAGAATCTGTTTGAGTTGCAAACCAAGTTCCCACACCTTGTGGGCAAGGTGTTTTAAGGAGGGGGTATTGTTAGGAATTCAGTGAAGGCAAGGTTGGCACAGGAGTATGTGATGCTGATGGCCACTGCATGTGGTGCTGATGACCAATGCAGGTGGTGCTGATGAGTGGGTACTAATAGAGGGTGCCTAAGTTGCTGATGGGAGGAGCAGGAGTTGCTGATGCAGCATGCGTGCACAGCTGATCATGGGAGGGCTGCCAGTGTTGTTATGCATATCTGTGTAATTAGTAACACGTGTAAGGAGTTGTGTGAGGTGTTAGTAGTTGTAAGAGTTAGTTAGACTGTGAGCTGGAGTTAGTTAGATTGTGAGCTGTCATGGTAGTTAGAAGGTGGTTACACGGTTATGATTGGGGAGGGGTTACAAGTATATAAAGGAATAACCAATTGTAAGGGAGGCATTGAACCATTTTGTTAATTGGATAACTCTTCCTTCTGTATCTTCTCTCTATCTCCAAACTCCATTCTCTCATCTTTGTTCAAGGAGGCCTAGTTGACCTCGAATTCAACTACTATAAACTCTGTTCTTAACATGCACATTACAATGATGTTACATTAAGGTTTTTGGTTTTTTTTTTTTTTTTTTTTGGTCTTTTGGTTTTTTTTTTCTCTAATATTACTATAATCTAAAATTATAATATATATCACATCACCTTAATCTCATCACCTTCTTAAACAATGTAATGTTGTATTCTTATATTGAAATTACATTAATATAAAATTATAATAATGTAATATTATGGTGTAAAGCAACATCACGACAAACCAACCACCCCCTTAATGTGCTGCGGTCATAATTGTTAGTATCGTATGATACGCGATACGTATCGTATCGTATCGTATTGTATGTAAAAAGTTTCAAATCGTAAGTGCTTATGAATCGTAAGATACAGTGTGCGTATCATATGAATTGTATCGTATCATAATATCGTGCGTATTATACGATACATAGATAAATGCTTTAAAATAAGATTTTTTGTTAAAATTTGTATTTTTATTTGAATATAACAGGTTGTTAGACTTGTTTTTAACACAAAATTATTAGTTTACTTAATTTAGCCTACTAAAATAACATATTCATAATTTTTTTTCCTTTCTCTCCTACAATTGGACTACATAGTACACACTTATCCTTCACTTTAATATTTACAAATTATTTTATATACTATGTGTAGGGTCACGGTTTGTAGCCCAAGCCCAAAAGAGATAGAATGTAAGCCCAATGAGCCCAATACAATAAATTTGTAGAGTGTAGGTAAAAAAGCTGGACTATATGTCAATTGGACAACAGCTAGTAAAGATTTAAAAGATGAATAAGCACAAAAACACACTTGAAACTTGATTAAATGGGGGTCCGAGGAGATGAATTATGAATTGAACCGTTCCTGAAAGCTAAGATAGTCCTTAGTGCTATAGTTAATCTTCTTCTCTCCTATTTTTCTATATTCCACGATCTCCCTCTTATGGGAGGTCTTTTACATTATATAGTTCCCTCTTAGATCATCTTGATTGTACACTTGTGAATCATTTAAGTTTTCACTTGAGTATATATCTCATCAGTCATCTTCTTTGGCTCTCTGTGAATGGTGGTGGTTGAGACTGCACTGTTCAGGAGTTTTCTCTACATAAATGCGGCTAGAAAAGTAGATGCAATGCATTTAATGTGGTGATAGTAGTTTTTCCTTTTAGATATTTCTACGTTCTTATCACATTCGTACGTGCTTGAGGTTCATCTTGACCATTGGAACCACCTGGAAGGTCATCTGAATTACCCAAAGGTGTGTTTGACCGATATTCAATATATCTGAGAAGAAAGTACTCCTTAGACCATACCCCTCCATTATTTTCTTGTCTGATTTTCAACTTTGGGGCCTCTCCCAATCGTTTGCTTCTCCTCGGACATATCAACATCCTCAAGTAAGGCCCAAGGCCCAATATACAAATTTGGGCTTTTACCCCCACACTATGAATAAAATATTAATTGACAATATAATTTTTTTTTTTTTTGTCATTATTGTTATAAGTCCAAGAAACTAGAATACCCAAAAAACAATTTATAAAAAAATTATTAAAATAAAAAGAACAAGAAGAGATAGTATATGTTAATGATGAATGACGATGAAGAAAATTTTAATGAAGAAATAAGTTTGCAAAATTATAAACATGTACTAGCATTGACTTAGATGGGGTTGATTAGGCAATTTGATGAATATGATGAAAATAAATTATTATTTTTGGGTCATTTGTAATATATTATCACTTTTGAATTTAAGTAATTTGAATGTGTATGTTATAAACACATGCTAATTTGATTTATTTAGTTAGCTTGTTAAATATTTTTACATAAGTGATGAATAAATTATTCATTAGTTGAATATATTCAAAATTTATAATGAATATACCATTTATATATGTATATTTATTTTTTTTTAATAAATTTTATTAAGTATTTGTGTATCTTACGATACATGATACGATACGGAAAAATTAAAAATTGATTTACGATACAATTCACGTTTTGACAACTATGGGTGCGGCATCATAAGTGACGCCACTCCAAATCCTACTTAGAAAGGCAATCTGCTATTCTTGAACTTCAACAGGACTCTCAATCTCATTTGGACTAAGTCTAGCAAGGTACTTTATCCAATCAATTAATGTTTCTTTCTTTCTTTTATGTGTGTCTGTTACGTAAAATTTAATTTATTGAGAGATGGAGAGATTTGTGAGAGTGAACAAGAAGAAGAAGACGAGGGAGAGTGGCTGTAAAATGAGCTTTGTTTGTTTCAATAGAAAACCTTATGTAAAGATAGTATTTTGCATTTTTCAGTGTTTGTTAGTAAAAAAAAATTGTCAAAGGAAAAATTATTTTTAACTTTCCATATTTAACTTAGCAGGATAGAGTTGTTTTCCACTAAAATTTTCTGGGAAACATATTTATCTCAAGTGAAGCTAAATAATAAAAATAACTCAATACTAAATAAGGGAAGTTAAGAGATAATTTTTCAACTTATATTAAAGTCACTATTAAAACATAAGAAAATGAGATAGTTTTCTAGAAAACACTTATTAGAAAATAATTCATTTTATAGAAAATGTTAATGTCAGAACAAACAGAAAAAAAAAAAAAAAAAAAATTGACGATAAGAGGGAAAATATAATATTTTTAAAATAGTGTTTTAATTCTATTAATGAATTTAACGGTGTTAAGTGAGGGGAATGAGTGTAAGTATTTTGAAAATGAAGGAAGGTCAGTGTACGATTCAAAAGAAGGGAGGAGGTTAATGTATTTTCAATAAATCTCAGGATATGTCAATGCAATTTTTTCATATATATATATATAGGCACGCACATGATACAAAATACATAAGGTTTCATTTTATTCAAGGTTCTAAATAACGTTTTAAAATTTTGGCATAAGGATCGGAAATGAAAAACATAACTACAATTATAATAATATCTAACTTACAAGTGTACATTTCTAACTTAAATAAAATAAAAACTAAAAAACTTTCAGAAATACAAATGCAATATATGTATGTATGTATATACAAGTATAAGATTCTTCTCAAAAAAAAGTATAAGATATTATTTACTTATTAAAAAAAATTATAAGATATTATCTGATTTAAAAACAGTATTAAGACAATATTAAATAAATAAATAAATAAACAAAATACAAGTAGGAAACAAACTTACTATCTAAATTCATATCCAACTAATTAACGAGAGACTTTCTTAAGTCTTAACATAATCTATTATGCTACAAGTTTAAGAGTCTCTTAACATAATCTATCTAAACCTATACTCAGGGGCGGAGCTACATGTATGAGTGGGAGGGCCATGGCCCCTCCAAAATTTTTTTTAAAATTTTAATACTATATATAAATATTTAACATTTTAATTATTAGCCTACAAAAATGAGACTTGGCCCCTCCAAATATTTGAACTAGTCCAATGATGCTCTTAAAACAATTTATCATAGGCAAAGGAATGAAGCAAATTAAGCCGCTGCACCAGAGCAACTTAGAGAATCACACAGTGTAGCAACTAGTGCAAAACTTGCAGACTCAATTGGTGAAGAACTAACAACTCAATCATCAAGGGATCAAGCTTCGAGCTCTAGAGATAAAGGAATCAATGATGCATCTAAGTCTGTCTAAACGACAATGTAGTTTAGTTCATGTTTGTACAGTAAACAACCTATAGTTTTTGTTAACAGAGTTAGTTTAGTCATGCACATGTTTTAGTTTGTTGAGTTTGTTATTTACTGTTCACACGTGTATGAGTCTGTTAAGTTAGTTATAGAAAAGAGCAATTGCTTAGGAGCTGTTTGGATTTGCTATTTCCATAACTCATAACTCAAAAATGGTGGGATCCATGATTAAGAAGTCCATTTGGATTTTGTTTTTAGTTTTTGTTTCCATTACTCAATTTTCTGATTTTTGAGTGATGAATTATGGAAACTGAAAACACATTTTAGGTATTTTCAGTTTCCATAACTCTGTTTTCAATGGCATTTCCGTAATTAAAACCCCATACTGGGTCCCATGGTCAGAATTAGCCGCAACTTTCGACCCCTTTTTTTTTTTCTTCTTCATTGGGTTCGATGAGCTTGGTTTCTTCATCTTTTTTTTTTTTTTTTCCCCTTTCACAGTAGGTGCCTTCTTCTTCTTCTTCTTTTTTCTTTTTCTTTCACTCTGGGTCTTGGTCTTCTTCATTAAGTTTTTTTCTTCTTCTTCTTCTTACACTGGGTTCGGGTTTTTGGGGTTTTTTTTTTTTTCTTCTTCTTTCACTGGGTTCGGTGAGTTTGGGTACTGGAGGTTGAAGGAAAAAAAGAAGAAGGTAAAAGCTGCACCAAATTACAAATATGGGGCCCACAAACAGTTGAAAATTTTGAGTGATGACAAGTTGAGTGACAGTGCCAAACGGGTGGGTGGTAGGGAGTTGGGGTATTTTAAGTGTTGAGTGATAAGTGACGAAAATTGAGTGAGGAGTGATGAGTGATGAGTGATGAAAAAAAAAATCCAAACAGGGCCTTAACTTCTTAGCTTGTATATAGGGATTTTTTTCAATGAATGAATTTGAGCAAATTAGTTTTCACCAAATTAGTTTTCTCATACAATTGTCCAATTGGTCTAGTGTTATAGAGATTTTTTTTTTTTTAATCTTTCTCACATTCATTTTTTTATTGAAAAATGTGTTCTTGTGTCTGTTAAAGTTTTGAATCATTCATGTCTTTGAATACTTCATTAGTTCAATTGAAATTTTTTTACTCATTTTGGTTGATAATTTGGTAACTTATGGTCCGTTTGGATATCGCTTATTTTGCTGAAAACTGAAAACTGAAAATACTGTAGTAAAATAATTTTTAAATATGTAAATAGTGCCGTGAGACCCATTTTTAATGAAAGTTTTGTTGAAAAAAGAGGTTTGTGGGTCTCGTGAACAGTGTACAGAACCCACTAAACAATAAAAAAAGTCAATGCACGTTCTCAAAAAAAAAAAAAAAAAAACGCCAAACACCAAACACCAAAACGCGGGAGAAAAAATGCTATCCAAACGGGTATTTATATTAAAAATGAAAATTTTAAAGATTCACTATGGAAGATACTAAGTTATATTTGTGTATAGATATCTATGTTTATGCATGTTTATGGAAGTTTGTATAAGCTAATAATTCGTATCATAAATTGGCCCCCAAATAAAAATTTCTAACTACGTCCCAATCTATGCTAAAACTCACATCCAACTAATGAGAAACTTTCTTAACATATAAGATTTGTGGTCCTTGCAGTTAGCTTAGTGTAACATTTCAGGAACTGAAAATTAACCACACTTTCAATGACAATCAAATGGCACCAGCTCATTATATTGAAAGTTGAGACAACAAATCACATGAATGTTGGCCTCGAGGCTCTTTCATGAAGTCAAGGTCATCATTGAGTGTAGTTATGATGAGTTGTGTGGCTTTGGAGATTTCTCTCTCTATATTGAAATTTGGGTACTAAACATACACAGTCCAGCCAGCATTGAGAGGCCCAAACTTAGAACTTAGAAGGCCTGAATTTTTTTTTTACTTTTTGATAGAAAGATATTGTAACAGGCCCAACTAGGCTGATCTGGTTGGGATGTGCAGAGATTGCGACAACTTTTTGATGATGAATCTTTTGGAGCCATCCAGAAGATGACAATGCCGAAATGTGCAAGACCTGAAGACCACATTTGCTTTGGAGATTTCACTTCTTGTTCTTTTATTTATTTTCTTTCTTTTCTAAGTTCTTTCCTTCTTTTCTTTTTTTTTTTTTTTTTTTTTTTTGCAAATTACAATTTACCACTGTGATTTGACTGAAATTTAAGTTGCCTTGTTGTTTGAAATTTGACACTTTACCCACTTGAAGTTAACTTAGTTAACGTTCTGTAACCCACCTCAGTTAAAAACATGGCTAAATATGTAATGTTGCTCCATTTTTATATCTCTCCTCTAAAAACACAAAAAACATAAAGATTTAGGAAAATATAAGATAAAAAAGATGTTAGTAAAGACAAAAGAAGATCCAGTTGAGCTCAAATCACAATCTCACCTTCTGACATACAAACAAACCTGAATTATCAATTTTTATTATATATTTCAGAAAAATAAATAAGAAAAATAAGGAATTTTCAATTTTGACATTTTACTAGGAATCTCCAATAATTATGCTTTGAAATTTTCTTTTATTATAATTTCTGGATTTTGTCTTAATGCATATGAGTGGTGAGGAACAGAGTAAGCATCAGAATAGAGGAGCTGGAATTTGAGAACTTGGGTTGATGCAATAATGAATAATCCGATATTTTTGTAGGTTTTTCTTTTAAGGGAAATGAAATTCCAAGGATACCCTTTTGTTGGAATTGGATTCTGATGTATTGAATTCCTGGGAATTGTAGAGAAAACAAAATCAATTGGAGCTAAAGTTAGTTTAGGAACAGAGATTTCCCTTGAAAAACCTTAACTGAGTTAACCTCAGAAGGGTAAAGTGTCAAATTTTAAACCACAGGTAGGTAACTTAAATATAATTTACTATTTTTTTTTTTTCTAGAGGTCACGGTTCAAAGGTTAAAATTTAGTGAACCTTCTTAGACTATGTAAATTTAAGAATTTATATATTATGTAACTTTTATTTTTTAGTACTTCTATATATTTATTATCTTATTTGTACTAAAGAAAAGAAAAATACATTATTATCAAGTTTCTCCTTTATTTATTATTATTATTTGACATTGTGAAAAAAATATTTGTTCATACTAGGTTGATCCAACTCTTAAAAGATTGAGTAAGAGTTGTAAGCTTTGCAATGTTTAAAAATTAAAATGACTCGTTTCTGACCTAAACCTAATCGTGTTTGCTAAATTTAGATGAAGGCACCAATCTTGCTATTATTGAAGGGGGTGCTAAAGTCCATGATGGACATTAAGGTAGTCGCTGCTCACTAATCAACATGAGAGTTGTGCCATTTAGTTAATAAAGGTTTGGTGATGCAAAAGCTCCTTGCGAAGATGTGCTTCCAATGGGTTAAAAGGGAGCCATATGTGGCTGCTCATTACCTAGCCAAGTGGGCTTAAATTTCTAATGTACATATTTTCAACCATGCCTTTCCACGTGAGATATCTGATGCCCTTCATAAAGATTGAGCTGGATGTAGTTTCCTTCTATCATTCATTCAAGAATAAGAAATATATTAAATTCAAAACTAAATTAATGTATGGAAAAAAAAAATCTATTCAATATAAACAAAAATAAAATATGTATACATTTCTACACATTTATTTTGATCTATTAAAATGGAACTTGACATTCTTTTAATTCAAAAAAATCATCTATGATTAATTTTGTACTAAATATTGCAACAATATCTCTTTTAATATACAAAATCAAATAATCCATTAGAAAATCATCTTTCATTCGGCGCAAAGTCTGGTTTTGATAATGTGTAAGAGTAAAATTGTTTGTTTCGAATTTGCAATAGAAACTAGAATAGTAAGTAGAAGTATACCCATTCTATAAAAGGAAATAGCTTCGACCACAAAAGTTTGATCGTCATATCATATATGTGTTATCATTATATGTCCAATATTTCCATTGCTATCAAAAGATTCAAAGCCAATTAGTGTTGCCAAAAAGAAAAAAAAAACACCAAGATCACAGACAAACAGGACAAAATTGCTAAATTCCCTTTTCTCTTAAACTAAGCAGCGTTTTGCCATCTTTCCCAAACTAATTAGGGAAATACTCCTCTTTTGAAAATAGCTTTTTTCAAAATCGAGTTAGGCCCTATAACGGCGTTTTTAAGGAGCCTATAGTGACGTTTTCAGGACCTATAGTGACATTTTGTAACTCGACTTCCATTAAATCGAGTTATAGGCAATTTTTTTAATGTTTTTTTACCTATAACTCGATTTCATATAAATCGAGTTACAAAACGCCACTATAAGTCATGAAAACGTCACTATAGGCTCCTTAAAAACGCCGCTATAGGGCCTAACTCGATTTTGAAAAAATCGATTTTTAAAAGATGGGCATTTCCCTAATTAGTTTGAAAAATAGGACAAAACGCTGCTTAGTTTGCTCAAAAAGAGCATTTAGCAATTTTGTCCCAGACAAATATTAGAAAATAAAAACAAAAAGCACCTAAACAATTCTTCACGTAGGGTCAGATAGTACAATACCACTTAAAACCCAAAGTTCAAAAAAAAAAAATCGAACATTTGATTCCAATTTCCAAGCATAAAAATAGCAAAGTGTAATATTAAACACATGTGGGTCAAATGAACATTTTATTTTTTAGATTCTTTGGTCAACTTTCAGTTTAGAAGAACTAATTTTCAATTTAGGTGGCCAAATATATATATATATATTTTTTGAATACCTCTTAAAATTTAACAAAAAAGAAAATTAAGGGAGGCCATGGCTCTCTTGATCTAAGAATACATCCGTCCTTGGTCATGATAAAAATTAGTTTAAGGCGGCTAATTGACTTGTCAACTGGAGTTCCGGGCCTTCTGACTATCTTAGCTCCTTTTTTTCCCCCTTAGTGCCATCATTGGTTGCATTTTATTTGTTTGATTATATATGTATCTCTACTAAGTTCCAAACAAAGTATAGTAATATGACTTCTAGATTATTTAAGTTTTTCATGGAGACCTTTCCTATTAGAATTGTGTTTAAAATTAAATGCTCCTCTTAATTAGAAAGCTAAGCGGCAAAATATGTAAATACTTAGAACATTCTTAAAAATACATATATTATAAAAAATAAAATAAAATAAAAAAAGAAGAGAATTTTTGGAAGTTTGATTTAAAAGAAAAATTCAGGGTATTTGTTTTGTTTTATTCTTATATATAATGTAATTTGAATTGGTCATGCATTGTTGTCTTTTTTGGTTATGAGATACAAGTAATAAAAGAAAAGAATAAGGGAAAATTACACTTTACCCCTAAATTATATCCCTTTTTACACATACTTCCTTAAACTCTGAAAATGCATACTCACCCTTATAAACTATTATCCGTGTAACACTTGCCTCTTTAAGGATGGAGTGCAAAGTATTGTACAAGTAGTATGATAAGGAAATAATCATAGGAAGGCTTCACCCGTCAGCCTATTCTCAGGCTGACGGTTCTTGTGGCGACGGAAAAATACATGCCGACGGACATAACATCCCATTTCAGGCTCGAAGGGCTAATTATGTTCAAAAGGCTGACGGGTATTCGTTGTAGAAGTGAAGCCGACGGTTAAGAGGCCGACTGTTAAGAGGCCGACGGTTATGAGGCCGACGGTTATGAGGTCGACGGTTAGAGTAAATCCTTTACTTGGCCACCACGCTCAATAATAGTCTTATAAGGAAAGGTCTCCGCAATCCACGCTCACATGGATTCCTATATGGAAAAGACTTCTGCCCCAAGGAAGAAAGGTCAACCCCCTACTACTATAAAAAGCCCCAATTCCCTCACAAATGGAGGTACGCTTAATTAACCCCTCTCTAGCACTCTAGAGTTGAAAAAAGTTCTAACTTGACCTTCGGAGGGTATTTGGCCGACACCACACCGGTGCTCTCTGTTGGGTCTTCTCTTTTCCTTGTGCAGGTGTCGTTTCGAGAGTACGAGCATTGTGCAACTCACTGTTGATATTTACGGCATCATCAGTTGGCGCCGTCTGTGGGAAACAGTACAAACGATTAAGCCATATTATCGTTTCCCGGACTAAAGGGTTGCACGGTACTCACTCGCTCAATGGCAACTACTAATGACGTTCAAGGAGAGGAGCCACCCACAACTGCCCTCGAGAGACAAGTTCGAACTCTCGGTGCCGCCGTAGAGTGCCTCACCAAACAAAACCACGACTTGGAAGAACAGCTACGCTAGAAGGATGCAGCACTGAATGACCTACAGGAAGACCAGGAAGGGACCAGCGCCCCGAAGAAGAATCAGGAGAAACCTGAAGGCAGCCACGCCCCAAGCAAGCCAGAGAGACAGAACGTGAGCATGCCATCCCTCACGGATGCGACTCCACCGCATATTGTCGCGGAGATGCAGGCAATGAGGGAGCAGATGGAGGTTATGATGAACGCGCTCAAGGGGCGAGTCTCCAGTGATCTTGACGATCTAGTCAATCGCACCGACTCGCCCTTCACTATGGCCGTAAACTCCTTCCCCCTACCCCACAAGTTTCGCATGCCGAATATAGATAGCTATGACGGAGTGAAGGATCCTCTGGACCATCTGGAAACTTTTAAGACCCTGATGCATCTTCAGGGGGTAGCAGACGAAATTATGTGCAGGGCCTTCCCCACAACACTCAAAGGCCCCGCAAGGATATGGTTCAGCCGACTGACGCCCAACTCTATCAGCACCTTCAAAGAGCTAAGTGCTCAGTTCACTACACACTTCATTGGGGGACACAGGTATAAGAAGTCCACGGCATGTTTGATGAGTATCAAGCAAAAAGAAGACGAGACGCTGAGATCCTACATAACGCGTTTCAATAAGGAAGCACTATCTGTTGACGAAGCTGATGACAAAATACTTGTAGCAGCCTTCACGAATGGGTTGCGCAAGGGCAAGTTTTTGTTCTCCCTATACAAAAACGACCCGAAGACCATGTCGGAAGTACTCTACAGGGCCACTAAGTATATGAATGCTGAAGACGCGCTGCAGGCCCGGGACGAGAAGCCGAGAAAAAGGGTGAGACAGGAGGATGCACGACCAGAGCAAGGGAGGAAGAGGCCTAGAACGGGAGACCGAAGGGACGAAAGGCGTTCAAAACCTCCGGGAGGAAGATTCACAAGCTTCACCCCGCTGACCGCCCCCATAGATCAAGTCCTAATGCAAATTAAGGACGATGGGGCTCTGACCTTCCCTGGAAAACTAAAGGGAGATCCTAGCAGGCGCTCTAGGGACAAGTACTGCCGCTTTCACCGAGATCATGGCCATGATACGGCCGACTGTTACGACTTGAAGCAACAAATCGAGGCCCTTATAAGACAAGGAAAATTGCAAAAGTTCGTGAACAAGGAAAGAACGGATCCAGCGCCTCCAGAGCATCTCCCCCGACGAGATAATGACCGTCCTAGACCTCCCGTAGGTGACATACGAATGATTGTGGGAGGGATGGCCACCGGACCATCGAAGAAGGCTCGAAAGACATACCTCCGGATGGTCCAAAACGTCCAGCTGACGGGTCCAATGCAAAAGATAGCTCGAAGGGAAACCCCCATTATCGAGTTCTCGGAAGAAGATGCGCGGCGTCTTCACCACCCGCACGACGACGCGCTCGTTGTCAGCTTACGAGTTGGTGACTACAACTTGCATCGGGTATTAGTCGACAACGGCAGTTCGGCAGACATCCTGTACTACCCGGCCTGCCAGCAGATGAAGATCAGCAGGGAGCAACTGGCTCCAACAAATGCCTCACTTGTCGGTTTCGGGGGTGCAAAGGTATTTCCCCTGGGCGCGGTCACGTTAGCTGTGACGGCAGGCGATTATCCCCAGCAAGTCACAAAGGACGTAACTTTTCTCGTAGTCGACCATTCATCCGCCTATAACGCAATACTAGGGCGACCCATCCTCAACTCATGGAAGGCAGCAACTTCGACTTATCACTTGATGATCAAATTCCCGACTGAATACGGAGTCGGAGAACTACGTGGGAACCAAATTGCCGCACGTGAATGCTACGTAGCCATGATGGAAATGGATGATCACCGCCAAACCATGAGCATAGAAGAACACCGGAGCACGACGGAGCCAGTCGAGAGGCTTGAAGAAGTCCCCCTGGACGACTCCAGGCCTGACCAGACCACGAGGATTGGAACCCTTGCAAGTCCCGCCATCCGGCAAAAACTTAAAGCTTTCCTCAAAGAGAATCAGGACGTATTCGCCTGGAGTCACGAGGACATGCCAGGAATAGACCCTTCAGTCATGGTGCATAGGCTGAATGTATTACCATCCTTCCCACCAATCCGGCAGAAGAAGCGTGTCTTTGCCCCAGAACGAGACCAAGCCATAGCTGAAGAAGTCCGCAAGCTACGAGAGGCGAATTTCATTAAAGAAGTCTACTACCCCGACTGGCTAGCGAACGTGGTGATGGTCAAAAAAGCTTCCGGGAAATGGAGGATGTGTGTAGACTTCACTGATCTAAACAAGGCATGCCCTAAAGACAGCTACCCTCTCCCAAAAGTCGACACTCTAGTAGACTCTACGGCTCAACACCAGCTGTTAAGCTTCATGGACGCTTTCTCTGGCTACAACCAAATCAAGATGCACAACGATGATCAAGAAAAAACTTCCTTCGTAACCAGCCAAGGACTTTTCTGCTACAAGGTAATGCCGTTCGGTCTAAAGAACGCGGGCGCGACATACCAAAGGCTTATGAACAAGATGTTCGCACGACAGATCGGGAGGAACGTCCAGGTATACGTAGATGATATGCTGGTTAAAAGTCGAAGGGAGGAAGATCATTTAGAAGACCTCAGGGAAACGTTCAACACTCTCCGCTCTTACAACATGAAGCTTAATCCGGAGAAATGTGCCTTTGGGGTGACGGCGGGAAAATTCTTAGGATTCATGGTCTCCCAGAGGGGCATCGAGGCCAATCCAGACAAAATCCGGGCTATAATGGAGATGGCCCCACCAAAGAATGTGAAGGAAATACAAAGCCTCAACGGCAAGATAGCAGCACTAAACAGGTTCGTTTCCAGGGCAACGGACAAGTGCTTACCCTTCTTCCGCACACTGAAGAAATCTTTCGAATGGACCGCCGAGTGCCAACAAGCGTTCGAAGAATTAAAAACTTATCTCTCTTCCCCCCCATTACTGAGTCCCTCACAACCGGGTGAAGAGCTGTTTCTCTATCTTGCCGTTTCCCCGGCCGCCGTCAGCGCCGCCTTGATCAGGGAAGAAGGAAATGTGCAGAAGCCTGTATACTACACCAGTCGGGCGCTACACGGAGCAGAAGAAAGATATCCGCCCATGGAAAAACTCGCATTTGCACTGGTTACCGCGGCACGCAAACTGAAGCCGTACTTTCAAGCCCACACGATAATCGTCCTAACCGACAAACCTTTGCGACGGGCGATGAGCAGCCCCGAAGCTGCTGGACGAATGGCACTATGGACCATGGAATTGAGCGAGTTTGACATACAGTACCGCCCACGAACCGCCATTAAAGGACAGGTTGTTGCAGATTTCATAGCCGAGTTTACAAATGGCGAAGACAAGGGGGCAGAAGAATCCCCCCAGTGGAGCATACACGTAGACGGGTCCTCCAACAAGCAGGCTGGGGGAGCCGGTGTCGTACTACACTCACCCGAAGGAGACGTGATCGAGTGTATGATTCGCCTTGAGTTCCCCACCACCAACAACGAGGCGGAGTACGAAGCTCTGATAGCAGGGCTGGACCTCGCCAAAGCTGCAGGAGCCGAAAGAGTGATCATTCACTGCGACTCTCAAGTCGTGGTCAATCAGATAAATGGGGATTATGAGTGTAAAGGCGAGAGGATGAAAAGATATCTGGACTAAGCAAGGCAGAGGGTCAGTGAGCTGAAGGCCAAAATTATGCAGATCCCCCGAGGAGAAAATGAGCAAGCTGATCGCCTAGCCAAGGCCGCTTCAGCTGAACATATGGCCACCTTTGATAACATACTCTCTTTCGTTCAGCTCTCTCCACTTATAAATTCTGTTGATGTACAGGAACTTGGTTCCGAAAACAATTGGACTACGCCATTAACTTCCTACTTGAAGAACGGGGTACTACCGGACGAAAAGACGGCTGCAAGAAAGCTGAAGGTTCAAGCAGCGAGGTTCGTTCTGATAAAAGACGTCTTGTACAAAAGAGGTTTCTCCCGCCCCTACCTACGATGCTTAGGTCCTGAAGAAGCAGATTACGTCATGAGGGAAGTACACGAAGGAATCTGTGGAAACCACTCAGGGTCGAGGTTGTTAATCCACAAGCTAGTACGAACGGGGTACTTTTGGCCAACTATGCAGAAGGATGCTGAGGACTATGTAAAGAAATGCGACAAGTGCCAAAGGTTCAGCAATATCATGAGACAACCACCTGAAGAACTTACCCCGATGACGGCGCCATGGCCGTTCGCTCAATGGGGACTCGACATCATGGGACCGTTTCCTACGGCAATACGACAACTGAAGTTTCTAGTCGTGGGCATCGACTACTTTACGAAGTGGGTCGAAGCTGAAGCCTTGGCCACCATTACGGAGAAGAACGTACGCAGCTTCGTTTGGCGATGCATCATATGCAGATTTGGCATCCCTAGAGTCTTAGTCTCGGATAACGGGAAGCAATTCGACAACGAGGCCTTTCGGGACTTCTGCTCACAATTAGGGATATGGAACCACTACTCCTCCCCCGCCCACCCTCAAGCCAACGGACAAGTCGAAGTCACGAACCGATCCTTGCTGAAGATTATCAAGACTCGGCTCGAGGGGGCAAAGGGTATATGGGCTGAAGAATTACCGAGCATACTTTGGGCCTACAGGACGACGGCAAGAACGCCAACACAGGAGACACCATTCCGGCTAACATACGGGAGCGAAGCTGTCATCCCAGCCGAGGTCGGCCTCATGAGCTACAGGGTGCACAACCATGACGAAGGGAAAAATGACGAAGCCATACGTCTACAGCTCGATCTAGTGGACGAAGTCAGGGTCACAGCAGAGCAAAGGCTCGCACGATACCAGGACCGCATGGCCAGGCATTACAACTCCCGGGTCAAACACAGAGATTTCCAGGTGGGAGACCTCGTTCTAAGGAAAGTCATGGGCGCAGCAAGAGACCCAACCCAAGGAAAACTCGGCCCCAATTGGGAAGGACCTTACCGAGTCACGGCATGGCAAAGAAAGGGTGCATACCATCTAGAGACATTGGACGGACGGAAGCTACCGCATCCTTGGAATGCTGAACACCTGCGAAAATACTACCAGTAGAGGCGATGGCATGAACAACACCTATCTTTTTATTTACTGTCTACTTTTAAATATTCGCTACAATAAGCCCAACGGGCACGTCTTTTACTTTAGTTTTGCTACAATAAGCGCCAAAGGGCAGGTTTTTCCTTTTTTGAGCTACTTTTTATACAGAATGCATGATTTATTTAGAACTAAGGGAGTTTCTACTTACAAATGAAAATTAGTAAAAGACCAACGAAAAGTGGCCAAGTCCACAATTCAGCTACTAAGCTGACGGCCTGAATAAAAGGCTAACGAAAAGTGGCGAAGTCCACAATTCAGCTACTACGCTGACGGCCTGAATAAAAGGCTAACAAAAAGTGGCCGTCCACAATTCAGCTACTAAGCTGACGGCATAAATAAAAGGCTGGCAAAGTGGCAGTCCACAATTCAGCTGACGGCTTAACAAAATCCTGACGGTCTCATAAGCCCGGCTCTCAAGCTGACGGTCTTATACAAGACCAACGAAAAAATGAGTCCGAAAAATGGATAAGCCAGATAGCAGACGGTCTAAAAAAGACCAAGTCAACAAAGTGGACGAGTTAAACCACTGTCGGTCTAAAAAAAGACCAAGTCCGCAATGGACGAACCAAGTAAGCTGACGGTATAAAATAACCCAGTCGACCAGATAATCAAAAGCAAAGAAACCAACAGCCTAATAGAATACATACGGAATACGTAAATCAATAAACTCGACTATTAAGGCTGACGGTCCACAAATGGACAAGTCTACAAGGGAGATGACCTTGACCTAGGATAATAGAATTTTGCTGGAATTTCTACAAGCATTAAAACGAAAGACTGACGGCTTCATCAAGCAAGCTTGCCAAGTGGCCCAATATAAAGTTTGAATCAACGGTTTAGCAAAGCTGACAGCACATTAAAAGGGCCCATAATTCCAAACAAAACATACAAGCTAAGCATGCCTCACATCAAGTAATCAAGAGCGACGGCAAAATTAAAAGAGGGATTTGAAGAAAGTGTTAAACTATTACAAGCAGGAGCCCAGGGGGCCCTTAATAAAACTGTTTGCTAAATAGATGAATTACAAATACAAATACAAAAAAAAAAAAAAAAAAAAACCGTCGCTTAAAAAATTCTTTCTACTCTCTAACAAAAGGATCCTCTCCGTCAAGCAGCACCACAGGAGGCGTCGGGGCAGTTGTGGAAAGGGTCACAGCAGGTTGGGCCAAAACAACTCCGCCTCCATGAGGAGAATCCACTGATCCGTCAGCCCCAGAAGTGACGGCTTCATTAGCAGGCGTCATAGGCTGGGCGTCATCTAGGGAGATACCAGACAAGTCCAAATCGGGGAAAGCTGACGCCACTTGTCTGAGGCAATCATCAAATCCTGTGCCATAGTATCCAGCACAGGAATCGATGAAAGAGTCTGACGCCTTGAACTTCTCAACCGCGTCAGCCCCTGCAGTCTCCACCTGCGCACGAAGAGTCGTCAGCTCCTTCCCTTGCTCACCCCTCTGACGATCCTCCTCCAGCTTCTGCCTAACTTCCTTCAGCTTGACGTTAAGGAGACGCATTGCCTCTTTATACTGAGCCTGCTGGTCTCGCATATTGGCATTATGCTTATTGACGCGAGTGACGACACGCTCCTTAGCCACGCACCAGTCCTGAAGCGCCTTTACGCGAACCAAGGCCTAGAAAGGGATATAACCGTCAGTTATTAAAATAGAAAAAGATGAGGAAGGAACCATTTGGGAGAGGCAGCTTACCCGAGTGAGGTCAAACAAAGCTGACGACCCCAACTCATCCGTCGCCAACAAATCACAAGGATCTATGTCCGTCGGCTTTATAAGTGACTCCACAGCCGCAACAGCAAAATCCTTGTGAGTTAGCAGGCAACGGGGCCCCTTCGGGACGAGACCAGAAGAAGTCATTACACCTTTTCCTGCCCCATGACTGGGCTTAGGTGACGGCTTCTCTGAGGGCTCGCTCCCAGAACCAACAGCTGCTTTCTTCGATGGACGGCTATTATCCCCATCAGTTTTCCTTTTTGAAGAACCCTTGACGATCTTGGGGGTTGACGAGGGTACCGTCTCCCCCTTTGCTTTCTTCTCTTCTTTTAAGCGGGCAGCGGCGGCCCTTATCCGTTGCTTGGCCACGTCCATTTCTACAAGAAAGATGCATTAGCAAAACCGACGGTAATGCAAGGATAATTTCGAAAAATAAGGGTATACTCACGGTGACGGGAGAATCCTTCTAGCCTGCGAGCCTCAGGCGTCGGTTCAGGACCACCACAGAAGGCGTGAAGGTAGTCAAGGGTGATTAAGTCTCGACACGATCGCTCCTCTAAGGGAATCTCCAAAACCTGACGGATGAAGTCCTCCTGCTCACCAGTTATTGAAGGGCGAATAAGGGCTGAAAAGTGCAAATAAACCGACGGCGTTAGAACCAAAAAATAAAAAAAAAAACCGAAATTATTACCTGCTCGAAATAAAGTCAAAAGCTGACGACTAAAACCTGACTCTTTTATAAACGCCCAAGTATTGTCAAAATAGCCATGGGGTATCGTTTCCCATTCTTCCTGACGGCACACCCAGTCCGTCCCTTCAACGAAAAAGAACCTGCTCTTCCAGGCTCTATTCGAGTCCGGCGTCTCAAACACCAACCTAAGATCTTTCTCCCTGACGGCAAAATGGTACATCCCTTTGGAAGAAGAAAGGTGCCGAGGTCTATAACAATAAAAGAATTCGTCCAAAGAAAGCTGACGATTCCCTCCACTCAAACGACCCCACAGTACCTCGGCGCCTATAAAAATCCTCCACGAATTCGGAGCGACTTGGCTGACGGATAAGCCAAGATAGTCAACTAACTGACGGTGTAATGCCGTCAGGGGCAGTCTAAGACCGGCGGCAAACATGGCATCGTACATACCAACGTCTGCAGTTCTTCCCGTATAACATTTTTCGCCATCTTCAGGCAGACGGATAGGAATATGGTCAGGGATTTGGAAACGGGTTCGTAACTCGTTAAAAATTTTGAGAGTCATCTTGGGGAGAAACTTATTTACAGCCCACTCTTTGGGAAGGATGAAGGGACGGTTGCCTCAAGGACTCACAGGAGTCCCTTCACTAGACCCGTCGTCACCTTCATCCCCTTCACTAGACTCGTCACTATATCTTTCTCCTTCCACTTTGTCACTTCCCTCACCTACTACCCTTTCCTGACCATCGTCTCCGTGACCTCCTACCTCCTCGATAGGAGTTTGGGCCGACGTCTCCCTCTCTGAAGACCAGGACGAGCTCCCTGACTCACTACCTGAACCAAATACCTCGTCGTAGCCCGCTCCATCGCGGACCGACGACCGGTCACTCGACGCGTCACTCGACATCTGACTACCTACAAGTGACGGGTGTAATCTAAGCACCTAGGATGACGACTCGGCTTAAAAGAAAAAATAATAAAGCAGGAACAAAAAGAAAGAGAACTTACAAGTTCCTCAAAAGTGACGGCCGAAGAAATGACGGGAATATTGTTAGCAAGTACTGACGGAAGATAGGCGAGGATAGCTCTCCAGGAACCGGTTAAAGTGAAATAGTGCAAATGGGGAGAGGTGGGCCATATATATATAAGAAAAACGCACGGAAGACGAAGCGACGCCCCCAAACCAGACACGGAGCCAACCCGAGCACGCCACGTGTCCTGGCATTTAATGTTGTGGTGTCAGCTTTAATTATTTCCTCTCTCCTGATCAAAGCAGCAGGTAAGGACGAATGAAAACTCCATAACCCGTCAGTTATTGCCGACGGAGATATGGAGTAGGGGGCAACTGATAAGGAAATAATCATAGTAAGGCTTCACCCGTCAGCCTATTCTCAGGCTGACGGTTCTTGTGGCGACGGAAAAATACATGCCGACGGACATAACATCCCATTTCAGGCTCGAAGGGCTAATTATGTTCAAAAGGCTGACGGGTATTCGTTGTAGAAGTGAAGCCGACGGTTAAGAGGCCGACTGTTAAGAGGCCGACGGTTATGAGGCCGACGGTTATGAGGTCGACGGTTAGAGTAAATCCTTTACTTGGCCACCACGCTCAATACTAGTCTTATAAGGAAAGGTCTCCGCAATCCACGCTCACATGGATTCCTATATGGAAAAGACTTCTGCCCCAAGGAAGAAAGGTCAACCCTCTACTACTATAAAAAGCCCCAATTCCCTCACAAATGGAGGTACGCTTAATTAACCCCTCTCTAGCACTCTAGAGTTGAAAAAAGTTCTAACTTGACCTTCGGAGGGTATTTGGCCGACACCACACCGGTGCTCTCTGTTGGGTCTTCTCTTTTCCTTGTGCAGGTGTCGTTTCGAGAGTACGAGCATTGTGCAACTCACTGTTGATATTTACGGCATCATCATAGTAGTTAAAGGAGGTAAGTATGCACCTCTCATAATTTAAGGGGTAAATGTAAAAGATGGTATAGTTTGGGAGGGGTAAATCATGCTTTCTCATATATAGTTTAAGAAGGTAAGTATAAAAAATGATATAGTTTCAGTGATAAGTATGCATTCTCATAATTTAAGAGGATAAATGTAAAATAAAATGTAGTTTAAGAGATAGAATATAATTTCCCAAAAATAACAATTAACAACCCTAATAACAAGTTGGTTAGGCCGCGCAAGTAAAATTACAAGACTTTCACCTTTATTTGGGCTTTTAAATTTTCAGGACAATAATGAATTTTTTTAATGAGCTAATCCATTAGTTGGGCGTTGAAATTTTTTTTAAAGTTTAAAATGATTCGAGTCTTACAAAGTAGACCATTTTTTCCTCCAAAAAAAGGGACTTTGGGAATTGATATTTTAAAAAATTATTGCTTGGGCTGAACCGCTGAAGTTTGAGGATCTACTAATTAAATAAAACATGAGTTGGATACCCATATTTTTCATAGTTTTAATCCAATATATGACCACTAGTCGAGATTCGTTATTCAGAAATGAAATCATATCATATTATATATAATAAAAGTTGGGCTTAGACGCTGTGGTTGCGCCAAATGGCGGTACCAAATTACAAAAATTTTCTTAAATTTTTAGATTTTAAGAAAAAGTATATATAAGTTTTCTTCGACTATAATTTCTAAGTAGATAAAAATCTTAATTTGATTAAAGTTGAATTACACTTGCTGTAAAATTCAAGAAACATCAAAGAATTTTTTAAAATAAAAATAAAAATAAAAATTAAATATTATGTATATCACTATATCTTATTATAATTAGGATTTCTAATTAACGTGTTAGTTGTTATCCCATGAAAAAAAAAATAGAATAAAAAATGTCATATTTTTATGGATAGAATGAAAAAAAAAAATGTTGATATCAACATAATGTAAAAAATAAATAAATAAATAAAAAAATAAATAAAAATAAAAACACGTGAATGAGGCAATAAGGAGATAAGATAGAGTTTGTTTTTGAAGACTCCTAAATTGACATACAATTCAAAGGTTGTAATCTATGTTATTCTATTTTTTTAACTTAGATTTTAATTTCTTTCTGATTTGTATTTTCAATTTTAGTTATTGCTATATAAATGTTATTTTATATTTTCTTTTCTTTTTCAGTGTTGTCGTGGAAGATTCCATGGGTTCTAAGATTGTTGAAGACTCTTGACACTCAATCCCAAGGATGTAAAGAAAAGTTGTATAGGCTTTTAAGGTGGATTCCCATTTTATCTCAATTTCATTTTTTAACTCAGTTTTAATATTCATCCTTTTACTTATTATTAATATCAAATTTTGAGGTAGATTCCCATTTTATTTCTTTGGTTTTTATTTTTTTTTTTTTTTTTATAATTCGATAACTATACCAAGGCTATTTCTTGGGTTTCATAGAATGCATTATTGACTTTTTTTTTTCTTTGTGACAAGTGTTTAAACTGTTTGGTTATTGAAAATTAAAAAAATATTACCAATAATTTAATCTACATAAAACTCTATCATCTAAAATATAAATTCTCTTCAACTGTAATTCTATTACTAAATGTTTGTGGTAGTTTAAATAAATTTAATTCAATATATATAATAAAATTTATATACTATATACCATACTTGCACGAAGTTACATTTATTATAAAATTAATCCATTTTATCATATGGCTCACTTATTATCAACATGATTATAATTTATTTCCATATAAATTTTAAATAAGTCGTGCATCACCCAAGTATAATACAATGTAGAATTTCGACTACATCATCGAGTAGGCTAAGAGTTGTGATACTCAATCAATTCTCTTATATTATATTATATTATAAATATATATATATATATATATATAGAAAATGAAATTTTTATTTTTATTTTTTTAATGCTTATACATTTGGATAGCTTATAATTTGTGAATTTTATGTTGATACTGATTTAATGCTTAAATATTAATTTACATGGACATATTATTTTGTTAAAAGTTTATATTAATTTTTATTGTTTAGTTTTATTAGATAATTGGTACTGCTGAAGAGAATTATGAATAAAAATAATCCATTTAATTTATTATTTCTCAAATGCATTATTATATATTGTATTTAATAAGTTATTGACTAAAACAGTGCAACGCATGGGCATTCAACTAGTAAATAAATAAATCTAGTTATATAAAATAAAAATGGCACGTTGCATAATGAGAGTGAAATTAATAGCGTAACATCTCAATCTTAATTTATCATCATCTAAATAAATTATAAAAATAATGATAATATCTCTAGCACATTATAAAAAAATAAAAAAATGTCAAGATTCCTTATGTCAGGCATGTATAAATTAATCAAAGCTGTCCTACACCGGTTTTATTTCTTATTTTCATTTTTCATCCATAAAAAATTTATATTAGTGTTTGTTTGGCATCATCTTATAAGCTCAGTTATGCTTAAGAGAGTGTGTTGTGTGTAGTATAACTTACCCCACCCTCCCTTAAAAGTTACAATGACTTTTGAGTGAAGTTGTGGTGTGCCTTTGTATTAGAACTCCTTTCACTCTCCCTTGTGTGTGTGTGTGTGTTTGTTTCTCAAAAAAAAAAAAAAAAAAAAATCTTATAAGCTCAATTTTTTAGTTTTTACTTTTATTAGCTTTTTAAAATCTCTTTTTTTTTTTCTTTTTTTTCTTTTTTCAATTTTGTTTACCCTTTAAAATAGAAGTATAGTTTAACATATTTTCAATAATTTAAAAAAAAAAAATTCAACATAAGACTAAATACACTGTTTCCAAATTTTTTGAATGATATTTAGTGGCGAGAGTGATGAACTGGTGCAGAGGCTCTATAAGGAAGTAAGGAACTAAGGATGGTAAATTAGAAGTTAGAACGCCACTATCAATTAGGTCCCTATTGCATTATAAAAATTTATTTAAAAAAAAAAAAAAAATTCTCTATTGTTCAATAATGGGAATAATAATGCAAATGATAAGGTATGGTCCATTGCAATCGTCCATATTGTAACTACCTCACAATAAACATTAATATGCCACTCTCAAGCATATTAATAAATAGTATTTATCTAAACTTCTTTAAAAAAAAAAAACAAAAACAAACTAGTTGGTGTTCTCATCTCCCACTAGGTGAGAGAACTATGCATGCACAATTAAAAGTTCTTCGGTAAACCTAAACCCGTTAAAACTCATCATTAAAATTACAGTGTTTTATGATTTTTATAGTAGAGATTTACTAATTAGGACATATGTTAGTAAACTATTTTAGAAAAAATTATATTGTGAACTAAAAAAGCTGTCAAACTTTTTTGACAGTTTTTTCTATTTCTCCATAAAAAAATAAAAAAAAAAATTAAATAGATTGTTAATGTATACCCTAAAAACATACATTAACTGGACTCTTCATGGTCAGGGGCGGAGCCACATGGTGGCTTGGGGGGGCTGTGACCCCTGCAAAAAAAAAAATTTCCCATTAGACTAGGAAGAAAAAATAAATGGGCCCCCCCCCCAACATTACACAGCCGGCCCCCCTACCCATTTCTCACCCATTTTCCCAGCCCTCAATCAAAAATTAGGAGCACCTCAAATTAAAAAAAAAAAAATATATATATATATATATATATATCTGTTCTACTTTCAAGCAAAAAAAAAAAAAAAAAAAAAATTTAACAGAGCCCACGGCAAGCCAAGCCCACGACGAGCCTAAGCTCGCTCACGGCAAGCCCACAGATTCTCAACCAAAAAAAAAAAAAAAAAAACCAGTACAAAGCATCACGTCGCTGGCAGAGAGTTGAAACCCATCACGTCGCTGGCAGTGGCAGAGAAATCAAATCCCAATACTAAAGCACATCAAACTCCAGGAAACCAAACACAGAGGTGTTTATCGAAAAAAAAAACCCCCCACAATACACAAACCAAAACCAAACCCCAGCAAACCAAACCCAGTAACCCACGGTCACGTCGCCGTCGCCGTCGCCGCAGCTCGCTCGTCGTCGTCGTCGTTGCTCGCCTGGTCGCCCCTCATCGCAGATTGCAGATCGTAGATCGGAGATCGCAGAGTTCTCTGCCTCTGCTCCGGTGCTCGGTGCGACAGTGCTCCCTCCGGCCCTCCCTCAAGGTATTTCTCTCTTTTTCTCTCTGACTCTTTCAGTCTCTCTCTCTTTATCTCACTGAAATTTTGAAATGCTCTTTTTCGCAGATCGTAGCGGTCATTGCCTCATCGGAGATCGCAGATCGTTCTGCCTCTGCTCCGGTGCAGCGGTGCTTGTTGGCAGTTGCTCCCTCTGCTCTGGCAGTCCGGCCTTCCCTCAAGGTTTTTCTCTCTGACTCTCTCTCAGTCTCTTTCTCTTTATCTCACTGAATGAAAAAAATGAAATGAAATTTATGAAGGAGTCTCTTTATTCTTTATCTTTAATAGCCTATCTGATCTCACATCTCGGTAAGTCTCTCTCTCTCTTTTGAACTGTGACTCTCTCTGATTGGCTGGCTTTTGCTTTTTTCCTGTTTTTGTCTTTTTAAATTTGGCTTTATCTTATCCCTTTTTGTTGGTCAGTGACTCAGTGTGTTGGTGTTTGGTGAAATATTAATTGTCATTTAGTGTAACGTGTGTTGTAATTTGTGATTGGCATTGCGAAATTTTCTGATTGCAGCTGGCTATTGTGATTGGGGCGCATGTTGTGCTTGTCTATTGGCTGTTGAGTGGGGTGGGGAGGGGGTAGATGGGCTATGGGCACATGGGGCTGGGTGCAGCATAATAATTAAAGCAATGTAATGTGCAGCATATTACATTGCTTTAATTATTGTGCTGCACATGGAATGTATAATATTCGGCTCTTTTAATGTAATATGTACAAGGGGCTAAACAATATAACAAATTAAAACAGTATAATTAATGGCAAATAAATTAAAGCACTATAGTTTATTGTTAAACTAAACAATAATAATTAAAGCTATATAATTAAATTAACCAATACATTATAAAAGACAAATTAATTAAATTATTTTTGTTTTTGTTTGAGGGGTTATTATTAATTAAAATTGTATTAAAAATGGGCTGACTGTTTTAATTATCGTGAAAATTTTGTTTTTTTCTTGAGTATGAATAACATTCATATAACTAAGTAAAAATTTCTAATTAAATTTTTTTTAAAATTCTTTTCAGGTTAATTTTTGAGTCATATTCTTAAAGCTAAAAGAATTATGAGCAAACGAAAAACAATTGATGCATTCTTTAAGAAAAAAGATGTTAGCAATTCAGAAATTAGGACACCTGTAGTTGTAGAAACAAATGTTAATACTTCAATGCCTGATGAGCACCCCTCCAAATGTCCAAAACTTCAATTTGAAGAGATAGATCGTGATCCAGGATCACATAAACAAATATGTGAATTTCCTATCAACAAACAAGATGAAATCCGACGAGCTTATCTCAAAAAAGATCCACATCAACCTGAAAATATAGACTATCTATACAATGATGATACTCATCGTCGTCGATTTCAACTTTTATGGTTTGGTTCACATAAGGATTGGTTTGAATACTCACCTTCAATGGATGCGATATATTGTCTACCTTGCTACCTTTTTAGTAAGAAACCAATAGGTCGTCCCGATGTATTCATTTCAAGAAGTTTTAATAATTGGAAAAAGGTGAAAGATGGAATGAATTGTCCTTTAATTTGTCATGAAGGGAAAGAACCAAACTCCCCACATAAAATTGCTATGAAATGTTGCTAGGATTTAAAGAATCATTCACGGCATATTGACAAGTTGATTGAGAAACAAACGTCAAAAGAATTAGAGAATAATCGGTTGCGGCTCAAAACCTCAGTAGAGTGTGCTCGATGGCTAGCATTCCAAGCTTGTGCTTTTAGAGGTCATGATGAAAGCCTTGATTCAAAAAATAGAGGTAATTTTATTAAATTGATAAAATTCACATCAACTTTCAATGACAAAGTAGCTAGTGTTGTCTTGGAAAATGCACCAGAAAATGCCAAATATACATCACCCACAATTCAAAAGGAGATTTTGCATATTCTTGCTAGTAATGTGCGAAATGCTATTTGTGAAGAAACTGGAGATGCAAAATTTTGCATTCTTGTTGATGAAGCTCGGGATGAGTCGAAGAGAGAGCAAATGGCCATCATTTTGAGATTTGTTGATAAAGAAGGTTTCATTAAAGAGCGTTTCTTTCATGTTGTGCATGTTAGAGACACTACTGCATTGACTTTAAAGAATGAGATATGTGCTGTCCTTTCTCATTACAACCTCCACATTGAAAATATTCGAAGTCAAGGATATGATGGAGCTAGTAATATGCATGGTGAATGGAACGGATTACAAGCTCTTTTTCTTAAAGATTGCTCATATGCTTATTATGTACACTATATGGCTCATAGGTTGCAATTAACTCTAGTTACAGCATCTAGAGAAGTAAAAGATGTTCATTAGTTCTTTGATCATTTGGTTAATATTATCAATATTGTTGTTGGTTCTAGTATGCATAATGATGAATTGCAACATGCTCAAGCAGAACAAGTTGAGAATATGATTGCTCCTAAAGAAATTGAGACTGGAAGAGGTGCAAACCAGATTGGTACTTTGCAACGAGTTGGAGATACTAGGTGGGGATCTCATTTTCAATCTATTTGTAGTTTGATTAACATGTTTGATGCTACTTGCAAAGTTATCAACACTATCTCTGAGGAAGGGGCTAATTATAAACAACGCGGTGATGCCGAGGGAGCTTATCAGGTATTAACATCATTTGAATTTATTTTAATCTTGCATTTGATGAAAGAGATAATGGGAATTACTAATGTTCTTTGTCAAGCTTTGCAACAACGTTCTCAAGACCTTTTAAATGCCATGCATTTAGTTTCAACTACAAAATTACTTATTCAAAAGTTGAGAGATGATGGATGGGAGCCTTTACTTGCTAGTGGTATAGCATTTTGTGAGCAACATGAAATTGATATTCCTGATATGAATGCTCGTTACACTAAAGGTCGAGGTAGATATCGTCGTCAAGATGAAAATTTAACAATGGAACATCATTTTAGAATTTGCATATTTACAGTTGCAATAGACTTTCAATTGCAAGAATTGAAAAGTAGATTTTGTGAGCTAACAATGGAACTTGTCATTCTTAGTTCAGCTTTAAATCCCAATGATGCTTTTAGATTATTCAAAATTGTTCATATATGCAATTTAGTTAAGAAATATTATCCTCAAGATTTTACTGAACATGAACAAGAACTTTTGGAGTCTCAATTGCAACATTATGAGTTTGATGTGATAAAACATCCAGATTTTCAGAATATGAGTACAATTTCCGAGCTATGTAGGGGATTAAAAATTTCAGGAAAGTCTAATATCTATTTTTTTATTGATAGACTTATTCGTCTTGTGTTGACCCTTCCAGTTTCTACAGCAACTACAGAACGAGCTTTCTTAGCTATGAAGTTATTAAAAACAAGACTTCGCAATAGAATGGAGTATGAGTTTTTGGCAGATAATATGATAGTTTATATATAGAAGGAAATTGCAGGGAATTTCACTATAGAGATGATAATGGATGAATTTTATTCCATGAAAAATCGTCGTTAGGCATGATTTGATCCGGTTGATGACTCAACCTGACCTGAATAATATTGCGTGGTTTTTAATGGGAGATTTACTAAGGCTTAGTCCATGGAGCGGAGGTTTGGGCAGACAAAATTTTTTTGGCCGTTTTGTAGCCCATTGTGAATCCTGTGCGCAAGATATAAAAGCCTTTTTTTTTTGTGATTAGGGTTTTGTCTTGTTGTTGTTTTTAAGAAAGAAAAACACTGTAGCCGCACATTGTAATTTTTTTTTTATAATAATGAAATCCCTGCAACTCCGTAGACGTAAGCAAATTGCCGAACCACGTAAATACTGTCTTGTGCGTGTGATTATTTTTCTTTTGACATTTTGTTTTCTCTATTTTTTTGTTTCTCACAGGTTTGGAATTTCGGTTGAATTCCCAACATGTTCAAGTATATGATGATATATGAAAGTTGATAATTTTGTATCTAATAGGCTTAAGAATTATATTTAGTATATTTATGTTACAACCCGACCTCCTATGTATTTATTCCTGGCTATGCCCCTGTTCACGGTAATGCTTTACATTTAGTTGAGTCCTTAGACGTAGTAACAGTAGTACTAAATTTCATTTTAAAGGAATCATCGTAAGATCCAAGTTGAGACCGTAAAATACAAAAATGTCGATTTTTCCTTAGAAGAGAACAAAAATATGTGCTTTTCTACATTTCGGGGAACATGGGGAATGGGATAGTTGTTTCCTTTATAAACTTTTCTTTGGTCAAATATGGCAGGGGCCCATATGTGGTCCATTGACAAGTACTTGTACATTCTGTACGTACAGCTACGATATAAATAATAAATTGAATGACATTAAAAATTTGAAAAATTCTATAATCATAATCCATTTCACATTTATTTTCTTAATTATTCGATAAAAAAAATGTTATGTTTATGTGAAAGTGACAAACAATTTGTTATAGTTTGCCATATAAAATAGTTGTGAAAATTAATTATTTTGAAATTTGTTGTGGTTTTAGATATTTTTTTGGGTAAACTATGTTTTTGATCCTTATCCTATATACCATATTTCAATTTAATTTCTAATATTTTAATTGTGTCAATTTAGCCCATAACATTTTAGTGTTGTGTCAATTTAGTCACTTCCGTTATCTTTTGGATGAAAATTAATGGCTTGTCTAATGGCTAAAATAAAAAATTAGCTTCTGTTGATGTGAGAATAAACTAAAATTTTATTTTGGTCGTTTGCTATATCAGCAATTTTCATCTAAGATATAATGACAAAGACTAAATTGACACGACGCTGAAAGGTTAGAGACCAAATTGAAAAAATTAAAAAGCTAGCGACTAAATTAAAATATAGTATAAAGGGTATATAGAGACCAAATATTTGGTTTACTCCATTTTTTTTTAAATGGTGAAAATACCATTTTGAAATAAGTTGTAAAAAAAAGGCTTTAAATAATAATTACTGCATACTTGCAGAATTTAACTTATATAATATTTTTCACTAATAAAAAACAAGTTATCTACTAAAATTACTAATATAAACTCAAAATATAATATGAAAAGGTTTAATTTAGTATTAGATAATTTGTTTTTAATAATTTAAAGTATCACATCAGTTGTGCTTGTCTAATAATTTTTCCCAACATTATTCACTCACAATAAATTATAAATAAATAAAAAAAAATTTAAAAAGGTGCAACAGAAACAAAGTGGTACACTTCATTGACTTCAACACTTCCAAGACAGCTGTGGGGAGTGGTAACTGGGACAAAAATTAAATGTAAACTTGTTCTTTGGTTGAGGATTTGTGTACATTTACACATCCTCGTCACCTTGACTTGTTCTAATTTCTAAAACCAAATTAAATTACGCAGAAACTCTTTAAAGATAAACGTA
The DNA here is from genome assembly GCA_032727855.1 of Quercus ilex subsp. ballota. Taxonomy (NCBI): domain Eukaryota; kingdom Viridiplantae; phylum Streptophyta; class Magnoliopsida; order Fagales; family Fagaceae; genus Quercus; species Quercus ilex. Next base: position 59,715,152 of record CM064909.1, on the reverse strand, counting down.
CACCCCCATGCCACGAACGCGTCAAATTTGATAATTGCTCTAAAAATCACGTGGACGACTAAAATATAATGCGTTCCCAACTTTCTATTCTTTTTCTATGAATTAAATATTTTTATACATACGTTTTCAAAAAAAAAAAAATATTTTTATACATACGTGTGTCATGGACATATATAAAAACATATCTAATGTTTGGTTATCCAAAAAATTTAATATAAAAAAATTGTTTTGGGAACTTGGCGTAGATTTACAAGTTGCAGATAGATCCGAGTATCAAATTAATGTAAAACTTTATTTGCATTTTTTAAGGCTATTATGGTGAGACCTGAGAGACATCATCATAGAGTAATTTATTGTTTTTCAAAAAAACATTCAAGCAACAACTACCCGGAATAATGGGGTAGACCGTAGACGTAGATGTCAAGAGTCAATGTAGCTGAATAATACACTTCGTAATCTTTCTGTCTTTTCCATTTTCCTTATATTTAGTGCTTCACTTTGGCAGGTTTGCCAGAGTCCATGGGATAGGCAAAAAAAATCCTAACAGTCCAATCGGCCATTGGAAAAAGATACATAGTTCAGAGAGCCTATCAAATCAAACACGCATTAAATGGTCATGATTTTTGACAAATCTATGTTGATTTTGACCCAACATAATATTTTCTATCCCGCACCACAAGTAAGCAACTCGCTGCCGTTTACTCTCAGAAAAACATTGTTTCACATTATTCTACCACTTTTATTACACCAATTATAATATATAATATTTCCAATTATAAAATGAGCTTGTACTCTTATCCTACTCCACGAGATATTACATCTTTTATACACCTATTACAATAAACATAATTTAAATCTACTGTCATGTGCACTTAATTCAATATGATACAGTCACGTGTCTAACAATTGTCATGTATTTGTATCTTATAAAGTCCAGCGCGTCTGTGCCCAAATCATAATATATTATGTCACCAATTATAAAACAAATTTGTTCTCTTATATATTTATAAATTTGAAAAATGGTGGAGAAAGTTTATAGATAAAAAATTTGATATCTGCTAATGTAGCAAACTATAGGTGATAGATAAAAAAGTAATATCAGTGATAATCAATATAAAAACTAATAAAAGTTTGTCAATTCAATTGTTATAAAAAATGTTGTCAATATTCTTTTATACATACAGCATTGCTCAAAATTTTATGCCCCCTGTTGTATCTCTAATAGAAGTACATATCAAAACGCAACCAAGGTTAATCCTAGTGGCGGCAACATCTGGACCATAAATTTATGGACCTAATCTGGGTAGCTTAAAGTGATAAAAGAAGTAAAGGGCCAAGCTTAAAGTGATAAAAGGACCAAGCATGAAAAAAAAAAGGACCAAGCATGAAGCATGAGTCATCAATCTTGGTCATTTAATCACTTTAAGCTACCTATCTATATCAAAGGGGTATTACAGTACCCTAGTAATTCTAGAAACACAACCTTTATCATATTTTGTCACAACTTTCTTATATAATAGGTGGTGATAGTTCCTTACTTTCACATAGACTTATTACTTTTTTTTTCCTACCATTCACAACTAGTCATATAATATAATTGTGGTAAAATGTGTGACAAAAGTTGTGGTGCTAAATTTTTTGTATTAATAATGTTGCACCCACAAACTAACTTTTTATATTTTTACAAACTATTAATGAAATAAATTATTACCGGTTCTTATTTAAATTTATCACTTATATTACTTTTTTATTTACTACTTATCATTTTAACAGTTTATTTTCCTTTTTTATAACCCCATATGCGCCGAAATAAAATTCCATAAACAGATGAGATCTCATCTATAAAACAAAAGGCAGTAACTCCCAAGTATGAAACGAAAACTGCAATAGTAGATCGTGCATGACCAAAGCCATTAGCTAATAGTTGTTGACCACAAAATGAACACGAAATTTCAAGTCTTGGCGGATAATCTGAGTTTTTTCATGGAAGCCCGGTAGGGCTACTTTATTTGACCGCCCATCTCTCTCTTCATAACTTCACATATTGTTGGTATGGCCCATACTTTATCCCCGTACATGGTAATGAAAACACAGCCTTTATAGTTAAATAGGGCTCCACCTTCTGACAGGGAATTCAAAATAAAATCTTTGAATTCATCAACTCGTGGTTTTGAAGCAAGAAAAATTAACTCTTTGAATCAACCCCATTTTAAAAGTTATCTGAGTTGATAAACGTACGGGAATTCAAAGACCTGCAACCCTTTTTTCCAGGCTTTGACGCGTATTTGAAGTTGAAAGTCAAGTGGACTATTTATTTATTTCCTAGAGCCTAAAGGTATATAAGCAACCCAACGTGCACTACTCAGAGTCATACTTATCTTTTACTTTGGTGGGTGGGGGAATTAGTTGATTCATTCACTTTAGAATTTGGTGGGAACTGACTTAAAAAAACAGACATATAGAGGAAAACTATTGCAGGTAGGATCATATATTATTAAAGTTTCTATCTTTATTAATCATTCATGGCGGATTTGATCATATTTTAATTTTGCAATTTAGAAAGAGGGATTAATTATAGGGGGTCTTTGACTCTTTGTAGCTATTCATCTTCTTTAATTAATCATGTATATTCTGGCTCTTGATCCATTTTATGTATATACTGAATTCCTTGAATCATATTGTGCAGGTGTTGCTTCCAAGACTTTTTATTGATTCCAGCAAATCTACAACATATGGGTTTGGCCTATAACATCAGTTTCACTTCCTTGAGAACAAATAGCTTTAAGAAAACAGATTCAGAAACTACAACACTGTCAAATGGGTGTAATCAAACGAGCACTGAGACTTCGAGCCGCTTGAGGGATTGCAAACCTGAAGATATTGTCCTTGAGAGGAATCTTTCATTCAAGAATCTAGTTAAAGAACAAGAGACCTTGGGTGTGGATGCTTTTGATGTGTTGAAACACAAGCCAATTCCCACACTTTCTCTACCTGAATCAGTAATATTTTTTTCGCCGAGACCCGTGAGTGAGCTTGATGCTGCTGCAGTTAAGCTCCAAAAGGTCTATAAGAGTTACCGAACTCGAAGAAATCTTGCAGATTGTGCAGTGGTGGTAGAGGAGCTATGGTGAGTTCCTTTAGCATGCGTTTGGATTTTTTTTTTTTTTTTTTTTTTTGAAAAACTTTTTTTGCTGACTGTCGGCAAAAGTACAATTATACCCAAATACTCTAAATCATTTTATGTTTTTTAAATTCTGAGATTTGTGTATGTGTGTGTGGTTCAATAAATTAAATGGTTAATTCACATAATGTAGGTGGAAGGCATTGGACTTTGCAGCTCTCAAGCGGAGTTCTGTGTCATTTTTCAATGTTGAGAAACCAGAAACTGCTGTTTCAAAGTGGTCAAGGGCAAGGACTAGAGCAGCCAAGGTACTTTTATAAGAATTTTAAGTTTCTACATATATAGCTTTGTTTTTATGTGTTGTTCTTTTCCCCTATTGATGAGGTATTTGGATACTAATAAGAATTATTCATTGTTTAGGTTGGAAAAGGTTTGTCCAAGGATGAGAAGGCTCAAAAACTAGCCCTGCAACACTGGCTTGAAGCTGTGAGTCCTCAAACCTTTTCATATGCTTTTTCCCCGAATCATAATTCAATTCAATAATCATGATATTAGGCTGGCTTGATCGTATATCAAGCCAGAGTAAAAATTGCAGCATGTTTTATCTTTATTTTATTATTTAAAAACTTTGGTTACTTTTGTAAGTTTTTTTAAAACAAAAAAACAAAAAAGTGGGATAAGGTTGGTTGGTAGGAACATGGAATGGAGGGTAGACGTTGGGACAAAAGACGTGGAAATTGGAAAGTGTCATTGAAAATTAGGCACAATGAGTTTGTCAAAATTGACCTGGAAATGTTCCTTATCACTTGCTAACAAACATGCCCACATTAAACCTTTTAACTTTGATTCTATCAAAAAGGGTGAAGTAAACATTATACGGATGTGTCATTGTTTCTTAGTCAAGGAACTGATTCAGGGTTACTATTAGGTAGGGCGTTGAACATAATTAAGCTTAAGCATTGTATTGAAAAAGGCAATGGCCTAATCAAACTTTCTTTTCTTCTTCTACAGATTGACCCACGCCATCGGTATGGGCACAATTTACACTTCTATTATGATATCTGGTTTGAAAGCGAGAGCGTTCAACCTTTCTTCTATTGGTAAGTACTTCATTTAGAAGAACCTTCGTTATGTTTCTTCAATATTTTGGTTATATTTTGTTACACATGAAAAAGTTCTTTAGGGAATGCAAAATATTTGTGTTGCTTAAAAATCCCATAGGAAAACAAACTATCATATCCACATTTCCCATCGTTTAGCTACCATTTTACTCACCCAACAAATTTAAAGGAGCATATTGGACCAATTTGTTTATAAGCAAACTTAGCCATTGTTATATTTTGTAACTTTTCAGCTTTCTGAAATGCAGGCTGGATGTCGGGGATGGCAAAGAAATAAATCTCGAGAAATGCTCGAGGACTGTTCTACATCGCCAATGCATCAGATATCTTGGACCTGTAAGTTATATTTCTAATCATGCCATAATATTATTCACTATTTTACAAATGCCTGTTGCATACGTAGAAGTTTATTATAATTGTACAAGCTAAAATGACTACATGACTAATCAAAAAAACAATAATGTAGATGTAGGGATACAAAATTTTATTACTGAATAACTGATCAAGTCTACAAAATCTTTTTGCTGTTGACATTTCAGAACGAAAGGGAAGCCTATGAAGTAGTAGTGGAAAACGGGAAGCTTGTATTTAGGCAAAGTGGAATATTTGTGGAAACCACAGAAGGTTCTAAGTGGATATTCGTGCTGAGCACAACGAGAGCTTTGTATGTTGGTCAGAAGAGGAAAGGTGTGTTCCAACATTCAAGCTTTCTAGCTGGGGGTGCGACAACAGCAGCTGGAAGATTAGTTGCCCATGATGGGGTTCTTGAGGTACAGTCTCATGTACATATGCATATGCATATGGTAGCATTTGTTATTGTTAAATTACTGATTCTTTCAAAAGCTTAAATTATTAGGAAATAATGTAGTAATCATTTAACCACGTAATTCTAACAATTATCGACTCCTTTAACTTCTATATCTGATTTTTGACTCTTTGATATATTATCTCAGGCTATTTGGCCATACAGTGGTCATTATCACCCTACAGAAGAGAACTTCAGGGAATTCATTAGCTTTCTTGAAGAGAACCATGTAGATCTTACCAATGTTAAGGTACACATTTATATTCTTACTTAATATGTGTGCATCCTTTAATACATTGTAATGTTATTTCATAAAATATGTGATAATTTTCTAGCATTGGTCATATATAGTTTCTAATAAACATCTAAATTGGTTATCTTTTTCCAGAGGTACTCAATTGATGATGACAATCCAGAACCAATTCTGGCTCGTGCTAAATCTTCGCAATCAGACATTGCAAATGCAATTGATGTAGATGTCAGTGTAAAGAGGGCTAAAATCACAACCACTAATGAAGAAGAAACTAAGAGTGCTAATGATGCTAAAGCAAAGGCACCAGTGTTTGACTTGAGCAAGAGATTATCTTGCAAATGGACCACAGGAACTGGACCCCGAATTGGGTGTGTCCGAGACTATCCTACTGATCTACAATCAAGAGCACTGGAACAAGTTAACCTATCACCTAAGGTGGCTAATGGGCCCTTTGTTAACTACGGCCCAATTCCTTCTCCAAGGCCCAGCCCAAAAGTCAGGCTCTCCCCAAGGCTTTCATACATGGGACTCCCTAGTCCAACTCCAAGGACCCCAATTCCAGCAGCTAATTAAGCTAATTCACCAAAGGTGGGATTAACTTGGGTCATAGATTAGGGGCACTTCTAGTGCCCCACAATGGGGTCTCCTCTAGCAAATGAGGCCATGAGAGGACATAAGGGAACAACTTGATTTTAACTTTTAATTCTTTCACACTGTTTATTGGTTCATTTTTTTTTCCCATGGCTGAATTCAGCCAAATTAATGGGTTTTTTATACTCCCAATTTTGGCTCCTGTATTTTGAGTTGGGATTTATTGATTTTTTGTTGTAAACACAAAGTTAAGTTTATGAATATATCAATATACATCTTGATTATTGACTTAAACAACATTATTTTAGTATTGTTCTCATTTGTAGCCTATTATTTTCCTTTCATTTTCCTATGTTAATAGCAAAAGTCTTGAGTCTTGACAATATGAATCAATTTTTAAAAAGTACGAAAATTTCTTATAAAATAAGTAAAATAATAAAGTAAGAATTATATCCATTGAAGGAGAAGTCAATGCTGCTCCTAGTCCTACGTCCAAGTTAGTGGCTGCTCTTCTTGCTTTGAAACTTGTCTGCTGACTGCTCTCCAAAACCTCTCTTTTGTTCTATTTTAATGAGGCTCTGTAGAATAGTCCAACTCCTCCACCTGACTGTTCTTTTAGTGCTTCTTTAAGATCCTTCTCTTGTTGGGATTTTTGTTTTGTATGGGAGAACTCTAATTTCTTGGCCCATAACTTTGTGAAATTGATTGCGAGATGGGCTTTTAATCATCTCTTTTCTTTTTGAATGGATCTTTTGTCAAGAAAATAAATGTGATTTGGGTTCGCTCCTCAACAACAATAACAAAATTTTAATCATAAATTTTATAAGTTAGTATAGATTGTCAACAAATTAATCTAGTTAATTATATATAATTTCTTTTCTTTTCTTTTCTTTTATTCAAAATCATAATTCTTAATATAATTATCTATAATATATATATATATATATATATATATATTGGATGGGGAGAATATCATTTGTTAACAGGTATGAAAATTATTTTGTAAATAAAATATATATATGAGTTATCTTGATAAAGAGGAAGCAGACTCGGAAGGCCAAATCACACTGCACAATGGAGAATCAAATCGGTCAATCACATTCGCTTTCAACAAAAAAAATATCGGTCAATCACATTCACGCATTGGATGCTCTCTATACGAAAACCAAAAAAGAAATTCCGGGTCTAGTGTTTTTTTTTGGCGAAAAATTTCTAACCATCAAATCATTTTTAGGTCAAAGGGGGGTGGGGGACCGGTTCAGACTTCAGTGATAATATCATCTCGGTTAATAACTTGATTTATTAGAGGGACACTGCCTCCCGCTTCTACTGTCATGTACCATCTTCTCTCCCATTTTTTTCATCATTCTAATAACACTTCACCCTAATGACCCTAAACTTTATGACATTCTTCGGACCAAAAAATTCTTAAGAGAAGTATGTGTGCTCTTTTTTCTCATATTTATGAATGTAAAAGCAAGAAGTATCACATTACCGTATTCTGAAAATACTTAAAAATTATTTATCTAGACCATCCTAATTAGATAGACGAATAGAAGATTCGTTTGGCAACTTATTAAAAACTAGATTTTTTAACTTAAATAATTCATTATTTGAGGTTTTACATTATTTTTTTATCTCAACTTTATTTCAAATAGTTCAACTTTTAATTTCTTAAAAATAAATTAATTTTTAACTTTTGTCTGCAACAAATAAGTTACGTAAATGAAACTTACAAAAAGAATAAACAAGCAGTAAACTTTCCCAAAAAAAATCAACAAAAACAAAAACTCAACCAAAAAAACACGAGATACTAGTCGATAAGAACAAGTGGTAAACAACACTTGAGGTTCCCCCTTCAATATCTCTAGGTTCTATGCAAGATTAATGAGTCCAACAACTAGCATGGAAGCCTAGCCGTCTAGGACGAATTCCCAACCGTAGAGAAACGGAGATTTTATGCTAATAACTTTCACGCACGAGTCTTTTGGCTAAAAATTGTAAAAAACGGAGTTTATTGGTGTTATAGGTATCGTTCAAAGTTATTTGGTAAAATAAGGAGAAAGACTGAATTTCGACAACGGTGTTGCCAAAATTGCAAGAAAAAATACAATGTGTTAGGGAAGAAAGAAAATTGAATTTTAATAATGAGATTATCGAAATTCTTGTACTGCTCGTAGTGCCAAGCCTACCCATGAAGTGCCCAAAATGCATGCTAGGGGGAGTGCCCGAAATGGAAATCAATTGTGGCAATGATATTGCCGAAAATGGGAGAAAAAAAAAATTGTGGCAGCTAAGTTGCGGAAAATGGAGGGGGAAAAAAAAGATGTTACGTCCACAACATTTTTCACAACAAATTACAGGTGATTAGTTGTTATTGGTTCAAATTTGAACCTCACACTAAGATTACTTTTTTGCCCTAATAATAACAATCAATAATAACCTGCCACTTAGAATTTGTTGTAAAAATGTTATGAAAATATTGTGGACGTATCATTTCTAAAAAAAAAAATTGTGGTGCCGAAAGAGAAGGAAAAAAAAAAGTGGCAAATTGTTTTGTGGCAATGGCATTGCCGAAATAGAGGGGGGAAAAAAAAACAATTTGCCCCTTTTTTTTTCCTCTATTTCGGCAATGCCTTTGCACTTTTTTTTTTCTTTCTATTTCAGCACCACAATTTTTTTTTTTTTTTAAAATGATACGTCCACAACATTTTCACAATATTTTTACAACAAATCTTAAGTGATAGGTTGTTACTGATTGTTATTATTGGGGCAAAAAAGTAATCTTAATGTTAGGTTCAAATTTGGACCAATAACAACTAACCACCTGTAATTTGTTGTGAAAAATGTTGTAGACGTAACATCTTTTTTTTTCCCCCCTCCATTTTCAGCAACTTAGTTGCCACAATTTTTTTTTTTTTTTTTTTCTTCCCATTTTCGGCAATGCCATTGCCACAACTGGTTAGCATGCATTTTGGGCACTTCACGGGCAAGTTTGGCAGTACGAGTAAGACAAGAATTTTTGTAATTTCATTACCGAAATTCAATTTTCTCTCTCCCTTGACACAGTGTACTTTTTCTTGCAATTTCGGCAACATTGTTGCCGAAATTCAGTCTCTCTCCGCATTTTGACAAATAACTTTAAACAGTACCTATAACAACAATAAACTCCTTTTTTTTGCAATTTTTAACCAAAAGACTCTTCATACACAGGTACAAATATACAATAAGTGTTTTATGTGCATAGTAGTTATCATATATATATATATATATATATATTAGTTTTTATGTTAAATGTTACACTAAAGGAAGAAGCTGTTTCCTATGCTGCTGCAAAGTGTTTTTCCGTTTCCTTCATCTTTTGCGGTTTTGCATACATACAAAAAAATTGTGGATTTATTTATGGAATAAAGATACTTTATTAACTAAAGGGACAAGAGGAACTATCCATCCTGAACTAGAACCATCATAAATGTCGTCAATTTTTTCCTGTTTTATTATCTAAATTATATTTTACAAATTTAAAAGTGTATAGTCTATTTGGGTGTCAACTGGTGATTAGATTACATCAGTTACGTACACGTAGGACCATCACTAGTACTTGGTGAAAAGTTGAATTATTGTGCATCAATCACAAGTTGACACTTAAGTATGTTATGAAATTGATTATAGATCAAGATGTGTCCCTAGAGTTTTCCTTTAGTTATTTATGCCTTTTTTTTTTTTTTAATCTTTAGCCACCAACAAAACATTCAACTAGGAAGAAGCAAACTTGAAAATTTGATATATTTCCTCCTTGTTTAGGTGAGAGGGAGGATCATTATTAGAGATTAAATTCAATCCAAACCTAGTGTAAATTACTTTGTTTTCACCCTCTAATAGCAATGTGGCATGTTAGACCTTTACACATAGAATAACAGAACATGACAGACAACCACACCCACATAAATACCTAATATAATAAAAATTAAAACCAAATCAATTGAGAAATAAAACCTAATCTCACCATGCAAAAGACTAGGCCCAATGAGGAGCCGTTGGAGACTGTGTTGACGATGTTGCCAAAAGCTGAGAAGTGCCACATCAAACAAGAACGACCATATGAATTAGTAGTCTACAAAAATCAATAGATCTAACAACGGACCTTAGCAACTCTGGTAACCTCTCTTACCTCCGCTCCTTCCAATCCTAAGGCAATGGCTGGCGACAAGAACACCAACCCAATTACATGGGTAGCCACAACAAACGAAACTGATAATTTCAACTCACTCCATAGAAAACAAATACAAATAAATTCCTAGCTTTCTCACAAACCATATCATTATTATGAAAATATATTTGAATACCTTAAAATTCTTAGGGCTTTATCCCCACATGTTGAATGCCAACTCTTCGTTGTTCTAGTCGATGTCTCCATTAGCACCTGTAAGACTTCGGCAGCATCGTTGACACTATATTTAACTGCTCATCATTAGGAGTTGTTATTATATACTTCAGGGGTATACTTCCTCTCACATAGAGGGAGGAAATACACTCCTAGAGTAAATAATAATTTTCCCTTCGTAAGGTTGGTCTTTTGCGATTTTGTTTTTCAAATAATTTGGGTTTTAATTTTTTTTTAATTATAACGTATTTCTACGATGTGATTGTGTGTGTTATGTTCTATTACTCTATGTATAAAAATATGATGTGTCACATAAACGAATCCTTTTACACCATGTTTGGATTGAAAATCTAATGAGTTTAATTCAAGACGTACACAACTTACCGAGGAAGAAAGTAAAAAAACCACTTCATCTCTTTCATAGTGCTTTGAGTCTATGATAACAATGGTCTTTCCATACATGTTTTATATCAAAATATTAGTTTAAAAAAATAAAAAAATAAAAAGAAAAAAGAAGAAGGAGGAAACATAGGCATATAAAACTAGTGCAAAAACTAAAAACTATGCTAGTCCAAAGGTAAGGATTAAATTACTGAGGCCATTTATTAGTCTCTCGTTGTAAAACTAACATGATGCTTGGTTGGGGTGAAAAGTGAGAGAATGAGAAATAGGTGTAGGAAAGGGGAGAGGAAAATGTGATTTTCTATTGTTTGGTTGGAGAGAAAAGAAAATGGGGTGGATAAAGTTTTTCACGGCCTACCATTTTTTTGTTAGGGTTTATGCCCTAAAATTCAATTTATTGGCATATCATAAATAATTAAAATTTTTAATTATATGAGACTATTTATAAATGAACTAATGAGACATTATCATAGTGCTTGAGATGCATTGTATGTGATTTATGTAATTTATTTATAAAGATATAAATCACAAGTTCTTTGTAAACTCAAAATATAGTTCGTAGTTGGTGATGAAATTTGGCGTTTCATCTGCGAAGACTATAATACATCAACTAAGATAGTTTGTCTTGATCATGGAAGTAAAGACTTTTAGTTGATGTGTTGATGTGTCTTAAGTGTTAAGACATATTGAACTGGATCACTGTGAGATTAATTATTCAATTAACAACTGTCACTTGAATGATAAATCTCACAACTTCTAATTTCATAGACTCTCAATCCTAAAAGAATAGTGAATCCAATCATGAAATGTAAGTTACTTTGAAATATCAGGAGTGAGATCTAATATTGACAGTCAAAACCTCAGTATGTTGGGTAACCACACGTAGTGTTAAGGGAACACATATTTTCAAGATGAAATCCATAATCTCTTTTTATAGAGACACGAAATATCTCATTGAAATAAGTTTAATGGGAACTGGTTATTCAGGGTGCCCACTTTAGTAAAGAGTTACTAAAGTTTATATTTATTGAAATCGGATTTCAATAAATATGAATAACTAAAAGATTAAACCGGGTATTCAATGATAAAATAATTATTTACAAAGTGACAGTTCATTATGACTTTGTTCACTATGGATATTTCATGAAGGGGTCAAATGATATCATTAGAGTCTTGGGATATAATTTATTAATTAGACCTAGACTGCAATTACATTTATATAGTGATATTAAATATAATTAATGGTAACTTTGAATTTATCAAGAGTTGACAAATAAGGCCAAGGCCAATTGGAACTAGAGTCTTATTTGTTTCATTTGTTCGAATCTCAAGACACAAACTAAAGCTCAATTGGGCAGGCCTAAAAGGCTAACCCAATTAGATAATCAGATTTTATTTAATAAAAGTTATTAAATAAAGTAACTATTAAGGTAGTTAGAATGTACTAATGATGAAAAGAAAAGAAAAAACAGTTTTTCTCTACAATGAGAAGTATGACTTTCTTTGACAATCAATGTACATAAAGACTGATTGAGAGATCACTCTTCTCAAGCACCATGTGGAATTGGGATATTGATTAAAGATATTCTCAAGTCTTGTTTTTGAATTTTACTGCATCAAGGTACGCTTTCTATTATTTATTTTAGAATTCAAGGTTACATATTATCTCTCATGAATGAAGTAGATCCGTGTTTGTTACTTCCGCTGTGTGTTTTGTATGAGATGCAAAACTAGTTTTTCTAACATTTTTCTCTCTCCAAAATAAGAAAAAAATATAAGAGAAAATGACATTTTAGAAAAAGTACAAAACTGTCCTCAATTTTTCATTCTTGCTTTTAATAAAGGTATAATATAATTTACGCTTTATTTTTTTTATTTCTCTTTCATATCTACCAAACACACATGATAGATAAGACATATTTTATATCATTCCACATTTTTATCTTCTTGATATTTTGTATTCTCTTACTTTTTCATCTTTCTGTTGGGTACATGGCACCAAGGTCCAGCCCACAATAGTTTAATTGGCGGCAAGAGAGCCACATTATGAATACTGATCCTATTACAGATTGGAGATTGCATGTGAAAGCTCATTAATCAGTGTGTTAGCCAAAAGAGTTCTAACTTAATTCATGTTAGGAATTCATATTTTGCTAGGAAAAGAAGACTAAAGGGGCAGAAGCTTTTTCGTATATAAAAAGCATGTGGGTGCTGCATATTGAACAACTACACGAGAAAAAGAGATAGATTGTGCCGCATAAGGATAGCAGAAAAAGGTGCAGCACAAGAGATTTGAGAGAATAGTCAAGAGGGAGCCACTTAGAGAAAGAAGACAGCCCAGAGAAAGAGCTGTGGGTGGAGAAAAAAATAAACAGAAGAGAGCAAAGTGTTGCCACCTTTGATAATAGTGAAATTATTCAAAGTTTGTCCTGTGATTTTTTCTTTCAATGAGAAAGGGTTTTCCATGTAAATATTTGTATTTTTGTGTGTGATTGTTATTTAGACAAAATTTAGCTACGACCTTACTAAATATCTTTTTATTGAAGGTGAATTTTAACAAATCCACAATTAGATTACATCTTCTTCTTACATTCTTGCTTGCAAAATTTTTAGAAAATTAAATATCAATAGCTATACCATTAATAAATTGTTTAAATTGCAAGTTTTTGTAGTTTAAAATTATGCATAAAATATAAGTTTATAGATCATATAGTAAATAATATTCAATTGACACAAAATTTCACATGTATATTAAGAGCATAAAAAACATGCAATTCAATAGTTAAGAACCCGTTTGATAATGTTGTTCTAATAATGTTGTTTAAATGTTGTGAAAATACGTGTTGTGTTGTTTAAACAACGAAAACTGTTGTTTAAACTACACTAACAAACATGCTCTAAATTTTCAAAATATATAGTAATGTTTATTTTATTGAGTAAAGTTGTAACCTTAACTTACAACCAATTTTGAAACTAAATTTTGTGTCTATTCTTGTGGATTGTTAATTTTAAATCTCAGCAACCCGTAACAATAGCATCAAATATAATACATATAGCAATTCATTTTTATTATTATTTTTTTATAAAATAATGAGCAATAGCAAATGGTTGATGCTTTTAGAAGCTGAAGCTTGGCTCTTGGATGGTTGGTTGGTAGACAGGCATTACTCATGAGATGGGAGTCAGATGGGATCCAATTCCTGAGCACCACTAGTTGCATAACCAACCGTCTTGTCAAAGTTGTAAAACGCTCAGAAATTTATTAAGGTTACTATGGTCAACGACGGTTTTTTTTTTTTCTGAGCTGGTCAACGAAATTTCTACTTTTACCAAAATAGTACTTATCTAATTAGCTTTGGTAAAAAAAATAATTCAAAATGGTTGCCAATATTTACCATTGTGTAATCAACACCATCCATCTTCTTGGCCCACCCATATGGATGTTCCTCATCTAGAGAGTCATCAGGATTCAGCAGATTGGCTGTGTGTTCCCAATCAAACCTGTACGATTTGACCTAATCAAAAGTACAATATTTAATTATCAATCACTTACAATGACAATCCCACTGCTTCCTCCAAGAGTGACTGTTTGGAAGTGTTTATTTTTGTTTATTTATTGGGTTTAAAAAACATATTCAGAATATAATTATATCCAAAAGTTTTCAAAAATTGTACCTAAGCTAAATAAATTAGAATTCAGGTCTGACAAACTATACATTTTATAAATTATTTGTAAGGTCTGACAAACTAGTCCTCAATTTGTTTGATATGTTTCTTTGTGTTACCTGGCAAGGAGGGAAGAAAAAAAAGAGTAGAAACAATAAAGTGGAAATGTCCAAAACTCCAAGAAGAGTTTGCTTTGCAAGGAGGAGACCCCCCAGTCTAGCTAGGCTGCCTAAGGATTTTTATTAAATTCTGAAGGTTATTGCTGACTGGCTACTGGAGGATAATTAAAAAGCTTTGGGTTGGGAAGCTATTCTTTTTCTTTTTCTTTTTTGGAAAATAGGTTGGGAAGCTATTCTCCTAGGCATATATGACACAAACAGTACTACACCTTTGTTTATCATACAGTTTCTAGGTGAGTTTGTCACAAAAGAGGCAGAAATGCATTTGCATTCTATTCCGTTTGACAAGGCATAGTAGTCACTTCACTTGCTTGAGAAGCAAAGCCTCTCTTCATTGACAGTAAGATAAAGAGTGTGAAGCCTTGAGAAGCAAAAATCTCTCCTCTCAGTGTGTTTGTTTTGTCTTCTTGAAGTGAGTGTCTCAAACCCACCTCTCTCTCAAACACACGCGCGCACACACGCACGCAAAGGCCTAAAAGCCCAAAGGTCATCATCATTTGGAACTAATTTAGACTCTGAAAGAAAGATGAAGAAAAGAATGTCCCATTCCCTAATAGCTATCATGCAGATAATGTCCTGTATTTCTGTAACAAGCAGGCCTCTGGAATCATATGATGCTGCTCTTCTACAAGGTTCGGTGTTCATGCCCCTTTACATACATGTCTCTCTGTACAACATTTGTCTGATTCTCTCTTTATTATTAGCAAATTCTTTTTTCTTTTTCAGATTCCTACTTCAACTTTTCCCCCCACAGAAAGAAAATGCTTCTTTGTAGTTTGTTCTTACTAACTTTTATTGAATTAACTTTTTACTTTTGGTGTTAGGAAAAGCATTGCTTATATTCATTTGACTTCAAGTGTTTGATTTCACATAACTTTCTCCTCGTGATCTTTCCTATTTCTGTTTTATTTTTTTGGTGAAATTAAATCAGCTCCCACTACTATATTACTTATTTTATATACTTCCATGTAAACAGGCCAAAATCCACATTTCACACGAGCTGCTCATGACTCAAAACAGGTCTCTCTCTCTCTCTCTCTCTCTCGTACACACACACTCAAAAAATGGGATTATGCTGGTATAATAATTCTTAGATACTCCAGACCATGAAAAATGAAGTTCCCTTATTTCACATTCAGCATTAAATTTATGGTAGGGTCTATTATGAATATAAGAGGAGAGAGCACAATTTATTCGTGTTCGAGTACTTAAGAATTTTGTCGGTTGCTATGTCTCATTGTTTGATCTTTTTTTTTTCCCAGGGACTTGAAAATGGGAATGAAAAGACATACATGTGGCTGAGTAGGCTGGGGTCAAGACCACCAAACTGTCAGCACAAATGTGAAGGCTGCATACCTTGTGATCCTATTCAAACACCCACAACCACTGATCAGATTGGAGTTCAATATGCCAATTATGAGCCTGAAGGATGGAAATGCAAGTGTGGCACATCTTTCTTTAATCCTTAAAAATGAATGGTTTTAGTTCAAAGGCTCATGTACAGAAAAGACTCCGACTCATTTCTACTTTTTGTTGAGGATGTGATGCTGAGGAAGAGGAATTTTGGAGGATTAAAGCTTTTAGTTGGAGTTTGGAATATATGCAAGTTTTAATATTTTTAAATCTATCTTCACTCTGTCTCTGTGATTGAATGAAATGTAACCCGTTTTCTTGAATTCTAATTACCTTATTGTCAGACTAGAAATTAGGTAAGTCCCATCATAGAACCTTGATTGTCACACAATGATCAAATTCTACCTTAACCAAAAACCATCTCTATTGGGCACCATATGATCAAATCCTAGTAAATTTATCAAAAACAATAAAAAAATGTAGCTCATTCTAAAGTGATTTCTTAAAACTATATATGTACTAGCTTTACTCTATGGAAAATATTGTATAGTTAGTCTTAGTCTATTTTTAAACAAAGTTTTGCTTCAAATATATTTAGAAAAATCTCCTCAAACCTGTGCAACTCGGAAAACCATCACGTATTTAAATGAGTCATATGACTTATTAATAAATTATGTGACTAAAAGTACATTGTCATGTGGTAGATTGGAAAAATTTATCTTCAAATGGTTTGGAAATAATTTTTTTACTTTAATAATTCTATAATTAGGAAAACCATTAGAAAAATCTCCTCAAATCCATTACTGTGACTCGAACAACCATCCACGTACTTAAATAAGTCTTATGACTTATTAATAAATCATGTGAATAAAAGTACATTGTCATGTAGTGGGTTGAAAAAATTTATCTTCAAATGGTTTGGAAGTAATTTTTTTTTTTTAATAATTCTATAATCAGGAGGGTGATTTGAACTCTAGACGTTTTCATTGAAAGCACAAAAAAATACCGACTAATTGAATTACAAGGTTTTGGAAAAAAGAGAATAATGCTAAGGACATAATAATATTTTAACAACTTTTTAGTAGGACTTTTAAATATAGGGAATATTAAAGACATGATATTTTTTAAAAATGATTTTTTATAACCTTTTTCATGATACTTGGTGTTATTAGAGTCCCATCACTTTACGCTATTAATTAAATTATGCATAATGCTACATACAAGATAAAATAATTTAACATTTTTTACAAGAAAAAAGTTAATGGATACCCTAAGGGTATTGGTTTAGAAAATATTTTTAGAAAATTTTTATGATAAAAGAAAAAATAATTAATTTTTGTGACAACTTTTTATATTTCTTATGAAAGTGGTGTCAAAACTTTCCAAAAATAATTTATTAATTATTGCCTTAAAGGCACCTAAACATATGGCAAAACGGGTTGGAATTCATTGACCTAACCTAAACTGAATTTTTTAACCCGAATAAAAAACGGGTCAACTCGTAACGTGACCCCTTTTTTAAAACTTATTTTAATACTAAAAATTATTTAAACTACATGACATGCTACTGATGTGTGCTAGGTGCATAAACATAAAGGCACAAAGCACCACTGCATGGTCAAAATTAGTAAGTACTACTAAGTAGCCAACACCCAACATTGGCCATGCCCCCCATCAATCAATATATATATATAAAAGCAGAGATCTTATGTGAGAGCGCATGAGGTCCTGCCACGTGGCACTTCAATATTGCATTTATCATTTTTTACCTTTTTTCATTAAGTTTTTTTTTACTGTTACCCAATAGATCATAGTAACTTCTTTTTACTATTATATAAAATATAGGTTATTCTTGACAATTAGACCAATTAGATCAAAAGTTATTCACTATAAAATGGACTACATTTTGAAAGTAGACCAAACTTTATGACAAACTCAAGCCTAGTTCTTACCTTACATATTATGACCCAAGTTTGACCATTCCCACGTGTAAATTAAAGTAAAAACTCTTACCCTCTTACAAACTCTCTTTTTCCTCCCCCACGAATAGATGATATTTTTAGAAAATCTCATCTCATGAAATCATGTCTTCATTTTTCCCCAATTTCAATTCAATATGTTTTTGTCTATTAATAATGTTCTATGCAATTTATGTAGACAAATTCTCTGTCATCGACCAGTATAACAAAAATATATATAAATCTTGAGATCCCTAAGGTTGCTGAAATAATTGACAAGTGCATATTTTTAAAATTTATAATAACAAAAAAGTTTAATAAATAGCATATACTATCTCACAAAATGCCATTAACTTAATATTTTTTTTAAGAAAAATTCAATGATAGGAATGGTCAAAAACATGATCCTATACAAGAAATACCAAAAATACATGCAAAACAGTTTTCATAGGAGGATTTATCTTTAAATAATATGAAGACAACAGTAGAGATAAAATTCATTGAATGAGATCTTACGAAATAGGTTTGTTAATCATTTCAAATTATAATCATCATTTACATTAAAAAAAAATAATACATCATATTATTTACATTAAAAAAATAATACATATTAATTTCAAAGTTCATTACAAGATGTGAATTGCTAGGGTATTGCAATAATAAGTAACATTGATACAACAATGGTTTGGTATTACATTTTGTGCGTACTTTGTGAAATGAATTTCAAACCAAAAGCAGGATCATTTAGGTGTGCAAAATATGAAACAAAAATAAATCTTTCTATCCCAAAGCTAGAGGCACTCAAATTAATTACATACTCTCCAAATATTTATAATAAATTTATCTCACTATAACTACTCTATATATACAATTGCAAACTACTTTAGATAAAAGATTCAAATTGAAGTTTTTGATGCAACTAACAGAATAAATTTTGTGATATTTGATTGAGATGCCGAGAAAATCCTAAATAAATCTACAAGAGATCTTGCTGAAAAATAGACTGAGGTACAACTTATTTAAATTATTGTAAAAATATTGATATTGGAGAAGGAATCCCACATCATTTGAAAAAAAAAATTAGGAAAAAAATGGATTTCTCTACTTCATTTGAATGAATTCAATCTAAAGGATGGTTTTGAAAATTATATAGTTGCTAAGATTTTTGATGCAGCTTCAAATGATAAAAAGGTATGGAAGAAAAAAAAAATACAATTCAATATGCTATATTAATTCTTTTTGTTGCACTATTCCAAAATTAACAAAAATAAAAACATTTACAAAAAACTGTCACATCATTGAAATTTAATATAAATGCAAATACCTATGAAAAATCTTAACGACAAAATCCAAACTTTGTAAGTTCTAATCAAGAATCTCTCGGTACCAATTCATTAGTGATTAAGACAAATGATGCAACAAAAGGAAAAAAATGATGAAAGCTCAAAAATTGAACAAATATTGATGGACTAAAATTCAAACATTGAAAATGGAGAAACTGATAATGATAACAAGCGTCACCATACCGCAATAACAAAGCATTGAAGAAGAAAAAAAATTTGTAATGAAGCTTTTTATTATAGCACATAATAAAAATCAACAATATAGAATGAATTAATATGCTTTTATCAACTTTTATTATACAATATTACTCAAAGTTGTTTTAATTATTGCTCATTACTTGAACAAAATAATTATAATAGATATATGTGTGTAATTTATAATTGTTACTTTTTATGATGAACTCATTACTAACAAAGTTTTATAATAAATATGCTATAATATATGTATAATATTTTCCAAAAACAAATTTACATAAAACATTACAACATTATCCGTGCATCGCACAGGAAACTTACTAGTTTTTTAAAAAAGAAAAGAAATTGCAAGTTACTAACATAAATACATAATAGACTTAATAGTATACTAGTCTCATCATAGTGATCACACGCACTTCTTGATGATGCTTTTTATTATTAGACCAATACACCAATTAGTTTGTCTATCTAAATAATCTAACTTTATTATTATTTCCTTCTAAAAAAATAATTTTATTATTATTTTAAATGCAATAGGAACATATGCACTTAAGAAGGTTAATAACTTGACATGGTTCATGATTTTTAAATTTTTTTTTTTTTTTTATGGGGATGATATCATTAGTGAACTTTGAATCTGAAATGTGTAAACTTAAGGGTGCTCCTCTCTTTCTCTCTCTCTTTCAAGTTGTAAATTTGTAATTATAAGCTGTGAATTATTAACATGGAAGATTTTGTTATCATGACTACAAATAATTTTAATCATGCTCAAAATTGTATGAATTGGAAGGATATGAAAAGTATTATATTTTTTTGGTTTAATTTGATTGTTTTTTTCCCCTCATGCACATATATAATAGTCATTATAGTTTTTTTTTTTTTTTTTTGAGAAGAATAGTTGTAAGGACACGTTTTGCAGCCCAAGCCCAAGATGTATGAGATCTTGGCCCAGTGAGCCCAGTACAATAAATTTGTAGAGAGTGGGTTGGAGAACTCGACCCTAAAGAATTTGACAACGGCTAGTGTGGATTTAAAAGATGATCAAGAAAGAACAAAGAAAATAGAGCTGAATCTCTTTATTGTCCGAGGATATATTTTTTATATAAATCAACAGTAATGGGTACAAATACAACTTAGACTATTACAGTATTCTTTTCTCTATTTTTTGGATCCCTCCTCCTTCAAGGGTATCTTACATTATATATCTTTCTCCCGGTGATCTTAACCTTCCATTTGTTGATTATCTAAGCCACCACTTGAGTGACCGTCCCATCAGACACCCCTTCTGGCTTTTTGTGAGTTGTGATAGTCAAGGCAGCACTGTTAAGGGGTCTTCTCCACATAAATGCGGCCAGAAAAGTAGTTGCAGTACATTAAATGCGGTAGTAACAACTTTTCCTTAGGTACCCCCTAGTTTCCACTTTTTGGTATATTCAAGGTATATGTTCCTGTCACTGGAGCTCCCTAGAAGGTCGTTTTGATCAATGGGATCCATCTCTGGTCCGTGTTTATCTTGTTCGAGGAGGTATTCCTCCTCAGAGCACCTTTCCAGTCATATCATGTTCATGGAGGTCTGAGCTTCAAACTACTAACTACTGTTTAATCATCCTCGAATCACCTTATTCTCTCAGCCAAGGCCCAAGGCCCAATATATGATTTCGGGCCCTTATCCCTACAATAGGCATTATAGTAGATGGTCACTTGAAGAAGGAAAAAAAAAAAAAAAAAAAAAAAAAAAAAAAAAAAAAAAAAAAAACAAAACAAAACAAAACAAAGGGCATTAAGTGCATTTCCTTTCCTTGATTGATTTGATTAATTCTCTCTAAAAAATGTTAGTATTAATTTTTTTTTAATAAATTTTTTATGTAAAAAATATAAGTCGACCTAATCCAAACCCAAACCCAATCGTATAGTTTGCCACGTCTAAAAGTACCAGTTAACATTACCATTTTTATACAATTATTAAGTTGACAAATTTTTTCCAAGTGTTTATATGAAATCAATGCTATTAATACCACTTTTATACTTATCCCTAACAATCCATTGCGTGAGTATATATGTCAAATATTTTGTCTCCTATACTCTCTCTTTAAATTCTCCACCAGCCGTTTTATACGAATCACTTCCGTTTGGGGCATCATTAATTATCTCATTTTATAAAATTAAAAAAAAAAATTATTTCATCGAAATGGACGTCATCTTTGAGCTTCACGTTATTGCAAAGCAATTCTGAAGTCGACTTGTTTGATCAAAAGATGAGAAATGACTAATGACTAATGAGAGGTATGCAAAAAGTAAAAACTGAAGAGTTTTACATTCATTCTTGAAAGTAGAAAACTTGAAATCTTCAAAGAAGTTGGGGCTCTGATTCATGTTGAAGGACACGGACTGTTGTTCATTTGGGTTGGCCTTAGCCCTACTATATAATACTCCACCTTTGTTCTTTTTTCTTTTGCTCAATAATAAAATATATTCAGAAATAAAAAAATCAGCATAGAGATATGACGAGTAGAGGCTCCAACTTCCCAGTCTGGAAATTAGGGTTTTAAAAAAATGTATTTTACAGTTAACCAACAGTTTCTTTGATCATATTAGAAAAATTAAACTTCTAAATAATTTTAGATAAATGTAATGACAACGTTAATAGCTTTTTTTAAACTATATTATAATTTTACTTTTAATGGTAAACAAACATAATGACTAAGTTGATATATTTTAAGGATAATTACAGATAACCCTTCTGAGGTTATGTTTGTTGTGATTCAAAAGTTACCACTTTGTCTATCTAAGATCAATCCGTTAAGCTACTATAATCCATCTCTCCATTTGTTAGAAAAAAAAAAAAACTAATTTTTCAATAAAAACAAACATAAAACTAATCAAAACACTAGAGTTTTAAACTTTTTGAAAAATGATTAAACATTACATATGAAATACAAAATATGAAAATACAAATCAAATATCAAAACTTCTCTCTAAAAAGGTTCTAATTGGAAGAACGCACAGCTCTTAGGGGAAAAAAACCATCAAAATGAAGTAAACTTTTAGTGTTAGCCTAAAAGAGAAACAAGAGAGAAAAGAAAATGAAACAGAGAGATTTGTGCTACACGATCTAGTGTTCCATGCATACACTAAGACCCTTGAAAATCCCACAATAGGAAGGCAATCTTACATATTCTAGTGTCCCATGCAAAGATAGGATTATCACCTAAAATACATTATTTGTTGTTAGAAATTAAAATGACCAAAGAGCTTCCATTTGACTGGATTGAGATCCTTATGTAATAGTTAGAGTTATTGTACTGTGCAATTATTTCATACATCTAATTAATGATGATGCCAAAATCGTCAATCAAGGTGATCGTCCAAATGGAGGATAGCCCGTAGTCGTCAAGAAGACCTGCAAGAAATATAGAGTTCAAGCAAAAAGGGGTCACTGGTGTGGTACCAACCACTGAGCCTCCAATGACAAAGTCAAATGACTAGAAAAGAATAACTTAGAGCTCTGTTTGTGCTATAAGTGTAAAATCAGTTGTGTGTTTGTACCTCTTCTTGGAGTCTGGTGTCACACACACACATATATATATATGGCTTCCTTTCCTAGCTGTTGGTGGCATTTAATAGTGACATCATTGTCATTCTTGTAACCCCACTCTAGGTGGTTTGAATGGTAGCATCCGGTGTCTCTCCAATGTTCGTGCTGCCTGCATTTATTAGTGTGTAACGCCATTTCATTTATTGTGACTTAAATGATATTTATGCTCGTCCAACGCAGACTCCTTGGACGAAGGGAATTTATTGGACTCATCAGTTGCCCCTATTCCATGATCATTGAGCCATCTATGGACGATCTTAGGAATGTGAAGAGTTATTTTTGGTGGTTACAACTCTTGAGATTCCGCCCCCTACTGCATTTACTGCGATGTGGCGGCGTGGCGCGCGTCGTGGCCACGTGTCATATTCTGGTTGGTGGGTGACATCGCTTTTTCCGAGAAGACCTTTTGGTTTCCCACGGCTTTCCACTCTTCGAGGTGATCTTTTTAACTCCCTCTCCTCCTTCTCTTTTCACTTTACTTTCCTTCTTTTTGCTCTGCGTGTTCCCCTTTGAGTTTCGATTTCCTTATTTCTCAGGTACGCCTTTTTTACTTCCTTTTTTCCTTTTTTGAAAAATTTATTTCCTCCTTTTTTGCTTAATGGTTGATCATTCTGAAATTAGAAACCTTTCTCTTTCTGTTTCATTCCTTTTTGCTCACTTAGCAGCATCCTTTAGCTCTTCTGGCGATCATTGTCCACGGGTTGGGGATTTTGCCTTAGGGAATAATAGTCTAGGTTTAGTTGTGGGTGACTTGTATCCTTTGTTGTGCCAATCTTTAGACTAGTTTAAGGCCGTGCGAGGAGTGTTTATGGAAGAGAGAATGGGCTCTGAGATTAGGTCGAGTGATTTAGGAACGAGTCTGTTGTCTAATGGCGATACTATTGGGGCTGAGATGGACACCGCTGCCTCTGTACCCGTGTCTTCCCAACCCTCTATCTCACAATCACCCCGTCCCTTTCACGCTCTCAAGGAGGAGTGTTCTCTGAACGAGGAAACCCTAAGTAGGTTTAGGGATAGATTTCAGTTTCCCGAGGAGATTACGATTCGTCTTCCTAGGTTAAGTGAGAAATCCTGCGTCTTTGCCCATGGTAAGGTGTGCTTCTATGAGGTTGCCTTCCTATGTGGGCTTAGGTTTCCCATCCATCTCTTTATAATGGAACTTCTCCATTATCTATACATTGCTCCTGGGTAACTTATGCCAAATTCGTGGAGGATCGTCGGACTTTGGCTCGTCATTGCTTGGGTTTGGAGCCTTCCCACTACGTCCTTCATGCTATTTGGAGAGAGGAGAAAAGTAAGTTGATCTAGGGCAACTTTGTTTACAAGTCATTTTCCTTTGCTTGGTGTGACAAAGATTTCTCTTTTCTTCTTGCAGAGATGATGACCAAGTTTAACCAGGAGATGTACACCTGTATCAAGGCAAAGAAGAATGAGCCGCTCTCCAATCTTGGGCAAAGAAGGGTTCGGGTCATCCAGAAGGAGACGACCGAAAAGGGTTCATCCACCCCTGCTCCCGAGGAGGTTCGAGTCGCTTCACCAGCTGCTTCCCTGGAGGAGCTCACTCCTTGTCCAAAGAAGCAACGAACTGGGGACAAAGGGAAAGAGAAAGTTGGAGCTAGCGTCTAGGCTGATGTAGAGACGACTTCGACAAGGGCTCAAGAGGTCATTATGCCTGAGGAGTTGAACGAGATCTCTGTGGTGCCTTCCCATGAAATGGTGAGTCGTCATGTCCATAAGCTCGTCCAGGTAATTTCTTGTTGTCCCTTTATACTGTTCATATCCTTCATATTCTTTTTTGTATTGTTTACTCTCTCTTTACATGGGTAACTGCCAGGTGCTGGGAGAGATGATTCACATCATATCGGAGTATCTAGCCAATAAGGAGAAGGTCGTGGTGGCTAACTCCAAAGTAGAAGCTCTGGAGGCCAAGGGTTCTTGTCTGAGGACAGACCTCATTACTGCGATGGACGATAGTAATGCGTCCAAAGAGAAGATTAAGGCCCTGTCCGAGGAGCTTAGGGCGGAGAGGCTACTAGTGACGCAAAAGGATGAGCAGCTTGTAGTGGCCAACCAAAAAGTTAAGTCCATTGCTACAAAGGCCATCTAGGCGTTCCAGCTTACAGACGAGTAAAACACGGTTCTGTTTAGTTGGTACTACAAAGGCTTTGAGCTACTGAGGAGGTACCTGGTGAAGCACGGTCCAGGGGCGGACTTGGAAGATCTAGACTTTGAGGCTATAGATAAAGAGATAGAGGCTGATGAGGCTGCTCAAGCTACGGCTACTACTAACGAGAACCCTACAGATCCTTGAGAAGGTGGAAATGACGCTCCTTCCACTTAGCTATCACGATGTCTCTCTTTTTTCTTTTTTTTTCTTTTTTCTTTTTTAAATCTTCGGGGTGCCCTACATGTATTTAGGCTTTTGAACAATTTCATGTAGATATTTTTGAATGTTTATATTTCATCATACCTTCTAGTCATATTGTGTTTGAATACTCACACGCCATCTTTACTTGCTGATAAGGTAAGAATGTATTGACTCATTGTGATAAATTAACCAATTGATTTAGCCAAATTAATTAATTAATTCAATTAACATGCAAAACACGTGGTAGCACAAACAAATCACCAATTAACTAAATGCAACAAAAATTAAATTGACACGGTAATTTGTTTACGAATGAGAAAAACTTACACGATAAAAACCACACAGGGTGATTTTAAGGTCACCATTCCCGATAATCCACTATTATCAAAACAAGCGATTACAAGTAAAGGAATCTCAGTACCTTATACCAACCTACAGTTGAACTCTTATCCCAATACCTAATTGGATTTGTTCTGTAGTGACAATCTCTCATTTTCAATGCACAGCTCCCAGTACGTGACTAACCAATAGATGCGCAAATCCCAGTACGCGATTTAATCACCAACTTGACAAAGATGTTGGCTGCAGAGTTCTTCAATTCATCACACAATAAAGATCACAAAACCCTAAGATATACAAACACAGCAGTTTCTTCAAAAGAAAGATGAACTAGGGCAAATTCTGTCTCCGGTCACAATTTGCATGAACAAAACTTTGCTTCATACTTGCACAACCTTTGATGGCCCTTAAAATAATCCTTATATATGTTTAAGGTTGTGAGAAAAGAAAGCTCAAACATATACACACGGATTGGATAAAAATTAGCTCTGAAAAACTGAATTCCATAAACCTCGACAGATAGGGTATCTATCAAGCTAGTTGTCGAGCATCGGACTTCAGCAGTTTTTTAAACCTTGATAGATACTAGCTGTCGAGCTTTAAAATCCAGCACTTCTTCACTTGTTTCTTGGACAGATTTGCATGGTTTTAACACTAGAACCTGAAACCTTGTTCTTTGAAGCATTAAACACATCCTAGATCTACCCAATTACAAAAAAAGTGCGTTTTGTCAAAGGATTAGCCAACTCTAAATTGACATATGTTCCTAACATCAAATCACATATGTCTTAACAATCTCCCCCTTTGGCAATTCGTGACAAAACCACAACAAACAAATGAACATATGAGAGAAGTCATAAATCACTCAACTCATACTCACTTGTTGAATACAATAAAATCTATCCTAACATAAACTCATGAAAAACTTTGCAAGAAGAGAGTTTATGGTAAGAAGACTTTGACAACCTGTATTTCTGAAACACTTTAAACAAAACTCATCAAGGCATCTTAGTGTGAAACAGAAATATAAGATTGCATACATTCAATAAGAAACATGTGTATAAATAGAGAAAAGAAACAACACATGGAGAGATAGGTGAAATGTGATAACAACATCATCATATATATATATATATAAAAGATAAGTACAATGTCTATCACTAAGTGGCCACAAGACCAATGTACAAAAGATAATGTATCTAAAATAGAAAGAAAAGAAAAGATACAAAAATCATCACTACATCCCTCATATACACTCCCCCTATCACAAAATCTCCTATACTAACCCTCCCCCTACGAGTATGACTACTCTCATCTCAAAACTACTTACCTTTTTTGTCACGAGTGACAAATGGTAAGTACATCAAGTAGACATCTCATAATTACTAGGTGAGCTAGCACCATCATTCTCATCAGCATCATCACTGCCGATGCCATCGTCACCCTCATCCTCAGAGGCCGGTGGAGATGGAGAAGAAGCAACAGTGAAACCACCTATGACAGCTTGTTATCGTGTGATACGACTGAGACGGGTGTTCACCTGACACAACTTATCACTGAGAGTGTCAAGGCGAGCATCCATGCGCACAAACTGTGCCATGATGGCCTCAAGTGTCACTCCACCCGCAAAAGACAAAGGAGCAGAGGTGGATGGAGTGGTAGAAGTTGGAGGAGTCGCCATCTTTGGTCGAGACCGACTCGATTTGAGTAGTGCCTCGCTCCGTCGAACGGTAGCTGCATCTATGGCATACATCACTGAAAAGTGAGAAGACTCGGGAAAGGAGACGAAAAAATGGCGGAGGATCTGCGTGATAGCCAAAGGAAAAAGGAGTTTATTACGAGTCGCCATATCCCTATCGACATCTATAAGGGATAGAATAAAGTTAGAAGGGAAGGCAATAGAGATATCCTCTGAGAAGGACAACAAAAATCGAGCACGAGGCTCTGTAATGGAGTTACAGTGAGACAAAGGATGAAGAATAAATGTCATCACTATGTTTAGGAATCTCGGACCTTTTACAAAGCCCGAGCAAGAGGTGTTTTAACGGTCACTCCAAGAAGAAGGTGTCTCACAAAAGAGAGACGAAAGTTCGTCTTGGACATAGTTGCAGACAATCACAACTAGGGTGTCAAGATGCGCTACCCTAGGAACATATAGTACCTCGGATACAATATTCGGAGTAACTACTATGCGCATACCTCAAACGCGAGAAAAGAAATGAGGTACAGAAATGTTGATTCTGTGCATATTGGAGTAAAACTCTTGTATGATTACGGAGGGACAAGTGACCAAAATGTCACTAAGTGACCCCCAACCTCTACTGTGAATGATAGTGGGTAGGTCAGTATCGAAAAAATTCGATAAGATGACTTGGCATTCCAAATGAATGCCTCGTCTACAAAAGTTCTCCGAAAAGTCTTTTTGGGCTTTATCATCACGAAACCAAACATGTAAAGGTGTAGGGTCAAAAGAAGAAGATGCCCCAGAACGAAAAGGGTTCTAAGACGGAGTGGATTTGCGTTTGGGTGCCATAGAGCAGACTAACGCAAGAAAGAGAGAAAGGAAGACAATCAGAAAAGCACCAACAAGACAAGATATAATAATATAAGAACTTGAAGATATGTATGCATGAACATGTGACATGCAAACAAAAAAAAAAAAATATCATGGGCTTAGCCAAATCCAAACCTAACAGCACACAATCATTGTAACAAAGTAAACACACATCTAAAATGCATGAAACATTGTTATAATGCAAATGAGATGTAATGCATGATGATTTACAATCATGTACACAAAACCCATCCCAAAAATTTTGCAAAAACTTCATCAATTTTGAAAAACCCCAAAAAATTTTCAAAAACCCAAAACCTAGATCTAAATGCATGAAGAATGAGTAAAAGAGAGATCATACCAAGTGATTTGAGACAAGAAAAGGCTGAAAATCACATGGGTTGAAGGTTTTGAGAGAGAAGTGAGTGTTTAGGAGGTGAAAAGACTGATTCTGTCGAGAGAGATCAGGGAGAAGTGAAGAAAAAATCGCGGAGAACATTTATATAGAAAAGTCTTAAAGCTCGACAGATCGAGAGGTGTCGAGATTAAAAACGTGTGTTTTATCTATTGAAAAGTTGTCCAGCATCTGTCAAAAGGTATCTACAACTAAAGGTTCTTGATGGATTGAGGTAGCTATCGAGCATCCAGAAATTTTCTCGATGGATTGAAGTAGCTATTGAGGAATGCGATAAAAAGCAGCTGAAGGGTCTCAACAGATAGCCTAGCTGTCGAGAGGTGTCCATCAACTGTCGAGATTGCTTAAAAACAATTTTTTCAAGAAGAGAAAAACACATATACGAATGCAATCAAGCATGCTACTCAACCAAAGATCCAAACAACAATTTAAGCTCTCAAAATCATCTCTTAATAAGAAAAAATGTCAAGCACATAGATCCAAAACATACACACACACACACACACATACACAACAAATCTAAGCAATTTTATATTTCAAAAACAAGTTAAGACAGTTTAGTGAGCATACATTAACACATGTATTCCTTGTGATGGCCAAATCACATACCTGCATATGTATTAAGAGTAGTAAAGAATATTGCGTGTTATGCGTGAATAACATCACAAGATTGCATAAGTGTCTATATGCTATGACGATTTGAGAAATGAGAAGATCACTTTAACTCACACACAATTATAACTGTTTGATGGGGACTATTACCTTCAAAGTATATCATATAACTCCCACATCTCCTAGAGTACACGCTTGCAATATAAAGCATTTTGAATCTTTTTGCTTTTTGTTGTTCTTTACATTCTTTTTCTTTTAAGCAAACCATGCATGGGCATATAAGAGATAGAAAAGAAATACCCAATGATGTTAAGCATTTGACATTTCACTTTTGCTATGTCAAAGTATACAAATGTCATTTCATGATTGATGGGCAACAGTGATGAGATGGTTATTTATGCCTTTCTCTTAAGATTTTCTAGTCATTCCCGTCAAAAAGAGTGATAAGAGTGTTAAGTACAAAAGATTACTTAATCTTACTCATCATAAACACGAGCTACAAAGCTCACTTGCTTAGTTGTGCATAGAGATGCTCATCTAAGCTACAGATGATTCAAAGTCTAGAAAATTTTGTTTCAACGGTCATCAAAGGTATACAAATACCAAAGTACACATACACACATTGTCTTTGTATTTTTCTAATTTTTCAATTTTTTTTTATATGAAAAACAAAATAAAGCAAAACTGAAAAATAAACAATCAAAAACATGTTAAACAAAGTAATGCATAAAATTAGACTGACTTAAAACAAGAAAGCAAAATACACAAGTAATGCAAAACAAAAACAAGAAGGGGAAAGAGAGAAAAAGTGATAGAATCACTTGGAGCCTTTTTCCTTCCACACTTTGGAAGAATCTTTTCGTTTAGCAAACATTTGATTCGGCAGTGAGCGAAAAGAATTGAAACCGTTCAGGTTCGAAAGGAATATGAGGGTTTTGAAAAGATCTCCAAGAAGAGCAAGAGAGGATGGAAGTTGATTCTGGATTCCCAACGAGATCATGTTGTTGCTCTGTTGAGTGGCTAACCACTTATAGCAATTAAGTCGAGTGTGTCCAGCTGCTCCACAGTGATGACAGAAATGCTGCTTTTTCTGTTTGGGCTTTTGAGTATTTCCTTTCTTAGTCCTAGGGTTCTTGATCTCTTTCTTATCAAGCTTAGGGGGTGCTCCTAAGATAGATTTACCATTGTCTATGTTCTCACTAGCTAATTCATTTTTAACATCATTATTCTCAGTTTCAACATTATTAGCAGGAGGAACAAAAATAGTAGTACTAGAAGTAGCAATACTAGGAGAAGAAGAATCATACCCTAAACCAGTTCGATCGAAAGCAGATTTCTGAAGACTGAGCATCTTATCGAGCTTTGCACTTGAAGTCCTTTCCAAATGGGCTCTTTCTTGGAACAGTTCTGCCTCAAGCTTCTTAGTCTTCTCAGCTAAAAAATTATTCTCAAATCTCAGTGCTCCAATGGTCTGATTTGCTTCATCAAACTTTGTGAAAATTTCTTTTCGTTCAAACTCCACTTCACTAAGCTTATTGGTGGCCAACCTATACAACTTCTCATACTTTTATGAGACCTTGTATAACTTTGCATAGGCTGTGTGGATGTCATTTTGCTCATCTATCTTTTCAAATTTAGACTCCACCAATTCCTCTTCTTCATCCACATCTTCAACAATCCCTTCAGTAGGATTTACAGTGGTAGTGAAGGCATTTAGGATTCCATTATCCTCATTATCAGAATCATCCTTAGGCTCAGTGTTGCTTAACGTAGCAGCAAGTGCCTTACTCTTCCCAATAGTCTTGATATACGTAAGGCACTCTTATTTCATGTGACCGAAACCTTGACACCCAAAGTGTTTTGGTCCTGAGGGAACAGTGTATTGACCGCTATCCCTAGCATCCTTCTTCCCTTTGTCTTAGCTCTTGAACTGCGAAAAACTAGATTGCTTTCAGTCATTGTCAAATCATTTCGCGTTGGAATTCTTCATAAACTTCTTGAACTACCTCGTGATATAGGATTTCATCTTAGAATCTTCATCGTCTGAAGACTCATCAGTGTCACTGCTCTTGGCCTTCAATGCCATGCTTTTGCTCTTGCTTGATTTCCTGATTCTTGTCAAACCCAACTCATAGGTCTGTAGATTGCCA
Organism: Quercus ilex subsp. ballota; assembly: GCA_032727855.1. Taxonomy (NCBI): domain Eukaryota; kingdom Viridiplantae; phylum Streptophyta; class Magnoliopsida; order Fagales; family Fagaceae; genus Quercus; species Quercus ilex. The sequence goes on along the minus strand of CM064909.1, from coordinate 59,683,748 downwards.
ACCAACTCTGTCAATGGAATTTTATCAATATCCTTTGATTCCTCAATCGCAGTGATCTTGGCATGAAATCTCTCGAGTAAAGATCTAAGCACCTTTCTGACAATCTTGGGTTCAGGAATAGTTTTCCTAAGATTAAAGGCTGAGTTCACTATGTCCTTGAGCTTGGCATAGAACTTATCGAATGACTCATCCTCCTCCATCTTAATCTCTTCAAAGTGCGTAGTAAGCCTCTGAAGTTTTGAATCCTTGACAGCTTTGGTTCCTTCATAGGTTACCTGGAGAATGGTCCATGCTTCTTTAGCGGCTTCAGTAGAGGATATCTTCTTGAACTCCTCATTCATAATTGCACTGAATAAAGCATTTAATGTCCTGCTGTTGAAGTTTGCCGCCTTGATCTTAGCATCATTCCAGTTGGTCGATGCTTCCGTAGGCTTGGTTCAGCCTATCTCTACAGCTTGTCACACATTTTCATCTAATGACTGTAAGAAAGCTTTCATGCGTACTTTACAATATGTATAGTTAGTGCTATCAAATAAAGGAGGTATGATAAGAGACTGTCCTCTATCCATGACAAACAAGGGTCAATGGATCACACAGCAAAGATTAAAACCTAATCAGAGTGTGCCTGCTCTGATATCACTTGATAGGTCAAGAATGTATTAACCCCTTGTGATATATTAATCAATTGATTTAGCTAAGTTAATTAATTAATTCAATTACCATGCAAAATGAGTGGTAGCACAATAAATCACCAATTCACTAAATGTAGTGGAAATTAAATTGACAATGTGATTTGTTTACGAATATGAAAAACTTACACAGCAAAAACCCCACCTAGTGATTTTAAGGTCATCACTCCCGAGAATCCACTATTATCAAAACAAGCAGTTACAAGTAAAAGAATTCCAGTACCTTATACCAACCTACAGTTGAACCCTTACTCCAATACCCAATTAGACTTGTTCTGTAGTGATAATCTCTCATTTTCAATGCACGACTCCCAATACGTGACTAACTAATAGATGCGCAGATCCCAGTACGCGACTTAATCACCAACTTGAGAAAGATGTTGGCTGCAAAATTCTTCAGTTCATCATACGATAATGATCATGAATCTCCTTGGTCACAAAACCCTAAGATGTTCAAACACAGCAGATTCTTCAAGAGAAAGATGAACTAGGACAAATTTTGTCTCCAGTCACAATTTGTATGAACAAAACTTTGCTTCACACTTGCGCAACCTTTGACGGCCCTTAAAATAATCCTTATATATGTCTAGAGTTGTGAGAAAAGAAAGCCTAAACATATACACAAATTGGATGAAAATCAACCCTTGAAAAATTGAATTCCAAAAACCTCGACAGATAGGGTATCTATCGAGCTAGTTGTCAAGCATTGGGCTTCAGCAGCTTTTTAAACCTAGCTATCGAGCTAGCAAAATCTAGCACTTCTTCACTTGTTTCTTAGACAGATTTGCATGGCTTTAACACTAGAGCTTGAAATTATGTTCCTTGAAGCATTAAACACATCCTAAATCTACCCAATTATAAGTAAAATGCTTTTTGTCAAGGATTAGCCAACTCTAAATTGACACATGTTCTTAACATCAAATCACATATGTCCTAACACTTGCATTTATTTTATCCCATAGATTTTTATGCTGAGTAGTAGGCAGGGTTGTTATTCGTTGATAGGGAGTTTGTGCAACTCTATAGCAACATTTGTGTGGCCTATTTTCCCGTGAGTGTTTTATCTTTCGCCTTCTATGATCTTTAGGCCTTGCATCACTAAGTTTGTTTGGAGAACCACTCTGGTGGTTTGCATTCATCAAGGGACTTTTGTCAATCAATTTACTTTGCATTTAGTTAGGGAATTTTGCCACTCAGCTTTGTCCAACAATTTATATCTTTTTAAAGAATCTTATCATTTTGGGTTCATCAAAATGATTTACAACCATTTAAGGAATTTTATCATTTTGACATCCATTTAAGAAATTTTATCATTTTGGGTTCTTTAAAATGATTTATATCCATTTAAAGAATTTTATCATTTTGGGTTCGTCAAAATGATTTGCATCCATTTAAGGAATTGTATCATTTTATCACTATAATTTGAAAGAACGAGCTCATAGTGGGCACTGAATAATACGTTTATTGATCTGCTTCAAAAATCATAAAACATTGTTAATCATTTACAAGCGAGTTACAATTCCTATTGGTAATACCTTTTCAGGTGTTCAACATTCCATGGACGGGGTAAATTATTTCCGTCAAGGTCCTCCAGGTTGTAACTTCCTTGTCATGAGTAGTGGACAACTCGATACGGGCCTTCCCATGTTGGTCCTAATTTGCCTTGAGTTGAATCTTTCGTTGCGGGTGTCACTTTTCGTAGGACAAGATCTCCAATGCTAAATCTCTTGAGTTTTACCTTCTGGTTGTAATATTCGGTCATCTTTTGTTGGTACTTGGTCATTCTTTGAAAGGCTTGATCTCTAACTTCGTCCAGGCAATCCAAATTCTGCTTTAGTTGATCGTCGTTGTTGTCTTAGTTGAAGAACTCCTTTCTCAGGTTGGTGGCTCCTATCTTGACGGGGATGACTGCTTCCGTGCCGTATGTAAGGTTGAACAATGTTTCTCCTGTTGGGGGTCCTTATTATGGTTCGATAAGCCCATAAGATGCTTGGTAACTCTTCAGGTCATGCTCCCTTTGCCCCCACTAGTCGAGCCTTGATGATTTTCAACAATGTTCAAATCGTCACTTCTGTTTGTCCGTTTGCTTAAGGATGTCTAGGTGAGGAGAATTTATTTTTGATGCCGAGGTTTAAGTAGAAAGAACGAAATCATAGACTGTCGAATTGGCAACTGTTGTCCGAGATGATCGTCCTGGGTATCCCAAATCTGCATACGATGTTTTTCCATACAAAGTTTTGGAATTTTGCTTCTGTTATCATGGCAAGCGCCTCTGCTTCCACCTATTTCATGAAGTAATCAATTGCGATAAGCAGGAACTTTACTTGTTTCTTACCTTGTGGCAAAGGTCCCATGATATCAATTCCCCATTGGGTAACAGGCCACGATGAGGTGATGATTGTCATCTTTTCTCCTGGCAATCGTTGGACGTTCCCATACCTCTGGCAGCTGTCACACTTTTTAACAAACTCCGCTGCCTCTTTCTACATTGTGGGCCAAAAATAGCCTGTCCTCATGATTTTTCCTACCAAGGACCTTGCGCTCATATGATCCCCGCAGATACCTTCATGAACTTTTTCCAGAATGTACTTAGCTTCTTCCTCTTCAACACACCTCAAGTAGGGTTGTGAGAATCCCCTTTTGTAAAGTTCGTCATTTAGCATAGTAAATCTAGTAGCTCGTTTTCTGATCTTCCTGGCCTCGTCTGGATTAGATGGTAATGTCTGTCTATGAGGTAGGACATAATTAGGCTCGTCCTGCCAGCGCGATTCTGTATTAGGATGGTCTGAAATTCTTCTATACTGGGGGACTTCTACACCTCCAATTTCATATCAATCAAGCCCCTCTTCCTTTCTAATGACGCATATCTGGCCACTTCGTCGGCTGCTGAATTTTGATCTCATGGGACTTGAGTAAAACTTACTCGATCAAATTCATTAATAAGTTGGTTTGTTAACTTTAGGTATCTCTGCATCCTCTTTTCCTTTGCCTCGAATTCTACATTGACCTGCCTTATGACGAGCTTTGAATCACTTTTTAGCAACGTAATCTTAGATCCAAGGGCCTTTGCGACCCTTAGCCCTGTTAATATGGCCTCGTACTCAGCCTCATTATTGGTCATGGGGAATTGGAGCTGGACTTCATACTTCAAAGTGTCTCCCTCAGGGGTAATAATGACAACGCCTGCTCCTTCCCTCTTTTATGTCGACGATTCGTCTGTATGTATCGTCCATTCGATCAGTTCTTTCTGGTTTCCTTTGTGTCCAGGCACGGTAAATTCTGCAATGAAGTCTGCTAGTGCCTGGGCTTTTATGGCCGTCCTAGGCTTGTATTTGATGTTGAATTGACTGGGCTCAATGGCCTACTACACCATTCGTCCTATGACTTCAGGTTTATTCATCACCTTCTTAATGGGTTGGTCTATAATCACTATGACGGGGTTCTTTGGCTTCAGCCCCTTAGAAAGCCTGGCTAATATAATACACAGGGCGTTGCACTCTTTGCTCTTCCCTGATTAATGTTGCACTCACAGCATTTGTAGATACTACCAAGTACAGGAACAGATCCTCGCCTTCCTTTGATGAGCTCAGGAGTAGAGGGTTGCTAAAGTAGCGCTTCAGTTCTTGGAATGCTGCTTCACATTCGTCTGTCCAAACTAAAACCTGTTTCAAGGTTTTGAAGAAAGGAAGGCACTTATCTGTGACTCTAGAGACGAACCTATTCAGGGCCGCGATTCTCCCCGTGAGTGATTGTACCTCCTTCATTGTCTTTGGTGATGACATCTCGAGGATGGCCTTCACTTTCTCCGAATTGGCTTCTATCCCCTTTGTGATACCATGAAGCCGAGGAATTCTCCCAAGGATACTCTGAATGTGCATTTGGTTGGGTTCAACTTCATACTATACTGTGTTAGTGTATCAAAGGTCTCTTTAAGGTCGTCCAGATGACCTTCTTCTTCCCTGCTTTTGACAAGCATATCGTCCACATACACTTCTACGTTTCTTCCAATCTATTTGCTAAACATCTGGTTCACCAATCTTTGATATATGGCCCCAGCGTTCTTCAGCCCGAAGGGCATAACCCTGTAACAATAAGTCCCTGGCTAGTGACGAAAGCTGTTTTCTCCTGATCTTCTTCAGCCATCTGTATCTAGTTGTACCCCGAGAAGGCGTCCATAAAGGTGAGGAGTTTATGCCCTGCTCTTAAGTTAATGAGTTGGTCGATCCTAGGCAAAGGGAAACTATCTTTAGGGCAGGCATCGTTTAGGTCTGTGAAGTCCACGAACATTTTCCATTTCTCGTTCGTTTTTTTGACCATGATGACATTGGCCAGCCACTCAGGATAGTAGACTTTCCTGATAAAGCCAGCGGCAAGTAACTTGTCCACTTTGTCCAATATTGCCCTATTCCGTTCTGGGGCAAAAACTTTTTTTCTCTGCTGGATTGGTTTTCTTTTGAGATCCACCTTTAAGTGATGCTGAATGATACTTGTTGGTATGCCAGGCATATCCTCATGGCTCCACGAGAACACGTCCAAGTTGTTCTTTAAAAAGCTTATGATTTTTTCTTTCGTAAAGGGATCCAGGTTCGTCCTTGCTTTGGTTGTCTTTGTCGGTTCCCCTTCCACCAACTCGATTATTTCCAGAGCTTCCATGACCTCTGGTGTTTTCTCCTTGATCATTCATGTATGGTTTTCCTTTGAGGCCAACACTACCTGATAGCATTCTCGAGCTAGCACCTAGTCCTTCTTTATCTTTCCAACTCCTTGCTTCGTTGGGAACTTCACCTTCAAGCAATAGGTGGATGTGGCTGCATTCCAATTGTTGAAAGTGGGCCTCCCTATGATGACATTATAGGACAAGGGGGAGTTAACTACCAAGAAATTGTGTTGGTTAGTTACCTGGAGAGGGTATGAGCCAGCTGTAACTGTCAACATCACTATCCCTCTTGCGTACACCTTGTCTCCACTAAAACTGACGAGGGGAGATTCAAATGGACGAAGTTTCTTCGGGTCTACCTTTAGTTGTTGGAATGCGGAAAGGTAGATGATGTCTGCTAAGCTCCCGTTATCCACCAAGACTCGTCTGGTGTTGAAACCTTCTATTATGAGCATAATGACTAGGGGGTCATCACGTGGCTGCTTCACACCTCGGGCATCCTCGTCGAAAAGAACCATGTCTAAGTTCTCCCTTCTTCAGTGTTTGGGTGGGCGTATCGTGTGGATGCTGTTTGCTTGTCTTTGTTGTGACTTTTTAAGGGACTTGAATGACCCTCCTATGGTAGGCCCTTTATTGATCATCCTTATTTCTCCTATTACATCCCTCGAGTGATCTTCTGGACGATCCTCGTTCCTGGGTTTCTCGTCTGATCTAGTTCGTGCCACTTCCTTTGCCTGATCTGGTCCGTCCTTCCTTACAAAATTTTTTTAACTTTTCTTTTTGGATCAATTCTTCTATCTATTCTTTCAGATCTTTGCAATCCTCCGTGTAATGGCCGTGGTCTTTATGAAAACGACAATACTTCTTCTTGTCGCAAATGTTGGGTGAGGAGTATAGCGGCCTTGGCCATTTGAGTGCATGGTCATCCTTGATCTACATCAAAATCTTGTCAACTAGCATAACTAAAGGAGTAAATTTTACCGTCCTTGAAAGCTTGTCGTCTTTCCTATTAACAGATTCTCGGCTAGACGTAGGGGAGCTTCTCTCCCTCTTCCTACACCTTTGCTTGTCCCAGATGCCTCTTCTTTCCTTCTGTGGGCTCTCGTGCTCAATTGCAGCAAGAGCGTCTTCAGTGTTCATGTATTTTTGGGCCTTTAGCAACATCTCTGCCATTGATTTAGGGGGACTTTTTGCAAGGGCAACCACGAAATCCTTTGACTTCAAACCAGCCTTGAACATAGTTAGCTACACTTTGTCTTCTGCCTCGTCTACCTCTAATACCTCCCTGTTGAATCTCTTCACGTAAGATCTCAGCGACTCCCTTTCTCCTTGCTTGATTGTGAGGAGATGATTCGCTAGTCTTTTTTGGCGTTGACCACCAACGAAATGACAAACGAAAGAGTTGTTGAGATGCTTAAAATCGTCAATGGACGAACGAGTGAGTTTGCTGAACCACACCCTCGCGGCCCCCTTGATGGTGGTCGAGAATGACCTGCATAAAATTTCGCCGGGGGTTTGCTGCAAACTTAAGGTCATCTTGAAGGTGGTTATGTGATCCAAAAGATCCCTTAAGCCGTCGAACGACTCGAGCTAGGGGAGACAAAACTTCGGCGGCAGAGGGCACTCCAAGACTCTATGGGTGAATGGAGAGTCAGTTCTTTTTACCATCCCATCTAGGTTCTTGTCCGTCTTTTCCTTTATCGCATTCTTGAGCTCGTCCATCTCCCTTCGCATGCTCTTCAAGAGATCATTGCTAGCTCCATCTGATGGGTCTGCCTTTCTTGATCTATCTCTCCTATTGCTGTTCTCTTCATCCTCATTCCTGTTGACATCGCGATTTTCCTCTTGTTGTAGCAGCACTCTCATCCCTTGATTTTGTCTGGTGAGTTCTTCTATGTTGGCCGTGAGTGCTTGGATTTGTAAGGCTAAGGCTGTTGGATCTTGAGAAGTGTTGGATTCCATCTGGGCGTCACAGAGGGTAGATTTATGTTTTTAAACTAAGGCTTGAGAAGTCCCAACAGACGGCGCCAAACTGATGATGCCAAAATCGTCAATCAAGGTGATCGTCTAGACGGAGGATAGTCTGTAGTCATTAAGAAGACCTGCAAGAAATATAGAGTTCAAGTAAAAAGGGGTCACCAATGTGGTGCCAACCACTGAGCCTCCGATGACAAAGTCAGATGACTAGAAAGGAATAACTAAGAGCTCTGTTTGTGCTATAAGTGTAAAATCAGTTGTGTGTTTGTACCTCTTCTTGGAGTTTGGTGTCATATATATATATATATATATATAGTATATATATATATATATATATATATATGGCTTCCTTTCCTAGCCGTTGGTGGTATTTAATGGTGACATCAATGTCATTCTTGTAACCCCCCTCTAGGTGGTTTGAATGGTAGGATCCAGTTCTCTCCAACATTCGTGCTGCCTGCATTTATTAGTGTGTAACGCCATTTCATTCATTGTGACTTAAATGGTATTTATGCTCGTCTAGTGCGGACTCCTTGGACCAAGGGAATTTATTGGACTCATCATGTAATATATGAAATATAAAATTTAATGGGTAAAAAAGTTTAAAAGTAAAAAGAAATTAAACTATATGTAATAATTATAAGGTACTATAGGTACCAATTATCAAATCCCATTCGACTTTTTTTATTTTACTAGTTTTGTGTATCACTTGTTAGCTTAGTTTTGTAAGGCAAAAATTGTTGCAGATTGTTGATTATAGATAAAAAAAGTTATGTCAATAATAGGTCAAAATAAGAACAAAATCAAAATTTATCATCTCAATAAAAAATATTATGAAATTTTTTATATTCATCACATTACTTAAAAAAAAATTGTACCAAGTTGCTTTACCCAACAAAAAAAAGGTGTAGTAGTTGGGGAATAGACATCAAGTGGCCAACCTAATCCGGCATTATGGTTTCAACTGCCTAAGAACCAAACCTCTATAGAGTTTATATATAGTAGAATAATAAAAGCTAGACAAGAAAAACCAGGTACTATCACCACAGACAAGAATCACTGTTTTTAGCTGGTTTGTCTATCGGTAATTGGTTAAAACTGGATCTCGATAAGGTCGGCAGAATTTTATCAATAAAGAAAAAGAAAATATATTTATATCTAATTAATTATGATATAATATATAGAAAAACAAGGAGACAGAGATATTAACCCGTAATAAAAAAACTGAAAATTTCTTCATTATTCATATTCACACAGGTTGACCATGCCTTGAAAATAACAAAACAAAAAATAGAAGTCGCAAAGAAACTATAATCTGAGGTGGTGAATCCGCGTTGATATATTTTTGTCAAGAAGACAGAGATGTTAAGACCAGTTAAAATAAACAAATAAAGAACGCCCCTATTTTTAAGAAGGTCACTGTTGGAATAATTGAAGAATTTAACTTCACATACTAGTTAGTAATTAAGATAGCTGTCAAATAATGAGTTTTAATTAGCTTAACTGATAAAATCTATGTAGGTTCCAGTTGGCTTAAGAGATAAAGTCATGATCCTAAAAAAAAAAAAATTTTTGATAAAGTCTCTAATGGTTAAATAAGAAATATGTAGTTCAGTCTTTGCCTACACCAAAATTGATTGGTATTATCTTAATATGATGGATATTTTGGCTCAAATTCCACCTACACAAAAAATTGATTAGTGTTTTAGTATAATAAGAGTTGGAATACCATAAGTTTAAATTCTACCATACTCTTATAAATACAAAATTAAAAGAAGAAGAAGAAGAACAATACAAAAAAAAAAATTTGATTAGTGTCTTAGCATTATAAGAGTTGATCACCATAAGTTTAAATTCTACCATACCCATATAAATACAAAATTAAAAAAAGAAGAAGAAGAAGGACAAGAAGATGGTTGCCACAGAAATATGGGAGATGAAAGAAATAAGAGAATGTTTCCCAAAAAATGGCTTTTGCTTAAGTTTTCAAAACCATACAAGAATACTTAGCCCTTAGCTCTGGTTTTTTTTTTTTTTTGGGATCCAAATAAAAGAGTGTATCTCAAGTTCATGCATTGATCTTCTCTGAAAAATAGATATATAAAATTATATTTTAAATCTTATGGTTTAAGGGTTGTATATAGCAAATTACACTATAGTTTTAGAAAAAATAAAGAAGAATTATTATATTAAGCCCTATTGTTTAGAGGTGTAATAAATTAAATCTTATAGTTTTAAAACTAACAAACTTGAAACTACAAACAATGAGGTTTCAAAAATTAACAAATCAAACATTGAGCTCATGGATAAAAGCCGCGTTATGTTTGGGGTTAACCAACAACTCAGTAGCCTTTTCTAACCTATGAATTAATCTGAAATAACTCAATTTCTTCACAATTAGAAAAAATGAGAAATTTTGATTTTATATATATATATGTGTGTGTGTGTGTGTGTGTGTGTGTGTGTGTGTGTGTTTGTGTGTGTGTGTGTGTGTTGGAGAAGGCTAGTACTATTAACATAGTTGCCAAGAAAATATCAAAGATGGGATGGTTGCCGACAACGTAAAGAGGCTTAAAGCATTAAAGATTAGTATTCAACTCTTCAAATTATTTTTAGTCATATTGAACAGCATTGTTGCAAATAATTACCAAACAAAATCTATGCCCGATTCTCCAATACTATTCAAGTTTTTACAAAATGCTACAACGCTCAACAAGTTTGTAGAGCATTGTAACTTTGTCGTACAAGTTCTCTCTCTCTCTCTATTTATTCTTCAAAAATGTCGAATTTTTTAATTGGAAACTTTTTTGTTTTAAAAGTTTGCAAAATCAAATGTAAATACTTTGGATCCAACTCTTCAAAACTTTTTTTTTTTTTTTGGCTAAATTGAAGAACATTGTATCTTAAATTCATATCTAGATGTTTTCGTTCAAAATAGTTAGAAGAATTTACATTTTAAATCCTATGTTTTAGGGGATGCAGTAACTTAAACTTCATAGTTTTAACAAAGTTAATGAAAACTAGTTTTTAAACACAATAATTTAGGGTTGTAACAAATTAAACACAATTTCAAACATATCAAATTAAATTATGAAATTTCAAAAATAATAAATTAAAAATTGAGCTTATGGATCATAAAAATGGAGTTTTTGTTTGTTGTTAAGTGGAATGATGCATGTCCTTTTTTAAAGAGAGTAGTAGAATCATACTTGTTTGAGAGAGAGAGAGAGAGATCATCACTCTACAATACACTTGATAGCCTTTATGGTTTGTGGCATATGCAAAAGGCATAACCACCATCAATGTCTCATCTATCTAAATTCCCTCATCTTTACAAAACGTATCATCTAACCATATGTCATCAACACAAGTATCATTACTATATTCCAAGAAACAATTGTTCTCACAACCATTTTATCTAACACGACAAGTGCATTCAAAATCCTCTTATAAGTGCTGATCAATTTGTTATAAAAATACATATTAGAGTTTAAGCCACACTTCATATTTGTCCACATTAGCTTGCCTCCCTCCCTCCCTTCTCCCTCAAGCACTCTAACCATCTCTTGCACCTTGAGAAGAAGCAAAAAATGTAATTTTATTGGATCTAAGTCATTGCATTCACATTTTGGAAAAGACTCATATCACCTTTTTTGGAAAATTGCAAACACAATTGTATTTTGTTCTTTTTACGAACATGATCTCAAGGTTTAATTTATTATTTTACCTCATAATTTTTTTTTTTAAATTTTATGTAATTATTTTTTATTAAACACGTGATTTAATTTGTTGCATTCTTAAATTTCTCCCTAAATTATGGGATTTATTTAAAATGATTATTGTACTTTATTTATTATTATTATTATTATTATTTTTTTTTTTTTTTTGTTGTTGTTGATATATATATCATTAAGGTGAGAATATTTCAACTTTAGATATCTTTCTCATATTTTAGATATCTTACTCAAAAAAAAAAGAAAAAAAAAGGCCATGCCTTTAGATCACGTGACAAATACGCTCCAATTTGGTGGATAAAGCCACGTGACAGGGACCCCACTTTTACACCGGCGCAAAAGCTTCTGTGTCCCTACCTTCGTCTCTGAAGAGAACTTTCGCCACGCGTACCGTACACGCGTGGACAGGGAATTTCCCAATTAACCCAATAAATAAATAAAAGAAAGAAGAAAATTTATCGTACGCAGACTGTCTTCGTTCAAAGTCTTTGCTCCGATTCGCTAAAATTAAAAAAAATACAAAATACAAAATACAAAGCAGAAACTACAATGCTAGAGAAAGAAAAAAAAGATTAACTAAAAACACAGCATACCATATGTCTCTCACTTTTTTTTTCCCCATCTCTGTTACCAAAACCTCCTTAACTCCTTTAACCTAACCCTAGATTTTAACCAAAAAAAGCAATTCGCACAATCTCATCCATACCAAATTCTAACCCTACCCTAGATCTTCATTTTTTTTTTGGTTAATATTTTCGTTCTTCTTCTTCTAGTTTCCGTACAATTCATCTTTGTTCTGCTCTGTCACTTTCGATTAGTATTATCCTCTGTCGGTGCGGTTGAATCATCGTTCACAATTTTGGTTTTTTTTGTTTTTTTGTTTTTGAAAAATTAGAAAATTAAGGCTCTGAAATTGTAGCTAGGGTTTCAAACAATTTCGGTTTTTGTGTGGAAATGGAGCATCGCGTTGGGAATAGGTTTCGGCTTGGCCGAAAGATCGGTAGCGGTTCGTTTGGAGAGATCTATCTCGGTATGTGTTTTTAATTTGTGTGGCCTTAATTCTGGTTTATTTTTTTTTTTTTTTTTGGGGAGCTTAATCGGTGATTGAATTGTGGTTTACAGGTACTAATATTCAGACTAACGAAGACGTTGCAATTAAGCTCGTGAGTATTGCTGACTCTGTTTTACGTTAATGAAAATTCATGAATTTTTTGCTCTTTTTTTTTTTTTTTTTTTTTTTTTTTTATGGATGTTGAAGTTAATTTATGGTATAATTTAATATTATTTTTGCTATGGAATGTTGTAAATATATGTTTTTTGGGAGAAAGAATTATGGGATCAGATTCTGGAGAGAGTTGTTCTTTATGGTTTAGAAATCATAGTATAGGTAATTGGGTATCACTTTGTTTTAAGGAAATTGAATGGTACAGTTACTTTAATACGATTGAGATGCTGAGGATTTCAATCTTAGCTTGGTTTTCGGGGGGCCTTTAAGGGTTCATCAGTTTATAAATTAGAAGATATTTGTTTCTTTCATTGTTTCCTTCATTTTGGAAAACTGGGTTGCTGTACCCGATTTTATGTTTCATTTGATTTTGAGAGAGGTTTGGTGATTTGTATCATTAAATATGTTATCCAATTCTTGAAAAATTAAGATGAGACATGGTGGAAATACCACAATTAATCAAATTTTAAGTAGTGTTATTTATTGCAGGCATATTTTATGTTTATTTATATGCTTTCAAATTAAATAATAACTATCAAATCTTTAAAAACATATCTAAAATGAAAGGAATTTTTCTCAAATACTTTTTTTTTCCTCCTAACATAATGAGGACACTCATTCAAAATTGTCCCCGGCCTGTCTGACACAGATGTGTTGGGCACAAACACGGTTTTGAAGTGTCCGTGCTTCTTAGTTTACAGACCTGGAGATGTATTTCCTCTTCATGCTTAGAAATGTGCAAATTTTCAGGTTTGGTGTTTGCAATGCTGATGTAATTTTTTTGGTTCTTAAAATGCTGATGCTATTTTTTACATTCAGGAAAATGTCAAGACGAAGCATCCTCAGTTGCTATATGAATCAAAGTTGTACAGAATCTTGCAGGGAGGAAGTAATGGAATTTCTTAAGCTTTATTGGTCAATTTTTTCTTTCAGTTGTTGCAATTTCATTTAAAGTTTTTGTTTTTATTTTGTGGGTCATCTAATTTTCACTTTTCATTGCAACTCAATGGCAGCTGGCATTCCAAACGTGAGATGGTTTGGAGTGGAGGGAGACTATAATGTGTTGGTGATGGATTTGCTTGGACCTAGTCTTGAAGACCTTTTTAACTTCTGCAGTAGAAAGCTTTCTTTGAAGACAGTTCTTATGCTTGCAGATCAAATGGTAGTTCCCTTGACTTGATGCATAGCATTGCATTGGTTTGTATTGCTCCTCTGAGAATCACTAATCTATGCCGTCTTTTATGTCTATCTCAGATTAATCGTGTCGAATTTGTTCATTCTAAATCATTTCTTCATCGAGATATCAAGCCAGACAATTTTCTTATGGGCTTGGGAAGGCGTGCAAATCAGGTATTTGTTCTAAATTTGATGTAGTTTCTATTTATTTCTTTCATTCAGCCAATCTATATTGATATGGTAACTGCTATTCGCTTCACGTAGGTCTATGTTATTGACTTTGGTCTGGCTAAGAAATACAGAGATAGTACAACCCATCAGCATATTCCTTACAGGTTAGTGTAATGTGTGTGTAGCTGTTTTTGGCCGAGTCAGTGTCTCATAGGTGGAACTTGATTTTCTATTGTTGTGTAAAATTGTATTTACATCTCCATATTAATAATGGCATGTTATGAAGGATTGGGAGTAAAGATTATACAGTCAATATGGTTAACCATTGTAATGGCTCTGACTGTTAAAGGGTGCTAAAGCCTTTGTGCATCTGTGGTACAGGCTGCTTGGCTTTATTTTGAACCCTGCAGTTTTGTCTAGCCTTGAGAAGACATTCTGCCTTTCTTTCCCAGGCAATGCTCGACTCTGTTATTTTCTGGATTTTCAGGAAATGATTGACCTATCCAAAAAAAAAATCATTGCCTCATCTTCCTTTCTAAGTCTTGATAGAATTGGAAAAGAATTTGAGCCAGCGTCTTGTCTAGCCTTTCTGGTTTTCCATATTAATCTGTGGATAAAACATGATAACCATGCAAGCCATTATCACATATGGTAATTTTGGTTGGTCAGTTGTTAATTTGGTCATGAATGGTGCAGAGAAAACAAGAATTTGACTGGCACTGCAAGATATGCGAGCATGAACACTCATCTTGGTATAGGTATGGTTTGTCACGTCTTGACTTGGTGTTCTTTTCTAACGTGTGGTTCCTCCAGTTAAGTGTCCCTTCTGAATTCTGTAATAATGTTTATTTCTTTTTTGATGTTTTGGACTTAATAGAGCAAAGCCGGAGGGATGATTTAGAGTCTCTTGGATATGTCCTTATGTACTTTCTCAGAGGAAGGTGATTTTTGCTGCATATCCTTCCTTTGTTTCTTGCACTTCATACATTGTTTAGTGATTCCCTTTTCTTTATAGTCTTCCTTGGCAGGGACTGAAAGCAGGAACTAAGAAACAAAAGTATGACAAAATCAGTGAAAAGAAAGTTTCTACTTCAATTGAGGTTGGTTGTTTGTAAATAGTTGCTGCATCTGTTCACTATATCTGCCTTCTGTAACTTATAATTGGAGTACTTAATGCTTCTTTCAGGCCTTGTGTCGAGGTTATCCAACAGAATTTGCATCATACTTCCACTACTGTCGTTCACTACGATTTGATGATAAGCCTGATTATGCCTATCTGAAAAGAATATTTCGTGACCTTTTTATTCGTGAAGGTTTGAATTTATTTCCCCCTGAAAGACTTTTCTTTGGTTTTCACTCAGCTTCATATTTGCAAATTGAATGTCAGTCTCAAATAACTTGTTTGAAGGAAAGATAGAATAGCGTCAGTTCTCCCTCATTTTATTGCCCTTTTTTGTTCGAACAGGCTTCCAGTTTGATTATGTATTTGACTGGACCATTTTGAAGTATCAACAATCACAGCTGGCAACTCCTCCGGCTCGTCCTCTTGTAAGTGATCATAATTTCTCTCTTTTGATTTGCATTGGATGCATTTTGTAATGCCTGTGTTTTTTAGGGTCCTGGTGTTGGAACTAGTTCTGGAATGCTCCCTGCTATTGCCAATGCTGATAGACAGACAGGTATCTTAGCCCCATTCCTTACATTGATATCAATACCATAATTCTCATATATGGTCTTTCATTACATCGAACCATTTTGTTGGTGGTTTCCCAAGTGGCAGTCTTGTTGGTAGATTTTTCCTTGCTATCCTTTTCTTGCTTTCTGTAAGGATATCACTTGGCTTCTTTTAATCCTTTCCAACTCCGACCGATTCCTTCTTTCTTGTTGCCTTGTTTGAAATAATTTTTGTAATGTCATATACTCTCATTCCTCCAAGCTGTAAATAGAATCTGCGATTCAATGTAAGTTGGGTTTATGCTACTTCTCTCACTTTGTTGCAGGTGGGGAAGAAGGGCGACCAGCTGGTTTGACTTCAATGGATTCTTCACGGCGGAGAATAGCAGGACCAACTTTAAATTCTGGAAACTATTCAAGGCAGAGAAGTCCAGTTGTTAATGATTCTACAATTTCTAATGATACTGCGGTGAGTTGATTGGAATGCATAAATTTCATCTTCTTTTTTTTTTTTTTTGTGTTTTTTTTTTTTGGGGGGGGGGGGGGGGGGGGGTTCTGTTGTGTCCAAGTTTGTAGAAATCGTTTGATTGTAATCTGATGTGTTATCTATCTACCTTGGATAGTTTATTCTTGTTTATGTTCTATGACACCATTTTAAAATTAGCATAAGGCATAAGCCTGTCTCCCCCACTCTTTGATTCACCGGTTACTGTAAGAGGGTCCTGCTGAGTTATCACTAATAGGACAGGGTGGCAGGTGCCTAAGTAATTTTGTTCAAATTGTTTAAGTTTTTAGATCGTTTCTTCTTTAAGGCCTGTTATAATCTTGTTGATTAAAGCTTAAAGCTGAATTTATTAGTTTCTTGCTATTTGCATTTTCTTTGGAAAACCTTTTCACTGATAATTTAACGCATATGGGATGATATCAAACATGAGATAGAACAATTTTCCTAGTGAAATTGTACTGTCCATTTGGTTTGACACTATTTTAATCTTAATGTGCATTATACTTGGACCTTGCAGTTCATAAGCAACAATATTTTGGGCCGGCCAAGTGGATCATCAAGGCGTGCTGCTGTTTCTAGTAGCCGTGATGCATTCGTTGAGAGTGAGTCAGATCCCCATCACTCGCGTACTACTGAGGCAAGCCCTGGAGCAGCACGCAGAATTTCAAGTGGCCAAAGAAGTTCACCAGTTGGATCTTCAGACCCAAGGCGTGCATCATCTGGGAGAAATACCACTCACACAAGAAACTATGAAAATGCCCTCAAGGGCATTGAGACCCTGCAGTTGGACAAATGAAGAGAGGATTCAGTATTAAATGCTCACCTCAGTGCGTTCTTGTATAAGCTTAAATTGACTGGTGTGCTATTACGGTTGCAGTAGAATAGGTTTTGCTTGCAGTCAAGTTGTGAAGGAAGTTGGAGTTGAGATGTCGGGTTGAAACCCAGAGAATCTTGGGTTTGGATTTGCACACTTGTAGCTTAAACCGGACATGTAGAATCAAATGTGAAAGCTGTGGTTCATCTGAACTTATCCCAGGCTCGGCTGTCTATAAAGCTCAGGTTATATTCGCATGGCTTCTCTGTTTTGGCTACAACGTTTCAACTTTTTTAATCCCTGATAACTGTGGTCACTTTGTTGATTTTATGATCTTACGTTTCAATGTTATTGAGACTTATGGGGCCAAGAGCTTGGCACTGTAAATTGGCGAATGTGTTCATATTCCCGTTTAGGTTCTTCTCCTCCCCCCCCCCCCCCTCCCCCCCCCCCCCCCCCCCCCCCAAAAAAAACCTTTATTTTTTTTTCTCCTTCAAATTTTACACACATTATGTTGAGCACGGGTGCAGGTTTGAAGAATTTACGTTAAAGGAAAAGAAATGGAGAAGGGAAGCGAGTTGTGGTTCATCTAACCGAATTTATCGGTTATGCCTAACATTTTCTAGCTGTTGCTGTGTTTTCCTGACTCCATTTTGTACATTTTCTTTTTTCTTTTCTGAAATAATTATTTTTTAATTTCTCATTGATTATGAGTGTGTCAATTTTTAACAAGACATGTATATCCTTATCATTGCTCAGCATTTACAATTATGAGATGATCCTTTTTTGAGTTCTGCAATATTGCCATCCTCGATATATTCAATGCCTATATTCCTTTGTGCCTTGTGTGGTTTTTATTGTGACAAGAGCAATTGCATTTTTATTGGTGTTGCACTCCCATAAAAATCCCATTGAAGTCCAATGTTTCTTATATTTGTATGTCTGGATGCTTGTATTAAATATCCCAGTATTTGTAATTTCGTGTTCTTGTTAATTTTCCTTAATTTAGATTGTGACACTAGGACGTATTGGTGTATTCCTATTTATGCTTTGTTCTTGTTTTTAGTGATTTTATTACCAAACGGAAAAAACCTTTGGAAGAGTTTTTTTGTTTTCACATTTCAATGGTCAGGGTTTAATTGTGTGTTCGCCCTTTTCCTAGAACAAAATAGGGAAAAGTATTGAGCTGGTGATCTGTATTGATCTGATCACGTCAACATCAAGGCCATTTCAATAGAATATGCACCTCTGTGATGTGTAATCTTGAAGCCAAGAACATGTTGGGTAGATCCAAATTCCAAGTAAGCCTTTTGTACATTACCCAATTATATGGACATATGACCTTAAGTTTTTGAACTCCGTAGGTGAAATTCAAGCAATTCAAGTCCCACAGAAATGAGTACGTTTTGGGTGGGGTTGGGTTGGGCCTAAGCCTCCTTAAGTCTCAATAATGAATGCTTTTATTTTATGTTCCTCCTGAACGAGGTTCCAAGGCTGTTAGAATCATGCAAACGTTATACCAGGTGCTATTCTTTCCTTGCTGACCATCTATAAGCCAAAAAAGAGGACGAAATGAAATCGTCGAGAAACATCAGAACCAGGGCAAGGTCTTTTTCAGTGAAAACAGTAGTCTCGTGAAAGGCGAACATAAAAACCATGACTGAATATCTGCATTCATGTTTAATACCTCGCATTAATTTCTTTTAATAATGCAAAATTAAGCGTTTGGGGACTAGAAATAAAGGGGCAATTGATATGGTTAATTGGTGGTTGACTGGTTGGTATTCGCAACCATGGCCAACAAATTACCGTACGATTAACCAGCCATTCTCATCAGTTGGTATTTTTTGTTCGGTTGACTGCTATACCTCTCCCTCTCCGGTCAAAAAATCGAGGTTGGATGCCTGGGGCACCGGAGGAACTACTATAAACATACACAATAACACAAAACTAAAGATGTTACCAAATTAAACTGTCTATGTCACCAGCTTGAGTTCATGGTAGCTTACTATTGTATGATGTATAACAAGTTCATTTACTTGAAACAGTCCCTCGGATTTGATACAGTAGCTCTCACTGAAGGGCCATATCCATGCTACAATTTGCATTCTAGTATTTTATTTTTATTATTTGTGTGTTCCGTTCCATTCATTTCCCTCATCTCAAACGAGCTGTAAAAGAACAAATCTTTAAAAAACTCATGGTGACAGATGATAAAAGGCTATTTATTACATTATTACCAACTAGTAAGTTGCCCGTGCAATGCACGAATAATTTTTTGATATTTTATGTAAAACGGTTTTGGATAATGTTGTACATATATTATAAAGAAAAAGTAAACTAAATTAGAGTAAAGAAACGTATACATTTTGAGATATTAAAATTTAGTTTAGTAGTTTCATTACATATTTGTAACCTTCTCAAGGTAAGATTAATTTTTTAAAAATCATGAAACCAAAGATAAATGCAAAAGAGCAACGGGAACATGAAAATCAACTAATTTGTGTTGTGTTTACATATTTCATACCATGAAATGAAAGTATGCCCAACTTTCTCACTGTCTTCTACTCATTGATAATGTAACATTAAGACATGATGTGAGCAAGTGTGTATGCATATATCTTATAGATGATTTAAAATTAAACCATAGTAGAATATGACTTTATATTGTGCACCAAATATTCTCTCTACTTATATACCTAAAACAAAAATTATCCTACCAAATTATCCAAACCTAATTCATATTTAAGCCCCTAATTTTAAAAAGAAAAAAGAAAAATACCCATAAGGGTTTCAGCATCTTGATAGTAGTGGGAGGCTTGTATAACAGAGATGGTGACCCTTTAGATTCCTCTTTCTTTCTCTTTCAAATGATTTGTCAGTCTCAAGTCCTTTATTTTAGTAATATATAGTGAAACTGTGCGCACCGTAAGCGAGACCACTAGGCTGGGACTCACTTGGGCCGACAACTTATTTGTATAGTGGGCTTGGATTTCCTACACTGGGTCGTTCTCAGTACTGAGACTCAATGGGATCACTTTTCTCTTTTTTACTGCTTGAATCACTCTTCTCCTCGCCCTCCCTCCCTCTCTCTCTCTTGCTCCTCACTCTTTTTATCTTTCTCTCTATCAACTTTCAAAAACCACCTTACGTTCCTGTGTTCCTCATATTTATAGCTCGAATTTAGTGGAGAGGCTATGATTATCTTTAGGTTTAGTGCAACAGGCAGTCCAATGTTATCAATCATAAGTGGGAGGTTAAATGGGAGTGGGATATGGTGAAAATGGCCTTAGAACTTGATCCCCACTCCAGAAAGCATGCTCGGCGGCGATGCTTCTGGGTGCTTCCGAGTATGCAAATGACAATATGTTCAGACGCTATTCCTGTTTCATTGCTCGGTAAAGTCCCCCGAGTAAGGATCAAGTGAAAAGACATGAGCCTGTCGTTCATGTGGGCCTAGACCGAGGCCATGGGTAGCTCTGTTGCGTCAGAACTTTAGGCTCACACGTACTTTGGGCCCCACAGGACCGTACCTTACCCCCTTGATTCGTGTCCGGCTAATCTAGCGGCCCTTGGGCCCAGCTTCTGATAAAGGAGTTAGCGACCATGGGCCCATTTACGCAGTTTGGGCCTGCTGTCCAGATGTTCCCAAGGGAGACACCGTACATTGCTCACACGTACTTTGGGCCCCACGGGACCGTACCTTACCCCTTGATTCGTGCCCGGCTAATCTAGCGGCCCTTAGGCCCAGCTTCTGATGAGGGAGTTAGCGACCATGGGCCCATTTGCGCAATTTGGGCCTGCTGTCCAGATGTTCCCAAGGGGGACATCGTACAGAAACAATGCGTTTTATTTAACAATCCACAATATTTTTGTGTCTCTTTATCTCTCTTCAAGGCCTTATCTGGTTAGTTATTACTATTAGTCCTTAAATTTATTTATTTATTTTTTTTGCTTTTTTTTAACAAAAATACTAAAACGGTGGGTATGCTAAAAGATGTGAAGAATAGAGAAATGTGTGGTGTAAACTTAGTCAATTAAGGAGGTATTAATGAGATAACAGTAAAATAAGTTAATGTGAACTTTTGGGTAATAGTAAAAAAAATATTAATGAAAGAGCTAAAAAAAAGATTGAATGCAAGTTTAGAGCGCCACTTGACAGGATATCATGCAATTCCGCATGAGATCTTTGCTTTTATATATATATATATATATATATATTGATTAACTACACGCCAACAATTGATCAGGTCATATAGACGGCAGATTTGCTAGAAAGCATGGCATATTAAAAAAAAAAAAAATCTTGATGTGCAATATAATATATCTTTTTTGGCAGAAGACAATAAAAGCCAAAGCTTTGTCACTACTATCTCTTTGACAGAGATGAATAACATAGAATATCATAACCTTATCAACCAGATGGAGGATTAAGATTAGCGCACACAGCAAGCTTAGTGGACCAATGTAATTAACAAGTGTCATCTACCATGTAAATAATTATTCATTGTACATAGACATGAGAATGGTAAGTTATCTACACAAATATAAAAATGTTAGATAGCCTTAGTCAGACAATTGTCAATAAGTTGTAAATATGGTAGATGTTGATTTAGTGTTACATGTATGTTCTTTACAAATTGTATCCTTGCATTTCTCTACAGTTATCAAAGGGATGCCATACTTTGTAAAGAGAAAAAACGAGTGATGATAGAAGCATTTCTTTAGTTCTCTTTAGTTTTCTCTCTATTGTGTTTGTAACTGGTATCATAGCCTCCTACTCACTTCACTTGTATAATCAATAAAACTCTACTACCTTTGAGAGTTCCATTACTTAGTGTGAAGTGTTTCAAGCATCTTATCTATAATTATAAAGAGTTGTAGGGTAAGTTTGTATTATATTTGTCTATATAAAACGGTTTGTATATATCGTTCAACACCTCTAAAATCGGTTTAACTCACTAGAGACAAAAGAAGAGTTGATGTAAGGTACTCCGATGGCTAAGTAAGAAGATAATTATTTCTTTGGAAATTGTAGCAAAGCGAGTAAGTTATGACAATTTTTTCATAGGTTCCTTGCTATTTAATGTGGGGACATTGTGGTGATTTCATATCCTTTCAAATCTTTAAGCCATACGGTCTCTCCCATCTCCTGGGGGATTAAATCTCTCATGCACCTAGCACATGAGGTACCAGCTCTCTTGGGAAGCCTCTGCGGCTAAGGTAGACTTGGGTAGAGGACAGCCATACCTGCCTCACAAACTGAGATGTTGTCATTGTCACATAGCATTTTTATATAGAGCTTGTGGTAAACTATTTGCTAGGACACCATTATTTGCGTTACATCATTAGATCGATACTTGGAAAACACTCATTAAGGCCTAAATTTTCTAGATCAATGAAGCATCATGCACTTCCCTTCACCATATCTTGTACATTTATTGAAATTTGCTTTGTTTATATTGGGGCTTTTTGTTTTTTGGATTTGATTTAGGCCCTTTTTTTATTTTCAATAAGGTTTGTGAGAGAGAGAGAGAGAGAGAGTGAGAGTGTGAGTGACATCAATGTTGCCTTTTGGGGGGTTAAAAATCTGAACCACTTTTCTCATAGTAGTCCATGATTTTTCAAGTTCAATTTTTTAAGATTTTATTTTACCATTAAAATATAATGTTTAAGCGTCTTTTTTGTTGGTTTAGATTTTGTTTTTCCTTTTAACCATTGTTGGTTGGTGGCTTTTGTCAGTTTAATTTTGATCTCCTTTTAACCACCGATTCTTGGAGGCTGGTGCTCAGCTGCTACACAGATAATGTTTCACTGATTTAGTGTCAATTTACCACGATTTGTGTATTATTCCAGAACTGTGATAAATATGATAATTATTGTCTATCTTAGTCTTGCCCCTAAAACATTAATGAAGACCAAAAAAAAAAAAAAAAGGGTTGAATTCCCTTGGGAGTTTAAAAAAAAACCTTCAGTTTTCACTGTAGTGACCCATCTCCGAACATGAATGCACTCGTTGGATTTTTTCAACACTTGTAGTCTTTCTTTTTTATTGTTCAAGTGCACTTGCAGCCTTGAATCCTTAACAATGCAACCACTCTCCTTCCTTTGGCTCAACTTAGGACTAGGAGCATCCTCATTGGGGGCAATTCGTGTTTATCTGTAGAGTCGACTTATGAGTATTTGATTATATAAGTAAACACAAACACGACTCATTTATTATGTGTTAGGATCTCTTGACCTTAACATGACATGTTTATTAAACAAATTGATACAGTACGACTCATATAACTTATTTGATATATATGTCATGTACTCAGGTTAGCATGTTTATCGAACACAAATAAATTGTTAGCATTTCTCGTATTCTATAGAATGTATAAGTATACAACTATACTCCAAACAAAGTCACCAACAAATATAATTACAACCATAAATTTTTAAGGGTGAGTCGCTAAAATTGACCTTCAGTTAAACGGGTCAAACAAGTTCAAATGGGTTTCAGTATATCAAACTTCAATTGACCTATTTATTAAACTGGTTAATTCATGTTAACCCAAATTTGACATGAACTTGTTAAGCAAAAACCCTAAGCTGCTAACTTAGTGTTGTGTTGTGTTGTGTCATGTTCATGAGCTGCGTCAAATGTTATCAGCCCTCCTTTATAGTGCATATCAAAATTTAAATAGTCTTTTCCCAAAAATGCATCCAGCAAGCTAGCTATTTGAATTTTGTATTTGCCTTCTTTTCTGCTTCTTCTTCATTTTCTTCTCTTTTTTTGGGCAAACTAATAAGGTAGTGCATAAAAAGAAGTAACAAGAGTGATCGAGGAAGAGGATCAAAGATAAAAGCATTGTCCGGAGTAGACATGAAACTCTTTGGATTTTATATTAGATGAAAATCACTGGATACTAGCCTAGGAAGTTCGTAGTAATATTGGTAACAATGATAATGACAGTAATGACAATGACGGTAGTAATACTACACAAATTAATTGTATTCACTAATCAAATTAGAGTTAAAACAATTAAATTGAACACACCTTAGAGATGAGACTAAATTGCACTGTTACTCTGTCAAAAGAACTGACAAGGTTAGATATATACAACTAATACAAGTAATTGGGCGAAGATTTCAGAAAAATCTATAGCCAAAAATTACAAAAGGAAGATCTTATACATGGAATAATTATAGACTCAATCCATGTTTCATGGAACAAATTCTATGTTGCCATTTGTACTGTAAAAGAAAATTCATTAAAGTGAAAAAGAGGGAGATCTTCACCTTGCAGAGCAAAAAGAACAGAACAAGCACTTGGGAAACAAGGCATAACAGAACTCCCCCCCTGAATATATTCTAAAGTTAAAAAGCTCAGTACAGGAGGAGACATCTTTACTGAAAATAGATGCCCTCTCCAAAAGCCTCTGGATGAATTAATGTCTCACACAAGATTAAAAAACTAATGCCTCTCCACTCCATCTCCAACAAACAGAAACACACCTAATACAACAGCAGACATATGCCCCAGAAAGGAAAACAAAAAGAGTGTTGGTAATTAGTAAAACTAAACAAATCTCTCTTGCCCACCTCTACTATGTTATCTAAGGAATTCAGGAGGCTATGGTCTGCCCCAACTTTGCTCCACAGCTCCGGTGACACCACTTTTGTTATACAACACCTACTTTAACAATTGTAACAAAAAAATTGTCTTTTTCTCTTCTAAATCCACCAAATCTTAGTTTAGGAAGCCTCAGCATTGAGTCTACTACACAACACAAATATCAACATACTTTCACATACCTTATTCCCCCACTACCATTACCATCTATAAGAAACCCAACAAAAACAAACATAAACTCAATTGGAAAGAGGCTTCCATTTCTAACAGGCACCCCAAATATACAAAGCATAAACCAAATTATTCACCAACAATCACATCCCAACATTTCCAATCCTCATAAAATCCTATACCTCCAGAACTAAATAGTAAATACCATATTGAAAGAAAGACGCTTAATCAAAACATTATTACATAAAATGGAATCAAGCAAAATGCCGAGAAGAAGCTCAGAACTTTACTTACTACCAGCCATGAACGGCTCTGGTGCACGTGTTTTTAAGCCACCTGAAGGTCTTTCTGAAAGACCCTTTGACTTTGCCTTCAACGGTATAGACTTTATAGCTAGCAACCCTTTTCTTCCTCTGCAATTCAGGATCATTGAAACTCCAGCTCTTTGAAACAGCCCCATTTGTAGACTTGCCCTTCTTGAACTTGGACTCGTTTTGGTTCTGGGTTTCAGCTGGGTGCGCTGAGGTTGCATAGGAAGCACTGTAGCACCTGAAATCCTGCATATTGTTGCTGCTGCTGTTGATGTTAATCCCAGATGAAGTAGTGGGTCCCACCCCAGAATATCTCTCAATCTGCTGCATCCTTCCATCACCATAGGATTTGGATCTGAAATCATCCATACTCGGTACTTCTTTTTTTTTTTTTGTGTGTGTGTGTGTGTTTCAGACTTACTCACTGATGAATGATGATGATGCAGCAGCAGCAGCAAGCAACAGCTCTATTCTTTTCTCTCTTCTTATCTTTTTACAGAACTCCTTGAAATGTGAGGAGTTCTGTGATTGTGATTGTGATTGTGATTTTGAGGAGTTTTCAGCGTTTCTGTTTAGATTCTTTTTAAAATTTGGTGAGGCGCTGACTAGAGAGCGGTGTCAGCGTCGGTGAGGAGGTTGTTGATGATGAAAGAAGGAGGAGGTTTTTTTTGGGTGTGGAACTGTTGGATGATACTATCTTGTCCTTCACGTGGACACAACCAATGAAATTTAACCACGTAATGATACACATGAGAAGCACGTGATCTTGTTGGGTTTTGATTCGTTGTTTTGCTTTTTTGCAGTTCGGGTTTATGCTGTCGTCTCGCGTGCGTGTGTGCCTTTTTCCAAGTGGGAAAAAGCCAAAAAGTCTCACTGGATTCGTTGCGGATTATCTCCGCATTGAAAATGATCTCTATATCCATTCTAGTACCTTCGTTAATAATAATAATAATAAAATGCTAACAAATACCCTTAATTGGTTGGATCCGGCTTGTGTCTAGTAGAAATTTTCATTGGACACGATGGATTGTGAACACGCGTCCACTTTCAGATACATGTCCGAATCCGGACGTGTCCAGTGGAAACTTCCACCGGACACAAGCCCATCCCTAATTGGTTAACAATCCATTTAAAAAAATGTTTTATGAGAAAAGAAAAAAAAATTAATATTTTAACAATTTTTTTCATTTTTCATAAAATTTATGTCAAAACTTTCCTAAAATAGATTGTTAACTAATGTCCTAAGGGCACTCGTTAGCATGACCCAATAAGTAAATCCAAATCAGAATAAGTAATAGCATGTTACTTAGATTTTATTATTAAATCGTTGTCACGCTCCGTTTGTTTTGAAGTAAAATATTTTTTAGAATTTTTTTTTCTTATTTTTAGGTGTTTGTTTGCAGGTATAATATAATTAAATTTGTAAAATATTTTTCTGTTAACGGTAAAATCTTTTATAAAAAATTGTAAAATGTTTTACCTTCAAAAATTTGGCAAAACATTTTTTTAAAATACAAAGTGGTTGCCTTTCCCCCATTTAGTCACAAGGTCACTAGTTTGGTTGCCAGAGACATCACTCCGGCCACCAGTGGCCATAGTTCGATGGTCGAAGACACTACAGCGGTCCAGTGGTCGAAGACTCCACTCTAGGGACCGGTGCCATTGGTCTAGTGTCTAGTGACTTCGCTCAGGAGACCGGTCTTGTGGCCTGTGACTCCACTCAAGAGATTTGTGTTGGCAGTTCGATGGCTGGAGACACCGCACCAAGCAACTGGTGGCCAAAGACGTTGCACCGCAACTGGTACTGAATGTCTGGTAATAGAAGACATCATTTTGTCAACTGGTGTTGATGGTCCAATCACTGGAGATACCGCTCTAATGGAGATCGTTGGAAGTCCAATCACCGGAGCCACCACTCTAACTGCAAGTTCCAGTGATCTAGTTATCGAACCTCTAGCACCAGTGGCTTCGATGCTAAGCCATCGATTTTGGTGGTCTACTTGAAAAATTTTACTTGTCATACCAAACACCTGAAAATATTTTACTTCAAAACAAATAGAACATAAAGTCAGTATTTTTTCACAAATTTTTTTTTTACAATTGTTAAGGTGATAAATTGTCCATATAAGAACCAATAAAAATTTACTAATTCAACATTTGTGGTGGGTTCCAATTAACTCAACTGGTAAAATCTCTAATGGTTGAATAAGAGATCTGAGATTCAATTCCTACCTAAGTCAATATTTTACACAAATTTTTTTTTTATAATTGTTAAGGTGATAAATTGTCCATATAAGAAACAATAAAAATTTACTAATTCAACATTTGTGGTGGGTTCTAATTAACTCAACCGGCAAAATCTCTGATAGTTAAATAAAAGATCTGGGGTCCAATTTCCGCCTACACCAAAAATTGATTGATGTCTTGGTCTAATGATAAAGAGCTATCATTAGGAGCGGCCACCATAGTTTAAAACTCTCTAAAAAAATTTTTGTGAAAAATATTATATCTCTGATATTATTTATATATACATCCTTCTGTTACAGACTTTTTTATAGTAAGTAAATTTTCTAGCTATGTGAGATTGACACATCCTACGTGAAAGATATATGTTCATTGGTATAAAAGTCTTGTTGACGTCATATTTTATATTAAATTTCAGAGTTATTAATTTTTCCAATTTGAAGTTCTAAAATTATAAGAGCGTTTCAATTTGAAACCTTTATACATCTTCGTTATTCTTGATAGTATAGTAAAGAAAAATGACAAAATTTAATTCATAAGACCTAAGCATAGGATAAACTCTAATGCATATATATATATATATATATATTTGTTTGTTAAAGTTGGTTAAAAGTGTAGAAAGCTTTCTTGGTCTAGACCTTTGCATATAAAGGTACAAGTACACAAATTTAAGTATAACCTTTCTTGGCTGTTCGTCGTATTAAACAAGTTGATAGTAAGTCAAAATTTCCGGCTCCTTCCCGTGCATCTTGTCTCAGCTTTGAAAAAGGCAGGCAACTTCACAGTTCACACCGACCAAAAGTGGAGAACTTTTTTTTTTTTTTTTTTTTGAGAATCGACCAAAAATGGATACCTTGTCATACTGATAAATGTGGAAAAACCATTTCCGACTTAATTAAATGAATGAAACCCATTTTTAACAATTACTAATAAGTAATAATAATTCTTACTCTATGTTGACATAGTCCACATAGATAGGGTTTTCACTTTTCACTCGAATTGTGGGTGAAAGTGTTGCTCAAGTATAGGATTTTCAGGTGTGAAAAAGAAAGAAAAGTAACACATTCCAAAAAAGAATAAGAAAAAGAAAAGATTCTACTCAGCTACGAGATCCAAGATTGCAAACCTTGTAACCGGAGGGAGAAAATAATATCTTACTCCTTGATTTATGGAAACCTCAAATCCAGGTCAAAATGGCCAGTCCCAGGTGTGTCGTAACTCGTAACCTCAAATTCTAGTCAAACTTGAATAGTGGGATTAGTTTCTGCAAAGTTTATCATACAATTGCATAAAAGAGGCTTGTAATTTGTAATTCAATAAAGAGAACCAGAATTCCCTTTTCTTATTGTTGTGATTATCGTATTATCAAGGCATGTTGGAAGAAATGTTTAAATCACTCCCTCTCACGAGCTGTTCAGCCCATCCGTTATACTTCTAATAGCGATATGATATATTCATAGATTTCATCTTCAACTTAGAATTTCTATTCTCCAAGTATTCCATTATGCTTTTCTATAAATTAAAAGATCCACAGAGAAAACTCAGACCAATATTTTGAACTCAAAATCATTTACAATTTTCCATATAATAGTTAACCAACAAAATAAGCCAGTACAGCGTCCGTAGCATTAGTCATTGTTAGTTCATTGTTCTTCAAAATTGCTCCAAAAGCCAACTTGAATTAACAAAGAATCCTCTCTCTCAAGAGGAAAATGTATATGGCTCAAGATGAAATCATCCCCCCGCAAGCAGCAGCACGAAAGGAAATTTAAACCAGATCAGCATATCATGCCAGATGCAAAATGAGGTTACCCTACAGTGAACAATGTTAAGCACCATATCTACAGCCAGTTTACTTCCAGAGTAATCTCATCCACAGAAAGACAACGTGGGGGTCAATAGTTTATTCATGCTTCCCCTTTCTGTTCATCAACTCATGGTAGTAAAGAAGCACACACATAGGTTGACCAAGTATACAGAACATGAACCAGAAGATCATATTTCCCACCTGCCATAAAAGAAAAAAAACCAAAAAGGGAAATAAATAAATCAGATGAATGGCATAGGACGTTGGGTGCTCAGAAATTAAATGGGCTAAGATAAGGTTGAACAAAATTCTTCTAAACTGGCTTACCATTGAGTTTCTGAACTTATTCTGCAGGTAGGTAGTTATCAGAACCAGGGGAACCTATTCAAGAAAGCAAAGAACACAGGAATAATTTTGATTAACCTCATGTCAAGCAACAGGTTGTGCAGTAATAGAACATGCCTAATTCTATGAACACTGTCAATATTCTTCTCTCTGTTTTTGTTTATAGGCGTCTCTATGTGGATATAACTTCTAACAGAAAGGTCAATGATCCTAATAATGGAGATAGAAAAGTGAAACATTAGAAGTCATAATATTATTACCTGAATCATAATTCCGAAAAATGCCCAAAACTTGAATATGTGACATGGAACAGCAATACATAGCTGCAGACAGATCAAACAAAATTACATTCCATCATAAGTAAATCAACATGCTTGAAGCACTACAACTACTAAACAAGGAAATCATCACAGATTTGGGTTGATATGTATAACTAAATAAGCATATCTGGAATTCCATCGCAACTATGAACTGCAAATAAGTTACTTATTGACAAGTTTATCTGACCATGAATACAAAGTGCGCAAGCATGTAGATTGGTTAAACCTATGGGTAAATCACTTCAGGTGACTTCTCACAGTGGTGATTACAATGGCAAATCACCATGAGGAAAGTTCTAGCTCAAAAAATTAAGCTACCATCTTTAAAAAATATATATATATATATATATATATATATTTAAAAGTTTGAACATGCAGATGGGTTAAACCTACAGGTAACATCACGTAAAAATGACTTTACAGCGGTGATTCCAATGGCTGAGCATCATAAGGAAAGTTTTACCTCAAAAAAGTTTGGCTACTATCTTTCAGAAGGTTAGCGGTCATATTGTGGCAATGAACTTTGTTCTACCCTTTTCACAGTAGAGGATTGTTAGATTGCCTATGCACTTTCTCTTAATTTTGTCTCCTTTCCCTCCATATATATTAGAGTAATTAAAACTCTACTCTCATTGCCATTTAAAAAAAAAAAAAAAATTATATCTTCTTTCCTTCTCAAAACATGCACATAACAACCAAAAACCTGACAAACAAAACAAGAAAAATAGGATGACTTTATTGTTTCTGATGTCAGCAACCTTTTCCATTTGACTTTTTGAGGAGGAAATGGGCGATGTTAGCAACTTTACCATTTGCCAAAGAGAAAGACCAAAAATAACATTAGTATAAATAGTAAAAAAGGACATGTCAATTCAAGAAGTAACGGAGAGTATGATTTCGTATAGAATAAAATAGAAGAAAAGAATATACATGGCTGATCCTAACTAATCTTTTGAAAATCCATAGCTAACCCCAAAAAATTTGGCACTAAGGGTTTGTTGTTGTTGTATAGTTTCTGATTATAGATGTCCCAGGGGTCAAAAGCTCTAGGTTTGGCTCCTAAGATCCAACTATGATTTTTTCCCCATGAATAAAAAGACCTAGGAAAAAAAAGCAGTAAAGATGAAATATTTAAGTGTTCATGCTTTTTATGTGAGAGGAAAAAAACTATCATGACCATAAAATAAAAATTAAAGACAGGAGCAAAACCATTATTATCTATTTCATACACCAACTGCAAACTACTATGATGTAAGATATCAAATAACACATTCCTATTCCCATGTCCTTTACCACAAAGTGCTGAAAGACAGATTTGTTATTAGAAACATGCAACCTGGGATTAGGGGAGAAGAAAGAAAGAGAGGGATGGGGGGAAACAACATACCTCATGGAATACCGCAGAAACAAGGAAGGCAATTACAACGGCGGCTCCCTGAATCAGAAACAAATAATTAAATCAAGAAACATTTCAAAACTATGAAGTATCAACAGGTGGGACAAAGAGCATTCACGTTACTAAAGTTTTTGTCATAATCACAACAATTACTCTCTCTATCCCATATTGTTGGTCCTGATTAGGAAAACCAACATTTTAAGGAAACATAATAATTAAAAATATATAAAGTTTCAAAACTATTCTCTTTAATTTAAACTCTAATGAAGTAGGATATTAACTTTTTAAACAAAGTAAATGATATGTTAGGAAAGTTATCAATATTTTGTTCATTGACTTTTCAAAGAGAACCAATTTTCTGGACACACTAAAACGAAATAGATGACCAAAAATATAATATAGAAGAGTATCACCAATGAAGCAAAATATCACAGTCACTACCTTTATTGAAGCAGATAAGAACAGAGGTTACTTACATACATTCCTTTTAAGCTTGAAAGCATTCATATAATTACATGATATCTTAATTTGATTTAGGTACCAGAAAATTTTAGAGGGATGTTAATGTTAAGAAATCAAAGATCAACATACGTAATAGAATGTATTAATGGAAAATGGAAGTTTGCCCATTTTTGGTGTTGTGGAAATTAGGGAGATAGAAAAGGGAGTGGGTGGAGTTTTCCACCCGGGCCCACCAAAAGCCATGCTCCCAAATTGGGAGAAAAAGGTGGAGAGAAAATAGTTCTTGAATGAAATTTACTATTTTGCCGCTTATCTAATGTAATAAGGGAGTAATAGTAAATATATTCAACCAACTTTTCTATCCTTTCACCTTCCATCCTCTACCAAATACACACGAGGGAAATTTAAAACATTTTAGGGTTTGTTTGGTAACTGTCTTTTTCCCTTATTTTCTGTTTCCAAAAACAATTTTCTATTTTTGAGACTAAAAAACTTGTTTGGCAATCCAAAATGGATTAAAAACAAAAACGGTTCTCAAAACTCAATTTGTAAAGGAAACTGAAAACATGCAAAAAGCTATTTTCAGTTTTTAGTTTTCACAAGTCAACGAAAACACACATTTGATTTAATAAATTTGTCTCATTTAATGAGTTAGTATTAGAGTCTAAATCTTAGTAACAACATATTTTAGTATTTTCTATTTTTTTTCTTTAAAAAACTTTTTTTTTTATTTTTTTATTTCAACTATCCAAACATGTTTTTTATTTCAAAAATACAAGAAAATTATTTTTTCTTTATATTACCAAAAACAAGTTTTTGAAAATAGAAAACAAAAATTGTTACCAAACATAACCTTATATCCTTCATATATTTTCTAGTCTCACTTTTCCAACTTCCCAACCAAATAGACCCTAAAGGATGGATCTACGATTGTCTCAAAAAAATAACTAGTGAACTGTTAGGAAAACTGATAACAAGATCAACCACATCCACCAGCCTTCTCTATTGCCTAGGTGGTTAGTAGCATGTGTTGCTATCCAGCCTTTTGAAGGATGGTAGAAAGAAGATCAACCATATCAAGTACAATGCCATTAAGGTAACTAGACATGAAGCTGTGAATCTCGTAATCATTGGCGCATAACAGAGATACTATCATATATTTTTCCCTTATGAGAGACTTGTAAATCAAACAACAAATATCCCAGAAGATAATAACAATGAAAAAATTAAAGAGATATCATACATAGATAAATAACATTGTAAAAAGAGACATTCTTTCATGCCAAGATATGTTCATCAAGCACCAATTACAATCCAAGGTGAGATCGGTCAATTACCTTTGGTATCCCATTCCGCAAGCATGGAAAATAGATATGGCGAATCATCCATTTATGAACAGGCTGAAATATAAACAAATCAATCATTACTACCTTGCTTTCAGATAAAAATCATTACTACACTTTTTTTTTTCAACTAAAGTGCACCAGTACATTAGGAAATCAGTATTCATAACATTAGGCAAAAAATATGAAATAACAGATACGAAACCACAAAAACTCTTGCTTTTTTGCTAACAGTTCCTGCAGTGAACATACTGAACTTATTGTTCAAACATTTTCACATCATCCAAATGCTACAATCTTTTTTCTGTCAGAAAATAAGAAGATAGATATTCAAGATCATTTTTTTAGAGTCAATACCTATCAGGCTTAATATAAAGTACAAAAAAGAACATCATAAATGAATAAAGAATTCAAAATTTGCAACCTATCAGGATGGGCATTCCAAAAGAGAGTGAAGAAAAGCCAAATAAAGAATAACTATGAGAACCTACAATTTTTTTTTTTTTGCTTAAAATAAGAGAACCTTCATAAGTAACTAGTACACATAAAAGCTGAAACTTGAGAAAAGAAACTTACCATATTCCACATTCTCCAGTACTGATGACACCCACAGAGATCCATGCAAGAAACACAAATAGTTTACAGGTTCTCTTCAACATAGCCTTGTAGAAAAACACAACCAAGGAACACAAATTTCAAGTTACAAAAGATACCTCTTCAACTGTTTTTGCATTCCACCAATCTTTGTAAAACTCGCGATCACCAAATTGAAGAAGTTCAGCCAGTATATTTAACCTAAAATTGCAGGCTTCAGCTAAGAATAAGGTAATCTCAAAAGTAATATGATTCTCAATAATCAAAAGCTTATATAGTGTATAAATCTCATTTTGATTGTAAAATAAGGCACCCCCTGTGAGTACTCTGTGTGTGTGTGTGTGTGTGTGTGTGTGTGTGTGTGTGTGAGAGAGAGAGAGGGAGATGACAGTTTTGCAGCTTAATAATAAAAATTTTGTACAAAGCGTATATATATAAAATGTCAATATGACATCTCCATCTAGTTTAGAAGAGTATATCAAATCAGCCTGTCTTCTTTCATTTATCTCTTGTTCTTTTTTGGGGGGGAGTACAGGTTTTACACAAGGTGAACACCACTCAAATCCATCAATTACAGAACTCCAATTTACACTATAATACACCCACAAGCATAACAGTATGGTTATGACCAATTTTTTCATAGAAATTGGCCCCGAAGTTTGATAAAAATTTACGCAATTACTGCTATCTAAATGTTTATGACATTACTGAACCAAACTTCTAAGAAAAGATATTCACTAAAAAAAATTGAAATATGGCTTTATGAAATAAAGAAGAGTAGACACACCAGAGGTGAAATAAGCAGTAGAACATGCAAAGCCACACATATAAATTTGGAACTGAAAGCTTCAGAATCCTCTCTATGGCATATAAAAGGTTCCCTTTCAAGGGATGTTGTGAATTCTTGACAATAGGATTAATATACTGCAGGATTACCAACAAAATCATGTAAGAATATCTCTAGCAACTTTTCTAAAGAAAAGAAAGAGCAAGAAATTCAAGTTTCAAATAATGAAGAGCTGCCTTACTTGTTCTATTATGAATCCCATAACTCCTGTAAATATTATTAACTTGACAAGTTGACGAGCCACCCAACCCTTCCGAATGCATGCAGTACGAGGATAGCTTGGCTATAATGACAAACATCAACACAAAGGTCAAAGGAAGCTATTACTCAGTCAGGATAACTGCAGACATTCCGCAATCACATAAATTATACTATGGGCAAAATTTTCCTCCAAACTGGGTTGGAGGAATCTCCTTCAACCCGTTGCATGGTAGTTCATAACACCATTCACGTATATTAAATCACATGATTCATTAAAACATTCAAAACAAATCACAGTACTATGAAGTAGGTTATGTGACTATAAATACATGTTAAAAGTCTTTTTAAGTTTCCACATTGCGGGTTGAAGGCACATTCCTCCAAAATGCTCTCACTCGCTGAGCAATGCCTGGTACTGATATAATTGCAATAAAAATATTGAAGTGCAATTACCTGGTAACATAAGGTTGGGGCAACCATGAAGTAAGCCAAACACTTGAAGTCAACACAGTAAGAACAATCCATATTCAGATTACTGGCCAGGACATCCCCCTAACATCATGAATACATTCAAAAAATCATTCACCACCCATCAGAAGGATTTCTGCAGGATATTAAACATCTATCACAGAAGAAAGGAAGAGAGAGAAAGAGACGTACCAACATTTTTTTTTATATACTAATGAAGAGCACATATAATGTGCTTTGATAGATTTGTGATGGTGAATTGATAAGGGAACCAAGGTTTACTATGAGATACTTGCACAGCTTCCAACCTATTATTCTCAATTACCACCTTAACACCTAGATATATTTAGCATTGCCTCTACATAAAAATAAACTTTTACAAGAGAACCAACAGAACTTTGTGTAGGCATAAACATAACACACTTTTTGCCTTCCATAATATATTGTTTATGCAAGAAACTTTTTTTGAGTAATAATTATATACAAACTTTTCAAGAAAATGTCCTGTACCTTTTCAATTGATTTGGCAAGTGCTCTCATATCATAGCTTGTATGTGCATAAGACACTAATTTTAACCATACAATGCTGGCAAAGAGCATCAACGTGACACCAGATAAAACAGCAGAATCGCACCTGCACAGTTTAAAGTCATAACTGAATTGAGAAAACTTCCACAGTATCCTTGTCAATGGAATATTGGCATGACCAAGGACACAGGGAAAAAGTCCAGGATCCAGTTATTAAATTACCAATGTAATTCTTTGGCATTGTTCACAGACAAAATGATCATACTTCCCAAATGAATTAATAGTCACAAAAACACCAGAAATTTGGATGATGTGCAAGATGAGATGAAGAGCTAAATGGGCAAGAAAAAGAACTCACCTCAGAATAACAAAAACTGGATACAAAACTGAAGCTGTGGTGATGATTATATGAAGTAAAACAACAACCTGTAATATTAAAGTAGATATTAACGTTTGAGGAGTCCAGCGTCTCAAATCTCAAACTTAATATAAAGAAAACCCAGGTATCCAAATGGCAAGAAAAATTCTGTGGCTACAATTCATTTTCATTGTAAAGAAAAACTGTTGATCTGCAATAATTAAACTTGAATAACTTACAGGTTCAGAGATATACTTCTGCTGTACTAACTTCTCCACAATAAAAGAGGCAGCTGGGAATATTGGCAGTGTAAGACTGCAATAAAAGAAAAATAAACAATATACAATAAATTCTGGGACAGATGCTAATTGGAGTAAATAAAACAACAGCAAATTCTGCAGTGAATAATACATTCTAAGAGGAAATAAAGCATCAAGGATCAAGTACAAAAATACAGAATCATTACCAACACATAAAAAGCGGCCAGTCACTCAACGATCTTGAACTAAACCAAAAACCAGTCCTAATTAACCAACCATACTGCAACAATAGTAAAAAAATAAAAAATAAAAAATTAGTAAAATTATAATTTAAAAAAAAAAAAAAAAAAACTAACCCCATTTCCAAAACGACAAGTCTTAGCTTTTTCAAATTTTTTTATTAAAAAAAAGGGTCCCAAACCTTCATAAGATTCTCAATGATAAGTCTGCTATTTACAGCAACAAGCACCACTATACAGAGATTGAAGAGACCTGCATGACTCTGCATAAAATTTAAACCAAAAATTTTAGGATAATATTGAATAAAATTTATATGTAACAGAATGTAATTAAATCCTAATAATGCAAATCTAAATCAATCTAAAATGTAGCTAGTGACTATAACTCCAGGAAGAAAATCAATCAATCACAAAAACAGCAACTTGATTTGCAAATTCATCATTCAACCACTACAATTCTCACCAAATTCAACTCTGGAATTCAAAAACCTGAGCAATTTTCAAAATTTATATGTGAAGAAGAAGCCGGCTAAATAAGCTGGTTGTACCTGTTTGAAGATAGCGTCGGAGCTAAGCGGACTCTCCTTGTTTTTCCGGTGTGCCGGAGCCGATGGCCGATACGCGAGTTTCACCTCAGCAAAATCGGTTCCGCGATCGTCAACGTTTCCAATCTTATTATCATCACCGCCGCCGCCGCTGCCATTTCCAAAAGTAGTCGGTTTCGCCGACTCAATTACGGCGGTACTCCGATTCCTATCATCGTCGCAGCTCTTCCCGTCGTCTCCGACGGCCGAATTATCGGAGGATTCCGGTAAGCTCGTTTTGGATGTTGAATCCGACACTTCCCTGACAACCGTGGCGCTAGGCCTCCTTCGAACATCCGGGCCGACCTGAGGGATCGTCGTCGTCGTGGTCATCGATGCAGTCGCTGTTGTGCCGGTGCTTTCCGGCGTATCGGAAATCGCCATTGTACAAAACCGCGTCGTGTCAGTATCGTTTCAGAGATAAGGGAGGCAAATCGCACACAAGGTAATATTTTAATAAAGTTTATACACGCAGAGAGAAAGAGAGAGAGAATTAAAAATTAAATATCATTGACTGCTTATAAATACTACGAGTGAAGAAGATATGATGATGAGGGGAGAGGGGCACGAAATTTCGAGAAGTGTGAATGAATGCGTGGGGAAGAAGTGTAGCTGTTTTTGTGAAAAGAAAAGAAAAAATGCTGACGATGGAAGGAAAGAGCGGTGGGGTAGAGTTGTGGTGGTGTGCTGTGTAGCGAGTCCAAGGGGACAAAAATCAGCTGCTTTTGCTTAATTGGATGATGGATGGATGGATGGGTCAGTGACTCTCATGCCATCCCCTGGGGTACAGTGCTTGTGTTTGTTTGTTTTAATCCTAGTTTTTTCGGAGGAGAAGACGTCGCAAAACTCACACAAATCACCATCTATATATAGTCTAATATTAGTAAGAGAAATGATATGTAAATAATATTTTCATAATAAATTTTAAATAGTAAGTTGTTATTAGCTGTTATTATTGGGACAAGAAAATAATCTTGGTGTTAAGTTTAAATTTGAAACAATAACAACTATTTATTTATAATTTATTGTAAAAATATTATGAACATAATATCTTTCTATTATTAAAGGGTTTGCGGGACGCAAATGACTATTAATATGGACATTCGCGTCGCAGACGTAGGATTTTTTGCCCTTTTTTTTGTTTTGTTTTTGACATCACGCAACACAATGGGAGATTTTTTTTTTCTCAATACGATTATTAATGGGTTTTTATTCTTTTTATCCATGGTTATATATATTTGGGAAATGTTGACGAATGTCTTAAATAAACTCCCTCGTCTCAATTTGTTTGTTCTATTTGAAAAGTCAAATTTTTTAAGGAACATCATCTACTGTCTTATCTGCCTTATAAAAATGTTTAAGTTTACAAAACTACTCTTAAATAAATTTATCAATTTTTTTTATTTTAAAAAAAGAGTTATTCTTAGTGAGGCAACTAAAAAGATGCCTCAATTAGATTAATTTTTTAAAATATTTGTTAGTTTTCTTTTCAAATAGTTTTGAAAAAAAAGTAGGGGTATAATAGGAATATTAGTAAATTAATGACTTTTATTTTTAGAAACATGACAATATTTTAGAACATCCCAAAATAAAATAAAGAACAAACAAACTGGGACGGAGGAAGTATTTGTTAATGAACTATTTTAGAAAATTTTTTATAGAAAAAGAAAAAAATTAATATTTTGATAATTTTTTTTATTTATCGTAAAAATGGTATCAAGACTTCCCTAAAATATTTTGATAACAATTTCATACACATGTTAACAGGTCCTTTTATATATATGTATATATATAATTTTAATTACAAAGCAAAAGGAAATTATTATTATTATTTTATTATGCATAATAACTTCATCTATTCACCAAAAAGTGTTGATTTAATGACCTTTTTCTTTTTTTTTGTTAACAAGGTGTCAACAACTTTTTCTTTTTTTTGAGTGCTTGACTATTTCATCGGGCATGTGTAGTCTCCTTCATAAAATACATTAGATAATTACATGAAAATGTGCTTAGGAACCATTACTGTCATATATTTTGCTCACATTCAATCCCAAATATGGAAAATATGTTGACTGTCAATGTAAAATTTACTCACTTTATTATAAATGGATCCATTATAAATTTTCATAAAATAGATATACCTTAAATTAGAAAGTTAAGATAAATACGTGGGAATACAAGTAAGTATACAATTATAAATATAGGGAAAGATTTTGCTGCATACAGGAGTATGTGACAACAAAAAGAGAGGGACAAGTCTAAAGTCCACATGGTCGTGTGTAATGCACATAACTTTTAAACACGCGTCTCTTTCTTTTTGCTATCACATACCCTTGAATGCATCAAAACATTTTTCATAAATATATACACACACGCAATATCCAACTCTGAAAGTAACATCTGCCATGTTGTTGTATGGCCCGAGAGGGGATGGCTTTTCAAAGAGATACTTCAGTAGTCCATCCTTGCAATCAGCATGGTCTTAAAGTTCAACAGGTATGAGGCCCATGTAAGAGCACAACAGGTATTTTCTAGAACCATATATGATATACCTTCTGTAAATTTTTTGATGAGATAGTATTTGGCTCTTTCCTTCCTACCCATTTCTTCGTGATAACCAAGGACACAACTCATGGATGCTTCCATTACTTACAGATAAATCAGAAGAGGTCGGCCAAGTGTTAGTGGTACCAAAATGGGAGAAATAGGTGTGGTCCCCTATAGATGAAAACATGAGGGAAAGTTTGCTTGAGAGCCTTTGAACATACGTAGAGTCGGTAGAGAAGGGCGGTCAATCCACCTATGAGGAAGAGTGATCTTCTTAATCAAGATGAGGGAAAAAAAAAGAACTAAATAAAATTAGTAAACAAAATAAAAGGAAAAGACTTGTCAACTAAAAAAAAAATGATATAAAGAATGACTTTTGATATGATAGAATGTTATAAAATAATGAAAAGTGCTATGTACATAACATTTTCATTATATTTTCACAACAAAACATAGGTGGTAAGTATTTATTAGTTCTAATTTGAATTTATAACTTAAATTACTTTTTTTTACCCACCCATAATAATTAATAACAACCTGCCATTTAAAATTTGTTATGAAAGTGTTGTGAAAATACTGTAAACATAACATTTCTCTAAAATAATACATTTGAATGACTATAATTAGTTTATTGAGAAACTATATTCCATAATAGACCCACAGACTTGGATCAAGATTTGGCTATTACGTGTTGTTAATGAATCAATCATCTTTGATAGGTTCTTTAACATTTGTCTCCATTTGTTTATTGACAAATTAATAATCATAATTAAATGACCATAATTACCTGAGTAAGTGTTAAGAGTTTTGTAATTAAATGACATTACCTAATTTACTTTGTAAGGAAAAAAAAATTCACACGAGTATTGCTAATCTATAGTCCATTTATATTTTATAATATGTATAAAACAAAAGATGTTCAACTTTTGATTAATCTTGACTATCAAAATAAAAAACTTTTGATTAACCTCATTTTTTAATGGTATAGACCTCATAATGTTTGTTACATATTTTTTTATGCTTAACAAATTTACTTGTAAATATTCTAATATATAATATGTTCTAGAATCTTGACATATTATATTTTGTTTAAATGATAGAATTCCATATACAACACAATAATAATAAATCACTATTAATAATTACCATAATTATTGTGGGGTCAATTTTTGTAGCCCAAGCCCACAAGATATAGAATATGAGCCCTATGAACCCAAGACAATGAATTTGTAGAGCGTGGGTGAAAGAACTGAACTGGATATGAATTAAACAAGAGTTGGTTATGATGTTTGCGAATAAACTAACATGCAATCATGCTAAGACAAAAGTAGACAT
Organism: Quercus ilex subsp. ballota; assembly: GCA_032727855.1. Taxonomy (NCBI): domain Eukaryota; kingdom Viridiplantae; phylum Streptophyta; class Magnoliopsida; order Fagales; family Fagaceae; genus Quercus; species Quercus ilex. Next base: position 59,643,148 of record CM064909.1, on the reverse strand, counting down.
GAATGTCCGAAGAGGTATTTTATTGAATGAAATTATGTTACAAGTCTCAAAGCTACAGTAAAGTTGCTTTCCTCCTCTCCTTCCCTTTTTTTCATCCTCCTATTTTCAGAGGCCTCCCCTCCTTATATAGCAATCTTCCCCTTCATCTTCATCGTCCACTTGTTCATCATCTAAACATTCACTTGAGTACACGTCCCATCAAGTATCTTCTTTAGCCTTGCATGAGTGGTAATACCTGATATTGTACTGTTCAGGGGTCTTCTCCACATTAATGCGGCCAGAAAGGTAGCTGCAGCACATTTAATGTGGTGGTTGAAGTTTGTCTTCTAGATATTTCTCCGTCCCTATCATCTCCATGTGTGCCTGAGGTTCACCTTTATCATTGGAATTGTCAGGAGGATTACTTGAACTTCCCAGACGTCCGTTTGGCCAAGCTTTTTTGAATCCGAGGATGATAGACTCTTCAGGCGATTGAATATCTCCTCGGACTATGCCTCACGTTTATCTCCAGGTAAGTTTCTTTCACATGGGTCTCTTCTCAAATGCTTTCCTCTCTTCGGCCAAATAGTAGTCCTCAAATAGGGCCTTAGGCCCAATATACTAATTTGGGCTTTTCACCCCCCACAATTATATATTTCATAGTTCCATATAAAAACAAAATCTTAATAAATATGCATTTATAACTACTATAATGATCAAATTTTGTATATAGTATTTCATATACAAATATAATCATAATTTTTTAATTAATAACTACCATAATTATAAAATTTCATATTTATATAAAAATGAAATAGGTAAAATATTATTGGGTAGACTACGTATTTGGTTTCTATCATTTACACTATATTTTAATTTGGCACCTAACTTTTCAATTGTGTCAATTTAGTCTCTAACCTTTCAGTGCCGTGTCAATTCAATCTCTGCTATTATCTCTTAGATAGAAATTGCTGACGTGGCTAACAGTTAGAATAAAAAATTAGTTTATTTCCACGTCAACGGAAACTAATTTCATTTTTTGGCCGTTAGTCATGTCAACAATTTCTTTTAAAAAAATAACAATAGTAACTAAATAAATATAATTAAAAAATTAGGAACCAAATACGTAGTTACCCAATATATTTTTTTTAGATAAAATCTAATTAGTTTAACACTATTTGTAACTTTAAAATCAAAGTGAAAAATAGCATGCACTTCAAATAATAACCTAGAAAACGTGGGCTTTCTAAAAACTAACGTGACAATATTATAATAAGAAAAAAAATGGTTTTACTTATATCATTATATAAGGACAAAATTTGGTTAAGAACTTAGTTGTAATTTAAAACTACAACTTTACTCAATATCTTTTTATTAGATATAAATTTTCACAAATCTACCGTTGAATTGCATTTTATTCTTATATCCTTCATACTTGCAAAGTTTTCAGAAGATTAAATATCAAAATTTATGTTATCAATCAATTGTTTAAATTGCAAGTTTTTGTAATTTAAAATTATGTATAAAAAATAAGTTTATAGATAATAGAGTAAATAACATATGATTGATATAAAATTTGATATGTGTGTTAAGAGCGTAAAGAATATGTAATATAATGGTTAAATTTTAAAAATATGTAATAATGTTAATTTTTTTTAAAGTAAGTTATAACTTTGAGTTACAATTATGTTTATAGCAAAACTTTGTCCTTATATAAATATAGAATTTAATCAATTGACTTCTAACTTATCATGTGGGTGTATTATAGATTTGTTTATGGGCTTGAGTTACTCCAGCTTCGCTTGATCAATTCTTAAACATGGATTTGGTTCAAGTTAATGTTTCCTTAACAAGAAAGGCATGATGTCCTGTACTAGACTATTAGTCAATGCTTAGAAAAAGCAAAAGGTGGAGCCGAGCAAAGCGTAATTTAAAGCTTGAGTACTTCACAAACACTTTTAAAGCTACAACAAAACAAAAAAATTGACCTGAATAGTGAGTTCACTTTCTTTACACGCATCATCATTAATTAATGCTTTAATTGGCCAAGCATGGCAGTACAAATCACTAATTTTAATAAGAAAATATTTTAATTGGTACCATGTTTCTAGTAGTGGCATTAATTTAACCAATTACAGAAAGAGAGCCGTTACGTCAAGTAATAAATCTTAGTACAAGGATTTGTTTTTTTTTTTTTTGAGGAACAGTACAAGGGATTTGTTTGGTACACAGCATGTAATACATACATTTTTTTTTTTTTGGCTGAATTAACACATACATTTTTAATTTGTTGACACTGGACCCTAATAAATTTAGTCTGCCTAGGCACTGGGTCAAGTAATTCTTGCTCTTGCTTGAGCTTTGGCTTACTTTTTGTATTTTTTAGTTGGACATTTTTTTTGTTTTAATTATATAATGGTAAGTGATAATGAGTTTTAATCTTCATATTTTATTTGATTAGTAGGTGACGTGACAGTTTTTTATTAAAATAAAAAAAAATTTCAATTAAAAAAGTATTGAAAGTAAGCCACAACCGCAATTGAATATGACAAGTGTACAAAGCACAAACCTGTGTAGTATTATTAACAATCAACTGATTCTCCAAAAAAAAAAAAAAAAAAAAACAACAACAACAACTTTTTTTTAACAATTTTTTTTTGAGCGGGAAATCCATGTTTATGGGCACACAACAATAGTAGGATGGACCATCCGACCTATAAGCCCAGTTAAGGCATTGGTTAAAAACCAACCTGCTAGCATAAGAATATCCACGAATGTTGACCTAGAAACATTTCTCTTTGAGAAGTCAATTGCAACTATTGACCTGATCATACTGGGTGGTTAGGTATAGCAAAGGAAGCCTCACTGATCATGAGAGCCAAAATCAACTTGGGAGGTATCGTTGAGCATCTATTTGGAGGCCTCTCTAGCGTTGACTTGTTATAATTTACCTTGAAATTGCTAGACATGAAATAATATGATGTGAGCTTCACGTGATTAGGATTATGGGGATTCGTAATGTTGCTTGCATTTAATGTATTCCAACCACTATCAAGTTGCGATAAATGTTATTTGGACCGATTTGAGACATGAATTTAAATAATAATTTTAATTTTTTTAACAATACGTATAAAATAAAAAGTATATAAAAATATGTGTATTATTATTTAAAAACTAAAAATATATATTTAAATACATGATGTTTAAGCACGTTTGATAACACTAAAAATTTAGAGAAAAGACCAACATACTCTCAAAAGCAACCGTTATAAAATAAAAACTTATTGTTACACTTGCTAAAACTTTCTCCTATGATCTAACTTTGCCACTAAGGAATCCTTAATCAACCTTGTTGGTTGATCCAAGGACAAAGTTAGTAGCCTTATTTACTTTGTTTTAGGAACCTTCCTTAATTTCCAAAGAAATCATTGGAGTCGAGGTTTACTCTATGACTTCCTCCTTATCGCTATTCACCCCGCCACCCCAACCCATTTTTAATTGTTACATTTGAACTAAAATAAAACTATTAGGATTTCGTCTAAAGTACTTCTAATTATTTTATTTTAATCTAAATATTAAATTGTGATTGAGTAAGACTATAAAGGGTAATTTATTTATTAAAATTAAAAAAATACAAAATAAATTAATTCGGACATAATTCTAACTATTAAAAAGGGAAAGTTGTCAAAAATTTTATAACTTAATTGATATCTCTTTAATGTTTCTAACAAAAACTTATAAAATTTAAATTTCCTTTTTCCTATCGTGAGAACTATCAAATTATCAATAAGCACCAAAAGCTTGTATACTAACTTGAGATGGAGCAATCCAAAAGGAATAAATTGATAGGGTTGTGTTAACGAGCACTGTAAAGTACTTATTAACAACAATTTTTTTGACAGCTTTTGATAGTAACAATAGTTTTTTTAACAACTTTTGGCAATTTTTTTGACAACTTTTATCTTTTTTTTTTTTAAAGTGAGACTCATAAAAAAAATCTTAACAAATATCATACGGTGCTTGTTAGCATTTCCCAAATTGATAAATGGAATTTATCTTTGACAATTTGACATTACATGAATTCAGCCAGCATGGAGAAAGTTTCGTGTTTTGTTTTGTTTTTTTCCTTTTTTGAAAAATGGCCAACGTGTTACTGTTGGCCAATAATGACATTTTTGTCTCATTCGGCCACCTTTTTTTTTTTTTTCTTGCAAGATGAACTCAGGCCGGACGCGTGGCAAAAATTTGCCAAGGGAAAATATGGCAAAGATTCTCCAAATTATAAATGTTTTAAGCACCTTTTAGTCTCTACATTTTGCACCTTTTTCTATTTTGGTTTCTACATTTTATTTTTACTACTTTTAGTCCCTAAACTAATTAACGTGTGACATTTAAGTCCTTACCATCAGCCAACTAATGGAGAAAGCTGATGTAGCTGATGGAAAGAACTAAAAATCATTTAAAAACATTAAAAATCCATCGTGGCCAAGTATGCCTTGCCACGTGGCCTTCCCGCCCAATTTACTTGTCACGTGTCCCTCACGTGAGTCAACCACCCACTAAACATGGCGCGTATACACTGAAAATCCCTAAATCAGCCATGAATCCCTAGAATCACCATCAGCCTCAGGCAATATTTTTTTTTCTCTCTCTTTCTCTCTGTATGTGAAAAGGTATTTGCTCTCTCTGTCTATGTCCTTATTTATAACTTTACAATATGCTTGTTGGTTGGTTCTGGTAGTAGGGGCCACAATGTTTTTGTTTGCTTTTTGTATGCTTTTGTATGTTACTTTTGATTGTGGTCCATGTGTTCTCTATGTTATCTGTGTTCCCTATGTGCCCCTGTTGAAGAGAATTAAGTAAGCCTAACAGTATTGTATGAGGATTTTTTGTGTAATTTGATAACTATGCATGTCTATTTTAGTACAACAGAATTATTGAAGTCAGTGTTGTGTTGTGAAAAATTATTTGTTTAGTGTTGTGTTGGTAAATACTTTATTGAGTGTTGTGTTGTGTGCACACAGAATGAAATATTTTATTAGGTGCTGTGTTGATAAATGAGTGTTGTATTGCTCTTGCATTGTTTAATTGGTATTGAGTGTATGTTGCATTGAAATATAACTTGTATTATTTAATTGGTATTGAGGGTGTATGCTGCATGCAGAGTGAACTACTTAATTTAGTGCTGTGTTGGTAAATGAGCAGTGTTTTCTTAAATAAGAGTTGTTTTGTTCTTTTTCTTTAACTAGCATTGTTTAATTGGTTTTGAGGTTGTTTTGGCATGCAGAATGGATGACCTATTCAGTATATTTGTGCATCATAGTGGCTATTTTACTGAGAACCCTAAAACATATGTAGGAGGTGAAGTAGATGTAGTTGATAATTGTGACCCCGATAAGTGGTCTAAGGTTGAGATAGAGGGTATATGTAGAGACTTTGGGTACACATCTGTTAGCAGGCTGTGGTATACAATGCCTGGTATGGACCAAGAAATGGCAAACTTCCATTTGGTTGTTGATGATGATGATGCCATGTACATGACGGAATTAGTGAAGGGTCATGAAGAGATTCATGTGTATGTGGAGCACCCAATAAATGATCATATACTAGTTGATGAAGGAGAGGATGTTAGTGAGGGTGTGTAGCCATTGGCAATGGAGCAAGGCCCTATAGGTTATTATAGTGATTATAGTTGTACGGCACCCTATACCCAGACCCATTTGGGCCTGACACTCTGATATGAAGGTGTGGCCCATGAACCTAACCTCTTTCTACCCAAAAGCCCAGCCCGAACCCACACAAACTGAAGGCTCAAGTTTTGCCGCATGATCCTTGCTTGGAAAACCTTTCCTGAGCAATGAAAAAAGAATGACGTCAAATACACCATCCCTTGCATGCTCGGCAGTGCCTTAGGGAACGTCGCTGCCGAGCATATCTGTGAGAGTGGGAGCCAAGTTCTAAGGCCACTCTCACCACATTCCACTCCCACCTAACCACCCACTTATGATTAATGATATTGGACCTCCCATTGCACTAACCATGAAAGTAATCATAGTCTCTCCACTAGTTTAGAACTATAAATATGAGAAAGGAGAGGAGGAAAAGGGTTGTTGAAAAGTTCTCAAGAAACAGAGAATAGTGAGAAAAGAGTAAACCAAATAGGGGGAGAGAGCTTCGTTGAATCTTTGTGCCGAGAATGACCCATAGTAGGAAATCCTAAACCCACTTTACAAATAAGTTATGAGCTCAAGTGAGGTTAGGCCCAACAGCCTCATTTCAGGCGCGCACAATTGACATCTTTTGTGGGAATCTCCTACAATGCTGTGGTTCTACGGAGGCTCAATCTCGGGAGGATGTTTGATAGACGTCCGGAGAGTGATGTTGCAAGTAGTTCTGTGGGATCTTCTCGGGGATCTTCATTGTGAGAGAGGAGGCAAAAGAGACGTGAAGATAGGGACCGCGAACAAGAGGAGGAGCGTTCCGGCCTCGAGAAGGGGTCATACCAAACACAACAGACAATATCGGGTGTCTCGGGGCACAGACAATTTGATGAGAGAGATGAGGAGCTTGAACGGCTACGCAGGTTAGTAAAAGATTTGGAGTTAGAAGCAGGGGGCAAATACCAGAGAAGAGGCCGAGACAATCGAGACAGAAGATTTGGTATAGGGGGAGATTGCCATAGGACGGGGTCTAATCAATCTGGTTCCTGTCGACGTCGAGAACGTTCACGCTTACAGGAATCCCACCATCGCAGGGACTGTTCACATTCGCAAGGACCCCGCCATCGCCGAGACCGTTCGCGTTCACAGGAGTATGCAGACCGGGGTTCTAATTCCCCCCAAAGAGCAGCGACCCCATAATGCCGCCATGGGTGCAATGAGCCGTGCCTTACACAGAGCTACTCGGTCTCCGTTCTCAGATGATATTGAACGTGCCCCAATGCCGAGCAGATTTACACACCCACCATTCAATATCTATGATGGAAAAATGGACCCGGTTGAGCACGTTAGCCATTACATCCAAATGATGTCTCTGCATTCTCACAATGATGCACTGATGTGCAAGGTGTTTCCCTCGAACCTCGGCCCAACAGCTCTGAGGTGGTTTAATGGGTTGCGGAAGGGTTCCATCCACACCTTCGCCGAGTTGATCCAAGAATTCGGTGTCCAGTTTGTAACTTGAAGCCGGGTGCCACAACCAGTAGATGCTTTACTGTCGATGAAGATAAGGCTTGGGGAGACCCTTTATAGTTACGCTAGTCGGTATTAGGAGCTTTATAATGAGATAGGTAGGGGCAATGAGAAGATTGCAGTGAGTACCTTCAAGATGGGGTTGCCGGAGAATTCTGAACTACGGGAGTCGTTGACAAAGAAGCCTCCCGAGGACATGAGGCAGCTCATGAGGCGTATCGAGGAGTATAAGTGCCTAGAGGATGATAGGATGCAAAGCAAAGGTAAGGCCCTGTTGATAAATTGTACTCGGCAGGGTGGCTTTTAGCCAAGGCTTCGGAAGGACCTAAGGATACAGGAGCCAAAGTGGCAACTGGGAAAGGTGAACGTAATATTTAAGGAACTAGTGCATAGGATCATAGACCAAATCAAGAACGAGCCGTACTTTAGATGGCCGAACAAGATAGGGGGTGATCTTTCTCAGAGAAACCAGAATCTGTACTGCACCTATCACAAAGATAAGAGGCATACCACCGAGCAGTGCCGAGTATTGAAAGACCATCTAAGACAGTTAGTAAAAGCGGGGCATTTGAAGGAGTTCGTTGTGAACCCTGGTGACTGGGACACTAGGCAAGGTCCTCAACAAAGAGGGAACCCTCCCCCACCACTGTTGGGAGTGATTGAAGTGATCCATGCCGCCTTGAGGGGTACGGCTGTGATTAAGAAAGGGGTATTGACTGTTGTGCCCGTAGAAGATCCCCCGGACAAAAGACCCCCGGAAAAAAAAAGCAAAGCATGCTCGAGAGACCCTTGCTTTTGATGAAGACGACTTAGAAGGAACGATTCAACCACACGATGATGCGTTGGTAGTCACGGCCTGGGTAAGCAGCTTCTTGGTAAAAAGCGTAATGATAGACCAGGGGAGCAGGGCTGACGTGATGTATCCGGACCTATTCAAAGGGCTCGAGTTAAAGAATCACGACTTGATGAAGTATGATACACCACTGGTCTCATTTAATGGAAGGGTGGTGATTCCCGAGGGATAAATTTCCCTTCCTGTAAGCATGGGAGGTAAGGAGGTGATGGTAACCTTTATAGTAGTCAGTTTGTTCTCCCCTTACACGACGATCCTAGGAAGGCCGTGGATTCACACAATGGGGGCTGTTCCGTCCACCTTGCACTTGAAAGTCAAATTTCCTACTAAATAGGGCGTTGCTATAGTACGGGGAAGCCAGAAAATGGCTAGGCAATGCTTAGTTACCGCGATTAGTTGGGAGGGCAAACAGGCTAAAGAGAAGGAAACCGCCAAGGAGGCATCATTATAGCAATTACAGAAGCCCAGAGAAAGAATGGGGGCTATTTGTGCTGAGAAACTAATGAAGGTTAAAATATTGCCGGACATTGACAGGTATTTTCAAATAGGGACGAGCATGAAGGACAAGATAAGGTAGAAATGTTGTTGTTCCTTATGCAGAGCATGGATGTGTTTGCATGGAGTCCGTACGAGGTGCCCGAGGTGGACCCCGAATTCATTGTCCATAAGCTTAACATGGACCCATCATTCCCTCCTAAGAAGTAGAGGCTGAGGAGAGTAGTCAAGGAGCATGTTAAAGCGGTGAAGTCGGAAGTTTAAAGGCTGAAAGAGGCAGGAGTGATAAGGGAGATCTTCCTCTCGGAGTGACTAGCAAATACCGTGGTAGTGAAGAAGAAGAATGGCAAGTGAAAATTTTGTGTGGATTTCACGGATTTGAATCGGGCGTGCCCAAAGGACCCGTTCCCTATGCCGAAGATCGACCAATTGGTAGATGCCACATACGGATACCCGAAGATGAGCTTCTTGGACGCCTTTCAGGGATATCATCAGATTGCCCTGGCACCCGAGGATCGAGAAAAGACAGCATTCATTTCCCCGGAAGCCAACTATTATTATAATCTGATGCCGTTTGGATTAAAAATGCCGAGGCCATGTACCAACGAATGATGACGAGGATGTTCTGGGATGAAATAGGACATACGGTCGAAGTATACATCGATGACATGGAGTGAAAAGCAAACAGGAAGTACGGCATGTGGAAGACCTGCGGGGAGTGTTCGAGGTGCTTCGGCAGCACAAGTTGCGTCTGAATGCTGAAAAGTGCTCTTTTGGCGTGGGGGCTGGTAAATTCTTAGGGTATCTGATTACTAATTGGGGAATAGAAGTTAACCCCGACCAGATCGAAGCCGTGAATCGCCTCAAGCCACCGAGCAATTCGAAAAAGGTGCAAGTGCTGATCGGGATGTTAGCTGCACTTAACTAGTTCATCTCCAAATTCACTAATCGCTGCCGACCATTCTATCAACTTCTGAGGAAGTGGAAAGGATTTCAATGGAATGAGGAATGTGACAGAGCCTTTTGAGATTTGAAGGGTTATTTAATGCGAGCGCCCATGTTGGTAGCACCGGAGTTCGGAGAAGATTTATTCATGTATCTCTCAGTATCCGATCATGAGGTGAGTGTCGTACTACTAAGAGACTGAGGAATACAGCAACCAGTGTATTACATCAGCAAAACCTTGGTTGATGCCAAGACAAGGTACCTGCCCTTGGAGAAGCTGGTGTTAGCCCTAGTGCACACTACGAGGAAGCTGCCACATTATTTTTAAGCTCATACCGTATTTGTCTTGACCAAATATCCTTTGCAGTCATTATTAAAAAGATCAGACTTCACGGGCTGAATAGGGAAATGGGGAACTTGGCTAGGTTCCTTTGACATACGATACAAACCACGAAGCTCGGTGAAGGGCCAGGTTCTTGCTGATATTGTTGCGGAGTTTTCTCCAAAAAATGACGGGAAGACAGTTTGTCATGTAGAGAATCATTCGTGGAGAGTGTTTGTGGATAGTGCTTCAAGTGCCATGAGGGCTGGTGCTGGAATTGTCATAATTAGTCCCAAGGGAATACGGTTGGAACATTCTTTCATGTTGGGGTTTAAAGCCTCTGATAATGAAGCGGACTATGAGGCATTTTTTGCTGGATTGAGGACCGCTTTAGGCATGGGTGCTCGGGACATAGAAATTTACTCAGATTCTCGGCTGATTGTTAATCAAGTCCAGGGAAACTTTGAGGCCCGGGGTCCTCGGATAAAAGAATACTTGCAGGCAATAAATCAAATCATGAACAAGTTCGGCACGGCAAAGGTGTCACAAGTCGGCCGGGTGTAGAATAGACACGCTGACTCACTAGCTACATTGGCATCGTCAATGACTGAAGAGGTGCCTCGGCTAATCAAAGTGGAGCTTATAAAGGAGCCGAGCATTAGTGTGTCAGATAACGCTGATACATCCGGGGTCAACATTGCTGTGGTTTCAGTAACCAGGCCATGTTGGATGGACCTGATCATTGACTTCTTGGCCGAAGATCGAGTCCCGGACGATGAAAAAGAGGCTAACAAGATTCATCAAGTGGCCTCACGGTATTGGTTATTAGCAGAGCACAAATTATACCAAAGGTCTTTTGGGGGACCGTACCTTTCATGCTTGCACCCCGAGAAAGTGAATGAGCTTCTGATCGAGTTACATGACGGAGTGTGTGACAGTCATGTAGAAAGGCGCTCATTAGCACACCGAGTGATGACTCAGGGATTTTGGTGGTCGCAGATGCAGAAGGATGCTGCCGAGTATGTGCGTAAATGTGAACGATGCCAGAAACATGCTCTCCTGATCCATCAGCCCGCAGGACACCTGAATCCCTTAGCAGCCCATGGCCATTCGCGCAATGTGGGCTAGATATTCTAGGTCCATTTCCCCGGGCAACGGGCAATCGTCGATTCATATTAGTGGCAGTTGATTACTTCACGAAATGGGCAGAAGTTGAGGCTTTAGCTAATATCCGGGATGTAGACGTCAAGAAGTTCGTGTGGAAAAACATAGTTACAAGATTTGGGGTGTCGGACTCGCTGATATCGGATAATGGACTACAATTCGATAGTAAAGCTTTTCGCACTTTTTGTAGTGATCTTGGCATCAAAAACATATATTCCACTCCAGCGTATCCATAGAGCAACGGCTAAGCTAAAGCTACCAACAAGGCAATCGTCAACGGGTTGAAGAAAAGATTGGACGGTGCAAAGGGAAGATGGGCAGAAGAGTTACCTAACGTCTTGTGGGCTTACCGAACAACCCCAGGAGGTCCACGGGGGAGACTCCGTTCTCCTTAACATACGGGGCAAAGGCCGTGATACCGGTCGAGGTGAACTTATGCTGCGCACGAGTTGTAGGATTTGATCCCTCCCAAAACAAAGAACTAATGGAAGGATGTTTGGATTGGTTGGAAGAGTGCCGAGAAGCGTCTGTTATACGACTGGCGGAGTACCAACAAAAACTTGCCCAGCGTTACAACCGAGATGTGAAGACTGGGGAGTTCAATGCTAGAGATTTGGTGCTAAGGAAAGCCGTGGAAAATATGCGAGATACAAATGCCGAGAAGCTAGCCCAAGCTTGGGAAGGACCATATAGAGTAACTGCAATCGCAGGCGCGGGAGCGTACTATTTGGAAGACCTAGACGAGAGGCCGCTTCCCCGACCGTAGAATGTCCATAATCTTAAGAAGTTTTATCACTAACTCGCCGTGCGTGGGAACGCATGTCCAATGTGTACGTTTCGTTAACTAATATGATGATGATGCTTCTCATTGTAGTTGTATTCAAGTTTATTATTATTCATTCAGTAATGCCGGCCAACAAAATATATATATATATATATATATAAATGTATATATATAAATATTCTAAGGACAGAAACCTGCTGCCTAGTTCGATTACAGTCACTGAGCAGGTGGAAACCTTATAAAAAAATATATCCTAAGGACAGAAACCTACTGCCCGGTTCGATTACAGTCACCAAGCAAGTGGAGACCTTATAAAAAATATATCCTAAGGACAGAAACCTACTGCCTGGTTCGATTACAGTCACCGAGCAGGTGGAAACTTTATACAAAATATATCCTAAGGACAAAAACCTGCTGCCAGGTTCGATTACAGTCACTGAGCAGGTGGAAACCTTATAAAAAAATATATCCTAAGGACAGAAACCTATTGCCTGGTTCGATTACAGTCACTGATCAGGTGGAAACCTTATACAAAATATATCCTAAGGACAGAAACCTGCTGCCTGGTTTGATTACAGTCACCGAGCAAGTGGAAACCTTATACAAAATATATCCTAAGGACAGAAACCTGCTGCCCAGTTCGATTACAGTCACCAAGCAGGTGGAAAATACTGAGCATTAGAAAAATATGTATGCGCGAAAAATACGAGAATACAGCGAGGAATACACACATGATATTAAGCCTCCATGGAAATGATTAAGTGTTCTGCAAACAAACCTTACTCAATCAACACATAAAAACAAGACCAATGTCTTGCCACCAAAGCCCGGTGACCATATAAAAGTTAAAACCGGCAAAGAAATGATTGTTCAGTCACCATAACCCGATGACGTAGGCAAATAAACTGAAAGAATGTAATTAAGACAAAAACAAAAAGTAAACGGTAGGAATCTTGTTCCGCAATCAAATTTCAGGATCTGTAGGTTGTATCTTAGTGGTAGACTCAGTCAGTTGCTGGCCAACTGTGGGCTGAATTATGTCCTCACTGCGTTGATCGGCAGGACGGGGGACACTAGTGACTTCTACATCGTCCAACTCCACATGAGCATCTATTTGCTCCACCAGCTCCCTCAAGCTTGCCTTTTCTTCTTCGTCAATGGGTGTCGGGGGGTTCTACGCAGCCGAAATAGAACTTGGGAATGGTATTTGGCCAGGATCCCTAAGAGGGGAGTCTTTAGGAACCCCCATGGCCTGCAAGGCGGCTAACCAACTGGCTTCGAAACCCAACCTCTGAGCCTGATCCATAACCGACGCCACGGAATTCTCTGCGTCTGTAAACCCTTCATTATACCATTTTTCTTCACAAGCCTCCAAAGCCACTCTCAAGTCGGCAGGTTCTTCGGCTTGAGCAGTTTTCAGACTTTCTGCCTCAGCTAATTTTAGATCCGTTTCGTTTTGCTTCACCAAAAGCTCCGCGGACCTTTTTTCCGCCAGCGCCCTAGCCTTCTTTGCGCAGCGACTTTCTTCTTGGCAGTATCAGCAACCTTTATCTTCTCCTTTGCTATCTTTGTGGCCACCTCCCTAGCAGCCTTCTCCCGGTCAGCCTCCTCGAAAAGTTCCTTTAAACGCCCATCAAGGATATGAGCCAGTTAAGCAGCCTAATGAAACCGCAGGGGTTAGTACGGCAATATTTTAAATATATATATATATATATTACAAAAAAAATAATAATAAATGTGCACAAAGGCTAGTAGGAAATCAGTAAGTGAAAGATTACCGCAACAGTAAACCACTGCAAGACTCCTTCGTCCCCTGTTCATAAGCGTCAGAAAAAGGCCGTGTGCCAGACTTTGGGCAACGCGACCCCTTTCAACTTTCTCCCACACCCGTACACTAGCGCTCGCGAGAAGTGGCTTGCCGTCCAAATGAAACTTAGGTTCCCATGCCTGCACTGCTTGGGAAGAGGATGCCACGCTCGCCCCCGCCGGAGTTTGTGGCTCCTATATGACAATACTCCTAGATGGCTTGGGGGGAATCCGGGTTACCACGTCTCCTAGACTGGTAGAAGTTTGTTCGGTGACACGTTGTCTCTTACGGGTTCGTCCGGTTTGAGGAGGAGGTAGGGGGGAGGCGTCTGTCATTGACCCTGTGGTGATTGCTGTTGTGCAGTTTGCCTGGCACCGGGCACAAAGCAATCAATGGTCATGGTCTTCCGAGTCACCATGTCTCCAGTACGATCGGATTCAGTATCAGAAAGGTCAGTAATATTAACGGCCCCTTGCTCGGTTACCAGTGCGGGGGCCTTGGGATCAACGAGCTCTTCAGGTTGGGGGGGTTCCTCTTGGGCGAGAGCCCCTTCCTCAACAGGCGCGTGAGCAAGATCTTGGAGACGTCGGGACACGCACTCTACCGATTTGTCCCACAACGGGGTAAGCTCATCCAAACAAGTATATCGTTGACCAAGTTCCCGGGCTTCTCCCATTGTGAATCTTAGCGGAAGGAAATTCGCGTGCCGAACGTCGATGTAAGATAGAAGGGGGTTGTCCACCAAAAGTGCTTGCCTGAAAGGTTGCCAGGTAGAGTAGACCAGTTCGACTCCAAGGATCAGATGGGACTCTCGGAGCTACCCGTCCTAATGGACAAATATCTCGAACCTGAGTACGAAGTTCAGATCCCTGACGTGGACTACCTTGATGTTCAGGATAAACATTTTGCCGTCTAAAAAATAAAATAGAAATAAATAGATAAATAGATAAATAAAAATATAAGAAAATATATATAGAAGAAACACTGCATCAGTATTTAGGTAAATAAAACAATTATAAATGAAAAGACAGTCAGGTTAGAAGTCAATACGAACCCACTTCACGGCGTGAGAGAGGGCAGGGGATTTCTCCAGCAAACTAATTGCTGCGCACCTGGACGAACTCCCCGACTAAATTCCTATTAGAGTCAGGTAGGCATGATATCAGCCATAACCGCGTATCTCTAACCTTTAAATAATAGTTTGTACTCTTATTTCCACACAAACTGTACATGTGGTTTATGTCATAATGGTTTAATTGCAAACCGAATGTATGGTTCAACCTACTGACACAACTAACTACCAGGTAAAAGTTGGGGGGAAATTGGTCGGGGCACAGCCCGTAGTACCTAAGTGTATCAAGGAAAAGAGGGTCCACGGGAAATCTAATACCACCCTCTAGAATCGCCATTAAGGGAAAGAAAGCAGTTTGTTCCCCTTTGTGGAGAGCAAATTCGCTCTCGTGGCAATACGCCACCTCCACATCATCAGGAATATCAAACTTTTGCCTAAATGTGGCTAAAGACGCCGCAGTGTTCAGAAGAAAAGCATAGCCTATCTTAAAGTCTAGAATTGAAGGAAGAAACTCGAAGAAAGAAGCTGAAGTAAAAGGAAGAGGTAGGAAACTTACTTTGGGCTTTAGGGAAAAAAGGGGCTCTGGACTGACGGCTAAGCGCACAAATGAATGCTCGGCAGAGAGAAAATTTAGAGAAGTGGAGAGTGAAAAAGTAAAAGAATGATTTGGAATGGACTATTTATAGGGTCCAAAGGGAAGTAAGCAACGGTTAACCAGCAATACCGAGGATTGATTAGCAATAATGAAGCAAACCTTATGGAAACCAATGCCAACCGACGCCCGCACTCCCTCGGTTCACGAACCGTAAGGTAATGATGATGACTGAACCGAACGGCCAAATCCAACACACCTTTTGAGAACGCATTAATGAGTTTCTGGAGTACCCCAGACGTCCCCTCATTAAACTTCTCGGGTAACGGGCACCTTTTTGGATTCCTTGATTCTTGCTAAGGTCCGAGCATGAATCAAGGGGGGCTAATGTACGGCACCCTATACCTGGACCTATTTGGGCCTGAGACTCTGATATGAAGGTGTGGCCCATGAACCTAACCTCTTTCTGCCCAAAAGCCCAGCCCGAACCCACACAAATTGCGGGCCCAAGTTTTGCCGCCTGATCCTTGCTCAGAAAACCTTTTCCAAGCAATGAAAAAAGAATGACATCAAACACAACATCCCTTGCATGCCTGGCAGTGCCTTAAGGAACGTCGCTGCCGAGCATATCTGTGAGAGTGGGAGCCAAGTTCCAAGGCCACTCTCACCATATTCCACTCCCACCTAACCACCCACTTATGGTTAATAATATTGGACCTCCTATTGCACTAACCATGGAAGTAATCATAGTCTCTCCACTAGTTTAGAGCTATAAATATGAGAAGGGAGAGGAGGAAAAGGGTTGTTGAAAAGTTCTCAAGAAATAGAGAACAGTGAGAAAAGAGTGAACCAGAGAGGGGGAGAGAGCTTCATTGAGTCTCTGTGCTGAGAATGACCCATAGTAGGAAATCCTAAACCCACTCTACAAATAAGTTGTGAGCCCAAGTGAGGTTAGGCCCAACTGCCTCATTTCAGGCGCGCACAATAGTGATGACAATGATGATGATGACCATGATGGGGGTGAATTTTACAGTTTTTATGATAGTGATGACATGTATGCTAATGATCAAACTTTTAACAATGAGGATGAGCCAATTGAGGTGGATGCTGAACAGTTGTATGTTAGGAGAGTAGGTGCAGAACCTATTATTGAGGAGGTTAATGTTGATGTTCCCATTAAGGTTGCTGCTTCCCATGTGGGTTCAAGGAAAGTAGGTAAAGAACCTATTATTGAGCACCCACCTCAGGTCTTTATTATAAGTGATGGCAATGATAGTGGGTGAAGTGGTGGTGGGGGAAGTAGGCTAGATGATGAGGTAGAGTTGAACCATGGTGTTAGGGACTTTGTTGAAGACAGTAGTGACAGTTGGGATGGTAAGGATGATGATGATGTTGTCGAACTAGGCCAAATGGGTGCTGGTGTAATGAACTCAAATTATGAGAGTGAGGAATTGCACAGTTCGGTGGAATCATCATCTGATGATGAGCTTGGGTATGACAGTGATGATGATGCTGAGGATGATAGAAGTACACATGTGGGGAATGATAAGGGACAGAAAAATGAGGAAGTGAAGAAGTTCCCTGTGTTTAAGCCAGTAGCTAAGGCAGAGCATTTTTTTTTTTAAAGATATGTTGTTTACAACACCCAAGCAATTCAAGGAAGCTATAATAGAATATGCAGTTCATGGTAGATGAGGGATCAAATTTGTAAAAAATGACCTACAAAGGGTAAGAGCTGTCTGTCAGGAAAATTACAAGTTTGTTGCCTATCTAACAAAGGTGCCAAGGGAGAGGAGCTACCAACTAAGGATATTGACTTTGGAACATACATGCTCTAGAATTTTTAAGAACCCTAGTTGTACTTCATCATACATTGGGAAGAAGTTGATGAAGAAGGTAAAAAGACAGCCTAACATCAAGCTGAGAGACATCTAAGATATTGTCCATAAGAAGTATACTATAAACATAAGTGCAGGAAAAGCAAGTAGAGCTAGGGATAAGGCTAGAGAACATGTGGATAGGGCTTATACACAACAGTACAACCAGCTGTGGGAGTACTGTGAGGAATTAAGGAGGCCTAGTCCAGGTAGTACAATACTTATGAAGGTACATACCTTCAATGATGGTGATTTAGCAGCTGAGATGGACTTGGTGTGTGGAGTGCCTTATTTTGAGAGGCTATACATATGTTTGGAGGGATACAAGAAGGGGTTTCTAGCTGGATATAGGCCATTCATTGGTTTGGATGCCTACCATTTGAAAAACAAGTCAGGGGGGCAATTGATTACTACAGTATGCAAAGATCCTAATGAAGATTATCTCCCACTTGCATATGCAGTGGTAGAGGCTGAAACTAAGGACTCTTGGACTTGGTTCATCAACCTGTTACTTGTAGACATAGGTCATAATAAGAGATGGGTGTTTGTGCCAGACCAGCAAAAGGCGTGTAGTTAATTCTCCATTTGGTTGTTTTAATCTGTATTTAGTCATTGTACTTTTGGTCCACTAACTTCACATACTTGCCTGTGATATTATTTGTGACAAAGGTTGGTGCAAACATTCATTGACAACTGGCCATAGTTGGTTGGATGCTCACTTAACAACAAAATGGGCCAGACACATGTTTAGTGAGGATGACTTAATTGACACCATACTTAACAATATGTGTGAGAGCTTCAACAGCAGGATTCTTAAATTTAGATCTAAGCCTATAATTAGCATGATATGAGTATTTATGATCACCTACAGTTAATTATAGTGATTGTTTGGTACTGTTTTTGGCAGTTGTTGCAATTAATATCTAATGTTTCATTGTACTTGTATGTGATTGTAGCTTTAGTGTATAGGCTATATCTGATGACTAAGTTCCAAGAGAACAGAAAGAAGGGTGTGAAGCTAGAGTCAAATATTTGTGCCAAATTGATGAAGAGGTTGCATAAGGAAAAGCTAGCAGCCAATAGGTGGTTAGCTTACTGGGCAGAGCAGACACAATTTGAAGTGAAAAATGGTCTGTAGAGTTTCACTGTTGACTTGGCCACAGCACACTGCAGTTGTAGGAAGTGGAACATAACTGGCATACCATGTGCTCATACAATCTCCTGCATATTTTTCAACAGATAAGATGCTGAGCAGTATGTTCACCCCTGTTACCATGTATCTACATACAGAGCATGCTATGAGCCAATCATAGCACCAATCAATGGGCAGAATATGTGGAGACCAAGTGGTGGGACCCCAGTTCAACCCCCTATCAAAAGAAGACCACCTGGCAGGCCTAAAAAGAAAAGAGTAAGGGAACCTAATGAGCCAACAAGTAAGAAAGCTGGCATCTCTAAGCAATGCAAGGCTTGTGTTAAGTTAGGGCACAATAGGAGAAGTTGCAATGGTGAGATTGGAGGAAACTCTTCACTGCCAGGCATCACAAACAGAACCAGCACATATAATAAGGTAATAAAGTGACATTAGGGTGAAACAGTTGCTATTCAATACTCACTATTAATGTTTGTGAATTTCTTGTTTGTAGACTAGCAGAACCATAAGTGCACCATCATAGGCCAGAATAGCCTCAGCCACACCATTTGCACCACACCAGGCCAGCATGCATAACTTCAGTCTAAGTGCACCACCATAGTTTAGCATGCATAGCACATCCACTCCATGTGCACCATACCAATTCAGACCAGGTGCTCCATCCCAGTCCAGGACAAGGTCAGTCACTCAGTTTGCACTATATCAGACCAGTATGCCCCAATCCAATCCATTTGAAGCACTATATCAGACCAGTATGCCCCAATCCTATCCATTTGAAGCAAGTAGAGACATATTCATCCACTCTTATACACAGTAGCATAGCTCTACCCCAAATGCACCACACCAGTTATGTGCATATCACAGCTCCAACAGTAGCAACCCAACTTCAAGTCAGAAAAAGAAAAGGGTGGTCACATCAGAGACTTTGAAGGCTTCTAAGAATGCATCCAGATACATGGAAGCAATCAGGCATGCTAGGAGTCAATCATCTGTGCACATTTGAACTAAAATAAAACTATTAGGATTTCGTCTAAAGTACTTCTAATTATTTTATTTTAATCTAAATATTAAATTGTGATTGAGTAAAACCATATAGGGTAATTTATTTATTAAAATTAAAAAATACAAAATAGATTAATTCGGACATAATTCTAACTATTAAAAACAGAAAGTTGCCAAAAAATTTATAACTCAATTGATATCTCTTTAATGTTTCTAACAAAAACTTATAAAATTTAAATTTCATTTTTCCTATCGTGAGAACTATCAAATTATCAATAAGCACCAAAAGTTTGTACACTAACTTGAGATAGAGCAATCCAAAAGGAATAAATTGATAGGGTTATGTTAACGAGTACTGTAAATAATCGTTAACAACAATTTTTTTGGCAGCTTTTGATAGTAATAATATTTTTTTTGCAGCTTTTGGCAATTTTTTTGACAACTTTTTTTTTTAAGTGAGACTCAAAAAAAAAAAAAATCTTAACATTTCCCAAATTGATAAATGTAATTTATCTTTGACAATTTGACATTACATGAATTCAGCCAGCATGGAGAAAAGTTTCGTGTTTTTTTTTTTTTTTTTTTTTTTTTTTTTGGAAAAAGGGCCAACGGGTTACTATTGGCCAATAATGACATTTTTGTCTCATTTGGCCACCTTTTTTTTTTTTCTTGCAAGATGAACTCAGGCCGGACGCGTGGCAAAAATTTGTCAAGGGAAAATACGGCAGACTCTCCAAATTAAGTGTTTTAAGCACCTTTGGTGATGAATCCTTGTAACAGATCTCAGGTCAATTTTAGAATGACCAATGAGATATTAAATATGAACTGATAAGGGATTATTATTATCATTAATATTATTAATCATTTAAAAAAAAAACCCTTCGGATAGAACCATTTAATAACTCTACTAATTATTATTTGGATTAATTACAATTTACTTAACTGTGGTTTGACCAAAATTTAAATTATCTACTTGTAATTTAAAAGTTAGCACTTTGCCTACATGAGATTTACTTCGTTAAGCTTCCATACCCACATTTTTACTTTCACCGTTAAAAACACAAAAAACATAACAAAAACATAACAAATCAAAATCCAAAAGTATATTTCTTAAAATATATTTCTTAAAAGTATATTTCTTAGCTTTCAATATATATATATATATATATTTCTTAAAATAGTAAAGTTTTGGCTTAAGAATATTCTTCCTCTTCATAAGAACATTTTCAAGCCTATCAATCCAAACAAAACTGTCAAGGGGATAAAAAAGATTGAGAAAGAAATTTGAGGTGTGTTTGATTTGATTTTAATTTTTATTTGCAGTGGCTGTGGGCTTATGTTCAAAATTAATGAGTTTGATTTTTGGTTTATGTTTAAGATTTCTAGGTTTATGTTCAAAAAATCTGAGTTTAGCTTTTAGTTTTGATTAATTTTGAGGGTTTAGCTTTTAGTTTCTAAATTCTGGATTTAGCTTTTAGTTTCTAACTTCTTAATAGAAGCTTGATACAAATAGCTATAACAATTGTTGACGCAAGAGTCATGAAATACTGCATTCATGATTGTTTCCAAGTCGAGACATGGAAATTTTGCAACGAAAGCACGTATAGAAAATGCAGGAGGCAAACAATCCAACAAAGTTTAACAAACATAAGACCAACATAATTGTATCTCATCTTTGCTCTTTGCTTGTATTTGGAGTTAAAGATCTGCCATCTAAGTTGTCCATTTCAAAATTATTTCATGCTAGATTCAAGCTGTTCAAGGTGTTGGATTTGCCAGGAGCTAAAGTGACTGAACTACCACAAAATTTCAATAAATCCAGTAGATCTGAGAGCTAAAGAAGTGGGTTACAGAAGCTTAACGGAGTAAATCTCAGATGGGCAAAGTGCCAACTTTTAAACCACATATAAGCAACTTAAATTTCGGTCAAACTACAAATAAGTAAGTTGTAATTTGCCCTTAGTATTTTGTATTGATAGCAGAGACATTGATGAGTAGAGACTAGAGACACCGTCCGATCCCAAACAAGGGAGTTAACGTGTTTTGGTTAAACTTATTTTTCTTTGGCAAAATAATAAGCAGGGGTATTAACGAGTATCTAAACCAGTATGTAAAACAAACTTTAGTTCACCAAAAAAATCAACTTAGCACGTGTCATCCAATTACGGGATAGTTGAAATTCTTTTCTGTTCACACAGGATCTGGGGGCCGGGAACCCAACAAACCAAAAAGAAAAAGTAAAAATAAGGATGTAAACAAAATAGATAAAATAGCCACATGAAGATAGCATGATGCATTCTCTCCTTCCTTGAACATCACATGGAGCACCTTTAAGGATATTGCTATTAATATACACTAGACTATCACTTGAAAAACATTCAAATAAAAACAATGGAATGCCAATACGAACGAGGGAACACAAAAGCTCTGGGAGGCACAAATTCACTGTCAAGAGCATTGTCATACTCTAAACATTAATATGAGATTGTCAAGTGATTCTTTTCATTTTTAGAGGGGAACCTAGGAATTAACTCTTCAAGGTAAAGGTTTCTATAATGAAAAGTTGAAAACGATTAATTCCCATTGGTTACAAAGACCATGGGTTAAATAATAAGACCACCACTACTCACAGACTTTCTTCGAGATTTTCTCACGAATCTCATTTTGAAAAGAAAGACGAATTACGGTTTATAAACAAGGTACAGTAGTCAATAAGAAACGAGCAAAACCTCAGAGAATTTAACCAAAATGACAGAATAGAGTTACATATATAGAACTTCAAAAACTTCAACAAAATTGCAACTGCTTTATATTAAAAACACATACAAACGTCATACCATGTCAGGCAAAGATGGTTTCTACACTGCAAGTACCACTTAAACAGTCCGAAACTCGAACATCTTAAAATAAAGACACTAGACCTATAAGACAAGACTTGGAAATGGAAAACAAAGAAACATATCAAATGACACTTACCAAACAGAATCTGTCTTTCTCTACTAAACAAAACAAAATCTCTTTAGAGGAGATCAGCAACATTTGATGGCAGCTCCTCAACTACAACATTATAGAACTTCTGGATGTCAAACAGCATCCTCTCATCATCCTTTGTTACAAAGTTGATGGCAACACCCTTCCTACCAAACCGTCCACTACGTCCAATACGATGCAGATAGTTCTCTGGCTGTGTAGGGAGATCATAATTAATAACAAGGGAGACTTGCTGGACATCAATACCACGTGCCAAGAGATCAGTTGTTATAAGGACACGAGATGATCCAGAACGGAATTCCCGCATGATAATGTCTCTTGTATTCTGGTCCATATCACCATGGGTGGCTGAGACTGTGTGGTCACGGCTCCGCATCTTGTCTGTAAGCCAATCAACCTTGCGCCTCGTGTTCACGAAAATGACACTCTGGGTGATGGCCAAGGTTTCATAAAGATCACAAAGTGTCTCAAGTTTCCACTCCTCCTTATCAACATTAACATAAAACTGTTTTATACCCTCCAGGGTGAGCTCATCACGCTTCACAAGAATTCTAACAGGTTTGTTCATGAACTTCCTAGTAATCTCAAGGGCCTCAGGTGGCATTGTGGCAGAGAATACCCCAACCTGAATCTTTGATGGTAGAAGCTGGAAAATATCATAGATCTGATAGCAAAAACAATTAATATTAGAACTAGTACAGTAACATTTAAGAGAGCTTTTCAATTCAGATTCCAACAACTTATATATTTTTTAATAAAAACATTTAATGTATGTACCAAGGAAGCTGAAAGCAGAAACCCATATCACAACCATGGATCTATGAACTGCAAAGTACTTTTAATTCATGAACACTCTTTAAGGTAAATGCAATATTGAAGCATCTAAGATGTACCCAGTGCAACACATTTAATTAGATATATGTGTAAAGAGCAGGATAGGGAGCAAATCCCTAGTAAAAGTTCCCTTAATATGAAATAAGTGGGGTTCAGTAACCCTTGATATTTCCAGTTGCTGCTACTCAGTGTACTCTCATTTAAAGATTTCAATTGATTGATTAGACAGGTCATAATTAGTTCAATGTTTACGAAACCTGACATTAAAGTTACAGCCTTCATTAGTTAAAAAGAATGTTAAAATGACAGGCAATACAGATTAAAGTTGTCATACAATATATTGGACCTAAAATGAAAAGGAAGGGGAAAGAGAGTCAAAAAGGACCTGATCCTTGAAACCCCGGGAAAGCATTTCATCAGCCTCATCCAATACAAACATCTTGATGTAATCAGGACGAAGTGACTGTCTTCGCAGCATATCAAACACACGACCAGGAGTGCCAACAACAACATGAACCCCACTAGACAGAATGCGTTGATCTTCACGAACACTTGTTCCACCAACACAAGCATGTACTCTTACACCAAGATAGTCTCCAAGTGCCCGCATCACCTTCTCAATCTGTTGAGCAAGCTCTCTAGTGGGTGCCAGGACCAAAGCTTGGCATTCCGTCAGACTATAGTCAAGTTGTTGCAAAACACCAGAGCAGAAAGTTGCTGTCTTTCCAGTTCCAGATTGAGCCTGTTGAATAACATCAAGACCCTTACAGAAGGGTACAATTCCCCTTTGCTGAATAGCAGAGGGTTTTTCAAAACCTACACAAGGAAATATATTTGGCTGAATCAGAAATATTATTGATCAAAAGAAACACAGTACAGAAAACAGAGTCAAATGACTCAAGACAAACAGTGTGAGGAGTACTCAAACTGCAAAACAAATGAACCAAAACAGGATTTCTAAAACATCACACACTCTAATAAACACAATACCAGCAATTACAAACTCTAGCAAAACAAACCAGCACATACAGCTGACAGACTAATCTCCTGACCACATTTTACTCATCTCTACAAGGCTTAAAAACTTTTATTACAGCAGCAGCTATTGACGCACATTAGGCAATCAGATGGGATCCAAAAGAAATGGAAAGCAAAGTAAAACAGTTTGTGTCTGTGTTCCTTCACAGACAAATTTATACCAATTAAAAAAAAAAACAGATATTCATGTTCACCCAACCATTCACAATTTTTCTTTTTTCCTTTTTTGATAGGTAAGAAATAATATTATTGAGAAAAGAAAAGCATGAAAAATACATTAGGTTCACGGTAGTGAACAAAGGGAAAAAACAGTGGTAAAAACAAACACACTGACACTAAACTATTCTAAGAGATGAGAGAAAATCCATAAGTGTAGAGCAATCTGATAGACCCCAACACCAAGACCAATCATAAAGGGTCTGATCGCATACATCTAACAACTGAGATAAAGATTTTCCAGTATCCTCAAAAGAACGCCGATTCCTTTCAGTCCAGATAGTCCACATTACACAACCTGGAAATTTTTCTTACAAACCAACAATAGAGCTAGCACTTAATCCATGTCTAAGAAGACCAACTCAAACTTGCAAAACCAAACCAAGCAGTCATTATTGAAGCAAGAAATTTTGAGTTGTGGTACATTATCATATAACCTTAACTATAAGAAAAAAAGAAAGAAAAAAGAAATTATGATTAGATCTACCATAAGCATAAATCCCCCTCAGAAGATTCTCTTGCAATCCCATAGCATCAAAACTTTCATAAACCTCATCATATGATGTGAAGAAGTCCTGAGCATCAGCTGAAAGTCTGTCACCATCAATTCATCAAACAAAGCACAAGGAATTAGCATCCAAATTGCAATACCCTTTGACAAAATTCCATGGACACATAAACTCTCTCACAAAGTCAATAACAAAATATGTAACTGGAAAAAGGATGGAAGATCGGGAAAAATTCTTACAACTCGTCCATTTTAGCATCAAATTGACGAGCATCAAATTGTGACCCCTCTGGTGCCGCCATGACTGTAAAAGGTACAACAATAGTCCATAACAAAATATCACCAACCACATAAACATTACATGAATATTCTAATCTATGTAATACAATCTGTCCATGCATGTACACAAACAGGAGAGAGAGGGGGGAAGAGCAAGATTGTGTGTGTACGTGTAATGACTAGAAACTCTACAAGCCTGGCATATTTTAATAAATCATATGTATCAGAACCTAAGAAGCACAGACACGAACACCAACACAGAAAAGTAAGACATGGTCACAGCAATTCTTGAAAATTAGGACAGGACATGATGGCAATACAACTATTAATTAATAAATAAATATATATAGGCATATTTTATGTTTATTTTAAGTTGTATCAAAAATCAAAGAATTTTCTTTTTTTTAAATGTAAAAAAATATCGCTTTCCTCATGCAGGAGTGTCCCAACATGTTTGGCAAGGACATGCCGATTTGGTGTGCCCATGCTTCTTAGATCAGAACTCCATAATAGTTCACAAAGTGATAAACCAAAATACCATGTATAGAAATGGGGCTTTTTTTATAATAAACAAAAGCCAAAAGTTTTACAAGAATAACCATTTAAAATAATCTCTCTTTGAAACATTGGCTTTACTAAAATTTTTTACTAAAATTATCTTACTCGCAAAAAAATAGAAAAAACCACAGATAAACAACATAAGCTAATACAATAGTCATAAAAATAAATAAATAAATAAAAAGCAAAAAACAAAAAACAAAAGGAACACAAGACATAAAACTAGGTACCTAGTTTTAGTATACAAACACAGCATCGCAAATAACCACCAAAGCAAATACCTAACAAGTTAATTTGCAACACATAATATCATGCACAAAGAAGTTGGTGCTGTATCTGATTCCTTTTTTATGCACAAAAATATCAAAATTTGCATACCTAGATAAATTTTAGAATTCCATGGATACAAATATTTTCAATATAATTCGCTAAATACGCTAATCAGCTTAGTAATGACATGTTTCCACTAAATTTTCAGAGAACACAACAATATTATAAAAATAAAAATAATTATAAATTCTATTTTACCTCAGCTTTCTCGGCAACCAAACAGGAAATCAAAAACGAAAACTAATATTACTAACATCAGAAGCATTAACAGAATAACAAATAACTCAACCAATCAATCGTCTCAGAGATAAAAAGCTTATGAGAATCATCAAAATAAAAACAAAAATAATAATAATAATAATAATAATTAAAAATAAAAAGTTTAGCAGATCACAGTGACACGTACAGATCGATTAATCAAAACCGCAATAGCTAAATCACAAAAATTAACAGATCGAATACGAAGAAATAAACTAGAGCAAATTATTAATTAAATAATAATAATAATAGGTCTGATACAACAGTGGGATTCAGATCAAAATCAAGCATCGAATCAGAGAGAGAGAGAGAGAGAGAGACCTGTTGATCGGTGAAAAGTGAAGTAGAAGAGAGGGGTAGTAGTATTGGTTTTTGTTGTGTGAAGTAATTAGGGTTTCCCAAACTCCTCGGATCTACGCCGCGGAGTTGAGGAACGATAGCGAAGAAGGCTTCTTTTTTTGTGTCTTTTGGTTTTAGTGAGTGTGTGAGTGTTTGTGTGAAAATAAAGAGAACTAAACACAGGGATGTTGAAGGGCCGGTGTCTTTTTTGTCTTTCCGGATTTGCCCCTGGATTTTAAACCGAGTTTCGATGGGAATGGGAATGGGTTGTGAATTGTGATGTGAGATCAAACCCGCCCGTGTCCATATTCTCGAGATGGGTTTGTTAATGGGCTTAACTAAACTACCTCTTTTTTTTCAGCTAACTATTTTTCAAAAGATCAAAATCTATTTTTTTTATACACTCTATTTTATTTTATTTTTAAAAATTATTGTTTTTCTCTTTTCACACACAACATTTACTGTCCACTATCTCCTTTCACATTCCAGAAATGCATAAAAAATAAAAAATAATTTTGCAACTCTATTTAATTAAAATATTAATTTTTTATCTTTTTTTATTTCACACACAACACTATCCACTATCTTCCTTTACTTTTGAGAAACGCATAAAAAATAATTAAAAAATTATTTTGCATAAACTAGCCGTGACTCTTTTATTTGCACAAGTGTTATAGCAAAATCTCATTTTGCATAACCGGTTCATAATTTGAATGAGTGATTTTAATACTTCATTGATTATATTTTGGGGTTTATGTTATTTTATATTAGCTGGTGCAAATGCTCTAAGTTAAAGACAGGAGGTTATGGGAAAGTAATAGTGTTATTAGCCCAAGTCCTCATTTTATCAATTTATACAAAAACAAAAATGTCAGTTTTTTTTTTTTTTTTTTTTGCTGGAATAAAGAGGGTACAGAACAACCAGTTCATGGGAATAATCCAATTGTAATATTACGAGTGAACTGACATTGAGCCCCCAAAGAGAGGGGGAGGAGGGGAAATTAGATGGACCCCAAAGAAAAGTACCAATTTACAGTTGAAAGTGTAACATTTACATTAGTGTGCATTTGGATAAACATACACTTGCACCTTGGAAAAAGGCTATGCTCTAAAAAGATGTGCACTCCCTTTTAGGATAAAAAGAAGTCCAACCAAACAGACAAAGGCCTATTAAACATCCCATATCGATTAAATTGTTCAAATATTTTAGGGTTTGCAATCATCAAAGGTGTTTAATAAGTTGAAGCCCACTCTAAACCCAAAAAGGAGCATTCGATTAGAACTCAACCTGCGTAAAAGCATCTCCAATGGTCTATGTAAAGGCAAAATATTCTCTATAATAAAGAATGAAACCAAAAAAAGCCACTTCAATAGATTCTTTATACTCAAATTTTTTTTTGGCTCATGAATAGTAGCTCAACAAGTTTGATAAGATATTGTTCATTCTTCAAATGTTTTTTTTTTTCTATTATAATAATTAGGTGTTGAATAAAAAAACGTTGGAAGATGTGTAGTTGTTAAAAAAAAAAATGAATGAAAAAATAATATTTAAATGAGATAGAAAATTAGATAGAGAATCTGTTGGAAAGTATATTTGAAAAAGTGGGTAGATAAAAGTAAAAGTCATTGTTCATTCTCCAAACAGTACAAAAATTTGATGAATTTGCTAGAGATGCTCTAACTCATTTATTTGCACTATTTTTTAGTTCTCCGAGTCAGTATGTCAACTTGTTTTGCATACATATTTGATATTACTATCAGTTAGGCCAGTAGGAGAGTCCAGGCAAAACTGCTTAAGTAACGACTGGTTTTACTCAAAAAATAAAAATAAAAATAACTAATTCCAAAAGATTTAAAGCCAAGCTTTCCAGTTTCACCAATTCATGTGCCACTCTAATAACATATGAGTAATACTTCGGACACAAATTATTTTACAACATTTTTACAAAATGTTGATGTGACCAACTTCTTATTAGTTTTCATCTAAGGCCACCATTAATATCACATTTTTATTTACCAATAATTACTCACCACATTAGTAGTTTGTAAATTTTTTTATAAAATAATTTGTATCACTAGCATTATTCATAACATACACTTCTTCAATAAATATTATACGACATATTACATGTTCTAGGAAAAATTTGACCAGACCATTGTTTGGCAGCATTCACAAAACCTCAAAATCCAACATGGATGCTTGCCACCCATTGACCTCTCCAATCCTTTCGCAGGCTACTCACCTAATGTTTCAGGCATGCCTCTGAATCTGAACCAGATTCTTCATCGGAACGTGCAAAGGTGGCTTCCAAACTGTGAGATAACATCTACAAGACCTCCGTAACCTCCAACTGCTGTAACCTGTGACAAGTGGGTTCGACAACACGAGAATTACGTTGAGCATAAAAACATAACCAATAAGGAGTCAAAACTATTCTAACATGACGAGCATAAATATAACTAATAAGGAGTAAAAACCATTCTGAAATGATGCTTTTTTCTCAAGTTGACCAAACATAACAAGTACCAAGAAACAATGATTTTCTAATGAGAGAACAATGTTTGATCTGAATCAGAAGTTCAAAAATAGCCTTTTTTTCTTCTTCTTGTTTTTGTCTTTCTTTGGTTCACAGTATCCTGTGCTTCTTTAGTTTCATGTAACTAAGTAGAAAATTGCAGCAAATCAATGGTGAAAATTCACTGTTTCATAATTGGATATTGTGATAGGACAAAATTTAGCAAGTCATAAGATTCAACCTATGTTGGCAAATAGGTGAATTTGCACACCTATAGTACACAGTGAAGAGACTCAACTCAACTAGACCATATTCTCAACTAACTGGGGCTATGGCTTCTTTTGTTGCCAGATGGCCCCATCTAGGGCCACGTCTGGAGTTACCTCTAGTATAGAGCGAAAAGAGAGAATTAGACAATTTTAGTGAGATATAGCACGGCTGAACCAAATATCATTTTGCAAGGATGTAATCTGCGGTTTATAAGCTGCATCTTTTATCAAGAGCCAGGACATGAGCTGTATCATTTATCAAGAAATTTAATATAGACAATAACAATGAAACAAGATTGCACTTAACGCCATTATAAGCACTAATTTCTAGTACATATGGCCCATAAAGAGAAAATGAGAACTAAAGTCTTCATCATCAATCATCAAAATTATATTACCATTTGACCCAAAAACTTGTACTATTAGGAAATTGTGAATTCAATCAATATTCTAACACATCCCACGGGCCTAGACTCCCCTTTAATAAGTGGATTCCAACACCTAGGAATTTTTTACTTATGAAAGGGAGAGTAGACAGGGGTTCAACTTAGGACCACTTGTTTAGATACATCATTAAATTACCACTTGTCCCAAAAACTTAAACTATTAGAAAATTGTAAACTTGATCATTTAACCAATATTCTAACAGTAAACAATCACACAAAATTAGAAAACTCAACCCATAAGGAAAAAAGGAATTGAATCCAGAACATACCCCGGACGGATGTAGGGAGACAGAGAATGCCGATGGAGGAGCACATTGTATTTGTGAAAGAATCGCCCCATTAATGTCAAAACGACACAGAAGAGGTTCTGCTCCAACAGCCAGAATCTGTGTCTTAAAAATAATAATAATAATAAGTTCAATCACATCATAAATGGGAGCACTTCATACTATCTATTTTTTTTTTTTTGGTGGGGGGGGGGGGGGGGGTGGGGGAGCTGGGAACACCACGATTATGCTCATAGGCATAACTTTCCAAGTAATATCAATCACCAAAAATAATAATAACTTACTTGATTGTCATCAAATAATACATCCTGCACAGAAGCACGAGTTGAAGTCCTTGAAATGCACTCAGAAGCAGGAAGATTCCAAATGGATAAACACCGACCACTGCTACAAGCCTATGACAGTAAGAGTTTATTAATTAGGTCATACCTAAGCCAACTATAATAAGAATTATTCTTGATGCAAGATGATAACTCTCTATACCAAATGTATCTTTGTTCCATGAATTTTGCCTGTAACTCAAACATAATCTATATAATGTCATTATTATCAATGTCACACACTTAGTGGTTAAAATGGAAATCTTGCAATAAAATGGTAACATGTTCACTTATGTGACAAGTAATTAGCTAACTGAGTAGGAGAGAATATAAGCTCATAAATAGCTGAAAGAGTTTCTCCACCACCAGATGTCAAGTATCATAGACACAGTTACACAATAATCATACTGCTTTATACACCGATGACAAGCTACCTGGTACATCAATTATGGGCAAATTGAGTAGGGAATTACTACTAAGTTGTAACCTCCTATAAGCACCAACTACAATGGTGTTTTATGAGTTATAATACAAAATATGAGTACTTTCGCAAAACTCACAAATCAGAATACTTATGAAACAATGAAATGAATATTTTTTTTTTTTTGATAAGTAAAACAACGACATGATTATACAAAGGAAAAAAATAGAAATAAAAGAAAAGAAAAGAGCAATCATGTCCTTATCACATAAGTCTTACCAACCAGCTCTCGCTTCCATCAAGAGCAATGCAACTAATGCATGAGAAGAAACCTTTCGACTTTGTGTTCTCTGCTGGATCAATCACTTGAATACACTTTCCACTTTTGCAATCTAGGTAACACCACATGTACAAGCAAATAAGCATAATCACTTCTAACTAGATTAAACGTTATAGATAATAATGGAGAGTCCAAAAAAGAATTGCACAACAAAATATTAGAGGAAACTACAAGAAATTCAACAAAATAATTATTTTATCTGAGTAAATTTCGGCCTAAATTCTAAATTATTGAGAATAAAGAAAATCAATTTTACCCCATATCCGTGCAGTCCCATCCTCTGAACCAGTTATGATCTGAAAATTTGAAAAAGAAAAGAAAGAAAATAAGAAAAAATAGTAAGAGAAATCCTGCAGTTCATTTCTTTTAATAGGTTAAAAACAGGTTATTGGTTAGATTTTTTATATTTTTTTTTTATAAGTAATAATTTATTAGGAACTAGAAGAGCATCAAGTACACTGAGGGTATACTAGATGTACAAAAATCTAAATTTTGCTCAAAGTTCAGTGATCAATAAACTCTAATAAGTTTGAGAATGAGCAACTTCCTGAATAGCCAGTGACCATTATCTGTCAACTTTGGCCAGGATTCATAAACTAAACATTTATACAAAATTTTCCACTACAGTTGTAGGAAATCACTGTTCTTGGATGAAGCCTGGCAATATCTCAATACACACACACACACACATACACAGTAAAAATACAAGTCCCTGACTATCTTGCAGTAATCATCCTATGGAAATAGGCATATAGAATTCTCCATATAGGAGAAGGGGGTGGTTAGATGCTACATCAAATTTTTGACTTTGTTTCATCTCATAGTCCAACCCCCTCCCCTTTCCTCTTGCCAGTCCTTTTAAGTTCTTATCTTGTAACTAGCTTGCTCCCTTCACTGTTTCTTTCAAGTAATTTTTATTTATTTATAGGTAAGAAAGTTTTAATGAAAAAAGACTACTTCATGTAAAGGACATGGACACAAAGCAGTCTAAAGAATTATAACAAAAAAGTTATATAACAAAAGGCAAAGACTCAATGAACAACACAATGGAATTACTATATGTTAAATCCCATGCACAAGGCTACTCATATAAGGAACTAGTGAAAGTTGCCAACAACTAACTCCCCATGCTTTCCACATCTTCAAAAGTGTGCAGATTTTGTTCCCTTCATATGGTCCACATCAAACACAAGAAAAAAAAAATTCCAAACATCTAACGAATGCTTACCAACCCAATTTCTCCATCCACCCATCCGATCGAGGACGTTTTCCAATAACACCCACTGAATCCCAAAGGATCTAAAAAAAATCTCCACAGTTCAAATGCAACACTGCTATGTATCAAATGATAGTCCACTGTCTCTCTCACTACAACAGCACATGCAACACCAACTCATAATAGATATATGCTACGGTGACAGGGCAAAACAATTAAGTCCTAAACCTATTTTCTAATCTTTTGTCCCTTTCAATCTTCTCTCTCTCTCTCATCTAAACCTAATATTTCAAAGATTACAACTCAACTCTTACAAAGTAGGAAACCAGTTAACATGTATAAGTATTACAAGATTACAAAGGAGCCTCCATATCAATTGACAGAATCCAGGACAAGTTAACTAAAGATGGAGAACCATCACTATCAAGAAAAAGAAAGAAAAGGCACCTGGTTGGCAGAGTTTCGGGCAACTATACAATGCAAGTAGTCTGAATGCCCCTTAAAAACTACTTTGAGTTTACCTGTTTCCTGAAAAACCAATCACAATCATGCATTCATGCTGAAATCAGACCATCTATGAAAATAAATCAAGAACATTCTAAATCATCTATAAGTCCATGACGAAACTCAATAATTGATATATTCACCTTGGACAAATACATACCACATCCCAGCAATAAGCACAAGAATCACCAGAAGCTGAAAAAATAGATCCTCCCTACAATAGACCAACAACAACAACAAAACCTTAGTCCCAAATTTTTTGGGGTTGGCTATGGATCCCCCCTACAGCAGAAGATACTATATAAACACAAACTCCTTCATAGATAGATATATATTCTATGGGAAAGGTTATATATAACACAAGAACAGAAGAGGTCACAAACCTGTATGTTAACAGCAATGGCATTATTTTCAGGAATTGGAGAAAGAGCACCCCAAGGACCTCTAGAAGACAACAGTAACACATGAAATGAAAAATAGGTAGGTAGTTCGGGAAGAGAAAACAAAAGGAAGAAGTTATAGGGTGTAATGGATAAAATTGACATAGACAACCAGAGTTACATACTTATGTTGGGGATTCACCAGGTCAAGTACTGGCTTCATTTGCTTCCCTGCTGAGAGAGAGAATAAATCATATCCATAAACCATATTCCTTAAGATATACAAAAGCAATATATCTAAATTAGCGAATAAGAACACTTGAAGCAAAAATCAAGCATGTCACATAACTAGGAAGCAAAAAATTATTTTAAGAAAAACGCAAGCACAGTAAAAATGAAACTCTAAAGATGATGCAGTGCTTATGGGAGTTAATGTGAATCATATTCTAAGCTATGTAACCAAAGTGGACAAAATGCATTACAGTATTTGCATATCGTCACAGTTCTAAAATATCTTCCAAGAAGCATATACGGACTTAAAGCAACCTAACAAATTATTAATTTTTACAACCCCTTCAAATAGATAGGTTGAAAGTTTACTCTAGTTCTATTGGGACCAAAATTAAAGCCCCTGAATTAGATACCTGTCCATAAATGAAATGCACTGGCCCTGGGGGAAAAAATGGCTTCAAATTCTTTGAAAAACTTATTAAATATTTTGACACTTATAGAGGGACTGAAGTTTATGACTTTTCTATTTTTTGTTAAATGTTTGGACTTTGGACTTAAACTTCTAATAATTTAGACTAAGTTCCTAAACACTGGTTTTCATACAAATAGTGCCTAACTATTCTAAATTAAATTGCAAAAAAAAAAAAATTGTACAAATATAAAGAGAAATTTATACATTTTTAATTTTATGGAATTAATTAAAATTTTAAAATAATTGATTCCATAATTATTTCTTAGTGAAAATAAAATTTAAAAATATATACATAATGTTAAAATTTTATTTTGCGAAAAAATTATATATTTGAAGCATGTTTAGCTCTAGTATAAAATTGATTCTAAACATGTAAAATTTGATTGAATTATTTTAACAAAGCATAACTTTGTGGAGATCAAATACTAGAACCAATTGTTTCTTTTTTTAGTTGCTATATGATAATTTGCCTTTGCCAACGGGTGAAGACCAAGCCTGTAGATGCCAAACAGAAAAGGCATGTTTGAGGTTCAATTGCTGTATGGTACCTTAGGGGTTCCACAAGTTTTCCCTTCCCTTGGAAGAATATACGGATGACCAAGGTCCCATGAAATGTTCCATTTTTTCTGTGAGCTGCGTCTTAGTGAAATCGTGACAATTGACAACCTTTGAAAAAGGCATTTGCTGATAGTTGATTGGTGTTGTACATATAAGCAGGGAATTTACTTTTCACCTGCTATTTTATTGTTTGGGTTAGTCTAGGTGATGCCCAAATCTGTGCTTGACCTTTTAGAGTGTTGCCACAAGGAGGATTCCATCAACACTAAGTAGCAAATGTGTGGCAAGCGATGCCTCTTTGCGTCATGTGGAATTGATATGAAAGAAACAAAAGTACCTTTGATGGAGTTGAACATCCTATCCTAAGATGCATGGATACTCCATTTTTGTTCATGTACCAGTATCCTATATGTATCATTATGGATACCTCTAAGATACGTATCAGTATTCTTTTTTTTTTTTAATGTCAATATGTCCAAAACATGCCCTTGATATGGCTTGGATACTGTTGTAACCCAACCCTCAATAGTGAGACATAAAATTGTAAGAATTTATATATATATATATATATATATATTTATATATTGGTTTCAATGTTGAACACTTATCTAGTTATCTTTTATTTACTCTTTTGGATCTTGATTTGTATTCTAAACATCATTTAATGACCATGGATTCACTTTAATATCCATTATTGCTCTTATATTGATATATGCTTAACAATATATGAAAATAAATTCTTAACAATATATAAATAAATATATTTAATAAGTAATTAATACACGTATTTCCAATGTATCGTACACTAGGTTTTTCAAGAAATGTTGTATCCTTGTATTCTTACCCCTGCATCTTAGATCCTACCTTTGCAATCAAATAGCACATTTTGCAATCCTTGTAGGATTTACGATTGGATGTATCCCTAGGGCAGCAATCCTTCAATGTCAAGTTGTTGATTTCTCAATTTCTCTCTTTGTGATTTGTATTCTTTGAAATGGGATTATACACAGCCTTTATGTCCGTCTCTTTTCCTCTTTCAATAAAAGTTTTACTTATTAAAAAAAAAGACATTATTTTATCAATCCATTTTCCAGGTGCATTGAGTAAAACTACCAGAAATGACAGCATAGTAGTTACATGTGCTAATATGCACAACCAACTTCATGCTTTACTACATGACATGCTATTTCTAAAAACCAGTAACATAATTCAGTATGTTACCTTGCAATGGAATGGGCACATCTGAATTTGTAAAATCCTTCCACCTCCATCCTCGAATCCGACCATCATCACCACAACTACATGAAAATACTTATATAATCAGATATTTTAACACCATAACAATGATTTATTTTCATTTAGATCAGCCAACATGTAACAATTATTAGATGTGCGCTCTATGCATGAGTATTATATTACTAGGGTTCAAGTGATAGCCCAATGATAATGGCATCCTTTTGTTAGTAGAAATTTTTTAGCATTGCTCTTCTTATGGTTTGCTTTAAGATTTTTGGTCAAACAACTTGTCATTGATGTTCTTGTATTCTATACTTGTTTGTTTCTTTATAATTTATTCCCTAGCTGGTGCATCATAAATTGAGCTGTGAGGAATAATTCATAAATAAATGTATTCCTTAAATCATGACAATGTATAGTTGCTTCATTTTTGCTTATTCTTTGAAATTAGGAGTAAAATAGCTGAATTGAGCATTGAACTCTTTTTTTTTGATAAGTAAGAAGAGAATATTATTAATAACAAAATAGCAAGAGAAACAGAAAGAGTTCACGGTAGTGAACAAAGGAAAAAATGAACAAAATGACAAAAGCAGCCACTAATCTATTCTAATAGATGAAAGAAAATCCAAAAGGGTAGAACAATCCGTGAAACCCCAACATCGAGACCAACAAAGAGGGTCCGCTGACAAAACTCTTATAACTGAACCACAGTTTTCCCCTCATCCTCAAAAGACCGCCGATTCCATTCAGTCCACATAGTCTACATTAAATAGCCTGGAACCAAATCTCAAATGTCAGAGCTATGCTTCCCAAGCCAATGGTACCAGCCAAATGATAAGTCCAACTGAACCTGGCATGACCCAATCGATCCCAAACAACATTTGGTTAAGCTTTGAACTCTTTAATTTCATATTGGTTAAGCTTTTATCAAGTTTGAACTCCATCCAAGCTCTTGTTCACCTTGTCTTTGGAAGGTCTAGGTGATCTTGAGCTTAAACACAATGGGATTGTTTGATAGCCTTGGCCATCATGCATATATAAGTATTTGATGTCCAATAACTGCTGATTAGATTCTCAAAGCTTTTATATGTTCTATTCAACCTAGCTACCTCACTTTTCTATTACTTTTTTTTTTTTTTCTTCATGTGTGTTTTATGGGTAATTTATAGAGAAACAATGTTGCTTCAGCGGTGAGACACCTACCTCATATGAAGTGAATTGGCATTGATGTTTTTCAAGCAAAAATGTTTAAATAGTGGACTATTACCCTCAATCTTGAGCTTGGCTTGATTAGGCTAGTTGTGTGAACTTGCTAAGGAACATTGCCTTAACTAATCTCCACTCAAGCTTGAGCTTAGCTGGATTAGGCTAGTGGTGTGAACTTGCTAAGGAACTTTGCACAGAAGGAGCATGCTTGTTTGTAAGCCCTCTAACAATTTAGTGATTTCTTGGGTTCTTTATATCCATATCTATTCTATCTCTTAGTTGATTACATTTTTAGTACAAGATCTATAATCTCATATCTGAAATATATTAGATAAAAGTAGATAATAATACTCATGCATTTTTTTTTTTTTTTGAGATATGTAAATAGTGGGGGATGGGGCGGGGGGAAGTGGGGTTCAAACGAGTTAGCTATGCCACTCTGATGCACATCTCAATAAAACAAAATGAAGCTATCATTTTTTATCCCAAAAAAAAGGAAAGCAAAATGATGGTAGAGCCAGTAACAAGGTAATTCAACATAGATTGATAAAACAATTTGTACTCCATGTAATTACCAATATATATTTGATAACCACAAAAAAAAAAATTATAGAAGATGCAAAAGTCATCGTTGATACTGTTTGAAACAATAAAGTGGTCACATTCTACACAGCCAATCAATCATGAAAATGTCCAAATATTTTTAGCTGAGATAATACAAATTAAAAAAAGAAAAGTATTTCCCTCAATGTGTGCCATGTTATGTGTGTGCATGTAGAGAGAGAGAGAGAGAGAGAGATTAGAACTAAACCAAACCTTAGTAACAAGGAATCTTCACCGTCACCATAGAATTTGATATCATAAGCAGGTCCATCATGCCCTTGAACAAAGCAATCAGGTTCAGCCACTAACAAGCTACACAAATTCCACATGTAAAAAGCAAATGCACCTAGTCAGCTAGAATCAACCTGAGATTTAAAATGTTAACCAACAATAAATTAGCAATGCATACTTACTGTTGTGCCTTTGTATTCCTAAAACTTTGCTGCAATCAAACAACAACAACAAACAGACAAAATATATAAATTATTTGAATTAGTAGAAAACCAAGACTTGAAAGTGATTGAATAACACTACAGCTGCCAAAAAAAAAAAAAAAAACAAAGGTTAATGGTCTTATGCAAATCCTAATTGAAAAATTCTCCCAAGAGCTAATTGTGGCTTAAATAACTTATTTCAAGCACCACATCTGCATCACATGGGAGACTCCATCAATTGGGACAGAAAAACATGGCAATTTCATTTCATCTCAAACCACGAAGATATTTATGCACTGTTTGTTTCGGTAGAGAAAACATTTACTGGTATTTGGTACAATGGGGAACACAATTCAATAGATAATGTTTTTTGTGGTCAATGAAAAACAAACCCAAAAGAGCGCAAAACGTCTTCCAAAACCTTACATACTCAACAGACCACCACAAATAATTCCACATCCCAAAAAGAAAGTCCCCCAATGGTAACTTCATTGTAACTTCTCTCTCTTCAAACCACCCCCCCACCCCTTCCCGCTCCTTACTCTCAAATTAAATGCTTTTTCCCTCTTAATTTTTCACACACATTCCAAATTTAATGTCTGTTTTCCCAATTGAGACTATCAAAAAAAAAAAAAATTAGTTAAGGTCTATTTACATATAATTACTTGAAATATAAAGAAATATTAATAATTTTTCGTGCAGACCAAACAACAACAAAAATGTGTTCGTACTTATTTTCAGAATTGCATCTAGAAAATAACCACAAAAAAAAAAAAAAAAAAAAAAAAACCTTACTTATTTAAGGTCTATTTACACATAATTATTTGGAATATCAAGAAATAGTAATAATTTTTTGTGCAGACCAAACAACAAAAAATGCGTTCTTACTAATTTTCAGAGTTGCATGCAGAAATAGAATCATTTTCCAGGAAACGTTTTCGGTCAAAACAAACAAATTCAGAGAGGGAAAAAAGGATAATAAAATGTCAATTAATTTCGATGCAAAATTTGACTGGATGCGAGAGAAATGAGGAGACAAAAAAAATAAATAAATAAAATAAATAAATAAAGGGAGCTCACGAGCTTGGAGATGCAGGAGGAGATGGAGTAGGAGGCGATCGATCCATCACTGGAGGCGGCGACGATGGTTTCCGGGTTAGGCTTAGGGTTAGGGTTAGGGTTTTGAGCGGGTGCCCAAACGGTCCTGAAAACAGTTCGAGTTTGAATCTCCCTCTCCTTCAGTATGCTTTCTCTGTATGCATCTTCGTCCCAGTTCCTCGCGTCTCCGCACATTGTGGTTTCGTCGTACTAGTTAGTAGTTACTGGTTGGACTTCCACTCTGCTGGTTCACTTCTTTTGTATTTTGTGCTGACAGAAATGTAACGGATCCTCTAGCTTGAGCGGAACAATCAAATAAAACGTTTCTTTTTTTCTTTTCTTTTTTTACCTTTTTTTGAGAAGGGGTGGGGGGGTGGGGTTGTGGAAGTCTAGGAAATTATGCTTATGCTAAAATTCTTACTGAAAATAAATTAGCTTGAATAAAATTAATCTTTCTATAGTGAGATTTTTTTTTTAGTAATAAAAATGGAAAAGAGATGCATTTATTATAACACATCACTTGTGTTTAATATGTGATAACTCAATGAGCCAGCTTAAAAGTAAAAAAAAAATTTGTGAGAGAAAGGTGAAATGTGTGACCATACGAAACTAAGCATGCAACTAGCATATCTAGTGAACATAAAATGTCAAATTGTCACCTCATATTGTTACATTATACTCCAAATAGATCCTTACACGTATTTCCCTTAACTACAGTAGTCGCAGTGCCAAGATTTTAACATGGGAAGGGCAAGATCAAAAGACTAAATTGAAAGTAAAATTAATTTAAAATATTAATTAATTTTAATAGCAAAATATATAATAAAAAATTTACCCATGATACATATTTCATATCATAAAAATCAAGAAATCAAGCACAATTCATAGTTAATAACAATAAAATTAAGAGAATAATTTAAATACATAAAGTTTAAACATGTAACTTGAATCCTCAAAATATAATGAGAATAATAAATCAATTTGAAAATGTTAAAGAATATAGCAATATAACCGTAAAGTTGTAAACATATCTCACTTCTTTGAATGCCTTTAAAAAACTATGTAGAATACAAGCCTTCTTCCACTATTATTTTAAGTAGCTAAATTTTGAGTTTATACAAAGACTTCATGAGATAAGAGAGAAATGTTAGTTGACACTTTAAAATTTTTAGACTTTAAGTGCTCAATAATGCTATAGATATAACTTTTTTTCACAATAACATTCATAGTTGTTCACGAAGTGGTTGACTGTGAGTGATGGATCCATGAGTGTCAGTTGTGTTTACCGTTCACAATCAACTACTTTAACCATTGTGAAATTTGTTTGTGAAAAAAAAGTGTGTGCATAACAATAACATTAGTGTTTGCATTACATTAGAGGGGGGAGGGGGGGGGGGGGGGGGGTTGGAATTGCCTCCTTTGGCTTCGCCAATGACTACAAGACTGTTGGGCAAAGGCTTAGTGAGCCAAGTATAGCATTCAACCAAGATAGAGGCCGAGTTAAGCCAAGTCTCAATTGACCTGTTGGTTCTGCCATCTTTTAAGGGAATAAAGTTGCGCCCTTTCCATTAACTATAGCTTTTGGTATAGTGGATAAGTGTTTAGTCCTAACAAAAACGTTATATACTATTGATTGATGATCACTTTTGCACATCCATGATCATTTGCTTCTACCAAAATGTGTATGCCCTAGTTTTACAAGCAATGTTCACCCTTTAAATAATACATGAACATCAACTTTTTCAATCAAGTATGAGAGCATACACGCCAATCACACGCCTAATTATTATTTAGAATTTACGGTGTATGGTTTTTGAATTTGATCACATACACGCCAATCACACGCCTAATTACATTCCAAACACTCACACATGCAACTAAACTTAGATCAAATAACTAGAGCATACTAGTGCAAGTCCAAACTACTACATGTACACTAGCTATGACGTAGTGTAATATGGCCAAA
Source organism: Quercus ilex subsp. ballota (assembly GCA_032727855.1). Classification (NCBI taxonomy): domain Eukaryota; kingdom Viridiplantae; phylum Streptophyta; class Magnoliopsida; order Fagales; family Fagaceae; genus Quercus; species Quercus ilex. The sequence continues at coordinate 59,602,059 of CM064909.1, read as the reverse complement.
AAAAGGCTTCTCCTTTTTTGTATTTTCAATTTTATTTTTTTGTTATTTCTATAATTTTAATACAAACAAAAATACACATTATGTAAGAGCAAATGGAAAACATGAAGCGTACAATAATGTACACATACTCTTAGGATGATTATACCATATGAAGTACAACATGGAGAGTCAACGAGGTTATGTCCAACAAGAGATAGGAATTATCAAAGAAATGGACATGCATAATGACACTCAACTTCGAGAATCCTTCCTCACTCACACATCACTAGTTTTGGGCTTTGTTGTTTGGGTGGCTTTACACTTATAGTATATGCGAGATGTCCAAGAGAAGGAAATAAAATTCTTTTGGAGGTGAGGCAAATGCCAACCTTTGCTTCAATGGGTCAACAAGCTCAAGATGAAACGTGATCTCTTGTCTAGGCTAAGGAACTCGATTCTTAGATTTTTAACTTGAAACAATTTAGACAAATGTGTCTTTGTAGCACCACAGTGAAAGCAAAAGTAAGTCGCTTGAGGAATAATTTTTCTTTTTAGGTGGCAATCTAGACTCTAAAGGTAGGTTGTGAGACCGTAACTACAACTATGGGTTGGTTGATCTAAATTACGGTAGTTACGGTAATTTTGAAAGCCTTAAACTTCCATTTTGTTGCGAAATCTTCCATCATTTGCGTTTGCCATGACACAGAAATGAAAAATATACCATGATAAACACATTTATTAGAAACATATACCAGAAATATACCATTATAGAAGCTTCTAGTATTCCATCATGATAAAAATATACCATCATTTGTTTGTCATTTCTATGTGCCATTTCTAATCTTCCATAATTTCTATGTGTCATGGCAAACACAAGAGCCTATAATCTTATGTGTCATGCCAAACACTAGCCTATAATCTTCCATTTTGTTGCGAGATCTACTTTTGAAAGCTTTCATGGTTGAAAATGTTAAATATTATAGTTGGTTTTTCCATCGTTTATAAATCAAATTAAAATCATAGTCGTTGCCTCATTATAATATTATCAATATCATATGTCTAGTATTATTCTAACTAAAAACTAATCAGCATTGCCATGTAAAATATATTAAAAGGGTTGAATTAACAAAAAATAAATAAATGAGTAAATTACTTATCTGATCTCTATTTTTTACTCAATATTTCAATTTGATTTATAATCTTTCAATTGTGTCAATTTGATCCCTAATCTTTCAGTGTTGTGTCAATTTAGTCTCTGCTGTTATCTCTTAAATGGAAACAGAGTACGTGGTTAATGGCCAAAATAAAAAATTAATTTCCATTGATATGACAATAAACTAATTTTTTATTTTGGTCGTTTGTCATGCTAGCAATATCCATTCAAGAGATAACAATAGGAATAAAACTGACACGACACTGAAAGGTTGGAGACCAAATTCACATAATTGAAAAAGTTATAGACCAAATTGAAATTATGTGTAAAAAATATAGACCAAATACGTAATTTATCCTAAATAAATATAACAATTCAAAGACTTAATTGAAACCACGACAAAGTTAGAGGTTTACTTTTTTCTTTAAAAAAAAAAAGTTAAAGGATTTAGGGGATGTTTAGGGACCGTTTGGTAACGTTATTCTAGTAACGTTGTTTGTATTTTTTTAAAATACATATGGGTAAAAAAATGTGTAAAAATAAGTGTAATATTGTTTTTTTTTTTTTTTTTTGGTAAACTATAATTTATATTCAACTAGCAAAAAAGGGAAAGCTCAGGGCAGAGCTTGTTACACCAAACACCATGACAATCAGCCTCAACAGAGGGAATCAAGCTCACGGGTGGAACAGAATGTAAAATAAAATCTAAAGATTGAGAATGGCCAGAATTAGCTAACCAATCCGCGCATTTATTCGCCTCGCAATAGACATGTTTTATACGGACTTATGGAATTTGTAGAATCAGAAGTTTGCAGTCATCAAAAATAGGAGAGATCACTGAGTTACTGTAGGAAGGATGGTTAAAAGCATCAACCAAAGCCTTTGCATCAATCTCAACAACAACAGCAGGAAGTTTCGGTTGAAGACATAACATCAAGCCATCCTGGAGAGCCCAAACTTCAGCAGTGAAGCTATTAGCACTCCCCAATTTTCTTGCAAAATCAACCACCCAATTACCCCAACTATCTCTAATCAAACCTCCTCCTGCTGCCGAACCCAAACCTTCATTCCAAGACCCATTAGTATTTAGTTTCAACCACCTCTGCTCCAATTTCTCCCATCTGATTTGTTTAATCACCATTCGATTGTGACGCCTCGGTTGGGAAGCACACAAGAAGAATTCCGAAGCTTGCAAAACAATAGACTTGCCTAGGTTCGGATTTGCTCCCCTGTTTGTAAAGACAAATTGGTTTCGCTGCTTCCAAACCAACCAGATAGTAAAAGAAAAGAGAACATTCCAGGGGATGCCCACGACATTTTGGGATGATTTGAGCCTACAATTAGTGGTTAACCATTCTCTGATGTCCTGGGAGAAAAAGGTGGAGTATAAACAGTGAGTTCCCAACTGGTACCATATGGGTTTCACCACATTGCAATCTCGAAGTGCATGCACGATAGATTCAGCTTCTAGGTGACATAGCGGACAGGTGGTTTCTAGCGGAATCCCTCTGTTGGCTAAGCATCCTTAACACCTATGCTCTGCTTCATGCACTTCCAGATAAACATTTGAATTTTAGGCAGGGACGGCAGCTTCCAAATCCAAGAACCAGAGAAGGACTCATTACTCAAAGAGTTAATGGCAAGGCGATAGGCACTTCTCATATCAAAATCCCCTCTAGGAGAAAACTTCCAAGCCAATTTGTCACCGCACCTAGCCACCAAAGGATGGGGATAGCTTGAATATCCGCTTTAACTTCGGGGGGGGAGCTCAAAAGGAATATTATACCAGTCCCATCCGAATGGAGAGAGCACATCTTTGACTTGCAAATTAACAGAGGCTTGCGGGAGCGGGCCTTGGATATGAGGCCTAATAGGACCAAAGTTTGACCAACAATCAGACCAGAAATTAAGACAGCTTTCATGGCCTGGCATCCATTTAACCCATTTTTTGAAGACTTCCTCGCCTCTTTTCATCCCTTTCCAAATCGGAGAGATAGAGAGATTTGCTTCATTTCTTGAACTAATTCTTTGTCGAGTGTAGTACTTGAACTTGAGAACCTTAGCCCAAGGGGCATTCTTCTCTGTATGAAACCTCCAATTGAGCTTGGCCAGAAGAGCCGTGCTTTTACCTTTAGCAGATTGTAACCCGAAACCTCCTGCCTCCTTTGGTTTAGTCACTTCAGCCTAATTAACCCAGTGCATCTTCTTAGCATGATCCGTCGTACCCCAAAGGAAATTCCTATTGACCCTGTCAATACCCTCAAGAATTTTACTTGGAAGAGAAGCATATTGCATCACATAGTTCGGGATGGTCGAAGAGGAAGCATGGATGAGAAACACCCGGCCAGCCATAAAGAGTAAATTGGCTTTCCATCCTGCCAAATTTTTCTTGACTCTATCAAGAACAAAATCAAAATCATGTTTGCGATCTCCTGCATGTTTCAAGGGAAATCCCAGGTACTTACCAAGATTGGGAGTTGAATTAAACCCGAGTATACCAGAAATGATATCTCTTTGATTTGGCTCCATGTTGGGGGAGAAGAAAACACGAGACTTAGCTTCGCTCACGCTCTGCCCGAATCTTAAGCAAAACTCATGGAGCACAGCCTTTATGGTATGACAATTATCTGGATCCACACTTGCAAAAAGGACCAGGTCATCAGCAAAAAATAAATGTAAGAAGGAAGGCCCACTCCTAGAAGCTTTCACTGGAGTCCAAAGCTTGGCGTCACATTTCTCTTGAATCAGATGTCCCAAAAACTCCATACATAGGATAAAAAGGTAGGGAGATAAAGAGTCCCCTTGTCTAATACCTCGAGTGGGGCAAAAGGAGTCAAGGCAGCCACTATTAAAGAGAAGGGATGTCGACATCAAGGAAACGTAGCTCATAATAAGATCAATAATGTTGACAGGGAAGTTGAACTTGAGAAGCATTTCCCTAATGAAGCTCCATTCGATTTTGTCATAAGCTTTTTCAAGGTTAATCTTAATAGCCATATACCCCATTGTGGCCTTTGATTCTACCAATAGTATGGATCAATTCTTAAACAATGATAACATTATCGGCTCCTCTTCTACCCGGCACAAAAGCTGTTGGTAAGGCGAGACAAGATGCTCCAAATGCTGTCTAATCCGAGCAACAATAATCTTGGAGATGATCTTGTAAGTAGTATAACAAAGGCTAATTGGTCTATAGTTTCCAATGGTTTCTGGGCCTTGGATTTTAGGAATAAGCACAATGAGGGTTCTGTTAAGGTAATCGGGGACCTTCCTTTCCAAGAAAACTCTCCTAACTTCCTCTATGACAGAATCCCCAACTACAAGCCAGAAACGTTGGAAAAAACCAGCATGAAGACCATCCGGACCTGGAGCCTTATACGGTTTCATGGACCATAAAGCATCTTTAATTTCCTCCAGGGTGAGCATGGCACCAATAGAGTCCTTAGCTTGCTCGGGCAGTTGCACTTGCCAAGAAACTTCCTGACTTGGAGCCCAAGAGGCCGCCTCAAGAGAAGTGGTGTACAGGGAGACAAAACCACTTCTAAAATGTTCCATGACTTCTCTCTCCTCAGTTAACCACAACCCCTTCTCATCTTTGATTGAGGCAATATGGTTCCTTTTCCTTCTTACTAAAGCACACACATGATAAAATGATGTATTACGGTCTCCCTGGACCAACCAGTTAATTTTAGATTTCAACAACCAAAGATCCCTCTCTTGATTTAGAATAGCCTCCAATTCCTTTTGCAACTGATTCTCAAGACTAATGAGGGATGAGCTTGGACAAATGGAAAGAGCTTTTTGGGCACCATAGATTCTAGCCATGATTCTCCTCTTCTTCTGGGGGATATTCCCAAAATGGTCCATGTTCCAAATGGTTGCTTCCTTAGAGAAAACCTCAATAGACTTAGCTAAGTTCTTGTCCCTACTCCAAGCACTGGAAACAATGTTGGGAAAGGATAAATCCGAAAGCTAGAACTCTTGAAATCTGAAGGGTTTGTTGAGACGAACCGCTTTACCAGGAAAGGTCTCCATTAGAACCGGGCAATGGTCAGAGTGGCATCGAGGAAGATGGGTAACTTTCGCATCAGGATAGAGAACACACCAATCCGAGTTCATGAAAAATCTGTCAATCCTTTCCAAAATGAGATTGTTAATATCTCGTTTATTTGTCCACATATACCTTGGACCGGAAAACCCCATATCAACTATATTGCATAAATCTAAGCAATATTTGAAAGCCAGAGACTGATTCACACTAACACCCCTACCTCCAAATTTATCCTCTTGCACAAGAGGTTCGTTAAAATAGCCCGCCATAATCCATGGCTTATTATGCAATTTTGCAACCTTAGTTAAATTTTTCCAAAGAATACATCTCTCTTCACTTCTGGGACTAACATAAATGGTAGAAAAAATCTAAGAGAGATTTAAGGCACGTACCTTTACTTCTATGTGAATTTCCTGCTCTGTTTTAGCTAGCTCCTGAATCTCCACTTAGTCCTCATTCCACAGCAACCACAGCCCACCAGTGAAACCAATCATCTCCGTATGAATGGCTCCATCAAATGGCAGCCTATCTGAGACTTCCTTGGCTTTGTTACCACCCAATTTAGTCTCCATCACTACAAGAATAGCCGGATCATGACGCCGAGCTAACTCATGAATATTAGTCTGGAATGAGGGTTTTAAAGCTCCTCTGCTATTCCAAATCAATATATTCATGGTAAAACAAAACAGAATTGGAGAAAACAGATCAATCAAAAGGAGGGACTCCATTCCCTTCCTTTGATTCCATACCATCAAAACCCAAGTCTTCATAAACTGATCCATCTTTAGACCGAGGGCTAGCTTGCTCCCCGACATTCACTTCCCTAATACCCACACTTGTGGGCTGACAAAGATCAATAGTTTTGGATTGTAGGGTGGTGGGCTCACCTTTTTTCTCCTCACCGTTGGTGATTACAACTCCGGATAGCAAGGCAACCGCTTGCCAATCAGCTAGGGGCTCACTTCATCCACTTTGGTGCTCCAATTCACCACTAGGCGTAGCCGTGAACTTGAAGGTGGGGTCTAATGAACGAAGAGGCTCACGGGTAGGTGTGGAGGCATGGAAGGGAGACAGGGAAGCGGGTTTAGCAGAAGGAAGTATCCTCACATGGGTGCCGTTGCTGCTAGTGCGTGGTGATGAATTAAATCCCCTGGCGAGTGCTTTTTTGCCTTTAACAGAGGGAGGGTGTTTTTTGTGGTGTTGGGCTTGAGTTTTTAGACTTGTGAGAAGTCCAATACCTGCTTCAAAGTCCCCAGCCCCCTTTGACAATAACAAGCTGCCCGTTGGGCCCAATTTTGAGTTGCCTCTTTGATCTGTGAGGCCTAGGCCATTGCTTTTGGGAGTCCAAACCGACTCTGTCCTTTTGGTGTGGTCCCTAGCGCCATGCATAGATTCCTTGCGTGGCATGCTCTAGGAATGTACAGTACCATTAGGCGACGTTCCCCTCCAATCCGGATTTCTTGGAGGTAGTTGTGCAGCACCATTCTAGCCAGAATTTCCAATACCTTCTGTACTGAAGTTTGGTTTTGTCCCTTTTTGCCCATTTGTCAAAACGTCCAATAAGGATGGTGTTCACTAGAGGTTTGTTGATATCAATCTGGATGCATAGTCTAGCGTATTTGCCACGAGCTTCCATGGCCGTATAGGAGTCAATCCTCAGCACCTTACCAATGGATTCTCCGATCTGCTTTAATACCTCCACTTCATAAAGCTCAAAGGGAAGCTCACATAGTCGGATCCATACTGCAATAAGGGAGACATTTGCCGTTGAAGGTTTAAAGAAAGGTTCCCATGGCCTAATAGATAGAAATTGGTCACCCATAAACCATGACCCTCTTCTTAAAACATTGTCCAGATCCTCATTGGAAAAGAATTTGACTAGAAAAAGTCCATACCCAAGATCCACACAATCCATCCTACTCGATGGTCTCCACATTTGGTTTAGTTTGGTCTGCATGTAGATGAGGCTTGTTGTTCTACCAACCAGCTTGACTATAATAGCTTTCGACAAGGGACCTCTAATGCGTCGTTTGGTTTCCTTTATCAACTTGACAGTGACCCATCCTTCCGGAATCTGACCGTAAGCCTTGCAACCCTCACCATCAGAAAAATCCTCCTCCTCCTCCTCCTCCATAAGACTCTCAAAATCAATAGCATTCACATAAGCCCCTGGCATTTTGCCCACCAGCCTTTCCTTGAAGGAGGCTCTGGCAAAGGAGCCAGAACTTTGTTGTCCCGGAGATGGAGGGCTCTCCCTTGAGCCATCATTAAACTCTGCATGGTGATAGTCCTTCACCTTCTTATTGCTCCGAGCCAGCTCTGCCTCTTCCTCCCTAGAGAGAATGCGTGGTTTCATTGTGTTTACTTACTACTTTGTACAGCACAATTTTCAACCTAATTCATTACGTATAATATTATTTAAGAACTGAAAAGTATTGCATAAAATGCCATTCTAAACTGTCTCTTAATTTTTTCACCCACGTGATATTTTGACAACACGTAAACAACGTTCGTTACCAATCGGTGTAAAAACAGCTACTTATGTTATTTCGCAAATTTCAGAAGACAGTCGACACATTCGATAATACCTAAAACCCCAAGGATGTCAGTGATATTCCCTTGAATAAAGAAAAGAGAAAGCAGAGCCACGCACATGAAAACCCAAACCCAAACCCAAAACCAGACAGTACTCTCGTCGTGTTTTCCAAAACTATCGGCATCTCCAAAGCCGCCTCCACCAAAAAACCCTAACAATTCCCATTTCGTCTCCTCCGAAGGAACCAAAGGAATTTGAAAACCACAACGTTGTTTTCGAGATCTTCGTCGCTTTAAAGCTCCAGCAACCTCGCCAGTGAAACTTGTATGTTATGTAGTGTCTTGCAAGTTATCGTGTTTTCTTTCATAGATCTATCATGTTTTCTATTATTCATGGGAAATGAAATTTTTGGTGTCTTAGGTTGTCTAGAGCAATAAGAAAAATGAAAATTAAACAAAACATTATCTGGGTTTTAAGTTAATGTTGTTTTTACATTAGGAAATACTATTGTTTGGTTTTATTTATTTATTTATTATTATTTTTTTATAATTTATTTATTTTAAATTTTCTAACATGTTTATTGGGTTTTATATATTTGATTGTTGCTGATTCAGTTTCAGATCATAATTGGGTTTGTTTTCTTCATTGTTAGGGCTTTGGTTATTAATCACATTTCTGGTTATATAATTGTTATTGAAAGAATTGTTGAGATGGGTGATAACAAATCTCCTAGTGGGTCTCCAAAAGAGAACCCAGATAATGATTCTGATGCAAACCCACTTGCCAAGGATGATAGCTCATTGGAAACTATAGTAAGAAAATTCCAAGACTCAATGTCCCTCAAGAAGCATAAGTTTTGGGAAACACAGCCTGTTGGACAATTCATGGAGGTTGGCGACTCGAGTTTGCCTGAGGGCCCGATTGAGCCCCCAACGCCATTATCTGAAGTCAAACAAGAGCCTTATAATCTCCCAATTTCTTATGAATGGACCACGTGTGACATGGACTCTGAGGAGACTTGCCTTGAGGTTTACAATTTGTTGAAGAATAATTATGTTGAGGATGATGAGAACATGTTTAGATTCAATTACTCCAAGGAATTTCTTAGGTGGGCACTGCGTCCTCCTAGTTATTTCAGGAGCTGGCATATTGGTGTTCGTGCCAAATCTTCGAAGAAACTGGTTGCTTTTATTACTGGTGTCCCTGCCAGAATTCGGGTTCGTGATGAGGTTGTGAGAATGGCTGAGATTAATTTCTTGTGTGTTCATAAGAAGCTTAGATCGAAGAGGCTTGCACCTGTTATGATCAAGGAAGTCACTAGGAGAGTTCACTTGGAGAATATTTGGCAAGCAGCTTACACAGCTGGAGTCGTTCTTCCAACGCCAATTTCAACTTGCCAATATTGGCATAGGTCTTTGAACCCAAAGAAGCTCATTGATGTTGGGTTTTCAAGGCTTGGCGCAAGGATGACAATGAGCCGAACCATAAAACTTTACAAGTTACCAGATTCACCAGTGACCCCCGGATTTAGAAAAATGGAACTTAGAGATGTTCCTGCTGTTACTCGGTTGCTTAGGAACTACTTGAGCCAGTTTGTGGTTGCACCTGATTTTGACGAAGATGATGTGGAGCATTGGCTTCTTCCAAGTGAGAATGTGGTGGATAGTTACTTGGTTGAGAGCCCTGAGACTCATGAGATCACTGATTTCTGCAGCTTCTACACGCTTCCTTCGTCTATCCTTGGCAATCAGACTTACTCGACTTTGAAAGCAGCATATTCTTACTATAATGTCTCCACAAAGACTCCGTTGCTTCAATTGATGAATGATGCTCTTATTGTAGCAAAACAAAAGGATTATGATGTTTTCAATGCATTGGACGTCATGCAGAATGAGTCTTTCCTGAAAGAACTGAAATTTGGACCAGGAGATGGGCAACTTCACTACTATCTTTATAACTACCGGATTAGGCGTGAATTGAAGCCATCTGAACTTGGTCTTGTGCTTTTGTAGTTTCATATGTTTCAGTTTTGGTTATTGGTTTAGTTTGCTGGCCTCATTCGTTTTCTTCCTCTGCATCAACAAAGATGAGAATTTGCTGCGCATGCGAGAGAACGGATGCAATGACATCCAATATCTAATATGCTTTGGTAATAAGACAACGTTGTTGGCAATGCTTATTGTTCTTGATACATTTATTTGAAAGAAAAAAGAGGTCTCTGGACTGAATATTGTTGAGATATTTCATTTTTTTCTCATTCCATCTCTCCCCATGCTTTTTAAATTTCAATCTTATTCACCACTTTCCCCTACATGTATCTGCAGTTCATTCATGCAGCTGGCAGTGTGAACACATGGTCCACATTTTGAGTCAAGCTGATTGCTTTTGAGTTATTTCTGTATTATGCTACCATTAACAGTCTTTTCATACTGTCGCATGTGCTGTTTCTTTTTGTCTCTGGCTTAGTTCCTCTTGATCCTCATTTCAAACGTGTTCTTATAACTCGCCTTTAACATCTATCTCATATTATATATATATATATATATATATATATATAAATATATATAAAATCACAAAATTTTTAGCCCCACTTTTAATTAATTTAGTTCCGGTGATCAAATATATATATCTTCTGTGTCTGCCACCAGAGAAAATGATATTTGGGTTGATCCATGTCAAAATAACTTCCTCATTTTAGGTGTTGGAGTAGAATTGGTTTCTTTTTTATCTTCGCCTGGTCAGGACTCAAGAAGCACATTATTAGCTCCTGTTGTTTCTAATATATGCGGTTTGAAATTCAATCGAGTTTTTAGGAAAAATGTGTGCCAAAATTTAGGGTAGGGATGTTGTGACTTGTGAGGGAGGAGAGGCTGTTAATTTTCCGGTTGCTTCGAAATGACATTTTATGATATGTGCTTTAATTGATGCTAATTTGTTAAAGAAATCTGGTTGCAGTATAGTAAATGTTGTATATCACCCGAGAAAACAAAGAATTCCATTCGACCTGAAGTTAATGTAAATAAGACCTTGCTTATTAAGTTAGTTAATATCTCTACATTCTTTTTTGTATGTGTGGAAATGACATTGTCTGATTTTGGTATTTTAACTGAGTAATTATAACTTAGGTTTTGTGCTTTTTGCCTATGTCTATTGAACAGTAAGGATTTTTTTTTTTTAAAAAAAAAAAATTATATATATAAGAATAGGAAGGAGTTGGTGCAAGACGCCAGTTAAAATCAGAATTTAACCATTTGTGACCTGTGGGCTGTGGCCACTGGAGTATAATCCCTCAGTTCTTATCGTACAATAAATATAGAGTTTTGTAGTTTAACCGTTTCTTCTTGGTGATTCCAGTGGAGACGTTCAGAATTCAAATTGAAGTAAAATTTAAAAAGAAGTCCTGGAGTTCTCTTTCCTGCCAAGCACCATGCATGAATGGTCAATTTTGTTCAAAATGGCATGTTTCCCCCCAACTCATTACGTCGTAATAAGTAAAACACTTTCTGGGCGATGGTTACTGTGGCCGCGAACAAGCTTGTAAGCAAAGTCCTGATTCTTAATTTGCTCTAAAATCAAAGAATCAGAACACTACGGTACCTATAAGTACCGTTGAAGGTCCCATTCATTTTGCTTTGAACTTCTAAGCCAGTGGATTTTACCTGATCCTTTACTTGGGAGAGTCATGATGACTTTAGAAATATTCTTTATAAGTAGTACAAATATGAGGGTTAGACAAACTTGTTTACGGAATATCACGTGGATAGTAGCTAACTTCTTCCAATCTTCTTTGTAAACTCAAGAATGATATGGCTAGATAGATCATAGATGCATGGGAAAGAGGTTTTGATAAAGAAAGACACCCATACTTTTAAACTATAACTATTTTACTTTTGATGATCTCCACGAAAGGGGTTGTTTGTCCTTTAAAGGGGGAAGAGAAGAAAAAGATTACAAAAAATAATTATTGCTAACAATTTTTTTTTTTTTTTTTTAACATGGGAGTTAAGAGCTTTTTGAGCATCTAATTAACTAGATGTATACGTATCCAAATAATGGTAAGGATATATCTAGTCTTATACATAAATTAGGATAAAGTCGCAGCCGGAAAGAGTGAGGATAGTTGAACCAAAACGTCCCTAGTCTAGTAGTGTACTACTACATTGATTTGATCGAGGTCCTCGGAACTGAACTGACCAACCAAGCTTTAAAGCTTAGCAAACTCTTTACGGTTGTGGCAAGGCAAGCTGTGGCAGATAGATGTTTTGGTTTAGCAGCAACCTGACCGAAGATGTGATGGTGGAAAGCTTTGAAAGGCTGCGTGTGAAATAATCTTTGGTGCGGTTCAAGTGTGTATCTAAATCCTATTTTGCTCTTGTTGAAGGCCCTGGTTTACTCACCAAATACTACGCTTGCACAGCAACAAGAAGAAAATTCGCCACTGCCTATTGGCACTGTGTTACAAGAAAACCTTGAACTTCACCTTCCATTATTGAAACACAAGCTGCCTAGAGATCTATATTTACTATTAGTTGGAGAGATTGTCTATAAAATGGTTCAGTCCATGCAATGTAAATTACTCGTTTCATGGCCAAGCAGCTAAAGACAGTTGAGGTATAATCTTCAAAAGTACCGAGTCTAGGAGAGTAATCATGCTTCCGTTCCATGCCTGCTTTTATTCAGCTTTCCCCACAGTTTATAACATACTTGAATAGAGTTAATCAGTGGTTGGCTGATGATGACAATGCTCAGGTGATCCCTCAATATCCCAAATCCTGTAAGGCGAAACTAGTGGCAACACTGAGTTTGGTTCGAATTTTAAAACTTGTGGAATTACATTTTAGATTGATCGGAACTAAAATGAAAATGCATTTGTTGAACAATAGTAGATTTTCTCCCTTTTGGACGACACATACTTAGGCACGTATTAAACAGAAATGCTAAGTCTCCGACTACACTGTCCATCAGGCTTGAAATTTTTTAAAGAAAATAAAATAAATATAATTCTATCATTTCCATTCCATTGTTCATATATTACTGCCTTACCATTGACAGAAATGACAAATTTGCAGAATCCAAACCTGTGATGACTGATAGACAGGTAGCTTACATAACAATTCTCTCATCACCTGGTCTACTATGAAGGGATGCAGTATCATTCTTAGCACAACCAACAATAAAACAAACTCTATTTGACTGCACCCAAAGAAAATGTGAAAAGCAAAGGAATCTAAATTTACAAATTCTAATCATTGGTATCATTCCTCCAGTTTGGTATATGATAAATCCATATCTCATGCCATAAGCACGATCTCACCTCGTGAACCTGTCAAGGATATAAAAATATAAAGTTAGAGTAAGTGAGAAATTAATGGCATAATAAGTGAGAATCTGGACTTTGGATTATTACATTTCTCAAAAATCTCTTTTGCTAGCTGTAAGAAGGAATCTGTGTCTTCAGCCATCTTTGAAACCCTCTCTGCCTCCTTAACTGCTTCAGCTGCCACAAATGATTTGTTTTCTGCGTCAGCAATCTTGCAGGCAGCAGCCTCTGCTGCTGCTTCTACTGTATCACCTATGGTCAAATAACTAATGCTCTGCAATGGCCTAGGCAGGATGTCCTGTTTTGGGGTAGGGGTAGGTAAAGGTGTCTTTGTCCCAGATGACACATCAGTTTTCATCTTGTAGCAGTTTTGGACCTGCATTTTGACAATATGATAACTTCAGTTTATATTCCACCTCAACCTATATTAACCAATTTAGGATAGGGTACCCTTGAGTAACTCTGCTTATGTTTTCCCTTTCAAGTGCTACACAAATGAACATCCCAGAAAGTATATTCAACTAATTTTGTGTATAAGTTTCTGATCCTATATTCTATGACAAAAGCTAGAGAAAACAAAGAAATTCCTAATACATGGCTACTTTACATAAGCATTATCAACCATTTTCTTTTGTTACTTCCATCAGAGTACCAAGGAAGCGTAGGTGTCTGACCTGCTTCTGGTGCACACACCTGAAACAATGTCCAGGTTTGGAAGAACTGACGGTGTTGGAAGCTTCTCAAACATTGATTCCTCTGCTTATCTATTGCAGAGACTAGACAAGCCTTAATGGCAAATTACAAGCCTCACACTGCAATATCTAGCTCTTAGTTCCCAAGATCCAGAAGGAACTGGAATGACTAGGAAATAATGGATGACACATATCTTCTTAGATTTCCTCTCTAACCTTCACATAATAATTATCATTCATAATGAGGTAACCAAAAAAATGCAAGAAACTAAAGCCAAGGCAGCTGGGCACTGAAGCAAATGTCTAGCTTGATCTTGCAAGAGATCCGTATATATAGAATAAGAAGTAAATTAAAGACTGCAGTGTTAATGGCCAAATAGCGACTCTAACTTTATATATACATTTGAGCATAATGCTTGAAATTGCAAGGCTTGAACGAATGAATTAAGCAATTGGGGAAAGAGGCATTCATGATGTGAAATAGTTAGAGATTAATCTGCAATGAAAAGCATTAAACCACCTTTTCGAGCTTGTCTTGTGTAACCAGCCTTCTCAACCTTGTACTCAATAGCCTCCTAAAATTTTGTGGAACCTCATGCCTTTGCTGCAATAATTATTTATGAAATAAGACGGCGATAATTTCTATTAAACATGATAACCGGAGTAACAATAACAGAAGTATGATACAGAAGCAGGTGAAAAAAATCAGTAACATATAATAATAAAACTAAGATAAATTCAAAAGTTAATGGTGCATGTGCTGTCCTCCATAAAAAATGATTTTCTTTCGTAATAAGCCTGCATAATTTTTTGACATCAGCAGAATCTTAAGTTATTTCTTTGTAAACCAAATAAATAAATTCCTCCATGGTATTAACTAATAATGACATGCATGAAAGCAAATGAATCATACCTCAATAAAGCTAACAATTTTGCTAGTGTCCAATCCATTTGGCTCGTTCAAGGTGGAAAGTGCTTCAAAAATCATTGCATTATAACTAGTAACAAATAATAAAATATGTTAGACATAACAGGTTTGTATTTGAAAAAAGATTGTAAACTATTGGAAATTTGTAAAATACACAGCATAGCAATTGTGGGCATAAATAAGGAATCGTTTCTGTTTTATGACTTTGTGCATGGGTTTCATATTTGTGAGTTGACCAATTTATTCATCCATTTATTTTGATAACTTAGGGAACCTATTTAACGAAAAGCCCTTTGGACTCGCCTTTAGCGAATAAAACCTACAGAAAACTGATCCCACCCGCAAGAACCAGTAGCTGGGTAATCTAGGGGCATTCACTCCTAAAGGCTAAGCAATTTATGCTCGTGCTCAAGAGCAGAGTTGACTAACTTAAATTTTTTAGTGAAAAAAAGGGATATATATTTTTCTAGTTTTACTTCCTCTAACACACTCTTGCCTCACCATATTCTCAGAAATGAAACCTCTTAGTGATTACTCACATAGAACTCCTCTAATCTTAAAAAAGGTGTAACTAACAAATCTGCTAAGCTAGAAGGGGGAAAAAGGTAGATTTTTTTTTTTTTACTAATAATAATAATAAAAAAAAAATTTATCATAATGGGTAAAACTTGGCTACAGTTCCTTATGTGTTGTATCTTGAGTTCTCAAATTAAATTAAACCATGTGGCTCATTAGTCAATAATTCACATGGTTGAATTTAATTGTGCTTAGGGAAAGATAATACTGATTGTGCTGCATTAATGCAACTATATGGTTGAATATAATTGGGGAATCTAAGGAATTGTCCCTAAGTTTTGACCTATCATAATACATGGAAGAGGAGTTATGTAAGCCCATGGAAGGCACAGCAAAACAGGATAGTGACATGAGGCTACATCACTGTATCAATTTAAGAATTTACCAGATAACACAGCTATGCAGTTCCCACAACAAGTACCTATAGAACTTCCAGTTCTACCTCATTTATAGTTTTTCATTGACTAGAGAAATTTTAAATTGGGATTTGTAAGATAGCATTCCATAATCCACGCAAATTTATTGTGGGCAGCATGATACATATGTGTCCAGGTAAGGGATCAAGATATAATATCTCTTGTTATATAGATTTTACTTACAGAACAATTTTCTTTTCATACTCTACTTACAATGAATCCTAAATGCAACAAATCATTTTTGGACATCTGCTGACACACGACCCACTTCTTATCTACTTAAATAAAGGACTATGTTACAGTATGAATTGATTACCAATTTGCAATCTTATATCTATTGGTTAACCGAAACAGTCATTGGGCTTGAACATGCATATACTACATTCCCTTCTTCCCTGACTTGTTCACCAACTGCCCTTCACAGTGGTTGCACAAATTTATAAGATTCTAAAACTCTATCTTTCTCCCACTCATCATTCCTCACCTTTTGACATTCAGAAAAATTCCAATCACTCAGCAGACATGCAAATACATGCAATGTAAACTTCATAGTGTGCGTTTGCGTAGCTGATTTTCTGCGTGCGTTTGCGTTTGCGTTTCACTTGGCTGGTCCCATGGCACTATTCATGGACCAGCCAAGTGATGAAAAATGCATGGCACTGTTCCCATGGCACTGTTCCGCAATAAAAAATATTTTGCTATTTTCAGCAATAAGTTTTCAGTTTTCAACAAATAAGCGATATCCAAACACACCCAGTATACCATACAGCATCAAGGAGTAACCTGCATATTTTTTTTTGGTTATAAAAAGACGAAAGAGATTTTCAGCATCAAAGGCAAGAGAAACAAATAGGTGCCATACCTTGAAGCATTTTTCCCATCTGTTATGCTTTTTGTAGAATCGTCCACATTTGGATCAGCTGCTGTATCATGTGCAACTGAAGCAGCAACAGAGGTCTGCACACTGGATGGTGTAGTAGTGGGAGTATCTGGGTTGGCTTTTGCTTTTGATGACCGTGATTTTTCCCGGGGGCCTTGGCCACCAGCACTAACGCTCATGTTTCGCCATTTATCCTACTCATGTGGAAAATAATGAGAGCACATACCAAGCACAATATTAAATTTACATACTGTGGTACCATTTTTTATTAGGATGAAAAGAAGTTGCATTCCAATAATAACAGAAATGCACAAGAAATTACACTATATGGTTGCACAACATCCTCAACAATTAGTATAAACTAAATGACCTGCAGCAAACCGCAGGGTACAGAGTTGCCCATCAAATAAACTCTCAAACATACTGATACCAACTAACCCACAACCATCAACTCTCTCTCTCTCTCTCTCTCTATATATATATATATATATATACGGGTGGGGTGGGGGGGGGGGGGTTGAAATCTAACTTTTTGGGTGTAGCTAACTAAGCAGAAACCATATCTGACTCTTAATTGCCAGTTCAGGATAGAGTTAATCTCCCTTGACAACGTGCCTATCAATAAAAATGGTTTAGCCTTCGTTTGAATGAACTTATTTTCACCTCAAAATAGAATGTACAGCTTTTTAAGGCATCACATTTTTCAAAGTACAGCTGCACTTTTATGCAATAAAAACTAAATAAATAAAACTAGCTTACAAAAATAAGCTCATCCAAATGCATACTTAGAAAACAAGTTTTCCAGGCCTGGGCTTGTGCAAATGAGCTTAACAAAAATATGGGCTTTATTATTAAGTAGACTGGGGGCTAGCAAAAATCACAAAGCCAGTGTTTTCTCACTTAATACCTTAAGCTCTATCAATTCATTAAGCTTTTATGACCCAGAGGTTAAACCATTTTATTCCACAACTACTTTAAATTTTTTGAGACACCTCACATCAAATTCAAAGGCTGTAGAGCCAATTCACTGACCAAAATTAATGTAAATATGCAGTCTAAACCACTTCCCTGTATTGATACCTACAACTGATGACACCATCTTCCCAAATCCAATTCCAAAGAGAATACCAAAACAGAGAGCAATTAGGAGACTGTCATATAAATGGGTCTTTAATTATAAGTCAAAATGGAGAAAGACGATGCAGATAGTGACACGTTTGAAGAAAAATAAGATTAAATATCGACAGATTCTAGAACTGTGGTCTAATTTTGATGTGGGACTTTCTTAGCCCCTTTCATAGGCTACTTTAGTTATTATTGAGTCTTAGTATTAAGTTTATTAAGTTAGAAAGTCTCTGGTACAGTTTTAATCAAATTTTACTAGAATAAAGGTAATATGGTAAATCCCAGATTTTCAGGAATGGGTTGTCCTTGGATGTACCAAACGTTCATGATTCTTACTTTGTGTTTTGAGACCTTTTTCTTAGGTGGTTTAGAGGTTCTTTACTTTTTATTTATTATTAAGAGTATTGGTCTTTCTAGAAATCGGTTATTTTATGAGTCCTAGTCCTTTTAGGAAAGGATTTAGCAATGGCTACATAAAGGCTTTATCGTAGTCAATAATATTGACAGTGAGATTGATTTTAATAAAATTCCAGCAGCTGATCTTAAGTTTTGAGGTTGTGAATTTTTGATTGCTCTCTCCTACCTAAGTGTAATTGCCTAGTGTTATCTTTATATCTTGTTCTACTCACTTTTTTAACATCAAACAACCATCAACACATACAAGTTTCAAACTTTTTTTGCCTAACCCTTAAACATCAAACCCTAATCAAGAATCCTTAAAGATCTCATCAAGACATCTAATTTACTGCTGAATTACTAAAGATCCTATATTGGAATTGGAATCAGAGCTTATTAAGGTTTCTATGCTGCATCTAAAAAGAAACACTTTCAACAATCCCAGTCATTCGAATATTGCATGGTGGGGAAAAAAAACTCGAGTCTTTGCCACAGCCGAATTATGACTCAAAATTCTACAAAGGAAATGATCAAAAATATATATCATATATCACATAACCAATTTTCTACATAGTCCACAACACTTCCTTATATGTAATATTCTCTAATAATCACCATGGTGCCTTTCCACCCTAATCATTAATTATAAGGAGACCTACTAAAAAGAGGGTAATCTTTTACTTACTATTATTGTGAAGATTAATACAAGTCAATGAGCAATAGCACTGCATTGTAGTCAAAAGCGAGCCAGGTGCTTGTCTAGGCACCGAGTGAGGCGAGGCACTGCTGAGGTGCTTTAAAGGATTTAAGGCAAGGCACCTTTATTGAAGCGCTTGCCTTTAGAGCCTAGGCGAGCAAGGTGATTGCCTTAAGCAATGAAAAAGGCATTAAGGCGAGAGCCTCAGGTGTTTTTATTTTTATTTTTATTTTTTTAATTTTTTTTATAGAAGTTTGTTGTGAAATCTATTTTCAGATTATTAATTTAAAAAGGCATGTTATAAAACCTATTATTAGTTAAATTAATTTACAATTTTTTTTTTTTTGTAAAACTCATTGTTATATAGAATCTTGTTGTAAACCTATTGTTAGAATAACTAATAGAGCCTAAACCACGTTAATCCTTTTTGAAATAATTTGATAGACATAATTTCTTCATGCAACACATTGAAAAACACTTCATTATAATATTTTAATACACTAGGTACATATGATTCAAGTGCTATAAGTATAATAAATATATTAAGAATTTGGTGTCTTGCTTTACTCAGGCTAGCACCTTTTTGTCGCCTCAGGCGATGGAAGGCCTTGGCACCTTAAAGTCACCTTACGCCTTTGACTACCTTGTAGCACTGAGAGGAGCTATACATCATAGCTTATGATTCAATAAAGATCGAATTCATTCCCGATATTTTCATAATCATCATCAGTCAAAAATCTTCCAGACCATTCATCCAAAAAAAAAAAAAAAAAAAAAAAATCCTTCAAGTTATGCATAACAAACAATCTCTAAACTAACAATCAATAGGGTTGGTTTGATGATTTTCACATACAATGAAACCAGGCAATAATACTTGCAGAAATTTCATCTGGGTCCAAATATATGAGCTCAAAATAAAAAATAAGTCTGACCCCAATAGCATATAAATCATAAAGGCACGTTCTATGGTTGCAGCTAATAAAAATTCAGGGTTTTTCTTGTTTGTTCATTAAAAACCCACAACACAAAACACATAAACACGTACATATAAAATAGAATAGAGGGAGAAAGAGAGAGTGTGTTCATTAAAAACCCACAACACAAAAAACACATAAACACGTACATATAAATAGAATAGAGAGAGAAAGAGAGAGAGAGAGACCTTGAGATCAATGTTGGAGCGAGAAGAAAGGAAGGGATTGAACTCAGGGTCTCTCTGGATGTCTTTCCATTTGCCAGTGCCGTGTTTGGCCACTCCTGCACGTAGAGCTTCTTCTTCCTCCGATGTCCACTTTTGTTTCGGGTTTCCCATCTCTCTGTGTCTTTTTTTGGTGCCACTCGCTTGCTTCCAAAGCCTACAAATAGTCAAATACACGCTTTCTTCAGTGCTGCCTCTGATATCGGCTTCGTTTTGGTTTTGGTTTCGTTTCGAGGGTTGCCGCTGTTGCTTGTTCTTGTCGTGCCACTTTCCAACGACATTGAACCCTTACGAAACGGCAGGGTTTTTAATCCCGTAATTTTCTTCCAATCAAACTTGGCCATGTCATAAGGCTAAAATGTCATTTATCCTTTTTTCCTTATAAGAAAAAACCTAAAAAAATGAAAGATATGTTAATTATTATTTCTATATTAAAAAAAAAATGTTATTTATTCTTCTTTATTCGAGAAAATATAATTTTAAGCCTAAATTACAAAACATATCATTTATGTTTCACCATAAACTCATTTTAGTCATCTAACTCTGTTTTGTTTATTTCAGTTCTCTAAGTTTCAAATTTATTTAATTAAGGTCTCTTCATCTACTTTTGTTAATTGTTGCGGTTAATTATCCAAAATTTTAAATCCAATTGATGATTAAAAAATAGTTTTCAATTTATTTTTTAAAAAATTAATAGAAGTTGATGGAGATGCCTTAATTGAATAAACTTGAAACTTGAATGACTAAAATGAATAAAAACAATGTTAGAGAACTTAAATGAATTCTACCACCGCACGCCATTGGTGTGATGGTCACTCCATAAGTATAAGTGCTTGTGGGGTGTGGGGGGTAAGGGCCGGAGTTCAAGTCTCCAGGAGGGAGTTTCACACACATATACACTTAGATTATGCTAGAGTAGAAATTCTATATTGTATAAAATAAAAAATAAAAAAATTTGGTAAAATTTAGAGGGTGAGTTTTGCTTTTTAACTTAATTTTAAAAAATAAATTATGGAAAACTAAATCTCAATGAAAAAAATTGAAAGAATCTTTGTTAGGAACACAGTAGTTCCTAATGGAGACGAATAAGAATTGTAGAGGAATTGACTTAATTCGAAGTAGTCACCCTCCATAAAGAAAGAAAGAGATTAAGAGAGAGAGAGAGAGATATGCACTAATTCACTAAGCAATTGGTTTATTCTTCAATGATGGAAATATGATTACAAATAAGTATTTATAGAACCATAAAACTATTCTATTGGCCCATGTGGCCTTATCCTAATGGTCTTATTATTCCCCATGTGCATTAATAATTCCAATATGTGTTAAATGTGATTAACATGCTTGGAATTGTAACTAACTAACTAAATGCATTCTATACCCAAATATGGGTTCCTAACATTCTTCGGTCGCTTCACTTTGTAATAGAGTAGGATAATCCAAGGGAAAATACTTTTAGGCCTTTTGCTAGCAAGAACGAGGGAAATTGATTGAATGAAAATAATTATTTTGGAATAATATTAATTTCATTCCCTTATTTTGGAGTTTTAGGTAAGAAAATAAATCATTTAGAAGTTTAAGTTGGAGGGAATGGAATGAGTAGGAGGGAACACTTATTCCTCTCTTTTCCCTCAAAACTGGAAATGAATGGAAACAAATTGAATGAAAATAATAATTTAAAAATATTCTTTTCATTCTCTTGTTTAGGAGTTTAAGGAAGGGAATTGAGTGGAATGGATATGAGAGAATACTCATTCCTCAATTTTCCCTTAAAATTTCAAATTTTCATTCTCCCAAAAATTGGGAGGAATCGAAGGAAATGAAATTATATTTAAGTGAATTTTTGCTAAGACTCACAAAATAGCCCTTTACATTTTGCTCTTTATTTTAAAATAGGGGTATAATAATAATGTTGTTATAAACTAATTTCATTACATTTCATTTATTTATTTTCCATTCCTTTTTAATTCTTACATATTCCATTTCATTCCTTTATGATTTACTTATTTAATTTTATTCCATTCATTTATGAACTCTCAAACTAAGTCTAAATTTTCATTCTCTCCAAAATTGTTAGGAATCGGAGGGAATGAAATTAGGTTTAATGATTTTTCTATAAAACTCTCAAAATACCTTTACACAATAAACCATTTATTTTAAAATAATGGCCTAATAGTAATGTTGTTATAACATTATTCTATTTCATTCCTTCTATGTTACTCACAAATAAAGTTTTTAAATTCCATTCCTTTATTTTAAAACATCCAAATAAGATTACTTAATTCATTTATAAAAAAGATTACTTATTTCTATTTTATTCCACTCCTTTATGATTTACTCATTTCATTCCTTTATGAACTTTCAAAGGAAGAGTTTAATTCTCTATCTCTTTATCTTTTGGTGCCACTCGCTCGCTACCACAACCTACAAATACAAAATTTCTTCGGTGCTTTAATCTCAATTTGCTTTTGGTTTGCTTTTAGGGGTGGTTGTTGTTGCTCGTGCTTGTCTTGCCACTTTCCGACAACATTGAACCCTTATGAAATGACAAGGTTTTCATCTTTCCATTTTCTTCTAATCAAACTTTGCCATGATATGGTGGAGGGAAGATTGTCATTTAAAAAACAAAAAAACCATTTATATTTTTATAGAAAAAAAAAAAAAAAAAACCAATAAAATGAAGACATCTTATTTTATTTTAAAAGAGTTTTTTTTTTTGGGTTGAGGAAGATGTTAAAATAGTTGGTAGTTCCTTAAAAAAAAAAAACAGTTGGTAGTTAATAAATATACAATGAAACTATCATTTAATATTAACAATTATTCTTTATTTGGGAAATATAATTTTAAAAAACTTGACATCCATCAATCAATCTATCTATAGTATATTATAAAAAGTTGAATCTCAAAACTGGTGGATTCACACAAACATAACACAGCGATGACACATGTACCTTTACTAAAGCACATAACCTTGACACGTAACAAAATAGTCATTAAATGTAGGGTGATATGGACTAATAATATTATGTGGCAAGTTTCAATTTGTTTAAGTGATACATGTTAGCCAATTATGCTAGATGACACGTTATTCAATGACACAATCTATTTATCTATAATGCATTATAAAAGTTGAATCTTAAAATTGGTGGATCACACAAAGATGACACATGTACCTTTATTGAAGCACATAACCTTGACATGTTATAAAATAGTTATTAAATGTAAGTTGATATGGACTAATAATGTTATGTGGCAAGTTTCAATTTGGTTAAGTAATACATTTTAGCAAATTATGCCAGATGACATATTATTCAATGACACAATTTATCTATCTATCTATTTATAATATATTATAAAAGTTGAATCCCAAAACTGGTGGATTACACACCGATGACATAGTTTTTTTTTTTTTTTTGTTGGATACAAGATAGAATTCTACTCTAACCTAATCTAAGTGTATATGTGTGTGAAACTCCCTCTTGGAGACTTGAATCCCGGCCCTTACCCCCCACACCCCACAAGCACTTATACTTGTGGAGTGACCATTGCACCAAGGGTGTGCGGTGGTCACCGATGACATAATTATCTTTATTTATTTATTTTTTTGGTAAACCAGAGAATGATATTAAAAACTAAGGGGGAAAAACATTTGCATTCACAAAGCGATCAAAAGTCACTCCAGAATTGTCCAAATTTACTAAAAGCAGCACCTCAGTAAGAGGGCTTAAAAACACAAAATAATCAACATTTAGCAGAGCACCACACCGTGCAAGCGCATCCGCACACTTGTTCGCCTCTTTATAGCAATGATGGATCTTCACTTGAGGAATGAGCTTCAGCCCTTCCTTATAGTCCGCTAGAATCGGGTTGTTTGAACTAGATGAGTCATTTGCTTTACCAAGAAGATCAACTAGCAACTGGGCATCCAATTCAACTATCACAGCCGGCAGATTGAGGGAAATACATAGTTGAATGCCATCTTGAAGAGCCCAAAGCTCAGCTGCAACACTAGTAGCCCGGCCTATAGCTCTCGCATACCTTCTAATCCACACCCCATTTGCATCTCTTATAAGGCCACCCCCTCCCAGCCCGACCGAGGTTCCCCAAGGAGGACCCATCAGAATTTAGTTTAAACCAATTAACTGGGGGCGAAAACCACTTCACTTGAATAGTTGACTTTGTAGGTGCATTATGAACGTTTGTACCAACAAAAACATACTCCGTCGCCTTTGCCAACACTTCAACTTTGAGATACAGGGAGGGCCTGGCCTTTTGAAACGCCACCCTATTCCTTCGGATCCAAAGACACCACAACCCAATCAGAAAAACGATGTTCCAATCAATTCCCAAAGATCCATAGCAAGTTGCATTACACACATTCAATTTGAGCCAGTCCATAAAATTCGTCTCATAGAAGTAATTTGCTTGCATCGGAAGAGAGATAGATTCCCAAAAGGATTTTGCAAAAGTGCACGATCTCAATAAGTGGTCAATGGTTTCCAGGGAGTTGTTGCACAAAGTGCAAGTATCAGAAGCAAGGATTCCTCTCTTCGCAAGAACAGCTCGCACCGGGATACTCTCATGACAGCACTGCCATATGAAGCATTTAATCTTGGGTATAGCATTTGCTTTCCAAACCCAAGCTCCTCTAAATTGCCCACTGTCCAGATTGTCCATTCTAGAGCACGCTATGTGGTACGCATCTTTGGGATCAAAGTCTACATTTGGAGAGGAGATCCAAGCCATCCGGTCCTCAATGTTGGCAAGCCAAGGTATAGGTGTAGCTTTAATGTCCAAAAGAATGTGCCTCGGAATGGGGAAAGAGCATTTAGACTAATCCCACCCTACGGTGGAGACCATATCCTTAATAAGAAGAAATTCTTCCTCCCGTTGAAAAGCAGACCATGCATAAGGCTTCTAAGAGTGCCTTTATCCAACCACTTATCAAACCAGAAAAAAAGGTTGCTATTTCTGCCAGCTACCCACTTTGATCCTTCTGTAAACACTTCGTGCCCCTTAGACATAGCACTCCAAACTTTAGAGCAAGCACGCCTAGAAAAATTCCCTGCTGAGGACCTTCTTTGCAGATACTTTTGGCTGAGCACTAGTGCCCACAAAGACTCCTTTTCTTTGTGAAGGCGTCAATTAAGTTTGGCAAGAAGGACCTTATTTTTCTCATTTGCAGCTAATAATCCCAGCCTGCCTTTTTTCTTTGGTTTGGTGATTTTTTTTCCAACTAATGAGATGGAGTTTTTTCTTTGTTTTGGAGTCGCCCCAAAGAAAATTTTGGCTAAGCCTATCCATTGCTCTAGAAATTTTAGGAGGGATATCCACACATTGCATGATGTAATTAGGGATCGCCAAGGTTACAGATTGTGTAAGGACCAATCTCCCTGCAAAGGAAAGCAGATGGGCTTTCCATCCAGCAAGACGATTCTGAACTCGCTTAAGGATGAAGCAATAATCCTGATTGATACCCGTATGCTTTAAAGGGAAGCCCAAATACTTCCCTAGATTAGGGGTAGACTGAAAACCCAAGGTGTTGCAGAGCCTTTCCCTCTCATAGGCGGCGATATTTGAAGAAAAGAAAACTCTGGATTTTTGGCTACTAACATTCTGCCCCGACATGTCACAGAAAGAATCCAGAACATCCCGGATAGCTGCACAATTCTTTTGGTCTACTTTTGCAAACAAGACAAGGTCATCTGCAAAAAAAAAAGATGAGAGAAAGCGATACCTCCTTGAGAAGCTCGAACTAGATTCCAAAGCTTATCTTCACATTTATTAGTAATCAGGGCTCCCAGCACCTCCATACAGAGAATAAAAATATACGGCGAGTGAGGGTCCCCTTGTCTTATACCCCTGGTAGGAAGGAAAGGACTTAAGGCACCTCCATTAAAAAGAATCGAGACTGAAGAGGTTGAGATGCAATTCATAATTAGAGCTATGAGTTGGTGTGGGAATTGAAAAAGATGGAGGGTATCTCTAATAAACCCCCACTCCAATCTGTCGTACGCCTTCTCAAGATCAATCTTAATTGCCATAACCTCGGTTCGACCTTTTTTCCTGGAGATGGTATGGATCATTTCTTGAACAATAATGGCATTATCAACCCCCTTTCTCCCTAGGATGAAAGCAGTTTGGAAAGGAAAGACCAAATCAGAAAGGAGAGGTCTAATACGCGCAACAATGATTTTGGTGATCATCTTATACACAGTATTACACAAACTAATAGGCCTGTAATTGCTGAGATGTTCTGGACTGGTGCACTTAGGAATGAGGGTCATTAGAGTCTGATTAAGGAAATTAGGAATTTTTCAAGAAGTGAAAGCCTCCTTGATTACCTTTTTGACTGAGTCCCCAACCAATAGCCAAAAACGTTGGAAAAACTTCGCGTAAAGACCGTTAGGGCTCGGCGCCTTATAAGGTCTGAGGGACCAGAGGGCAACGCAGATTTCATCATCAGTAACTGGGCACTCAAGCCCCCTTATATCAGCATCCTTTAAGGCATAATTCCAGAAGGGTGGGTTCTAGTTTACCCGATAAGAGCTTGTCGAATCCGTGGTAAAGAGCTTGACGAAACCTTCTCGAATAAAACTAGAAATTTCAGAATCCCCATTAAGCCAGTAACCCATGCAGTCTTTCATACTAACAATACGATTCCGTCTCCTTCGCACCAAAACAGATGTATGAAAGAAAGCCGTGTTCCTATCTCCTTGCACCAGTAAATTTACTCTAGACTTCATAGCCCAGAATTCCTCCTCAATCTTAGATAAGTCCGTGTAGTCACAAATAAGCCTTTTTTCCAGATCAATCAAAAAATCATTTGGCCTACTAGCAAGAGCCATTTAAATACCTTTTAACCAAGCTCTGAGGATTTTTTTCTTAAGGAAGATATTGCCAAAGTGGTCCTTGTTCTAGATTTTCGCTTTGGAGCTGAAATGATCATTAGCCAATTGAAGATTTAGGGCATTAGTCCAAGCATCGCGAACCAAGTGTGGGAAAGAGGGATGAGACAACCACATTGGTTGGAAGCGAAACGGTCTAGGAAAAAAAGTGGAAGGCGGCTTGTGAAGAGATAGAAGAACTGGGTAGTGATTACAGTGCACTCTTTCCAAGTGCTGCACATAAGCTTCCGAGTACAGCTCATTCCACTTAGGGGTCGCAAAAACACGGTCAAGCCTTTCTTGAATGAGATTAGTGACATGGCGATGATTTGACCAAGTATAGCGAGCCTTAGAGAACTCGAGGTCCATCATTCTACAAAAATCAAGGCACTCCTTAAAACAGAGAGCTCTAGAAATATTTACAGCTCTACCTCCAAACTTATCTTCGCCGATAAGCACCTCATTGAAATCGCCAGCCAAAACCCAAGGAAGAGAGTGAAGAGAAGCTACAGTGGTTAGATTATTCCATAATAGACACCTTTCAGTATATCTAGGGGAAGCATAAATGGCTGATAGCACCCAAGAAGAGTTTGAAGAAATTACCTTAACAACAGTGTGAATTTCTTGCTTAGTGGATGCAAGCTCTGAGACCTCAACTTGAGATGAGTCCTACAACACCCAGAGGCCCCCAACAAGGCCTATGGTCTCAGTGTGAATAGCCCCATCAAAAGGCAATCTGTCCAAAATAGCTTTTGCTCTTGGACCACCTATCTTAGTTTTAGTAATGATCATTACAGCAGGAGAGTAGAGTTGAACCATATCTCTAATAACACCACAAAAATTTGGGCTTTGAGTACCTTGACAATTCCAAATAAGTGTACTCATAATTACAAATTGATGAGTAGAAAAGGATAACTTCACGAAGACAATGGGGCCGCCCCATCACCCTCTGTTAGGTTCTAAAGATTTAGGAATTTATGTATTTAGAACTCTAATGTGTAATGTTGGCAAACCATGATCAAAACAATATGTTTAGTCTTGTTTAGGCTTGCTCAAAGTTATATATTTTATGTAAAGTTGGAATCGAGAGACTGCAGATGCATTGGTGCATTTCGGCCTGGCTCGATCGATCGAAAGTTAAACTCGATCGATCGAAAGTCGGCTAGAATGTTTTTTTGCAGAATTTTCCAACTCAGCCCTAACTCATTAAACGTTTTGGGTTTTCTGTTTTTACCCTAGGTATAAAAGGCAAAACCCTAGCCACGTTTTTAAGAGTTGCTTTTGTTGTATGGTTGCTCGTACTTTGTTGTTTGTGTGAATCTCTTGTGAGATCCTTGAGGAGCTTTCCTTCACATAAACTTAGGGTTTTCAAGGTAGAGATAATATCAACATCTTGATAATCAACTCGGTTGCTGCCATTGTAGTTTAAAGAATAACAAGCGTGGGTGCTTGTAGCTGATTGGAGAATCCAAGAAAAAAGGAGTCCATGGATTCGGAGCTTGCACGTGGTCGTGTCAGTAAGTTCTACTGGTGGGTAGTATTAGGAAGTCAAGCGGGGAGCTTATAAGTTCTTTTGTATGAACTTCGATTCTTTCATATAGTAGATTCAAGTTTACCTTGAGGATAGCTAGGTCAAATCCTCCCCAGGTTTTTACCGTGTGGTTTCCTAGATGATCATATCATTGTATTATTTATATTTCCGCTGCTTTATATTTTTGATATGATTGTATATTTGTGATAACCTAGAATTGCATAATTTGACTAAGTTAATCACTTGGCTAATTAACTAGGTTAGTCTGGTTGGTTTAAAAGGTCTAAAACCGTTCACCCTCCACATGTATCTCATCGGCGCCATTCTCAAGGTGACCGACCTCGGACACGTCATCAGTCCGGTTATCAGCATCATAGTGAGCATCCAATACACTTTGAGTATCACAAGCCAACCCCACCATTTCACTGTCAAAACTCTGTTGATCTTGCAACTTGGGGAGCACAACGGAGTAGGCTTCCTCTTGCTCTAGTAAATTACAGTCCCAGATTTTTAAGAGCTTGGCATTGACAAAGTTTAAGGAGATACCTGCAACAGTGTTGCACGGATTTGGATTCGCCGGGATATTTTGAGATTTCCAATAACGGCGACCTCTTCTCCTCCATCCTCATGGTGGCACCATCCACTAGCTGGGTCAGTCTCTCCTTCGATCCCTGGTCCATTGTTGTGCTTGATCCTATGGCAGAGAAGGCCCTAAACTCCCCTATTTCCATCCTAAACTCCCTGGCAGTGCCGACCCCATTTCCCTTGGTAGCTATCCACTTCTGGGTAGGATTTCCTTTATCCACCACGTTAGCTTTTTTTGAAACTCTGGGTTTAGCATGTTGCGCCCTTACTTTTTGATTTTTTGTCCTGGTACTTCCTCTCATAGTACTTTGCTCATCACATGTCATCTCCATAGAGGAGAGAGAATGAGTGCGATCTACAAACAGTGTGTTGGGAGATAGAGACCCTTCCATCATGCTTTGACCCATAGGCTTGTCACGGGTAGCACTGTCATTTTCTTTTTGATTTGGGCTTGCAAGTAGAAATCCTGGGCTTCGGGTTGGGCTAGACTCCCTAATGGAGTTAAAAGAGGCAAAGTGTACCCCCTCTTTCCTTTGCTGACCCTTAACTTTCTTTTTTCGTGTAACAAGCATCCAGGTCCCAAAAGAGCCTTCTTGGGCCTCTAACATGGGCACAGACCGCGCCTCAACTTTAGGCTTTGCTCCCTTGTCCTCACTTGTTGCCTCAGTCTCCTCCCCTGTGGAATTTGCTGCCTCTGGTGACCGCACAGTGTACGGACATGATTATGTTCTATGATCCACTTAGCCACAAGAGACACAAAAGGTATTAAGACCTTCGTATAGCACCGGTTGGTCCAGCTTACCAATGTGGAGAAGCCTAACGAGAGGCTTTCCTAGGTTTATTTGAACGCACAATCTAGCATATTGTCCTCGGGCTTCCGACGTTGTGTGCGTGTTAATCCGCAGAACCGCCCTATTATGCTCCCAATTTCTCATAGCACCGAGCCTTCATAGTATTCAAAGGGAAGCTCCGGAAGGCGAATCCAAATAGCCATCGATGCCTCGATGCTCTCGACGGTCTGAAGTTTGCTTCCCACCTTCTGATAGCTAAAAAATGGCCACCAACAAACCAGAGCCCCTACTAAGAACCTTGTCATGATCAGCCTTAAAAGCAAATCTGATAAGAAAGTAACCCCTACCAAGGTGCACACAGTCCATCTTACCGATTTGCTTCTACATGCCAAGGATCTGAGAGCGCAGAAACTGTTACCTTACTGATTTGCCAAAGACTTTGATAATCAATGCATTTGACAGTTGGGAGCGTATTCTAGTTTTGGTCTCCCTTGATAGTCTTACCTCTGCTTCACCGTCGAGGTACACTTGAGCTTCTGTATTGGACAAGTACTCCATCTGCATATCCCGTTTGAAATCAAAAGCCTGCTCATACGCACCTGGTATATCACCAAGTAGTTTGTCCCTAAAAGACCTCCCAGGTTCCTCGAAGGTAGTCGGGGGGGACGCATCATGTGCACCAGCAGCGTTGTGCACCTCTTTTACCTTTTTTGTACTTCTCTGTAACTCCTCATCTTCTTCCCTGGAACATCCAGTGCACTCAGATGCAGAGCTCTTCATTATTGACCTTAATTCATTATTATCTTTATTGAAGCACATAACCTTTGACATGTAATAAAATAGTCATTAAATGTATGATATAGACTAATAATGTTACGTGGCAAGTTTCAATTTGTTTAAGTAATACATGCCAGTCCATTATGCCAGGTGACATGTTATTCAATGGCACAATAATTGTAGAGACTATAATGACCATTTAATCAAAATTATGATTTTTATAAAAATACTACTAACAAAATAAACTATTAAATTTTTTTTTAACAATATTCTATCACCACCGCGCACCTTTGGTGTGGTGGTCACTCCACAGATATAAATGTTTATGGGGTGTGAGGGGTAAAGGCCAGAGTTCAAGTCTCCAAGAGAGAGTTTCACACACATATACACTTAGATTAGGCTAAAATAGAAATTCTATCTTGTATATATATATATATATATATATATATAAAATAAAATAAAAATTCTATCAAACATGCAAGAGTCTTGAAACTTGCTAGCATAGCTCCATTTATTCTAGCAGTTAGGTTTGAGTCATTCTCTTCTCCCCATTCATTATAAAAAACAAAAATGAACCAAATACCTCGTATCATACCTTAGATCGAGAAGCTATCTCATGTATTATATATAGGATTCTCCTCTCTCTAATGCGAGAAGGTATCTTATGAGATGGTCTCATAAGATAATTTTTCGCCCAATGCATATATTTCATGTCTGAGATAATTATTGCATTAAGACCGCCACTTTGTAGTGACGCCTGAAGCATAGACAATTATATAATGACAAAATACGACTTGAAGCACAACACTGGTAAGTGACCTGTAGCACAATTGTCTCGAGAAAGTCTACAGACACAAAAAAAAAATTGCATTAGGACCACCACTCCATTAGTG
The DNA here is from genome assembly GCA_032727855.1 of Quercus ilex subsp. ballota. NCBI lineage: Eukaryota > Viridiplantae > Streptophyta > Magnoliopsida > Fagales > Fagaceae > Quercus > Quercus ilex. Next base: position 59,570,648 of record CM064909.1, on the reverse strand, counting down.
ATACCCGAAGCATATACAATTATGTACCATAAGAAATATGACTTGAAGCATAATTGTCGTGAGAAAGTCTAGCATAAAAAATTTGATATCCGTTTACTTAACCTTCTAAGTGATGTCAATAATAAACTCGACTCAATAAATTAAAAAAAAATGTCGTCAAATACCATTGCTCTAATGGTGGTTTCCTTCGTCGGTATTTGACAACTAACGCGACTTACTACGAAGTCTACAACGCACGCACGAGAAACAAACAGCAACACGTATTTTTGGGGTCCGGAACACAGTGGAAACTCGAAAGAAAGAAAGAAACAAACGACTCGTTTTTGATAAGGGGTAGCTTTTTCAAACCCCCCAACCAATCCTATCTTTCCACGTGGCATCCTGTGGATTGAAGTTGTGCATCTCAGCAAATTAAATTTCACCATATATACCACCCTTCCCTATCCCCATTTTTCCTCAAAGAGAAAAAAGAGTGTCAGACTCAGAGAGACTCTGCTTTTTGCTATTTCGATTCTTCACTCTCATAAAACTACTCAATCCCAACATATTTTTTCTTTTAAAAAAAGAGCTTAAATGCCGGGCTCTTGAAGAAACAGAGAGAAAAAAAGAAGAAGGTAATCAAAGATGGAGTGTGTTGGACTTGGAGCTCGGAACTTTGCGGCAATGGGGGTGTCGTTTTGGCCTACTTTTCCGTCGCAGAGAATCACGCTAAGTAGAAAACAAGGCCCGTTTCGTCGGTGTGGTTTGTGCCGGCATTATGTGAGAGTAAGAGCGGCCAGTACAGGGAGTGAGAGATGTGTGGCTGTGAATTTCAAAGAAGGTTTTGCTGATCAGGAAGATTATGTTAAAGGTGGTGGGTCCGAGCTCCTCTTTGTACAAATGCAGCAAAACAAGCTCATGGATAAGCAATCTAAACTCGCTGATAAGGTTATAAAAATTACCACTTCTCCTATGTTATAAGCTTAACTTGCTTCGTAAACTGTGAGATAGTCAAATCCTAGTTAAGGTTAATATCATTTTTAATCAGGTTCCTTCTCAAAAAAAAAAAAAAAAATCAGGTTCGTTGCATTTAATGTCTTACTTGGATTGCAAGCAACTAGGTTGTAAATAAATAAATCTTAATCCTTCATATAGTGTAAGTACTAGATCAAATCACGTTATGACACAGTGAAAATATATTGTATAAATTTCACATGGGTCGTGTAAGTTTCATCTATTCAACAAATTAAGTGTGCTCTTTGCTATGTATATACACTGTTTTTTATGAATTAATAGCTGTAGCAATCTTTTTGACTCACTTATGAAATGTTGGAATTTTGCCTCATCAATTTTGTGTTACTATGAACTATTTTTGCAGTTAGCACCTATATCTGCTGGGGAGAATGTACTGGATTTGGTTGTGATTGGTTGCGGTCCAGCTGGGCTTGCTCTGGCTGCAGAGTCAGCCAAGTTAGGACTCAAAGTTGGACTCATTGGTCCAGACCTCCCTTTTACGAATAATTATGGCGTGTGGGAGGATGAATTTAAAGGTATCATTTTTGTTCTAAGAAAACAAAACCAGTTTCAGTGATACTATTTGTATGCTATTCCTTTTCTAGTAGGGAACTGGTGTAATATGTTACTGACATAATGTTGAAATTGTATGTTTGCTTATAACCAAATCTTTGTGTGTTGTTTTGTTCGAAGCCTAATCTTATCTATCTACCATATTCAGTTCCCATCACAGCTTTTTTATGTATTTTCTTTTGTCACGCAGAATGTAAGATTTGTATTTCGATTTTAAATTTAGCTAGCTATGTTTAGATGAGCCCTTGCTGAACCAGTGAACATTTGACTGGTTTCTTTAAATTAAGCTTGTAATTGCTATTCGCTCCCAATCTAAGAGACTAGTGCATTCATGATACCGGAAAACTCTATATGGTGTTGAAAATCCATCAAGTTTTGGGAAAAAAAAAAAAAATTGAAAATCTGCTTCGCATCCATATTTAATTTGAACCTACTTTATTCTATTTTCAGATCTTGGACTTGAAGGGTGTATTGAGCACGTTTGGCAGGATACAATTTTATATCTTGATGACAATGATCCCATTCTGATTGGTCGTGCCTATGGACGTGTAAGTCGACATTTGCTCCATGAGGAGTTGTTAAGAAGGTAAGACAGGTTGCAATTTCTCCTCGCTATGATTTCTATTATTTGTTATGTTTCTAGTCCTTGGTGCTTGTGGATATGGTGTTTTATAGGTATATGATTTATATTAATTTCTCCTAGGTGTGTCGAGTCAGGTGTTTCATATCTTAGCTCCAGAGTGGAAAGGATTGCTGAAGCTAGTAATGGCCACAGTCTTGTAGCCTGTGAACACGATATTGTTGTTCCCTGCAGGTACAATGAGATATTCTTTTCGTTTCAATGAAGATCTCTAATTAATCTGTTTTACCCTGTTTCAAGCTTCTAATGCGGTATTATAGGCTTGCTACTGTTGCGTCAGGAGCAGCATCAGGGAAATTGTTGCAGTATGAGGTGGGTGGTCCAAAGGTGTCTGTCCAAACAGCTTACGGTGTGGAGGTTGAGGTAGGAATGTAGATTATACTATTTAAGCCATTATATTCCATGCAGTTTTCTGCATCGATCTTCTTGTTACAGAAAGTTCCTCGTGTCTTATAACTTGGTTTTCTTAGTTCTGCTTTTCTCATTTCCCACATTTGTTGAAAAGCTATATGGAAAATGTTATATGTTAGGATGATTTACACATCTAGATGATCTGATTGACTGGTTGCATGCATTATGGTGGTCAGTGATATCAATATTGCTACATCACTATTACTGTATAAAAAACAAATCTTTCTCTTCATTGTATCCTAAACCTTACAAGTCGTGGGTGTTTGCCTGCAAGTCGTGCAATTGTGTGAATTCCCTTCTCTCAAGAAGCAATTGTATTTTACACTTCATGTGTTTAACAAAAATTTGGGAAGAAAATCTGGACTCGTATATGAATTATTCCTATAATACTGTACTCTGTATTCTTCACAACAAGATAATAAGTTTGGTTTCTTCTTTGCAGTTGCAATAATTCTGTCAATTCTTACTATTTCAGGTGGAAAATAATCCATATGATCCCAGCCTCATGGTTTTCATGGACTATAGGGACTACATGAAACAAAAAGTTCCATGTTTAGAAGCGGAATATCCAACATTTCTTTATGCCATGCCCATGTCTCCAACAAGAGTGTTCTTTGAGGTTTACACAATGTATTTCAATTTTGTTTGTTGTATTACTTATCAGAATTATGTGTAAGATATTTGGAGAAAATGAATTGCAGGAAACTTGTCTGGCTTCAAAAGAAGCTATGCCTTTTGGTTTGTTGAAGAAAAAACTCTTTTCAAGGTTACAGACAATGGGGATCCGAATTATAAAAACTTATGAAGAGGTTAATATTTGTGGCCAAACTCTGATGCTTATAATTTTGATTTAATGAATGGTCATCTTTACAATTTCCTTTTATCTACTGCCATTACAAGGATTCTTGCCTCTGCCATATAGTGGACCAATCATATCTTCATCATCTGTTTGTTAAAAGAACCTGGGCATAATGCTTGTTGCATTTCTTAATCTTTTTTCCGGTCTTTATATGCGTGATAGTGTGTTTCAACCCCAAAGATGTTTAAAGTTTTGCACTTTTGTAAAAGAAGTTCACTTATTCTAGCTAAAGCATATACCAGTTCAAAGGGATTTTGTGGAATTTACATCACAAGGAATCACATTCTGAGGGCGTTTGGATTCAGCTGAAAGCTGAGTCCACGTTTTGCGTTTTGCGTTTTTCGGTTTTTTTTTTTTTTTTTCCCCTGCAAGTGAACAGTAAAATCACATGATTTTACTGTGAAGAAAAAAACACTGTTCACAGCACTGTTTACGCACTAAAAAATATTAAAAATGGGTCCTACGGTATTATTTACACATTTAAAAATTATTTTGCTACAATGTTTTCAGTTTTCAGTTTTCAGTTTCAGCAACAATAAGTTCAATCTAAACGGACCCTCTATCTCCCAAATCACTTGTGGTTTCATATCAACTTTATTAACATATTTTGAAAAACATTCTAATAAGAGGCACTTTAAGAAACATTCTGATGAGGATTCATGCTGCACTTGGTACTAATGTTTACTAAAAAGCACGTTTGTATTTGGCAATATGCCTGTTTTACATATCAACATTCATGCATCTACTACCAAATAGTACTCTCAAGATTGCAGAATTATCAACTAAAATAGGATTGAGGACATAATTTTACCTTTCATTTTGATATTCAGGAATGGTCTTATATCCCAGTTGGTGGATCCTTACCAAATACAGAGCAAAAGAACCTTGCATTTGGTGCTGCTGCCAGCATGGTGCATCCAGCCACAGGTAAGGAAATAAATGAATTAGACAATTCCATTTTTAATCTATTCAAAATGAATGGGCTTATATTTCTACCTTCACTTAACAGGTTATTCTGTTGTGAGATCTTTGTCAGAAGCTCCAAAATATGCTTCTGTAATTGCAAATATTTTGAAGCAGGCTCATTCTAAGGATACTCTTACTCGTATAAAATCTACTGAGAATATCTCGATGCAAGGTATGTACATGGAAATTTATTTTTTTGGGGTTTTCTTTTTCCTGGATACTTATTTGCATCAGATATTCAATTGTAAGTATCCAACATATTCTTTATTTAATTGTAAAAATCATATCTCAGCAATCAAAACATTGGCATATCTGCATATAGCACACACACCCACATATATTTATTATTAATATGTATGGAAAAACTACTTTTAGCTTGATTTTTAATTACATTTTCTTACTTTGGTTAACAATTACACCTTCAAGATATTTTTTATGAAGTGTCAACTGGTTTTGGACCTCATTTCAGGAGATTGTTAGGGTCACAAAGAAATTTTGTCCCTTTTGTGATTGTTTTTAGCAATTCTTGTTTTTCAGTTCCCAGCCTTCCAGTTGGTGCTTGGAGAGGCTATTGATTGCAGAATACCTTCTACTTCCTAGAGGGATACCTCACATGTGCAGTTCTTTGGGCCAATTATTTTTTTATTTTATTTTTTATAAAATCCCTTGAATAACTTCTTATTATATGATGGTGATTGGCTGCATTTTATACATGGATCTGACCCTGAGAAGCATGTTTACTCACAGTGTATTAGTAAATCACTGAATCGTCCATCCTGCTTTCACTTAGAATTGCACTTCTAAAAGGAAGCCCATCTCTCTGTTATGATATGTTTTTTCTTCTCTTCGTTTGAAAATTTTCCATTATATAAAGCTTGTAAACTTGCACTCATTGTGAGCACTGTTTGCTGTACATATGAGGCAGACAATGGGTTATCTTAGCTATCAAGTGACTAAAGATTGATTAATCAACCAGTTTTTTTTTATTAATCTGTATGTAAATTGTACTAACTCATAAATTTTTTTTTTTTTTTTTTTGAGAATCTACTAATTCATAAATTAAGCTTGTGTGATGTTACTTCTTTTCTGGGCAGTGATTTATAATTTGCACTTTCTTTATTTATATTTTCTATTTCAGCTTGGAACTCCCTTTGGCCACAAGAAAGAAAACGCCAAAGGGCATTCTTTCTCTTTGGATTAGCGCTGATTCTGCAACTGGATATCGAGGGCATTAGGACATTCTTTCATACTTTCTTCCGCTTACCCAACTGGTATGATAATTTTTCTCTATCATTTGCGTGGTATATCACAAGTACAATGATGTAGATGTCCCAGTTGATGACAAAATTAATAGTGACTAAAAATATATATGTATGTGTGCGCGCGCGCATGTGCATGTCTGTGTTTATGCGTGTGTTGCGTATGCAAAGGACAAATCCTGTACTCCTGGTTCTTTGGAGTCGGCTATAAAAATCCTGTTCCAAGCCTATAGAAAGGAGGTGGTTGTCGCTTCTTTCCATACTATATAATTCAGAGTTATTAGACAATCCTTTTTAAAAGGAGAAAGGCTGGGAAGCCAATAGATTGATCATTGTGAACTTCAATAGAGTCTTGCGCATTTTATGTTTTAAAGATGAGCTTGAAGGGGCATCTTCATTGTGATTGTGGGTGGTAGTGGAATGATAGTCACAGGGATGATTGGTGGTTCTTTCTGTTAAACGGCGGGGAGTTATGTTAGTGAACACTGACCAATAATGGTACAGATGGTTTATTAGGTTAACTTGCAATGCAAGTGATGCCAGCAATAAATGTGTATTCATGCCGAGTTGCAAAAACAAGCTACCTGATTCCCTTCTTAGATTATGATTTTCAAGGACTTCTGAGGGACTGTCTAGATTAAATGCTATAATGTGCTCATCTTATTTTAGTAATTAACTAGTTAGTATTATTATACTACAAAGGCTTCTTTAAGATAGAACGTCAGTAAATGTTGGTGAAAGATACTGACTAAATAGGACAAAGAGAAATGACAACTTTAACTGTCTTTCTGATAGTTACAGCTTAAAATACAAAAAGCTATTGTTGAAGATATGCTTGATTGGCTTAATTTCTAATGGGGTATGGAATAATTGATGATATGATTTCCTTGCAGGATGTGGCAGGGATTTCTTGGCTCCACTCTCTCCTCAGCAGACCTTGCATTGTTTGCCTTATATATGTTTGTTATAGCACCAAATGATCTGAGAATGTCCCTTATCAGACATCTTCTTTCTGATCCCACTGGAGCAACCATGATAAGAACCTATCTTACAGTATAGTTTGTACCCTCTTATTCTTTTCCCCTTGTTAGGTCTGTTAAAGAAAACAATTTAGACAACACTGGGAGCCCACCCACTTATGATAATACTAGGTATTTGTATATACATACACCTGTGTCTATCCTATCCTACCTCCTCTAGTCTGAGCACGATGATGTGGTTGTTGGTTATTTTGTACCCAAATCTCAAGCTGCACATGTTGGATTTTTGTGCTTTTTGTTCATATGAAAGTAGAGTTAAAATGTCTCTCTCTCTCTAGCTTCTATAATGCTTACCTGCCTTGTTGGAGCTTTCGGGGTTTTTTTTTTGTTTTTGGTGGAGCTTTCCGGCTTTCTTATTTTAAAAAAAATAAAGAAAAATGTGCTCCTATTATTTCAGGAATAGTTTTAGAGATGCCATATGCAATGCAATTAGACGAAAGTGAACTAGTAGATTGTGCGGCTTAGTGGCATTGCTAGTTTTCTCTCGATTAGATTTATTAATTTAACAATATAAATACATTATTCAATTAAACAAGATAAATACTATTGCAACTATAATTAGATTGATTAATTGTACTATTGAAAATCTAATTAATTTCTCCCAAAAAAAAAAAAAACTCTAATTAATTAAATATACATAAGTATAATCAAAATCTAATTGATTATATTTATGTATATTTAATTAATTAAATTCATCAAAAAAGAACATTACCCACATGGAATAATTGTATGCTCACATAACTACCATAATTAAACAATTATCACCGATAGGATTTTGTCTTTTAATTAAAATTGATCTTTGATTATCCTACACATGCCCGTCTATGTTAAGATCATGGATCAACCAATCAAATTTAAACATTAACAATATATATGTAAAATTATATATAACCTAGTGATTTGAGCATCATTTTGAATATTGAAAGAGGCCAATTTTTTGGGAAATTACTCTTTGACTACTTATGATATGAATTTTATGTTTAAGGTCATTAATAAAAAAATTTTCAAACCTAAAACTACCATTTTACCCCTAGATTTGAGAAAGTGGAGAATGGTGAGATGAAAGGTTGCAAAATGGGGTGTTTACGGATTAACAATTAATTGTATGATCTTGGGCATATTTAGGAATTCTGGAGCAAAGAAGTTATTTCTTGGCCCTCTCAAGCTATGCATTGTTGTATCAATGGGAAAAACACTTCAAATAATGTTATGGAAAGGAAAGGCTTATGGAAGAACTTGGAGGTGTTCCAGGCTCAAACACACCTTTGCCATGGATATTGATGGTAGATTTTAATGTAAATCTGCTTGTGAAAATGTAAGTGGGGGAAGTAGGAGTTTTATCTTCCTTTGAAATAGGTTTTGATCTGTGCAAATGTAACATTGAGGTAGAGGACGACCCTTATGTAGGCTGCTTCTATACATGGAGCAATAAAGGGATGCAGAGAAATCTGTTGCAAAGAAGCTTGATAGTGTCTTAGTCAATATGAACCGGTTGTCTTAATGGAGCACACTCTGGCAGAGTTTCTTCCTTTTAGTATTTCTTATCATTTCTTAGTCTTATTCCATAGGAAAAGGAAAGTTTGCATGATCTTAGCCTTTAATCAAACATGTAGATGTAGTTGTGGGTTTTCTGTGAATCCGCACAATAGTGAAGTGTTCTGCGCGGAGATTGCTCCTAGTTTGAAACATAAAATCCTAAATTTACAATTCAAAGAAGGCTCCTTGCCAATGAGATAGTTGAGGCTTCCTCTCATCTCTCATAAGGTCATTGCTACTGATTGCAATGCAAGCCTTTAATTGAAAAGATTATTGCTACAATATCATCTTGGGCAGTCAATAAACTTTCTTTTGTTGGGCTTGGGAGGCTCAAACTTTTGCGATCAGCCCTCTATAGTATTCAATATTATTGCTCCAACATTATACTCCCCAAAAAAGTTTTTAAAACCAATGACCAAAAGTTCAATTCATTTCTTTGGAAAGTTCAGGAGGGTAGCAGTGGTAACTTTGAGGTGTCATGGAAGCAACTTTGCACCCCTAAAAGGGAAGGTGATTTAGTATTAAATATGATAGAAGATTGGAGTAAAGTAGGCTAAGTAGCTGTGTAGAAGCATATTTGGCATCTTTGGGTGACATGGGTGCATGGAAATTTGCTAAAAGATAAAAATTTTTTGGACTGCCAGAGTTCCATAGACTTGTAGATGGGGATAGAGGAAGCTATTGAAATTAAGGGGTTGTTGCTAGAGAGTTCCTAAGCTTTAAAGTTGGGTACGACTCCCATATCTTCCTTTATCATGACAGTGGGTGCTCTTTACCAAAAGTAGGTTTTTAGAGTCATTTATGATGTTGCTAGTGCTTTGATGCAAAAGTTAGTATAGCTAAAACTTTAAAGCAATAGGAGCTGGTCTTGGAGGCTTGCTAGGTTAGAGGATTAGTCTCCATTCAAAGTAAACCATTTTCGGTTGAGCTGATAGAAAGGGACAAGGCAGTGTGGTCAATTGCTAATTTTGGGAACAATTTTGGAAATTGCTATGGTTTCCTCTTTATATCCTTCGACATTTTTTCATAGGATGGTTGGTAATAAAAAATGGGTTTGGCATATCTCCAGTACTTTTTTAATTGGACATGTCCTTTTTTTTTAAATATACAATAGCAAGTTGTAGTGAGTTTTAATTTTCACATTTTATTTAGTTAGTGGGTGATGTGGCAGTCTCTCATTAAAACAAAAAGGAGATTCCAGTTAAAAAAGTTCTAGGGCTTTACTGGGAATACTCTTTGCTACTTTTTGGAGGACATAGTGAAGATAAAAATTATTTTTTATTTAGGGTATTGATTCCATTCGTGGTAAATATAATTGATACAAGCTTTTTCAAAATTTTGAAAAGGGATCTGCAGTAAAAAACTAATGCATTACATGGGTGAGAATCATCAATCGTAGGGCAAAGTTAGCATGTGTAATTTGCACTTTTGCCTTAATTTTAAAATATCCAAATAAGGGGAAGAAGTAACCATTCTCCTTTACTCCTCTCCTTTCCATCCATACCTGTCTACTTTTCCCTCTCCCCAAATTTCCAAACACGATTAAACATTATTTAAAAATATGAGAATATTATCTTATGACTACGTTTTATTTATTTATTTATTTATAGCATAATGTTATTGGAAGGATTAACTACATTCTATTGCTTGGTACTGGATAGATCTCGAAAAGTTACAAAGCTATGACAAAGCACACATTAATAGAAAGGATAAAACTTAGATACAGTATCTTAAGTGTTGTTTCTTAGGTTCCCCTCTTAATATTTAGCCATGTGGCTATTTAATTAAAAAATACACTTCCATCCCATGAGAAAAAATCCATATGGCAGAATCTTAAAAAGGGAACCTAAGAAACAGCATCTAAGTACTGTACCTAAGTCTTGCTCTAATAAAAAATAATTTATAGATTTTTTTTTTTTTGTAATGAGAATTAGGCCGCTTGTACAGCCATTGTTGTTAAGACATATGTGAATCATGTTAGGAACATATGTCAATATTTTATGTAATTGGCTAATCTTTTGACAAAACACACTTTACTTGTAATTGGGTAGATTTAGGATGTGTTTAATACTTCAAGGAACAAGGTTTCAAGTTCTAGTGTTAAAGCCATGCAAATCTGTCCAAGAAATAAGTGAAGAAGTGTTAGATTTTAAAACTCGACAACTAGTATTTATCGAGATTTAAAAAGCTGCTAAAGCCCGAAACTCAACAGCTAGCTCGATAGATACCCTATTTGTCGAGGTTTATGAAATTCAATTTTTCAGAGCTGATTTTCACCCAATCTGTGTGTATATGTTTGAACTTTCTTTTCTCACAACCTTAAACATATATAAGGATTATTTTAAGGACCGTCAAAAGTTGCGCAAGTGTGAAGCAAAGTTTTGTTCATGCAAATTGTAACCGGAGACAGAATTTGCCCTAATTCATCTTTCTCTTGAAGAAGCTGCTGTGTTTGTACACCATAGGGTTTTGTGACCAAGGAGTTTCGTGATATTCATCGTGTGATGAACTGAAAAACTTTGCAGCCAACATCTTTCTCAAGTTGGTGATTAAGTATCGTAATGGGATCCGCGCATTTATTGGTTAGTCACGTACTGGGAGCCGTGCATTGAAAATGAGATATTGTCACTACAAAACAAGTCCAATTGTGTATTGGGGTAAGAGTTTAACTGTAAGTTGGTATAAGGTATTGGGATTCCTTTACTTGTAACCGCTTGTTGTGATAATAGTGAATTCTTGGGAGTGGTGACCTTAAAATCACCCGATGAGGTTTTTGCTGTGTATTTATCGAGATTTAAAAAACTACTAAAGCCCGATACTCAACAGCTAGCTCGATAGATACCCTATTTGTCGAGGTTTATGAAATTCAATTTTTCAGAGCTGATTTTCACCCAATCTGTGTGTATATGTTTGAGCTTTCTTTTCTTACAACCCTAAACATATATAAGGATTATTTTAAGGACCGTTAAAGGTTGCGCAAGTGTGAAGCAAAGTTTTGTTCATGCAAATTGTAATCGGAAACAGAATTTGCCCTAGTTTATCTTTCTCTTGAAGAAGCTGCTGTGTTTGTACACCATAGGGTTTTGTGACCAAGGAGTTTCGTGATATTCATCGTGTGATGAACTGAAAAACTTTGCAGCTAACATCTTTCTCAAGTTGGTGATTAAGTATCGTAATGGGATCCGCGCATTTATTGGTTAGTCACGTACTGGGAGCCGTGCATTGAAAATGAGATATTGTCATTACAGAATAAGTCCAATTGGGTATTGGGGTAAGAGTTTAACTGTAAGTTGGTATAAGGTACTGGGATTCCTTTACTTGTAACCGCTTGTTGTGATAATAGTGAATTCTTGGGAGTGGTGACCTTAAAATCACCCGATGAGGTTTTTGCTGTGTAGATTTTCCCCATTATTAAAGAAATCACCGTGTCAATTTAATTTCCGCTGCATTTAGTTAATTAGTGATTTGTTTGTGCTATCACGCATTTTGCATGTTAATTGAATTAATTAATTAACTTGGCTAAATCAATTGGTTAATTTATCACAAGGGGTCAATACATTCTTGGCCTATCAATTGTCGTAATGCAAAAGCTATTTGAAACGCCAAATTCAAGGGCGTTACAAAATAACTTTAACTACGTCCAATAAAATTGCCTTTACAAAATTGAATTTTTTTGTAGGCTTAATGGGACATGAATCCCCTTAAAATAGCTAGGATCTTGCTCACCAAACACAATGGTAACCAAATGGCTTAGGGCGTTACATACATGAAAGTATCTTATGCTTTGAATGTATGCATCTTCTCTCTTCTAGATTGTGTCTCTCATGATGGATATGACCCACATATTGTGATTTGTGATAAGGAGAATGTATATAATTGATACATGAGAGGTTCAAGGTTCAAGGTCGGATTGGAGTTCAATTGGAGGTTTGACCATGATAATATCATAAATAATAAAATATAAATAATTAAGGAACATGCAAGTCCCACATTAAAGAAAAAGGAGTGAAAAAGTTTTAAAAAGAAGCATTGCATGTCCCATATCAAAAGAAAGGAGGAAGACATTATGATTGTCTTTGTCAACAAATAAAAGAGATGTTTTAAGAAGTGTTACAAGTCCCACATTAGAAAAATAAAGGAAAATATGTTGGAAGATTGGGGGGAGATGAGATGAGTGGATAATAGAGGGGTAGTGGAGACGAGTGGAGAATATAGTAGAGATCCCCTTCCCTTTTTGGATGTTTTAAAAATTTAAAGGGAAGAAAAGGGAGTCCCCACCTCTTTTTTTGTTTTGTTTGTTTTCTTCGAGAAGACGATGAATAGATCCCTCCTCTTGTTTGTCTGTAAGGTGGAAATAAGTGGAAACGATAATATATATAAAAAAAAAATAGAAAAATATATCAATTCATTTATAAAGTTTTATAATAAATATTCATTTTGGACAAAATTGAAAGTAGATAAAAATTCATTAGGAATCCTTCCCCTTCCTAACAAGGAGTAATATAAATCCTCACCTCTACAAAGTGGTATCTCATGAGACCGTTTCATAAAATAATTTTTCCACCCCCATTCTCTTCCCTCTACTCCCCCTCATTTCACCCCCACCAAATACACTATCAAATATTTCAAAAAATTAAATTAATTGAATACATGAGCTAACTTTTATTGGGTCTAGAATTTTTAAATTAAATGAATGGTTTATAATAATAATAATAATAATAATAATAATAATAATAATAATAATAATAATAATCATCATCATCATCATCATCATGTACATGATGCATCAAAAAATTATGAAGAGAAAAAATGATCAAGTTTGGTCTTGGTTCTTGGGCTTGTTTTCTTTTCTTGTTTTAGGTCGATTTTTAGCTAAGATCGGACCGACCTTAAGTACTGGTTCATCATTCATGGTTAATAGACAAATTTGGTGAGTTCTTGTTAGCTCAATTGGTAAAATTTCTGATAGTTGAATAAGGGATCTTGGGTTCAACCTCTGCTTACACCAAAAACTAATTGGTGCCTTGGTTTGATGATAAAATGCTATCATCAAAAGCGGATGCCATAAGTTGTGAAACTCTCTTAAAAAAAAACTTAGACAAATTTCATTTTAAGGGGCAAAACTTATAAGTGAACACAACACACATGTACACAGAACACATGAGCGCAATAATGGTGAAAATTTTTAAACTAAAACAAACATATAACCTCAAGCCCTTAATACAATAATGTCCCATTGTTCTAATCCATAATATAAAAAATGTCAACGGAAAAAGATATTCAGAGGACTAACAGAACAATGGAGGACCTTATTAGCACCCTCCTTCCACTCCGATGGCATTGATAATTAGCTTTTAGGGCTACGAATCTCAGAGTAATTAATGCTTAAAATGCCCTTTAGACTTTCAATTACCTTAATATATTTCAATACATTTTGTGTTAAAGAAGCATCAAATCTATCAAAAAACAAATCAGACTTAAGATATATACTCAGCAATGGCCAATTAATGTTGAATAGGCATGACGTCTTTCCACCTACATATCCTTTAACCAATAGTGACAAGCAATTTCAATGGCTCTTGGTACTGTTTTTTTGTTTAATAAACATAAAGCATAGATACCGATATGCTCCTTTGTGCCATGGTAATCTTTGTGGGGGCACAACGTATCATTTACAATAATATTGTTGCCCAGAACTTTGTGAAGCTCAATCACACATTGGATGATTGAGATCACTACAGGGAGAGAAAAAATAGTATGTTTTTTCTATTGTAATCTACTTTGTTAAGCACACTTTGCATTAATGTTTCTTTCTCCTTCTAAAAAGAGAGCCACAATTGAAACTATATTCCTAATTCCCATGGCCTTTGATTCAAAGAGGGCAAGTCCAATAATGTTAGACACGTATTGAAACTCTTATTGGCTCAATTAGATTGACCAACTTATTTAAATCTCCATGCTTGTTTATATGCATCAGCACTAGCATATGCAATCATCTATTCAGATTCTCAATATGGGGAGTGATGAACTGCCAAAATGGTGAATTTTCTTGTATTAAATTGACAAATTTTAGGAATCCAAATGGATGGACTGCTTGTCTTTATATAGGGTTACATATATAATAAATTAAATCCATTTATTTTCCAATGTCTCATAAATGGTTTGTTTTTCTCAATAAAAGGAAAAAAAAAATAAGGGCATGTTTGGACCAATAATTTAAAGTTAGCCAGCCCTTTTACTCTTATTAATGCGCTTTACATAATAAGGTTACGTTATTCTCATGTTAAGAGGGAAGGTAATAAGGTTGCTCACAGTCTTACCAGGTATGCTGTGCATATCTTAGACTTTATTGTGTAGATAGAAAATTTCCACCACAAAGCTCTTCAGTCATCCTTGCTGATTTAGCTGGATTTTCATAATATAAGTTCATGGTCTTCCTTCTAAAAAAAAAAAAAAAAAACATGTGCTTTACATCACCCATGCCCTGAAGTTTTGGTTTGATACATGATTTTTTTTTTGTTGAAATTTTTATATGATGCATGCTTTTTAGTATAAGGTCAATATATATACAATATAATTTTGTAATTACTAAGTAATATACTATTTTTCTAAAAAAGAAAAGAAAAAGTAATACACTATTAACTAGATCAACCATGTTGTTATTAAGGGTGGCAATTCGTGTTCACAGGTCGGGTTTGTGTCGTGTCAAGTCATGAGTATTCGGCTATATGGGTTGACCTGAACTCGACCTATTTAGTAAATGTGTCAGAAATTCTCAACATGAACATGACCTGTTTATTAAACAGGTTGATCCGACCTAACACGTTTAACTCGTTTAATTAAGAAGTCATGTAAAGGTCAATACAAATGACCCATTTAATAATCTATTTAATTAATAAGTCAAACCAAACCTATATAATTTTTATCAATTCTCATATATCTAAAATTAAAATACAATTACATCTATAAATATAGTAATAAACATATAAAAACAACCATTAATTATGCAATAATATCAAAATAATTAATAATTTTATAAGCTAAATGGGTTAGACAGGTTCGCATGTTAAACACAAACATGACCCGTTTATTAAACGGGTTAGCTATGTCAACTCGAATATGACCCGAATCCATTTAGCCTCAACCCATGACTTGTTTATAAATAGCTTAGTCGTGTCGGGTTCGCGGGTCGTGTCAGATTTTGCCACCCCTAGTTGTTATTTGATTACACCTAAATGATTTGTTTGTTTGTTTTTGTTTTTGTTTTTAATTTGGGAATAAAATTATTTTAGAGTAAACTATACTTTTGGCCCATAAAATTTGAGATTGTTTTCATTTTGGTCATTAATATTTGATTTTGTTACAGTATTGGCTATGTCGTTCATTTTTTCTTGTAATATGATTGTTCATAATATGTTTTTCTGCTTACAACAAGGAAATTCATGAATTCCAAAGTATTTAATTTAGAACCAATATTACATGGAATAATTAACATGAAAGGCATATAACAATTAGATTACTAATAAAAATGAACCACATGACCAATATAAAAATGAACATTAACTCCTTATTCCAATTTGAAAACCGAAGGATAAGAGCTGACATCAAAGACTCATTTGCAAATAATCCCAAAATTTAAGTGTCAAAAGTGTTTTTTGGTTTGTTTTTTAATTCAAAGAATATTGGATATAGATTAAAGAAAAAGTATGAATTTTATTTGATTTGTTAATTACGAAAAAGCTAGATTTAATAGTTTTTTTTTTTCAAAAGAAAAATTTTTTTATAAACAATTATTTTGTTAATATCAAATAAATGTAACTTTAAATTTTCATAAAAATAAAAATAAAAATGATTTAGGTATTAGACACCCCCCAAATCGAAATCCTAGCGTTATCCCAAAGCAACATCCTAATATTCTTGTTGATTGATGACGGTGTTAAACACCCTCTAAGTCGAAATCCTGACTCTATCCCAAAATAGCATCCTTATATTCTTGTTGGTTGATGATGGAAACTAATCACCTTTTCACCCGTAGTTTCTAAGCTCAAACTTTGTAAGATTAAAAAAAAAAGGTTTATGGGAAGCTAATGATCATTAAACTAGTAATTAAGAGGGGCCAATAAGAGCTAAAAGGCAATGTTATCAGTCAACTAATGAATTAACGACATATTAATTTATTGTTTGTGATTAACTGATTATACTTACAAAAGTCTAAACCACATATATTCCATTAGTGTTTCTCCATACCCTTTCCACCACCTATATATAAAGTCACAAAAGCCATCATTTCTTCATACAATCAAATCAAGGGCTTCTTTCTTTCCATGTGATAAATAAGTGTAATGCTTTGGGCAAGGTGGTTGGAAGATGGGTTTTTTGGTGCAACCAGATCAATTGGTCGTGTTAATATAGTGAAAGCGTTTGTATGGGAAGGTGACAGAAGAGAGTGAGCACACAAGTTATTTTTCTTGCATGGACTATCCATGCTTGAATTGTGTGTGCTCACCCTCTATCTGTCGCCCACCACTTTCACACTCTCCCTCTCTCTCCCTTTTTCTATTTACACACTTCAGGAACATGTATATTGATATGTAACAGTTTTAAAGTAATTTGTTGAAGGTGACAGAAGAGAGTGAGCACACAAGTTGTTTTTCTTGCATGGATTGCCCATGCTTGAATTGTGTGTGCTCACCCTCTATCTGTCGCCCACCATTCTCTCTCTCTCTCTCTCTCTATTAGTTTTTTTTGGGTAAACTTGGAATTGATAGAGTTTCTTTCGTAAGAGCATAAAAACACTCAAACACACAACATATACTTGCATAACAACTCATAGAGTCTAACTTTCATTTCCATAAGATCCAAGAACACATTAAATTCATGCACTTTTGCACTTGACTGATTCCAGCCATGATGCTTGTCGTTCATTGAGTGTTAATAAAAGACATTTTTTTTTTTTGGATTCATTTTTAAAAACATACTTTTATTTGGTTACTTGTGAATAACTTCTATCCAACGACTTACTGCTATATTTGCATTTAGTCATGTTTCTCATTAAGTATGTAGACAGCTGAATCCATTCTAGTGCTGCCACTACTTGGTTGGATGCATGGGGAGGAAGTCCAAGTCCAACAAATCCTTGCCAAGCTATACATGCATGGATGGAACAGAGAAGAAGAAGAAGAAGAAGAAGAAGGTTGAAGAAGGCTACAAAGGTTGGTAGATATTTGAGAAAGATTTGGGACATGTAGGAGATCGAAATATGTCTACTAATTAGTTACCTATTAGTTCTTCAATTAGTACCATGATTCTATAAAGGTTGGTAGATATTTGAAAAAGATTTGGGTCATGTAGGAGATCGAAATATGTCTACTTATTAGTTACCTGTTAGTTCTTCAATTAGTAACGTGATTCTATATTAAGTCGTATTCCCTAACCTCTGTCAATGAAAAAGGAATCACTTCTCCTCCAAATTTGCTTGGTTTAATCCTCTTGGCAGTGTAAATTGGATAACATATGCTCCATAAGGCAAAATGTTTGTCTTATTAGACCGTGGTCTACTTGATTATGTTTTTACAATAAGTTTAGTGAATATTTTTTAAAACCGTTAAAAGTAGCTTATAGTAATTGGAACATAATAAAAATTGTGTCAATAATAGGTTAATGTGAAAGTGATGTTACTCTAATCACAACTTACCACCTTCATAAAATATGAAAAAAATTGTAAAAAAGAATGTATCATTTGACATCATTTTGTTTGTTAATTAACATTTTTGTGTCTTTTAATAAGCATGACCTCACAAATTACTATAATCTTGCTCTGCAATAAGAAGGATCTCGGACTTACCAGTACCACTTGTGGGATGCATTATAATTAGTTTCCTTATGTAGACTGATCATGGTTTTAAAAACTAAAATAGTCAAAGAACCAAAAAAGGAATCGAATCCCAGTGTTTACTAGACGGGTTCCATGTCTGGTTCCTAGTTCAATCGGTTGAACTGGCCAGTTCAGTCTGGTTGTTAAAATAGTGAGAATGATTAATGATATTGTTATTATTGAATCCAATATATATAATACATTCTTCATCATATGACTTATGAAAAAATTATGTTACTTGCTTATAAGGTTTAATAAATATTATTTAAAAAAAGATTTAATAAATGATCAAAATGCATTTTAAAAGTCTTATGAATTACTACGAAATGGATTAGAAAAAAATTCTTCCAAATTGATTTAAAAGATCATTTTTTTTTTCTTTTACTGAATGAGAGTATATCATTGAACAAAATCATACAAAATATCATTGGCCAAAGAAATATGAACATCCCTAAGGGGATTTCCTAAAAGGAAAGTTCTAGAAACATGATGATCAAAAGTCTTGTAACTCAATGAGTAACTCGTATTGTTTTAATGGAGACATTCATGGTTCAAATCCTCAAATCCCTAACTATCAAATTATCTCAAAAAAAAAAAAAAAACATTATGGCGTATGGCCCTAATAAAAAACTTGGATTGACGACCTTTTCTTTTCACATACCAATAAAAAAAAAAAACTTGCAAATACTTTGTAGCCTAATTTTTTTTTTTAAATTTCTTTAAATACAAATAAATGAACAAAGAAAACACTCAAAAATAAAAGTTCAATAATACATAATAAATCTTTATGTCTATAGTTTGAAAATTAATTTTAATAGCCTGCTAGTCGAATAATTCCACATAAAACATGAAATAAAGTTAAATCATCTATAAACTAATGTGCTTTTTCGATTAGCTTTTTACTGGAACCTTATTTGCTTATTTGCTTATTTGCTAAAATTTGAAAATAGTATAATGTGCTTTAAAAAATTGAGACCTTTAAAAAGCTAAACATAAGCAATGAGCTTAAAAGCTAAAACAAAAATGTTAATAAAAAAATAAAAAAAATTAATATATACATTTAAAAAAATTAAATTGTAGCATGTTAGGTAAAGAAAAATAATTAAATAAATAGGAATAAAATCTATAGTGAACTTACAAAACACTTCCCAATATTAGTAATAGATCCGACATTAAAAACATTGCATTTAAGAATTACTCGTTAAGTTGACTAGTAATGTCATTAATATTTTCATTTACAATACAAAAAAAATTAATATAAACTTAGTATAAACATGCACTGAAAATGAGTAAATATGATTAACAGGTCGAGTTGGATACAGGTACGCCTTCAAAAAAAAAAAAAAAAAAATCCAAGGACAGGTACCAATTAAGCTAAAGGCCATCAGTAAAACCAATTAAAGCTGACTAATGGTGTTATGGTCCAAAACTAATCAAGTAGAATAGGCCTTTAATAAGTCAGCACAAGCCTCACCATTGTGGCTTACGTAGGAGGAAACCAAACCAGGTTAGCTTAATAGCTTTGCTATTGGAGTATGGGACAATACCGAAATAAGAGCAGTGTTTATTAAAGAAGACAGTTTATCTTCTAATTGATTCAAAGCTATGAGTCTACTTCTTGTTGGGATAGTCCCTAAAGAGAGAGCCTAATAAAGCTGAGGGAACAATCATTTTCATAACCAGGAGAGAAAGCCAGAACTTCATTGAGAGTTATCTCCATTTTACACATAAAAATGGCCAGCGAAGAAAGCTTCACGTAGCAATATTTCCATGGTTAGCTTATGGCCACATAATTCCATATCTTGAGCTCTCCAAGTTCTTAGCTCAAAAGGATCATAAAGTTTCCTTCGTCTCCACCCCTAAAAACATTTCATCGCCTCCCAAATTTTGTTGCCACTGATAAACTTAGTACAGCTTCCTTTACCCTACATTGATGGCTTGCCTCAAACTGCCGAGTCCACCTCCAAGTTATGGACTGATCACCAAGTCACAAACCTCAAAAAAGCCCATGACATACTTGAGCCCCATCTGACTCAGTTTCTCCAGAACTCGGATGTTAACTACCAATTATTGCCACACAAATATTTTTTAGGAGGGGAGTGGGGAGATGGGTGAACCCACAATATACGAATATTGGATTGGAGAGGGCGGTAGCTACCAATTGAACTACAAGTTCCTTGGTAACCGCACAAAAATTGAAATAAATAATCAATATTTGGGATGGATTTATGTTTAGAACAAGGAGGGCTATGGCCCCTCTTAGCCTCAAATTTTTTTTTTTCTAATATATTTCTAAATGCTTTTATAGTATGTTTTTAAAAAATTATATTATAAAAATGAAAATGAACAATTGAACCACAACTATGGCTCCTTCCTTAAAAAAATAAATAAAGAAATACAATTTAGTTATTAATAACTAAGTAAGCTAATATTGTCAACTATCTCAAGAAATATTTTCAACTCGTGGACAGACCACCAATACCTCAAGATTGATGGAACTTATAATAGAAAAAACGACCTCAAATTATAAATAGATTTAAAAAATTGGTTCCAAAATTACTATATTTGGCCCTCTCAAAAATTTAAAATTGTCCAAGGACTCAAAACAATTAGGTCACCTAGCCTATTCTTGTGATTGTGCACAATGAAACCTTGTGTCTATGTGGTGTGTGTATTTTTTACTTTTTATGAACATCAAAATAGGTTAAACATTTGGGACTATGAAATTTGGGTGCTACCTAGATGTTATCTAGTTACACCAAAATGATTTCTTTGTTTATTTTTTAATTTCATTTTTAATTAAAAAAAATTGGGAATACAATACTTTAGATTAAAGTAAACTTTTGGCCCATAAAATTTGAGATTGTTTTCATTTTGGCTATTTACATTTTCAAATTTTCATTTTGGCCACTCATATTAGAGTTCGCTGCAATATTGGCCACATCGTTCATTTACGCTAGTAATATAACTGTCCAAAATGCGTTTTTTTTGCTTACAACGACAAAATTCCTATATTCCATGGTATTTTAGAACTAGTATTACATGAAATAATTAAATATGAATGACATATAACAATCGGATTACTAACAAAAATGAATGACGTGACTAATATAAACATGAAATTAAACATAAAGAGACAAAATAAAATGAACATTAACTCCTTATTCCAATATGAAAACCGGAGAATAAGAGCTGACAACAAAGACTCATATGCATGCTTATTAAGGGTTTTTTTAAAATGTAATGGTAAAAATGAAAATAGCCTCAAACATGGTTGATGCCTACTTTGGCAAGAAAGCCCAATAACAAGAAAAAGCCCAACAATATGGGAGACAATAAGGGAGAAGAATTAGCAAAGTGAGAAGAAAACCATTGACCCCGAGTGGTAGGAATAATGGTCCATGGGCCTGTAAGATAGTCAAAAGGCCCCAAAGAAAGCAAACGGGCCCAAGGAAGACCAAAGAAAGAAGTAAACCCATGGGAATTATGAAAAATAAAAAGCAAGTAAAAATAGGCCAAAGGAGCCCAAATGAAGGAATTAGTAAATGAGGTTGGTAAAGAGGCCAATAAACCCCGAAAGTAAAGGATATGGTAATTGGACCCGGAAGCCCGAAAGATTTACCAAAAGCCTATGGGAATGAAGGATTAGAATGGGCTGAGGATGCCCAAAGGAATGAAGCGGGCCGAGGATGCCAAAAATAGTATAAGAACAATCCCAGTAGTAGTACTGGGCTACATGAACTGAGGAAAAGGGAAAGTGCGCGGCAAGTCCAAAGGAGGCCCATCGAGCACAAACCAAAATGCAACATGGCAAAGGCAATGAGGTGGTGTGGCATAAGTGTCAGCTGACCCATAAAGAAGACAAGGGCTGGATTGAAGAAGAAAAGACCCATGCCTAAGTAAAACCCAGCCCAGGGAGAAAGCAAGATATAAAGAATGAAGACCCAGTAACTCATCCACGCCACAAGAGGTTAAGAATGAACGGCAGAACGGGTAGCAAAGACCAGACAAGCCCCCAAGCCATGGCAAACGCATGAACGACAGACAAGCCCTGGACTCACATGGAAGTGGAGCATGCACAAGACTCAGGCACCACCCACTTGTACCCAGCCAATACGAGAGTGATGGGTCGTGGGTCAGAGGTAAGAGAGGGTATGGTTTGGCAGTGAGGAGAAGGGGGAAGTCTATTCTGGGGTTCCTACTCTAGTTCTTTTGGGAAAAATGTCTTGCTGGGATGACATACCACCCAAAAGAGGGAAAGATAAGCTAAAATCACTAGGTGCATGCCATACGAATTAGTAAGAGAGAATGCCCAACTCTTATCCGGATAGGAATGCCACGGAGAGTAAGAAAACAAAACAACACTCTTTTGTCTGAGAATGGAACGTGGCACAGGCAGCACAAGGAAGTGGTGATGGCTATGAGCTGACAAACTAGTGGGTGGTCTGGGAAGGATACTCACACATGGACAAAAGTAGTTGAGGGGTAAACTAGTAAAACTCATCACAGTAGGTAGTATAAAAGGGCCTTGGCTGTGCACAGGAAGGAGGGCAAGCACAAGAGATAACAAAGAGAAATAAGTAAGAGAGAGCGAGAAAGAAAAGAAGCAAAAAAAAAAAAAAAAAAAAAAAAAAGAAGAAGAAGAAAAAAAGAAGAAGAAGATAACATAGAAATCAAAACGAAAAAATGGAGAGTGAAGGGAAAAACAAAGAGTGAGAAAACAAGAAGTGTAGTAAAGGCATGCACCAATAAACTACTCCCTTCTCTCCCTCTCAATAGCCTACTCTATAGTAAGAATTCGAAGATAAGCCATCTAGGCCCATTCTTTCAAAGTGAGCAATTTCTGTGACAGGATTTTCCCTGTGAGATTGCCCACATTGAAGGGTGGTTCCCTTCCTAGACTTAAATCTATTAAGAAACCAAGTACAGCAAACTAACCATTCTTTCTTTTCTTTATCAAGCAATAATATTGTTTCCTTTTCTTTTATCATTCTTTTATCTTATACCCTCCTGCTATAACATTTTTGTGACAGTGTCTTCTGTTGTGGGCACATGACTAAGGTCCCAGCAAAGGAGTCCTAGCTTGTGCACAAGCTGGCTTAAGGTGAGTTTCAATCAAGCCAGTCCCGACTCTCCTACCCCAGAACTACTGGGCCATAACGCGGCAAGAAGCAGTCCAGCCCAGAATTGCAAAAAAGGCCCATCACAAACGTTAAGTCAAAAGTGTATTTTAGTCTTATTTTTAATCAAAGAATATTGGATATAGATTACATAATAAGCATGAGTTACTTTTATTTGACTTGTTTATTATGAAAAAGTAAATTATAATATTTGATTAAAAAAAAAAATTTATGAATTAGATCCACCCGCTGGTCAAAAGCCAAGATTTATCCCAATACAACATCCTTATATTCTTGTTGATTGATGATGGCGTTAGACACTTCCAAAGTCGAAATCTTGGCTCTATCCCAAAACAGCATCCTTATATTCTTTCTAATTGATGATGGTAACTAGTTACCTGATCACTTTTTTACCTGTATTTCTAAGCTCAAACTTAGTGGGATTAAAAAAAAAGTTTATGGAAAGCTAATGATCATTAAACTAGTAATTAAGAGGGGAACAATAAAAGCTAAAAGGTAGTGTTATTAGTCGACTAATGAACCAACAACATATTAATTTATTGTTAGTGATTAACTGATTATACTTATAGAGGTTTAAACCACATATGTTTCGTTAGTGTTTCTCTATACCCTTTCCACCACCTATATATAAAGTCACAGAAACCATCATTTCTATATACAATCAAATCAAGGTTTCTTTCTTTCCATGTGATAAATAATCATAATGCTTTGGGCAAGGTGGTTGGAAGATGGGTTATTTTGGTGCAACAAGATCAATTGGTCGTGTTAATATATTGAAAGGGTTTGTATGGGAAGGTGATAGAAGAGAGTGAGCACACAAGTTGTTTTTCTTGCATGAATTGTCCACGTTTGAATTGTGTGTGCTCACCCTCTATCTGTCGCCCACCTCTCTCTCTCTCTCCCCCCTTTTATGTTTACACACTTTAGGAAGATGTAGATTGATGTGTAATAGTTTTAAAGTAATTTGTTGAAGGGAAGAGAGTGAGCACACAAGTTGTTTTTCTTGCATGGACTGCCCATGCTTGAACTATGCGTGCTCACCTCTATCTATTGCCCACCACTTTCTCTCTCTCTCTCTCTCCTTGCGTACACAATGCAGGAACAAGTAGATTGATAAGTGTCATGAACTGTTTTAAAGTAAATTTCTTTTAAGATATATAAATACCAATAAGTAGTCAATTTTTAGTTCCTCTAGTTCCTTGTAAGGTAAATCATGCATCCAATTTTTATTAGGTTTTTTATTTTATTTTTTTGGGTAAACTTGGAATTGATAGAGTTTGTTTGTTTTTGTTTGTTTTTGTTTTTGTTTTTTTTTTTTTCTTCTTCTTCGTGAACGGGTAAAAACACTCAAACACACAACATATACTTGCATAAAAGCTCATAGAGTCTAACATTCCTCTCCATAAGATCCAAGAACATTAAATTCATGCACTTTTGCACTTGACTGATTCTAGCATGATGCTTGTTGTTCACTGAGTGTTAATAAAAGACTTTTTTTTAATTTATTTTTAAAAAAAAAAGACTTTTTATTTAAATTGCTTGTGGATAGCTTCTATCCAATGACTGACTATTATATTTGCAATCAGCCCTGTTTTTCATTAAGTATGTAGACAGCTAAGTCCATTCTAGTGCTGCCACTACTTGGTTGGGTGCATGGGGTGGTAGTCCAAGTCCAACAAATCCTTGCCAAGCTATATATGGATGGAACATACTTTGATATATGGATGGAATAGAGAAGAAAGAAGAAAGAAGTAAGAAGTAAGAAGAAAGAAGAAAGAAGACTGATATGATGAAAAAGGCTACAAAGGTTGGTAGATATTTGAGAGGAAGAAGAAATTGGTAGATTTTTGATGAGAAAGGCTACAAAAGTTGGTAGATATTTGAGAAAGGCTTGGGTCATGGTCATGAAGGAGATTAAATTATGTCTACTAATTAGTTACCTATCAGTTCTTCTATTAGCATCATGATTCTATATTAAGTTGTAAACAATTCTCCTAACCTCTGTCAATGAAAAAGGAATCACTTCTCCTCCAAATTTGCTTAATCCTTTTGGCAGTGTAAATTGGATAACATATGCTCCATAAAGCAAAATGTTTTGTCTTATTAGACCGTGGTCGACTTGATTATGTTTTTACATAAGTTTAGTGATAATATTTTTTTAAACTATTAAAGTGGCTTATAATAATTGCAACATAATAAAGATTGTATCAATAGTAGGTTAATGTAAAACTGATGTTACTCTAATCACTAATTACCACCTTTATAAGTTATGAAAAAAATTATAAAAAAAGTATTTTATCATTTGACATAATTTTTTTTGTTAATATATTAACATTTTCATGTCTTTTAACAAGCATGACCTCACAGTTAATCTTGCTATACAACAAGATGGACCTTGGACTTACCAGTACCACTTGTGGGATGCATTACAGTTAGTTTTCATATGTTGTTATTATTTGAATACAATACATAAAATGTATTCTAGATCATATGACTTATGTGATAATCATGTTACTTGGTTAAATGAATTAATAAATTAAATGATCAAAATGCATTTTAAAAGTTTTATGAATTATTATGGAATGGATTGAGAAAATTATTGCATATTGATTTTAAAGATCAAATTTTTATCTTTTACTGAATGAGAGTATATCATAGGACAGAGTCATACAAAATATCATTGGCAAAGAAATATGAACATCCCTTAAAGAGATTTCCTAAAAGGAAAGTTTTAGAAACATTATGATCAAGAGTCTTGTATCTCAATTAGCACCCCATATTATTTTAGCACCTCATGGGTCTAATTCTCCAACACTCCAACTATCAAATTATCTATTAAAAAAAATTATGGCATAAGGGCCCTTACCTAGTCTTTGATGAGTTGATTTAGATCAACCTAGATTAACCTGTATTTTTTTTTTCACACACCAAAAAAAAAAAATTAACATACTTTGTAACCTAATTTTTCATAATTTTTTTTTTCAAAAAAAATAAATGAAAAAAAGAAGAAGAAAAAACTAAAAAATAAAAGTTAGAATAATACATAAATATTTATATTTATAGTCTGAAAATAAATTCTCATAGTCTACTAGTATAATAATTCCACAAATGAATATATAAAAAAAAAAAATTGAGTCAACATGTTACACATAAAACATAAAATAAAGTTAAATCATCTATAAACTAAATGTGCTTTTTTGATTAGTTTTTTTTTTTTTAATTTATTGAAATTGTATTTGCTTATTTGCTAAAAGTTGAATAGAGTTAAAAATATAAAACAAAAATGTTAATTAATACATAATCAAATAATTAATATATAAATTTTAAAATAAAATATAGCACGTTGTTAGGTAAAGAAAAATAAATAATTAATTAATTAGGAATAAAATCTATAGTGAACTTACAAAAAAAAAAAAAAAAAAACTACTCAATGTTAGCAGTAGATCTAATTACATTAAAAATATTGCATTCAAGAATTACTCGTTAAGACTACTTGTAATATCATTAATATTTTCATCTACATTACAAAACATTTAATATAAAAACTTTACAAAAAAGAAAAAAAAAAAATTCTTGTGCCCCTGGTTCTTTAGAGTCGGCTATAAAAATCCTGTTCCAAGCCTACATAAAGGAGATGGTTGTCGCTTCTTTCCATACTATATAATTCAGAGTTGTTAGACAATCCTTTTTTAAAAGAAGTAAGGCTTGGAAGCCAATAGATTGATTATTGTGAACTTTAATAGAGTCTTGCGCATTTTATGGTTTTAAAGATCAGCTTGAAGGGGCAGCTTCATTGTGATTGTGGGTGGTAGTGGAATGATACACAGCTCACAGGGATGATTTGTGGTTCTTTCTGTTAAATGGTGGGGAGTTATGTTAGTGAATACTGACCAATAATGGTACAATTGGTTTATTAGGTTAACTTGCAATGCAAGTGATGACATCAATAAATGTGTATTCATGCTGAGTTGCAAAAACAAGCTACCTGATTCCCTTCTTAGATTATGATTTTCAAGGACTTTTGAGGGACTGTCCAGATTAAATGCTATAATGTACTTATCTTATTTTGGTAATTAACTAGTTAGTATTATTATACTACAAAGGCTTCTTTAAGATAGAACATCAATAAATGTTGGTGAAAGATACTGACTAAATAGGACAGAGAAATGGCCACTTTAATTGTCTTTCTGATAGTTACAGCTTAAAATACAAGAAGCTATTGTTGAATATATGCTTGATTGGCTTAATTTCTAATGGGGTATGGAATAATTGATGATTTGATTTCCTTGCAGGATGTGGCAGGGATTTCTTGGCTCCACTCTCTCCTCAGCAGACCTTGCATTGTTTGCCTTATATATATTTGTTATAGCACCAAATGATCTGAGAATGTCCCTTAACAGACATCTTCTTTCTGATCCCACTGGAGCCACCATGATAAGAACATATCTTACAGTATAGTTTGTACTTTGTATCTTATTTTTTCCCCTTGTTAGGTCTGTTAAAGAAAACAATTTAGACAACACTAGGAGCCCACCCACTTTTGATAATTACTAGGTATTTGTATATACATACACCTGTGTCTATCCTATCCTACCTCCTCTAGTCTGAGCACGATGATGTGGTTGTTGGTTATTTTGTACCCAAATCTCAAACCACACATGTTGGATTTTTGGGCTTTTTGTTCGTGAAAGTAGAGTTACAATGTCTCTTTCTCTCTCTCTAGCTTCTGTAATGCTTACCTGCCTTGCTGGAGCTTTCGGCTTTCTTATTAAAATAAAAATAAAAATGTGCTTCTATTATTTCAGGAATAGTTTTAGAGATGCCATGTGCAATGCAATTAGACGAAAGTCGACTAGTAGATTGTGCGGCTCAGTGGCATTGCTAGTTTCTATCTCCATTAGATTTATTAATTTAACAATACAAATACATTATTCAATTAAACAAGATAAATACTATTGCTACTATAATTAAATTGATTAATTGTACTATTGAAAATCTAATTAATTTCTCAAAAAAAAAAAAACTCTAATTAATTAAATATACATAAGTATAATCAAAATCTAATTGATTATATTTATGTATATTTAATTAATTAAATTCATCGAAAAAGAACATTACCCACATGGAATAATTGTATGCTCACATAACTACCATAATTAAACAATTATCACCAATAGGATTTTTTCTTTTAATTAAAATTAATTAATCTTTTTACAGACCAATTAAATTGATCTTTGATTATCCTACACATGCCCATCTATGTTAAGATCATGGATCAATCAATCAAATTTAAACATTAACAAATATATATAAAACCTAGTGATCTGAGCATCATTTTATACATTGAAAGAGGCCAATTTTTCTAGAAATTACACTTTGACTACTTATGATATGAATTTTATGTTTAAGGTCATTAATAAAAAAAATTTCAAACCTAAAACTACCGTTTTACATCTAGATTTGAAAAAGTGGCGAATGGTGAGATGAAATGTTGCAAAATGGAGTGTTTACAATTAACAATTACTTGTATGATCTTGGGCATATTTAGGAATTCCGGAGCAAAGAAGTTATTTCTTGGCCCTCTCAAGCTATGCATTGTTGTATCAATGGGAAAAGCACTTCAAATAATGGTATGGAAAGGAAAGGCTTATTGAAGAACTTGGAGGTGTTTCAGGCTCAAACACACATTTGCCATGGATATTGATGGTAGATTTTAATGTAAATCTGCTTGTGAAAAAGTAAGTGGGGGAAGTAGGAATTTTATCTTCCTTTGAAAAAGATTTTGAGCTGTGCAAATGCAACATTGAGATAGAGGCCCACCCTTATGTAGGCTGCTTCTATACATGGAGCAATAAAGGGATGCAGAGAAATTTGTTGCTAAGAAGCTTGATAGTGTCTTAGTCAATATGAACCGGTTGTCTTTTTTTTTTTTTGATAAGTAGCATGTGCTGAACTCTCATTAAACAGAAACTAAGTTCATATTTGATACATCACGATGAATTTGATTTTGAATTATGGTAGGAGTATCCTCCACCCATATTGTACAATCATTCACACTTTTGGCATGTCTAGCCAATATATGTGCTGCAAAATTACCACTTCTGCTGATGTGGGTTGCTTCCCACAAGTTGAACAGGTTCAGCCCCTGTTGAATTCCTTCCATCAACTTCTGAATTGAACTAAACGTCGGGAACTTCCTCTTTATGGCATTCGTCATTGTTTGAGTATCGCTTTCAATGATAATGTCTTTCAGACCAAGGTCCTAAGCTAGAAGAATCCCTTCCTCCACTGCTCTTGCTTCAATCTCTAGGGTACCTAGCGGCAAGTCCACATTCCTGCACATTGCTCCCATTAATTGTCCCCATTCATTTCTGATTACAACCCCGACCCCACAGCTTGCATTTTCTTTGAATACCACTCCATCCACATTGATTTTATAGCATCCTTGCCGAGGGGGGTCCCATGGAGGCTTAGTGATGGGGGCTGGCCTTTCCTGAGTCTGTTTTACCCTGTCTAACTTCCTTCAAGTACTCTGCAACTTCTCTGACAATCACCTCAAGCCTCTTACACTGCCCTCCATGTCTAACTTAGTTCCTATTGTTCCATAGACTCCAGGCCATAATCGCGAAGAGGTCCCAATCCACTCCTAGGCAATTCTCCTTTATTTCCCACACAATGTCAAGGATGTTCAAGTGAGGCTTGGGCAGAGAATGGAGTTTGGTTTTTGTTTCACTCCACACCGCTGCAGCCACTTTATAGCCCCACAATATGTGTCCTGAGGATTCACATAGCCCACATAGATCACAGTTATCTTCCTACCTGATCCCTTTTGCTTTCAACTGAAGCTTTGTTGGCAAAATATTTTTGGTTGCCCTCCACATGAAGGGCTTAATCTTAATAGGACAGTTCAAGTTCCAGATCATTTTCCAAATAGCTTTCATCCTTGACCCATCTAAGCATCCCCCTCTCTCCCCTTGTTGGTTTCTCTTTTCTCCATATTTTTGTGCCACTCGATATGCACTTCTCACATTAAATTTACCATTGGGTATCCAGGCCCAAATCAGGGAATCATCAGGGAGGCGGAAACTGATTAAGATTCCTAAAATAACATCAACTTCATGAGGAAGGAAGATATTCTTTACTATTGCCACATTCCAGCCTCTTCTCTCCGTATCTATGAGACTTGGGACCATCTCCACCTCGGTGTGTGAACCCCTTGGACTCACCACTTTAAAGGACTCCGGTGTAGGAAGCCATCTATCCTCCCAAATGTGTACTCGTTTCCCATTTCCAATGGTATGTCTGGAGCTCTACACAATGATATCATTGGCTGCCATAATACTTCTCCACGCATAGGAGGGTCGGTTGCCCAATTGTGCTTCTTTAAATGGGATGCTCACGAAATACTTCACTTTTGAAACTCTATGAATCAGGGAGCTTGGATTTTGTTGGATCCTCCACTCTTGCTTCGCCAGTAGGGCCAAATTGAAGGCTTTTAGATCCCTAAACCCCATACCCCCTTCTGCCTTTGGAGTACATAGTTTTTCCCACGAAACCCATGCCATTTTTCTCTCTTTTTCTTTCTGCCCCCACCAGAATTTACTCATCATCGAATTCAGCTCCTTACACAGTGTGTCTGGGAGTTTAAAGCAACTCATCGTGTATGTGGGCGTAGCTTGGGCCACCGCTTTGATAAGAATTTTCTTACCTGCATTGGACAAAAGTTTGCCTTTCCAACCAACTATTTTCCTCCTTACCTAGTCTTTTATCCTGTTGAAAGCTTTCTTTTTTCCCTTGCCAACTAGTGGTGGCAACCCGAGGAACTTTTCATGGTGCCGGATAATTTAGGCCCCAAACTGTTGCTTCACATGGTTTTGCACATCTCTATTGGTGTTTTTGCTGAAAAAAAAAGGGAGGTTTTCTCCTTGTTAAGCTTTTGGCCTGAATCTCTTTCATAATCCTCAAGAACCTTCATTACCCTGTTACTTTCCTCAACAGTAACCCTACAAAACACTAAGCTGTCATCAGCGAAGAGTAGGTGGGATATTCTTGGCGCTCCTCTACAAACTGAGATCCCTTTGATGTGCCCTGTTGCTTCTTCCTTTTTCAGCATAGCCGATAGGCCTTCTACACATATCAAGAAAAGGTATGGAGAGATTGGGTCCCCTTGTTGGAG
This sequence comes from Quercus ilex subsp. ballota, assembly GCA_032727855.1. Classification (NCBI taxonomy): domain Eukaryota; kingdom Viridiplantae; phylum Streptophyta; class Magnoliopsida; order Fagales; family Fagaceae; genus Quercus; species Quercus ilex. The sequence goes on along the minus strand of CM064909.1, from coordinate 59,539,180 downwards.
GCCCTTAGATGGAGTGATCTTGCCCTTGGGTTCACCGTTGATCAACACTGAATATGACACCATGGTCACACACATCATTATAAGAGATATCCACTTGTTATGGAAACCCAAACTTCTCATCATTGCCTCTAAGTAAACCCATTCCACTCTATCGTAGGCCTTGCTCATATTGAGCTTAATGGCCATAAGAGCCTCCTTCCCCTTTTTCCTTTGATCAAAGCAATGCATCGTTTCAAACGACACAAGGACATTATTTGTAATGAGCCTCCCTGGCACAAATGCACTTTGCGATTCATCAATCACTACTGCAAGGATTCTTTTCAGTCTATTAGCTAACACTTTGGAAATGATTTAATATACCACATTGCATAAACTTATGGGTCTAAATTCAGTGATTTTTTGGGGTGATTTGACATTAGGAATAAGGCAGATAAATGTTTCATTAAGATCACTAGGCATCACACCAGAATTAAGTGCATTTAGTACACATTTAATCACATCTGAGCCTACTCTATCCCAATAGTTTTGATAGAATATAGGAGACATACTGTCGGGGCCTGGAGCCTTTGTGGGGTGCATTTGTTTGAGAGCTCTCCATACTTCCTCTGCCTTGAAATTAGTCAACAACTCCTCATTCATCTCAGGGGTAACTCGGGTATTGATTGCACTCAAACTAGCTTCAAAGTTCGTTGGATAATCCGACTTGAAAATGGCATCAAAATACTCCAAGATTATACCTTCAATCCTTCCCTGGTCTTCTTGCCACACCCCTTCGAATTCTGCATACCCACAATTCTGTTTCTTTGGCGCCTTTGATTGGTAGTGGCATGAAAAATCTTTGTATTTTAGTCCCCCCATTTGATCTATTGTGCTCTAGACCTTTGGTTCCACATGATTTCATTGATCTCTAGTTTCAGCTTTCAGATCTCCTCAGCATTCTCAAGATCACATTCAATGGCTTCTAGCAATTGGAGCTTACCTTGCTTCTGTTTGAGCACATTATTTATATTGCCAAAAACCTTCCAATTCCACCTTTTCAAATGTTCCTAACAGCTCTTCAATCTGTCCATAATTTTAATCTCCAGGTCACCTCGAAGTGGATCCCAAGCCAACTCCACCACTTCTCTGCATCCTTCTTCCCTTGTCCACATAGCCTCTAAAAAGAAACGCTTCTTTGACTGAACTCGTGGCTGGCTTCGCTTGAGGGAGAGAGCCAACAGGTAATGGTCTGATATAGACATAGAAAAATGATGAACACAAGCTTTTGGGAATTTCCTCATCCACGCCTCAATCGCTACCATCCTATCCAGTCGGAGCTTCGTCCTTTGATTGCCTAGGTGACCATTACACCATGTAAACCATTGTCCCACAAAGCCCAAGTCGAACAGCCCATACCTACTTAAACAATCTCGAAACCCCTTCATTTGCCTAATATCTCTGTCCGACACCCCTAACTTTTCACTATTGCACACGATTTCATTGAAATCCCCAAATACAATCCATGAAAGGTCACACTAAACCTTCAGAGCTTCCAACAGTTGCCACGAAATGTTTCTTTTTTCAGTTTTGGGTTTGCCATAGAAGCCCGTCGCATGCCACGAACTTAATGTTGGATCTTTGCACACAATCACATCGATATGGGAATTGGAACAGCTTTTGAAGCTTATCTTGGTGCCTTCTCTCCACAATAATGCCAAGCCGCCACTCCGCCCATTACTTTGCACTACAATGCCTTGCGTATATTCCAATTTGGTCTGAATCCCTTTAATCTTGCTCATACCCGCCTTAGTCTCCGCAAGAAAGACCAGGAGTGGGTCTTTTGCCCTCACCTCATCGGTAAGTGTTCAAATTGCCAGGGAGGACCCTAATCCCTGGCAGTTCCATGCTATAATACTCATGGGGCTTGGCCATGCTGCATCGTAGCAACCGCCTCACCACCATCCCTTTCCTTTACTTCCTCTGATGTTGAGCAGGGTTGTTTCGTGCCTTTTCTTCTTTTCTGAACACAAACATTCGGGTCCAACTTTTTTAACGGGGTTGGGCCCTCACGTTTTTGGTTAATTGGGCCCGTCTCATCATGGGTAGGATCCACTTTTGGTCCCCTTGCCAATCGTTTCCAATGCCTGCTTTTAGGGCCCAGCTTTTCCGCAGTCCAGCCAAGCTTCGGATCAAAACTCATTGCCACTGAGCCTCGCCCACTATCTAATTTGTTTAGGCTTTCATCCTTGTCTTTTAAATTTGGATTTGGCGCCAACACAAACTCAAAATTTGGCTCTTGCACCTGACATGTTTCTTATTCTCATTGCATGTCTTCCATAGGTTTTGCCCGAATTATGTGTAGGACTGGTGATTTTTCATTCAAAGGGGATACCTGGTCTTCTATCTTTCCCCCCAACCCATTAACCTTACCACTTTCATGCAACTTCTCTGTCAACTGTTTTGGAGCACCCAACTTTGATTCCTCCCAGGTAGAGTTATTGCCACCTTGAGAAGTCAATTTAATCACGTGATCCCTACCTACGTCTATCTTTTCCCCAGACACGCCGGACAGTACTATTGTCTTCTTCGACCTAACTCCGGCTGCCCAGGCTTTGTCTTCCTGGCTTTCTTCCCAACCATGCTTGAGTGGGTCATTCGAGCTCTTTCTGCTTGGTTCTCCTCTCAAGCAGGCCTTATATTGAAGGCAGCCCTCCACCAATTGGGCATTCTCAAATGATTATGGGAATTCTTTTAGTACATGGCTAAGAAGTCCACAGCGATAACAAAAATTGGGAAGTCTTTCATATTTAAAGTTAACCCACTTGCACTCACCTCCTTCAATGGTGATTCGTTTACCTCGAATAAGTCTTTTTGTGACATTAATACGAACCCTCACCTGAAGGCATTTGCCCCAATGAACTCCTAATTCGGGCACATCGACCTCCATGACTGTCCCCATCATGGATCCAATCGCCGACCCAGTTTCCCTTGTTCTACTCTTTAAAGTTAGATTGAAAATCTGAATCCAGAAGGGTGACCATTTTAGCTCAATCTCCTTTAAGGTTAACTCTCTTTCAAAGTCTTGGATTAGCACCAGCTGTTTCTCATAGCTCCATGGACACATATCAAGCACTTTCTTCTTATCTTTCCCATCTCCGAACTCGACCAGGAACAAATCCTCCTCTAACTCAAAAATATTAACTCCCTTGTTTTTTTTCCACAGCATCCTCAAATTCTTTCTCAGCGCATCTAGGCTTATGCTTCTATGGCTCATTACCTTCATAATAGCACAGTTTTTTCCTATCTCTTTTGCAACTTTGGTATTACTACTTCCAAGCTCAATTCCTTTGTCCTCCTCCTCCATGAAGGATAATTTCCTCCATAACTCTTCAAGCTCTTCTGACATTGTATGCTTCCTCCTTTCGCCACCCTAAATGGATGTTACTGCCTAAAACCCCACCCTCGGTCTCACCCAAGGAAGGCCACACTAACTCTTGTAAGAGCTGCAAGACTAACACCTGCTTCTACATGCACGAGCACACAAGAGCACCCCTAAACCCTTGAACTGGTTGTCTTAATAGAGCACACTTTGGCAGAGTTTCTTCCTTTTAGTATTTCTTACCATTTCTTAGCCTTATTCTATATGAAAAGGAAAGTTTGCATGATCTTCGCCTTTAATCAAACATGTAGATGTAGTTGTGGGTTTTCTGTGAATCCGCACAAAAATGAAGTGTTCTGTGCAGAGATTGCTCCTAGTTTGAAACATAAAATCCTAAATTTACAATTCAAAGAAGGCTCCTTGGCAATGAGATAGCTGAGGCTTCCTCTCATCTCTCATTAGGTCATTGCTGCTGCTCGCAATGCAAGCCTTTAATTGACAAGATTATTGCTACAATATCATCTTGGATAGTTAATAAACTTTCTTTTGTTGGGCTTAGGAGGCTCAAACTTTTGTGATCAACCCTGCATAGTAGCTGTGTTGAAGCATATTTGGCATCTTTGGGTGACATGGGTGCATTGAAATTTGCTAAAAGATAAAATTTTTTGGACTACCAAAGTTCCATAGACTTGTAGATGGGGATAAAGGAAGCTATTGAGATTAAGGGGTTGTTGCTAGGGAGTTCCTAAGCTTTAAAGTTGGGTACGGCTCCCATATCTTCCTTTATCATGACAGCTGGTGCTCTTTACCAAATGTAGGTTTTTAGAGTCATCTATGATGTTGCTAGTGCTTTGATGCAAAAGTTAATATAGTTAAAACTTAAAAGCAATAGGAGCTGGTCTTGGAGGCTTGCTAGGTTAGAGGATTAGTCTCCATTCAAAGAAAACCATTTTTGGTTGAGCTAACAGAAAGGGATAAGGCAGTGTGGTCAATTGCTAATTTTGGGGACAATTTTGGAAACTGCTATGGTTTCCTCCTTATATCCTTTGAGATTTCTTCATAGGATGGTTGGCAATAAAAAAGAAGTTGAGTACCAAAAAAAGAATGCTGAAATGGGGCTTTACTGGGGATACTCTTTGCTACTTTTGTGAAGGGGGGAGTTATGATAAAAATTATTTTTTCTTTACTTGAAGGATATGGAGTGTTGTTTTGAGGTCTTGCTTAGCGAATGATGTTAAAACTGACTAGGAGGATTTGATGGTATGGGGTATTGATAATCTTTAAGGAAAAGGTCATAGTAGCTTCTTATGTAAACTAACGTGGTTGGCTGTTGTTTATCATATCATATGTGGGCTCAGAAAAATACAAGAATTTATGGTAGCTAGTGAGATTAAAACAGCAGAAGGTATAGTAAAGGTTGTGAGTAAAGATGTAAAATTTATATTATGGAGCATTATATTGAACAAAATTCTTTGTTCAAATTGGGCAATCCCTCATCCCATTCCCCGTGACTCTATGACTTGGAATGTTTTGGTAGTTGTTAATTCCGGCATCTATTTGATGGGGTGTAGTGTTGTATAAGAAGATGTTTTAGTGTATAATTGGGGAGGGCTGAGATGCCTCCCCTCTCCTCTCAATAGTTAATTTTAGTTAAAAATACAATATACACTTGCTAACTTTGCCTAAAAATCATTTTAGTTAATTTATTTTAGGGGGTAAAATTGAACTATTTTTGAGAAAGTGGTAAAGAAGAACTAGATTAAAGAAAAGTAAGCCATACAAAGTCTAATAATTGGTACAAAATACAGGGAGGGAGATTTGAATACAAAACAAACAAATCACTATTAAGATTCCATTCCTTGGCCAAAAAATCCATGCAAACGCAATGATTCCATTCGCGGAAATATAATCGATATCAGCTTCAAAATTCTAAAGAGGGATTTGCAATAAAAAAACTAATGCATTACATGGGTGAGAATCATTAATCATGGGGCAAAGTTAGTGTTGGACCGTGTGCCTTACCGATCCATCCAACGACCAATTGGTGAAGGATGAGGGGGCATAAATCTCTTATAGCATTCGATCACAAACCAAGCCCATTAGTATTAGAGCGAATTGTGAAATCCCTCACAATCCCTCCCTCACAAGGTATGACAATGGGAGAGGGAAGGAGAAGAGGTTACAATGATTTCTCACTAAGGATGAGTAGCTCTCTCTCAAAAAGATGGGTGTGTGTGTTGTAGAAAACCTATCTAGGGTTTCTCTCTCTAAATGGTCTCACATACATTTGTGGGTAATGAGGGTATATATAGTATGGGTGAAGGGTAAGAAAGTCACTCTTAAAAATCCTCCAAGCAGAAAGTTTCGCGACTATCTCACGGGAAGGCCTTACCCGCGAGACACTCGCGAAAATGACAGCCTGGCACGACTCTTCAGCTTCCAGTCATATGCTCTTCACATGGCTCTTTCGCGAGTTAGCATGAGTCTTCACCAACTTCATACTAAACTCATTACAGTAAAATCCCACAAAATACAAGGAAATAAATTAAAACAATTACAACACTTTTTGTCATGAAATAAAGCCAACATAAAACATATAAATCACAACTTTACAGCTAGCATGTTTAATTTTCATTTTTGCCTAAATTTTAAAACATCCAAATAAGGGGAAGAAGTAACCATTCCCCTTTGCTCCTCTCTTTTCCATTCTTACCCATCTACATTTCCCTCTCCCCAAATTTCCAAACACACTGTTAAACATTATTTAAAAATATGAGAATATTATCTTATAACTACGTTATTTTTTATTTATTTTATAGTATAATGTTATTGGAAGGATTAACTACATTCTATTGCTTGGTATTGAATAGATCTCGAAAAGTTACAAACCTATGACAAAGCACACATTAATAGAAAATAATTTACAGATTTTTTTTTTTTTTTTTTTTTTTGGTAATGAGAATTAGGCCACTTGTATAGCCATTGTCGCAATGCAAAAGCTATTTGAAACGCCAAATTCAAGGGCGTTATAGAATAACTTTAACTACATCCAAGAAAATCGCCTTAACAGAATTGAAGTTTTTTGCAGGCTTAATGGGACATGAATCCCCTTAAAATAGCTAGGATCTCGCTTACCAAACACAATGGTAACCAAATGGCTTAGGACTTTACATACATGAAAGTATCTTATGCTTTGAATATATGCATCTCCTCTGTTCTAGATTGTGTCCCTCATGATTGATATGACCCACATATTGTGATTTGTGATAAGGAGAATGTATATAATTGATACATGAAATAATTATTGGTTATTTAGACTATTATACACAACTGTGTTGCGTTCAATGTTTAAAAAAAAAAACAGATTGCTAAAAGAAATGGAAAAGAAAAAGAGAGGTTTAAGGTTCAAGATCGGATTGGAGTTCAATAGGAGGTTAGACCATGATAATATCATAAATAATAAAATATAAATAATTAAGGAATATGCAAGTCCCACATTAAAGAAAAATGAGTGAAAAAGTTTTAAAAAGAAGCATTGCATGTCCCATATCGAAAGAAAGGAGGAAGACATTATGATTGTCTTTGTCAACAAATAAAAGAGATGTTTTAAGAAGGGTTACAAGTCCCACATTAGAAAAATAAAGGAAAATATGTTGGAAGTTTGGGGGGAGATGAGATGAGCGGATAATAGAGGGGTAGCAGAGAGGAGTGGAGAATATAGTAGACACCCCTTTCCCTTTTTGGATGTTTTAAAAATTAAAAGGAAAGAAAAGGGAGTTCTAGAGTCCCCTCCTCTTTTTTCATTTTGTTTGTTTTCTTTGAGAAGAAGATGAATAGATCCCTCCACTTGTTTGACTATAAGGTGGAAATGAGAGGAAACGATAATATATTCATTTTGGACAAAATTGAAAGTAGAGAAAAATTCATTAGGAATCCTTCCCCTTCCTAGCAAGGTGGAATATAAATCCTCACCTCTACAAAGTGGTATCTCATGAGACCATTTCATAAAATAATTTTTCCACCCTCATTCTCTTCCCTCTACTCCCCCTCATTTCACCCCCACCAAATACACTATCAAATATTTCAAAAAATTAAATTAATTGAATACATGAGCTAACTTTTATTCGGTCTAGAATTCTTAAATTAAATGAATGGATTATTCTAATAATAATAATAATAATAATAATAATAATAATAATAATAATAATAATGTATGTGATGAATCAAAAAATTCTGAAGAGAAAAAATGGACAAGTTTGGTCTTGGTTCTCGGGCTTGTTTTCTTTTCTTTTTTTAGGTCGATTTTTAGCTAAGATCGGACTGAGCTTAAGTACTAGTTCATCATTCATGGTTAACTTAGACAAATTTGGTGGGTTTCAGTTAGTTTAATTGGTAAAATTTCCGATAGTTAAATATGGGATCTGAGGTTCAACCACGCCTACATAAAAAATTAATTGGTGTCTTGGTTTGATGATAAAAAGTCATCATTAAAAGCGGACGCTATAAGTTGTGAAACTGTCTAAAAAAATAAACTTAGATAAATTTCATTTTAGGGAACAAAAATTATAAGTGAACACAACACACATGTACACAGAACACATGAGCGCAATAATGGTGAAATTTTTTAAACTAAAACAGACATATAACCTCAAGGTAGCCCTCAATACAATAATGTCCCATTGTTCTAATCCATAATATAAAAAATGTCAACGGAAAAAGATATTGAGAGGACTAACAGAACAATGGAGGAAATTATTGGCACCCTCCTTCCACTCCGATGGCATTGATAATTAGCTTTTAGGGCTACGAATCTCAGAGTAATTAATGCTTAAAACGCCCTTTAGACTTTCAATTACCTTAATATATTTCAATACATTTTGTGTTAAAGAAGCATCAAATCTATCAAAAAACAAACCAGACTTAAGATATATACTCAGCAAAGGCCAATTAATGTTGAATAGGCATGACGACTTTCCACCTACATATCCTTTTTTCCAATTGTGATAAGCAATTTCAATGGTTCTTGGTACTGTTTTTTTGTTTAATAAACATAAAGCATAGATACCAATATGCTCCTTTGTGCCATGGTAATCTTTGTGGGGGCACAACGTATCATTTACAATAATATTTTTGCTCAGAACTTTGTGAAGCTCAATCACACATTGGATGATCACTACAGGGAGAGAAAAATTGGTATGTTTTTTCTGTTGTAAGCTGGTTAGACTTTGTTAAGCACACTTTGCATTAATATTTCTTTCTCCTTCTAAAAAGACAGCTACAATTGTAACTTTATTCCTAGCTAATTCCCATGGCCTTTGATTCAAAGAGGGCAAGTCCAATAATGTTAGACACGTATTGAAACTCTTATTGGCTCAATTAGATTGACCAACTTATTTAAATCTCCATTCTTGTTTGTATGCATCAGCGCGCACTAGCATATGCAATCATCTATTCAGATTCTCATTATGGAGAGTGATGAACTGCCAAATTGGTGAATTTTCTTGTATTAAATTGACAAATTTTAGGAATCCAAATGGATGGACCGCTTGTCTTTATATAGGGCTACATATCTAATTAATTAAAGGAAAATGTTAACGAGTGCCGTTGGGGCATTGGTTAAGAATCCATTTTAAGAAAGTTTTGATATCACTTTTATGGGAAACGAAAAAATCTATCAAAACATTAATTGCTTTTTTTTCTTTTCCCATAAAAACTTTCTTTAATTGGATTGTTAACCAATGCTCTACGGCACTCGTTAACATGACCTAAAACCATTTATTTTCCAATGTCTCATAAATGGTTTGTTTTTCTCATTAAAAAAAAAATATATAATAAGTGTATGTTTGGGACCAATAATTTAAAGCCAGCCAACCATTTTACTCTTAAAAAGTTAATGGATTATTATAATAGTAATTATGCCTCCTAACATGCACTTTACATTACCCATGCCCTGAAGTTTTGGCTTTATACATGTTTTTTTTTTTTTTTTTTGAAATTTACGTACACTTTATGATGCATGCTTTTTACTATAAGGTCAATATATATACACATATGATTTTGTAATTACTAATTAATATACTATTTTTCTCAACAAAAAAAAAAAATTAGTAATATACCATTAACTAGATCAACTATAACTACCAATTATTGCCACACAAGTATTTTTGAGGAGGGGAGGGGGGAGATGGGTGAACCCGCAAGACAGATTGTAGAGGGGGCCGGGGTAGATGCCAATCGTACTGCAAATAACTTGGTAGCCGCATAAAAATTGAAATAAATAATCAATATTTGGGATGGATTTACGTTTAGAACAAGGGGGCCATGGCACATCTTAGCCTCAAATTTTTTTTTTTTTTTTATAGTATATTGCAAAATGTTTTTTAGGGTTATAAATTTAACCCAATTAATTAATTCAATGACTCAAATTGATTAATTAATCAAATTACATGTAATAACGTGGAGACAAGAACAAATTACCAAATAATCTAGAGTACAGTAGAAATTAAATTTGACACGATGATTTGTTAACAAATTTATATTATATATATAGAATAAAAATGAAAATGAACAATTGATTCACGCCTATGGCTCCTTCCTAAAACCCAATAAATAAATAAATATAGTTATTAACACCCAAGTCAGCTAAAATTAAGTGCTGCTAGATGTCAACTATCTCAAGAAATATTTTCAACTTGTGGATAGACAACCAGTACCTTAATATTCTTTATCAACAATGGAACTTACAATAGAAAAAAAGAGCCTCAAATTATAAATAGATTCAAAAATTGGTTCCAAAATTACCATATTTCGCCCCCTTAAAAATTTAAAATTGGTCCAAGGAACTCAAAACAAATAGGTCACCTAGCCTATTCATGTGACTTTTGACATTTTCTGAACATCAAAACATGTTGTTAAACATTTGAGACTATGAAATTTGGGTGTTACCATGTTGTTATTTGATTACACCTAAACGATTTGTTTGTTTTTTTCTTTTTCTTTTTTCCTTTTTAAATTTGGGAATACAATTATTTTAGAGTAAACTATACTTTTGGCCCGTAAAGTTTGAGATTGTTTTCATTTTGGCCATTCATATTTGATTTCGTTACAATATTGACTATGTTGTTCATTTTTTCTTGTAATATGATTGTCCATAATACGTTTTTCTGCTTACAACAATGAAATTCATGAATTCCATAGTATTTAATTTAGAACCAATATTACATAGAATAAATAATATGAAAGGCATATAACAATCAGATTACTAATAAAAATGAACGACATGACCAAAATAAAAATGAACATTAACTCCTTATTCCAATATGAAAAATGAAGGATAAGGGCTGTCATCAAAGACTCATTTGCAAATAATCTCAAAAATTTTAAGTGTGTCAAAAGTATATTTTAGTTTTTTTTTTTTAATTCAAAGAATATTGGATATATATTAAAGAGAGATGTTACATCTACAACATTTTTACAACAAATCACAAGTGGTTAGTTGTTATTGGTTCAAATTTGAATCTAACACTAAGATGACTTTTTTACCCCAACAATAACAACCAGTAACAACCTGCCACTTAAGATTTGTTATAAAAATGTTGTAAAAATGTTGTAGACATATCATTTCTCTATATTAAATAATAAGTATGAATTTTATTTGATTTGTTAAATTATGAAAAAGCTAGATTTAATAGTTTTTTTTTCAAAAGAAAAAATTTAAATTATTTATAAACAATTATTTTGTTAATATCAAATAAATGTAACTTTAAATTTTCATTAAAAAAAAAAATTGAATTAGGCATTAGATGCTCCCCAAATCAAAATCCTGGCCTTACCCCAAAACAACATCCTAATATTCTTGTTGATTGATGATGGTGTTAAACACCCCCTAAGTCGAAATCCTGGCTTTATCCCAAAATAACATCCTTATATTCTTGTTGATTGATGATGGAAACCATTGTTATTGATTTCGTTCCGTTCCGGCCGGAACGACCGGAATTTTTCGTACTGGTATGCAAACCGGTACGAGAATACCTCATGTTCCACCTCGGGTCAAATTTCGGGCCGTTTCGGGTCATTCCGGACAATTCCGGCCGAGATGTGAATTTCGGCCGGTATAGGATTTGGCTTGTTTAATTTTTTTTTTTTTTTTTTGTGGTTAAGAACTTAGGAGTTAGGAGTTAAGATTAAGTGTTAAGAACTTAAGATATGTGATTGTGGTATACATTGTCATAAATAATGTCTTTTGTTTGTTCATTCCTTCTCCCTCTGTCATAAATTTTTTTTTTCTTATGATTTGTTTTGTGGTTAAGAACTTAGGAGTTATTATTTGATATTTAGTTATTGACTTGTAAATCTTCTTATTGTGTGATGTTAAATTGATGTTTAAGACTTAAGAGTTAAAGGCTAAATGATTTGTATTATTTGATATTTAGTTATTTATTTATTAAAATTGACAATTTTATGTTCTACAAGAATATATATAAATTATTTTTTAGGAATCCCGAAACACCCTGAAACGGTATGCCGAAATCGGCCGGTGTCGAAATATTCCATTCCACTGGACAAACTGAAACGGGATCCGAAACGATATTAATAACAATGATGGAAACTAATCACCTTTTCACCCGTAGCTCCTAAGCTCAAACTTTGTAAGATTAAAAAAAGAGGATTATGGGAAGCTAATGATCATTAAACTAGTAATTAAGAGCAGCCAATAAAAGCTAAAAGTTATCAGTCAAATAATGAATTAATGACATTTTAATTTATTGTTTGTGATTAACTAATTATACTTATAAAGGTTTAAACCACATATTTTCCATTAATGTTTCTCCATACCCTTTCCACCACCTATATATAAAGTCACAAAAACCACCATTTCTTCATACAATCAAATCAAAGCAGTCTTCTTTCTTTCTATGTGATAAATAATTGTAATGCTTTGGGCTAGGTGGTTGGGAGATGGGTTATTTTGGTGCAACCAGATCAATTAGTCATGTTAATATATTGAAAGGGTTTGTATGGGAAGGTGACAGAAGAGAGTGAGCACACAAGTTATTTTTCTTGCATGGACTGTCCATGCTTGAACTATGTGTGCTCTCTCTCTCTCTCTCTCTCAAATTAGTGCTTCTGTTTACACACTTCAGGAACATGTAGATTGATATGTAATAGTTTTAAAGCAATTTGACAAATAGTGTTGTGGTCCAAAACTAATTAAGTAGAATAGGCCTTTAATAAGTCAGCACAAGCTTCACCATTGTGGCGTACGCAGGAGGAAACCAAACCAGGTTAGCTTAATAGCTTTGCTATTTGAGTATGGGACAATACAGAAATAAGGGCAGTGTTTATTAAAGAAGACAGTTTATCTTCTAATTGATTCAAAGCTGTGAGTCTACTTCTTGTTGGGATAGTCCCTAAAGAGAGAGCCTAAAAAAGCTGAGGGAACAATCATTTTCATAACCATGCGAGAAAGCCAGAACTTCATTGAGAGTTATCTCCATTTTACACATAAAAATGGCTAGCGAAGAAAAGCTTCACCTAGCAAATATTTCCATGGCTAGCTTATGGCCACATAATTCCATATCTTGAGCTCTCCAAGTTCTTAACTCAAAAGGGTCATAAATTTTCCTTCATCTTCACCCCTAAAATCATTTCATCGCCTCCCAAATTTTGTTGCCACTGATAAACTTAGTAGAGCTTCCTTTACCCTACATTGATGGCTTGCCTCAAACCGCCGAGTCCACCTCCGAGTTATAGACTCACCAAGTCACAAACCTCAAAAAAGCCTATGACATGCTCGAGCCCCATCTGACTCAGTTTCTCCAGAACTCGGATGTTAACTACCAATTATTGCCACACAAATATTTTTTAGGAGGGGAGTGGGGAGATGGGTGAACCCACAATATGCGAATATTGGATTGGAGAGGGCGGTAGATGCCGATTGAACTACAAGTTCCTGGGTAACCGCACAAAAATTGAAATAAATAATCAATATTTGGGATGGATTTATGTTTAGAACAAGGAGAGCTATGGCCCCTCTTAGCCTCAATTTTTTTTTTTCCTTAATATATTTATAAATTCTTTTATAGTATATTTGTTTTTGAAAAATTATATTATAAAAATGAAAATGAACGATTGACCCACAACTATGGCTCCTTCCTTAAAAAAAAAAGGCAAAAATGCAAAACTGACCCTCTAACTTTTACGTTTTTTCATTTCAGTCCTCTAACTTTCAGTTTTGTCAATTCAGTCCTCTAACTTTCAATTTTTGTCAATTCAAGGCTCCGTTACAAATCCGTTATGGCTGCCGTTACAGCTGCCAAAAACGACGCCGTTTTCATGTTTTTTTTTTTTTTTTTTTTTTTTTTTTTTTTTTTTTTTTTTTTTTTTTTTTCGGAATTAAAAGAAAAATCTGAAAAAGAAAAAAAAAAAAAAAAAAAAAAAACATTAAGGGGAACGACGTCGTCGTTCCCCTTACCTGAATCAAAACAAAAGCAAAAGGGATTCGTTCCCTTCACTGAATCAAAACCCAGAAAAGGGATTCACTCAAATCCTGAACTTTGAGTCCGAGAGAGGGAGAGAGTGAGCCGGTTTGAGAGAGAGAGAGAGAGTGAGAGAGAGAGAGAGAGAGAGAGCGACTGAGTTCACAGCGGTGTCGCCGCCCCTGCTCGTTGCCCAGTCGCCGCCCCTGCCGCCCCTGCTCGCTGCCCCAGTCGCCGCCCCTGCCGCTCCTGCTCGCCGCCCAGCCACTTTGCAGGTATATTTTTGCAGCTTCTGAATCGGTGACCCTCTAATACATAAATGGGTTATTTCATAAATACCCAGCAAAGAATAAGCACAAGAATAGTTTTAGTGTGTTTTTTTTTTGGGTATATGTAGCAGCAGAACAATGAACTGTGTATTTTATAAAGCTAGTGACTTTTTGAAAGTATTTTAATGCTTTCCAATGCTTTCCAATGCTTTCCAATGTAGCTGTGTAGCAGCAGATCATTTTCCAATGCTTTCCAATGTATTCATCTAATTCAGGAAGATGAATTTTATTAAAATTGGCATGTTAGAAAGCTATTAAGTGTTGAGTAACGTGTTAGAGTTTGGTGTGTAAATGGTTAGTATTGATGAGTGATGTTTTCAGGAATATGCCTAAATTTAGGTATTAGTGCAATTTTTATTTTTATTTTTTGTTCCTTACAGCAAGTGGGGATGAAGGATTCAAATCCTGGTGCTCTCTATGGAAAAAACTGGGCATTTGAACAATGCCAAGTGAAATAGGGAAGGCTTTATTTTGCTTGTTGATTAAGATTATTGCAGCATCAATAATTATACAAATTTGATTATAATAGCAATCTAATGACACACAATTTGTATAAAAGAAGAGCTCATCAATTGTCAAAATCTCCACATATTTGTATAAAAGAAGAGCTTTATAAAAGGTCTATATTTGCACTCATGATTTACATACAATTTCCTCAAAGATGCCAAATCAAAAAAGCTAATTACAAAATTCAGGTCTATGAATGAATTGATGAAGCAAAATCACAAGCCAATGTTCAAAGCAAAATCATATACAAAGTTATAACCCCCTCTGTCCTCACAGTCTTCATGGCACACCCACCACTGATTCAGTCAAGGCAGAGCAGCGAGGGTGAACACTATCCAGAAAAGTCACTCTTCAACAAGATTCACAAGCACATATTCAATCAGTGACAGGTTATTATCTTCCTTCACAATGAAATCAGCAGGTTCAGTGACTTCAACACGGCCCCACTTGTCCACAGCAAGCCTCATTGATCCTTTGAACATGTCAATTTTAGCATTGAGCAATATTACAGTGCTGCCCTCTTTCATCAAGTCCACTAAACAACATCCAAGATAAATAAAATCAATTAAAGGAGAAAAATTCAGACAAACTACATGAATTGTTTTTCCATCCCTAAAGTTTAATTTTTGTCATTTTAGTCTTGAAACTTCAACAATTCTTTCATTTTAGCTTATAAAACAAACACTATTCTCATACGTGATACAATGTGATTTTACAGTAAAGACAATGGACGGAAGCACCAATATGACAGAAATTTTGATTATAAAGGAATATTTTCAATTATCCTGATAATCAAGGATTTTGTGGTTTAAATTTGCGTTTGTCAATCCTAAGATTTCAAGTATAGCCACCACCCAAAGACAGCAGTTGCAAACTAATCAGGTTCTTCTCTGCACATCTTCGTTTGAACAAAATATGAAAAGGAACACATACAATCTTTAATAACCATAATGTTTATTCTTCTACGTTTTACAATTTCAAAAATGAGTCCCACCGAACCACCTTAAAGTCGTCTTCTCTTTGATTAAGCACCCATTAGCCTTTGTGCAATGCAATGCTACGAATGAATCATTTATAAATAAATATTGAATGACACCAAATTGTAGTATGCCAAAAGGATGAACCTAAAATGATAAACAGCTTTTTTATTTCCTCAGTTCAGGGTTTTTGTGGTTTTGCCTAGGTTTGTACCATGAATTATAACTGAAACATCAGTATCCCAATCACTATAGAACTAATAAGAGTTATCAGAATCCTTTGGATAAGCAGAATTGTACCCAAAATCAAAAGAATACCCTTTTTTTTAATCTCATAATTTTCAATCCTAGAATTATCCAAAAAATAATAATAAGAGAAACCCAGTGAAACCCAACAAATCAATTGCAATTAAACCCAGTAAAACAATCAAATTGAAACCAAGTATTGAAAAAGAAAAACTCAATCACAGAGCAAAAGGGTATTGGGACTCACAGAGACGTAAGAACAGGTGGCTATAACTGATAAGGAATGAGATTTGGCGTGGTTGAAGGCAGCAACGCAGAGATGAGAAGCCAAGCCTAAGCCTCTCTTGGAAGATGGTACGAAGGTGTGGACTATGTCCATCACTTTCCCATTATCTCTCTCTCTCTCTCGGACTCAAAGTTAGGGATTTGAGTGAATCCCTTTTTTTGGTTTTGATTCAGTGAAGGGAACGAATCCCTTTTGCTTTTGTTTTGATTCAGGTAAGGGGAACGACGACGTCGTTCCCCTTAATGTTTTTTTTTTTTTTTTTTTTTTTTTTTTTTTCCAGATTTTTCTTTTAATTCCGAAAGAAAAAAAAAAAAAAAATGAAAACGGCGTCGTTTTTGGCAGCTGTAACGGCAGCCATAACGGATTTGTAACGGAGCCTTGAATTGACAAAAATTGAAAGTTAGAGGACTGAATTGACAAAACTGAAAGTTAGAGGACTGAAATGAAAAAACGTGAAAGTTAGAGGGTCAGTTTTGCATTTTTGCCAAAAAAAAAAAATAAATAAAGAAATACAATTTAATTATTAATAACTAAGTAAGCTAAAGTTGTCAACTATCTCAAGAAATATTTTCAACTCGTGGACAAACCACCAATACCTCAAGATTGATGGAACTTAAAAAAGGACCTCAAATTATAAGTAGATTTAAAAAACTGGTTCAAAATTACTATATTTGGCCCTCTCAAAAATTTAAAATTGTCCAAGGGCTCAAAACAAATAGGTCACCTAGCCTATTCATGTGATTTTGCACAATGAAACCTTGTGTCTATGTGGTGTGTGTATTTTTTTTCTTTTTGTGAACCTCAAAACAGGTTAAACATTTGGGACTCTGAAATTTGGGTGCTACCTAGATGTTATCTATTTACACCAAAATGATTTCTTTGTTTATTTTTTCTTTCAATTTTTAATAAAAAAAAAAATTGGGAATACAATACTTTAGATTAAAGTATACTTTTGGCCTATAAAATTTGAGATTGTTTTCATTTTGTCTCTTTACATTTTCAAATTTTCATTTTGGCTACTCATATTTGAGTTCGTTACGATATTAGCCCTACCGTTCATTTACGCTAGTAATATAACTGTCCATAATACGTTTTTTTTTTTTTCTTACAACTACAAAAATCTTATATTCATGTTGATTGATGATGGCGTTAGACACTCCCAAAGTCGAAATCTTGGCTCTATCCCAAAATAGCATCCTTATATTCTTTCTAATTGATGATGGTAACTAATCACATTTTCACCTATAGTTCTAAGCTCAAACTTAGTGGGATTAAAAAAAAAAAGTTTATGGAAAGCTAATGATCATTAAACTAGTAATTAAGAGGGGAACAATAAAAGCTAAAAGGTAGTGTTATTATTAGTTGACTAATGAACCAACGACATATTAATTTATTGTCAGTGATTAACTGATTATACTTATAGTGGTTTAACCACATATATTCTGTTAGTGTTTCTCTATACCCTTTCTGCCACCTATATATAAAGTCATAGAAACCATCAATTCTATATACAATCAAATCAAGGTTTCTTTCTTTCCACATGATAAATAATCATAATGCTTTGGGCAAGTTGGTTGGAAGATGGGTTATTTTGGTGCAACTAGATCAATTGGTTGTGTCAATATATTGAAAGGGTTTGTATGAGAAGGTGATAGAAGAGAGTGAGCACACAAGGTGTTTTTCTTGCATGGATTGTCCACGCTTGAACTGTGTGTGCTCACCCTCTATCTATCGCCCACCTCCCTCTCTCTCTCTCCTTTTATGTTTACACAGTTTAGGAACATGTAGATTGGCATGTAATAGTTTTAAAGTAATTTGTTGAAGGCGACAAAAGAGAGTGTGCACATAAGTTGTTTTTCTTGCATGGACTGGCCACACTTGGATTGTGTGTGCTCACCCTCTATCCGTCTCCCACCACTTTCACTCTCTCTCCCTGTGTGCACAATGCAAGAACAATTAGATTGATAAGTGTAATGAACTGTTTTAAAGTAAATTTCTTTTAAGATATAGATACCAATAAGTAGTCAATTTTTGGTTCCTCTAGTTCCTTGTATGGTAAATCATGCATCCAATTTTTATTAAGTTTTTTTTTTTTTTTTTTTTTTTGCAGTAAACTTGGAATTGATAAAGGTTTTTTTTTTCGTAAAAGGGTAAAAACACTCAAACACACAACATATAATTGCATAAAAGCTCATAGAGTCTAACATTCCTCTCCATAAGATCCAAGAACACATTAAATTCATGCACTTTTGCACTTGACTGATTTCAGCATGATGCTTGTTGTTCATTGAGTGTTATTAAAAGACTTTCTTTTTTTAATTCATTTTTAAAAAAAAAAACACTTTTGTGAATAGCTTCTATCCAATGATTAACTACTATATTTGCAATCAGCCATGTTTTTCATTAAGTATGTAGGCAGTTGAGTCCATTCTAGTGCTGCCACTACTTGGTTGGATGCATGGGGTGGAAGTCCAAGTCCAACAAATCCTTGCCAAGCTATATATGGATGGAACATACTTTGATATATTGATGGAATAGAGAAGAAAGAAGAAAGAAGACTGATATGATGAAAAAAGCTACAAAGAAGAAAGAAGAAAGAAGAAAGAAAAAGAAGACTGATATGATGAAAAAGGCTACAAAAGTTGGTAGATATTTGAGGAAGAAGAAGAAGAAGAAGAAGACTGATATGATGAAAAGGCTACAAAGGTTGGTAGATATTTGAGAAAGGTTTAGGTCATGTAGGAGATTAAGTTATGTCTACTAATTAGTTACCTGTCAGTTCTTCAATTAGCATCAGGATTCTGTATTAAGTTGTAATCGCTTCTCCTAACCTCTGTCAATGAAAAATGAATTGCTTCTCCTCCAAATTTGCTTGGTTTAATCCTCTTGGCAGTGTAAATTGGATAACATACGCTCCATAAGGCAAAATGTTTTGTCTTATTAGACCATGGTCGACTTGATTATGTTTTTACATAAGTTTAGTGACAATATTTTTTTTTAAACTATTTAAGTGGCTTATAGTAATTGCAACATAATAAAAATTGTATTAATAGTAGGTTAACAAAAAAAACTGATGTTACTCTAATCACTAACTTACCACCTTTATAAGTTATGAAAAAAAATTATAAAAAAAGAATTTTTCATTTGACATAATTTTGTTTGTTAATATATTAACATTTTCATGTCTTTTAACAAGCACGACCTCACAATTAATCTTGCACTACAACAGGATGGACCTTGGACTTACCAGTACCACTTGTGGGATGCATAACAGTTTGTCACGCCCCGAACCCAACTATAAAGATAGGCATGTGACAACTGACGCACACTTATAAAGTAAGCACCCTACAAGTGTGTAAGGCCTTTTTAGCAACTAAAATTTATCCTCAAAAATTAAATCGAATAAATCCAAAATACCTCAACAATTTCTTTATGAACAGATCTCCAATAATTTAATAGGAACAAAATCCAAACCTCATATACATAATGCCAATTGGCCAATAAATATAAAACTATTAGAAGATCATCCAATCCCAAAATCACTAAGCTTCTTTTCCTGCTCACAACACAATATCAAAACTCCCAAAATTGCTATTCTTCACAATCTAAGACTAGAGGGGAAAAAGTGGGGAGTTGACAACTCAATAAGTAACCAAAATCCTAATAAGTTCTATCAAGCAATAGATCTGTAAATGATAAGATGTAATATGTGTTTTTAAAGTTATAATATACTATGTGTTTCCAAAATAACTGAAGAAATTTCGTAGTCTTAAAATAATAAGTTGCACATAGATCACATACTTTAATCTTACAAATATATCATAGATGATTTAGAAAATAGTCAGTTTTCAATATATCAAAAGCTATAACTTACAATAGGTTCCAAAAATACATAAGTAGTTTTAATGACTCAAAATAGTTCAAATACTCAAACATTTCCAAATTCACATGTGTAGTTTTAAGGACTCAAAATAGTTCAAATATTCAAACATAATTCATATTCTTAACAATCTTATAACTATGGTCACGCTATATCCCCGTGACTAGGCATCAGAGTACCAATGAATAACCCCCATTGACTGGGTATTAGAGTACCAACGAATAACTCCCATTGGTTTGGGTATTAGAATGCCAATGAATAACCCCCATTGGTTTGGGTATCAGAGTACCAATAAATAACTCCCACTAGCTGAGTATTAGAATAAGTTCATAGTCAGATTGTTCATAATCATATATATGAAATCATATTTTCTAACAAAAATATACCTTATTCAAGCATGTATATAAAAATCATACACTCAGTGTAGGGCGGAAAGGCCCAGGAGCCTATATCTACGTATATATAGGGCCAAGGGCCCAACCTGAGGGTGCCAAACAATCTGAGGACGAGTAAAACACTTTCATAAGGATCTGCATTAGTAAGTAAAGAGAAAAATCATATTAAAGCCACCCAGGGGGGTGCCCCGAGGAAGAATCCCTCTTCGACTGGGCGAGGCCGAGGTTAGAAGGTATGGTCTGCCATCAAGAGCAACGCTCCGGACCATTCTACCATAGAGGATAGGTATCAAGAAGGAAAAGGACAAAGAAGAGCTATGAAATATCTAAGAAAAAGCTGCTAACATAGCATTGAATGCTCTGCAGCTGATTGAGCAATGCTTTATAGCCTTACAGCTACTCCCAAAGACTTTAGGGAGGGGCTGATGGGACAAGTATCAATACTATCAATCCAAATCTACACGTGAAGGATGAAAGAAGGGGGATGGGAGTATAAAACTGGAGGGTAACAATGAAAGTGGGGGGGGACTTGGTTGAGTGGATTTATAGGAACACTTGCCTCTTCGGACAAGAAGTTCGTTCATGTCACTATTTCTAATTTGTGCATGATTGCCATCCAATTCCATAGTACCCGTTGTCTAATTCACTAGGGCCTAATTTTTTGACCCACTCTCTACAAATTTATTATTTTGGGTCTTTTTAGCCTAAGTCCACTCATCTTGGACTGAGCCATAAATCTGGTCCTTACAATTGGCACCATCTGTGGGAAGAACTTGTGTAATAGTGAGTGCAACACTTAACTATGGTAGGATCAGGTCCACACTACGCAGAGTCTTTGGGATCCCAGCATGGCGATCCTTTTGTCAGCCTTGAGTAAAGAGGTGACTGTGAGGGAAGTATGCATACCGCTCATACTGATAGGAGTCAACTTCGATGAACACGGGGAGGATTGCTTAAGGGGGCACAATTTTAGGGGCTTTTGACGTCAAGTACATGCCTTGTACCTCTGTCAAGGGCCAGGTCCTCGTGAACCTGGTGGCCAAGTTCGCTAAATCTTTGTCAGAGGAAGTGGCAGCGACACGAAGCATGGATGGAAAATCGCAAATCAAAGGGGCTCCGGAGTGGGGTTAGTGCTAGTTTCTCCTGATCTTTAGAAGTGTTCAAACAGAACCTAAGTCATGCCTGAAGTCCTCGGACCCGATGCTTAGGGGAAATTAACACTATGACATCTTTACAAGTGTTCAAACAGAACCCAAGTCATGCCTGAAGTTCTCGGACCAGATGCTTGGGGAAAATTAACACTGACATTTTTATAAGTGTTAAAACAGAACCTTAGTCAGGCCTGAAGTCCTCGGGCCAGATGTTAAGGGGAAGTTAAAATACTATGACATCCTTACAAGTGTTCAAACAGAACCCAAGTCATGCCTGAAATCCTCGGACCAGATGCTTGGGGGAAATTAACACTGACATTTTTATAAGTGTTAAAATAGAACCTTAGTCAGGCCTGAAGTCCTCGGACCAGATGCTAAGGGGAAGTTAATACACTATGACATCTTTATAAGTGTTCAGACAGAACCACAGTCATACCTGGAGTCCTTGGACCAAGTGCTATGGGGAAATTAACACAAATTAATATTTTTATAAAGTGTTAAAATAGAACTTTAGTCAGACCTGAAGTCCTTTGACCAAATGCTAAGGGGAAGTTAAAACACTGTGACATCTTTTATAACTGCTTAAACTAAACCTAAGCTATGTACAACTCCTCGGACCACGTGCCTTGGACGATTTGACATTTTCTATTTGTTTTTGCTAGGTAAAAACAGGTCCCAGATTATATCCATCTCCTCGGATCACTTGCTTTGGGTTCATTATTCTCCATTGGTTGCATAGTTCACAGTATAAGCACATGGTCATTTTCCTTATTATTTTTACATAGTTAATTTATCTAAGTTAGCAGCAATGCATCACTGTTGGCGTTGATAG
This sequence comes from Quercus ilex subsp. ballota, assembly GCA_032727855.1. Taxonomy (NCBI): domain Eukaryota; kingdom Viridiplantae; phylum Streptophyta; class Magnoliopsida; order Fagales; family Fagaceae; genus Quercus; species Quercus ilex. The sequence goes on along the minus strand of CM064909.1, from coordinate 59,516,741 downwards.
AGTTAGGGTGACAATGTTTCGTTACTATTAACAACATCATATTAAAGTCCCATTGGAGGGAAAAATAACAACACCAACATCCATGAAATAGTTATTGCAGAGGAAGGAAAGATTCATAAAGTAAAAAAAAAAAAAAAAGTGTAAAAAAAAAATGCAGCCCTTTTTATTAAATAAAGGAAAGGTACATTATACATAGTAGAAAACTTCCACCACAGAAGGGGAAGACCAGGGTGATGAAGAAAAAGAGAAAATCATTCGTTGAGATCCTTTTTCTCCCAGTTGCAAGATGTTCTGCTATCAAGGCTGAAAAATGGGAGACCTGTCTATCCTTTTTCTCCTAGTTGCAAGATGTTCTGCTATCAAGGCTGAAAAACAGAAAACCCATCTATCCTTGTTCTTGTTAATTTGCTTGATCAATCTTGGTTTGTTTTTACATTTGTGCACACATGACACATGTTGCCAGGTGAAACCTAAACTTTGTCGCACCAAAAATCTGATGCGATTTGCACTTGCCTTGGGCCTTGGCTAGAGAAGGAGAGTCTTCTTTCTTGCTCGACTGAAAAACAAGAGCATCTTTGGCCTCTGCTTCCTTCGCCTTGACTACATCCTCCTAGGCCTTGGCGGCATCCTTGGTTTCCTTGCCCTTGCCTTTATCCTTGGCCATCTCATCCCCTAGACCTTGATCACCATCTTGGCTAGATCCTTTTGGAAGCCCTGAAGGTTTGAGAATTTGAAGTTTCCAAAGAACTAGAAGATTTGCAAAGCGAAGAAGAACGATTCCCCCAGGGTTCCTTATATAGAAAGCGAAGTCCATTGGGAGTTATCTCGCTCGAAATCCAAAGAGAAAGTTACAAGCGGGAAAAATTTCGCTGAATTTCCAGCAAAATCTTCAGCCGTTGGATCCGCATCACGTCGTAGAACATAGGGAACATGGAGCCGCAAGAATTTATGAAGGTGCGCCTCATGTACCGAAGCATCAGGGGCGTGTTTTGGGCAGTCAAAAAGACACCTATACATTCAGAGGTGATGAAAAGTGGGCGCAAATGAACTATCATCATATCGAAATCCTCCTTTCTTCTCAAGGAGTCAAAAAGAAGAATCTTGAAGGGCTATTGTAGGGGGGAAAGGCCTAGGAGCCCATATCTACGTATATACAGGGCCAAGGGCCCAACCCGAGGATGCCAAACAATCTGAGGATGAGTAAAACACTTTCATAAGGATCTACATTAGTAAGTGAAGAGAAAAATCCTATTAAAGCCACCCAGGGGGGTGCCGCGAGGAAGAATCCCTCCTCGGCTGGGCGAGGCCGAGGTTATAAGGTATGGTCTACCATCAAGAGCAATGCTCCGGACCATTCTACCATAGAGGATAGGTATCAAGAAGGAAAATGATAAAGGAAAGCTATGAAATATCTAAGAAAAAGCTGCTAACATAGCATTGAATGCTCTGCAGCTAACTGAGCAATGCTTTATAGCCTTATAGCTACTCCCAAAAGCTTTAGGGAAAGGTTGATGGGACAAGTATCAATGCCATCAATCCAAATCTACACATGGAATGATGAAAGAAGGGGGATGGGAGTATAAAACTGGAGGGTAACAATGAAAGTGGGGGGAGACTTGGTTGAGTGGATTTATAGGAACACTTGCCTCCTCGGACAAGAAGTTTGTTCATGTCAGTATTTCTTATTTGTGCATGATTGCCATCCAATTCCATATTAGCCGTTGTCCAATTCACTAAGGCCTAGTTCTTTGACCTACTCTTTACAAATTTATTGTTTTGGGCCTTTTGAGCCTAAGTCCACTCATCTTGGACTGAGCCACAAATCTGGTCCTTACACTCAGTATTACAATATATTTGTAATAATCCTTTACTTGAAATCAGTAATACAATAGAAATAAAAATTCTCACAATTATAAACAATTTTCAGTAGTTAAAAATACATTAATATAAGCAAAATATAACCAAATTAGGATAAGATTACTTATCTTCAAAAGCTATTCCAAAATGAAATTTTCCCTAACACTTCCTCTAAAAGTCCTTAAATTTCACCTGAAACAATTTTACAAGTACCATTTACTCAATAATCAAATAATTTAAGAAGAACTTATAATAATACCTGGCCAAAAGAGAAACTACTAAAAAAACTAATAATTTCTCATTATTAACTCAGAAAAAATCCACATATTCATAATATATATTTCCTTTACTTTTTGCCACCTGCCACCCTTAGTTCACTTTTGAGATAAGGACAAAAATAGATACATGACTATATCATCTAAATCAAAGCAGCTGGGCTTTTACAGATACACAATTTTTTTTTTTTTTTTTTAACTTGTCAGACCTCAACTCCATTAATTCGGTACTATTCCTTTAATAAAGGGCTGTGCAAAAACTTGTCTCACGAAGTCTAAAAATCTGCAAATTCCATCTCCGTTCAACGCAACAAAAGGCATAAATAAAGATTAAGTTACTGAAAAATAGAAGAATCTACAGTAACAGCGTCTAGTTTACTGAAAATAAATCTAAACTTTTCTTTGTTTGTATCATTAAAATTTTTGAATAATTAAATAGCTTCACTACTGGCTAAAATACCCACATAAAAAAAAATACTCTAATTCTAAATAAAGTTTAGATTTGACAAGAAAGAGATTCTTAGGCTCTTACCTCAAAGGTGTAGTAAATCTTTCTCTACTTCAGTCTTTTAGGTAGTCTCCTCTCTCAAAATATCTCCCATATACGTTGACTTAATAAGTTTAGATATAGCTAGGGTTTCAACATTATTTTCTAAAACTCCCTTATAATTATAAATTATAAAATTGACCCTACAAAAGATTTACTTAAATACCCTTCCTTTTAATCTTTTTTTTTTTTGGGTATTAAACAGTTAGTTTCCATATATTGTTATTATTTGAATCCAATACATAAAATGTATTCTTAATCATATGACTTATGTGATAATCATGTTACTTGGTTAAATGAATTAATAAATTAAATGATCAAAATGCATTTTCAAAAAATTATTATGGAATGGATTTGAGAAAATTATTGCAAATTGATTTTAAAGATCATATTTTTTATCTTTTACTGAATGAGAGTATATCATTGGACAGAATCATAAAAATATCATTGGCAAAGAAATATGAACATCCCTTAAGGAGATTTCCTAAAAGGAAAGTTTTAGAAATTAACATTATGACCAAGAGTCTTGTATCTCAATTAGCATCTCATGTATTTTAACAAGAACATTCACATATGGTTCAAATCTTCCAATTTCCAATTATCAAATTATCTATTAAAAAAAACTATGTCATAAGGGCCCTTACCTAGTCTTTGATGAGTTGATTTAGATCAACTTAGATTGATCTGTATTTTTTTTTTTTTTTTTTCACATACCAAAAAAATAAAAATAAAACTTAACATACTTTGTAACCTAATTTTTCATTTTTTTTTTTTCAATACAAATAAATGAAAATAGAAAACTCAAAAACTCAAAAATAAAAGTTGAATAATACATAAATATTTATATTTATAGTTTGAAAAAAATTCTAATAGTCTACTAGTATAATAATTCCACAAAAGAATATAAAAAATAAATAAATAAATAATTGAGTCAACATGTTACACATAAAACATAAAATAAAGTTAAATCATCTATAAACTAAATGCGCTTTTTCAATTAGCTTTTTATTGAAATCGTATTTGCTTATTTGCTAAAAGTTGAATAGAGTATAATGTACTTAGGGTGAGTTTGGTTCAATTTTTTGAAAAAGTGCATAATGAAAAAGTTGAGTTTCCAAAAAGTGCATAATAAAAAAATGTTTTTTCAAAAAACTGAGTGTTTGGTAAAATCTATTAAAAAGTACTTTTTGAAAAAACTGAGTGTTTAGCTAGCACTTATAAAAGTGGCAGTTTGAGTGGTAAATTACCAAAAATGACAATGTATATGTAAAGTATTATGAAAATACTTTCTAATTTTTTTTTTAATAAAACTTTCTAAATTTTTTTTTTTTTAAAAAGAACTTTCAAAGTTTCTAAAAAAATTATTTTTTTCTCACCAATATTAACTAATAATAACCTATTACTTAAAATTTATTGTGAAAATATTGTGATTGCATTTCTCAATTTTAATTTCTCATTCTTTATTTTATTTTTCCCTTATTTCTTTACTTTACTTTTCATCCATATTTCCTTCTTTTTTTTCTTCTTTTTTTTCCCTCTTTTTTTCTCCTCCACACACGGACCCTTCTAATTATTTTTTTCTTTTCTTTTTTTTTTTCCTTTCTTTCCCCTTTTTCCCTACCCGGACACTCCAGAACATTCCACTTTTCTTTTTTTTCTTTTTTCCTTCTTTCCCTTTTTCCCTTACCACTTCTTCCTCTAGAACATTCCCCTTTCTTTTTCTTTTTCTTTTTTTTCCTTATTTCCCCTTTTTCCCTACCACTTCCTCCAGAAAATTCTAGTTGCCGTAGAGCTTAGGTGTTCGGTCTGGTCAAGTAAGCAACTAAAGAAATTTCGTATACAAGATTTCAGTATTAGAAAGGTCTGGGTGATTGTAGTATATTCGGACCTATAGTTAGCTCTGCTTGGGCAGCACCCCCATTATGAGAAGCTACAAGGAAGAGAGAAGATCCCTTAAAGTCTCTGCCACCATTGGGTTTGTATTTGATTTTGATTTTGGGTTTGGGTTATGGGTTTTCAGTTGATGGTTTAATTTTGAGTTGATTTTCTGTGGATTTTGGGTTTGATTTTGAGTTGATTTTGTTTTGGGTTGATTTTGAGTTGGGTTTGGGATGGGTTTTCCAATGGGGTTTGAGTTGATTTTAATTTGTTTTGTGTTAATTTTGAGTTATTTTTTGTTTGGTTTTGTTGATTTTGTGTTTGGATTATCAAATGTTGAAATGGGTTTTGTTGATTTTGTTGATTATGGTGGTAGACTGGGTGGTGCTATGTTTGTAGCAGCACAATGAGGGCGGAGCAGATAGAAGAGATGAGAGGAATGAGGAACAGGTGTGAGAACTGAGAACTGATGAAGGATAATTTGGTAATTGCTCAACTCACCCCAACGGATATATCAAAACGTGCACGGACTTTTGGCTTTATGGACCTCCAGAGCTCTATAAGTTTTGCGCGTTCTCAGCCTTGGCCCAAAACGCAACTTTTCCCAAAAAGTTGCGTTTTGGGCTGAACGAAACGCACAAAACGCGCCAACTTTTACAGAAACGTGCGTTTCAGCTCCTAAAAGCTGAAACAAACGGGCACTTACAAAAATTGAGACCTTTAAAAAGCTAAACATAAGGAAATAGGTTTAAAATCTAAAATAAAAATGTTAATTAATACAAAATCAAATAATTAATATATAAATTTTAAAATAAAATATATCACGTTGGTAGGTAAAGAAAAATAATTAATTAATTAGGAACAAAATCTATAGTGAACTTACAAAAAAATAATAATAATAATTACTCGATGTTAGCAATAGATCTAATTACATTAAAAAATTGCATTTAAGAACTACTCATTAAGACGACTTGTAATGTAATATTTTCATCTACAAGACAAAATATTTAATATAAAAACTTTACCAAACAAAAAAACAATATAAATTTAGTATAAACATGCATCGAAAATGAATCCCAAAAAAAAAAAAAGTTTAAAATTTATAAGAAATGTTTGATTAACCGGTCGAGTTGGATACAAGTTCGACCCAATTGAATCAGGTTAAAATTCGAGTATAGGTCAAAAACTTATTAGACTAGAGCGGATCAGAAACTTACCTATATCTGCATTTTCTTTCTCTTTTTTTTTTGTTCAGATTCAAGAAGGTTTACGGGCTCAAGTCCAAGGATAGGTGCCAATTAAGCTAAAACCCATTTAGTGAAACCAATTAAAGTTACTAATAGTGTTGTGGTCCAAAACTAATTAAGTAAAATAGGCCTTCTAATAAGTCGGCACAAGCCTCACCGTAGTGGCGTACGTAGGAGGAAACCGAACTAGCTAGGTGGGGATGGAGTATGGGAATGGGACAATGCCAAAATAATTAAGTGCAAAACTGTAAACTTTTAACTTATTCAAAGCTATGAGTCTACTTCTTGTTGGGATGGTCCCTAAAGAGAGAGCCCAATAAAGCTGCAGGCACAACCATTTTCGTAACCATTTATGCGAGAAAGCCAGAATTTCATTAAGAGTTATCTCCAGTTTACACATAAAAATGGCTAACGAAGAAAAGCTTCACATAGCAATATTTTCATGGCTAGCTTATGGCCACATAATTCCATATTTTGAGCTCTCCAAGTTCTTAGCTCAAAAGGGTCATAAAGTTTCCTTCATCTCCACCCCTAAAAACATTCGTGGCCGCCCAAAACTAGCCTCAACTTTGTCACCACTGATAAATTTAGTAGAGTTTCCTCTACCATACATTGGTGGCTTGCCTCAAGCTGCCGAGTCCACCTCCGTGTTATCAAGTCACCAAATCCCATAGCTCAAAAAAGCCTATGACATGCTCGAGCCCCATCTGATTCAGTTTCTCCAGAACTCGGATGTTGCGTTGCAACTGGATTATCCATGATTTTGTTTCTCATTGGTTACCACAAGTCGTGAATCAACTCGAAGTCGATGTTATTATCTGACAGAAAGTTGCCATCAAATATTATGTAATTACTATCATATGAGACGATGTTATTATCCAATTTAACTTTATAAATAATTTTATAAAAAAATCTGTCAGAAAGTTACCAATCAAATGCATAGTTGCTATCATATATGTGATGTTACTATCCAACAAAAATACAATTAGCAATAGTAGTGTGAAAAAAAAAAGGGTGACGAAATTGTTTCGTCGCGATTGCTGTAATTAGCGAGATAAGTATTATGTAACAAAATAATTGAATGATTATTTCATTTGATTTCATCATCTAAGATTATGATTTTTTTTAATAATCAAACAATTTGGTGACGAAAATATTTTGTCACCAAAACATTTGGCGATCAAGATTCAGTAATGAAAGTTGCTTCTTTAGCATATGTCTTAGGTGACAAAATCAAGAATTTTACACTCTATTTGTTTCGCTGTAAAATGATTTCAGGAAAACATTTTACATATTTTACTGTGTTTATTTTATTGTAAAATGTTTGGTCAACTATAATACCCAAGGTAAAAATTTGTAAAATGTTTTACACTCAAAAAGCCTGTAAAAAATTTTACACTCTCTTTTGACCATTTTCTCTCTTTTGACTATTTTTTCCCTCTTTTACTATCAATTGCTCTCTCCCACAACCATCGAGCAGTCAGCAATTCGATTCTCTCCCCTTCATCAGCACTCCCACCTTCATGAACGCCAACCACCACTAGTTCTTAGGTTCTCTGATCTTGTTGGTAACAACGAAGAAGAAGAAGAAGAAGATGGTGAATGGGTTTTTTGCATCTAGAATTTCTGCCACTTTGATCTCACTGCAGCATTAACCAAGCCCTGTGGGTTGTGGTGACTAGTTGGTTGACTAGGTTTATGGGTTGCAGTGGCCAGCTAGCTAGCTATTTTTCTTTTCCTCTCTTATCTGTGGATTTGGGTGGTTGGTGGAGTGGTGTTAGGTTGTTTTGTGCCGATTTGGTGGTGATTACTTGGATTTGATGGGTTATGATTTAGGAAATTTTTTACATTTTACTATGAAACAAACTCTTGAAATGGTTTCTCTAGTATTTTTAAAATTTCGAGTGCGCAACCAAACACTATAAAATGAAAATGCTTTCACCATAAAACATTTTACAAAGATACAAATGGAGCGTTAGTGACAAAAATTTCCATCACCATAGGCCTTGTTTGTTGTAGTGTCAATGTAAACACTCTCATGTTACAAATAAATCTTATATATACAAATTTCCAAAAAAGAAAATAACAATTTTTTTTTTATATGAAAATCTTAAGTTACCATAAAACATTACAAAGCTTGCCTCATACTCACCCGTCTAATGTGACATGATCACAATCTAATGTATATACACCCAAATATATATATATATATATATATATATATATGACAAAGTTACCTTTTTATATGAAGAGAGTTATATATTAGCAGATGTGACAAAGTTACAATCAAAGTGTCCATGCTATTCCCCAATAAAATAAGAAAAATAAAAAGTGATAAATGGTCACCAATAAATGCAATGTAAATAACATGATATGTGACGTTGCTACTATCCAATGAAGCTATATGTGGAATTCAAAATCAAAAAAAAAAAAAATTAAATGCTAAAAAATGTGATTTGGTTACCGTCATTATGTGACAATGTTATTATCCGATAAGACACTAGTATTATCTAATGTGATTATATAAGGAATTTAAACAAAAATACTAATCTAAGGTTACCAACAAATATGATGTAGCTATCATCACATGTGACGTTATTAACTTATTTAATGTTGATATTATCTAGTGTGACTATAAACAAAAAAGGAAACAAATGTTGATATTATCCCATGTGATGGTGAATTCTTTTTCTCTTTCTTTCTAGCTCTCTTTCTCTCTCTCTCTCTCTCTCTCACCTTTACTTAGGGTTTATGTTTCTGGATTTGGACTTGTTTGGGTTTTTTTGATTGATGGATTTGTAATTTCTGGAATGTAGTTTTTTTTTTTTTTTTTTTTTTTTTTTTTTTTTTTTTTTTTTATTTTTTTATTGACAGATTTGCCCAATCATATCATTATTGCTGGAATGTAGTTTCTTTTACTCTTCTCTTTGACAATTTTTTGGGTGTTTTACTATGTAATTTTTTAGGGTGTTTACTATGATAGTTGTTAATTAAAGGTTGTTTTGTCTATGTTTTGGGATCTCATTATTACATTTGATGGAGCATCGAGAGAATTGGGGCCAAATTATACTATCATATATATGTATTTGCAGTCATCTTTGAAGTCTACTTTTTTTACATATGTTGCTACATGACATCAACATCTAGGTTCACGATGCAAAGAGCTGGTTGCAGAGCTAATGTGGTGGTCTGAGTTCATAAGGGTTAGGAAGGTAAGGGATGGGTCCATGAGTTAGGGAGCTAAGGGCTGGGTTCGTGGGTTTAGATTTAGGATTTCCTATTGGGTGGGGAAATAGTACCAGATTTTTTGTTTTCTCTTTAGACAAAACAGTAAGTTTTGTTTGTGCCAGCTCTTCACTTCATTTTCATTGAAACGGTGTCATTTTGGGCCTTATTTGGCCCCAAAAAAAAAGTTAGGAAGATGATGTGGCAGTTAACAGTAGAAACTAATCGCGAGGGGGGGAGGGGGGTTGATTTGATAATGGAACCAAACATTGGGATGTAAAATCAAAGTTCTGAAATGATGGAGTGTAAAATCCTAACACCCCCAAATGTCAGGGGTGTACTTTGCAATTTACCCTAAAAAAAATAAATTATAAAATGTGACATCATTACCATGGTTATTAGTATCTTGTTCCGACCTACATCCCTAAAACGTCATGGATCTCACTCGAATATCTACTAAATTGAAATTAATGTGGGATCTCAATTCGGATTTTAGGATATTATAGGATCCCGATCCTATAGCGATACTAAAGATCTTGTGCTATAAAGGAAAATTCAAATTTTTTTGATTATTTAGAGTCTCCAAATGGAGCCTAAAGACCCCAAACTAATATAAAAAAATGTAATTAATAGATCAGCCTAGTGACCCTAGCCCAAATTTATTGAAAAAAAAACATATATACAAAAAAATAAAATAAAATAAAATCCTAAGGCTCACATCAGTCGTCAATCATCACCTTAACCTAATAAACACAATCACAGAAAAGAAGAGAAGAGACTAGATTTCTAGGGAGTAGAATGCTAGTGCGAGAATCTGAGAAATCTGACAATGACGCCACTTTTAGAGAGACCATCAACAACGAATGTGATTTTTTATTTTATTTTAGTAATTCTGCTAACAATGACAAGAATGTTGTTTATAATGATCAACCATACTTTGAGGAACCCATCCTAGATAACCAAAACTTTGGTCTTGATGATTGAGTGTGTTTGTGGTGTTGTTTAAAAAATTGTTATTTGCTTTGTGTTGTTATAATGGGAGCCATTATGTATACGGTTTGAGTTATTTAACTTAAAACTTTGTATTTGTGAATTGTAACTTTTGAACTTTGGACTTGGTTTATATTTTTATAATTTGGAACTTTGCGTTTTATTAGTAATTTCACTAATTTGTATCAATTTTTTTTTTCAATGTTTCTTTAATATATATTATGAATTATAATTATATATAGGTATTTTTTAGTATTTTTTTTTTAATCCCCGAATCCTCTCACTAATCTCATGCAAGGCCGGCCCTAGGCCTAGACCATTTAGGCCATGGCCTAAGGGCCCCTAACATTGAAAGGCCCCCAAAGATGGAGGCAATAAGGTGTGTGTGTACACACACACACACACAATTATATATAACATTTTAAAAAAAAGTAAGGTATATATATCTGTTTTTTAATTAAACCAAAAATTGTGAGTTATGGTGTACAATTTTTTTACCACTCTTAAGAATTAAGAAGGCCTAAAATATTAGAGTCATGTTAGTATATTAAAAGTTTTATTATGTAGTTCTTACAAATTGATATGTCTCCAATCACAAAAAGAAATTCAATACTCTTTCTTTCTTTCTTTTTTGAGTTATCATTTCATTGTCACATCAATTTATAAGTTTTTTGCAATAAAATTTGTAATAATTTTAGCATTTTCTCCAAAAACAATTGATAAATTAATAGAAATACAACCCAAATACTATTAAGTGAATGAAAAATGCTAAAACTAATACAAATTTTATGGAAAAAAATTACTTACAAATTGATGTGGCAGGAATATATATGTTTGGTGCCACATAAACAATATACTAAATAAATGTTTGAACGACTCTTTTTTTTATTGGTAACACGTCATTTTATAAAATCTAAATAGTAAGTATCACTAGCTCACTCTAAGTAACTTAGACATATTATTAAGTAAGAATTAATAATAGATTTGAAATTAAAAAAAAATTAATATAAAAAATCAACTAAATATTATTTAAATGATATTTAGATATAAAAAGGCCTCATTAAAATTTTCACCTTAGGTCTTAAACTATCTTAGGCCAGCCTTGATCTTATGTAGGATGTCGATCCTGATAAGCTTGATTGTTACTATCCAATGTGAGTATATAAGGAATTTAAAAAATAAATAAAATAAAATAAAATAAAAGGATAAAGAATGTGAAACAAGGCTATAAACAAATGTATGTTATTATCAAATGTAACGTGGCCACAATCCAGTATGACATTGTTCTTATCCAATGTGACCATGTAGGCAATATAATCCCAAATTAGAAAAAAAAAAAAAAAAGCCATGGTGAGTTGTCATACCAAATTAACTACTAGAGATACCAAAAAAAAAAAGTGTGGGTGTAGAATTTTCCTATTGATAATATTTAGCAAAAAGCATTTATATCTTCGTTGAGCCTATATAATATATATACTCAAGGGTTCCAAATAGCGATAATCAAAAGCAGATGCTATAAGTTAAAACTATTTCTCAAAAAAAAAAAATTTATGGAATACTATTTCATTTTGAAATACTCATTTTTTCTTGATGAGCTATCTAATTTTCAAAGAGATTTTGGGACATCAACAATGCAAAGCCCAAAAAAAAGATTGTTGTTCATGGAATATCAAGAATGTCTCCTCTCTTTTGAATTTCAGGCCCAAAAAAAAGAGTAAGTGATCATCTTCTAAATTTTATATACAATTATTATAAGAATAATACTCATTACTTTTTTTCCCTTTTTTTGATAAATAGGTTAGAATGTAAACTTATGATATTCACTCTATATTGATTGCTCTTATCAATATCATTAGACTAAGATGTTAATTGGTTTTTGATATAGACAGAATTTAGACCTCAAATTCGACGACAAAAAACTTTACTTTTTTTTTTTTTTTTTATGAGAAGACTTCACTTTTTGTCATTTCTTATACATATTTGTTCCTTTATGGGTATGTATTTGTGGAATTATATATAATTATAAAATTTTTTTTAAAGGTAAATTTTTTTAAAAGGTAAAAGGCATGCACCCACATACATTACTCAATTTGGTATGATATATATATATATATATATATATGTATATTATTTACTTATTATTATTATTTTTGTAAGTTGTCTCAAATCTCAAATAAAACTTAAATACCTTTTGTCCAAATATATAACACAGTTACCCGTGTTCTTTAGTTTCCCTTTTTCCGCCATTTTCTATCTAAAAAGGAAATGGCACATGCTCATGTGAACAGGGACGGAACTAGAATTCGAATCTAGGAGGGGCCAAAGCTTAAAAAAAAAAAATTTATGAAAATAAAAGCTAACATCTATTTCATATTTAACAAAATACTACATATAAAATAAATGTTTCTTAAACATTTGATATTATAAACATTTCGACAAAGTATAACATACAAAATAAGTGTTCCTTAAACATTTCAACACATTTGTCAGTTATTTTTATTTTTATTTTGTTGTATGAGAGTTTGTCAGTTATTGATGTTATACTTTCAGTCCATATTTTTTTTTTTTCTTGTGGGCCAATATCTAAACATTTCAGAAGAGATCCAAAAATATATATATTTGAGGGAAATCTTAATTTTTCAAATTACATATATATACTTTTTTTTTTTTTTTAATTTGGGGGGGGGGGCAATGGCCCCCCTGCCCTATTGTAGGTCCCTCCCTGCATGTGAAATATTCAATCATATCATCATATATATAAAAGAAATTTAGATTATGATGATAATAATTATTCTCCTCTTCTATTTATCCATAAAAGAAAGAGAGAAAAAAGTACTTAAGATATATAAATTCTGCTCTTTGGTTAAATTGTATAGTACAATGGTTGATGAAGCGTGTCTTTGATCATATGAACAGAAATATGGTCCATGTGATGTGTAGAATCCAAACATGGCTGCACTTTTTGGCAAGATTGTGTTCAACACATGTTCGATACCAATAATCATCATTGGTAGACTTGAGCAGGCCAAGTTCAACGTGGATGGCAAACCGGTTTGGTACAAAGAGGTTTGATCTGAAAAGAAGCATGGTGGCGAGCAAAAGTAATTTCAGATTATATACATCATGTATTATTTCTCCGAATAAGTTATCATAGACTCTTGAGTATTTACTTAATTACTCATGGATTATGTGAGACTTGAATCATCAATGGTTGACTTGAGCAAGCCAAGTTCCTCGAGCAAGAGGTTTGACCTAAAGAAGAAGAAGCACGGCGGTTGAAATAAATAATTTCAGATTATATTTATCATGTTTTTTTATTATTATTATTATTTTTATTTTTTTTTTAAAAAGGAAAAAAAGAGTAAGTTATCATAGACTCTTGAGTATATTGTTATAATCATGGATTGTACGTGTGAGAACTTCTTTTTTTTTTTTTTTGTATTCGAATAAGCAAGCTTTGCAACTCATGGATTTTGTGAAAACTTTTCTTGGAATTTGCAATATTGGCTCTCTTAAAGAATAAGAATATATATATTTTTAATTGTATGAAGCTCATTTGTGGGAGTACTGAAGTGAAGAAACTTGCATTTAAGTTATATGATGTACTGCACCAAGGCCAGTCCATTTTAGTGGGAATTTAATGAATTAAAAAATAAGAAATAAATCTCCCTTTCATGTCATTGCCGCAATGTTGTGAAATTGGGTTGTATCCCTAGATTTATTCATGTCGAATTGTATGAGATAAACCAGGATAAGCTAAATCATCTATAAACTAAATCCGTTTTTTCGATTAGCATTTTACTAAAATCATCTTTGCTTATTTGCTGGAAGTTGAATAGAGTATGATGTACTTAAAAAAAGTTGAGACCTTTAAAAAGGCTAAACATAAGCAAATAAATTCAAAATCTAAAACAAAAATGTTAATACAAAATCAAACAATTAATATGATAAGGATAAAATCATAGTATACAAGGCATTCCAAATCAAAACCGTCAGCCTTACTTGTAATACGATGTCTACAACTTTAAGCTAACGACGTCAGTATGAGGAGGATGGAAAGCTAACGACCCTAAAGCTAACGGCTCCTGTACGGCACCCCGTACCCGAGCCCATCTGGGCCTGGGACTTTGATACGAGGATGCGGCCCATAAACCTACTCTCTCCCTCTTTGCCCAGAAGCCCAACCCGACCACCTTGTCCTTGCTCGGTGAATCCTTCCCAAGTAATGAAATGAACAGCGGCCGAACACACCATCCCTTGCATATCCGGCAGTACCTTTGGAAACATCGCTGCCGAGCATATCTACAAAAGTGGGAACCAAGTTCCAATGCCACCCTTGCTGCATTCCACTCCCACCTAACCACCCACCTATGATTAATAATACTGAACCACCTGTTGCACTAACTAGGAAGTAATCATCACATCTCCACTAACTTAAAGCTATAAATATAACAAGTTGGGAGAAGGAGAGAGGGGTTTTTTGGCGGAAATTTGCTGGAAAAAGAGAGAGAAATGAAGAGAGAAAAAAGAGAAGAGGGTGATTCAGGCAGTGGAGAAGAGAAAAGTGATCTCATTGGGTCTCAGTGCCGAGAACGACCCATGGTAGGAAATTCAAGCCCACTACACAAATAAGTTGTGAGCCCAAGGGAGGTTAGGCCCAATAGCCTCATTTCAAGCGCGCACAACTCCAATATAATCTTGACTTGGCCACCACGCATAAGTATATAAAAAAATGTCTTGTATCCCACACTTAGTGTTAGTCTCTTACAAGGAAAGGATTCTATAATATACGTTCATGAGGATTCCTAAAAGGAAAAGACTTCTAACTCAATGAAGAGATGTCAACCTTCTACTATTATAAAAGCTCCAATACACTCACAAATCAAGGTACGCATAATTCACCCCAGCTCTGGCACTCTAAAGTTGTGAACAAGAGATTTCTCTAACTTGACCATCGGAGATTTGGCCGGTACCACACCTGTACTCCTCTTAAGGTCTTCAGCTTTTGTGTTGTGCAGGTTCTTGTTAGAAGTACGAGCACGTAAGGACCGTGTGGCTTACTGACGATTTTTTGGCATCATCATAATATATGCATTTTTTAAAAATAAAATAAAGCAGGTTAGGTAAAGAAAAATAATTAAATAATTAGGAACAAAATATGTAGTGAAATTACAAAATACTACTCAACGTTAGTAATAAATCTAATTATATTAAAGATATTGTAACCATATATGCGAGAAAGCCAGAACTTCATTGAGAGATGAGAGTTGTTT
Organism: Quercus ilex subsp. ballota; assembly: GCA_032727855.1. NCBI lineage: Eukaryota > Viridiplantae > Streptophyta > Magnoliopsida > Fagales > Fagaceae > Quercus > Quercus ilex. Next base: position 59,501,449 of record CM064909.1, on the reverse strand, counting down.
CCATTTTAGTTACACATAAAAATGGCTAACGAAGAAAAGCTTCACATAGCAATATTTCCATGGCTAGCTTATGGCCAAGTAATGCCATATTTTGAGCTCTTCAAGTACTCTTAGCTCAAAAGGGTCATAAAGTATCCTCCATCTCCGCCCCTAAAACCATTCATCGCCTCCCAAATTTATTATCACTGATAAACTTAGTAGAGCTTCCTTTACCCTACATTAATTGATGGCTTGCCTCAAGCTGCCGAGTCCACCTCGGAGTTATCAAATCACCAAGTCCCATACCTCAAAAAAAGCCTATGACATGCTCGAGCCCCATTTGACTCAATTTCTCCAGAACTCGGATGTCAACTGGATTATCCATGACTTTGTTTCTCACTGGTTACCACGAGTCGCGACTCAACTTGGAGTCAACTCAGTTTTCTTTTGCACAGTTAATGCTTCTGTGCTCGCCTTGTTTGGCCCACCGTCTGAGATGACCAATGTTTACCGCAAAAGACTAGAGGACTTCACGGTCTCCCCCAAGTGGATAGATTTTAATTCCTTGTGTTGTTGCTTATAAGGTCCCTGAGTTGCTTGGTCATCGAGTCTGCATGGACATGAATATGTCCGATTTGACTCGCACTGCCATGGTGATTCAATCAAGGCTACCGATTCGTGATTGTTTGAAGCTGCAACGAGTTTGAGGCTGACTCGCTCAGTTTACTCGAGAAGCTTTACCAAAAACCAGTTGTTCCACTTCCAATTGGGTTGTTACCGCCCTCGGTGCAAAGATAGAGTAGTGAATGAAGAAGATAACAAAAGCTTGAAATCGTTGAAAGAATGGCTTAAGAATAAGAAAGAAAACTCAGTGGTTTACATTGCATTCGGTACTGAGTCGACTCTGAATCAAGAAAATAAGTCACAACTTGGTCACATGGTATAGAAAAATCCGGGTTGCCTATCATTTGGGTAGTCAAGAACCGCCCACTTATTGACGGGTTAACAGGTCCAGATATGATTCCCGTCAGATTTGAAACCCAAGTTGCGGACCGTGGTTTGGTTTGGACTGGTTGGGCACCACAGCTTAAAGTCTTTGCCCACCCGCCGTCAATAGGCGATTTCTTGACTTATTGCGGTTGGAACTCTGTTATCGAGGCACTTGGGTTTGGTCGGGTTTTGATTTTGTTTTCGTTAACAATATAAAGTGAGAGAGAGAAAGACTGAATAGTCTATACATTGTGTGTAAATAATAATATACAATAGAGAGCCTTATATACAATGTGTGCAGTACAGGTAATATGAGTAAACTACAAATACAGTATACTGGGCTAATCCCAATGGGCTAATCTAGTCTAAACTATACACTAACACCCCCCCTAAAACTCGAGGTGGCAAGGAGGAAGTCAACTGGAGTTTGGATATTAGATCTCGAAGACGACCAGGCGGATAAATCTTGGTGAAGATATCAGCAAGCTGGTCAGCAGAGGAGGTGGAGAACAACTTGAGATTGTCTTTCTTGAGATGCTGGCGAGTGATGTGACAATCAATCTCAATGTGCTTGGTGCGCTCATGGAAGACATCATTATGAGCAATGTAGATAGCACTACGATTGTCACAATAAAGAGGAGTGGCAGTGGGCTGTGGAGCATCCATGTCAGCTAAGAGCCAGCAAAGCCAAGCAAGCTCGCAGGTGGTGTCGGCAAGGGCACAATACTCAGCCTCAGTACTGGAACAGGAAACCACATCCTGCTTCTTACTACGCCACGAGACAAGAGAAGTACCCAACAGGAAACAGAAACCTGTGATAGAGCATCGATCAGTCGAATCACCTTGTCAGTCCGCATCTGAATAAGCATGAAACTTAAGAGAAGACCGAGAGGAGTAGTGGATTCCATGATAAAGTGTGCCCTTGACATATCGGAGAATCCAAAGAATGGCAACATAGTGGACAAAACGAGGGGCATTCATGAACTTACTGACCATACCCACGACTTGCAAAATATCCGGACAAGTAACAGTGAGATAGATCAGACTACCAACCAATTGACAATAACGAGTAGCATCAGATATAGGTTTACCATCCAAAGGTGTGAGTTTTGCATTGTATTCCAAGGGAGTGGAAACAATCTTGTTGTCGGTGATACCGGCTTTGGAGAGAATATCAGAAGCATATTTAGCTCAGGAAAGATAGTAGCCATCAGAGGATGAGGTAACCTCAAGCCCAAGAAAATAGCTGAGAGTGCCCAGATTTTTCATCTTAGAATCATCTCCAATAATAATTTTCAAATTAAGAAGAAAGTAACAATTTTTTTTTTAAAATGAAAATCTTGAGTTACCATAAAACATTGCAAAGCTTGCCTCATACTCACCTTCTAATGTGAAATGATCACAATCTAATGTATAGTCCAAAACAAATATCATGAAGCCACTGTTCTATGTGATGAGAGTTATTAACAAATGTGACAAAGTTACAATCATTAGTGTCCGTATTATTCCCTAACAAAAGAAAAAAGTGATTTAAGGTCCCTAATAAATGTAATGTAAATAACATGATATGTGACGTCATAGTTATTAAACCCGGATCGAACGTTGACTTAGTCTATGAGTCGATCACTAGGTCAATCAATGAGTCACTAGTCGAACCGTAAAGTCAAATAAAAAAAATTTAGAAATCTATATATCTAATAATAGGTGAAGCAGAGAGAAAATCCAATTAGATTTCAATTGGATTCTCAATTTTGCGCCACTTGTCCTAACCAAAACTCAAAAAAAAAAAAATCTAATTAGATTATAAATTTGACTCTAATTTTGTGTCATGTATCTTATCTAAATTTTCTAATTTTTGTGCCCAAATAAATGATGCATTAACATTTAACACGGAAGCCAAGAAAACCACAATGATAATACTCATTGGCCTAAGCAAGAACATCTCACCTGTACACTTTTATGAGTGATCTCAATAGAGTTTAGAGCTCTTCTAATCCCATAACCAGAACCAAGGAGTCCAACGAGAAAGACTATAAAAGTAAAACATCATCTCCTCCTAATTTCATATCGTCTCCCATGTCTCCTCCTCTCTCAACCTCTACCAACTAGATCCACACACTACCCTCTCCTCCTCCTTACAGATTTCTCAGAGCAAGGCCGGGTTCAAAAACAATGTTCAACCCCACTCTTCCTTACTTCACACTCTCATACATTAGCGCTTTATTGGCGCCTCCAAGAAGATTCCAAGCTCAATTATCAGTTTTTATTTTTTAATGTCCCTTTATATATTTTAAATAATAAAATGCAATATTCTCTTTTTTCTTCACTGTAGCATCATTTAAATAATAAAATGCAATATTCTCTTTTTTTTTATTCATTGTTTTATCTAATGCTATCCTATGTATGATAAACCAAAAAACAAAAACAAAAAACCAATAGCATTACTTAAATAATAAAATGCAATATATACTTTTCATTGTTTGATTTAATTCTATCATCCGTGTGATAAACCCAACAAAACAAAAACAAAAAAATTGGTCAATATCATCATTACAATTAACCAATCCCGTGCGGTAGCACGGGGTTACATACTAGTTAAATATATATAAAAAGCAAGTTTGAGAAATCATAATATGAATATGTAAATAAAAAAATAAAGGGGGCATATGCCTAAATTAAACTTGCCATTATAATTCAAAATCAAGGTTTCACAAGCAATAGCATTAGAAATTCAATAAAATTCACAAGCAAAATAAATGAATGCCATAAGATTCTAACATAGCTTTTGCTAAATAAAATCTTGTTACATGTCTTCAAAATTTTGAATATTAAAAAAAAAAATGAGGCAAAATCTCAAACTATGTAAGCAAAAGAAGAGGAAAAAAAAGGTTAAAGGCTTGAACTTAAAGCAATAAACAAATAAAGCACAAAAGACGTAAACAAAAGAAGAGAAAAGAAAGTTAAAGCAATAAACTATATAAAATATACTAATATATTAATGCCTTCGTACTAACTGGCAACGTGAAACTTGAAAGTGATCTGTTTAGAGCAAAAAGTTGAGGCATTTTGGAGAACTAAAATAATGAAAAGTGATGAGTATAGAGTAAATTGGCAAAGAAGTGAAAGAACATTATTTTTTAAATTTCTTTAGGTTTTCTCTTGTTCAAATTACCATATTATCACACATCAAATAATAAAGAAGTCAATGGGGTGGATCTATTAATATAATTTTACACAATTAACAAACCTAGCTGGGTTTTTAAAACTCATCTAGGTCACATGGTTTACTTAAAACCCGTCGTGTTTTACTGGTTATAACCGGGGTCTTATGCACATCCTATCCAATTCAATTGATGACCCAGACCGGTTTATATGCCAGGCAATGCAAAGATGCTCCTTTGAAGCTAGTCCCTTCCCATTGCTCTAACCTTAAGCTATGGTAGCTCTAGCTTGCAACCGCAGGGAAAGTTAAGTTAAGGGAACCAAGCTTACCTTAATTGTGCTATAGAACCGATTCAACCGCTCGGGCCGGAACAGATTTAATAATATTGTGTGATGTTGTTATACTATCCAATATAATGTCGATACTTCCTAATGTGACTATATAAATAATTTATATATATATATATATATATATATATAAGGTTAGTAGAAAATGTGATGCAACTACCATCATACGTAACGTTGGTACTATCCAATAAAACTATATAAGGATTTTTTTTTTTTTTTTAAATGATACTAACATATGTGATGCAGCTACCGTCATATGTGACATTAGTACTATCCAATAAAACTATATAAGGATTTAAAAAAATATAAAAAGGAACAAACAAAAAAAATTATACTAACAAATGTAATGTAGTTACCATCATTATGTGACAATGTTGTTATTTGAAAAGATGCTAGTACTATCTAATGTGATTATATAAGGAATTTAAACAAAATACTAATATAAGGTTACCAACAAATATGATGTAGCTATCGTCACATGTGACGTTGTTACTAACTCATGTAATGTTGATATTATCTAACATGTCTATAAACAAAACAGGAAACAAATAAAAATAAATGATAAAATGTGACGTTGTTGCTATCCAATGTGACTATATAAGGAATTAAAAAAAAACCAAAAATAAAAATAAAAAATAAAAAAGAATGTGAAACAAGGCTACGAAAAAATGTAAGTTATTATCAAATATAACGTGACCGCAATCCACTATGAAATTGTTCTTATCCAATGTGACTATATATATATATATATATATATATAATAAATAAAAAAAAACCCATGGAGACTTGTTATACCAAATTAACTACTAGAGATACCAAAAAAAAAAGTGTGGGTATAGAATTTTCCTATTGATAATAATGGGCAAAAGTTAAAACTATCTCTAAAAACAAATAGTGATGGAATACCGTTCCATTTTGAAATAGTCACTTTTCATGATGAGCTATCTAATTTTCAAAGAGATTTTGGGGCATCAACAATGCAAGGCCCAAAGAAAAGATCGTTGTTCATGGAATATCAAGAATGTCTCCTCTTATTTAGGTTTCATGCAGTAAGTGATATCTTCTTAATTTTATATCTCATTATTGTAAGAATGATACTCATTATTTTTCTTTGTTTTTTCCTTTCTTTTTGATAAATATGTTAGAATTTAAACTTATGATGTCCACTCTATAATAATTACTCTTATCATCAAACTAAGATACTAATTAGTTTTTTGTTAAACAAGGTTAGAACCTCAGATTTGACGACAAAAGACTTTATCATTTGTGGCAACTAGAATCCACTCTTGTAATTTTCTATGTTATGCATATTTGTTTCTTTATTTCTTTATGGGTATGTATTTGTGGAATTATGTCAAGTCATAATTGTTTTTGTTAAAGGTAAAAGGCACCCACATACATATTTGTTTCTTTATGGGTATTTATTTATTATTATTATTATTTTAAGTTGTTTCAAATCTCAAATAAAACATAAAAACTTTTTGTCCAATAACACACTTCCCCGTGTTCTTTAGTTTTCCTTTCTCTGCCATTTTCTATTTAAAATGAGCCTTCAGGAAATGGCACGTGCTATGAGAAATATTCAATCGTATCAGTACCATATATATATAAAGAAATTTAGATTATGATAATAATAATTATTTTCCTCTTCTATTTATCCATAAAAGAAAGGGAAAACAAAGTACGCAAGATATATGGATTCTTTCTCTTTGGTTAAATTGTATATATAGTACAATGGTTGGTGAATTAAACATGTCTTTGATCATGTACGCAGAAATATGGTCCAGTGTTGAATCCAAACATGCCTGCACTATTTGGAATATTGTCTTCGACACATGTTAGATACCAAAACTCATCATTTTTTTAAAAAAAAATTTTGGTAAACAGGGCAACTGAGATTAACTAAGAAGCAACAGATACAAAAGATTGGAACCGTTCATACACGGTTCCCACAGCATCAAGACCAACTAAGAGAGCAACATCAGCCGGGGGGTGTGGAAAGTCAGGCACTCTCTCCTAGCAAGAACATCGGCACACTTATTTGCTTCTCTATAAAAGTGTTGAATTCAGACTCTCGGAATTTTCTTTAATCCATCTTTGCAATCAGCAATAAGAACGCCATTTCCATGGGTTGTCTCTTCACCTTTCAGTAACAGGTCCACCACAATCTTTGCATCCAATTCAATCAGCACGTTAGTCAAGTTCAACGTTGGCAGAGACTTGAGCAAGCCAAGTTCAACGTCGATGGAAAATCACTTTGGTGTAAAGAGGTTTGATCTGAAAAAGAGCGTGGTGCTGAGCAAAAGTAATTTCAGATTATATCATAGACTCTTGAGTATTTACTTAATTACTCATGGATTATGTGAGACTCTTGAGCAAGCCAAGTTCATCTAGCAAGCGGTTTGACCTAACTAAGAAGAAGCATGGTGGTTGAAATAAATCATTTCAGATTATATTTATCATGTTTCATTATATAAAAAAAGTAAGTTATCATAGACTCTTGAGTATTTACTTAATCACGGATTGTGTGAGAACTTTTTTTTTTTCGAATTAGCAAGCTTTGCAACTCATGGAATATTATGTGAGAACTTTTATTGTAATTTGCAATACTGGCTCTCTTTAAAGAATAAGAATGATTTTTTATTTTAAAATTATATGAAGCTCATTTATGGGAGTTCTGAAGTAAAGAAACTTGCATGTAAGTTTATATGATGTACTGCACCAAGGCCAGTCTATTTTAGTGGGAATTTAATGATTTAATCTTTCTTCATGCCATTGCCAATGTTGTGAAATTGGATTGTATCCGAAGTTTTTTCTTGGCCAAAATCAAAACTTACTTTCTAAGTTTCACATTTTTGTCATTTCAATCTTCTAAGTTTCAATTATACTCAATTAAATCCTCTGTTTACTACTTATTAAATTGCATTGTTAACTTACATAAAACGAAGCCATTTTATGGTTTAATTAATATTTAATTTTTTTTAATTTCTGAATTTTAGAAAAAACGTTAATTAAAAAAAACCATAAATTAAACCCAAAACCAAAGCCTGAAAAACCCCGAAAACATAAACTAAACCCAAAAAGTTAATAAAAAAAACATAAACTATACATAAATTGGAAATTACTGGGGATTAAGAGGCCTAGTCAAAGCTTACATTTTCCATATTGTTTTTCAATTGTTGATTTGTCTCAGTCGCACACGGTTTGGAATTTTGCTAAATATTTTTGGCTTGCCTTTGGCATTATCAATTAAATATAATGCTACAGTTCAATAATGGTTATGTCCAGCACACAGAAATTTACTATGATATCATTCCAATCTCTGCCTCTTGTGACAAAAGGGAAACTCATACGGGTTTTACAAAGAGCGATTTCAAAGACCCTGATTTCACGAATCGGTGGTGGGCAACAGAACTCGATTGTGGCTCCAATCAAAGGCGGTGGGCTGAAAGACCCAGATTGGAATTTCAATGAGAAGTAACAACACAGAGAATTTGATGGTGAATAGCATGAATTTTTTAAGCAGTGATGGCAGTTTGGAAGATGATTTGGAGAGTCAAAATCTACAGTGGGCTCAAGGGAAAGCAAGGGACGATCGAAATATAATGCTACAGTACAATAACAGTGCAATTTAACGAAAATTAAACAGAAGACTGAATTAGTATAATTAAAACTTAGAGAACTAAAATGATAAAAGTCAAACTCAGATGATTAAAATAACAAAATGTGAAACTTAAAATGTGAGTTTTGCATTTTTTTTTTTTTTTTTTTTATAGATAGAGATAAAAATTGTATCCTAGATTTAAATGTTAAGTGTATGGGATAGATTAGGATGAGTGTTTAAATATTGTCATTGTGATGTGTATTAATTGCTTGTATTGTGTTGGCCAGATACGGCACGCATGAGTTGGAACAATTTCTTTGGATTAGCCATTTAAATCCGATAACCATTAAATACTTATCAAATTGATAAGGACTCTCTCCTTGAATTTGGTTTAATTACTACTCCCTCCGTCCCATTTTATTTGTCCTGTTTAAAAAGTCAAACTTTTTAAAGGAACATCATTTATTATTCTGTCTACATTTTAAAAATGTATAAGTTTCCAAAACTACCCTTAAATAAATTTATCAAAAAATTGAATTTTTAATAAAATAAGGATATAATAGGAACATTAGTAAATTAATAACTTTTATTTTTAGAAACATGATAATATTTTAGGACATTCTAAAATAGAATAGAGGACAAACAAAGTGGGACGGAGGTAGTAAAAAATAAACTTCTTAATTAAGTTTTTTTTTTTGTAATGAATTTCTCAATTAAGACTTAGCAACCACATGAATCATTGAATCTCTCACTTCTTCTCATTTAGTTATTTAATTAATTCATTTAATCATTTTCAATTTTTAATATTAAAATGCACCACCATATGAGGGAGACCACAAATCCACAACACAAGGCGACTACTAATGACTTCTAGGCCAAACACATAGCTAATGCAAATAACATACAAGTGCAATGCATGAATCGTGCCCCCGCGCGCGTGTATATATATATATATATTATATATATTAAAAGTCAAAGCTGAAAAAAATCAAATTAAATTTCTAATTTGAAGCCTAATTTTGCCAGGTCCCATCTAAAATTTGCAATCTCTATGCAAAAATTTTCACTCTCTATGTAAAAGTAAATGATACATTAACACCTAATATGCAAGCCAAGAAGACCACAATAATAACTTAAGCAAGAGCTTCTCACCAGCACACTGATATGGGTAAACTCTTAAGCTCCTCTCTCTCTCTCTCTCTTTTTCTCTCTAACGTTTCCTTCATCCTTCTCTGTATTCTATTTTATTTCATATGTTTAATGAGCAAAGATTCTATATTTTATTTCATATTTTCTTTACCAAGGTTTGGCTTCATCAAAATATGATATTCGGAAAAGATATTCATGTCTGCCAAGGTCAGTAGTTTTTAATTTATATTTATAACGATGTTTGAATTCAAAGATATCCCGCTATATCTCCTTTTACATTTTATGATTGGATTATAATAATAAAAAATGATGTTATTAGAATTTTTTGGGAATTTCAGTTTTATGTTATTTTTGGTTGTTGAGAATCATGGTTTTTTTTTAAAGATAAAAAATGAAGACTATATAGTATCATGGAATATGAAAGGAAATTTGTAATATTTTTGAGTAAATTGTTGTGGTTTTTTTTTTTTTTTACTCCAACATCCAAATGTTCCATTAGTGGTGCTTGGGTAGTAATTTACATAGCCAGACTTTCATGTGTTTAAAGAATTTGTAAAGTTAAATATGAAAGATTCATATAGTTCTTTGTATGTTTCATGTTGTGATTCAATAGGTCTTACATTTTTTTTATTTTTTGGAGAATAATAGGCCTTACATTAGAAGCAATATCCCTGCCCAAATAATATTGCCTATTGATTTAGTGTGATATATGTATTGGAGTAGTGTTGGCATTTATGTGGTATGATTCCAATATCTATAACCTCAATCTCAATCAAGGGCAATCATTTTTATATGTTTCTAGGGTCATTAATGGGCCCAGTCGGGCCAAGCCGACCCATTTTTACTTGGCCCATGGCACAATGGGCTAGGTATAGTAAGATATTAACTAGATAACAGGCCGGATCATGAGTTGGGGTCGGGCTAGGCCGAAAGAGAAAACCCTAGCCCATGACCTTGCTCATGGGCAATGCCTACTTTGTCTTTAGTGGACTGGGCTACTCATGCGCTTATGTTAGCATCTTATTTTATTATTTTTATGAGAAAATAATTAATTTTTTATAAGGAAATAATCAATCTATTTTTTTTTTTAGTGGAAAGAATCAAAGAATTTAATACTTACTTAAAAAAAATTATGGTCAAATCTATTTAATTTTTTGTTTTGTTGATGGAAACCTATTTAATTTTGTTTATTTTGGCTTTAAATAGTTTTTAATTTTTATCTTTAATAAAATAAAATAAAAAATAAAAGTCATATGGTTAATTCAAAGTTGTTAAACTACTAGGAAAATATATATTTAGTCAACTAAGTTAACATAATCACTTTAAATATCTTAGTGGTTTAGAGAGTTCTCTTAGTGGTTTAGAGAGTTCTCTTAAGCAATTCCTTTATAATGTCTCAAGATCAATCCTTCATACTAATTCTATATATTTTTGTTATGAATTCTAAGTTATTGAGCTGAGCAATTGGTTGAGCCAATGGGCTGGGCTATTAGACTAGCCCATTTGGTACTCATGGACATAAAAACTAGATCACGACCTGACTCATTGGGATAGCAGGTTACCAATAGACGTCAATAACAATGGACCAGGCCACCCATTAGCCTAGTAAGCTATCAATCTTTTGGGTCAGGCCTTGGGACATAGACTATTTGGTGACCTCCCTTCATAATTTCCTTTTAGTTTTGTTTTGTCTCTAGGTGAAATTGTTGGCACGACTTTTTTCAAAAAAGGTTCTCTAAATATATATATTATTTATTAAAACTTATTGAATTTCCTTGATTTTGATGTCAAATAACTTATTTATACTACTTAACACAAAAGTCGAGACAACTACCTCACTCAATTAAGTAAAAGCCTCTCATCATTTTCATTATTGAAAGTTTTGGTGTGTAAACACGGATTATAAAGTAATAAACATGGCAGTTATTAAAGCAATGAAGAAAAAAGGGCAACCAAAGGGAACCTATTGCCCATTCATTATATCATAATTTGGAGTCTTCTATGAGAACCACAATCCAAGACGACCCTTTTTAAATTCTCCTGTTTAATGGATGAATAGGATGAATGTCCTCATTACTCAATATGGAGATTCAACTGCCATTTGCTGGAGTGAAATTGAATTTCACTTTAACAAAATTTCCTATGATTGTTGTATATATAATATTTAAGAAGATCTCAAAATGGAAGCGGAAAATTGAATAAGAATTTAGATAGAAAAAACACATGTTTTGTTGTCATTTGCATCTCATATTCTTAAATCTATTAGATTATAACTAAAAACTTTGTGATGAACATAATGTTAAAAAACTAATTATTTAAATGACAAATTTTAGCTACAAAATTGGTTGTAGTCCAACTTTACTCAAGAAAATAAATATTACTACCTATTATGAAAATCTAACCGTTAAATTGCATGTTCTTTACACTCTTAATACATATGTTAATTTTTTTGTCAATCGAATATTATTTAATATATGATCTATACGCTTATGTTTTATGCATAACTTTAAATTACAAAAACTTACAATTTAAACAATTTATTGATGATATAGCTATTGATCTTTAATTTTTTTTTTTTTTTAAATTACAAGCATGGAGGATATAAGAAAAAGATGTAATCCAGTGGTGGATTTATCAAAATTTACCTTCAATAAAAAAAATATTAAGTAAGATTGTAGCCATAAGTTCAACCAATTTTGTAGCTAAACTTTGTCTTTGTTAGAGATATATTAGCCCATTAGCATAGGTCCAACCCTAATTCTAATTTGTGTGCAAGCCAAGGGGCTGTTTGGATTTTGGTGTTTCCATCACCCATCACTTTGTTTCCATCACTTATCACTCAAAAATGGTGGGACCATGCAGAGAAAGGCTGTTTGGATTTGTTTTCAAGTTTTGTTTCCATTACTCAATTCTTTGATTTTTGAGTAATAAGTTAGCAAAACTGAAAACAAGTTTTGGGTGTTTTCGAGTTATTGAAACTAAGTTATGATGGCATTTTTGTAAATACACACACATTGAAAGACCTACGGTCAGAGCACTTCTCAAGTCTAGCCACAACTTTTGACAAACCCACTAACGGCGCCTTCAGTGAATACAACGCTTGATCACTTCACACCACAACTCCAAACCACACAAGGCACAAAACACCATCCAACCTCATACCTCCTCATGCACACCCTCAGCCCAACCACGCCTACCTCGCCCACCTCAACCATCCCGAGCCGCCTCGAGCTCAGACCATTCATCACGACGCCACCTTCGAGCTCAGGCCATTTTTTAATGTTTCAGGTCCCAGAAAACCCAAATTAAGCACCAAACAAAAACTAACAAAACCCAATAAAATTAAACTTAGAAATCTAAACATTGGAAGAGATCGGCTCCGCTGGGTCACGATGGATGAGATTAGTGCCACTGCTGCACGTCAGAGGAGATCTTGCGGCACTGGGTGACAATGGGCATGAGGTAGGCAGCGTTGGGTGACGGTGAAGATCGGCATTGGGTGATGGTGGATTTCCTTTGCTGGGTTCGTCAAGGGTTTTGGGAGAAACAGGGCTGAAGGGAAAAAATAAATGAAATGGCTTTGGTGCTAATGTGTTACGCGGGTATGCTAACTGTGAGCCTGACATGGTGCTCGGGCAATGGGTCCCGCAAAAAGTAAAATTTTTTGAGTTATCAGAAGTTGGAAACAAGTGTCAAACATGCCACCTTAAGAAGTTGGGGTATTTTCTATGATAAGTGATGAGTTATTGAGTGATGAGTTATTGAGTGATGAGTAATGATATTTCAATAATGAATGATGAGTGAGCATTTTTTTCATCCAAACAGCCCCCAGTCTTCTACTTATACTAAAAATATATTAGTTTAGGGTTTAGTCTACTATATAATCATGTTATGGTTCATTGTAACATAGATTTTGTACTACACCCTTATATAATAAAAATATAGCCCTTAAAGGTTTCCTCCTTAGATGTAGGCCAGTGTTCTTGTATTCCTATTTTATGCTTCCCTCTTCCGCATCTATTCAAGCATATTCAACATGGAATATATCATAACTTGAACCTATACTAATGGGCTAATATATCTCTAACTGTCCTTATTTAAATTGAATTTTCATAAAACTACTTTTACCCTAATATAAAAGAGTAAAACTTTCATTCAATCCAATACACTAAAAAAACACTTGAATAGTATATTACCGTTTTTAAAATGACATGATATAATTTTTAATCACTTATCAAGTTTGTGTTGCCACTTGCCACTCGAGCATTGGAGGAACCAAACTCTCTATGTAAAAAATGAATTTGTGATATGGAATACTCTACAATATTTTCTATTTTTTATTAAAAAATGTAAACTTGTAAACTACACCCATTATTTTTGGTCAATTGTTATTTTAGTTCTTTAAATGTTTTACTTTTATCGTTTTATTAATGTAAGTTTTCATTGCAATTTACAATCACCATTAGTCATTCTATCCAATTTTCCATTAGTTATTAAATTTTTTTTAGTAAAAATCATTAAATTTTTTTTTAAATAATTAAAAATTTTAAAACAAAAAACATGAACCCATATTCGGGAATTTGGCACACACAGATCTTCACCATGAAGACTTTCCAAATTTTCAGCAATACTAGGACTCAAATGAAGCTTTATAAATTCAAATAACATTCAGCAAACTCAAAATTACTATAAAAAAATCATTTTTATCTATTTAAAAATAATAATTTGATTATAAAAATATTTGAAATTTTTGGTAACACAATTTTCCCAGATTTTCAAACATGCCAAACACTCAAAAAAAAATTATACCAACTATAAATCCAACCCAAAAAAATCAAACCAAGTAACCCAAAAATGAAAAACACAAATAGCTTACCACAAATAAACCATGTAAGAGCATTAATAGCACCCTAAATTTACACCATATTTTTGGTTAAAAACATATTTTTCCTCTTTTAGTTAACTGCTTTTTCTTTTCTCTTGCATATTCCTTATTCTAAACCATATTCGATTTGAATATTATTTTTTCATTCATTTTTTATTACTCCTATCATTTTTCAAAACACTTTTAGTTAACTATTTTTTTTCTTTTCACTTGCATATTCCTTTTTCTAAACCATATCGATTAGAATATTATTTTTTCATTAATTGTTTTATTATTTCTATCACTTTTCAAAACACCCACTTTGTGTAAGGTCCTAAATAGTATTATTACCAAAATTATCAATCCAAAGAACACAAATATTAACGGAAAAAAAAAAAATCTTTCTCCTTGAAGAGAAAAATCATAGGATAAGCTCCGAATAATTTCACTATTATTAAAACAATTACAATAATGCTCAAGTTTATGCCTAACTTGACATTTATCAAATAAAATAGTAAATCATTTTGTGCATGTCTCACGATTAAAAAAAAAATCTCCTTGTTTTCTTTACTCTCACACACACTAATTATTTAGCTCAAGGCGGCAACACTTTACTCTCTCATCTCTATTTTCTTCTCCATGCACAGCTCTCTCTCTCTCTCTCTCTCTCTTTCTAGGGCCTTCTTTTTCTGGCACTCACACTAATTCTCCTTACACGGAGGCGATATATCCTGTACCCAGCATATATGCCGGGTACAGGATATACAAAATCCCTTACACAACACCTACTCCCTACTTTTATAAGCAAGCTAGCTACCTCGCTTCTTTTTCCCAAGCAGCATATGGATTCCTAATAAAACTTGAGTTAGGACTCTTCCTAAGCTTGGACAACACACTCATTAAATGAGCTTACACGTGAGCTGGACTTTTGGTGTCATGGACCCAACACTTTACTTCATCATAGTTACCAAGAAACAAAAAAAAAAAAAAAAAAAACAAATGTTTAGGGATGAAGAGTGCTCCCTAAAGATATAGGGAGCGACTGTAACGGAAATGCATATTGGGCAGGAATAAGATGTAAGTTGATAGTTGATACAATAAGTTTTTGAGTTTTTCTATTTAGGTAACTTACTACCAATGCTTTAAGGCCACCCTAATTGCCCCCATCATCATTGAGTTCAACCACCAAACCTCCACAATAAACCCATCATCACCAATGGCACAGTGACACCAAGCCTAATTATAGGCAGTGTCTAAGGTTGAGGTTGGTCTTAGTGTCAAGAACCATGCTATTCGATCTGTGAACATAATGTGGTGGGACTCCATAGCCATTGACGAATCACTAGCAAGGTTCTTAGACCCGGACCGGACTGGAAGGTCGAACCGTGAAAACCAGGAACCGGATTGAAATTCGGTTTTTTAAGCATAGAGAACCGAGCATATATGGCAATTACATGAATCCCTAAAACCAGGTTGGACCGCATGAACCGGTGGCAAGAACTGTGCAATCCAACCACTTAGCAATTTTTTTTTTTTAATAAAAACAACTTAACACAATTTTATTCTACTTAATTAAATTATCCATCTCTTACAAGAAATTAAAAAAAAATTATAATTAAAATCCTTCAAAAATATTCAACTTTACTTCAAAAATTAATCATAAATTTTAATGTTTTCATGGTTATTATTTTATTTTATTATCTTTCTTATTTAATTATTAAATATATGCTTGAAAATTATTAAATTTCTCTCACATATATAGATATATTAGTCAATTTTGCTAGTTTTATAAATTTAATATCTATATTTAGGCTTTAATTAATTATGACATCATCACGATTTGACCCCCGGTTCGACCTCAAAAACCTTGAACCTCTCCCTTTTATGATTCAATGAACGGTTCGAGTCTAAAAACTTTAATCACTAGATCTATCGTCATCAAGAAAATTTAGATAAAAATGATTTTCTCTAATAGTAATTTTGAGTTTACTGAAGAATAAAGTTTTGCTACAAACTTGATGATAGCTTAATGCCACAATTTTCTTTAAAAAAAAAAAAACAACATGACTACATATTTTTAAAATCTAACCATTGAATTGCATTTTCTTTATGCTCTTAACACACATGTCAGATTTTGTGTCAATCAGATGTTATTTACTATATGATCTATAAACTTCTTTTTTATGCATAATTTTAAACTACAAAAATTTGTGATTTAAACGACTAATTGATGACATAGTCATTGATTTTCAATCTTTTATAAATTTTGTAAGCATAGACGATATAAGAAAAAAAATATAATGCAATAGTGAATTTGTCGAAATTCATATCTAATAAAAAGATATTGAGTGAAATTGTAATCTTTAAGCTGCAATAAAATTTGTGGCCAAACGTTGTCCTTTGCTAAATGTTGATTTGAATTTATGGCGCTAAAAATGACATTTGACTAAATTTGATAAGTATAATTTACATTTTTTACCAAATAATTAAATAAACCATGTGACAAATGTACTTTTATAGAATGTGTATAATATATTTACCATTTTTCATGTTTTACCTCAACATGTAAACTAAGAATTATCCTTTATTTAATTCTTGTTGGGATACGTATGGACGAATTTATAATCCTCATCTTTTGGGGAAAAAAAAAAAAAAAACAGCTGAAATACGTTATGAAAGTATGAAATACCTATCTATCTATCTATCTATCTATATATCTTCATGCGTTGACCTAAAACCCTGAAGAGAAGACTCTAAATTTTCTGTTTCGTGCTCACTCAGCGTCGGCCTCAGCCTCAGGCTCAGGCTCTGGCTCTGGCTCAGCCCAACCTACAGCTACAGGAGAGTCAAACAACGACGCTCTTCAAAGTTCAAAACTCCCCCAATTGACACTGCCACCTCCTCACCTGAGCCTCGCCCAGTTGCGATTATGAGTTCAGTGGCGGTGGCCGTCAAAGGCGTTGCCGGCGGAGCTGGTGGCAAGGCAAGCCGACGCGCCGTTCGTTGGGCGGTCGAGAATCTCATGCCCGAATCCGGTCGGTTCATATTGGTCCACGTCGTGCCCAAAGTCACTTACATCCCGACTCCATGTATGTTTGTTTCTTCATTTCTCTCTGCTTTGTTGTTTGGTTCCCGAGAAAAATAGTTTAGTAAAAATTAAAACTTTTGAGAAAATACCCCCAAGAGAAAAGGACATGTTGTTTTTTTTTTTTTTAATGGTTTTGTGTTCTTGTCTTTTTTTCTACAGTGAAAAATAATAATAATTGTTTCAAAAACATAATTTTGATGTTCTATGAAAAAACGACAACGATGTTTTCAAGAGTAATTCCCTGAAAACAGTTTTTAGAAACACGTTTTTGCTGTATTTTCTGTTTTTGTGAACTTCTTCAAAAATGTTTTTAAATTCATGAACTAAACAGGTTTTAGATTCATGGTTTCCAAAAAAAAATACTAGATGTTTAATAAAAAGCGTGAGAAAATTAAATTGTGTACTCGATTGTGCCAAATATCATTAGTTGCTATATTAAACAAATACATTAGTAGAAGTAGTAAAAAAAAAAAGGACATGTCAATTAAAGAGGTAAGTTAGGTAACGAAGAGTATGATTTTGGATAATATGATATAATGGCGGAAAGAATACATGTAGTCGACCTTGATTATTCAATTGAGAACCTATAGTCGAGCTCAAAGTTTTGGGACTAAGTCCGTCCTAAGAAGCACGGTCACTTCATTTAGGGTGCTGTACTCCTGTCTAACCGATATTGTACTGGCCATTTCATGTTATAATTTTTCAAAAATTGCTCATGTCACAGTGTTGTACCGTGTCCGTGTCCATGCTTCCTAGACTAATTATTGGGTCATGTTATTGCTATACATCTACTTGAGGTGAATTTTCCAATATTCTACAGTATATATCAACTATATTTGCAATTAACCAATAAAATAATATAGAAAATAAGTAATTATGGGCCAAATGTGTTTAAAATTGGACATAAATTTTTATAACTGGCTGTGCTGTGGTGACCTACTTATATACTACAGCAGGAGAGCCTATGCCTATTGAAGAACTGGATGAGAATGTGGTGGCGATGTACATGGACGATATGAGAGTAAAGTTTGAAGAAGTCTTTGTACCATTCAAGAAACTGTGCAAGACAAGAAAGGTGAGATTGTCTTCTAGATCAAGCCAGATTCTGTGCATGTTGACCTTGTAAAGAAATATGAATGTTTATTATGGAACTTCTGTAGATGGAAACCCTGGTGCTGGAAGATGATGATCCTGCAGCTGCACTTCTTAGATATATATCTGAGTCGGGGATTACGAGTATAGTGTTGGGTTCTTGCACTTCAAATTTCATAGCGAGGTATGGCATCATTTTTGTACTCGGAGTATTACACATTCATTTTTCGTAAATATTTATGATGCTATATGGTTAGAATAATATATATATATATATATATTGTGTGTGTGTTGGGGGGGGGGGGGGGGGGGGGGGAAGGGGGGAGAGAGAGAGATACAAATAGTCAGAACAGTTGTGTTGTGACTATTTTGTACAATTAATATCGACATTATTGGGGACACCTAGGAGTGCATAGTAATTCATGGGAGTTACACATGTAGTGGCACAAGTTTGTTTGCAAGTTTTGGCTACATAGATAGTGTGAGATCTGAATTATGTGGTTTGAATTGGATTGGATAACTAATTATACCTTGAGCATTTACAAGATCAAGCTAGGCTTTATAAGTCGTGACAAATGGTGTCATTTACTGACATCTAAACTCTATATATGTGGTCAATATAAAATGGTGAAGCCCTTCTTTGGCTATTTCTATGGTAAATTTGGGGTTTTTATTTCTGTACTTCCCTCAATGTTCTTACAGTTGTAGTTCTTTCTTTTTCTTTCCATTTATCTTTTTTTTGGGGGGGGTGGGGAGTGGATCCAGTTTCATTCTGTTTTCTTTTGTGCTTCTTATGAGATTTATCGCAATTTCTTTAGGAGATTAAAGGGGCCAGGGATACCAACAACTATCCTAAAATGTGCTACTGGCATTTGCAATGTTTATGTTGTTTCTAGAGATGAAATCATCAATAAACCAGCTGACACCCCATCTGCTAATGGTGAGTTGGAAGTACATGCTATTTCGCGTAACAATTTTTCATGTTGTTAAATGTTTATCTGTTCCTCTTACAGAGAGCTGTATGCACACAAGTTATACTCAAAGAGATTATGGAGAAGGTTCCAGTGATATTAATAATCAAATATCTTTGCTTCATTCTCCCTCCGTAGAATCCAATGTTCACGGCAGCTTTGAAGCAACATCAATATCACTACCCAGTTACCAAAATTCTCTAGACTTCGCACATGTGGATTCTTCAATATATGCTAGTGAAGATCAGGAAAGAAATCTTCTCAACTTAGTAGGTGACTTTGAATCTATTACCACTAAGAGCTGCAATTCCTTCTCTACAAAATCTGAGCAGGTGAAATTTTTGAGAATTTTCTAACACATGCATATTCGTTTGTAGAATTTTTCTGTGCGAGTGTAACATGAAGTACCTTTCTGCAGTCTGAAGTAGAACAACTGCAAGTTGAAATTCAAAATACGGTTGTCATGTACAAACGAGCTTGTGAAGAGCTGGCTCATGCTCAAAACAAAGTGAGTTTGATCTCTTAGTAAATTAATATTATGGTGTGAGTTTTATTATTCTATGGTGTTACAGATATCTGCAGTGTAAACTTTATGTACCTTCTCGTTTATTTCTAACCTTTCGAAAAAACAAAGGATATGAAAATCAGTGTTTTAGGATTTTATGTTTCAACCAGGTTTGCAATATGCCTTAAAATGAAAATTAATGTGCTTGACACACAAAATTGTTGCATTATATTGACAAAATTGCACGTATATAGTGAACCTATCAAAATGATCTTGCAGAAGAATGCATTGTTTTGATTTGCTCAGAAAAGGAAGTTATGACTCTCATGGACTTCTTACCATTGGTTCTTCAATTTCCAGGTCCGGATAATTTCTTCTGAATGCCTTGAGGAGGCTAGAAAAGTGAATGATGCCCTAGAAAGAGAAGAAACTTTGAGGAAAATTGCTGCTGAAGAGAAAGCCAAGTATTTGAAAGCTACGGAACAGGTTAAGGAGGCAAGAAACTTGCTTGCTAAAGAGGCTTATGAAAAGAAGCTAGCCGAAGTGGATGCCTTAAAAGAGTCCATAGAGAAACAGAAAATTGTTGATGCACTATTCTCTAGTGACAGGAGGTACAGGAGGTATACAAGGGATGAAATAGAGGCAGCAACAGATTTGTTCTCTGAGAGTAATGTGATTGGCGAAGGTGGGTACGGGAAAGTTTACAAGTGCAGCCTTCATCACACCCCAGTAGCTGTTAAAGTTCTAAGGCCTGATGCAATTGAAAAGAAGCAGGGGTTTTTGAAAGAGGAGTTTCTGAAAGAGGTAATTTTAGATTGTAATCCTTTTCACTTTTCAGTCACAATGTTTCTAAACTCAATTGATCTCTTTGGTCTCTCTACCATCATGGGTACCCTATTGAAGTTTTGTTTTAGAAATTCAGAAGCGTACAAAAACTCACTGTGCTCAGGATCGTCTTTGACTAATTTGAAGTCGAAGGCCCTAAACAATATCATGAATGTCACGGGAAGTTCCCAAATTGTCATTTGAACTCTCTAAAATCCCATAAAACGCCCCAACTAAACATGGTGTATATCTGATTCTTTAGTTGAGATGGTTGACCTCCCCCTGAAACTTTGTTTTTTGGGGTTTCAGGCACTTGTTTATGACTTTGTATCATAACAGCAATGGCAGCACTCAAACAATTCTCAATTAAGCTTACTTTTTTCTTTTTTTGTGAATAATTAAACTTACTATTCAATCATAAAATTCTGGTTGCATTTTGGCAACATGTGTGCTTCCTTGCCATTTTTCAAGGAATACTGGATTGCAAATTACTTTGGTGCTAACTTTCCTGATCCATAGTTTGTTGCTGTATGATGCAAGTGTTTCCTTGTGTTCTCTCCCAATTGTTTGCAGGTTGAAGTTCTAAGCCAGCTACGCCATCCACACTTGGTGTTGCTGCTTGGAGCCTGTCCTGAGAATGGTTGCCTGGTCTATGAATATCTTGAAAATGGAAGCTTGGAGGAATATCTTTTCCGCCAAAATGGAAAACCACCACTTCCTTGGTTTGTTCGGTTCCGGATAGTTTTTGAAGTAGCTTGTGGGCTTGCATTCTTACATAACTCAAAGCCAGATCCAATTGTTCATAGAGATTTAAAACCGGCTAATATCTTGTTAGACAGAAATTATGTGAGCAAAATTGCGGATGTTGGGCTGGCTAAACTCATCTCTGATGTTGTGCCTGACAACATCACTGAATACAATGAATCACTTATTGTTGGTACACTCTACTACTTGGACCCAGAGTATCAGAGAACCGGCACTGTCCGACCCAAATCAGATGTATATGCGTTTGGAATTATAATCCTCCAATTGTTAACAGATTGTCATCCAAATGGACTTATAATGACTGTAGAAAACGCCATTATGAATGGCTCCCTCCCTCGCATTCTAGATAAGTCGGTTAAAGATTGGCCACTTGCTGAAACAGAGGAATTAGCTCGAATTGCACTTAAGTGTTCAAAGCTTAGATGCAGGGATAGACCAGATCTTGAAACTGATGTTCTGCCAGTCCTCAAACGACTCAATGAAGTTGCAAATGCCAGTGTGAAAGTGGAAAGATATAATGGTCACGCACCAAATCACTACTTCTGTCCAATCCTACAGGTAAAAAAATTGCACTTATTAGATAAAAGTTATATTTTATGTATTGCTTGCCTCCATACATTATTTCATTGGCAATGCAGGAAATAATGAGTGATCCACACATTGCTGCTGATGGTTTTACTTACGAGTATGAAGCAATCATGGCATGGCTCATGAAACATAATGCATCACCAGTGACGAAGCTTAAACTGCAGCATTCTATGTTAACACCAAACCACACATTACGTTCTGCCATTCAGGAGTGGAGGTCACGTATGACATTTTCGAGTGCCTAGATTAGAAGAAAGTATTGAATTGTGCCTCCAGCAAAGAATTTCAAAAGGCTATACGAAATGGATTGGGGGAAATGCAAGTATATAATGTAGTTTAGGATCACTTAAGGTGCCTTTTGAATTATTACTAGGACATAAATTGCTTAATTATACCGTATATAAATGGAATAGTGAATTTGTGTATCATATGTATACCTCTGATGATTCTTCTATCATAATGATGCCTCGTCCAGGTAGGCATCCAGGCTACTCCTTTTGTATCCTTCCGTTTTGAATGAATAAAATTCTTATTCTTAGAAGAAACTGTAGGTCCTTTTGGCCTTCCAATTACTTCAAATCCATGTGCTTTATACCATCTGACATATGAATTGCTCTTGGATTCAAAAGACATGCATGTCCATTACCCTCCGTTTCCATCAAATCCATGAGGTTTATTCCATCCAATATGATCCGACACATTGATGCACTTGGATTCAAAAGATAGGCATGTCGTTTACACCTTTTAATAAAATTCATGTCCTTTACACCGTTTGATACAGCAACTGAGTGTCAGTTGCACAGTTTTGCAAGGCCTTCATACCTCCCTAACTAAAATGCGCATGTTCAGACCGCTGGATCATAAAACAGTGGCTCATAAGCTACCAAGTAATTGTTCCGCATTGGGTTTTTTTATATCTCTCAACTGCTAGTGTGAACTTTAAAGTCTCCTACAGTTTTTTTTTTTTTTTTTTTTTTTTTTTATTACGAATAGCAAAGATCATTTGAGGACCGGGTTGAATGTGTAGTCAATGGTAATCAAAGTCTGTCCCACCTAGGAAATATGCTCATATTTTCTGTTAAACAAGTCAGTTTAGCACATACAATCATTTTCATTTCTGTCTAGCAAATTTGAACACGAGTGGCTTATGAAACAACGGTCATTGACATTTTAGTTTCTCAATTATCTGTACATATAGCTTTGGTCCCTAGAGGCAACAGAATTCTGACGACATTGATATTGCAAGTGTATGCTGGAAATGTTTAAATTTCAGTTATCCACTTGAGTAAACTCTAGAGCATTTGCATCTGGATCTCGTGTAAAGATTGCAGGCCTCCCAGAGCGGCTAAGTGTGTAGGGAATACCTGCAAACACATTCCCTAAATAAGTGAAACCGCAGCTTGAAAAATCTATCTCATTAAACCCACTAATACATGCTGACATTGTCTACATGGAAAAATTGAAAACTGGAGAAAAGTAAAAAATTACCAGCTTTATCAAGGATTGCTTTCAGCTTAGACACGTCCCTAATTGCAATACAAGTATGACGATCTCGGCCCCCATGTTCAGGTCGTCCAGTTAAGGGGTCAGGATTGGGAAGCTCCATCAGATGAATCATCTCAGAACCCACCCACAACCAAGCACCTCTGTAAGGGAGCTTATCATCTGGCCTTGCTTCATTTATTTCAAGACCTAGTTTACAATTGAAAAAATAAATAAAAATGAAAAAAAAAAAATTCATGATTTTTTGTTCTTCAGCAAACTAAAGCATATGACTCCAACATTAGTTTGGAAAAGTAACATACCTAGAATATTCTGGTAGAAATCAATCGACCTTTCAAGGTTTTCACACAGAATTCCAACATGGTGAACACTAACAACTCCATAATCTGCTCCAATAGCAGCCAAAAGATGACGAATCAAACTTTAAGCCATAGAGGAGAAAAAGAAGTGCATTATGTACTATCGAAGTGGAATAGTGGATCATGAGTGAAACAGCAACAGCTTAGCCTTCCACCCCGACACCCCCCCCCCCCACCCCCTCACCCCTCTAGACTTCATATTACCATCTGTTTAACGCTTTTCACGTTGTGTGTGTGTGCACGCACGTGCGTGTGTTGAGAATACTAAAGTAATTCTAATAAGGAAAATGGATAAATTTAACTATCCAGAGAAACATTTTACCACGAGCACAAAGATGCTCCTTCAGCAGCTTTAGTTTGAATTTCATGTATATTTTTAGGTTATGTAAAATGTTATCACGTTCCAACCAAGCAATTACCCAAATGAGCCAATACACTCTCACATTTGTTTTGACTTCCAAGTGAAAAATCAGAAGAAGAATTACCACCTTCATTGACACTAACAGACTCTTTCTCAAGTACATCTCCTTCAACAGCCATCTTAGATTTCGTCACAAAACTAAGGTCATGCCATCTACCATTTCTCACACTAGTCCAGTAACTTTTAGAAGTTATGTTTGTAGATACGGTGACACAGACACGATTCACCTGCAAAAAAGGCAGGAGGGAGTCTAATCAAAACGCAATAACCAATCGACCATCAGAAATGAGACAAAATATGTTAAAATCCCACCAGAACCTTAACCAAAAAAACAGAATTCAATTCTGGAATTCCAGTAATATCTGCACAAGCTAGACTACAAATAACTGATATTCTTTATTTCCAGCAAGGCTCAAATGTTACAAATGCTATTGGATTCTATTTTTGTAATGATCTTCTCCCCCACTTGATTAGCATGTAAAGCCAGAGATCCTCCAAGAACTTTTAACAATTGGAAGAATAACACACAAACACTCCTTCATTTCGAGCACGAGGTGTAAATACTCCCCACATTTGAGTCATTTCCATATATAGGATTGAAGGCAGAACTCAAAAGCCTACAACTGGCTACTCAGGCCTCATAAAGAATGCACTGTTTCCACATCAAAATTTTCAAGCGTCCAAAGTAGGAGTAACAACATTTGCAGAATCCATGGGGTTAGCACCCAGAAGAACAACACTAAATTTTAACAGGAACCAATTCATAGATCACAAAACAAAATTGAAAAAAGTTGTCTTTGATTGTTAAAAGTAGTAATATCCATTTAAGCTAATATTATCACTCAGTGATTTGTTTGAGACCAATTCACGTATCAGTTTCAACTCAAAACACCAATTTTATGACCTTGAATTCAAGAAAATACCTTCCTGGTCCGAATTTAAACTCTTGCTATCAGATTACCAAACAATCAACGATCTAAACTCTATGCATAATTGCCCAGATAAATAAAAATAAAAAAAAAAAATCAACAAAATCATAGATTTTGATTAAAAATTGGTTCTTTAGAGACTTTCAAATAGTGAAAAATGATAAAATTACCTTGTGTTGCAGAAGAACAGTGGGAGATGGACCAAGAAGGGAAGCCATGGAATAGCAATAACTCATCTGGGTTTTCTTTATTAGTTATTATTATTATTTTTAAATTGGTATGAGTTGCATTTTTTGTGAACCCAAATGTCAGTAATTATTTCCTTCAAAAAAAAAAAATGTCAGTAATTAGTTTACCACTCATTCTTGATTCTTGGGCCCTGGCTCACAATTTTTCACCCAAAATAAATAATTTAAGTAAATTTTAAAAAAATTAAATAATTTTTGGCCGACAATATATCATGATTACCAAATCATCAGGAGCCACCACCACTGCAGTCATGGACTCATTGGTAATTCTTTATAATGACAAAAGATGGTAGGACAACGTGTGAAAACGATGAGTAAAAGGTCCTTGCCAAAAAAAAAAAAAAAAAAAAAATAAGAGAAAAGTTAATGTATTAAAACATTGGTTTAAGAAAAATTTAAAAAAAAATTATGTAAAAATAAAAATAATTAATTAATTATTTTGACGGTTTTTTTTTCTTTACTTTCTCATAAAAGTTGTGTTAAAATTTTCTTAAAAATAATTTATTAACAATTGTTCTTAAAATACCCGATAACAAAACCCAAAAATAAAATGATAAAATACCCCTAAAATTTAGACTAACATTCTTTTTGTTTCAACGAAAACATTTTTTTAGAAAATAACTTATTTTCTATAAAACATAATTAAAAAAAAGACTCATTTTCTTGTGATTGGTAACTTTAGTTGCAATCTTAAAAATGAGGTAGAAAACATTTTTTGATGTTTGGTACATGCAAAAAAAGAAAAAAAGCAACCTATCTTGTAATTCAAAACAATTATTTGAAGCAAACTCCTTTTGCAAGACATATACAATCAAACAAAGAGTGGGATAAGGAATAAGGTTGATGATGAGAGAGGAGGAAAGAGGGGAGACAAAGGCGAAGATGTAGAAGAGACTAAGGAGAGAGATCTACTTAATAGGATTGTCCACTGGTCAGGCCAGGTTGGGTTTGTGCCCAACTTGGACTCGTCCTGAATAATTCAGGTGGATGAAAATATAACCCAAATCCGACCCAGATGATTTGGTTGAATCTTCTAGTTCGGGTCTTGTCAGTTTTTGGTTGTATCGAGTCAATTTCAGGTTTTATCACTGAGGCTGATATTTGGCCCGATTCGTCAATATCTAGCTAGATCTGTTGAGATCTGGCCTAGATTTCATTGGATAACGACGAGATCTTGCTGGATCTCGAAGGATCTAGACTAGATCTCAACGGATCTCGATGAGATCTTGTCGGATTTGGTCCTGAATGCTTAATAAATCGTCGGAAAGGTTGCTAACGAGCGGATCAATTTCACGGGTTTTGAAAGGAAAACCTGTAACCTACTCACGGGGGTCAGGTTAGGGAGTTCGGAACCCGCGTCTGACTGCTGGAGTTGTCAAATCGAATGGCGGCAAGTCGAACGTGTGCAGGTTGGCTAGGTTGGGTGGGCCGCTTGGACACCCTTACCGCTTAATGTTGGCACTAGTTC
The DNA here is from genome assembly GCA_032727855.1 of Quercus ilex subsp. ballota. Classification (NCBI taxonomy): domain Eukaryota; kingdom Viridiplantae; phylum Streptophyta; class Magnoliopsida; order Fagales; family Fagaceae; genus Quercus; species Quercus ilex. Next base: position 59,474,591 of record CM064909.1, on the reverse strand, counting down.
CTAATGGAGTGTCGCATGTCTATTTTCTATGATTTGTTTTCTGAAGAAAAAAAAAGTGTTTCTATTGACCAAAATGTTCATTTTCCGTTGACCCAAATTTTCCAATCTACCAAATACTGAAAAATGCAGAAATTTTTTTTCAGATAATGTTTTCCACTCAAACAAATAGAGCGATACCAGCCACTTTTAAAATATTTCAAAATTGACTAATTTGGTCTTTTAAACAGTTATTCATTTTTCTCCTCTCTTTTGGTGATTAGAGATTAAATATGTCAATTTTGAATTGTACCTACAGTCCTACACTAGTCCAATCCAGAGTCAACTGTAATTAAAATAAAAAAAAACGTGATAATGTCTAATACATACTTCCTAAAACTATATCAAACTAGAATGTCCCAAAACTGCAGTTGGCATTTAATGTTGCTTTTAGCTGTTTTATTGACATTCAAAGTCAACTACAATGAAACGCGTATCTAAAAAAAACAAGGGTTTTGTTGTGTTAACGGGCAACGGAAGGTGTTATTAAGAAATAAATTTATGTTAATAAAATAAATTTTTTGTTAGAATTTTTATTAATTTTATAGAATGTAGAGTTAATAAAGTTAATTTTTTGAGTTTTATTTTTCACTTCTCGTACTATTTTTAATTATTTTATCAATTTATATTAATTTTTTATTAAATAAAATTCACAATAAATCATCCTTACGGACAAGTTATTGTGCCGTTAAAATTTCCAAAAAAATAAAAGGGACACATAAAAAAACTAAAGAAAAACATAGAAGAGCTTGGAGTTCAAAGAGCACGTCAAGCAAGTAGCAACAAGTCATACTTACCCCACTTAAAGCCATAAAAAAAAGTGGGGTCAGACCTGGCTCTCTGAATGTTTAGTTCCCACTTAATTCCCAGGTTTGATTTTATATTTCATAAACTAGTTCCTACTTCCTAGGTTTGATTTTTCTACAACACAACAGTTGTGGAATACTAGACTATAGACTATAGTTACCGCCGGATAAGTTCTCCATTTCTACAACCAAGTCATATTTGGATAATATTTTAGACTATATGTACTCAAAAGAAAAAGTCATATTTGGCCCTTTAGAAAGCGGAAACGAATAACATAGAAAAATAATATATTTTTTAATTAATGTATCTTTTATTTAATCTAACTCACAAATAAGCATGATCTATATAATTGTGGGGCCAAATAATTCCACGGCCCAGCCCATTTCATTCCTGGGCCAAAGACCCGAGCAGAGGAGGCACCTACGTCCGAGGATGACCACATCATCGGTCATCTCGGCATTAAATGTACCTAACTGCTGTCCTGGTCGCATTAATGAAGAAAGGACCCTGCACCAGCATCGCCTTGACTGCCATGACTCCCAAAAGAGACTGAGAAGGCGGCTGATGGGACAAGCACCTGAGCAACGTTCAGATCGTTCAACAAGTGTAGGGCTAGGATTGGTTGGGTAAAAGGTATATAATGTAAAGGAATCCCTCAGAGAGGGGGCCGGAGAAGGAAAAGCCTAAGAATAAAGGGGAAGAAGAGCCTCCTCGGCCGTGGGCCGAGGAGCAACCCCAGTTGTAAATTGCTCTAAGTCTTTCATTGAATAAAAGAGACCGGAGTTCACGCCTCGTGAACGCTGGCCGGCGCCTAGACCTTCGATCCCACTCTTTATAAATTCATTGCGGGGTTCGTTGAGCTTTTGACCTGTGTCCCTTGGGCTTGGGCAACCAAAAACCCAGACCCTACAATAATCATCAAAAAAAAAAAAAAAAACCTATATAAGGTTATTATTATTTTTTTTTTTTCATATTGTTTCTCACAAATAGAATATTAATCAGGCTTGCCGCTTGCAAACTATTAGAAAACAACGGTTTAAAACTTCAAGTGGTTATTTAAGAAGGTTTTGGCTAACTTAAAATTGAGTCAAAGTGAATATGGGACCCACACGTTTTTTGAGGTGGGTCAATACAGAGTTGTGTTCACACGGTGCCCATCATGTGATAGGGAGGACTATGTATCATATATATAATTTTTTTTTTTCATTTGCTTGACCATTCACATTAATTTGTGTTTGTGTTTGTATCTGTTTCATTTGCTTGACATTCATATTAATTTGTATAATTTCTTTTATCTATTTTAAGATAAGATTTTATATATATATATATATATTTTTTTTTTTTTTACATGCCCACTATTCAAAACAATCATTATCTACTATCTTCCTTCATCATCAAAATATGGAAATAAAGAATAAAAAACTAAATGCAAAATAAATAATGTATGTATAAATTTACATAGTTACTGTAACAACAATGTATTTTTACATAGCTTTGCGTGGCTTGATGTGGGTCAATTTTTGGCTTGATTGACTAAAATATGATCATTTTTCAATTATACAGACACTTATGCTAGTGCTCACGGAAAGAATAATACCATATGATTTAGTAGCATATTTGGGAAACTTTGTTCAGGGACGACAGTTAATTGTAACCTTACTTGAAAGGTTATATACATAACATTTTCATAACAAATATTTAGTAGTAAGTTGTTAATAGTTCTAATTTAAACTCACCACTTAAATTACTCTTTTTTCCAACAAAAATAACGTGCTATTTAAAATTTTTTGTGAAAATATTGTGAATATAGCATTTCTTTGACATGGTCTTAGTCTAATGCACTAAACATAAGCTTAACCCGCATTTCTTTAATCTTATAGATATGTAATTATGTATAACAACAAATAAAATCTAATTATTTAGCAAAAATTCAAATTGAATGCTCTATATCTAAAAAGAATAAAATCATTTATATGCAAAATAATTTTAAACTTATATATATACACTGCTGTTTTGGTCAAAATTTATTTGAAGTTTAAATTTGCTGACGAATGTTTCGATCTTAGTACCATTGGAATATTGTATTTGTTTATTGAGCTATCTCCATTCTCCACTAACTTTTCCCTGTTTGTTCCAAACAGTTATAATTCTGTTTATAAAATATATGTCCCTATTACATATAGGAAGTTGGTTTTTTTGTTGTTTTTTTTTTTTTAGCATTCGTCCATACAGAGAATGTCAAAGAGAGACATCCAACATGCTCACAGCTGCACCACTATTTTGTCTTAAACACAGTGTCAAAAATTTGTTTTATCAATTGTTATTTCTATTTTTTGAATTCATTCGTGTTGTAAGTCATTGTTGTCTAATTTTGTTTTGATTTACATGGTAAATCATATTCCTTATTAATTGATTTTTAGATTGATTACGGAATCACAAATAATAGGCTTATTCGGATAATAGTTATAAGAACTAAGAAGAAATCACACAGTATTCACAGGCCAAATGCACTAATAAAAATTGAGAGAGAGAGAGATGTTCTCAACATTATCACTCATTGTCTAGTGTCTATAACACATATCCACCCATTCAATGTCACACATTTTCACCAAGAGTCACACCATTTCACAAAGGGGTACAACTTTTCGGTATAGACTGAATTAGGCCTACTAAAAAAAAAGAAGAAAAAAAAAAAACTACCATGCACCCTTGGTGCGGTAGTTACTCCATAAGTATAAATGCTTATAAGATGCGTAATAGTCACTCCTAGGAGAGAGCTTCACATACATATACACGTAGATTAGGGTAAAGTAGAATTTCTATCTTGTGTTATATATATTAGGCCTACTCATTTGGGTTCGGCCCAACCCAAATTATCTAACAATCATCTTATTAATCAGTTCTTAGATTTTGATTCTTCAACCAGTAAAGATAAAAAATTATAGTACCACAAATTAAGTCACAACTATCCACATGTCTGATTGTAAGTGGTGGAGAAAAACTAGTGGTCCATGTAAAAATGATAAGCTGTCAATAACAATTTGTCACATAGGATAGTTGTGATAAAAGTTGTAACCTCTTCTTTTTTTCTTTTTCTTTTTTTTAATTTTTATTGAGAAAGAGTTGTAACTTAATTTATAGTGCTAAAATTACACACCAAAGATTACTAGTTTTTTTTTTCATCCAAATAAGACCTCCATGATTGATTTCCTACATATTTTCTTAACAAAAAAAAAAAACCAAGTCATACTTTATTAAAAAAAATAGTCATAATTGACTCCAACAACATAAGTGAAATTGGATTCAAAAGAAAAGATATCTTTATAGCTGACCCTTACTTTTTGGTTGACTCTTGTTATTATGAATTTATTTTGATTGCAGAAAAAAATGGAATGTTCACAACGATATTCCTACCATTGTATTCATGGTGCAAGAGAAGACTTGTCTTGTGATTGGGATTGTTTTGAACGTTATCGATCATATTCATACGCGGGCGTCCAAATCAAAACTCTAAAAGGTTGACTATTGGTGTGATTCACGGCCACGGCTTTGACTCTAGACACTTCTATAATGTATGCGGTTTGTACTGTTGCAATAATTTATCAATAACTTGCTTTAAACTCTGTTCTTAAGGCTTGGTCCACTGGAACGGGGCTTTCTGGGTTATAACAATATATTGTAGACCAAACTTGGATCTTTGACTCACTTCATAGTCATACAATGACAATGTATCCTCATCTTGTGTTAATATTCAGGGAGTCAATTCCATACCGTATCGGCCGATACGGCCGGAATATACCGTACCGGCTAGCAATCTAGTACGTATAATCCTCCTGTTTCGTACCGGAAAAATACCGGTCGTACCGGTCATGTATCGGCCGTACCGGCCAATTTCGGACAATACTGGCCGATACAAAAAAAAGTTTTTTTTTTTTTTTTTTTTAAAGTTTTGTAATTTTTGTAATTTTTGTTAGGGCAGAATGATAACTTACTTACATTAACTTATTAGTATTATTTATTTTCTTAGTACGCAATGGTAACTTTTAAGCTTTCTATTTTTTATATTGTGTTTTTTTTTCTTTTAATTGATACTAAAGTCTAAAACCATGAATAATTAGTTCTGAATTGAGAAAATGTTTTATGGTAAACTTTTATATTTATTATAATATATATATATATATACACACACACGCATACATACATACATACATATATATATATATATATATATATTTATAAATATAAAAAATAGCGGTAAACCCGAAACGATACACCGGTATTGACCGGTATTCGAAATATATCGTACCGCTGGCCAAACCGGTACAACCTTCGGTACGGTATTGACTCCCTTGGTTAATATCGAACACTATAAATTCAAGTATTTTTATTTTTTAATAAAATTTCAGTTTATAACGTCTGCTCATGATAATTGTGCTCTTTATCATTTGACTAAGATACTAATCGATTTTTTGTATAGATGAAAATTGAACTCTAGATCTCTTATTCAATCATAAAAATTTTTATCAATTGAGTTAATTGAACCTACAAATTCAAGTCTTTATTATAGCATCTAAATTCATTGTATCTTTAGACAGTTCTCTTAATTAGTCTGTCGCAATCATTTAAGAAATAAGTCATATATGCATGCAGTTTATAATGATTTATAATATAATTCCTAACATGCTTATATTGACCTATTGTGTAGCAAAAATGAAACTAGGAGCACCCACAGTAGATGTGGGATATGTGCCAAATGCTAAATATTTGGCACATATCCCACACCAAACACCAAAAACTGACTTCATCAGATGTGGCAAATCTCAAAAATTTTGCCACATGTGAATAGTACCGTTGCAAGTTTGCAACGGTACGGACGAAATGTGGTATAATTTTTATTGTTTTTTTATTCTGTTTTCTCTCTCCTCTCTCTTCAATTTATTTTTATTGGGTTAGATATATTATTTTATTGTGTTGTTTATATTATTTTAATGTGTAATAAATATTATTTTAATGTACAGAATTGAATGATAAAATATCTGATAAATGGGATGTTGTAAAATGATGTGGTAAAAAAATAAAGTAGGTCTTTGGTGTGGCAAAATGACATTTTTTTTGCAACATCTGATGTGGATGCTCTTAGCTTATCGTGTCCTTGACGAGCTTCGCTACTACATCAACACGTGAACGTACTTGTCCACGTGAAAAATAATCTCTAGCACTAAGTACGTTCTCATATCTTCTCAAAAAAAGTACGTTCTCATATATAAATCCTCTCCATTAATTGGAAATTAATCAATTAGCATAGTTCATATTAAAAATTACACATCTAAAGATGTATTCTGTAAGGACCAGATTTGAGTTCTTAGGTCGAAAGGTGGATGGACTTAGACTCAAAAAATTCAAAACAATGGATTTGTAGAGAGTGGGTTGGAAAATTGGGCTTTAATGAATAAGACAAACACCAAAGTAGATTCAAATGACAAGAGAATGAAAATAGACGGGTTTATGATGAAGACAATTGTCCTGGCAAAGTCCGAGGATATCTATTCTTATATATTTATTTCAGGGTTGATTACAAAGTCTGTTCTTAATGCTACAATGTTTTTTCTCTTAATTTCTCAATCCTCTTCTCTCATTACTTCCTTCTTCTTTTATACTCTTCTTTGTTTTCATCCCCACCCTCCACGTATAGGCCAGATGATTGGTCTTGATACTTGTCTCATCAGCCCATTCCTAAAGTCTTTAGATAATAGTTGTAAGGCTGAAAGTCATTGTTCAGGTATCACCTTCACATTAATGCGGCCAGAGAGTTAGCTGCAGAGCAATTAATGCGGTGGTAGCAGCTTTCTCCTTAGATATTTTAGGAATCCCCTCTGTCCTTTATTTTTGCAATGCTTGTCTTTGCCAACAGAACTTCCTGGAACATGCCCATGGATGGCAGACCACCTCCACGGAACTCGGCTTGGGTTAGCCGAGGAGGCACTCATCCTCGGCCTATCCTCCATGGCCATTGTGACCAAAACTAACTTCTTCATTCACTAATATGAGCTCCCTTGACAATGTTTACCATTCCTCGGATGTCCTCTTATCCTCAGCTTGGGCCTGAAGGCCAAATATATACATAGATAATGAAATCCTGGGCCCAACACCCCTACATATTCGATGTCACATTTATTTAAAAATTTTAATAACAAGATATTTTGTATACGGTTACAATTAAAAATTAAAATTTCAACCTTGAAATGAATTATCTCTATTTCTAGTGAAATAGAGAAGATCAATTCCCTCTATATTGCTCATATTGAAACCTATGATGATTTGGCTTCATAGATTTTGTAAAAAAATTAAAAATTAAAAATCGAGTATTATAGGATAATATCAATATCATGAAAGATTAGAATAAAACTCTTTAATTTCCTTAGTTTTTTTTTTTAATAATTATAAACCCTACTACCACTAGCCTCTTAAAAAAGTCAAAAAAAAAAAAAAAACCCTCTATTACTAGCATTAATTAAACTATTTTATTTGATCATGGCATTAATTAAAGTTTGTGCCATAACTTCAGTCATAATATATATTGTGATATATATATATATATATATATATAAGAAAATGCTAACGAGTGCCCTAAGAGTACTGGTTAATAATCCATTTAAAGAAAGTTTTTATGGGAAATGAAAAAAAAGGAATTAATATTTTGACAACTTTTTTCACTTTCCATAAAAGTTGTATTAAAATTTTCCTAAAATGAATTATTAATGAGTGTCCCAAGGGCACTCGTTAGCACGATCCATATATATATATATATATATATAGTGATAAACCTAAGATATTGTAGCACGGTTACAACTTGCAACTGATAAAAAGAATAAATTTGATAGCCAATAGTTTTTTATATTAATTGGCAAATACTCGGGTTCAAATCTCCCTTTTTCATTGTATTGAATTATATAATTAAATATTTATAATTAAAAAAAAAAACTTCAAATGAGCTTCATGTATTCAATAATACTTTATTTATTTATTTATAATGTATTGAATTAAATAAATAAATATTTTAAAAAGACTTTCAATGGTGCAATGATCACTCCACAAGTATAAGTACTTGTGGGGTGTGGGAAGCAAGAGCCGGGATTCAAATCTCTAGGAAGGAGCTTCACACACATATACACTTAGATTATGCTAGAGTAGAAATTTTATCTTGTATAAAAAAAAATACTTTTTTTTTATATATATATATAAAAATCCAATAAGACTTAACATGAAGACATTCATCTACTCTCACATATGAGCATCATTTAAACACAAAATAAATACCAAACTACTCTTCAAACAAGCTTATTCCATGTTCTTTTGACCTTCACTCCTTCACTCCCCACACGAGAAGACCCTTGGGTCAACCAAACTATTTATTATACTCTATAAATAAGATTTCAAATCTTATTTATCGGTGGACAATAATTGTCAACCACTTATTTGATAAGTAATGCATTCCTTATTTGATAATGAAGAGACTTTTTCATATAGTTGTTAACATAAACCGAAACTTGATTTGGTGTAAATTTTGGGTCATTTAGTTACCTATTCAACTAATGAGTGTCATTGGTTGAACTAGATTTATTAAAATTGAAGTAACTTGTCCAAGTTGAAGGTGTTACAAAGAACTCATCAATTTTGATTAGATTTAATTGGGTCATATACTTAAACAAGCTAATTAAAGAATCAAGTCAATGCAAGCACTGTATCATCTATCCGGCTAGCCAAGTTGGAGTAATTATGTTTTTCACACATAGGCAACATTAAAAACAAAACAGAAACAAAAAACAAAAGCAAAAAAGTAAACGGTCTTTCCAACCAAGAAAAGCTAAATTGGTGACAAGAGTTCACAAAAGAATATGAGCGAATTTCCAATAATTTTATTTTATTATATATATATATATATATAGAGGTAAAGCTCAAAGAAAATTCAATTAAATTTTAATTGGATTTTCAATTTTGCGCCATGTGTCCTATTTAATTTTTGATTTTATGCCAAATGAATTATTGAATGTAAAAATCAAACAGTCCAAATCCAATTAGATTTTAAATTGGATTTCAATTGGAATCTAATTTTCCACCACGTGGCCATTTATTTTTTTGATTTTTATGGCAAATGAATTATTGGGTAAAAAAACCAAAGAATCTAAATCCAATTAAATTTTAAATCATATATATATATATAATGAGAAAAAACCATTACACATTTTAGAAATGTATGATTTAAAAAAGTATAAGTTAGTACTATGTATAATTTGAATATCTTCTAAAAAAATGTATAATCGTGATTGTTTTTAATTGTACCCGTGCATATGCACAGAGCTACAAATTAGTTATAATAAAATCAAGAGTATTAAATCCACTTTCTTAAGGAACAAGATGATTAAAATCTCCATAATGAAAAAAAAATAATCATTGTGTTGAGATACTTAATCAACAATGAATCTCATATAGTTTAATGGAAGAATCCACTTGTGCCTCAAATGTTACTAAAATTGAAGTCAACAATGTAATTAATTTATCTACAAAGTCAATTAAGCAGTGCCTAAAACGAAAAAAAAAAAAAGACTAAGGAAAAAGTCAATTAAGTAGTTGCATGAATTGGAGAACAAGGGAAAAAAAAAAAGTTCCAAGGAAACCTTCTAGTTCTAGGCTTCTAAGATACAAATAATATATGCGGGAGGGTACTTCCTCCACAATTTGCCAACTAAAGTTAGCTAATGACTAGTACTATTGAAAAATATATTACTTTTCTTTTACATATATTCCCTAAATTCCCCTACTCGTTTTTTGGCTGCTTCTGCCTTTCCTTCCTTCCCTAGATGAAGTTTCTTCGTAACCTTCACCTTTTCCCAAACGTGTTGCTTAAAGCCTTAAAAACACTCCCAAAACAACAAAACAAAAAAACAAAAACAAATCGCAATCACAAAAACCAATACCATAGATCAGCATCGGCATCAGCAAACCAAACGCGTAGGCCTCCACAACAATCCAATCTCTTCGAATTATTTTTAAAATCAGAAAAGTCAAGTCACCGTCAAAGACTCAAAGCCTTTCACATACCGCGTTCACACTTACGCACACGTTTCCTTCGACCTGTTTTAAATATTTAAACCCCCCAACCCCATCTTCATTTCTCCTCAACAACAACAACAACAAAAAAAACTTTCAAACTCATTTTTCGTGTTCTCATCCAGGCATTTCTTCAAACACTTTCACACTACTGTTTCAATTTCCTTCGTTTTCTTATGGAAATTACCTCTTTCCCATTTCTTAATCAGGAGGATTTTTTGCATTTCTTTACTTCGTTTCAAGAAATGGACAATGTCAATGTGAACGGCAACAACAACAGCAACAACAATGACAATAAAAAGAGGCGAAGAAAAGGCGAAGACTTCAACTACTACGACGACGACGAAGAAACCAAGAAGATGAGCAACGGGTTTTCGGATATACTCGCTTCAATCATGGTGCTCGATGAGGAGGAGAAGCAAGAGCAAGAGCTGTGGTTCATGGAGGATCAGCAAGACAAGGCCTTATTCGACTTCAACCAAAACCAAAAGACTCAAGCTATGGATGATTACCATGTCCAAATGCAAAGTCATTACTCTGATTTAGACCAATTCGATGAGTCAAGAAAAGCCAAGCGAGCTCGTCGCTCTGCTTTTGCTGTTACTTCAACAATTGCAACAGCAGCAGCTGCAGCTACTACTGCTGATAATTCCGCGTCGAGTTCTCCACCGAAGCCGGGTTCTGCAGCCACACCTCACCGCAGGTTGTGGGTGAAGGACAGGTCTAAAGACTGGTGGGATCAGATTAGCAGTCCGGATTTTCCCGACGAGGAGTTTCGCCGCGCGTTTCGGATGAGCAAGGCGACGTTTCAAATGATCTGTGATGAATTGGATTCGGCTGTCATGAAGAAAAACACAATGCTGCGTGATGCCATTCCTGTCCGCACGCGTGTTGCTGTGTGCATATGGAGATTGGCTACTGGGGAGCCATTGAGGCTTGTGTCTAGGCGATTCGGGTTAGGCATTTCGACTTGCCACAAGCTTGTTCTCGAGGTTTGTTCGGCTATTAAGGGTGTTCTGATGACGAAATTTCTTCACTGGCCTGATGAGAATAAGGTTGAGATCGATAAGGAAGAGTTTAGATCGATTTCGGGGATACCAAATGTTGGTGGTTCAATGTACACTACTCATGTTCCTATTATAGCGCCCAAGAATAACGTGGCTTCTTATTTTAATAAGAGGCATACGGAGAGGAATCAGAAGACATCGTATTCGATTACGGTTCAAGGGATTGTTGATCCTAAAGGTGTGTTCACTGATGTTTGTATTGGTTATCCTGGTTCTATGTCTGATGACCAGGTGTTGGAGAAGTCTGCTTTGAGTCAGAGAGGGAATATGGGGCTTTTGAAGGATGTTTGGATTGTTGGGAATTCTGGGTACCCATTGACGGATTGGGTTTTGGTTCCTTATACACACCAAAACCTCACTTGGTGTCAGCATGCTTTCAATGAGAAGATTGGGGAGGTTCAAAGGGTTGCTAAGGAGGCATTTGCGAGGTTGAAAGGGAGGTGGTCTTGCTTGCAGAAGAGAACAGAGGTGAAACTCCAAGACTTGCCAGTGGTTCTTGGGGCTTGTTGTGTGTTGCATAATATCTGTGAGATGAGAAATGAAGGGCTGGAACCAGAACTGAGGTATGAGATTTTTGATGATGAAATGGTTGCTGAGAATGGTTTGAGGTCTGCGAATGCTCTACAGGCTAGAGATCAGATTGCTCATGATTTGTTACATCATGGCCAAGCAGGCACTCGTTATAGTTGATCATTATTATAGTTAGTTATAGTTAGTTAGAGTTTCATGTATTGTGCTTTGTTTTTGATAGTTGTCATTCTTTTTTGCTATGGCTTCTCGTAGTCATATGTGTACAATAAAATGATGGGATTTTTGTGTATATTGCCCTCTAAATAAATGATTGATAGCCTTTGTTATAAAAGATGCAATCTCTATCTGGTTTAATAGACATGTTATTACCGTAGAAGTAGAAGAGAATTCCTTTTTATCAATTTTTGTGTAGATTTGCTTCAAGTCCATGGGACCCCATTAGAGAAGAGATATGCATTGCAGATTTGCAGGTCCCTACAACTAGGTTTGACAAAATTATTAGTCAAGGAACATCTGAGCCCCATTGTTTTCTGATGTAACAGTTCCACAGATGCTGTTTGAATTTATCAAGAACTCTGTCCTACCTTTTATGTCTGATTGCAACGCGTTTTTTCTGCAGATGCATTGTAATTATTTTCTCTTTTGTCTCACTATCTTTGACCTTTAGTTTTGTTGTTTGAGCTAAGCAAATTGTTTTTTTTTATGTCATTTGACTTTAAAGGTAGCCTTTCTTGGCATTGATAGGGGCGAGAGTCGAAAGTGATTGACTCAATTATCAATCTTTACATCTGTTAACCATGCATATGTGTTGATCTGTTGAACCAGTCACCCCTACTAGATGGAAACTTTTCATTCTCTCTCTTTTTGGATGATAAGAACTAGATGGAAGATTTCAAGATTCTGTAAGAGCAAATGAGCGATGTCTTATGCCTTCAGAAGAATTTCAGACAATTTTTATTGTATGTTAATCAGTGTGATGTGTATCTTTCTTCTGACACCAGTTTGGTTTTCTGCACTATTTTAGAAGGTCTGTCCTCAAAATAGGGGCGTTCAAAAACAATTCCAAGTCATCAAATGGAGGTTTTCCATTATGCTTTGTAATTAGATTTTTAGGTGCAAAAGAGTTGGTTTTAAATTTTGGAATGAATTTTTTGCCTTTGACCTGCCTTGGAGTAGCAGCTGCAGAGGATATAGCATAGATGGTGTTAATAAGTAATGTTTAATAAAGTGACAATAATCTGGTTAATAGTAATTCTAGAGAACTAATAAGTAATAACTATTACCACACCGATCAAATCGGTTTAGCATTTCAAAGTGAATACAAATCATTTGCGATTTGCCTCACTTTTTGTGTTTCATTTTATGTTCTACTAATTATAACTTAAAATGTATTCATTTGACTTTTCTTATAAATGTAGGGAAATGCTAACGAGTGTCCTTAAGGGCACTTGTTAGCATGACCCATAAATGTATTAAAGTTTAAAATATAAAAAAAAAAGTCATACCATAATTAGTAGAGTATAAAATGATACACAAAAAGTGGGACATAAATTTTGTATTCAGTTTAACATTTCATGTACGCCGTGTTATTTTAAATGGAACAAGACGATTTTGTATGCATTTGTTAGGTAGATTTGTTTTCTTATCATCTTATGTACTCATTTTTGGATGGTTTGTCAACAACATTAAAATTTAGAACATCTTTCATTTCTATTTTGTTTTAATCTCTACCCAATAAAATCTCTCTCTCTCTCTCTCTCTCTCTCTGAATTGTAAGTCAAGTAAAATTTAGAAATCCAAGTTCTAAACTTTCACAGGATTCCTCCCATATTTCTTAAAAATTATAACAATGCTGTCAAAGGATCATGATTAAAAAAAAAGATCCTCTAGTAATTTGTATATTTCTTATAACTATTTTAGGATTAAAGGATGATTTCATGCCTTATATCAGATTATATCACAAACAGATAAAATATATTGTTGGTTTTTTTAATTATTGGGGAAGAATATGCATTCAACTAAAAGATAAGTGCTTCCTCAAAAAAAAAAAAAAAAAAAAAAAAGATAAGCGGTCCTTCTACGCGACGCATGTCTTTAGGGTCCCAATCAAAAATTTGACACCTTTAAGGTCCCATTCAAAAATTTGATACAAAAAAGATAGACACCAAAGATATTCTCGAACTAGTGTATGTTGTGTTTTCATTCTATTGGCTAAAAAATCCGCCCACTGATTAACATTTCTTGGAATTGAATTTGGAAATTTCCTAGTCTCCTCAAAATTAGAATTACCTTTTGGAAATGTGCTCACGAAAGGGTCCCCACACGTTGCCTAATTTTCTCTCCATCTTCGATTGTGCTCTCGATGGAGAGAGGTGAAAACCATTTACCCATTTTAAGAGGCTACTTCGGGCAAAAATGTTTGAATTACTTTATATGATCAAATTCCTTCTCACATAGTTTAATTAAAAATTGAAAATTTATTATTTTTTTAAGAAAAAGAAGTCGGACTTTGATGCGATATGCCAATGACAAAATCCTTTTTACCAAAAACAACAAATCACATATTTAAATACAACAAGAATCTGTCTTTTCAAAAAAACAAACAAATAAATAAAAGGTAAAATTGTTTGTCAATCACTTTTCTTAAATTCTATAAAGGCTATAACTCTACTTAATTTTTTTTCTTAAATGTGCATTGGATTACATTTTCTTTTTATATCTTTTGTGATTGCAAATTTTTCAAAAGATCAAAGATTATAGTTATGTCAATGTTTAAAATTTTTAGTTTTTGTGATATAAAATTTGCATACAAAATAAGTGTATGAATCGAATAGTAAATAACATTTGATTGACATGAAGTTCGACATGTATGTTAACTATTAAGAACATAAAGATCATGTAATCTAACAGTTAAAATTTGAAATGTTGTAACTATTGACTATAAACTAGTTTGTAGCCAAACTTTATCATTCTATAAAATTGAAGCTTTATACACTAAATATGATTTTATATATACATGGAAATTTTTATAGTTTATTAATGTCTTCCCTAACATTATTTACTATTTTAAACCTACCATATATAATTAGTAATTATTAATTACCTTTCTAGTATGTTTGGATGGTAAGATTTGGGTGATTAAAATTCAAATACCTTATTTAGATAGTTTAAAAAATATCAAGAATTTAGATTTGACAAATTTACAAAAGATTTTAAATCTTGAAATCCTTAAATTTGAAACAACTTATAAACTCATGGAAGTTTAGAAATCTTTAAAAGACATACTTCAATAATTTTTAAAATTTATAATTTCAAATTATCATAAATATAAAATGCATTCAAACAATGAATTTTAAATATTATAGATTTGGAATCAAGGTATTCCAAAAGCATTATTTTAAATTTCAGATCTGAATTTAAATTCAAGTATTCAAACGCAACTTTCAAGTTTTTGTTTTTGTTTTTGTTTTTTACGAATGAAGTTTCTTAGCATATATATAATCAGTGAACTACAGAACTACCATGTATTTTTCTTTGTTGATCTCACGGATGACGTTTACAACACAGGAGTTGGGGGGCCCATTAGGTAATATCACCCAATAAAACTACTACAAAGCACAAATCCTAGGTGTGAATGTTTCCTTACCTTTTGACCGTTGATTTAGCCTCCAATTCAATAGTGAATTTTAGGTTATAAAATGTTGGCTTAACGCCCAAAGTTTGGAAATCTTTAAATTTTACGTCCTTAAAGTTTTAAAATATAAGTTTTACCCCTAAGGTATAAGTAATGCTAGAATCATAATGTTTTACCATATTTTTTGCCACAATTTACTCACGTGGTTAGTCGTGAATGATGGAATAAAAGTGATGGGTCCACAATTCTACTATTCACAACTTGCCATATGAGCAAACTGTGTCAAAATTTGTGATCTTAACATTCCTAAAGTATATTTTGTTTGTATTAGCAATCTCTCTGTCCATATTTTTCATTAAGTGTCACATAAATTTGTTACGTGTATTTAGTTCGTTTAATAAAATCATGCCACACCATTTTTTAAATAAAAAAAAAATGTGGCATCATTTTACCATTAAAAAAAATGCTTTATTTTTCTTAGTTGTTTATTTAATGAGTTGAGATGAGTTGTGTTGTGTCAATCTACTTAATAAACGAATTGTGTTAAAATTAAGGGGAGTTAACACGATTATTAAACAGATTGGGTCATGTTGATCTGTGTATTTGAATACCAACATTAAAAAATAAAATAAAAGTATTTAAATACCTTTACCTTGATATGATCGCATGATTCGTTAATATAAAATGCCACCCCTAATCAGAACATTATACATAAACTTTGCTTTTGGTTTAACAATCAATGAAAAATACGGGTAATACTTAAGTAGTCTTGGAGTAGTGTTCTAGGCTCTCACACGAGAAGTGGACCCCACAAATGGGTCTAACCGCCTAAAAAAGAGAGAGATGCTACGCCCACAATATTTTTTACAACATTTTCACAATAAATCACAGGTAGTTAGTTGTTATTGATTCAAATTTAAACCTAAGACTAATATTACTTTTTTTTCCCCAACAATAACAACCAATAACAACTTGACATTTAGAATTTGTTATAAAAATGTTATGAAAATATTGTGCACATATCATTTCTAAAAAAAAGTGGGGAGAGAGAGAGAATTCCAAACCGTTGGATTGGAATACCAAAAATAGTGGTCCCACGTTAACTCCCAGGTGTTGGTGTCTACCTGGAGGAGTCCTCAGACACAACTGTAGGAACTCAGGGGACTGACCAATCAAAGCCACCCACGTGTCAATAGATAAATAGACGTTGAAGGAAGAAACTGTAGAAAGAAAGAGAAAATTACAAAAAGCGAGTTTTTAATTTTTGTCTATTTTTCTGAGGTCTCATTCGTTTCTTGGCCTTTGCTTCGTTGTCACCATCATCAAAATTCACACAACACCCAAACCCATTTTTAGAGAGAGAGAGAGAGAGAGAGAGAGGGTTATGGACAATGATGTGGTTGAGGTTGAGGTGAGGAGAGAAGAGAAGGACAAGGTGGGAACCATGGCTAAGGAGGAGGAGGAGGTGGGGTCCAGCCTAACCATGGAGAGGGTGGCTGCGGCTAAGCAGTACATAGAGAGCCACTACAAGGCTCAGATGAAGCACATCCAAGAACGCAAGGAGAGGTAACTCTAGACAATGGGTTTGTGATAATTTGGTTCATTTTGGAACATGAAACTGATAGTTTCGTTGATTTTGGAACATGGGTTTTTTCTTTTTTTCTTTTTTTGGTTGGAGTGATTGTCATATGTTATGTTTTTGTGGGCTAGAGCAATTATTTTATGTGCTTAGCCAATAAAAAGAGAGAAGGTGGGTTTAATTTAATCTTGGCATGTTATAAGAAATAGGAGATTGGGGGTTGTGTGTTTTTTTTGTTTTGTTTTATGGCTTTGTTATGGTTATCATTTATGTGCTGTCGAAGTTGGATTTTTGATTGGTAAAAGGGGGCATGGGTTTATAAGGCAATTATGAATTAATGTGGTTTAGCTGTTGTTGGGTAGAAGTGGGGACCACATTAATTTAAGTAATAGGCAAATTACATGTCTGAAGTGGGACTTTGAATGTCTTCATTTTGTGTATTCAAACTGTCTAAAAGCTCTAGGAATATGGATGCTAATGGATATTTTGAAAGAAAGTTAGAAGGAATGTATTTTTTAGCTGTATATTAATGGTTCTGAATCCCATTACGTAATTATCATCTAGTCTTTATTCAGAAAAAGTTCTGTAAAGGGTTTGTCATAATTTAATTAATTAAAATGTAATTAATGAAGTGTAATGGCGAACAAATTGAGTAACTGCAAAAAGATTTTTTTTTTAAAAAGGTTATATTTTTGAGTTTTGGCTTGGTAAACGAGCCTCTTTGTTTTAACAACATATGAAATACGCGTAGAATGACTAAAAGCATAAGATGCAAGCTTCATGCCTTGTATCTCAAAGAACAAGGCACATTTGTCATAGGTTCCAAAAACTTATAGGCGAGGGCTTTGGGGAATTGAAATATCTATTCTATAATTGTTTACCATTGTTAACCCTCATGCCTCATTTCCAAACTCTCTCATGCTTGCTAGGCAATTTGTTTGTTGGCTATTCTTGTGTTCTTGCTTCATAAATGTGCATGTGCACGTATGCACATGTACACAGACTGGCATTGCATTGCAAACCTTGTGATTTCTTTGTCTATGCTTAAATTTTTTGGTCCTTGTTTTCTAAGCAAAACTAGTATTTATTAGATGATGAATTTTACAGTTTAATGTTTGATCTTAGTATGTTTCCTATCTTGATTTTATTATTTACAGGCGCTCAGTGCTGGAAAGGAAGTTAGCATCTTCGGATGTTTCAGAAGAGGAGCAAGTCAATATACTGAAGGAATTGGAGCGTAAAGAGACTGAGTACATGCGACTTAAACGGCACAAGATATGTGTGGATGACTTTGACCTTCTGACCATCATTGGGAGAGGGGCCTTTGGAGAGGTTAGAGATGTGGATATTTTATAAACTATATACAAGCTTCGTTGTGAAGGTTTTTGTTATTATTTTCTTTAACATTGTAGCAGTACCAAATTATTAAATTTATTAATTTTATTTATATATATATATATATATATATATATATGTAACAAAAAAAAAGCATTGCTAAGATATTAATTCTCAGTGTTGAGCTTAGTTCATATCTGGGAATTATTGTGTTAAATTCAGATGTTCATGGTGTCTAAAATTACTTAAATTGTACATTTTATATATATTAAAATTATTTTAGAAATAATATTAATTGTTCATTAATCAATCCCACACAAGAAATCAAAGTAAATTTTAAGGTAATAATTTACAGGAGTGGAAATCTTTATACACCACTAGTGAAGGAAAATCTGAAGGGAAATGAAGTTGGAGGTGGAGGCAGCCATGGTGGGAGTCTTGTGGTGGAGACAGTTGAGGGTGGAGTACTGGTGGTGATGAAGGTAGTGTCAAAGATGTTTTTGACGATAGTGATGTGTTGGTGCTAATCTTGGTGGTAATACAGTTGAGGCAGTAGTGATAGCATTAATAAAAGTGGCAATTATGGCATAAGTGAAGGTGGGATGACCAATCATTGGAAGCTATGGTGATCCAGGAGTAGACACATCTTGGCACTTGTCAATTGAGGCATGATGTTGGTGGATGATTTGGAAGGGTGTGGTGGTGGTGGTGCTCACAATAGGTAGTACTGGCTTCTGGAGGTGGTGGTGGTATGTGTGACAGCACTATAGATCAAGGTGAAGGCTGTGGTGTTTAATTTACTAGAAGAGTTTGGGTGAAAGAAGAGGTTAAGGAGATGGGTAATTCATTGAACTTGGGCTGAAGTAGTTCCAACATATAGTGGAAAAAGGAGTAAATTCCTATCCTTGGTGAGGATATAAATGTTTCCTGGAAGTGGAATTCCAATTATATAACTGGAAAGCTCCTTTGTGCTTAATGTGGTGTCTTTAGAGAAAAAAAAATGCTTGTTGCTTTGTGAGAAAAGAGTTGCACTCAATGAAGTTGAAGTTCTTATTTTTGAAGACCTTATGAATGGACTTCGACCTCTTATTTGTTTTCAATTGTGGATTTCCTAGAATTCTTGGATACCATGAACTTTTGTTAACCTTTATTGTATATTGTATTTTCTTTTGTATACATACCATGTACTGGGGTTGCTGCACCCTTTTTGCGCTTTTCTTTCCAATAAATTTTTACTTACAAAAGAAACATATAACCAACAATGGATTCCATTGAGCTTGCAGGATTTCAGTATCATTTTATGGGATTTTTTTCCCCAAAAAGAAAAAGACTCCCATGAAAAAGATCAGGACTTCTTATTTAAACTTGAGAAAAAAGCTCCACTAACTTAGGTAGTAAGAATTGACAAATTATTTTCTCTCTATTTTAAGTTACAATTTGACTGGTGAAACAAGAAAAAATTGTGGTGACTAAATGACAAACTGTTTACTGTAGTTCTTGATAGGATATCCAAATTTTTCTTCAGGTATTTAGTACAATGTTTTCCTGTTATCTTGTTTTTTCTGAGTACATTTCAACCGCCTTGTTTTTGGTTTGAATATGCTATTATGCTGGTTATTTGATTATTTGTCCTGGGGAGGTTTTGTACATTTTTTTTTTTGATGCTTATACATGACTATTTTACAGGTTAGACTGTGTCGAGAGAAGAAATCAGGCAACATCTATGCCATGAAGAAGTTAAAGAAGTCAGAAATGCTTAGCAGGGGACAGGTGAGATCTGGTATTATTAAAAGTTTAATTTAATATAGGTAATAAAGTTTTGTTGAAAAAAGAAGTTTTGAATTCTTTTAAAAGGTGCTATTAAACCTCAATGTAATAGTCTTTATACTATTCTTCCACTAAATATATATAAGACCTTCTTGTTATTCTCCAAACTTTAACCGTATCTTTTCATTCCTACAGTTAAATTTACTAGATGAAACGTTTGTTCTGTATTTCTTCTACTTGTGTAACTTTCTTGAGTGCCTTCGAATAGAATTTTGAGTTCTATAAAGCTCTAAATAATGGCCTTTCTAAAATTCTCTTGGTGATCTTAGAGATAGTTGAACTGTCCAAATGGTCCCTTCTCTGTAAAATGCGGATTTGGCAAAAAAAATGACCTGCCAAAGGGTCTGTTTTTCTTTCTGTTTCACTTGCTTTTTATATACATGCTTTCTGGGAGAGAAAAAAGGATTGTAATTTACTACATACATTAGAACTAGTGGTTATTATGAGATATAACTTTCTTTTTCAATGTCAATAATTAGCTTGTTCTCTCAAATTTAGAAGATATAGTAGAATTCATGAAAATTTAAGGTGCCATCTGATCTTTTAGGTACTGCTTTTCTGCTGTAAAAAGGGTGTATGATTTTTTCATATTGAGAAGTGATAACATTTGATTTCAAGAATCAGTATCATTAATACTCAATAATTCAACATTTAAGCAGCTTCCTTATGCAACAAATATGGTTTTCTTGTATTTTTGTCAAATAATCAAAGAGTAGTTTTTTTTTTTTTTCAATGTTTCCCTAATTACTTCAAATTATCTTCACATATTACTGGCATAATTTGTTCCTGCTCGCTGATTGTCTATTCACAATGTAGGTTGAACATGTTAGAGCTGAAAGAAATTTGCTTGCAGAAGTTGCCAGTCACTTTATTGTGAAACTCTACTATTCCTTTCAAGATGCTGAATTCTTGTATCTAATTATGGAATATCTGCCTGGTGGTGACATGATGACTTTGCTCATGAGAGAAGAAACTTTGACTGAAATTGTTGCTAGATTTTACATTGCTCAAAGTGTTCTGGCCATAGAGTCTATTCATAAACATAACTATGTTCACAGGTCGGTATATTTTGGTGACATTTTACCAAATTGTAAGGAAATGGAGAGTTTTTCTTTCAAGCAATAAAAGATAAGCCAATGGAGAGTCTAATTTGGTATATCTGTGACTTACTCTTTGCATTTGCAACCATGATTGTTACAGAGATATAAAACCTGACAACCTCTTGTTGGATAAATATGGTCACATGAAGCTCTCTGATTTTGGCCTCTGCAAGCCTCTTGACTGCTCCAATTTATCTTCTATAAATGAAAATGAAGTCCTGGATGATGAGAACTTGAATGATACAATGGATATTGATGGATGCTTTTCAGATACTAAAACTGGGAGACGGTGGAAAAGCCCCCTTGAACAACTTCAGCATTGGCAGATCAACAGGAGGACATTGGTAGGGAAATATACATTTTTTAGTGTCTTTTTTTTTTTTTTTATAAGAAATAATGATATATATTCAAGAACACTGCCTTATGCAAAAATACATTAAGGCAGAGAGAAAAATACAAAGGGAAAAGAGAGAGAAGAAAGAAAAAAGAACGGAAAAGATACTAATGACATTGGAGAGAGCTAAGAAAACTAGGGAGAGAATCACTAGAGGTGAGTCCCCAAGCCCTAGACCAGTCAAACAGAGAGCCACTAAAGGAAGCCGATAGTTGGTCATCCGAACTATCTAAGTCCTCAAAAGTCCTTCTGTTTCGCTCCCTCCAAAGACACCACATTAAGCATAATGGAGCTAAATTCCAAATGCTAGACGAATGCTTTCCATGTCAATTCCACCAACCAAAAAGAGTACCCGCAACCGATCTTGGCAAGACCCAAGAGATCCCAAAAGATCTAAACACCAAACTCCATAACCGATTAGCCTTACCATAGTAAAGAAACAAATGATCCACCGTCTCCCCATTACACTGGCACATAATGCACCAGTCAACAAAATCCATCCTTCTACCCCTCAAATTGTCACCTGTAAGAATCCTATCCCATACAACAGTCCACACAAAGAACAAAACACGCCAATGAACCTTAACCTTCCAAATGCCTTTGCAGGGAAAAATAATAGGCAAAGGACTTCTCAACTTCTTGTAAAATGATCGGATATCAAAATTTTCATTCTTTGTCAACTTCCATCGCATACGATCTCCATTCTCAGAGGGAGGAAGATTTAAGTCCAAAGTACGAAGAAATTCATCCACCCCACCCATTTCCCAATCACTAGGTCTCCGAATAAAATGAACATCCCAGCTTCTCCGTTCCTCTAACCCTAACCGTTCAAGAGAAGAGGCCACCGATGCCTCTTTATTGGATGCAATCCCATACACACTTGGGAAAGTCAATTGAAGTGGAGAATCCCCACACCAATGATCTGTCCAAAACTTAACTCTATCTCCCACCCCCGCCTCAAAGCGAATATTTTTGCTAAAGTCCTCCCAACCCATGCGGATACTTCTCCACAAACCACACCCATGAACCTCTCTACCTAGCTTGGATGACCAAAACACCCCCCCCCCCCAACATTCTTCCCCAAACTTTAGAGCTACAACCCTTCTCCAAAGCCTTGTCTCCTCAATCCCAAATCGCCATAGCCACTTCCCTAATAAGGCTTTATTAAAAGTAGTTAATTTCCTAACTCCTAACCCACCATTTTTCAAAGGTGCACACACCTTGTCCCAACCCACCAAATGAGTCTTGGAGTCCCCCCACAAGAAATCCCTTTGCAACCTCTCAATTTTATTAGCCACATGCGTAGGGATGGTAAAAAGAGATAAATAATAAGTGGGAAGACTAGATAATGTGCTTTTAAGCAACGTTAGTCTTCCGCCTTTAGACAAATACATCTTCTTCCAACCAGTCAACTTACGCTCAAAATTCTCCAAGATAGGATTCCAAACAGTGGGAGACTTATGGGACGCCCCCAAAGGCATACCAAGGTAGGTCATAGGCAAAGACCCAACCCGGCATCCCAAAATCTCTGCCAAGACAAAGACATTAGGGACCTCTCCAATGGGAACCATTTCACTCTTCAATGCATTAACCTTTAAACCTGTAACTACCTGGAAACAAAGAAGAAGCATCCGAATATGTAGAATCTGCTCCTCATTTGCATCGCAAAACAAGATCGTATCATCCGCAAACAAAAGATGTGAGACCCCTATCCCTCCACTCTGTCTACCAGCAGCCCTAAACCCTTGAAGCAATCCAACCCCTTCAGCTCTTTTCATCATCTTACTGAATACCTCCATCATAACCAGAAACAACATGGGAGATAGCGGGTCCCTTTGTCTCAAACCCCTCGAACTCCCAAAAAAATCAGCAGGAGACCCATTAAACAAGACAGAGAATTGGACAGTAGATATGCATGTGCGGATCCACCTACACCACCTCACCCCAAATCCCATTCTCTTTAGCAAATCAAGGAGAGCCTCCCAGTTCACATGATCATAGGCTTTCTCAATATCTAATTTACAAATAACCCCCGGAATCTTACTCTTCACCCTACTATCAACACACTCATTAGCAATAAGAACTGAGTCAAGTATCTGTCTACCACCCACAAAACTGTTCTGAGACTCAGATATCAGTTGATCCAAAACCTCTTTCAGGCGGTTAGCCAACACCTTAGCCAAAATCTTGTAAACACTCCCCACCAAACTAATGGATCTAAAATCTCGAATATTGGAGGCACCTTTCTTCTTAGGGATTAAGGCTATGAAGGTTGCATTAAAGGATTTTTCAAACTTACTGTGTTGATAAAACTCTTCAAACACAGCTAAGACATCTCTTTCCACAACTCCCCAACAATGGTGATAGAAAGCCAAAGAGAAACCATCAGGACCTGGAGCTTTATCTCCTTCCAACTACTTAACCACTTTAAGAACCTCCTCTTGCTCAAACCTCCGTTTGAGCCAATCCCTCTCCAACCCCTCTAACTGATCAAACTTCAAGCCTTCCACAAAAGGCCTCCACTCCTCTGTCTCCTAGTACAAGTTTTTATAAAACTGTACAGCTTGGTTTGCCATCTCAGATTCGTCCTCATAAATAACCCCATTCACCTCCAACATACTAATATGATTATATCTTCTCCGAGAATTGGCCACCTTGTGGAAAAATTTGGTATTGTTATCTCCTTCCTTAATGCAAAGCATCCTCGATTTCTGTCTCCACGAGACTTCTTCCAAGGAGATAAGGTTTTGAATTTGAGATCTCAGCAAAACCCTCTCACCTAACTCCACTTCAGAAAGGCCAAACTCCCCTTCCTTAACATCCAATAATTTCAAAGCCTCCAACAATTCTTTTCTCTAACGCTCTACATTTCCAAACTCACTCCGATTCCATTGAATAAGATCTTCCTTCAATGCCTTCAGCCTCTTGGCAAGAATGAACCCTATCCTTGAACCCATCCGTCTTTAGCCACATGTTTTCGAATCTAAAAGGACTTTTCCCCCCTTAAAATCCCTCCTGCCTCCACTAATATAGGGAAGTGGTCTGAAATAGGGTGAGGTAAAACCCGATGGGTCACATCCGGAAATTGATCCTCCCAATCATAAGAAACTAGAGCCCTATCTATCCTAGACATCGAAGGCTGATCCGATCCATTCGACCATGTATAACTCCCTCCTTCCAAAGGCAAATCTATCAAGCTAAGCTCCTCGATGAACTTAGAAAAATTCTCCATAGCCGGGGTAAGACGAGATCCCCCCAACCGTTCACTTGGGAAATGAACGATGTTGAAATCCCCTATGTAACACCAAGGAACTTCCCAAAGTTGCTGAATTCCAATCAGCTCATCCCACATCTGCCCCCTCAAGTTATTATCATTTGGCCCATAAACCCCAGAACAAGCCCAAATAAAACCATCCCCCAAACCCTGCCACCGAACTGATACGGAAAATTGACCTACCATAACCTCTAGCTTTTCTAAAGCCCTTCTATCCCACATCATCAAAACCCCACCAGCTGTCTAATCCGCATCCAACACTACCCAGTCTACATAGGGACAACTCCACAAGCTGCCAATCAACTGTCTATCCTTGCTCACAAGCTTAGTTTCTTGAAAGCAAACTACGTCACAATTCCATTCCCGTAATAAATTTCTAACTATCAAATGCTTCCGCGGATCATTTTTTAGTGTCATACCGATGTGGCATTTCACTATATTCTGTACTCAATTATGCGCAGACAAAAATGCCTGCAATTTCAATTTTAACAATTTCTAGATACAATATTTAATATCAGAAGAAGAATAACAATTGCATATGCATGAGCAATAGTGGCCCAATGAAGTGTTTTTTATATAAGACAAACAACATGGTTTTAGTGGGGCATGAAACATAGTGACC
Organism: Quercus ilex subsp. ballota; assembly: GCA_032727855.1. Taxonomy (NCBI): domain Eukaryota; kingdom Viridiplantae; phylum Streptophyta; class Magnoliopsida; order Fagales; family Fagaceae; genus Quercus; species Quercus ilex. The sequence goes on along the minus strand of CM064909.1, from coordinate 59,449,277 downwards.
TTGGGAGGCTTCGTATCTACCCACAAAAACTTGGTCATACTGGTTATTTCCAATGCTTTACCACCCAGAACACTATTTATCGTCTTGGCTATTGGATTAGTTCATAACCCATTGAAGATCTAATTGTATCTGTTGATTAATGAGGAATAATGTTCTTAAAGGTCCTTACATTCATGCTTTCTTATATATGTTTTTTGTTTTAATTACAGGCTTATTCAACAGTCGGCACTCCAGATTATATTGCTCCGGAAGTATTGCTAAAGAAAGGATATGGTGTGGAGTGCGACTGGTCAGTTTATTTATAAAAAATGACTTACTTTCTTGAATTTTATGCAACGTGATTGGTGTCTCTGCATTTTCTGGGTGTTAAAATTTTGTTCTCATGTTATTAAGTGAATGCAATAGTTATTCTGTTTCACTTCACAATGCTGTGTTATTGAGTTGCAATAGTAGTTGAAAAATGGTAGGATAAACATTATGATTTGTCAGTATAGGTGTGTTGTAAGAAGCAAAACAGATTTAATTGGAATTGGACTATTTTTCTTAGGATGCACCTATTATAAAACAGTGTATAAATAGCAATTAGGCCCTGTTTGGTTGGGAGGATGGAGAGTATAGAGAGGATCACAACATAGGAGGAAAGAAAGAGTTCTTTTCCTTCATGCGTGTTGGTAGATAGAAAATGAATATCGTAGAAAAATAAGAATATAGAAAATGTAGTTTGTATGAATTTACTACTATGCTCTTATTACATAAGTGTAGTTTTTCCATTAGTATATAAGAATTAAGAACTAATCTTTTCCATTAAAATAATATGAATAGCTAAATTAGTTTAAGATTCATTCTTTACCCATCCATTTTGTTTCTAAAAATAAAAAGGAAACCACGATCTTTACCCTGCTAACCATTTTTTATATTGCTTGTAATTATCATTTGTTTACAAATAATAATCCGCACTTAAAACATGATCTTACATTGCCTTTGCCAATTATCTCTTCTCATTTGTTATTTCAATATCTATCTCAATTGTCAATGTTGGAAAGAATTTTATGTAATTTATATGATCTTCAACAATAATTAAAATTTACTTATTGTAACTAAAAAAAAATACCCAAGAACCTGGCACATCTCCCATACAAGAAAACTCTCATATGTTGGATAAAACCAAAAGCAAGTAAACAACCAATGGCAACTTCTCAATCACAGCACCTCTCCCAACCTCATATTATTCGTATTATCAACAAATTAAATAAAGAAACCAACCAAAAAAAAAAAAAAAAACTCTCTCTGAAACAGAAATACAATATGGCCATGGCACCATTTCTTTCAAAAGGTTGATTTTGGCTTAATGTGGGGGCACGAAGTCGGCTCACCATTCTGTGGCCCCATCGCTGCCTAATGGATCCAGGTTTAGATTAGAGTGCAACCCATTTTTCAGGTGTTTCCAATTCGGATTGGGCTTCCGGTTTTGCTCTGCCTCAAATGAGACTATACAGTGATTTCTTGAGTCTGAGAAGAAGGATCAGCAACATGACTAAGTTTTCTGCTACATTATTAGCAATGGATCTTATGAGGGAAAAAAACAGGGTTTTTGGTGAGACAGGTGTTTGGCAACGGTAATCTGGATATGGGTAAAAGCATCATTTAAATTTCTTTCCCCATTTTCCATCATCTTTTCTCCACCTATTTGGTCAAATTTGTATTGGTGGGCCCATGTGGAAAATACCTGGCCAAACCCTCCCTTTCTTCCCTATTTTCAACCCAATTAAGCAGTTGAAAAAGGCAATCTCTCCTTAGTTTTCTTTCCTCCCGTTCTATCCTCCCAATTTTATCTAAATCAAACATAACCTTAAAGTTTAAAATGTCCAAAAACAAAGTCATGTTTTCAAAAGAGTTTTTAAAATTATGCCAAAATGACTCTGATTTGTGGAAATTTGGCATTTGAAACCATCTAGTTTGATGTATGCAAAAGCACTAGAAGAGCATAAGATGGGATTGAGAGTATTGCAGAATTAGTTTGGGTTCTTGGGCTCTATACCTTAAATTTTTTTTAGTTCTAAAATGTTTCCTGCACTTTTTAAAAAGAATTGGAGAATGCAATCACATTTTTTTTAGTGAAAAGATCGTTTATGGTTGCTTTTGCTTTGGAGGTTGAAGATGGCTCTTCTATATCATTATAGGGACAAATTATTGTGAAGTATAGAGGAATACTCACACACTTACAGATGGAGATTAAAGTAACACCTTTTTTTTTGACAAGTAAACTAGTGTTGTTCCTTGTTTAAGCCTTCCCTGAATTCTTATCTAGTTGCCTGGTTGCAGGTGGTCGCTTGGTGCAATAATGTATGAGATGCTGGTCGGCTATCCCCCATTTTATTCCGATGATCCAGTGACAGCTTGCAGAAAGGTTAATTTGCCAAAAGCACTTGTTTTGATTTTAACTTTTCAGCTGAAACATATGATGTCTAATTAGCTTGCAGGTTATCCTATTTGATATGCCTTACTTATTTTTTCCTCTTGCTTTATTCTGACATGTTTTATTTATTTATTAATTTAATGCCTCCTTTTGTACTTTCAGTCCTAAGGCTGGGCTAGCCATTGACCAGAAGTCCTCTCCCTACCCTAATCTCCTCTCCTCTTCGAAGGAAAAAATAAAATCTAATAAATGTAGAACACTTGTGTTCTAGCATCTAGTATTATTGCAAAAGCTTAAACTAATAGAAAATCGTGAATTTAATCATTCATCAATTCTTTTAATAATATTAAAGTGCTTACTATCACCTTGAGATGGATTTATATAGTTTTTCTTGGATATAATTAGTTATAATTTATTATAAATAAATAGCTATTTTTTCTTTTCCATCCCTTGGAAGGCCATTGGCTATGGGCTACACAATGAGAGGTGGTTTTTCTCCTTTTTAAATCCCTTTGGTGGGTTGGATTTGAAGAACTCTGGTGTGACACCAAAGACTTTTAGTTTTTCAACCTTAGCATCAAAATCGGACTTTGGAATTTACATGAAGCCTAGTGAAGATTTAACTTTCTATAATAATGTACTGCGCTATAATTGATGTTTCAGGAGAATGTGCTTTTGTTGCTTTTTATCAATGTTTCTTTTGTTAGAGGTGAATAAACATCTTGCCTGGTTCATTAATATGTAGAGTACAATCATATGGGGAAGGGAAAGGAACATGACCCCTTCAAAATCAAGACAAGACAAAATGGGCATGAGGATTTAACTAAATTTAAACTTCAAAGAAATTGCATTATTAGCAACACAACATAGTGGAGTTTTGGTAGATGTGAATCATAGAGTTACTTAAGAAAACCATTGATTAGATATTTTCCCTCGTTTCCTTTTTTGTGGTCATTTTGTGTTTCCCCTAGTCCTTATTAAGTCATTCTCTATTAATTATTGTAAAGTTTGTAACATATTCCTATTTCTGTTGTTAATTGTTTAAAGTTAAGTTATATGTGATGAGTTCCTTGACATATTGCTTAATATATGTTAGATTGTGCATTGGAAACATCATTTAAAGTTTCCAGATGAGGCAAGATTGACACCTGAAGCAAAGGATCTGATCTGTAGATTGCTTTGTGATGTTGAACATAGGCTTGGTACTGGAGGGGCAGACCAAATTAAAGTATGCTCTCTCTCTCACTCTATTATATTTAAAACTTTTCATTCTAATATTGTTCTAACTTGTAAAAAAAAAAAAAAAAAATCAATGGTACCTTTACCAGGCTCATCCCTGGTTCAAAGATGTGGTATGGGACAAACTCTATGAAATGGAGGCAGCATTTAAGCCAGAGGTCAATGGGGAACTTGATACACAAAATTTTATGAAATTCGATGAGGTAATGTGTCACAAATTCATCCTTCATCATTGGCAAGAGACCATTGGTTGTGTAGTTGTGTTTGACTTTCAAGTGAATTGTTGAATGCAATAGTTTCTTGTAGCTTTGTTTGTTTTAACAATGATGTTTTCTAGAAAATGAATCATTTTCGAAGAATCATTTTCAATAAAACTATCTCATTTTTCAATGTTTGGTAGTAACTTTAAATGAGTTGAAAAACAACCTTCTAACTTCCCTTATTTAGTTTGCTGTGAGATAGAGTTGTTTTCCAAGAAAATTTAGTGGAAAACAATCTCTAAAAATAAGCCATACTTTTTATGTTGACCAAAAATAATTTTCCTTTGACTTATCTTTTTTTTTATGCTACCAAACACTAGAAAACACGGAAAACTATCTTTACACAAAGTTTTTCATTGAAACAAACAAAGCGTAGTTATGTGTTAAATGAGATAAGGCCTTTTCCATTATTGATCATAAAAAGGAAATCACCATTCTTTTTGCTGTCTCCATAGTCACACAAGGAGTTGACATTCTACTTTGAGTAGATTTGATTTTATTGTTATTATTTTTTTAAATTTTATTAAGATAAGGATTCTTTACAGAGGTACTGAGGACTGAGGTAATGAAGCTTTCTTTCTTTCTTTCTAAATGAGAATATTTAATTTTTTTTCATATAAAATTTTAAACCTAGCTATATATATATATATATATAAATAAATAAAAGCAGAGACCTCATGCGGGAGAGCATGAGGTTTTACCAAGTGACGCATTCTATGTAAAAAGAATTGAAATATTCTCAAGTGCCACATTAGAGATAAGAACAAATTAAATATTGACTTTTTGTTTCATTTGGTACAATGTTTCAAGACTTTTTGTCCATCACATATACACACAAAACTCTTAGCATTTTAATTCACCATTTTCACCTCTTGCACTTCTACCTCTTTAGGGCCTGATTGGTAAGAGAATTTTTGTTTTTGTTTTCAAAACAGTATAAAAACTTTTTTTTTTTTTTTTAAATTGAACTTGAAACTAGTTTTCAGATAATAATTTTTATATTTTACGGGTTTGGCTCCCACTTTTAAGAACAATTTTCAAAATACTAAAAACAAAATTTTTGAGATTTATTTTTAAAAAAATATTTACAAAAAGTAATGTGTAAAATCAGTAGATTACTTTTTTTTTTTTTTTTATATGTGGATAATGATAATGGAATAGAGCTCATCAATTTTTTTTTTTTTTAATGATAAGTTTCAAATTTGAAGTGTGAGAATTCTTTTTGTAATAAAGATAAGCTCCTTATTTTAAAAGATAAAACAGTTTGGACAAATATGTGGGGTCCACTGTTTTCAATTTATTTACAACTATGTCATTTAAAATATTTTCTGTATCCTGAAAATACCCTCTTAGCTGTTTTCAAAATCATGTTCTAAATTAGGAAAATAAGATACAAGTTTTTAAAAACTATATTTAGAAAATATTAGCCAAATAATAAATTCAAGTGTGGGACCCACCATTTTATGGATTGCAAAACAAAAAATTATATTTAAATACTCTTACCAAACAGGTCCTTATATATACATACTCATTGCTCTTCATGCCATCCCATGTCAAATACACACAGATCAAAAACAATGTCATTTACCTTAAATGTTTCAACAACACCTACTTAGCTCTAACATTGTTGTTTCATCTAATCAACCAAGGAAGGAGGGTTGCATTTTATATTGAGTGACAATGGCAATTACGATTTTAATGTTAAGGTTGGATGTTGTAGATTTGTGGGTTTTGTAAATAATGTTATTGACTGTGGGTGTTTGGTATGTGTATTTTGTTTTAGAATTAAGGAGAAAGAGAAAGATACATTCTGTATTAACTTTTATTCTATAACATTTCTCCAAAGTTTTTTTTTAAATTTCTCGTTACTTCAATTGAATAATTATAATGGATACGTGTGTGCAATTTATAATTGTTTCTTTTTATGATGAACTCATTTTTAATAAAGTTCTATAACAATTATGCTATAGTACATGTTCAACATTCTCCAAAGCTATCTTACATAAAACATTAGGACATTATCCGTGCATCGCACTGGTAATTTACTTGTAAGTTTAAAATTTAGGACTAGGGTGCATGCTGGTTGGGTACTTAATGGATTTGGTATTTGAACGCTATAATTAAGCTTTACATGATAAAAAATAGCTTGTTATCATCCTTCTAAGAGTAATTTTAAAGTGATTAAGTCCGCCATTTCTTTTTAGATTAAGTTTTTGGACGGTAGTTTATAATATCAAAGCGGGAGGTCTTGAGTTTGAACCATGCCTTTGCTCTACTTCCCATTTAAAAGGTTAAAAATTCCATGTGTTAGGTGCCACTTATAGAGGGGAAGTTTGTGCCCAAATGTGAGGGGGAGTGCAAGAATAATGTTTTAAGTGATTCACTTTTTTTATTCACTTAAGCTTTTGGAACAAGAGGGGTAGTTTATCAATCCTTTTTGTTTGCATGCTTTTTTATTAAAAAAATGTCACCATGTTTATGATATTTGATTGCAATCTTTCTTCTATTTAAATGGATCTTTCTAGATCTTTGCTTTTGTTCAGTATGATGCCTTTTGTACCATGGCCATGACAAAAATTTTAATTGTGGCATAGGTGAAAAATCCTACACCATCAAGAACTGGATCCGGACCTATGTGGAAGGTATGCAATCTTTTGCACAAAAGGGAGATAAAATCCTATTGGCAAATATAAAATAACTTATACATGTGCTTGTTAAGTATTTCTTGATTTAAATAAAAAACCAAAACAAGAGATAAAATGTGCTTCAGCCAATGACGGACAGTCATTAGACTTTTTAGGCATGGGAGTGAGGGTGAGTTTGAATAAATAGATAAATAGTACCAGGAAGTTAATGAAAAGGAAAGCATGGAAACAAACCAACAAGGTTCTCTAGTCATTCCAACTATGTTGTCCAAACATCATGAACATGTAAGGTAAGGATGCACTATCTCATGAAATTAGATGGCCCCATTCTGTGTGAAAGTGTTTTATATGGTAATAGCCCATCCATGTAAATGGAACAAAGCATAGCCATGCTATTACTTATGACAAGAACTTGAAACGGTGCTAATAGAACCTAAAATTGATTCCATATAATTAGTTTTGTGTGGTCCCCATTTTGTGAAATTGCCTTATTCAAATATTGGCTCAAATGTTACCTTATATAGATTTCCTTTTGGCGTTATATTCTCCTTATATACGGTAGATATATTGGTGAAAAGAACCCATTCTTCTTCAAGAGAAAGAGGGTGGGGGTGGAGGGGGGAAGTGAGAGAGAGAAGAATAAGACATATACAATTAGCGTGCAGCATGGGGGCATGGAATTTTGGTCTAAAGTTGTAAACCATCTGTTCTTATTTGGTGGACATATATTCAGCCCTTAAGCTCCAGTGCATCTCTTCCTCAGGCTACATCATAACTTTGTCACTAATGTTGCCTCTCTGCGTAGGAACATTTTTTGGCCAGTTTATGCATAACATATAAGAGTCATGCTTACTTGAATATGTTCTGATTTAATGCTTTTGTGTACTTATCATTAGGCATCTTATTATTGTGCTATGACTTTGCTGGCAGATGCATTTGACTCCTAAAGATCTTAATTTTGTTGGCTATACATACAAGAACTTTGATGCTGTCAAAGGGTTGCATAATACTTTTGGTATGGTAAATTCATTCTAGTCGAGTTAAATTTCTCTTTCTTTTCTTTTTCCTTTCTTGATAAAACAAAGCTATTAGCGAAATTATATCATGATACTGCATTGCTACCTTTTTAACTTGGTGGTCACATTTTTTGTTTCTAGTATGATTAACTAATTTTAAATCATTTTCTGCTTATATGATGCTTGTGCACTGCCCATGAGACACAAGCTATTAAATTATAAGCTTATCTAATATGACTCAACATTTAGCAGTCTTATACATTTAGCATGCATTTGGATGTTTCTCAAAAAAAAAAAAAAAGTGTATTTGGATGTGTTTTACTAATTGTTATTTGCTGAAAGCACGGTATAAAAGGAGGGGGAATTTTTTTTTTTTCTTTGGGTGTGGGGCCTGCCAAAATAAGCACACAAAGTTGGCTTTCATGGGGCTTGCCAAACTTGTAATGTTTGAAACAAGGACATTAATTCACTGTGTTATTATACCTTAAATTTTAACTGACAAGGTTAAAGATGCTTGTATATTGGCTTAGAATGGTGCATGCTTGGATTATCAATTTTTCTTCAATTAAGTTAGTACTTGACATCCCCATCTTGGTTAAGATCTGTACCTGGTTTTTCAAATGAAATCCTTTTCTGATAATATCAACAATAGCAAGTGTCAAAGATAAATGATATTGCAACCTGTACTTCACTTTGTAAACAATCCAAACTCTCTAATTTTGGTAGACCTGCTTGTGTATTTAGCCTTCTCTGTCATGGCCAACAAGAAGATTTTCAATTAATTTCATGATTGCAGATTTGAAGAGGAGCACATCACCAAAGCGGACATCAACTGACTCTTTCCTCAGTAATAGATCCTAGTCCAGTGCTAGCATTGTTGAGTGTGCTTTTTGTATATCATATCTAGTAGTAATTTTCTAATGGATAATGTTGCTTGCTAGGTAATTCTGCAGTGGACTACTCTGCTGCTAACGACTTGGATGCAAAGCTGCTTGCAGCATCTGGGGATTCCATGTCACAGTGAAGAGTAACCGACCCTTACCATGTAAAATAAAAAACATCTTGATTCTTGTGGAATAGATGGACAGGCCCTCTTATGAAGATGGTGGGTATATCTTATTTTTCAGTCAGGTTTTGCTCTATTCTGCATTATCAATGGGTTAACTGGCACAATGTTGCAGGACTTCTAAGTGTACAGTAATGTTGAGGAACTTGAAGAATACCCTTGGATGTGTTGGTTGGTAGCATTAGTAGTAGTTATAATTGGAAAGTTTTTGTATCAAGTAGGAATCTTGAAATCATGTTCAGGTCCTGACTACCCAGGTTGGCGGACTATGCCTTCTCTTGCGGCAGTTGCTGGCGCTTTTTTTCTTTTCTTTTTAAGTTTTGTTCTACTTCATCGTAGTCTAGGAGCCTGTAAAATGCTTTATGGGTGTATTGAAGATAAACATTCTGAATCTGAAAACTGGTATTGTATAAAGGACAGCCTAGGGCTCTGGTGAGCAGATATGAAATCAAGTTGTTACTTCCAAAAATTGAATAATAATGTCTTAACTCTTGAAATGGACAAATGTTTTTTATCTGTAAGCAATATTTGGCATACCCTAAAAAATTAGTAATATGTAGGGGTGATCTACTGTTTCTCATAGAAATTTGATTTCAAATAAATAGCTTTTTCATATCTTTCACTTCTTTGAACCTGGGCAACCCTAGGGCAACTAAGTAGGGGTGTGCAGCCAACCTACTTACCCACCAAAATAGACCCGATCCAACCCAATCCACCAGGTTAGGTCTGTTTTTAGGGGTTGGTGGATTGGGTTGGGCTGTGAAATTTTTTTTGCAATTGGTCGAGTTGGGTTCGGGTCATAAGATTTACAAATTCACTTAATCTGACCCGACCCACTTATATTTAATATATATTTAAATTTTAAAAAATATATTATACAATTTTGTTATTTACTTTTTGGCCTCTCTTCCTAAATAGAACCCAAACCCTGAGTTCTCTCCATTTCAATCTCCATCTAATCTCATGTGTCAGCTCGAGCTTTGAATCACTGTTAAAATTTAAAATAGTTTTGTTGTAGTGTTGTTCTAATATTCAATTTATTAATAATAATAGTAATTAAAAAAAATTTGTACAACCTATGTCTAACTTGATCAATGCGGGTTGGGTTGGGTTTGATTATTTTTAACCCACCATTGGGTTGAAATAACCCCTCGACTTGACCCATTCACATCCTTACAGGTAGGAGTGTTCGCGGTGCGTTGTAGTTTTTGGCCATTTTTAGCATCGCACTTTGCAGTGCGATTTAGCCAAAACCATAAGTGTACCACACCTAATTTTTGCGGTCATATGTGCGATGCACTATGGTGCAGTTTAGAATTTAACCAAAAACCATAATCGCAATGCACCTCATTTTATCGGTCACATGTATGGTACGATGTATAAGATGTAGATTTAAGACAGTATATTTTTTAAATTTTGGGTTTTTCTAGTCCAGCCCAAAACTGATTTTTTTTCCCTTTATTTTAAGCCAAGTTTTAAACTATTCAGCTAGTTTTTCTTTATTTTGGGCTGACTTTTCTTATCAACACTTGCTAAAGTTATTAAATTTTTTTTTTTTTATAGAAAACTAGGGTTATTAAACTATTAATAATGTATTTAATATTAAAAAATAAATATATTAATATATAGAGAGGGTGTGGTGCGGTTTTATTATTATAAAACTGCAAACTGCTTTGCACCATGTGGTGCTGTGCACTATTACTTGCGGTGCGGTAATGTCATTTTGCGGACAGTTTTAGTACGATTTTTGCGGTTTGGTGAACACCCCTTACAACTAAAGATAAAAATTTGGAATTAAAAAAGGAATTATATGATCTTCATTGATTATATTGCAAGAACAATGTCTAATATGAGATGTTGCCTTATTGCCATAATTAATGAGCTATACAAATGACATCTTTGGTTTTTTTTTTTTTTTTTTTTTTTAAATGAAAATCTTTATTAGTGCATTGATCTAGAAAAGTTTCATGAAATAATGAATTTTTTTATATACATTTTTGTATCTTGTGAATTCCCCCCTTCTTGAGGGTTGGGTGCTTGTCTAATGTCAACCTTTACCCTAGATTGGAGGCTGAATTAGTGTGAGCCAACTGGATTTCAGGCTTAAAAGAAATTTTTTTTTGATTGAGTTTATATATATATATATATATATATATGTAATGAAAGAGGGAGAGTTAAATCATGGATATCTCTTTTAAAAAGAGTAGGAGGTATCAATTGAGCTATAAGGCTCTTAACCTAATTAAATCTTAATGTGTCCAAAGTTCAAAATAAACAAAAACACTTAACCAAAAACCTTTCAGTAAGCAAGCTCATGCACTACAATCTTTTATTTTTGAGTGCCAAAAAGTATCAAGGAAAATATCTCCAAAAAAGAGAGAATCAAGGGCAATAAAAGACTTCAAACTCTTGTACTACAATTGATTCTTGTTCTTTACATATATCGTATTTATTCTTGAATCATACTTAAATTCCGAGTGGGCCAGCGAGTCCACTCAACGAACGATCCAAGAAGAATCGGAACGGTGAAGTACGTGGGCCCATCGAGGGCCACGCTGGTGAGTGGGTCGGCGTGGACTGGGATATCGGCGAAGCCAAGCACGATGGATACAGAAGAAGCCAAGTGAGTGGGTCGGCGGTGAGATGGAGGATTGGGCGAGATGGGTCGGTGGCGTGGGACGATGATGAAGATGAACCCAGGACAGATCGGCGAAGTAGAGAGTAGATGAGGGAGAGAAAAAAAAAAATGAGAAGGAAAAAGGAAGAAAGAAGAGAAGCCGGAGAGAGAAAAAGAAAGAAAGAGAAAATATTTTTTAAATGAAAGAGGAGAGAGAAATTTAATAAAATAAAAATTTTTTTTTTTAGCTCTCATGAATAGTGCACATCTATCTATAGATGTGCACTGTAGCAATGGAGCTAAAAAAAAAAAAAATTTAGCTCCACTGTTGGAGCATGCTTTTTAGTGTTTGAGGAGCTAAAAAATACCAATATAGCAATATAGCACCACTGCTGTGAGTGCTCTTATGGCAAGTGCGAAGCTTGGAAGATTAAGGGGGGGGGGTATTACCCCCTGGCTCCACCCAAACCCCCATTTTTTTTTTATAATATACATATGACAATCATATATTTTGAAGTTTATGTGGTTCAAGTTGATTTTTTGTTAATGTTTTGCATTGTTGGAGAGAGAAATCTAAGATCATGTTATTTTCAAATTATGTTCCAAAGTGATTAATACATATACATATGTACGGCCCCCGCACCAGGGCCCATTTAGGCCTGGGACCCTGGCCTGGATGTATGGCCCATAAAGCCAATCTTTTTCTACCTAGCAGCCCATCCCAAAACCACACGTGCTGCGGGCCCAAACTTTGCCACTTCATCATTTCTTGGCAATACTGTCCCGAGCAATGATGAAGAAGCGACATTCGAAACACCCCGTCCTTTACATACTCGGCCGTGCCTCAGGAGGTGCCGCTGTCGAGAATAGTTACGGAAGTGGGAACCAAGTTCCAAAGCCATTCTCATCGCTTCCTACTCCCACCTAACCACCCACTTATGGTAGATAATACTGGATCGCTTGTTGCACTAACTGGTAAGTGATCATGACCTCTCCACCAACTTTGAACTATAAATACGAGAAGTTTGGGGAAGATTGGGGTTGGAAAATTGACTGTAAAAGAGGGGGAGATAGATAGGGAGCAGAGTGAGAATAAGGTGATCTAGACCCTTAAGAAGAGAGAAAGTGATCTCATTGAGTCTTAGTGCCAAGGACGACCTAGTGTAGGAAATCCAAACCCATCATACAAGTAAGTTGTGAGTCCGACTGAGGCCCAGCCCAAGAGGCTTCATTTTTGGGTGCGCACAACTGGCGTCGTCTGTGAAAAACTCCTACTAAGCAGTGGTTCCGCCGAGACTCGTGCGCAGGAAGATGTCTGGAAGTAACGCCGAGAGTGGCTCGGCAGGATCTTCCTGGGGATCCACCTGGCGGGAACAGAGGCAGAAGAGACGCGAAGATCGGGCTTACGAGCAATTGGAAGAACAGTCCGGCCTTGGAGAAGGGTCATATCAAACGCAGAGGACAGTGTTCGATGCTTCGGGGCGCAGGCAGTTTGACGAGAGGGATGAGGAGCTTGAATGGCTGCGCAGGTTAGTACAAGACCTAGAGTTGGAAGCAAGAAACGAGCGCCGTAGAATGGATCAAGACAACCGAGGGAGAAGGCCTGACGCCGAGGAAGAACGACGCGGAATGGGATCGAATCAATCAGGATCTCACCACCACCGAGAGCGTTCACACTCAAGAGAGTCCCGTCAGCGCCGAGACCGTTCACATTCAAGGGAATCTCGCCAACGACGAAATCGCTCTCGTTCGCTGGAGTATGAAAATCGAGGCTCGGATTCTTCAGAGGAAAGACGGCCAAAGAATGCGGCCATGGATGCGATGCGCAGTGCACTGCGCAGGGTAGCTCGGTCCCCGTTCTCAGCAGACATTGAGTGGGCACCAATGCCGGACAAATTTATGCGCCCACCTTTCAATTCATATGGTAGGAAAACGGACCCGGTGGAGCACGTCAGCCACTATATCCAGATGATGTCTCTATATACCCGCAATGACGCTCTAATATGCAAGGTTTTTCCCTCCAGCCTTGGTCCCACAACTTTAAGGTGGTTCAACAGGCTGCGCAAGGGCTCCATCCACAGTTTCGCAGAGCTGATACAGGAGTTCGGGACCCGATTCGTAACATGCAGCTGAGAGTCGTAACCGGTGGATGCGCTGCTATCCATGAAGATGAGGGCAGGGGAAACCCTTCGTGATTATGCTAGCTGATATTGGGAGCTCTACAACGAGATTGGTGGAGGGAATGAGAAGATTGCCGCAAACACTTTTAGAATGGGATTGCCCGAGGAATCAGGGCTGAGGGAATCGTTGACTAAGAAACCTCCCGAGAATATGAGGCAACTAATGAGGCGCATTGAAGAATACAAACGGCTGAAAGATGACAGAATACAAAACAAAGGCAAGGCACAGATGACAGATCGTCCTCGGCAGAGCGGCTTTCAACCGAGGGCACGGGGGAATTTGAGGATTCAAGAACCAGAAGCACCGGTAGGGGAGGTGAACGTGACGTTCAAGGAGCCCGTCCACAAAATTGTGGACAAGATTAAACACGAGCCATATTTCAGGTGGCCAAACCGGATGGCTGGCGATCCCTCTAGGAGGAATCAGAACCTATACTGCACCTACCATAAAGATAGGGGACACACCACCGAGCAATGCCGAGTGGTTAATCAGGTGCAGGGCAGTTTTGAAGCCCGAGATCTCCGGATGAAAGCGTACCTGGAAAAGGCGAAGCAGGTTATAGCTGGCTTCGGCACGGTGAAGGTTTACAAGGTGGCCCGAACGCAGAACAGACACGCTAACTCCCTCGCCACGCTGGCATCATCAGTAGCCGAAGAGATACCGCGGCTAATTAAAGTCGAGCTTATTTCAGAGTCGAGCGTCAGGATACTGAGTGAGTCGGGAATTGCAGGGATCGACGTTGCAGCCGTCACAACCCTTGCGCGGTGTTGGATCGACCCCATCATCGATTTCCTGGCAGAGGACCGACTACCGAGTAATGAAAAGGAGGGCAGCAGGATCCGTAGAATGGCTCCTCGGTATTGGCTATCAGAAGACTGGACTTTGTATCGAAGGTCCTTCGGAGGGCCATACCTTTTGTTGCCGGAGATTTGGTTCTCAAAAGAGCCGTGGGCAACATGCGAGATATTAATGCCGGAAAATTGGCGCAGACGTGGGAGGGGCCCTACAGGGTGACTGCGATGGTCGGCACCGGGGCTTACTTCTTGGAAGACCTAGATGAGAGACAGTTGCCCCGACCGTGGAATGTCCATAATTTGAAGAAGTACTATCACTGATAGGCAATACGCCGAGCATAAAGTTAAGTGTGATTTCTTGTATATGTTTTGTTAATAATAGTAATGATGTTTGCTCATGCAGATTCGCATCATTCTACCCTTGACCGTCGGTTCGATCCCGATCACCGAGCAGGTGAAAACCTTCACAATTTAGTCTAAGGACAGAAACCTGATCCTCGGTTCGAACCCTATTACCGAGCAGGTGGAAACCTTCACAATTTAGTCTAAGGACAGAAACCTGATCCTCGATTCGATCCCTATTACCGAGCAGGTGGAAACCTTCACAATTTATTCTAAGGACAATAACCTGACTCTCGGTTCGATCCCTATCACCGAGCAGGTGAAAACCTTAACAATTTATTCTAAGGACAGAAACCTGACCCTCGGTTCGATCCCTATCACCGAGCAGGTGGAAATCTTAACCATTGATTCTAAGGAAAGAAACCTGACCCTCGGTTCGATCCCTATCACTGAGCAGGTGGAAACCTTAACAATTTATTCTAAGGACAAAAACCTGACCTTCGGTTCGATCCCAATTACCGAGCAGGTGGAAACCTTAACGATTTATTCTAAGGACAGAAGCCTGAGCTTCGGTTCGATACCGATCACCGAGCAGGTGGAAACCTTAACGATTTAGTCTAAGGACAGAAACCTGACCCTCGGCTCTATCCCTATCATTGAGCGGGTGGAAACCTTATCGATTTAGTCTAAGGACAGAAACCTGACCCTCGGTTCGATCCCTATCACCGAGCAGGTGGAAACCTAAATTATCCAAGAGCAGGAACCTGCCTCTCGGTTCTTAACCCATTCTCGAGCACGCAGAAATCCTAAAAGTCGTCTAAGGACAGAAAACCGTCTCCGAATTGATACTCTTCACCTAGCGGAAGGAAGCCTTAGCCTATATTCTCCGAGGACAGAAACCTATCCTCGGCTAAAGCACACCATAATAAAGCATTCACAGTAAGGCATATAAAACTTAAACTGATGTTTAGTTGCCAAAACCCAGCGACTCGAAAGATAGAAAACACAACATAAAATAAATAAATTGTTCCGTCACTACAACCCGGTGACATAGGCAATCCAGTTCATTTAATTTCTTAAAAAAGAGAGAAAAACAAAGCACGAAAAATCAGGTTCAGCATTTGACTTCAGAGATCCGCAGCATGAATGAAGGATGCATCCTTTGGAGGTCGTTGGTCTGCGAAAGAAGTTGGCAACTTGACATTCCCCCCGATTTGATCCCCACCATGAGGGTGGCTAGTCGTCTCCATGTCGGTCGGCCCCGCGTGAGAATCAATAGCATTCACCAGTTCCCTCATGCTGGAGGTCTCTTCTTTGTCGATAACAAGGGGTGCATGCTGTGCGGCTTGTGGGGGGTTCGGGAAAGGGATTTTGCCGCGATCCCTCAGGGGAGAATTTTCGGGGATCCCCATGGCTTGAAGGGTGGCAAACCAACCCTCCTCAAATCCGAGCTTGTAAGCCTGGCGAATGACCGGCTCCATCGAATTCTCGGCATCTACGAACCCCTCGTCGTACTACTTACTTTCGCAAGCTTCCAACGTTGCCTTCGAGTCGGCCAGTTTTTCTTCTAACATAACATTTAAACTCTGGGCCTCCGCCAGTTTAAGCTCGGTGCCGCCCAGTTGCACTTCAAGCTCCTCAGACTTCCCTTCGGCCAGAGCCTGGGCCTTCTCAGCTAAAGCAATTTTTTCCTCTGCCTCCTCGGCAATTTTCAACTTCTCCTTCACCATGGCCTCTGCAACATCCTTCAAAACCTTCTCCCGCTCAACATCTTCAGCAAGGTCCCTTATCCTCCCGTCACAATATGCGATAGTTACGCGGCCTGACCACACAATAATGACGTTTGTAAGGAGAAATGGAAAGTACACATACATGAACAAATAGAAAATCGAGGATGATAAAGTAAAATGGAACAGTTACCGCTATGGTGTGCCATTGCAATCGCCTCCCCAAAGACTCGTCCGTCCTTTCCGCAAAAGCGTGCACATCCTCTGGTAAAAGAAGGCCACGCGCCAAACTCTTTGTAACACGACCCCCATAACCTTTTTCCCATATTCGTGCACTGGCCGTCGCAGGAAGAGGTTTGCCGTCGAGTTGGAAGGAGGGTCGCCATTCCGCCGAAGACCGGGAGGTAGACGCCAGGTTTACCTTGGTTTGTGCTACCGGCTCCCGGATAATGATACTCGCTGACGGCCGGAGAGGCGCATTGCCCGAGCTCGTCTGCGTCTGATCAGCCGTGCCGGCTTTTTTCGAACACGAGTTGCTGGGGCAGCGGGAGGAGAAGCATCTTGGTCAGGGATTCGTTGTTGCTGCGCGGCTAGCTGGGCACCCGGGACAAAGCATTTAATCGTCATTTTCCTCCTGGTCACCATGGCGTTACCTTGGTCGGATTCTGTTTCAGAAGAGCTGATTGATTCTGCGGCTGTACCTTCTGCCTCCTGAACAGGAGCCCCGAACTCTATAGGGTTCTCGGGCTGGGCGGGATCTTCTGGCTGAACTTGCTCGTGAGCACACTTTCGGCGCTCTTGCGACACACGCTCGGCTGAATCGTCACGTATGGGCTAGCGCTCGTTCGAACAAATGAACCGGGGGCCGAGATCACGTGCCTTGCCTACGGTGAACTTTGGTGGGAGGAAGTTCGCGTGCCGGACGTCTATATATGAGAGGAGAGGGCTGTCAACTAACAAGGCTTGGCTGAATCCCTGCCAAGTTGAGTAAACGGGATCTACACCGAGGATAAGATGAGACGCTCGGAGTTGTCCGTCCGAGTGAACAAAAATCTCCGACCTGAGCACAAAATTCAGGTCCCGAACATGTACCACTCTGAGATCCGGCTTGAATCTTTTGCTCTATGCACAGAGGAAATAAGAGTTAGTTAGTAATTGCTTACTCGGACCAGAATCAAAAGAGGCCAAAATAGATAAATGTTTGGTACCGACCGATATCGCGCGGCGAAAATGCGCAGGGAAGCTCCTCGGCAAACCAATTGCCGTTCACCCATACAAAATCTCTAGCTGAATTTTTATTCGAATCTGGTAGGCTCGAAATAAGTCGTACCCTTACGTCCCTAGTTTTTAAATAATAATCCGACTCAATGTTGCCACACAAACTATACATATAATTAATGTCATGATGATTTAGTTGTAACCCGAACAACTGGTTCAACCTACTTACGCAACTCACTACCCAGTAAAAGTTGGGAGGGAGTTGGTCGGGACAAAGGCCGTAAAATCTAAGGGTACTTAGGATCAGAGGGTCAACCGGGAACCTAAGCCTACCCTCTAGAATAGCCATCAAGGGAAAGAAAACCGTGTTTACACCACGGCGCCTTTGGATGTCAATATCGCCTATGTTACAGTAGGCAATGTCTACGTCCCTAGGAACATTGTAGGCAGCCCTAAAACTAGCCAAGGTGTTTGCAGAAGAAAGGAGGTGGGAGTAACCCATTCTACAAGCGAGTATTCTTAAAAAGAAAAGAAATGCTAAGATTATTGAAGAATAGAATGAAATGGAGCAAATGGAAAGAAGAAGAAGAAGAAAAGGAACTTACTGTGGGCTCTAAGGAGGAGGTGTGTTTTGGGCTAGGAGATGAACCATGAAGGAAGAATGCTCGGCAGAGTAAAAGATTGAAAGGTGAGAAATGCAAAAGTGAAGGAAAGTGACAGGAACGATTATTTATAGGTGTAGGAAGCAAGATGAGTAGCATTAAATAATCTGCTGGCGAGAGACCACGCAGATCGCCGCTTCAACTGCCACGCGCGTAACGCCTCGGTTCACGAACCGTCAGATAATGATGACGGATAAGCCATCAATCAAGTTTAAACGCATCTTTTGAGGCGCGCATTAATACACTCATCAACAGCCGAGTACTGACTTTTCGACTTCCAGGGTGGATTTCTGCCCCTTGTGATCCTTGATTCATCCTCGAGAATGGGGAGCGAATCAATGGGGGGCTATTGTACGGCCCCCGCACCAGGGCCCATTTGGGCTTGGGACCCTGGCCTGGATGTATGGCCCATAAAGCCAATCTTTTTCTACCTAGCGGCCCATCCCAAAGCCACACGTGCTGCGGGCCTAAATTTTGCCACTTCATCATTTCTCGGTAATACTGTCCCGAGCAATGACGAAGAAGCGACGTTCGAAACACCCCGTCCTTTACATACTCGGCTGTGCCTCAGGAGGTGCCGCTGCCGAGAATAGTTGCAGAAGTGGGAACCAAGTTCCAAAGCCATTCTCACCGCTTCCCACTCCCACCTAACCACCCACTTATGGTCGATAATACTGGACCGCTTGTTGCACTAACTGGTAAGTGATCATGACCTCTCCACCAACTTTGAACTATAAATACGAGAAGTTTGGGGAAGATTGGGGTTGAAAAATTGACTGTAAAAGAGGGGGAGATAGATAGGGAGCAGAGTGAGAACAATGTGATCTAGACCCTTGAGAAGAGAAAAGTGATCTCATTGAGTCTCAGTACCAAGGACGACCTAGTGTAGGAAATCCAAACCCATCATACAAGTAAGTTGTGAGTCCGAGTGAGGCCCAGCCCAAGAGGCTTCATTTTTGGGCGCGCACAACATACATTTTTGTATCAATACAAATACACACGCACTCACGTGCGTGCACACACACACACAAAATAAGAGTAGAACATAAGAAATAAACGTTTTAACCTTTAATTGAAGAGAAAGAATATTACCTTTCAAAAGTGTTGAACTCTTTTTTTTTTTATGTTATGGATTTTTTTGCATAAGAAAATGAGTAAGTAATAAAATTTGGAAACAATAATATAACAAAATCCATAATTTTATATCAATTTCATATTAAACTCTAAAGTTCATGCACATTATTTGCTGATAGGCCTGTCCAAGGGTTAAGCTAGGTTGGTTTTGGACCCAACCTGGACTCGACCCGCCGGCGTTGAGTGGAGCGTGGAGGAACTCGAAACTGATCGCAGGCATCAATCGATTAAGTTAGTTTTAGGTGAGGGTGAGCGTTGGTTGGTTCAGATGGTTCTTGGAATCTACAAAAATGTCGCCGAAATCTGCATTTTTTTCGCAAGAATTTGCATTTTTTTTTTCCACTAAAAATTGTTGGGATTTAGCCGAATCTGGCTAAATCCCACAACCCTGGTTGAGATCTTGCCAGGTCGGGCCGAGATCTCATCGGATCTAGCTTGATTTTGAGGGATTTGGCCGGATTTTTTATATAGCTTCGATCGGGTTCAGGTTGCTCAAGTTTTGGAGAAGCAAACCCGCTACTCGACCCCGCAGACGTTGGTCCTTGGAATCAGAAACCCCTCATTGATCGACTTGAGTTTCGGTTCAGGCTATAATCGGGTCAACGTTGGGCGGGTTGTTAGGTTTTTCGGGCCATAGTTGGGTCTGGACACCCTTATTTGCTAACATTAAGTACATGCATAATGGTTACGATTTGATTTTAAATTGTAATAATTTAAACATTTTATGATTAACAAAACCAACGTAAACTGTGCTTGAAGTTTAACTAGTTAATAAAAGTCATTACATGAGAATTATAAGTGGAATTGCATGCATAAATGGTTACTGTATGGGGTAGAAATTCGAGGCCCAATTAATGATTGGGCTTGGATTAAGGCCACTACAATTAATTTGTAAATATGGGTTTACGGACCAACACTTGGACTCTTAAATGATAGACTATGTCAAAAAAAGAAAGTAAATGCAGAAAGATTAGGTTTAATCATGTTGATTAAGGGTCAGAAGTTAAATTTATCTTTCCTCGGAATGGTCGAGGAGCCTTTTACAAAGGTAAGTATTTTCTTTCTAGAATTAAGGATTCGATCTTTATTCACTAGGGATCCACCTTTAGGATACTTATCCCATCCTCCCTTTTGAGGCCATGCTAAGTAGATTATAGGCTGTGCTGGCACTGTTTAGGTGTTATTCAACCATTAATGTGGCTGGTATGGTTGGTACAGTGTATTCAATGCGGAGGTGATAAATGCTTCTTTGGAAAACTTCCCTTTCTCCTTATCCATACTAGTCACTATTGCCTCCCTTGGCTCCCATATTCCGGCCTCGTATGGTCTTCATCTCACTTTTCTCGCGCGGTCCTTATTTGAGAGTCTTCCTCGAGCTATCCAACTCTTCAGCAAAAGAGCCCTTTTTCTGGGTCATTTGGGCCTATTTGGATCAAGCTGATTATCACTCGGGCCTTCATACTCCTCATACCAGGCCCAATAACACTAGTACTCTTAGCCTCCCATAGTTACTATTTGGTTTTAAATTGTAATAATTTAATCATTTTATAAGTAACAAAACTGACATAAGCTGTATTTGAGATTTTTACCTAATTAATAAAAGTTATTGCATGAGAATTATAAGTGAAATTTTGAATATTAAATAATTACAATGATTTTTATTAATATATAAAAATCCTAACAAATAAATAAAATATAATAAATATGCTATTTTTAACGGATTTTCTAACATAAAATACTGCTTTGTATTGGCATAAGCATCATTTTATTATTATGATTGTTCTTAAGTATTATATAGATGTGTATGCGTTGTGTCCGTGCGATATGTACTTGTTTCTATATATGTTTGAAAATGTATGGAAACACATATATTAATTATAAATTTTGCTCTTTGAAGTCAAATCTTGACTTCGCCACTAATTATAAGTTATTATTATTATTAACCCTTTCTTTTTTGTCAAGAGGAATTAGGGACACAATTTTTGTCACAATTATGATGTCTAGTGTGTTTTTTTTTTCCTTGAGAAACATGATATCTAGTATTGTTGGCGAAGAAAAAGTGATTAGTTTATGTAAAAATGATTGTTCACGGCTCAAAATTGATCAATTTAACAAGATGTGATAGCAAATGTAGCAAGTGACATAATCCTAAAAGTACTGTTTTTTTTAATGTGCTACTTTGCATGTTAAGTTGTTACGATTTTACAAGTAAGGACCATGTGTTTAAAAGTCAACCGACTAGGTCCAATGAGTTCGAAGTTTTTTCAGTTATTTATCATTGGCATTGTTGTACCGTTACTCTTATTTTTTATCATTATGCAAAGGCACAAACATTTTAACTCCTATTTCCACGAGTATTGCCTTGTACATAGACTTATTTGGAAATCAAAAAGTTCATGACTACCATCAAAACCAGTTTTTGTTGTCTATTGCACAAAACCACGTGACCTCTATCACTATTACTCATAATCAAACCACCACTTTTGATTCTTTTACTCCAAGAAAATTTAAGGTTTTTATTTTTATTTTTAAATTTTTTATAGTTGATAATTTTAAGTCATAAAAATTATAAATTTGTAAGAGGGTATGTTTAGATGTATATAATATGTTTAAAATAAATTCATATACTTATATATGCTCATTTAGTAATCGCAATATCGTAAATTTAACTGTACTTTTTATTTTTTAGAAGGAAATTGAACTATACTTTTTAAATGAAAACCAATACTTTTAACCATTGCTAAATAAAATTTCCAAGTAATTATCACTACAATATAATGTACACATACCTCATTACATTATAATTATCAAGAGAACAAAATATGTTAAGAAGTCAAAAAAAAGAAGTTAAAATTCTAAATAGAGGAATTCACAAAAATTATAAATCTCGAGAATTTATCAAAAATCGCAAAAACTAAATTTCTGCGTAATGAATAGTTGAATACATCCTTAATCCTTAATTAATGTTAATTTTTTTAAGGAATTTATTTAACATCAATAATTGCTTATTTACAAATCGCACAATCATTTCACTCTTTTTTGTTTTTTTTGTTTTTAATCAAATGGAATAATAACACACAATCATTTCTCTTACTACATATGACCTTAAAAAATACAAAAAAAAATACATGTGATTTGGTAGTATAAACTTGAAGCTGGATTTCATTTAAGCCGGCTCAACACTTTTAGAGTTATTCCCAAAATACCCCTACTTAAAAAGCAGCTAAAAAATCCGAAAGAAAACAAAACATGGGCAAAAACGGCAATTCGGACACAGCCCAAATTCATTGCCGATCAAAACACAGGGTGCTTCGTCCTCCATGGCTTGTTTGTACGAACCTTCGATTTCGAGCTCCAACTCATAAAACAAACCTCAAAAATTCCAAATTCAAAACCTAAATTAACTCTTAAATTTTCCCTAAATCTCTCAATCGTAGCGAGCACCTACACTGATACCACAATTCAAAAGGTATACAATTTTCTTTTTATTTTATTTTTTTAAATTTAAATTTTTTTTTTTAAATCTATGCTGATTTAATTTCTAGGGTTTTATTTTTTGTGGTTTGCTCTAAGTTTTTATTTTATTTTTTAATTTTTGGGTAATTGAAGATGGATTTTGGTTTCCTTTTCTGGGTTTTTGCTTGTGATTCAACTTCTAGGGTTTCCTTTTTTGTTTGGGATTTTTCTCTTAGGTTATGTTTGATGAACTGAGATTGAGACAAAAATCGAATAATTAAGAAGAAACAGTAATTTTAAGCTTATAGTAGCCAAATTTATGTGTCAGTATATTTAATTTTTGTGTGTGTGTGTGTGTGTTTTTTTTTTATTATTATTTAAATTTAATTTAATTAGAATGATATAACAGAGGAAAATTTATGTTGTGTCATTGGTGGAAACTTTAATGGTGAATAATTTAACTGAGAAAGTGAACTTCAGAGAAATACCAGACAAAATAAAAGAGTGAGTTTTTTTAAAAAAAAAAAAAAAATTTTATTGAGGAACGTAATTTGAAAAAATTGTTACCCCTACTGGCTGGTATTTACAGAAAGTTATTCAAGTTATTTTGGAAAGCTGCTTTTGAAATTAATTTTTCAATGGTGGTAATTTTGGACACGGATTGTCTTCATTTCAAGTGAAATGGAGACTCCATTTTTTGTTCACAGACACACATATTTATATATAATTTGTTTCTTTCTAATTGTGTCTAACAGTGTGCATGCTGTTACGTCATTTAAAAATTGATGAAGTTTAAATGAGATGGTCTAGATACACATTTAGATTTGTAATATTTAATTTGAAACCGTGAAGTAGATCCATATGAAATGGAGAGGATCTTAATCCAATAATTTTTACCTTAAATTAAAAGAGTATGACCAGCTATGTCAGTCGTGACAGTTTTACCATGTAGGTTTATTTCATGTGCAAGTAAAATTTCAACCATTGTTTGGGTGCGGGCAATATCATATATGTCCCTTTTAAAATTTTTAAATTTTTATTTTTATTTTTTTATATAAACTTAGTTTACTAACTACTCTATTTAAGAAAGCCATTTTGCTTTTCTGCCCATTTTAGGATAAAGTGTAATTTTGACAAATCTAGAAGTTTATATGATGTCACGTCATCTAAAATCTCAATCGACTAACTAAAGGATAATAACTGATCTTTACTGATGTTGCATTATTTACACCTTTAGTATTGTGACAGCTAAGTCTTCATCGTAAAATGGAATCCATTAATTTCACAAGTAAATGGAGAGGATCCTTATTCCTGAGTATAAGCAAAGTTGAATTTTTTTGTGACTGATATTAATCAAATGCACAATTGTTTGTTATTCTTGCTCTCTCTATGCAGTCCTTACTCAGGAGGGGGCATGGGTTGTAAATTGGCAATGTTATTTATTATAAAACAGTTCAAGGTTGGAGTCCAGGTTGTTGATTCACTTTGTTTTTAATGCAGCATGTAAGTCCTTGTGTCTGAACTTGATTATGGATTATGTTACTTATAAAAAGGATTATATTAGTCTTTATTAAAATTTATAATTATGACAACCCATTGCATTAATGATTGAAAACTTCTCTGTGTGTAATTTTAGCAGGGACTAGTTGCTTAAGTTTTCAAGGAAAATTGTAATTTCATGTCACTTTTTTCTTGTTCCTCACTGAGGATAAGGAAAATATTAGGATATTGATACTTGGTTTTTGACCAGTAGCTTGTTAATTTTTTTTTCTCCTAAAGATATGTTGGCTTACTTTGATTGGCAAAATCTTCAAACAAAGCTTGCAAAGACTATGAAATCACTGGAGCCTAAACATTCTGATCCTAATCGATAATTTTGGGAGATACTTAGATTATGAGGCTTTGCATTTCATGGATACTAGTTAGTCAGAACAATGGAGAGATGCAATTAAATTTCCTTGACCAAGGAGATGACATGCTTCAAGAAAAAAGTGTAAAGCAAAGAGTGTAACCCCAGGTGATAGCATAATTGACTGGGGACCATGCCTCATGAAGCGGAGGTCATTAGTTCGAATCTCCCCTTTCTCCTCTCCTTGGGACTAAATCTTACTTATCAAAAAGCATAGAGTGTGTTGAGATGAACAAGTGGCAGTACAAGAAAATATAGAAGAAATGAATTTGTAGAAGCTAGAGGTAACACCAACTGAAACAAATTAATAAATAGCAGTTTTGTTTTGTGGGGGCTTCATCCATCCACTTTATTGACAAAGTTGTTCATCTGTACAAAAAAAATCTTTTCTCTATGGAGGATGTTGTAGTACCTTCTGTTTTGGATCTCAAAAGTGTGAAAATGGGTGAATATTATAGATTTTAGAGTTCTATAGTTTATGCATATTGGTTTATTTTATTGTGTGTATCCATAGAGATGCGCACATGTGCATGCTCAAACATGTTTTGTCATGAACTATTAATGATTCGTTTGGACCTTCGATCTACTTGTAATTTCAAGTTATATATGTGTTACAAGCATTAAGGAACATAAGATGTGAAGCCCCTACATATGTTATGTAATTTGCATATTTGGTTTCTCCATTGCAGGAGAACTGTCTGGATCAGCCGGTCATTGTTAGTAGCATAAATTCAGCCTTTATGTTCTATATTATCTCAAATTTGTCATGCACCACTGTGTTTTCTGGGTTTGTGACACAGTGGATGTGTGGAAATTAATGCAATGGCAACATCTAGCAAATTTGATTTGCCTTCTAGTAGCCCGGATAGACCATTATACACCAGTGGGCAGCGTGGATCCCACATAGCTGCTCAATTGGACAGATCGAGCAGCTTTCGTGAGAGCATGGAGAATCCAATATTATCTTCTCTTCCAAACATGTCTAGAAGCAGTTCCACAGTGACACAAGGAGATGTGCTGAACTTCTTCCAATGCATGCGTTTTGATCCGAAGACAGTGGTTGCAGATTATAAGTCTATGCGCCAAGTGGAGTTTAAACGTCATGTTAGTGTTGCACTTGGCATTTCACCAGATGATTCTCCATCTGCTTATTCGAAAGGCAAGCTGCTACCATTAGCAGACGAAATCAAACGAGCAAAGGCTGGTCTTCGTGAATGCTCTGTCAGGGCGAGGTAGTTTTTATTTACTTTGCATTTTAGATTGGATTTGTAACTAGTTATAACATTGTAATATTTAACAGGGAACGTATGAAAATTTTCAATGAAGCCTTATCTGTATTTAACAAATTTTTCCCAAGCATACCATCAAAGAAGAGATCCCGATCAGATGGTTTCTCTAATGACCGGTCCAGTGTGTTATCAAATGATCGGTCAGTCTTGGGGACAAATGTAGGTAAGATTGGAATTCAGAGTCATGCCATTGCCAGTGGTTTTGAACTTGAGCAGCAAAAACCTGAAGAAAGGACTAAAAATGCTGTCCCAAACAAGCGCACTCGAACTTCTTTGCTGGATGTGAGGGTATGTTACTTTGGATGAATGTCTCATTTAATTAACTTGCAACAATTATTATAATTATCATATTGGTTTTTGGATTATTTTTGGGTAAAACTTAGACACAATACCCTAGGTGTAGTACATTAGGTTTCCCAATTAAATTCAAACACGTAGATGAGTTGAATTTAATTGTCCTTTGAAAAGATAACACTATTTTTGTTTTATAGGTCAATGCAATCATGTGTTTGAATTAAATTGGGGAATCTAATGTACCACACTTACGGAACTGTACTTAAGTTTTTCCTTATTTTGTTTGAGTTGTCTGTTAAGAAGCTAGAATGCCTTGATATAAAAATAATAATTAAAACAAAAGAAAATGAAAAAATAGTAAATGTTGATGATAAGGAAGAAAATGTCAATGAAGAAATAATTTTGCAAAATGATGAACATGATGATAACATTAAATTAGATGGAATTGATTGGGAAAGATGACAAATATGATGAGAAAAAAATTATTATTTTGGCTCATATGATATATATTACAAATCAATTTGAACATGGATGTTATAAACACATTTTTATTTGATTTGTTTAGTTAGCTTTGCTAAATATTATTACATAATTAACGATTAAATTAGTCATTAGTTGAATATATTAGAAATTTATAATGAATATTCCTTTTATATATATATTTATACTTTTTTCAGGTGTTTGTGTATCTTACGATACAAGATATGATACATGAAAAAAATAAAATAAAATAAAACTGATTCATAATATGATTCACATTTTGACAACTGTGTTTATGTATATACATTACTGCCATATAATGTGAAAGCTCTTTTTCAGTTAAATTTTCCCTTTACAGTTATTACTTAGTTTGAACTTTTTTTTTCTTCTCTAGATTGTGTGAGACGATATGGTATTTATTGTTGTTTATATGTTTTTATTAATTTCAGTTCTAGCAGGTAACTTATTTACTTTGTAGTTTCTTACATTATATGTATATGTGTTTGTGCACCTGTTCTGGTTATTGTTCTTATATTATATTATGCATTTGGTGGCATGCTGGATTTTCTTGCTCTATATGTTTTTATTTGGTCTACCTAAATTTTTGTGTGACATGCCCATTGCCTGAGTTATTATTCCTCTAAGAGGTGTCTGACATAGACTCTGATAAATCTAGATGGATGTGCAGAGTAATGCCATTGTCAGGCCATCTGGGGCTATAGATAGGGACAGAGAAATGCTAAGGCTTGCAAATAGTGGTGCAGTTCAGGCTGAGGATCGATCATTAAATATTGGTGTTGATGGTTGGGAAAAGACAAAAATGAAGAAGAAGCGTTCTGGTATTAAGCCAGATGTTTCTCCAGGTACAACGTCAACTAAACCAATTGATGGCTACCGGGAACCTAAACAGGGAATACAGCAAAGACCTGTTGCTGATGCCCGGTCGAGGTTGAGTAATGAATCCCATGGTTTCAGGTTTGACTTCTTACTAGTATTCATACATCTCATAGTGACTATTCTAATAATAGCATCTATTAAAAGTACCCACTTTTGGCAATGCAGGTTCTTTTAGTTGCCATTTTGTTGTAGTTTTTTATTTATTTATTTTTTTCCTGAGAGAAACTTGATAACAGTTAGTACTTTGTAGGATACAGGTGTCCTCGGTAATCATTAAGAGCCTTTACTGAATAGCATAAAAACTAAAGAATGCTGTTCATGGCTGATAAACTTGTGTCCATATGTTGAAGCCTCTACTTAAAAAAAATATTGTGGGGGTAGATATGATTGTTGATAAAGATGATGTTCCTTATACTGTAATTGCATTGTTTCTCTCTTCTATTATCTTTTTTTTCCTTTCTGCGTATTCCCCATTAAATAGTATGTACTCTTATTCTTCTTAGGAGATCTAAACTTTTAAAAGGGGTAAAGTTTCTGCTTTATGCATCTGTGGTTTTTACACCATGTAGGTTTAGTTGGATGTTATTCTTAATTTTTATGGTTTAACAGATAGGTTTACTGCTAACATTGAGAGTAGTAAGGAAGTACAAATTAGCATCCTTTTAAAGTAGTAATGAATTAACTAGGCAAGAGGGCAAGTAAAGACACGCATAAATGGTAAATATTTTTTTTTGGGTTTCATTCTTTTATATTCAAATTCATTTATTATTTTTTCTGAGTCATCATTCAATGCTGTATTATCCTTATATAGGCTACACTCAAGGTAAACAGTTAAGGAAAGCACCTCAATGTGTGATATTAATGGTTAGTACACCTTTGGTTTCACCTCATTGCATGAGGCATGCAACTATTTCCTTATGGATGCATATTTGGTTTATAGGACTCAAAGTTTAATGAAGTACAGGAAAATATATTTGCAATTTTGAACTTACAATATTCATTTTTATATTTCAAAATATCCAATAACTGACACTTTGTCTATTATATCATATTCACATACTGCTTAAAAGGTGAAAGCACTTGATGTTAAGGATACAAATCTCTGTTTAGATATTGTGTAATTTCTTTTTTGGCCTAGCAATGCTGATTGGTTAACTTTCTGCAAGTTTTAATTAGAATCAAGCCCATAAATTGAATTGTGAAGAATGAAAGAGTACTTTTCTTGAGGATTTAGCCTTGTAGTATAGAGGGGAAAAGGCTACCCTAACACAAAGAATTAAGTAAGTATAGGGGAAACTTAGATGTTAGGGCATCTGTTTCAAGTGACATTTCTTTGAAAATTTAAGTCTTTTTTTTGAGGGGAAGAATTGACTGTCATTTTATGAAACAAACTTTAATTAATTTTAATTTTAATAATTATCATTTATAACTCTTTTTTTTGGTAAGTTTTATCATTAATAATTCTTTATTTGAGAGGTAATATTGAAATGTGTCTTTATATAGGCCAGGAGTCCCTAATGGAGTTGTTGGAGTTGGAAAATCAGATGGTAACTCTCAACAGACTGGCTTTGGCATGCGTTCATCTGTCCCTAGGACCGATGCCGACAATAGTTCCCTGATCAATGATAGGAGAGATCGTCCTATTGGTTCAGATAAGGAAAGGGTGAACATTAGAGCTATTAATAAGTATGTGCATCCTTATTTTCTTGAGTTTTGGTCACTTTGTCTTCTTGACCATATTATAATTGCAATTGTTTCTTATGAAAATTATTTTCTTCTTTGGAGGCTCGTGTTCCATTATTTTCAGTTGGAGGAGCCTTTAGTTTGATATTGAAAGCCCCCTTTTCTCTGACTTTTGTTTTATGTTTTTCTTAATAATAATTTTCATTTTCTTTGCGTTGTGCAATGCTCAGGACAAATGTTCGTGATGATTTTAATTCAGCTAGTCCTACTTCAAACACGAAAATGAATGCATCTGTTCGGGCTCCAAGATCAGGTTCTGGTGTTGCACCAAAGTTGTCCCCTGTTGTCCAGAGAGCGAATGTTCCTAATGACTGGGAACTATCTAATTGCACAAACAAGCCCCCTGCTGCTGTCGGATCCAATAATCGCAAACGAATGGCCTCAACACAGTCTTCATCCCCACCTGTTGCCCATTGGGCTGGCCAGAGGCCACAGAAGATCTCCCGTACTGCAAGAAGAAAAAATCTTGTTCCTATTGTTTCAAGTAATGATGAAACTCCTGCTCTGGATACTGGATCTGATGTTGTTGGTAATGACATTGGGTTGGGATTTGCTAGACGCATGCCTGGCAGTTCTCCTCAACAAGTGAAATTAAAAGGTGAACCCTTGTCTTCAGCCGCCTTATCTGAAAGTGAGGAGTCAGGGGCTGTGGAAACTAAATCCAGGGATAAATGCAAAAAGTCTGATGAGATAGATGAGAAGGTTGGGCAGAATGTACAAAAGGTGTCCACTTTGGTCCTGCCGTCAAGAAAGAACAAGCCAATTACTGGGGAAGAAATTGGAGATAGTGTTCGAAGACAAGGGAGAACTGGGCGTGGTTTTACTTCCACAAGATCTCTCATGCCAATGACAGTTGTCGGAACAGCAAAACAGCTTAGGAGTGCCAGGCTTGGTCTTGATAAGACTGAAAGGTTAAGACATTTTCATCGAATATCTTTTTTTCTGGTTGTCTAATAAATTTCTCCCAAATTTGTTGTCTTAACAATATTGGGCCACTTGGATTGATGTCTAATAGTTTTATGAAATCTTTCATTCAGCAAGGCAGGTCGTCCACCAACTAGGAAACTTTCTGACCGTAAGCCGTATGCTCGTCAAAAGCATGCAGCGATCAATGCAGCAGATTTTCTCGGTAGTTGCACTACAACTGTTTAAGAGAACATTTATAAACCCTTAAATTTCTGTGGTTATTTATTTTTTTCCTTTTAATCACTTTTGGTTTTATTTTATTTAGTTGGGTCAGATGATGGGCATGAGGAGCTATTGGCTGCGGCAACTGCTGTCATTAATCCTGGTATTGTTCTCACTGAAAATTTTGCATTCATCTTGTTGCCAAAATACTTGTAGTTGTTGGGTTAATTGATTTGATTGTCGCTGCAGCTCGTGCCTTTTCCAGCTCCTTTTGGAAGCAGATGGAATCACTTTTTGGATTAATATCTGATGCTGACATTGCTTTCTTAAAGCAACAAGTAATGGCCCACCCTTTCTATTGCTAAATTTTATATCAGATATATAATCATATCTTGCAGACTTTGTTTTCACTGTGTTAAAAAAAAGTGGTAAAGGTAAAGTTGGCAGCATAATTGCATTTCATATAACAAGTTATCTCTTTGACTTGGTGGAAACTTATCAGGTTTTAGTGTTTGTTTCTGTGATTTATTGGATCAGAAATCCATTTGTTGTTTTAATTAATTAACAAGCAACCTGATATTTACCCTAAAATAAGACAAAAAGAAGTAAATTCTTTACATTGTAGTTGCTTTGGCAGATTTACTTGCTCTATTCAGATTTGTGGATGCAGTCTTTGTTAATCATAGGATATTCAAATGACATAAAGAAAAATGGTTATATGCATATAAGTGATTTTGTTTTTGCCAATTTGGAGTTCTTCATGTTTTTCTATCTTGTATTTTACTGTTTTTGTCCTTTTATCTTCTCCCTTCCCATCTTCTTTATTTATTATTATCATTATTATTATTTTTTTTATAGTTTACTATTTATTCTTTTGTTTATTTGTTTTATTATATGAAGTTGTGTCACTGCACTAAGGTTGTATTATTAAGTCCGTGAGTATCAACTCTTAGAGCCTTGAACCTAATATTGAGAATTGAAACACACTTTTTTTTTTTTCCTTTTTATAATGAATTTGAAGCTTACTAGCTACATGTTTAAGTACTCTTTTTTTTAAGCCAGTATCATATTTCTTGGTCACTTACAATTTTTAAAAAAGGTTTTTTCATGTAGTTTGGAGCAAGGTTTTCAGACCTGGACCGTTCATTAAACCGTAAAAGGGAGAGATTCAAGGTTTTTGAGGTCAAACCGAGGTCGAACCGGGGTCGAACCGTGATGATATCATAATTAATTTAATAATTAATTAAAGCCTAAATCTAGATATTAAATTTATAAAACTAGCAAAATTGACTAATATATCTATATATGTGAGGGAAATTTAATGATTTTCAAGCATATATTTAATAATTAAATAAGAAAGTTAATAAAATAAAATAATAACCATGAAAACATTAAAATTTATGATTAATTTTTGAAGTAAAGTTGAATATCTTTGAAGGATTTTAATTATAATTTTTTTTATTCCTGGTAAGAGATGGATAATTTAATTAAGTAGAATAAAATTGTGTTAAATTGTTTTTATAAAAATAAAAAAAAAATGCTAAGGGGTTGGACCGCACGGTTCTTGCCACCGGTTCGTGCGGTCAAACCCTGGTTTTAGGGGTTCATGGAATTGCCACATATGCCCGGTTTTTTATGCTTAAAAAACCGGTTTTCATTCTGGTTCCCAGTTTTCACGGTCCGACCTCCCGGTCCGGTCCAGTTCTGAGAACTATGGTTTGGAGTATAATGTTTTAAAATTTTTGTGGTTTCTGAATAGTGCAAATTAAGGTATGGTCTTTATCTGTCTATCTATATATAGTTTGGAGTGTCTTAGTTTTCTTAGTTAAAATCCTTTCATATTTAAGTGCAATTATAATATTTTTTTTATTTTTTATTTTTTATTTCGTTTAATTTGTCAGGGAAAGCTTGATTACTTGGTTCCTACATCAACCCCAGTTCATTCTAATGTTAATGGCTGCAGTACTGTTCCTAATGGATTTGGGTTTATTGAACATGAGAGAGAGATGGAGCCTGCTACTGAAGCAAGAAGCATCGAACTTCTTGCAGAACAGTTAGTACCAGGTACAGGGGATCATAGTGTGATTCCTTTATGTCAGAGACTCATAGCAGCTCTCATTTCTGAGGAGGATTGTAGTAATGGAATTGAAGACCTAAAATTTAGTGCATATGAGATGGATGGAGATTTGGAATCAAATAGTTTGAACCACCAGTCATTAATTAACTTTCAGTTTGCTGGGCCTACTGCTTTTAACGGCTATAGGATAACTGGTAAGATGGAGCACGATGAACCCGAAAGTGATATGGTGGGCTTCCTGGACACAGGGATGAACTCAAACTTTGGTCATTCTCCAAATGGTTTACATTCAGATCAAACATTGATGCCTAGCATGGGCTGTTCAGAATATCAGTATGATAATATGCATATAAATGAAAAACTTCTCCTGGAGATTCAAAGTATTGGTATTTTTCCAGAACCTGTGGTAAGTTCACTTCTACCAGCACTCTAGTACTAATTTTACATTCTCTTTTGTTCCATTAGATGGTGGGTATTTTTTTATTATTAAATATGATCTCAGAAATTATTTTGACAGTTACATAATTGGCTGCTTATATTTATCATATGTTTGATTTCTGTATCATTATGAAAAAGCTGTCCCCTTAAGCTTCTACTCTTGTTCTGATATGTCCCCTTGAAGCTTCTGCTCTTTTTCTTATTTTTTGTGTTGTTTGGGGGGGTTTTGGGGGGGGGGGGGGGTGATGGTGTAGGGGCTATGGGGTTTTATTTTTTCCTAGTTATGCTGGAATGCTTTATATCATGCTCTTTTACCTTTGTTATTGAGGTGTTTTAACTGTAGTATGTTGATTGCATGTTCTTTGTTATTCAGCCTGACATGGCACAGATGGAGGATGAAGGAATCAGTGACGAAATCAGTAGATTAGAAGAGAAGTCCCAAGGACAGGTATTTGATACCTTTTTATTTTTTTTAGGT
Organism: Quercus ilex subsp. ballota; assembly: GCA_032727855.1. NCBI lineage: Eukaryota > Viridiplantae > Streptophyta > Magnoliopsida > Fagales > Fagaceae > Quercus > Quercus ilex. The sequence goes on along the minus strand of CM064909.1, from coordinate 59,415,771 downwards.
AAATTTTATCAAGTATTCAAAACAGTCAGGCTCCCCTTGTTCACAGGTATTGTACTAGGGATACCACAATATTTATCGGAAATCACATAGATTAGAAGTTCCTCCTAGGGGGAAAATGAGTGACCACTGAATGCAGCCATCACCATACATAGGTGGTAAGAAAAACTATTTTAGCTCCAAAAATGAATGTTTTACCCCTTCAAAAGTAGGCTGGTTTCTTTCCTACCAAATGGTCCACATAGCACTTAAGGGAATGGCCATCCCATATATCCACAAAACAATGTTGACCAAAACTCCCTTTCTGGCAAGCCTGAAAATCCACTACCCTCCTGACCAAAGCCCAATGTATACCAAACAAACAAAATCAAAGAGAGTAAATTGTGCGCAAGCACAATGAAGAAGGAAATGGTCTGTAGTCTCCCCACTGTTCTTGCACATGCAATATCACTCGACAGTACAAATATGAGGCCTCTGAAGATTATCCATAGAATTTTCCCCCTAGCTGCTGTCCAAGTGAAAAAAATTACTTTTAGCAGGAACCTTGACTTTCCAAATACTTTTCCACGAAATGTTTTGTGAACTACCAGGAGTAATAGCCTGATAATATGACCTGACTGCAAAAATACCACTCCTAACGGGATCCAGCACATCTGGTCTTCCCTATCCCTAGTAACCTTGGCGGACTTGAGAAGAGCCAAAAATGATTGTAGAATCCCCAACTTCTAATCATGAACAACCCAGGTAAACAAAACATCCCAATGCAAAACACCATTAGTCCAATTCATATGGTCTGTTACAGAAGCCTCTTTACTCTGAGTTATGCGAAATCGTGCCGGAAAGGCCTTCTTAAGAATGACATCCCCACACCATAAGTCTAGCCAAAACTGAATGCGGTAGCCATTACTGACCTCAACCCCGATAAAAGCAGTGAATTTCCCCCACCCATTTCGAATATGTTTCCAAAAGAGACCTTTAAGACCCCTGAAGTCCACCCTCCCAATATATTGCCAAATCTTGTAGCCACCATGGTTTTCCGTAATGTATCAATATCCATAGCCCATAGGATACCCACCACAACTTTTTCCCAGCAAAGCACTGTTAAATCATACTAGGCTTCAGACCCCCAGTCCACTGTATTGAATTGGCTTATAGATTGTCGTCCAATTCACTTAGGCAAACTTAACCTCATCTCCTAAGGAAATAAGTGGGTAAGTTGTTGGAGAGTTTACTCTTAAGCAAAATGAAGTTGGAAAATAAAGCTTCTTCCTACCATCCAACTTCCTTTCCATCTTCTCCAGAATTGGATCCCACATTGCTTTGAACTTATAACTAGTCCCCAATGGTAGTCCCAATTATTTCATAGGTAGAGTCAATATCATACAACCAAGAATCTCAGCCAAGCTCTGATATTTTTGGAACTTCTCCAGTGGGAACAATTTCGGATTTGCTTAAATTACTTTTTAACCCAAGGAGAGTTTTAAAACACTATAGAACTCCAAATAGCCAATCTCTTCTAGATCATTCCCACACCAAATCACCGTGTCATCTGCAAGCAAGAGATGTGAAATCATCAGAGGCTCACTTTCCCTTCCTCCCCCTGAATAAACCGCCCTTCTACAGCTTTTGAGAGTATCTTACTCAACACCTCCATCACTAGAACAAATAAAAGTGATGATAGTGGATCACTCTCCTTATTTGAACCTTTGCAAAAGCCTTTATGCTCTCTCTTCTTTATTGTGTTCATTTACAACCTCCTGTCTGCTTATGGTTAGTATGGAAAAGTCTATGTAGTGGATATATGTCCATGCCTATTTTAGTTGAAAAAAATTTCAAGTAAATGTATTTATAATGGGAAAAAAAATGGAGTTGGAAATGGAAAAGGAATATTCGTTTTGCATGTATCATGACATTATTTATAGTTGAACTTTCCATCTTACAATGAGCTAGATTCTTTTTATAAGATTCTCATCATATGAATGTGTTTGTTGATGTGCTAGTTTTCCAAGAAGAAAGACTTGCTAGATAGACTGTTGAAGTCTTCCTCAGCCATGAAAGATCTTCAAGAAAAGTAAGATTTAATGTTTTATTTTCTGAAAATCTTCCATGCTATGTTTAACCTAAGCTTTTGTTCATTATGGTGTAAACAAAACATTCTATTCTTGTGTAGGGAGTTTGAACAACGTGCCCTTGACAGACTTGTGAGAATGGCCTATGAGAAGTATATGGTAATCTTCTTAATGTTCAGTATTCTGTATCTCCCTCTTTTGTCTTTAATTTGGAATTAGCTCCCATGTTCCTTGTTTGAAAATATTGATATGACTTTGGTGGGTCATAACCAAGAGCTAAAATGACATAGTGAAAAAGGAAAAAGGAAAAAAGATGGACAAAAAAATAAAATAAAATAAGACTAGCAAAATTGATATTAGCAGCCCCTAAAGCTTCTTGTAACTACTCCAGTGAGGGCCAGGAAGCAGAGTAGGTGTAATGCTGGACCATACAGAACAAAGAAGAGGAAAATAGGAGATAGTAATGGTTTGAGCATCTAAATTCTTCAGGTCCATGTTTGTTAAGTACATAACATCAACAACTGGAAGGGTTTCCTAAAATTATCGACTAAGGATGATCTTATCAGTTTCCATTTGGTGTTTCTTTAGAGGGACAATATTGTTGACTACCTCCCCTCACCCCCCCCCCCCCCCCTCCAAAAAAAAAAAAACCTCCTTGCTCTCTTCAAGATGAAAATCTCTATTGTTAAGAGAGAGAGAGAGAGAGAAAGGGGGGGTTGGGGGGGGGGGGGGGCGCATCAATTAAATAATAAAAAAAGGATGGAGAAAGTGAAAAATGCAGTATATTCTAGATCTCAAGGAACCCTTAAAGTTTAAACCTTGCTATTTAATATTCTGATTTATGATGGCTTTCCTGAATGACTTCTTTTAAGATTTGCTTCAAGTTTGATTGTCATTGTAGACAACTATTATTGAAAACCATGTCCACTGAAATGGGTCAAGAACTTATGGTTTTTGTCCAAGTTGTTTCCTGTTTCTATTGTTGCTTTTAAGTGGATTTAAATCTAATAATGAGGAATCTTGGGCCAGTATACAAGTGTTAAGCAACTGGATTTTCTTTTTCTTTGTTATTCTTGATAAGATATGGAGCTAAGACCTATGGCCACATTGCCCCATCCTTAATGGTGTGTTTGTTTAGAGGGATTTTAGGGAGGATGGAAAATTTAGAAGAGAAAAGTGGAGAGATAACATTTTAAGTGGTTGTTTGGTTGGGAGGGGGGAGGGAAAATAAGTGGTGGGGCCCGGGTGTTTTCTCCTTGGGCCCACCAAAAAGTTTTCTCACCAAAATGGGGAGAAAACTAGAAGGGGAGAAAAGCTCAATTTGGGCTAACCAAAATGCCCATGTGCACAGTGCACATGGGCATTGTTCTTGCCAAATTTTTTTTTTTTGAGCTGCGTTCTTGCCTTTTTTTTTTTTTTTTTTTCTTTTTCTTTTTCTTCTTCTGGGCACGTTCTTGCCATTTGCTTTTTTTTTCTTCTGTTTTTTCTACTACTTTTTTTTTGGCTTTTCTTGTACCTCTTAGTAATTTTTTTTTTATTTTTTGGTGCTCATCTTGCTTTGGCTTGTGCTATTTAAAAAAAAAAAAAAAAAAAATTGTAGTGTCCATACACAATTTTTTTAATAACAAATTTGTTACTTTTTTGTTTTATTTAATGGGGGACATAATTGTAAATTTATACCAAATTCATTTTCCATCCTTTCATTTTTCTTCTCAACCAAACAAATAAGTTTTCCGTCTCCACTTTTCCATCCTCTCAATCAAACACAAATGAGAGAAAACTAAATATCTTCTATCCTTCTACTTTTCTATCATCTTCCCATTTTTTATCCCCCCACTTTTCCTCTCCTCTAACCAAACGGACCCTAAAAGTCCTAGTTACAAGGCCTACTGGATCATGGTGTATTGCTGGCAGTCTTGTTATAGTTAGACTTTTCTTAGACTCAATTAAGGAGTGGTACTTGTAAGTTGTAACAAATTTATGAGAAAACTGTATACGTCAACCAACTTGTGAAAAAAATTTGGCAGTTAAGGTCTGTAAACACATGCTTCTATGGAGGATTTCTTCTTTTGATTCTCTTTAGATATTTTGTTTGGGGGGTAAATAAAAAAATCTAAAATCTTGCAAATTATAGGAATCGCTGTTTAGTTGCAAAGTTGTTATATCAAATGGAGAGTGTCTCTAAGTTTGCACCAACAGCTTTTGATCCAAAAATTCTGACCATGGTGGATGACTATTTAAGCGTGCTTCCTGTCTGCATTGACTTCGGTGTGTGTGTATTTCATTTGTATATTCATCTTGATTTTCATTATATGTTTTTCCTGCAATTTCTTTACTGTTTGCTTTCATGTGTTCTTTCTTTTCTTTCTTTTTTCAATTTAACATAATTCTGATTGAGGGCATCTAGATTGTCTTGGGAAATTATTTTTGCCTCATCTGATTATCATGTCTGAGGCTATCACATGGTGAAATGCTGCTGGAGTTCTATTTCTGAAAGTTTATTTGCATATGTGGTGGATTGGAATTTAATACAGTTGTTGTTTTATAGACATGCTGGGGTCCTCATGGCACTGGTGGGAAGAGTTCCAGTAACAAAGTGGCCAAGCATGCTGCGATGGCATTTGTTAAACGGACATTAGAACGATGTCATCAATTTGAAGATACAGGAAAGAGTTGCTTCAGCGAGCCCTTATTTAAGGATATGTTTCTTTCTAGGTCTTCCAACCTTAATGGTGCACGTCCAGCTGATTCTACCACAGAGGGTGAATCAACCAAACCATATGCCTCCATCCGTTCTATGGAAGGTAGGTTTTCTGGTATTTTCTCTGTTGCCTTATGGGAGAAATAATTGTGATCTGCTTAATGTTCCATGTATCTTTGAACATTTATTTTTTACATCCAGTATGATCCCTTAGGAAAAGTTCTTTGTGGGGATTTGCAGCCTTTGGATTTATTCCGTCTTTTTTGTTGTGTTAGTGTGATGTGATTTAGTTGTGGACTGTTATCTTTTTTTTCTTTTGCAGGTTCCTTGAGTTCACAGAAAAGCCCTTCACCATTTAGTCAAAATGCGGACAACCCTGATATTAACTCCTTGGATGTGCTTCCACCTGTGAATCACTTATCTGAACAAACTACTAGTAGAGAAGATACATGGTCAAATAGGGTGAAGAAGAGGGAATTATTGCTCGATGATGTCGGTGGTACTATAGGTACTTCAAGTTCCCCATCAGGCATTGGTAGTTCTCTATCAAGTAGTGCCAAAGGAAAGAGAAGTGAGAGGGACAGAGATGGAAAGGGACACAGCAGAGAGATCATATCTAGAAATGGGAATACTAAAATTGGTCGGCCAGCTTTACCCAATGTGAAGCTGGAAAGGAAATCTAAAACAAAGCCTAAGAAAACAACTCAGCTATCTGCGTCTGTAAATGGTCTTGTTGGCAAGATGTCAGAGCAACCTAAACCAGCGTTGCCTTCAGTATCAAAGTCAAATGAACTTACTAAGAGTGGCAATGTCAAGGCAAAGGATGAGTTTGGCATGGATGTATTAGATGACTCTGAGTCTCTTGATTTATCCCATCTACAGTTACCGGGAATGGATGTATTAGGCGTGCCTGATGATCTTGATGATCAGGAGCAGGATCTGGGTTCATGGCTGAACATTGATGAAGATGGTTTGCAAGATGATGACTTCATGGGCCTTGAAATTCCAATGGATGACCTTTCAGATTTAAATATGATAGTTTGAAGTTGCTTTCTTTGTATAGTCTTGTTCATTATACCATTGACAAACAAAACAAAGTTGCTGTTGTCAAGAAATGACCCGTTACAGGGATGGTCATTCGGCTGTCCGGTTCACAATTAGGTTATATAAATTCTTTTGTAGGCTCCTGCACAAGTTGATTTTCGAGTGAACCTTTCGGATGTTTTGGATTTTGCTCCTGTATTAAGTTGGTGACTTCGACTGTAAATTTTTGTTCAAGGTACAAGTTAGTATGTCCTAGAAATTATATCTTAGCAAACACTGTATCTGGCTGTAGCTGTCACAAAGGAGAGAACAACGCCTCTTGTACATACATTTTATATTTCTAATAAAATCAGCTTTTTGTTCTATTATCTGCTGGCTGGCTTACTCAAATTTGAGGTATTTCCTTCTTTCCATGCCTTTCTGTTTATGATTCCTTATGGACAATTTGACCCTATTGTCTGTTACTGTTGATGCTGTGGTAATGCATTAATCTCATTCTAGGTTTTGTGCATCAAGGATTTTTCTTTGGGAAGGTAGAATTCATTAAGTAGTGATCTGAATATAATCAAGGTCCAAGTTTTCATCAAACAAATTGGTTTTTGCTCTTTTACTTAATACTTTGCTGTATTTTCAGGTTTCTGATTTTTTGTAATGTCTCAGGCTAGCAGATGGTAAGATCTTTCTTACCAATCTTTGTTCTGTTGTTATTCTTTGAAAGTCATACACTGTATATATGTACTGTTAATAAGCTATAATTTTATGATATTATTTCTTAAGGGTAGATGGTCATGCTCAGTGGCAGGAAGTCACATATGCCATTTTAAATGATGATGACTTTAGGGATTTTATTTTTGAACTAAACCTCATGATGATTGCAGGGAGCATGGTCAGGAATTAGTCATCTACCTTGGATTTTCTTGGCAGGATTTATTTTTAACCTGGAATGATTTGCCAGGGTGTCCTTTTCCTAAGTCCTGATTAATTTGCACTCTATGGCTGAGGTATGTCTTTTAACTTAAGCCCTGGCCTTTGGTTGACAGAATCAAGTTTTTCATTTGTTTTAATGATTTTATCTGTTTTTCCTTAAAAGATTCATTCTATGATTTAATTTTACACGAGGATGCCTTGGCACATGGCATTGATGCTCACGAGGCTAGCCTTTAGTGCTATAAATGAGGTGAGCTGAGCCCAGCCAAGTATTTAGAAAATTAAAAGTTCAAGATAGATTATTATTATTATTTTTTTTTTTTGGAGCACAAGTTGAGTTTGAGCTCATCACTAAGCTATATTGCACATTAAAGTTTCATTCCTTTTTATTGTCGAACAAGTTTGAGCTTGTTTATGAGCTACTTGATTAACTTATTATTCTCCAATATATAGTAAATATATAGTAAACACCACGACTAAAATTTATTACCTTTTCACAAATCTATGCTAATAATTAATAACTAAATTATAGTTGAAATTAAATTATTTGCAGAAATTAGATAATATTATTTTCGTTTAAAAACTTATGAAAATTAGATTCACCTACCATGTATTGTATTTAAAAAAAAAAACATTTTTTTTAAATTATATATTATTTTTACTACGAAATGGACTATTTATATTATCAACAAATTACAAATAATATTTTAATATCTTATGAACTTGTGTACAAACTTACACAATCCAATATTGAGTCTATATTAATGCGATTTATACATTTATACATATAAATATATAATATTCTTTTTTATTTGGGGAGATAATATTCTATATGTTTAAATCTAGTCTCATGAACACATTATTATATTTGAGCTTAGCTCATTTTATAGTCAAGTCGTTGAGCCTAAACCTAGGCTCAAGTTTGGCTGTTTAGTAAATAAATGAATGTAAAAAAACAAAAAAAGAAAAGAAAAAAAGTTCTAATCGAGCTGAGCTTAGCACAGTTCATTTACAGGCCTTATATAGGTTGGCTCTTAAGCCTTGCCAATTGAAAACATAAATTTTCTTAGTCATTTCATAATTACAGTTTTATGTTGTTAATGCAGTTGAGATCTCAAAACCACTGCATGACACAGGATATTGAAGTATTTTACTCTGCTCTCATTTTCCATTTATGCTGGTAGGTAATTTTTGAAGTTTATAATGCAGTGCTGTATATCTGCCCCTTACCAAAATAAGTTGGCTTTTAAGCAATCAGATCAAATGCTTTATCGTTTGTACAAGGACCCTATGTATGTCTCGGCTTGTTGGCTAAGGAAATATAAATTTGCTGCCTTCAATAAATTTTAGTAATTTATCAAATATGTTTTATAGATTGAGTTTTACCATTTAATGCCCAGGTGATCAAACAAATTCAAGAGTGCTGAATTTATGTGAAGATGGTAAAGGTAGTAATTTTGTTGTTTTGGTGTGGTGATAGGAATAGATTACCTCCACACGGATACATGTGCTCATCCTGCTTCTTGTTGATTGCAATTGCAATTGTGATTGCGATTTATCAAGCAATGGGATATAGTTATAGTGATAAAGTTTGTGTATACTATAAAAACTTTCACTTGCGCAGATTAATGGTCTGTTTGGATTGAGGGGAAGAGAGGGGGAGTAGAGTAGATTTGGTCCAAAATTAGCCTATTTTCAGTCTACTCTACTCTACTCTCCTTCCTTCCTCCCTCCATCCAAATGGGCTCTAAGGGTGCTTGGAGTTCGAGGGATGGTTAGTGGTTCTAGGCTCTAGCACCTCTTGCAGTGATTTTGCATTAACCCTGCCAGTTCTCTCCCCCTATAACTGGCCAAGACAAAAACAAAATCACTATCACTATATCAACAAACAGGATGAAGTGAGCCAATTGCCTGATTGTGAAAATATTTTTGTGAACTTGTGTCAACAGGTCTTTTTGCTGCATGAACATGTGTCGTGCTTGGATATGTTGGCAGTTAGAACCAATTTCTTTAGCGTACTTTGTGTTAAAAAATGAGTAAGAGAAAGCATTTAGTGTCTATTTGGATCACGTTTGCACGTTTGCGTTTTTGCCTTTTTTTTTTTTTTTACCAGCGCATCTTGCACTGTTCATTGGACATGAACATTGCATTAAGGCAAAATTACAGTGTTTTTAGCTGTGAACAGTAACCTATAATTTTTTTTTTTTTATTGTTTTCAGTAGTAAATTTTCAGTTTTCAGTAAAATAAGCGGTATTCAAACACACACTTAACATTAATAAAAGTCCACTTCCCAAAAAAAAAAAAAAAAATGTAAAACTCTAGCAGTGGTATTGCACTGATGCACTCTATGACGTGTCCATTTTGTCTTGGATTCAAATATCACCTCTCTTGTCCTACCTATTTACCTAGCAAAATAAATGAAGAAATAGAATGAAGTAGAAATTGAATGAAAAATATCTCTGTGGTCACACCAACAAAGACGCAAATATTCAAAATTTCTTTTAACTACATGTGAAGCTATACCTATCAAAAAATACATATATATGTCAAGCTATAAATAAGTCAAGTTAATGTGAGCGTTCGTGTAAGCAACACCAGCCCTTGTTCTCAAGGTGCTTTAAACAACCTAAAGAATACTCTCAAACTTATGTTTGTTTGTTTTTGTTTTGTTTTGTTTCTCCTCGCTCACTTCTCCAAATGCTTTATTATCATCGTCCTTCGCAATTTGCATACTATTCCCATTTTTTTTAAGTGGTATTTATTTGACCCAACCATGGTCCGGGCCAGGTTTGGACCAGCTTTGAGCCTCCACTATGTCATAAAATACTGGTTCGGACCTGGACTTTAAGAACAAGCTGGGCCTAGAACAATGATCAGGCCCAAACTACTCATAATCCAGGTTTTAAAAAAAAAAAAAAATGAAAAGGATGAACATTTCATTGGTAAAAAGACTACAAAGAGTCACGAGATACAAAGAGAGCAACAGCTTCAGGATAGGATTCAATCAACACCTACCCATCTTGAAATATAGCCTTCAAGCTTAAATCAAGGATTAGTAGATCAAATACTCCATGTAATTTTCAATCTCTAATTGTAACTAGGAACCAAAATCGTGTACTTTATATTAGATTTTATCTAGGACCAAAACTATGTAATTTCTTATGATCAATGTACATTCATTCTCAAATCAATAAAATGATGAATTTTTCAGTTGTAGTTTTCTTATTTTTTCCAATAATTAAATAAATGACAACTTCACTGTAAAACCCTTAATCTAGGTGAGAAATGTAATCAATCGAACCTTCATTTTGAGAGGCACCAACGTGAACTCACCCATTCACATGGGTTTGGCCAAACCAATCAATTCAAAATAGGTCGGGAGCTCGGTCTCTCACAATAAGCTTCACACACTCTATGGTGATGAAACTTTTGAGACTTTGGGATTGACTTATTTTAACTCATAACCTCTACATCAGTATGATCTTTATTGAGATAAAAGTCAAATCTATAGTTAAGATGCTCACATCCCATAATGCCTTATTGTTCTTCACTTCTTATTACCCTTGTAGAGTTGTAGTGCTATTATATTTCATTGTAGGTTCCTACTCCATCTTTTTGTATTTTATTTCATACTAACTTTTTACAACTTTGCTACAATGAACTTTTAATAGTAAGAGTTCACTGTAGCAAGTCCTAGTTGTTTTTTTTTTTTTTTTTTTGGGGAATAATTTGGTTTTTACTCTCTCTCTCTCGTCCCTCTCTCTCGCTTAATCTCGGACTCACTCTCTCTCTCTCTCTCTCTCACTTAATTAATATTGGACACTTTTTCTCTCTCGGATCTGCGTGGAGATTGGCATTTGTGGAGGAGGTTGTGGGTTGTGGTGGAGATCTGTGTTTGTGTTGGAGATCATTGGGTTTGGGTCATGGTTGTGGTTAGGGCATGTGGTTTGTTCCGATTTGGGTCGCAGTGATTGTGGATGGGTATGTGGCTATGTCACGTTAGTTACGATTTGTTTCGATTTAGGTTTGGGTTATAGTGGTTCTGGGTATGGTAGTTGCTACGATAGTAAGTTTGCTAGGTTTTGTTCCAATATGGTGGTTTGTTGCTGGTGATGGTGAGTTTTTTGGGTTTTGTGGTTTCTGGCGATAATGGATTTGGTGGTTGTTGTGAAAGAGAAAGTGTTGGATGAGAGAGAGAGAGAGAGAGAGAGAGAGAGAGAGTAATTAAATTAATAGTATTGATGTGGAAAAATAAGAAATAGAATGTAGTGTGAGTTATAAAATAATGTGTGTTAAGATAGGTAAATAAGCATTTTAGGGTGTTAAAAACTTAAAATAAGGTTTTTTTTTTTTTTTTCAAAATTATTATTTTGCAAACTCGAATATGAATGCTTATAACTCAAAAACAAAGATACCATAAAATGTCATATTAATAGATACTCTTAGAGTAATTGTTAATAAATTATTTAAAAAAAAATTTAACATCACTTTCTCAAAAATATAAAAAGTTCAAAAAATTAATTATTTTTTTCTTTTTCTATAAAATTTTTTAAAAATATTTTTTAAATTAATAATGTAGGGATAAGGGTCCAAAATTGTATATTGGGCCTTGGGCCTTAGCCGAGGACGTCGGTTGGTCTGAGAGCGAATAAACGATTGTGGAGGTGTTAAGTTCAGAACCCATGAGCAGGTTGCAAATGGAAAGGTTGGGAAAGGTAGTTCGAGGAGAAGTATCTCCTTGAATGAACGAGGCACAGATTAAATGTATATCCTGTCGTTCAAAGTGACCTTCCAGGAAGCTCCACTGATGGGGACATGCATTATAAACGTACTGGAAGGATGGGAGCTAGAAAATATCTAAGGAAAAACTACTGCCATCTCATTGAATATTCTGCAGCTAACTTTCTGGCCGCATTTATGTAGAGAAGACCCCTGAACATTGCTGCATTGGCTACCTCAACACACAAATGGCCTGAGTGGGCGTCCGATGGGACAAGCACTCAAGTAGTAGCTTGGATGATCAGCAAGTGGAGAGCCAAGATTGTCTAAAAGGAGCTATATAATGTAAGAGACCCTAAGAGAAAAGAGGATCGGAAAATAGAGAGAGAAAAGACTGTAGCAATCAAAATTGTATTAGTAATCTGTTCAATTGATTCATATTAGAACTTATCTCATCGGACCGTGCCAAGAGTGAATTTATTTGGATCAATCCTTCTTGCTTTTGTTTGATTATCTTTCAAACCCATTCTAGCCATTGTCCAACTCATTATGGCCTAATTCTCTAACCTACTCTCTATAAATTTATTGTACTAGGCTCACTGGGTCAATATCCCTTTACCTTTTGGGCTTGGGCTCCAAAATGTGTCCCTACAATTGGCATTGTCTGTGAGAAGAACTTGTGTGATAGTGAGTGTAATGGTCAACTATGGTAGGATCAGGTCCTCATCAGCAAGAGTCCACGGGGTCCTAACGACAGGATGATTTCCTTAATCTTGAACGTAGGAGAGATCGAGAGGGTAGCGCGCATACTACGCATACAAGCAGAAGCTACTCTCGAGTTGGAAGTCACATATCTCAAGAGCAACATAACAGAGCCATGCAATTGGAGATTGACCAGTTAAAAAGGAAGTTGCACCATGCACGGTGAGAACAAACCCCCTTCAATTTTGATGTTTCCTCTGAGGGTGAAAAGGATGCCAGTTATAGGCGAAAGTTAAGAACTCCACCCATCGAGTCTTTTTCCTATGATGAAGAACACCATCACAAATGTAGGTACAAGAGCCCGCCCTGCAGAGGCTCGGGAAATGATGCTATGAGCAAAGCATTAAACCAGATTTCCAAGTCGCCCTTCATGCACAAGATTGAAGGGGTAAGGCTTTCTTGGTGGTTCCATTAGCCAATGTTCACCATCTACAATGGTCGAACGGACCCTGTGGAGCATGTGAGCCACTTTAATCAGAGAATGACTGTCCATTCCAAAGATGAAGCCTTGATGTGCAAGGTGTTCCCATCCAGTCTGGGACCTGAGGCGATGAGATGGTTCGACGGCCTAAGGGCAAATTTCACAATTTCCTTTAAGGAGCTCACCCGGGCATTTGGCTCTCATTTTATTACGTGTAGCAGGGTTTCTCGACCCTTGGATTCCTTACTGTCCTTATCCATGCGAGAAGGGGAGACTCTGAAGACATACTCAGACAAATACTGGGAAATGTACAATGAGATAGATGGTGACTTTGACGACATGGCTATCAGTACTTTTAAGGTTGGCCTCCCAACCGAGCACGGTTTAAGGAAATCTTTGATTGGCAAATCTGTCACCAGTGTGCGCCAACTCATGGACCAGATTGATAAGTATAAGAGAGTTGAGGAAGAACAGCAGCAGGGGAAAGAAAAGGCTAAGGCTATCCCTCAGGAGAAGAGGGATTTTAGGTCAGACCGGTACAATAGCAACCGATCTCGGAGAGACTTTGTTGGGCAACCAGGGCTTGCCAGTACTCAGGTGATTAATGCGGTGTTCTGAGAACCGATGCACCAGGTTTTGGAGAAGATCAAGAATGAGCCGTTCTTCAAATGACCAAATAAGATGGCAGGAAACCTCATGAGGCGCAATCAGAGCCTTTATTGCCAATATCACCAGGACTAGGGACATACTACAGTAGACTGTAGAAATTTGTGGGACCATTTGGACCAGCTGGTCTGAGAAGGAAAGTTGAAGCAGCTTTTGCATCATTCCAGTGGCCAGGAGAGCCAGACATGTTCGTAACCCTGGAGAGATGCTTCTTCAAGACCTCATTTAGGCACGATAAATGTCATCTTCGTTGTTCTAGGGAGGATCGGGTCCTGTCCCTCCAAAGTAATGTCTGTCACTCAACTGTTCACTGAAGATTCTAATTTTGAGCCAAAGAGGGCTAAAGTGAGTATCCAACCGGCGTTAAGCTTTTCGGATGAAGGTAAGGTTGGAACCATACAACCCCACGATGATGCTTTGGTGGTCACGCTCAGGATTGAAGGATATGACGTGAAGAGGGTAATGGTGGATCAGGGTAGTGGTGTTGAGATCATGTACCTTGATTTGTACAAGGGGCTGAACTTGAGACCCGAGGATTTGACAACCTACGATTCTCTGTTGGTGAGTTTTGATGGGAAGGTTGTCATTCCAAAAGGTCAGATTAGATTGCTCGTGTAGGCTAGCATAGAAGTTGTGGAGGTGGACTTCATTGTGATGGACGCTTATTCCCCCTATACAGCCATTGTGGCCAAACCCTGGCTTCATGCATTAGGAGTCGTCTCTTCTACTTTGCATCATAAGGTGAAATATCCGTCACGGTGTCAGATTGAAGAGATTATTGGGAGTCAATCCATGATTAGGCAGTGCTTGGTGGCTGCCATCTTACATCAGCCTGAAGCTGAATCTTCGGCCTTTGTTGAGAGAGGCTTATAGTAATTAACAAATTTGGTGCCGTTTGTCAATAGAACGACCGAGGAGGCGAAATGTGAGGATTTGGAAAAAATTGTTGTAGGTGATGATCTGGAGAAGTTTTTTCAGGTCGGGGTTCAGCTGCCTCCTCAAGAGAAGGAGGAGCTGATAGAATTTCTCAGAGGAAGCGCTAATGTGTTCCCATGGAATGCTTATGAGGCTCCGGGGGTGGATTCGAGTTTCATCTGTCATTATCTAAATGTTAATCCATCTGTCACTCCTAAAAAGCAACTACCTCGGCGCTTATCCTAGGAGCACTTTGATGCTGTCAAAGATGAGGTGATAAAGCTTAAACAAGTTGGGGCCATTAAGGAAGTGTTTTACCCTGAATGACTGGCCAATACTGTGGTGGTAAAGAAGAAAAATAGGAAGTGGCAAGTGTGCGTAGACTTTATAGACTTGAACAAGGCTTGTCCAAAAGACCCCTTCCCCATGCCTCGGATAGACCAATTGGTAGATGCAACAGTGGGCCATCCTCGGATGAGTTTCTTGGATGCCTTCCAGGGATACCATTAGATACCACTGGCCTCAGACGATCAGGAGAAGACAGCTTTTGTCACCCCACTAGAAACTACCACTACAAGGTGAAGCCTTTCGGTCTAAAAAATGCGGGATCTACCTATCAGAGGATGATGACTAGGATGTTTGAGCCACAATTGGGCAAGAATATTGAGATCTACATAGATGACATGGTCCTGAAAAGTAAGGTGGCGTCCAAGCATGTAGGAGACCTCGCGAACATTTTTGAAATTTTGAGGAAACACAAGTTGTGCCTTAACACTTCTAAGTACTCTTTTAGTGTGGGATCAGGCAAGTTTTTGGGCTATATGGTCACTCATCATGGAATTGAAGTCAATCCCGACCAGATTAAAGCAATTAACAACTTACAATCACCTCGGAATCCTAAGGAAGTCTAGAAGCTAACAGGAATGACTGCTGCCTTGAATCGATTCATTTCTTAGTCAGCTGATAGATGCCGACCCTTCTTCCTGTTGATGAATAAATGGAAAATATTTGAGTGGACTGAAGAGTGTCCTTGGCTTTTCAACAACTCAAGGAATACCTCTCTTAGCCACCTATCATGTCTAGTTCTGAGGTGGATGAAGTCTTGTTTGCTTACATTGCCGTGACCCTTCATGCGGTAAGCTTGGTGTTGTTGCGGGTTGATGGTGGTGTGCAAAGGCCAGTTTATTATGTGATCAAGTCATTACATGAGGTCGAGGTCCGTTATCTACCCTTGGAGTAGGCCATTTTGGCAATAGTGCATGCTACATGTAAACTCCCTCACTATTTTCAATCACACACGATTGTTGTCCTGACTTAACTTCTGTTGAGGTCTCTACTGCAGAGTGCTGATTACACAAGGAGGATTGCCAAGTGGGGTACGATCCTAGGGGCTTTTGACGTCAAGTACATGCCCCGTACCTCCATCAAAGGTCAGGTCCTTGCAGACTTGGTGGCTGAGTTCACTGAATACCCATTGGAGAAAGTGGTAGAGACATAAGGCATGGATAGAAAATCAGTTGGCACAATCTCTCTGCAAGAATCTTTATTCTGAAAGGTATATGTTGATGATGCAGCGAATCAAAGGGGCTCTGGAGTGGAGTTAGTTCTGGTTTCTCCTGAAAAAATCACCATTGAAAAGTCATTAAGATTGAGCTTCTCGGTCACAAATAACGAAGCTGATTATGAGGCTCTACTGGAAGAAATGTCCATGGTTCAGAGAATGGGCGGAAAGGCAGTGGAGATGTTCTCAGACTCAAGATTGGTCGTAGACCAAGTGAAGGGAGATTTAGAAGTAAGAAATGAGAGAATGCAAGGATACTTGAATCAAGTTAGGCACTTGCAATCAGGGTTTGAATCTTTTAGCCTATTACACATCCTTAGAAGTGGAAACACACATGCCGATTCTCTAGCCATGCTTGCAACCTCCTCGGGCAAAGCTTTTCTCGGGTCATCCTTGCAGAGGACTTGTGCAAACCCACATAGGTAAGAAGAGAGATGGTCTATGTTCACCAAGTTAGAGTAGGGCCTAGCTGGATGGACCCCGTGGTACTATTCTTGAAGGAGGATATTCTACCCGAGGAGAAATCAGAGACTGACAAGATACGAAGAAAGGCTCATCGGTTCTGGCTATTTGAGGACTAGAAATTGTACAAGCGCTCATTTTCTAGGCCATATCTACTCTGCATACACCCGAAGGCATCAGAACTACTCCGAGAGGAGTTACATGAAGGGATTTATGGAAGCCATAAAGGAGGCAGATCTTTGTCTCACAGCGCTATCACACAGGGCTATTGGTGGTCAAACATGCAAAAGGAAGCACAAGAATATGTGAAGAAATGTGATCAATGTCAAAGATTTGCACCAAACGTACACCAACTAGTAGGAGTCCTTAATCTCCTGTCCAGCCCTTGGCCATTCGCTCAATGGGGCTTAGACATTATTGGTCCTTTCCCCAAGGCAGTAGGGAACAAGAGGTATTTGCTGGTTGGCACAGACTACTTCACTAAATGGGTTGAAGCTAAGCCCTTAGCAAATATCAGGGACGTGAATGCCAAGAAATTTTTTTAGAAAAACATTGTCACACGATTTGGGGTCCCTCGTACCCTCATCTTGGACAATGGCCTTCAGTTTGATAGTAAATCTTTCAGGAGATACTGTTGTGACCTGGGAATTACGAATAGATGTTCTACTTCAGCTTATCCCCAAGGGAATGGACAAGCCAAGGCTGTTAACAAGGTCATAGTGAATGGACTCAATAAGAGGTTGGATGATGTGAAGGGAAGATGGGTGGAAGATCTGTCGCATGTCCTCTGGACGTACCGAACCATACCTCACAGATCAACAAGAAAAATCCCATTTTCAATGACTTATGGAGCCGAAGCGGTTATTCCTTTAGAGACTAACTTCCCAACGCTGATGACAAGTTCTTTCAATCCGAGCGATAACAATGGATTGCTAGAAAAGAACTTAGATTTTATTGAAGAAATGAGAGAAAATGCAATGGTCCAATTGGCATATTACCAACACAAGCTCAAGCAAGGTTATGATACCAATGTGAAGCTGTGACTGTTAGTGCCTGGTGACTTGGTGTTGAGAAAGGTTCTAAGTACTGCAAAGAACCCAGCATGAGGAAAGTTAGGGCCCAACTGGGAGGGGCCATATCGCATCACCTCGGTGGCTGGTATAGGAGCATATTTCCTCTAAGACCTAGATGAACATGTATTACCACGCCCTTGGAATGTAAACAACTTGAAAAAGGTATTATTATTAATGAAAGTTTCCTTTGTCATATGCTCATTTATTGTGTAAATACATCGTACTTCCCATTGTGATTTTTCTAAGTATTTAAACAGAACTTTAGTCATGCTTGGCTCTTCAGACCACATACTTTGGGAAAATTGGCACTCTATGACATCTTTCTAAGTGTTTAAACAGAACCTTAGTCATGCTAGCTTCACGAACCACATGCTTTGGAGAAATTGGCACTCTATGACATCTTTCTAAGTGTTTAAACAGAACCTTAGTCATACCTGACTCCTCAGACCACATGCTTTGGGGAAATTGGCACTCTATGACATCTTTCTAAGTGTTTAAACAGAACCTTGGTCATGCCTGACTCCTCGGACCACGTGCTTTGGGGGAAATTAGCACTCTATGACACCTTCTTAAGTGTTAAACAGAAATTTAGTCATGCTTGGCCCCTCGGACCACGTGCTTTGGAGAAATTAACACTCTATGACATCCACTTATTTTCCTAAGTGTCAAACAGATTTCAGGTTATACCCAACTCCTCGGATCACTGACTTTGAGTAAATTAAAGTTCTTAGATTTTTATCTAAGTGTTGAGCAAAGTGAAGACTGCCTACCTTATTTATTTCTTACAAGGTACCTTATTCATCTTGCTTTTCAAAAAGGTCTAATCCTCAATACGAATGTTTGATAATTCTCTTTGTTGCTTGTACCTGTTCAATTTATTTAAATTATCAGTAATATATTACTATTATCCTTTATTAATGAAAAAATAGCAGCAGTTCAGTGCAGTTTGCAACATGGTTAAGCTTAAAAGCATATAAAGTAAGGGCACATAGAGTAAAAAGAAAAACCTTTTCATTGATTGAAAGAGAAAGTACATTATGTTCAATGGCAGAATGCCATCATAAAAAGAAAAAAAAAAGAAAAAAAAAAAACTACAAAAGAAAATCCTAAGTGCTAAGCATTGGCCTTTGGAGGAGGAGGGTCTTTTTTCTAGTTCGGCTGGGAGATAGGAACGTCATTGGCCTTAGGATCAACTTTTTTAGTCTTGGCCTCGGTTTCCTTTCCCTTAGCTGCAACTTCCTAGGCCTTGGCAGCATCTTTGGCCTCTGAGGGAGGCTTGGTCTCTTGCCCTTGCCTTTGTCTTTGGCCACCTCAGCCCTTTGGCCTTGATCACCAGCTTGGCTGGATCATTTCGAAGCCTCAAGAAGGGGGAGAGTAACCTGAGTAGTCAAAGGCTGCCCTTAAGACTCTGGGGTAAGGGCAAAGGGAGATGGGAGGGCAGCTGGGACTTCACGAATTTTTGGGTGGTAGTATACACTCCAGGTCGCCTTCACTCCGAGTTCGTAGGGACTCCTACAAGGTTAAGAGCCTCCTCCCATGTCACATTGCAGTAATCCTTGCATACCTCGGCTAGTTCCTCAGTGAGCCTGGCTTGTGTTTCTTCCATGCCAAGGGCGTAAGATGCTTGCTTTTCAGCCTTTGCTGCCTCATTGGCCAACTAAGCTGCCTCCTTAGCCTTCTGCAGATCTGCCTTCAACTCCAGCGTAAGTTGCCTTGAAGTGGCTAGCTCTATCTCGGTTTGATAATGCAACTTGCGCTGGTCCTCAGCTTGAGTCTGGGCATTCTTTAATCCTGCCTCAACACTCTTTCATTCCTTCTCCTTAGCAGTTAGCTTGGAGAGCAGCTCATTGTTTTCCTCCTTCGCGGCCCCCAAGGCCTTTTCAGTCTCGAGGTGGAGGTGGATCTCGTTCTTAACATCGCTTCGGGCCTTCTTGACCTATTCCTTGGCCACAAAGACCTCATGGGTGATCTGCATAAAAATAGTATAGCAACCCCGTGTGAACAAAAGAGAAAAAACGTATTAGTACTAAAATAAATAAAGGTGTGTGGATGTGAACTTACCATGGCAAGGTTCCTTTTTAGGGATATAAAGAGGTCTGGCTGCCTCATCTTCCTCACAACGTCCATGTCCTTAGGTAGAAGAAGTGGCTGCTCCAAGGCTTTAGCTATATGGGCAGAATGACCTTTTTGGAAATCCCTGATAGAGGTGTTCCAAGGGATGGGAGCCCCATCCACCTCCAGCCGAGGAGACCAAGTGCGGTGCTGAAGGCCCACCTCGGCCCCAATTTGCTCCTCCCAGCTCTCCACAGAATTGGCCATCTTGTCCCTAGGGTCTTTGGCCATTTTCTATTGTTTGGTACCCTTCTGAAGGGCCACCTCCCCTTCCTCAAGCTCTTGCACTAGTCTCTTCTTCTTTAGATTTGGATTAGCATGCAGTCTGAGGTCATTAGGGGGTAGAGGGGGAGGAGGGGGAAGAGTGGAAGGAACTTGGTACTTAGGGACTTCTTTTGAAGTTGACCCCTTGTTCTTTGAGTCCATGAGCTCTTTTAGGCCCTTGTTCCCTCGGTTTAATGTCATCTCGTCTTCCTCTTCTTTAGGGGTGTTGTCTGGACGGGCAATCACTAGAATTAGGACGTGAACACCTGAGTGCCTATCAAGCTCGTCCTCAGCGTCCAAGATGTGAACTAATTAAGCCCCTCGAGTCTTCTCTTCTTCAAAGTGAAATTTGTCTATCTCCTCATCGAGTGATGAGCGTAAAGAGGCAATCTCCTCCCTTGGTGGTGGTGTTGCTTCAGGCAGAACCCGTTGAAGTGGCAATACGACTGGTGGAAGGTCTTCTTGGGCTAGAAAATTTGGGAGTGACACGTCAATCCGAGCCAGCCGCGGGTCACTTGCTCTTATGGCGTGGCCTAGTTCTTGATATATCACCGAGATGGGCTCGAAGTCCAAGATCAAGTGGACAGCTCGCAATTGCCTATCCTCACTTATAAAGATCTCGGACCTCAGCAAATAGTTGAGAGCTACAATGTTGGTTAGACTGAGCCTGGGCGCTACGTGCCTCTTGTCTGCGAAAATAGCCGAGGAGCAGAATATGGTTAAAAAGTTAAAATCCATCATCAAAGAAAGCAAAACGAAAGAGAAATAATAACATAGTTAGGGTCAAAAGATCTAAATCTCTTGCTAAGGAACCTAACTCTAAGGTATCTCACCTGGCTCTCCCTCTCAGACAGGGAAGTGAATGCCATTATGCCACGCTCCCGAAACTATCAAGTAGTCGTCTTTCATACCCTTATTAGATTTGGGGAGGCATGAGACGAGCCTAACGATAGGCGATCTGAACTTGAGGTAAAACCCCGTGTCAGCGAGTGAGTGGCACTCGTACATATGGACCACATCATGCCAGGTGAGCTTGAAACCCAGATACTCGTTTAGAGCATTGACGCTACCTAAGACCCTGAAAAGGTTGGGTGCACACTGATGAGGATACAACCTATGGTTAATGAGGTAATCTCAAGTTATTCTACCTATAGGAAGAGTCATTCCTCCTTCTATAAAAGCTATCATAGGGATGATGACTTCCCCCTCTTCTCTATGTGTTAGTAGTTGGTCTGGAGCACAATACTGCAGAGCAACTTCCTGTGGTATGTGATATCTGGCCTTAAAGGCCTTTATTTTTGCAGGGGAGTCTACAAGGTGCTTAAACTTACCCATTTGGACAAACTACAAGGAAACGAATGAAGTTTCAAGGGAAAGAATATGAATTTGAAGGCCGAGAAGAAATGAACCTAGGAAAAGAAGAAACTTACGGAAATTAACACTTGTGGTGGCTTTGATGCTTCTCAAAGGTTTAAATTTTAAAAGGAGAGGATTGAGAAATCTTGAAGGTTTAAGAAGAGTTGAAGATTTGAGAGTTGTGAGTCTCTGAAAAAGCTTGAGGACTTGTGAGATGAGGGAAAATGATTTCCCTGAGTCCCTTTTATAGGGGATGGAATTGATTGGGAGTTATCCTGCTCAAAATTCAAGGAGAAATGTCAACTGTAGGATCTGCGTCTCACTGTTGGATGCAGGGAACAAAGCGCCGCCTGGAGCAATTAATGGCGCATCACGGGCTACGAAGCGTCAGTGACAGTTATGGGGTGCGCAAAAAGTACTCCCACATGTGTAAACTAAAGAATTTAATGATCTTAACTCTTAACAAGTCAAAACCCCACTTTTTCTCCTTGGATAAGAGGGAAAAACCAGAGTTTTTAGGGGCTATTGTAGGGATAAGGACCCAAAATTGTATATTGGGCCTTGGGCCTTGGTCGAGGAGGTTGGTTGGTCCGAGAGTGAATAAACGGTTGTGGTGGTGTTAAGTTCAGAATCCTATGAGCAGGTTGCAAATAGAAAGATTGGGAAAGGTAGTCCGAGGAGACGTATCACCTCGGATGAACGAGACACAGATCAAATGTATATCCTGTCGTTCAAAGTGACCTTTCAGGAAGCCCCACTGATGGGGACATGCATTATGAACATATTGGAAGGATGAGAGCTAGGAAATATCTAAGGAAAAACTATTGCCATCGCATTGAATGTTCTGCAACTAACTTTCTGGTCGCATTTATGTGAAGAAGACCCTTGAACAGTGTTGCATTGGCTACCCTAACGCACAGAGGGCCTGAGTGGGTGTCCGATGGGACAAACACTCAAGTAGTAGCTTGGATGATTAGCAAGTGGAGGGCCAAGATTGTCTAAAAAGAGCTATATAATGTAAGAGACCCCAAGAGAAAAGAGGATTCGAAAATAGAGAGAGAAAAGACTGTAGCAATCAAAATTGTATTAGTAATTTGTTCAATTGATTCATATTAGAACTTATCTCCCTGGACCGTGCCGAAGTGAATTTATTTGGATCAATCCTTCTTGCTTTTGTTTGATCATCTTTCAAATCCATTCTAGCCGTTGTCCAACTCATTATGGCCTAGCTCTCTAACCCACTTTCTATAAATTTATTGTACTGAGCTTACTGGGCCAATATCTCTTTACTTTTTGGGTTTTGGCTCCAAAATGTGTCCCTAGGAATAATATCAACTTTTTCTATCATTAAAAATACTGTAAAATTTTGTTGTGAGCTGTGACTATACTTTTTAAGACCTCGATCTGTTGGATAATGTTTGGGTTAAGAAAACCATGCAAAAAGGTCGGTTGAACATGTGGCGAGAAACAAGTGGATTGAGGTAGGTGCATGCTCTTTAGCATTCAAATTTGGGACTATCTAGCCTTTTGCCCTTAAATTTTTTTTTTATTTAGCAATTTGCCCCTGTTTGCAAACTATATAGGGGCGTGCCCCTGTTTCGATACTCGATTACTTTAAAATCGAGTTTCAACGAAATACTCGATTCATAGAAAATCGAGTTATGCCCGATCAAACTTTAAAAAAAAAAAATTGCATGGAACTCGAATTTCAGAAAATCGAGTTCCATGCAAATTTTTTTTATAGCTGAGAGCTCTATAGTGGCGTTTTTATGCCCTATAGTGACGTTTTAAAGCCCTATAGCGGCGTTTTCTTGGAAAATTTTTTTATAAGTGACCACCCCATACCAGGTTCAGAGAGCCCCATAGTGGTGTTTTTAAGCCCTATAGTGACATTTTAAAGCCCTATAGCGGCGTTTTCTTGCAAATTTTTTTTTAAGTGTGATCACCCATCAGGAAGTCCTATAGTGGCGTTTTTACCCTATAGTGACGTTTTTAAACCCTATAGTGGCGTTTTTGAACTCGAGTTCCATGCATTTTTTTTTTTGATCGGGCATAACTCGATTTTCTATGAATCGAGTATTTCATAGAAACTCGATTTTAAGGTAATCGAGTATCGAAACAGGGGCATATCCATATATAGTTTCAAAATAGGGACATATTGCTAATTTTTTTTAAAATTAAGGGCAAAAAGCCAAATAGTCGTGCAAATTTGTGAGGAAAAGAATCACAAAATATAGTTTTCTCTTACTTGGGAGGTTAATTTGTCAGTGCATGCATGTACCTAAATGATACACAACACAGGTGTTACAACAAGATCAAAAACAAACGATACACTTGTTCATCTCCCCTAAAACTCTCACTCTTACTTTATCACGTCACTTTGGTCACCGACTCCCTGAATTTCAAAACATGTTGACAGTGACTTTCGAATCTCTACCGTCTTAGATATATTCTGCATTACATTTTAAAAAATGAAACATCTTTCATTATAAAAAAAAAAATCAAACTATCTTGTAAGGTCTCCCCCATGTATACTATATAGTCTTTCATATATAATATTTGATATATTTTATGATTAATTCTACACAGATGTCACAACCTCATGACACACGTAGGAGGTTGAATCTTCCATGAGAATTAATGCATCAGATTATTCTTGATTCATGTAATAAACCTGAAAAATAAGTATTAAATTTTAATCATGTAAGATGTACTAGTATAATTGATCTAAATATATATAAAATAAGAATAACTGTGATTATCAATGGAATATACCTGTTTAGCTGATTTTTTTTATTTTTTGACATTATGATGGAAGGAACCTCAAAGAAAAATAAAGCCAAATCTTTTATTGTATGTGCTTGTTAGATTTTTGACAATAAATAATTAATATGTAATATTTTAAATTCTTCAATTAAATTCAACCATATAATCTTAAAAAATATTAACCATATAAGACAATATTATATCCATATAATTGTATCACATTAATCAATAAATAATATGATTAAATATAATTGGGGAACTAATTACTTAAATTATTTGCTCAAAGATTTTTTTTTTTTTCTTTCTTTTAAAAGTCCAATTGTGCCAACAAAGGTTAACTACTTTATTTTTCTAACAAAGATATGACTCTGCCTGTTGGACACGTGTATTATTTTTATTTTTATTTTATTTTATTTTAATAGTCTAACGTAATCGTGAATTCGTGATTTGTATGATTTAAAAAAATAATAATATCTTTTACCAGAAAAAAGAAAAAAAATATCTTTAAAAAAAGAAAAAAGAAATAATCGTAATTTGTCTGTTTTATGAGAAGGATCTTCTTCTTATCTTTGTCCACTTCTTTTTCATTAATATCAGTATTTTGAAACAGTAAGCAAAGCAACTCACACATCCATTCTTGCTTTGGTCTGTGTTTTCATTGTTTTTGGAAAGTATACATTGATAATGTTTCAGCAAATACTAGTATATTCTTGATACTTGATAGTTGAGTTGATACTGTTTTGAGAAACTCTAGAATGAGAGATCTCTAGAGATGTGAATGACAAAGTAGGTGGTGACTTGTTTTTTGTTTTTTTTGTTGCACTAAGAATACTAGAAGGTGTTTTAGTTGAAACATGAAAGTAACTAAAATGGGTTGCCTCAAATTCAGGTAACTTATTTGGACCTGTGTTTTTTCAAGGCTTCACTATCTTATTTTGATTGTTTCTTTTCTTTTTCTTGGGTTTGTTAGATGCTGGGAAAAGTTTTTTCTAGGCTTCACTGTCTGATTAGGTTCACTTTTTTTTTTGTCTATGGATCAAAGGGTTGGTTGAAGCGGTAGAAACAAACGATTTTGTATCATATTTATAGTCTTTTGTCTCCTTCTGGTTGATGGGGTCAAATAGAGAAGCGTCCAAAACTGGAAAGGTTTAATAGGGTCTGCAGGTATCTATTTCTAGCACGTAGTTTCAGTATATTCTTAGATTCTCACAAAATGGAAATTCAAATCCTTTTGTCTAACAATTTTTATTTCATTCATCCTTAGCTCCTTCACTTTGCTCAAGCATCTGGGTTTTTTTTTATCTCAGATTATAGTAAATTCCTTTATTTTCTTTTTGTTGAGTATAGGGATATTTCCAATCAAAGTCAATTAATACACACTGAAACCATCATATGTTTCACTGAATCCAACCTATATGAGAATAAAAGTGAAGTAGTTGAAGAATTGTAGTTTATGTGATTCTAGAGAGCTAGGAAAGTCCGAAGTTTTACTGTTACAAGGCAAAAGTGAATCATGAAGGAGATGTCTCCACCCATTTCCTTTCCATTTAGGCTAGATAATATGATCTGTAATGATTCATTGATAACAACCCACAAGGAAATCAATGGGCTCGAGTTTCTTGCAAACACAACCTTCTTGTTGTCAAAACCTACAACAAAGCCAAATCCATCTTATGAGTCAATTTCAGGTGGAAAAGAAGGTTGTGGTAGTAATATTCCACAAAGTAGAATTAGTATAGTATCACAATCTGCAGAAGTAGAGAACAGGAAAGCAGGAGGAACCACCGTGTCAAATTTCGTTACTAAAAATGGAGGTGATAAGATTGATTGGAGAAACCAGGAAGATGTGCTCATGTCATTAGATGGGAATAGTTCAGAGATAAGTACAACTGTGATGAATTTTGAGATTGTTGACAAGTCCAAATTGAAAGAATCAAATGTTGAGTTGGAGCATGCACAAGATCCTTTTGCAATGGTGTTGGATCTTGAGAGTAAGGAAGGCAGTGGATGTAATGGATCTGATCCAAAATTATTTACTGCTCCTTCTGAACCTGGGGTGCTGCAGGAAAAGAAGATATGTAGAACAAGTAGCAAAAATATATTTGAACTGGATTCTCATCCCCTTTGGGGTTTCACATCCATTTGTGGAATGAGGCCACAGATGGAGGATGATGTTGCGGTTGTACCCCGATTCTTGCATATTCCCGCTAGAATGCTGTTGGATGAACATGTTCCTAATAGCATGAATCATCATTCAAGTCCTTTAACTGCCCATTTCTTTGGTGTCTATGATGGTCATGGCGGCTGTCAGGTATGGTTATGCCACTTTTCTTCTAATTTCTCATTAGATTATACATGTGTTCAAGTTTATTGATTTCATTGGAGGGGCTTTATTTTTATAGGTTGCAAATTATTGCCACGAACGTCTACATTTGGCTTTGACTGAGGAGATAGAAATTTCCAAAGCAAGCTTGTCCGATGGATGTACTGGGATTAGTTATCAGGAGCTGTGGAAGAAAGCCTTCCTCAATTGTTTTGTCAAAGTTGATGAAGAGATTGGGGTAGTTCACCGTGGCAACAGTGGAAGCAACTCTGAGGCTAATATACCTATTGCCCCTGAAACTGTTGGTTCTACTGCTGTGGTTGCCATTTTGTGTTCAACCCACCTAATAGTTGCAAATTGTGGGGATTCAAGAGCAGTTTTGTCTCGTGGAAAAGTGGTTATTCCATTGTCAGTAGATCACAAAGTAAGGCATGTCTTTGTAGTTTTGCACTTGGTCACAGAAAGTCCCCCCCTGAGATATTAATCTTTCTAGTTACCTTTATGCTGTTTTCAGCCAAATAGAGATGATGAACTTGCAAGGATAGAAGCTGCAGGAGGCAAGGTCATAGAATGGAAAGGGTCCCGTGTTTTTGGTGTCCTTGCAATGTCCAGGTCCATTGGTATGCATCTTTGATCCTTGATCTCAGGAAAATGATCATCTCGTTTGAAATTGATCCATTTTATTGTTTAAATTAAATATTATAAATCTAAATATATATTTAGTGTCATGTCACATTCTCTATACTATTATATCAAAGAAATCAACTATAAATATATCAGTTGTCTGATTACTTTTATGAGTTCAAAACTAGAAATAAACATGTAACAGTGAATGACTGGCAAAAAAAGTATATGAACTAGCTGCAGAAAGCGAACAATGATCTTGTCACACCAAAGACAACCACATAGGGATCGCATTGTATACACATGCACGGCCACATACACATACTTAGTGTCAATATCATAATAACATCTTGTTGATGCCATAACATTGCTCAGTTTAACAAGAGTTCCTTTTCATGTAGGCTATTCCAGCATTTCTGAGCTGATAGCTTCCTATATTTTAGTTGCCACTAACACTGAAACTATTATTCATGCACAAGAACATTTGGTTTAAGTTAATAAATGAACTTCCCAATCAGAAAACCTCTAGAGATCCTTCTAATTTATATAGAGAACATGCTATACCATTTTGATTGAAATGTCCAAATTCCATGCTGATGAAGGTGATCAATCTGACTTCTGATTCGCTCTATCGTCCTCAGGTGATAATTACATGAAACCATGGGTCATTCCGGATCCAGAAGTGATGTTTGTTCCCCGGTCGAAGGAAGACGAATGCCTGGTTTTGGCCAGTGATGGTTTATGGGATGTCATGACAAACGAGGAGGTTTGTGATATTGCAAGAAAGCGGATCCTTGTGTGGCACAAAAAGCATGGTAATACCCTACCCGCAGAAAGGAATGATGGCGTTGATCCTGCAGCTCAAGCTGCAGCAGAGTACCTCTCAAGGCTTGCTCTCCAAAAGGGAAGTAGAGACAACATCACTGTCATAGTGGTAGACTTGAAAGCTCAAAGGAAGATTAAGAGAAAACTCTAATGGGAAGTTCACCCATCTACTGGAATATTTGAGATATGGGATAATAGATTAGTAATATGGTCCAGCACTTCAATTTTTACATTGGCTGATTGTGATACGATGGTGTTTTGTATACTGAAAGTTGCAATACAGACTACAGAGTACATTTTAATTAGCTTTGTCATGCACCTCCTTCCTGAGCTGGTTTAGGTAATAAGTTAATAGCGAGTATTTGCAGTTTTTATTGTCATCTTGATATGAATATGTACTCGTACAGCCACA
Organism: Quercus ilex subsp. ballota; assembly: GCA_032727855.1. NCBI lineage: Eukaryota > Viridiplantae > Streptophyta > Magnoliopsida > Fagales > Fagaceae > Quercus > Quercus ilex. Next base: position 59,387,771 of record CM064909.1, on the reverse strand, counting down.
TTGTTGTCCAGGCAGGGACTTAATTTGTAATTTAATGGCCCTATGTTTTAGTTTCCTCTTGCAGCAAGCAGGAAAATTGTCCATGAATCAAATTCCACCACAATCTTTCCGAAACCCAAACCAAGTTAAGATTATCGAAATTCTGCTTGCACTAAGGTTTGTGGGAAAAGCTCAAAGAGAGTTCAACAAATAATGATCCTCCCAACACCCTAAAAAATAAAAAAACCATCACATAAGAAGCATGGACACAGATATGGGTAACAGACAACAATTTTTGAAAAAATAGGACATGGACATAGTGGAACACATCTATTAAATAATTATTAAATATATTTATATTTATATTTTCTATATATTATTAAGCATTTATTTTTCATGTAGTGCCGTATATCAAATTAAGAGTAATAATGTATAATAAAGCAAATTCATAACTATTAAAGGATGTTTAGAAATTAGAATAAGAACAAATAATAAATATATTTAATAATTTTCAAATACGCTATTACTATCAGAGCATGGATGCTCCATTTGTTTTATGAAATGGCATTCGATTCCTCTTGTTCTCATGTCCCGGCTATGTCTTTTATTTTATTTTTTTATTATTTAAATGACAAGGTTGGGACATGCATGCAGAAGTGTCTCAAATGTATCAAGTGTCTGACACGGGTACGACACCCTAAATAAAGTGTATGTGCTTCATAGCCCACCACCAAACCAAAAGCTTGGGGAAGAGGCTATATATATATATATATATATTTGTTTGCAAATGCACATTCATGAAAAAAAGTTACTAGAACATGTTGAAATTGAAATATTCAAACACCAAGTCTGATGCATTTGCAACTCTAGGCAGGCAACTAAACAAATCTTGGCAGGTTCCTCAAGGATAATTTCATACAATTATTATTTCTATAGGTTTAACAATAAGTCCTATTCCTTGTATCATTGCACATACGCCGCCTTTCCTTGACAACATAAAACCCAACCTTATGATACATTTTCTCTTCAGATTCCGATTCTTCTGGATTGGGACACCCTGACCGCCAATCTTTAAAGATCTACCTAAGTGCTTGCCGGCATAAGCTCAAGAAACCACTTTATTTCAGTTGCACTGAATACTAAAAATCATTCACCATGTCTTCAAAACTTCTGGCAAGCTGTTCTTTCAAATCTCAGTTTCATATGATAGTATGCTTGCAAGTGGGAACTCTACCAAAGGTTAAATATAAACTTATTACAGAATAGCAAGAGATTTATGCTTTCAAGTTTAGTATTGAAAATCAAGACTTGGACATACCATACAAGTTTTATAGGGTTGCAAGTGGAGATCCCGCACTGGTGAAGTAAGATGAGAGATCGATGTCCAAGTCTTCATACATAGCAATGAAAGGGTGGGTCTGTGTTTCAAAACAGTAAAATAGCATCAGATTTATACTAAACAAACATCCTACTTTATCTGTTCAACATTAACTATAAAGCTGGAATAGAATTGCAGGGATTATCCATACCATAAGTTCATGTGCTGACGGTCTATCTTTTGGTTCTTTCTGTACACTAAAATAAACAAAAGATCCCCAGGATAGGGATATAACCTCATGAGATCAGAAGTTGCAAACATACAGGATAAAAATAAAACAACCAGATGTCAAATATGTTAGCCAACTATTGGTAGGTTACACACACACCCAATGGATCTTGAGCCTATAATGAAGAATAATGAAGTCTATTTGACTCTTCATAACTTAAATACTTAAACAAGCAAAATTTAATCTTTACCATGCAGAAATAAATGAGCTGAATTCTTGAGAAAAGTGATCAGAAGGTGCAGAAGGTGGTGGTTTCTCAACAATAGCTTCCATGAGCTCATAAAAGTTAGCCCATCCTTCACTCTGCTCTGATGGTGAATATGGGAACTGGCCTGTTGCGCACTCAAGCAATACTAATCCCAAGCTCCAAATGTCACTTTTGGAGTTATATTTGCCTCCAACAATTCTCTCTGGCTATAAAACACATTGCACATAAACAACTGGTAAATGTCATATATAGCCAAATAGACACTTATTAGCAGCTACCAAAAAGAAAACAGTGACAAACAAGAGATAAGTACGACATTTATAAGATTTATCAAATTACTCACAGACATATAGTTGTATGTGCCAAGAAAAGTATTAGCCTGGCCAGAAGTGCTATCCATTATTGCACTCACACCAAAGTCAGTAATCTTGACCTCCCCTCTATGATTTATCAACAAATTAGAAGGTTTTAAATCCCTGTGGATAATGTGTTTTTCATGATGAAGATACAGCAAACCCTTCAGCACCTGCATCAATGAATAAAAAGGAAGAACAGGAAAATAACATGCTTGAATTAATATTTGCTATAGATAAAATTTCATATAAGTATATGATATTCAAATTTCCCACCTGCTTACAGATGGCAGCAAGATATGGCTCTGGAATTGTTTTGACCTTTTTCAGAAAATCTAATAGAGATCCACCATCCATGTACTCTAATATGATTGAAATGACACCATTATCATAGAAAGACTGGTAACAGACAACAACATACGGACATTGTGCTGACTGATTTATTTTCAATTCCTGAGCAATTAGCTTGCGACAAGACTCCTCGATATTCATTTGAATTACCTGGATATGGGAGAATTCATAAGAACTAATGTTAAAGCAAGGAGAGATATGTAAATAGTAAAATGTGAACAAATGTTAGTTGGATTGAATATCTGAAAGCTTAGAGATAAACAATTCTGCATGGAAGTAGCCTCTAATGCTGGTTGACAGGAATGTTGACTCACAAAGCCAGATAGCAACAAAAAGAAAAGAGTATCATTTGAGACATCAATTGACAGGATTTATTAGTAGCATCCTTTTTTTTGCTGACTTAATTGCACGATTTAAAACTTAACCTGTTAAAATTTAGAGGTAAACTAAGTAGCTCTTTTAAGGACTATAAGAACTATCAAATTGTTTCCCTTAAATTCTGATAAAATAATCTTGCACTGATATCTTTTAAAAAGCAATCCAAATGGATTACATCAGGTGGTAGAAACATATAGAAGCTCTCAACCTCACTCATCTTGAAAATGTGGTTTTAAATGTCAAAATGTAATAAGAAGTGAAGGATGATATTTTGACTCCAAAAAAAGGGGATGAATGATGTAAGGACCAGTGTCAGATAATGACTGAAATAGATATAGCTTCAAGAACTCTTTGATCTATCTTCTACTCCCAACTAAACAAGGTTTTTAAGTTAGGATCCGGCTTTTGTCCAGTGGCCAGTGCCACTGGACACGTTGGATTGCGGACACGTGTCCAAGCCTAGACACGTGTCCGTATCCTGACGGGTCCAGTGGCCACTGGCCACTGGACAGAAGCTGAACCCTTTAAGTTATTGATGCCCAACGCCATAGCTGCGATAATGCTCAATATGTAATCTTGTGAAGATGAGACATGTAAAACTATGACAGTTGTATTGATACTGCTTGAAATTAGAACTGGAGGAAAACAATAAGTACACTGACTTTGTTAAAGCACATTAGAAGATATATGACTAAAAATTTTAAAAAAGAATGAAGTAAGAAAATGCATGATTAATGTAAAGTAGTGTTAAATTTTGCACTACCTTTAATGCAAAAAACTGGCCAGTCCATTTGTGTTGCACCAATTGCACAATTCCTCCATTTCCTTTTCCAATGACTTTAATTGTGTCTAGATCCGCTAAACTCAACTGGTCGTCTGATGGCTTGATAGGGGGTGGCTGAACATATAGGCATACACAAAACAAATTACAAGGTATTCTTGAAAAAAACATAGAGAAGTCGGAACATAGTCAAGATGATAAAACCTATCATGGAGGAAATTACTCAGGGCATAACATATTTTAAATCCATCATTTGACAAATTAGAAATGCAGATAAAATTTCAATAAATGAGTAAATGACATTCGGTGGGTGGATCTCATTTTTCTTTAGCCCAATAGTCAGATTACTAAGTATATTCCGAAGCAAGCCATGATCAATTTCTTTCTAACCAAGTGGAGTATCACAAAAACCAAAGCATACCAATTCTTTGAGGCAACTAGGCAAGCTATAGCTCACCTGGTCCCCTTTGAAGACAAGACAATGTAAGGTTCAGTTTTATATGAAAATTTTGTAACTTTCCACAAATCAGAATGAGCCAAAAACAATCAGCCTTTCATTATAAAGCTTCAAGCTATCACAAACTAATATAACCATGGATTCAACAGGGTTATTAGTGCTTTGTGAAGGTTTTGAATATTCAACTAACAAATTCTCAACGGAGAGGGGCACAACAAGCTTTGAGAAGCCAGTGTTAAAGTCTTCAGCATTTATATAATCACTTAACTTGGCTTCCCAACTTAAATTAAACAAAAAAGAATGAAAATTCAATTAAAGCCAGTAATTTTAACTATTTGGGAACCAATAAACCACAACCCCTCAATGCTCCTAACACTGCAAACTTCAAGATACAAATTTTTTTTGCTGATTTGAACATAGTGAAGCTAAAATTCAGAGAAACAAAATATAAATAATTTAAAACACCGATCTAAACCAGATGACCCAGTTGTTCTCAATTGAAAGCTTATAAAAATTTCTTCAAATTAAGTACTTCCAGAAACCCAAATTGAAAATTTGAAACATGTACGAATCTTACAGCTTCAACTTCGCTTTGAGTAACAATTCGAACCCCATCTCTATTCACCAGTAGATCGTCAACCATAAACGTTCCACTTTGAGTCCTACCAATTTTCCACAACCCCAATTACTCAAAAAAAAAAAAAAAAACTTTATAAAGTGGAAGAGAGAGAGAGAGAGAGAGAGAGAGAGAGAGTTACAGGAACTTGGAGAAGGAAATCTCATCAGGAGGAGGGAGAGAAAGCTTGAGGTTAGGGATTAAACTTCCCTTCTTCATTTCTATCTCTGCCTTTGCTTTCTTCTACTTCCAACTTTTGTGGTGCAGAGCAAAACAGAGCAGAAGAAGAAGAAGAGTGAGGGTTTGTGAGAGAGAGCCTTATAATGTGAGAGAGTTCTGAGAGAATTAATTAAAAAAAAATATTAAAAAAAATATATAGTTTTGGAGTTGGGGATAGTACGAAGTCTATATAAAAAGTACTGGCTGGCAGTCACCAACATGGCAACACCATTAACACTATGAAACCAGCAAGAAAAGCAAAGAAAATAAACACACACTGACTTTACTTCCGCTTACTTTTCTTCTCACTATTGTGTATTGTATTTGTATATATTGTTGTTTTGTTTACCTTTACCCGCGCCTCCTTTTTTTTCTACTTCCACTTTTTTTTTTTCCAAAGTCTTTCTTTCTTTCTTTTCCTCCTTTTCTTGTCCTCTAATCCACTCACGACACATTGCATTTTAGATTACCCAAATATGCAAAATGGAATTCCTACTATACCTATTGCTCCGCGTCCCCCCATCAGTTTACTATGAAGAGAAGAATCAAAAGGATTTCACGTGAAAATTCAAAGACTTAGACCAAAAATTTTATGAGTCTGTCTTATAATAAGCGTAGATTAAGGTTGAGCTTTTTATTTTTTATTTTTTGTAATACCAACTTTTAATGCGGTGGAATCTGTTAGATTTTTTTCTTTATTTATGCAATCAAGCATCCATTAACATATCATATGTTTTAGGAAAAAAAAAAATATGAATTGAAAGTCATGTATCCCATTATTCACATCTTATTCCTTGCATTTAATAGTGATCACATCATTTAAAACTATAATAGCATGACTTTTAGATTCTATTCATTCTTTAGATAGACTTTTTAAATTTATAATTTTTTTTTAGAACAAGACTCATAATAATTAACCTAAACCATAAAAGGAATTCATTTATTTTATGTATCTAAGTAAAGCGGTTGACACTCAAAATTTTGGGGCTAAAGTTTGGTAATTGTTTGTTTTCAACAAAATACAGATGTCACATCATTAAAAATTTTAAATGATGTAGCATTATATTTATCTTTAAAATTTGTAATATTAATCTAAATCATGAAATAGAGACAATTCATTGCCTAAATAAGCAAATGTTGGCTTCTTGCCTTTCCTTTTAGGCAAAACTATATTGTCAATTCTAAAATTTGGATAAGTACAATTTTTTCTTTTCTCTTTTTGAGAAACAAATACATACACAAGAGAGATGGAATGAGGTTTTGACACAAATGCCAGCTCAATCAAGTACTATCTTAATCCCTGAAAAAGAAGAAGAAGAAGAAGAAGAAGAAGAAGAAGAAGTTTACAACAGTATGTTTTGGAGAGAATGTTTGCTTATTTACGCTAACCAAAAATACATACATTTGCAAAAATTTCAGTACAAAAAAATAAGTTTTCAAATTTCAAGAACTAAAATAAAACCTAACCCAATATTAAGGACCAATCATATATTTCACATATTCTTTTTTAAATAATAAATCCATTTTTCTTCACTGTATTAGTAGTTATATGGGTAATTTAATTTAATTGTAGAAGGTCACTCTTATTTTATTTTTATATGTTTTTTATTTAGATAATTTTATTTCAAAATGTTCTGTAGTATATATTTTATCATTTTATTTAATATTATTATTTTGTTAGGTTAAAAGAGGATATCACCAAATTATTTTCCCTTTATAATTGTATAATATTGTATAATAGAATGGATATGTGTGACTTTCAAAATCATGAAAATTGATATTGAGGATGCAATTTGATCAAGAGCTAAATTCAATATGTGAACACCTGCACCCAAAAAAAAAATAAAAAAAATAAAACTTGTTCAAGTTAAGGCAAGAGAATCCTCTTATGCTTAAGTTAGTAACAAACTTAAGGGCAACAGAATATCTCAAAAGCTAAGAATGTGTTCGAATAATTTAAGGTTAGGGGAATTTTTTTAAGTATTTTCGAAGTATGGAGAAATTGTGTTCTCTTCACTCAAATTCATGATGGACCCCACCATAAATGTGAGAAAAAGAAACACTATTCTCTATGTTCTAGGAGTACTTAAGAATTACTTGTGATTTAGTGATATAATTATTTATATTGCAGTTGGAGACTGAATTATTCCAAGATTCTTGAGATTCAAAGACCATCTTCCTTTATTTCAGAAGTTATCCCTTAAGAGAGATTCACAAACATAAAATTTGGGACTAATAAGAGTACGTTTGGTACACTGAATAGGAATTACAACAAGAATTGTAATATTTATTACTACGAATAAAATGTGTTGTAATGTAATAACTAAATTTATTCATTAGTTTGGTTATGAGTTATAACATTAGAATGAAACTTAACATTTATTTTAGAAAATTTCTTACTCATACAATTATATTTCCTTTAAAATTATTATTTTTAAATGTAAGAGAGATATGTGTTATTTTTTATAATTTTTTATTTTTATAATTGTTGGATATATATGGAAAGTTTATTTATCCAATATATTAAGGTTTGAAATTATTGCACTTATTAAGGAATAGCTAATACAACATTTTAAAAATGAATAGTTATTCCTCATTTTGAAAAATAGTTATTCATAAGAAATGATTATTTCTTGTAATAAAAACATACCCAAACTAAAGAATAACTAAATTATAGGAATAATTATTCCATTACAGCGTTTATTACAGTCTACCAAACATGCCTTAAGGATATGCATAAACCTTTCATTTATTTATTTTTTTGGTGTGGAGATTTGACCTTAATGAAATTGGCAAGTCCTAAGCCGTTAAGATGTTGTGGCCAAGCTGGTAAAAACCATTAATCCGAGCTTTCACGTCAGTCTCCAACTGCCATGTCATAAACCTTCTCCACCATATATTAAATATGATAATAGTGGAGGGTTATGAATGATTTTGTGTGTGTGAAATTGTGAATGGATACATTATTTTAAAATATTAAAGCGAACATATTATCTGGTGTATTGTTGGGAATTGGGATTGTGTGTGTTGAAAATGTATTTTATTATTAAAAATAATGTCCTTGTGTTTAAAATTTATTTAAAATAGTAATGTGAACACATTATCTGGTGTATGGTTTTTAAGCGTGATATTGGTGTTGAAAGTTTTATTTATTTATTTATTTATTATAAAAACTAATGTTCTTGTTATTTTATATTATCGGGGAGAAGTGTGGTTCTAGAAAGGTGAAGCAAAAAAAAGCTTTACACTATTTTTATATCCTATTGTTATTTTATTTTTGTGTGAATATATTAATTTTGTATACTCTGATGTAATACTAATAGGCTTGAGCCTCGGACTTGACCATCAAGGTCACTCAGAAATTTCTCAGATCGTGACAGGGCTTCGTTCACACTGGGATTAGATTGTTTGGTTAGAAAATTTAGCAACTTCCCATATGAACATGGCGCACGTGTTTTTGAGTTTGACTAGTATTTATATCTATTTGAATTTTTCTCTCAAAAAAAAAAAAAAAACAAAATCTATTTGAATTTCATAACATAAAATCCCTTCCGCTCAATACATAAATTTACGTCATTGAATCAAACGTATGGAGCGGACCACGAGAAAGGAAACAAAGGAAGGTGACGAACATTATTCCGAGATGCACTCAACATGTATTAGTTTGTGTTAAACAATGTTAGATATACTTTCATAAAAAAAACAGAACAAAACAATGTTTGATAGACATTGCATCAATGATCAATTATGGTAATTGATGCGATGCTTTTCCAAAGTCCAAACTATGCTTTTCTTTTTTCCACACTTGTCATTTCATGGTTCTCTTAATTTTTAGGCATACATTGACCGTAAGAAATTTATTTGCTAAACTATACTTTTTGTTCTTAATGTGTGAGTTGGTTGGATTTTAAACCCTTGTTAATCAAGTTCTAAGTACAAGTAGTTTCTTAATCATGTTATGAATGATCTTTGGTTAATGAAATCAATCACTAATATTGCGTAATCTAGGGTGTAGCCAGGAATTATTACTTGGGTAGACCGATTTGTAGTAGCAATATACTAAATATAATAGATTGCAAGGTAGACAATAGATTGCATGATTTGAAGGTGAATATTATGACCAATTTGAATGTGATTTAAACCACAAAGCTTGAAAACTATGACAATGATTATCCGGTTCTCTGTATGGATACTCTATATCTTTAGAGGTTGATATGGACCGACTATGAGATAAGCATATCGGATTTCCTTTTGTTTGTTGACAAGGAATTTATATATTTGTTCACATGATCCTAGATCACAGTTTATCTCTTCGGATTGAATTTTTGAACATTTGGAGGGACGCTCATCGGCCATTTGAAGTATTAACAGTTGTTTCAAGTGTCCTAAGTTCTAAATGATTAATATTTTTTTTCCTTAAAGAATGCATCAATTGTTTGTCGTTTGCTCATTATTTAGAACTTAATTTCAAATCCAATTCAAAAAATCATAAACTAACTTGGGAGAAATATATAATAAAATATCATATAAAATTTATTCTTGCATGAAATATAAATACACCATTAATTAAATAATGACCCTTTAGGATAAAAAATTAAATAAACAAATTAAACAAAAGTATAAACATACAACTTAACCAAATAAATTAGCAACACCCCACTACCTTGCATGTTGTTTTGGGCCCCTTTTTGTTTTATTTCAGTACAATAATAGATGTCTATTGGAACTTTTTTTTGGCTGAAAAGATGTCTATTGGACTACAGAACTTAAAGAAGTTTTGGAATAATTTTTTGGGGTGGGGGGTGGAGGCGGGGCAGATATTTATTTTAGGAAGGGCCCATGTCATTTTTCTGCCCCCCCCAAGGAGCCATGTGGCTCTACCCCTGCAAATAAAAATAGTGGATATAAAGAACATGACACTATGGTGACCCAGGGGAAACTAATGGAAAAATAATGGTAGAAAACCACTAGGAGGGTTAGGCCTAAAAACCCCAAGACAAAACTAAATCCACAAACTGGATAGAAATTTGATAATACCAAATAACTCTATTCATAGTAAAATTTACTATAGTTGCCCAAATTAGCTCCAAGACCACAAATTTCTTCAATTATGGAGATATTGCACACGAATCTCAGTCAACTTTAAGTACCCAGTTGAAGATTTTGGTCTATTACTGATGTTCTGGAATATGCAGCAACTTTAAACACTTCGAATCTAAATATGCTTCAAGCTTAGATCACTAGTAGCGGATTTTGAGAGCGGGTGGCACAACAACCTTAAGATGTTCTCTCTAGAAGTCTCCAAAATTCTTTGGCATGTCCACTGGGGTTTTCTTTTATACCATAGGCTAAAAAGAACTAAGCCCTTGTGACAAGAATTCGATCTTTCATAGTTCAACCAATCCAACTTAAGCTCGATCTATTGAAAAGCTGCAAGTTGTCCGTTCAATCGATTGAGTAGCTATTGAAAGTTGTCAAAATGTTGAAACTTGCACAATGACTTGTAGATTTTGGGTAGATGTCTTGATAGTGAACAAAATGCTTCTAAAACTGCATACAAGACTAGTTTGCTCATGATTTGCCAACCTAATGTCTGAGACTCTAGACTTAACATAGTTATTTTAATTTTGGCTCATTTATGTTTAAGAATTTTGACCCTTCATATTTGATTTCATTTTCATATTGGATATGTCATCCATTTCTATTAGTAATATGATTGTTAATTATCAGATAAATGCTGTCCATTGAAACATGTCACTTATATAAGTTTTTATTTTTTACTTGTAACTAATCATTAAGTGTTAGATAAGTGTTGTCCATTTAGACACACTATCCATATAAGTCTTATTCTAATAATAAATTGACCTTTAAGTACTAGATAAGTAATGTCCAATAAGATACATTACCCTTATAATGTTAGGTGTCATCAAATTATTAACGGAAATTAATGACATGACTAATATGAATCTAGAATAAAACATAAATGATTAGAATAAAAAAACTCAAAATTTTAAGGAATAAAATGATACTTTAGTCGACTATGAAATACTAATTAAATAATTGATGGAGGATTCACTATCCGTAGCTTCATCTGGTCTTTTGATTCAAGATGTGAAAGTTATTGCTGAATCTTTTCAATGTATTAGATTTTCTCATGTTTGTAGAGAAGGAAATAAAGTAGCTTACAACCTAGTTAGACATGTACGTCATGTCACTGGTTTCTCTGTATGGATGGAAGATGTCCCATCTCATACCTTAGTTACTTATGAGGCAGATTTGCCTATTTCTTAATATAAATTTGAAGTCTTCTTTCTCAAAAAAAAAAAAAAAAATGATACTTTAATAAACTTTTCTTTCCTCGTGCTATATGAATAGTATCAAGTATCAACTTTAAAAACATTAAAGTTGTTTCCACCATGTTCAATTGTCTATGTTCATTCAAAGAAAATACCAGTTGATCTTATTTATTAATTTGCTCAAAAGGGAAAAAGAAAGGGACCCATGAAGAAGTGGCAATCGTGAGAAGTGCAATCTGTGCCTGTGGTCATTAAAAATACGACTACAGAATACAGACTCATTTTTTGCATATAGATTTTAGACAGATATAAACCAGGAGGCAGAGAATTTAGTACCAAACTACCAATGTACCATGCAGTCTTGTTTTCTCTCTCTCTCTCTTCTTTGCTTTTGGGTTGGCAAAAGGCGAGCATTGTATCTCCAGCTATCAGAAAATACCGCAATAGTGGAAGTGGAAAATCCAGTTTGTCACCAGTGGATGGTTGGTAGGCTTGTGAAATTTCTAGGTGATTTTCCTCATCTTTGTATTTTACCTATAAAATTACAATTGTCAAATTTTTAGCTTGGATTAGCTTATTTTCACTCAAAGAGAATGGCGCACTCTTAAAAGAATTACAATTTTTTTTTAGGATAACTTTATGTTTACATTCTCAAATTTTGAAACTTTAGGGTGTAAAATTTAAATACCCTCAAATTTTAAGGAATAAAATCCAAACACCTCTAAAATTTAGGAGGTAAAATCCAAATTCTGAAACATTATAGTGTAAAATAAAAACACCCTCAAACTTCAAGGGATAAAATCTAAATTCTAAAACTTTAAGATGTAAAATTCAAACACTTCCAAACTTTAAGGGTGTAATTTGTAATATACCATTTTTTTAATATTAGAGTGAAATGTTTAATAGAATCGTAATAAGGATTCCAATGAACATAAACATTAGATGTTCAAGGTCTCACTAGTTAGAAATCTACAATAGTCTTGCTCACTAGGCCAAAGGCCAATCGGTCGGGTTGGTCGGAGGTACGCTGACGGTCTAGTTAGTAAAGAAGTTAACAAAGTAAGGTCAAAGAAAATGACAAGGTGTTGAGATGATGGAATGTATATATTTCTCTTTGGAGTTTATATAAGTTCTTTCAGTTGCAGTAGGTATGTAATTCCCCATATTGTTATGTGCTAAATCTGACATCATGTTATCCCTTCATGACGCTTAAGAGAAACTAAGCGATGGGCACCTTCCCTATGGTTGCAAGGGGGAAGGCTCTATCACCTTGCATTTAATATAATTGGCGGTAGATGAGCCATAATACATGTAGGATTTGAAGGAAGATATTTAAACTTTGTTTGTTTTACTATAAAATGTTTTCAAATGTAAAATATAAAAATTTTCAAATACAAACCACCAAAACTGACAACTTAGTCGCTAGAGTCGCAAGTCTGGCAGCTGGATTGCCAACACTGGCTATCGGACTATCGATTGCGATCACTAAACCACTAGATTTGGTAACCTAACCAGCAAATGGGCGAAAGAGCCATTTTGTATTTTTGTAAAATGTTTTACTAAGTTTTTAAAAGTAAAAAGTTTTATAACATTTTATAAAATATTTTTCAACCAACGAAAAACATTTTGAAGTTTAATCAGATTTTACAATCAAACAAACATGGTAAATTGCGGAATGTTTTCTGTAAAACATTTTACAGCGAAACAAATACAACATTAGTTTTCTTAGATTGGTTGGATGAGGGAAGAGAGAATAGATTAATTTGGAGTGAAATTTTTTTGTGGGGCCCAACTTTTTACTATTAGCCCAAATTGGGTGAAAAGAGAGGGAAAGGAAGAGAGACATGTCAAAACTTTTGACTATATTATGAAATTACTAAAATGCTCCTCATAAGTTAAAAGTATTTTACTATTTAATTCTTTAAGGGGCACAAATGTAAAAACACACATTTTTCTTTCCCTTCTATTTGTAAACCAAACAAAAATATTGATAAATATTGAAGTTCATAAAAAATAAAAAAAATAAAAATATTGATTATTTCTCACTTTCTTTCCTTCCTAATTATCCTAACACCCCAAAACAAAAACTTTTCTTTCCCCTTTTCCTTTCTCTTTCCCCTACCTTCTTATTTTTATTTTTTTGTGGAGCCCAACATTTGCTGTCAGCCCATATTGGGTGGAAAGAGAGGTAAAGGAAGAGAGGCATGTCAAAACTTTTGACTTTTATATTATGAAATTACTAAAAGTATTTTACTACTTAATTTTTCAAGGGGCACAAATGTAAAAAGACACATTTTGCCCCTTAAATATTGAAGTTTATCAAAAATTTTTTTTTTTTTTTGATTATTCCTTACTTCCTTTCCTTCCTAATTATCCTAACAACCCAAAAGGAAAACTTTCCTTTCCCCTTTTCCTTTCTCTTTCCTTCCCTCAACTACAACAAACATAGTCTAACACTACATACAAATGACTAAATTTTGCTTGTCATTTGTATTAGAAGAAAAATAATAGTTAGCAAGCTGGACCCTCGGACTTGACCACCAAAGTCAGTCAGCAACTTCCTAGATCGTGAGAGGTCTTCGTTCACACTTGGGATTTGTTTGATGAGAAATTGTTGCCAATGAAAATGATTAGACATGTGCATGTGTTTTTGACTAACTGATTCACGAACCTCTTCGGCCCTAACATAAATTTATGTCATTGAATCAAACTTTTCGGATTGCTTGAAGAAAGAAAGAAAAAGGAAAATCATAGGAACAAACATTATAGTGCGATGCACAACACTCAACGTTACATCTGTTTGCGTATCATGACTCTTTGATGCTGACACTAGATGCTTATCCAAAGCCAAAACTATGCTTTTGTATTTTCCGCTCCTGTCCTGTCATAGTTTTTACTTTTTATTAGTTTTCTACTTATGCAATATAAACCATTTAGAAAACTTTTCATTGCAGGAGCTATATAATTATAAACATAATTGTCAATTTGAATGGTAAAAAGTTTTAACGATAGTAATCATTTAGCATATTGAACAAGCAGGAGTATTTCTGAAAGGCATGGGGATTATATGATTGGTTCCAACATGTTCAAGTGTCACATTTTCAATGAAAGGAATAGCAGCTGAAGTTGATCAATTTATACTGCACAAAAAGAGAAATACAGGGACCCATGTAGAAGTGACACCTATGAGAAACACCAACGGTAATTTCCTCAAGCTTCCAAAACATTGGACCAGAATAGTAACAAGCACTAGACTTTTAGACAGAAATGGCAAGCCAGTATTATTAAATGGTCCATGCACTAGACTTTTAGAAAGGGCAAAATTTGGTAAATAGTACATTTTTCGGTTAAAATTTGGTAACTAGCACGCGTTTGAACTTATTTAGTTAGTTAGACTGTTTTTGGAACTCGAGTTTGATAAAATTTGGTAAATAGTACATTTTTCAGTTGAAATTCGGTAACTAGCACTCGTTTGAACTTATTTAGTTAGTTAAACTGTTTTTGGAACTCGAGTTTGTCAAACTTGAGTTCCAACCCAAAATTGAGTTTCCCAAACTCGATTTACTCTTGGATTCATCTAACGTAGATTCAAAAAAAAAAGAAAAAAACACGTGGAACTCGAGTGTAGTAAACTCGAGTTCCATTTAAAAAAAAATTTTACCTGCAAGGAACTCGAGTTTGCTAGACTCGAGTTCCAAGCAGGGAAAAAAAATCTTCCAAGAACTCGAGTTCCACGTGTTTTTTTTTTTTTTTTTAATCCACGTCAGATGAATCCAAGAGTAAATCGAGTTTGGGAAACTTGATTTTGGGTTGGAACTCGAGTTCCAAAAATAGTTCAACTTACTAAATACTTTTAGCCGCATGCTATTTATCTAATATTTTTCTAAAAAGATGTTGTTTAGCAAATTTTGACTTTAGAGAGCGCTAGAGGACTGCATGGACCTTATTTTTTATTTTTATTTTTTTGGAGTGTGTCTCTAATGAACATAAATTCTCTGTCTCACTTTTTCGGGTAAACTACATATATGATCCCTAATCTTTACATTAAATGTCAATTTGGTCCTTAACTTTTCAAATGTGTCAATTTGGTTCTTAACCTTTTGATATTGAATTAAAAAAGTACCTACCGTTAAGTAGTAGATGGAGAATACTGACGTGGCTAACAGTTTAAATAAAATATTGGTTTTAGGCCACCTAAGATTGCCATTTGGACTGCCATGTCAGCCTAAAAAAAAAAAAAAATGACGCGAGGCGTATTAATCTCTGATGATGTTGAAATTGTCAGTCAGAATGATTGTCTAGAGGGAAGCCATCCATAGCCAACAAGATCCTGAAAGGGTGAATGGGAAATGGAAGAAGCGTGGGTTAATAGTGTGGTGCCTGCCACAAAGTCTCCGATGATAAAGTCAGAATGGCTAGAAGAAAAAAGAAGATACAATACTAGAATATGATAGCTAGAGTGTCCGTACCTTCTTAGGTCTTGGGGTGCTGGTATATATATGCACTTGTTTCTTCCTTTTAGTTGTTGGTGGTACTTTAATGGTGGTTTTAATGTGTTATCTGTAACGCCCCTGTGGGGTGTTAATGATAAGATGTCTCTCCAATGGTATGGAGGCTCATTATTGTCATGTAACACTTTGTCATTGATTGTGGGTGAATGGCCTCTTCTTCGTCTGGCGCGTACCATGAGACGAACGAAGATTGATGTTACCCTCATCCACTGTCTTCTCTATGGAAGAGGATATAATTAGGACTATCAGCTGCCCCCCTATTCTGAGGTCGTCCATCTTTGGGACGATCACAGGAATATGGAGAGTTTTTTTTTTTTTTTTTTTTTTTTTTTTTTTTGTGGTTGTGGCGCTTGGGGTTCCACTCCCTGTATTAATTGCTCCGTGGCAGCGTGGCACGCATCATGGCCATGTGTCATATTCTGACCGGTTGAAGGGTCTCGTTTCTGGTGAAACCTTTTAGCTTTCCTACGCTTTTCGAGGCAAACCTTTTTAACCCTTGCCTTTCTCCTCTCATTTCTTCATTTTCCCTACGTTTAGTTTTTCTGACTTCACAGCTACTCCTTCCTCCTTCGCGGCGCGTTTTGCTCTTTGTCTTCTCAGTTTCTTCCTTTTTTCAGGTATGCCCCTTATTTACGCCATTTTTTTCCTTTTGGAGTTTTGCTGCTTTCCTTTCTTTGTGCTCTTATTTCCTTTTTAGAGTTGTATTGTTCCCATTAATGGTTGATTATTTTGAAATTAGGCACACTTCTCCCTCCATCTCCTTCTTTTTTGCTAGTTTAGGGGTGGTAATAGACTCCTCTAGTGACCAATTAGGTACGCTTTCAGACTGATTTAGTGACCAACACCTACAGATTGGGGATTTTGTTCTAGGTGATAGTAGCCTTGGTTTGGTGTTGGTTAATCTATACCCATTGTTGTGCCAATCTTTAGCTTGGTTTAAGTTTGTGCATGGAGTTTTAAGGAGGGAAAGTATGGGGTTTGAGTTTAGATTGAGTGACTTGGAAACCGGTTCGTCATCTAGCGCTGGCACGACTGGGGTTGAGACAAATACAGCTACCCTCGTGCCTTCTTCCGTACCTTCGTCCTCTTGCCCTCCCATTTCTACTACACCTCGAACCTTTCACGCCCTTAAAGAAAAGTGTTCTTTGAAAGTAGTTACTTTTGGTAGGTTCAAGGATAGGTTCTAGTTCCCTAAAGAGACCGGGGTTCGTATCCTTAGCAAAGGCGAAAAGGCCTATGCCTTCGCTCATGCTGAGGTTTGCTTTTATGAGATTGTGTTCTTGTGTAGTCTCAAATTTCTTGTCCACCCATTCATAATGGAGCTTCTCCACCACCTGAACATAGCTCCGGGGTAGCTTATGCCAAATTCTTGGAGAATCGTCATAAGCTGTATGGTGATTTGGACGACCATAACTGACGGGGATATGATCACGCTTAATAAGTTCGTCCACCTCTATCGCTTAAAAGAGTCTAAGGAGTTTGGGTATTATGAACTTGTGCCCTGGGATAGAAAGTCTTGTCTCGTTGTCAACCTCCTATTGTCCTTCCGTTATTAGAAGTCTAGGTATTTCTTTGTGTCAGGTGATGGTTAGGAGACCCTTTCTGACGACTTTTGGGGGGACGTCCCTAGGCTGCTACGTCGGTGGGAAACCCCTCAGCTTGGTGTGTTTGCCTCCCACGAGATGTTTTTCTTTTTTGATCTACTATTTGTATTAATCGTCCATTCTAACCTTGTGTATTCTTCTGCTTTGTAGTGAAAGAGCGTCCTAGCTTGAAAGTAGGTTCAAGGAGCATGTTCAAGAGGCTGTTAAGTAAGTAAGTACTATTGAAGATTTTGACGAGCTGGTTGATCCACGAACTTTGGCTCGTCACTGTTTGGGGTCGGAGCCTTCTCAATATGTCCTTAGTGCAATTGATCAGGAAGAGAGGAAGCGTGAGTTATCCTGATATTGGAAAATGGATCGTCTTTTCCTCCTTTCGCCCTCTTTTTCTGAATTTAACTTTATTTTTCCTTTCCGCAACAATGATGACCAAGTTTAACCAAGAGTTGTATGCCAAAATTAAAGCGAAGAAGAACGAGCCCCTCTCCAGCATCGGTACGCGGAGGTTGAGGGTTGTAGAGAAGGAAAAGGAAAAAGAAGTGATGGAGAAAAGGTCGTCCACTCCTACCCTGGACAAAGGGTGTGCCGCTTCCCCTGGCATTTCTGTCGAGGAGGTCATTCCTCGTACCAAGAAGCGCAAGACTGGAGATAAGGGGAAGGAGAAAGTGAGGGCCAGCATCTGGGCGGATGCTGGGACGGCTGTGGCTCGGGAAAACGAGGTCATGATGCCTGAGGATTTAAAGGAAATCTCTGTCGTGCCCTCCCACAAGATGGTGAACTGTCATGTGCATAAGCTCGTCCAGGTAGTTTATCATTCCTCTTTGTTTTATTTCTTCTTTCTTCTGTCCTTAGTTGATCTTGATTCTTTGCGTAACTGTGATTGCTAGGTGTTAGGGGAGACGATGCACATTACTTCCCAGTACCTGGTGAGTGAGGAGAAAGCTGTGGTGGCCACCTCTAAGGCGGAAGCGTTGGAGGCAGAAGCTTCTGGCCTTAGAAAGGATCTGATAGAGGCTATGGATGCCAACAACTCGTCCAAAGAAAAGATCTAGGCCTTAACTGAGCAATTGAACGTAGAGAAGCTGCTAGTGAAGCAGAAGGATGAGCAAATTGCTGCTGCTAACCAGAAAATGAAGAATGTTGTTGCCAAGGCTGTCCACGCTTTCCAACTCATGGACGAGTATAATGCAGTTTTATTTGGCTGGTACTTTAAAGGTTTTGAACTGTTGAGGAGATATTTAGTGAAGCACAGTCCTGAGACCGATCTGGAGGATTTGGACTTTGAGGCCATAGATAAAGAGATCGAAGCAGGCTACCCAGGTTGCTGCTACTGAAAACCTTCTAGCACCTGAAATAGAGGACGACGAGCCTCCAACTTAGCATTTTTTTTTGCCCCGCATGTTTTGGGGCTGTTAAATAATTTAACCCTTTGGGATGCTCTGCATGTTTTAGGGCTTTTGAACAATTTATAACATCTCTCTCTCTCTCTCTCTCTCTCTCTCTCTCTATATATATATGTGTGTGTGTGTGTGTGTGTGTGTGTGTGTGTGTGTGTGTGTGTGTGTGTGTTTATTCCCTCCGTATGATTTATGAATGGTTTACATTTCTTGTCTTGCCTTTCTTTGCTAGGGCATATTCTTCGACTTTCTTGGGACTTAGAGAAAATTTTTTGTTGGAACATGCTATTCGTCCTTCTTGGGACTTAGAAATATTTTTGTTGGAACATGCTCTTCGTCCTTCTTGGGACTTAGAAATAATTTTGTTGGAACATGCTCTTCCTCCTTCTTAGGACTTAGAAATGATTTACATCCTTTTGTAGACGATGTACGTCCACTTAGATAATCTTTAGAACGATTTTCATCCTTTTGAGGAATTTTATCGTTTTTTTTTTTTTTTTTTTTTTTTTTGTGGATGATGTACATCCATTTAAGGAATCTTATCGTCTTTTTTTTTTTTTTTTTTTATGTGGACGATGTACATCCATTTAAGGAATCTTATCGTCTCTTTTGTTTATGGACGATGTACATCCTTTTAAGGAATCTTATAGGCTTAACTTGGTAGAGAATTTTCATATCCCGTTGGCGATTTAGTTCAGACATAAGGGGAAAAGTTAGGTAGAAACATTAGGTATTAAACACTGAATAATGAGTTTATTGATCTTCTTAAGAGAAAAGAAACATTAGGTATCACTGATTGCTTACAAACGGGCTACAGTTTCTACTTGTAATACCTTTTCAGATGTTCAACATTCCAAGGACGGGGCAACTTGTTCCCTTCCAAGTCTTCTAGGTGATAACTTCCACGTCGAGAGTAATGGACGACTTTATATGGTCCTTCCCATGTTGGCCCTAACTTGCCTTGTGCTGGATCCTTCGTTGCAGATGTCACTTTTCACAGGACGAGGTCTCCGATGTTGAACCTTTTGAGCTTTACCCTTTGGTTGTAGTACTCGGCCATCTTCTGCTGGTATTTGGCCATTCTGTAAAAGGTTTAGTCTCTGACTTCGTCCAAATAATCCAGGTTCAACTTCAATTCGTTGTCGTTGCTGCATTTGTCAAAGAACTCCTTCCTGAGGCTTGTGAGCCCTATTTTGATAGGGATGACTGCCTCCGTGCCATATGTCAGGTTGAAGGGCATCTCTCTTGTTGGGGTTCTAGTTGTGGTTCTGTAAGCCCATAAAACGCTTGGTAACTTCTCGGGCCATTCTCCCTTTGCTCGCACTAATCGGGCCTTGATGATCTTCAGCAATGTTCGATTTGTTACTTCTGTCTGTCCATTGGCTTGAGGATGTCCCGGGGATGAATATTTGTTTTTGATGCCAAGGCTCGAACAAAAAGATATGAATCCTTGACTGTCGAACTGATGACCATTATCTGAGATGATCGTCTATAGGATCCTGAACCTGCACACAATATTTTTCCATACAAAACTTCGTACCTTTGCTACTATGATCATGGCTAGTGCTTCTGTCTCCACCCACTTCATGAAGTAGTCGATAGCGACGAGTAAGAACTTTACTTAATTCTTTCCTTGTGGCAGAGGCCCCATAATGTCACTTCCCCATTGTGCAAATGGTCAAGGCGAAGAGATGGTCGTCATCTTCTCTCCTGGGACTCGCTGGACGTTCCTATACCTTTGGCAACTGTCACATTTCTTGACGAAATCCGTTGCGTCTTGTTGCATTATGGGCCAGAAGTAGCCTGCCCTCATAATCTTTCTTACGAGGACTTTGCTCCCATGTGATCACCGCAAATGCCCTCGTGAACCTTTTCCAGAATAGACTTGGCTTCTTCTTCTTCAACACACCTCAAGTAAGGCTATGAGTAGCCTCTTTTGTAAAGCTTGTCATTCAGCATCGTGAACTGGGCAGCCCGTTTTTGGATTTTCTTGGCTTCGTCAGGATTTAGTGGCAATCATCCATTTTTAAGATAGGATAGGATTGGGCTCATCCATCCTGGGCATGCACAGGAAAGGTCTGGAATTCTTCGATGCTGGAAGAGTTCTGTTCTTCCAGTTTCCAATTAGTCACATTTGCCTGATTATCTGCTGATGCATTCCTGGCCACTTCGTCAGCTTCTGCATTCTGATCTTGTGGGACTTGAGCAAATTCTACCCGATCAAAGTTACTTACGAACCGGTTCGTCAACTTAAGGTATCTATGAATCCTTGTCTCCTTTGCTTCGAAATTTCCCTTGACTTGACCTATGACAAGCTATGAATCACTCCTTAGCAAGGCATTTTTAGCTCCAAGTGCCTGGGCTATCCTCAGCCCCGTCAGTGTAGCCTCGTACTCTGCTTCATTGTTGGTTATGGGAAATTTAAGTTGAACTCCATATTTCAAAATATCCCCCTTAGGGGAAGTGATGACAACGCTTGCTTCACCTCTCTTCTGCGTGGATGACCCGTTCGTATGGATCGTCTAAAGTTCTTCCTGGTTGTCTTCATGTTCAAGGGTGGTGAATTCTACTATGAAATCCGCCAACGTCTGGGCTTTTATGGCCATTCTGGGTCGATATTCTATATCGAACTGACTAAGCTCGATGGCCCACTATACCATTCGTCTAACAGCCTCAGGTTTATTCATGGCTTTCTTAATGGGTTGATCCGTCATTACTACGATCGAGTTGGCCTGAAAGTATGGAAGAAGCTTTTTGGAGGCCACTATTAGGGCGAAGGTGATCTTCTCTACTCGCGGGTATCGGGCTTCAGCTCCTTGGAAGGCCTGGTTGACGTAATACACTGGGTGTTGTATCTTATTTTCTTCCCTGATTAAGGCTGCGCTTACTGCAGTTGTAAACATGGCTAAGTACAGGAACAAGTCTTCTCCCTCCTTGGACGAACTCAGGAATAAAGGGTTGCCTAGGTAACACTTTAGCTTCAGGAATGCTGTTTCGCACTCGTCCATCCATACGAAAGCCTGTTTCAAGGTTTTGAAGAAAGGAAGGCATTTGTTTGTTGCTTTAGAGACGAACCTGTTGAAGGCTGTCACCCTTCCCGTTAGAGATTGCACTTCTTTGACCATCTTTGGGGAGGACATCTCGAGGATGGCTCTCACATTTTTTGGATTTGCTTCTATTCCTCTTTGTGATACCATGAAGTCGAGGAACTTTCCATAGGAGACTCCAAAAGGCACATTTGGCCGGGTTCAGCTTCATACTATATTACTTGAGTGTGTTAAATGTCTTTTTAAGATCGTCTAGATGATTCTCCTCTTCTTTACTCTTGACAAGCATGTCATCCACATATACTTCTACGTTCCTCCCAATCTGCTTACTGAACATCTGGTTTACCAATCTCTAGTACGTGGCTCCTACGTTTTTCAAACCGAAAGGCATGACCCTATAACAGTAGAGACCTCGGTTGGTGATAAAAGCGGTCTTCTCCTGATCCTACTCTGCCATTTGTATTTGGTTATACCCGGAGAAGGCGTCCATAAAGGTAAGAAGTTTGTGCCCGGCCGTCGAGTCCATAAGCTGGTTAATCCTAGGCAAAGGGAAGTTGTCCTTCGGGCAGGCACTATTCAAATTCGTGAAGTCAATGCACATTCTCCATTTCTCGTTTGCCTTTTTGACCATGACAATGTTGGCCAACCACTTGGGATAGTATACTTCTCTGATGAAGTTAGCAACGTGTAGTCTGTTCACCTCGTCCATGACAACTTTGCTCCATTCAGGAGCGAAAACTCTTCCTCTCTGCTGAACGGGCTTTTTCTCAAGGTCCACATTTAGGCAGTGTTGAATGATATCAGCTGGTATGCCAGGCATATCTTCATGACTCCAAGCGAATACATCCAGGTTACTCCTCAGAAAGCTAATGATTTCTTCCTCTGTCTGGGGGTTTAGACTTGTCCTTACTTGGGTCGTCTTTGTTAGATCTCCCTCGACCAACTCAATCGTCTCTAGTTTCTTGGCAATTTCTGGAGTCTTTTCTTCAATCATCCGTGTATGGTTTTCTTTTGACGCTAAGACGGCTTGGTAACATTCTCGTGCTAGCACCTGATCTCCTTTTATTTCCCTAACTCCTTGTTCTATTGGGAACTTCACCTTTAGGCAATACGTGGAAGTGGTTGTTTTCCAACGATTGAGTGTAGGCCTTCCTATGATCACATTGTAGGACGAAGGTGAGTCTAATACCAAGAAGTTGTGTTTATTGGTTACTTGGAGAGGGTATGAGCTAGCCGTGACCATCAGCGTTACTATTCCCCTGGGGAACACCTTGTCTCCACTGAAATTGACAAGTGGGGATTCGAATGGACGAAGTCTCTTCAGGTCTACCTTTAACTGCTGGAAGGCAGAGAGGTAAATGATATCTATCGAGCTCCCGTTGTCTACCAAAACTCTTCTGGTATTAAATCCTTCAATCATGAGCATAATGACCAACAGGTCATCTGAGGTTGTTTCACCCCTCTGGCATCTTCTTCTAAGAATAGCATATCTTGGTCTGCTCGCCTTTGCTTTAGAGGTGGCATGCCATGGACGCTGTTCACCTGCCTCTGGTATGACTTCCTGGGGGACTTAAATGACCCCCCTGTAAATGGCTCTCCTGTGATGGTCTTTATCTCCCCTATGGTGCTTTGTGGACAAAGGGACATGTGATCTTCGTCCTTCTGAGGGACTTCGTGTTGACCCTTGTTATCATCCCTGGATCTACTGGAATCTCCCTTCTTCACGAACTTCTGCAACTTCCCTTTTCTTATGACCTTTTCTATCTGTTCCTTCAGGTCCCTACAGTCCTCTGTGTAATGCCCGTGATCTTTGTGGAAACGACAGTACTTTCTCTTGTCACGCACATTGGGCGACGAGTGTAATGGCCTAGGCCATTTGAGGTAGTGCTCATCTTTAATCTGCACCAAAATCTAGTTAACGGGCATGACTAAAAGGGTGAACTTTATCAGACGAGGGTTTTTATCATCTCTTCGTCTGTTCCTTTCAACGTTCTGGCGATCTGTTCGATCCCTTTTTTGTCCTCTTCGGTTATCTTCCTTCTCTTTCTTTTTCTCCTTAGGCTTCTTTACCCCTTCTATTACTGCCACGACGTCCTCAGCATTCATATACTTCTGCGCCTTCAAGAGCATTTCTGCCATCGTCTTAAAGGGATTCTTTGCTAAGGAGACCACGAACTCTCTAGACTTCAATCCAGCCTTAAAAGTTGTCAGATGTACTTTATCATCTACTTCGTCTACGATCTCAGGGTTTCCTTCTCTTCTTGCTTGATGGTGAGCGAATGGTCTGTTGGCCTTTTTGGGCGCTGCCCGCTGACGAAATGACGGGGGAAGGAACTGCCTAGCTGCTCGAAGTTATCAATGGATGATGTTGGTAGCTTAGTGAACCACTCCCTGGCTGCTCCTTTTAAGGTAGTGGGGAAAGAACGATAGAGTATCTTGTCAGGGGGCTGCTGGAGACCCAAAGTCGTCTTGAAAGTGTTAAGATGATCCAAGGGATCCTTCAATCTGTCAAATGGCTCAAGCTGCGATAAACGAAACTTTAAAGGTACCGGGCATTCCAGGATCGCTATGGTGAAAGGTGAATCTGTCCTTTTGACCATTCTATCCAAACTCTGGTTTGTTTTCTCCTTGATTGCATTCTTCAGCTCGTCCATCTCTTTTCGCATTTCTTTGAGAAGGTTTGAGCTTGCCCCTTCTGGAGTACCTAGTCGTCTTTTTTGGCTGTTTCCGTCATCATCTCGGTTGGTCTCTGAGCAATTGTCTTCTTGTTGTAGTCGCTGTCTCATTTCTTGGTTTTATCTGGTAAGCTCCTCCATAGTGGCTGCGAGCATTTGAATTTGAAGAGCTAATGCTGTAGGATATTGGTTAACGTTGGACTCCATCTAGACTTGTGAGTTGAGTGGAACTGTACTTTCGAACCTAGGTGCAAAGAAAGTCATTCCCCACAGACGGTGCTAAACTGATGATGTTGAAATTGTCAGTCAGAATGATCGTTCAAAGGGAAGCCGTCCATAGCCAACAAGATCCTGAAAGGGTAAATGGGAAATGGAAGAAAAGTGGGTCACCAGTGTGGTGCTTGCCACAAAGTCTCTGATGATAAAGTCAGAATGGCTAGAAGAGAAAAGAAGATTCAGTACTAGAATATGATAGCTAGAGTGTCCATACCTTCTCAAGTCTTGGGGTGCTGGTATATATATGCGCTTGTTTCTTCCTTCTAGCCATTGTTGGTGCTTTAATGGTGGTTTCAATGTGTTATCTGTAACGCCCTTGTGGGGTGTTAATGATAAGGTGTCTCTCCAATGGTATGGAGGCTCATTATTGTCATGTAACGCTTTGTCATTGATTGTGGATGAATGACCTCATCTTCGTCTAGCGGGTACCATGAGACGGACGAAGATTGATGTTACCCTCGTCCACTGTCTTCTCTATGGGTGAGGATATAATCGGGACTATCAATCTCTTTTTTATTTTTGCTAACTGTCCTTTTTATACTTTAGTGTTGTTGCTGTTCTATTTTCTAAAAACATCATTCTATTTTTATTTTTAATTTTGGTTTGGTTCTGATCAACATGCCTTGTTTAATTGAAGTCCAAAGGCTGGGTTTGTTCTTCAACAACCATGAATTCTTAAAACAATCCAACAGCTATGTTGCCACCAAGAAATCGTATCAACCCCATAAATTCCAAAGCCCACAACTATAATCCCCAAAATTTGTTGCCTAATCCTCAAATCCAACCAAAAATTACCCTTCGCCGCTACTTAAACCACCGCTGCAAAACCTCGTCAAACCCACAATGAAACCTCAACTGATACGTGCCCATGACTCTTTATTCCATTAGATGAATCACCCAAATCTTCCATCCTATCTTGAGTCTATGCTAGCAATTAAAGCGGCAAAGTCCAAGAGGAGAATAGATTTAGAGAGAGAGAGAATAAGCGAGATGGTTTTCACCGTTTGGCCGCTTTCTCTCTCTTTTATTGTTTGGTCTTCTCCTCCACCTTTTTCTCTCTCTGGCAACAAGGCTTGCCTCTCAATTTTGCTGTTTGGCCGCCATAACCATCTCCTTGAATGAACAAGATAGTTTTCATCCTCTGGCCATTTGGTTGTCATCCATGCTTGTTTGGTCATTTGGTTGCTTATTTATTAATTGGAAAAGAGGTGGAGGAGTTGATCTGGGTTGTTTGGCTCAATTTAAGTTTTGTTGATGTTGATTTGGGCTGTATCATCATCATGTATGTGAAGAGGTTAATTTTGGACAAAGAGCAAGGAAGAAAAAAAATTAGTGGGGCGATCTGGGTTGAAAGGAACATAGACAGAGGAAGAAAAATAGTAAAGGCATAGTTGATTTGGGTCGGAGAGGAACACCAAACAAATGAAGAAAAAATAATAAATAATGAAGAAAATAATAATTTAAAAGTTGAAATATTGAGTTTTCTAAACTGGGGTATTTTTTATTTATTTATTTATGTTAGGTTGAGGTAGCAGTCTAGGTGGCAGTCTTATGTGGCCTAAAATCAATATTTTATATTGAACATTAGCCATGTTAGCATTTTCTATCTACCATGTAATGGTAGTGGCCATTTTGACACAATACTAAAAGGTTAGGGACCAAATTGACACATTTGAAAGTTTAGAGACCAAATTGACATTCAGCATAAAGGTTAGGGATCAAATATGTAGTTTACCCCACTTTTTATGTTCCACTTTATGTTTTACCAATCACAACTTGTCATGTATTTGTTTAACTCATAGTTAGTAAAATACGGTACGTGTATGATACAGAAAATATACAAACGTGTATACTTCGGTCATTTTAAGAAAAATACGTTTCAAAAATTCGGCAGAAAAATACGAGAACAGATAAATAACGGTACGTGTATATTACGTGTAGAATACGTTTATATTTAAAAAAAAGGCTACAAAAAATACGGAAATATTTGTCAAGTATTTTATTTTATAGATAAATAGTAAATACAATAGTTGTTCTATTATGTTTAATAGAAGATTATAAAGTATTTAATATGAACTTATGAAGTAATCTACTGAAAGTACTAAGCAGGCTAGCTTTTTGTTTGTTGTCTTTTCAATAAAATTTTCCTGTTAATAAAAAAAAAAGAAAGATATTGTGGCAAATAGATCTTTCTTTCTAACCATATTTCTTTTTCATATAATAAATACATAATGAATATAATATGATTAGAATTAAATATATCAAATTTTGATTTCTCTTAGACTTTTACTATTCAATCATTTTTTTTTTGAGACATACTATTCAATCATTTGATAGCTTGCTTTTTTTGCCGAGACATTGACAACTTACTAGTTGCTAGCAGATTACAAATATTTATATTGTATAATAAATAAATAAATAAATATATATATATATATATATATGTATGTATAATTGATTCAATAGAATGTAAAATTAAATCATAACTATATTATAATAAGGAAGATTCAAGTACAATGGTATAATGGATGAAAGAGATTTAAAACTAATAATAATTAAGCATAAAATATAGATTGCACTTACAGTAACAATGGTGTTGGATGGCTGGATGCACAGACAAAGCCTTAAAGGCTCAATTGAAATTCTCCTGGTATAGTAGAATGGAGGATAGCTTTTTGTGTATAACCTTCACAATTGAGTATAATAGGCTATAGCCTATACCTAATTATCACTTTATCACTAACCCTTACAGCTTTTATCCTTTAGTTTTGTAATTACTCCGTCTTTTTTATGTTAGTGTTTCAATCTACGTTTCTTACGTAGGCCGTATATCACGGCAATTAAACTCTTCATTCCAATAAAACGCGTTATATATCATAACTTTGGAATGATAACGTTAAACGGAAGTCATTTTGTTTGTCACATACGCTAGCGAATGTTTCGCGTAATATACGCGTAAAAACTAACTAGGGTTTAACTTTCCTTATAGAATATTCAAAGTTTAAAATAGAACACAATTAAATACATAACAACTTGTGATTAATGGAACATAAAGTGAAACACAAAAACTGGTATAGATGATTTGTATTAATCTATAACTCTTAGGCATCTTGAGAGTGTGAAGATCAACTTTGTCACTGGTGGATGGTGGATGATGTATCCAAATCCATCCCTTGTTAATTGAATTGAACAACAAAAACCAAGTGAGTTTTGAATTGACAATCCACTCTTTATGTACATTTATAGGAAGTGTCAGCTAAGTCAGAACTATGACCCCAATAAAGAATAAATACACATATTACATGCATAGCAAATAGCGTAGTACTATGATACAAACCAATCCAGCGAGTATGGAGTATGCACAACCAAGTTAATATAGCCCCACTACCCCACAAGTGTTGATAAGAAACAACTTTATATCAATAAATTCAACTTTAAGATAGATTTTTTTTACTAATTTTATAAGATAGAACTAATAAAGTCAATTTTTTGAGTTTCACTTGTCATTTCAGTGTTATTCTCAGTCATTTCGTCAATTTATATCAACTTTTTAATAGATAAACCTCACAATAAATCATCCTAAACGGGTATCATTAACATTTCCTTAGCAATTTGGCAGCATCTTTTATGGTTGCCTAAATAGACTCTGAAGTCCCCATGGGTCTATGCATGTCGGCACCAACTGACCAAAGACAAAAGGATGAAAAATAAAAGTCCGGTACTGTGGTAAGGGCAAAGCTTGGCTCCCCATGTCAGTGGACAGGAGGACACAATGCAAACATACAGTCAAATTTGGATGCCTGTGTGATAGTACTTATTGTTCCTAACAACAATAATAGATAAATAAATTGAATTTCATTACATTCAACATATAATATAAATGATTAAAATTCACATAAATTAGAATTTATCATAAAAATTAGAGGATAATGGAGAGCTATTACCTTGATGATGCTTCAAATTAATCTCATGACAAGAAAAGCAAATTACTGTCAATTCATATATGTTTTTAGATGACAGGGTTGAGACGTAGACTAAGTCATTGTCTTGAGACGATACACGCATTTACGGGATTTCTGATGTAGTAGACTAAACATTGTACGTGTTGCCCCGAAATACAATAATCCAACCATCTTTGCTGATTATCCTTACAAGTCTATACTGCTTGTAAGTTGGAGGATATGAAGCTCTCAATAGTACTTTTTTTTTTTTAATCCAGAAATATAGTATATACAAGGACATATTATTTTCATAAAAAATGAGAAAACTAACCGTGTGTAAATATATGAATAGTTTTCTATTACATGAAAATATATATGGAAAAAAGTTTCTCTTCTCTAATGCTATGTTTGGAAGTTTGGATGGAGAAGAGAGTAGAGAGGAGTAAAAGAGAGGAGAGTAGAGAAGAATGGTTATCCTCCACCTTGTTTGGATGTTCTTAAAATTAAGTAAGAGAAATGAGAATAATTAGCATTTTCATAATTTGTAATTTTGTTAATATGATAAGGGTAAATTTGGTAATTTATTTAGTCAAGTAATTTTATGCTCTATTCTCTCTACAAATCTCTTCAATTTGGGAAAATTAAAAATAAGAGGTTAAAAGTAGTTATAATCCCTCCAAACCCCTCCAAATCTCCCCTCCCCCTCACCCTTAAAAAACATCCAAACAAGATAATTTAACTTACTCTTCCTCTTTCTACTCTACTCTCCTTCCATCCAAACAAGTTAAAAAGATCATGTCACTTTGGGTTTTAAAAACATTTACTTTATTGCTGTTATGATTATCTTCTTCTTTTCTTTTCTTTTCTTTTCTTTTCTTTTTTTTTTTTTTTTTTTTTTGTGAGAAGGAAACTGTTATGATTATCCTTAAAATGGATAATAACGTGTGGCTATTGAATTGCACATAGAAATAATTAAGATACTAGCCTTTTTGAACATAATAATGCAGCGGATACAAAATCCTGATTTGAAAAGCTTCAGCTCTATGACATATAAGTTTGTGGTCAAAAACAATTTTAAGCTATGCGTTGGAGCAAATTAAAAAGCTTTGAAAAGGGTAAAAGAAAACCAATGCCATTATTAGAGACATTATTATATTGATTGAATTTTAAATGTATAAAACCGATTTCATTATTTCACATTTTTTTTAGGGAGATCATTTCACTTGAATGACCATTTAATCAAAATTATGATTTTTGTAATAATATTCCAACAGTACTATATTTTACTTTTTGAATGATGTGGTCACCCTGTGCTTCCTTGACCTTGACCTTCCAGAATCAGCAAGTTGCAATTCTACGGAGCAAAAGACTGACACACAGGGAGCCCACCATATCAAAAATAAAGAATAGTATCACAATTATACTATCTAACAAGAAGAACTTATCAAGGAAAAATAAACTTTGATGGGCAAGTTTAGGGAGGGTAGTGTAGAACTTATTTGCCATCAGAAAGAAGACAGAAAAGAAAGAGAAACGAGACTGAGAATCATACTCTCAAAACAGAATGCTGCCAACATAAGGATAGCCACAACCACTAGCATCAGCCTATCATCCCACCACAACTTCCAAAAATTGTGCAATACCATCAAAGCTATGGCACCATACTCCCCGCATACATGTCGGATATGTCGCTATTGTCATCACCACTATCGTCACCACTTACACATTTACCTCCACTATTACATCCATCTATACTTCACCCTCAACCCTAATCACCATTATTAGCACCTACGTTGAATGATGTGACCCACAAAACATCCTTCAAAATATTCACTACACACTCTTGGGAGAAAGCGAGGGGAAAGAAGTTCACAAAAGGGAAAATAGCTGACATGGATATGCACACAGAGAGGCAGAAGAAACCCATGTTTTGTTGAAACAAAGAAAAAAACACGTTTGGTTGCAAGAAAAGAAGTCAATATCTGGAAACAGTTTTCCTCATTCAGTCATTCTCTCCCTAAATAAAGCCACAAACCAAGAAATGCATATACAACAAGAACTTTATCATTTGAGTGCCTGCGATTGAGTATCACACCTGCAACCATGAGACACAGCTTTTCTGCTCCTGGCCTTTAAGGAAACCATAGAAACATCTATTTTCAGTCCAGTCATTGGTACAGTACAAGCAAGATTAGAAATGCTTGAATATAGGTATCAATCATGGTAGCAAAGTCAGATAGACAAAATTGTGCACCAAATGTGCACACAAGCTCATACACATGGAGTGGAGTTCAAAGCCATCTACGCTTACCTAGTCTCTCACCACTCAATGCTTCCTTATCTAAGCGTTGTAAACATGCTTCCAATAGAATAAGCAATCTATTGCCATTAACATCCTTTGCCAGTAAAGAGTATGTTTTCACCAACGTTTTACCATGTTGCTATAATTAAAATAGATTTCTCATAAGTACCTTTTTTGTGGATATAATTTATCAGAAGTACTAAAGCTATAACATTTAATCACTCTCATTAATTTAAGGATTTATGTATTCAAAGAAAAAATTTTCACACCCAAAAAATAAAATAACATTTATATTGCTGTGTTCAACATTACAACTTAATCACCTCAGATTACCCATAGAAAACTATAATATATACAAGTATCTGTCCATATTGCATAAAATTAATGCCACAGTAAAAAGAATTAGGAAAAAAAAAAAAACTGTCACACACGGTTGCACACACTTACCAAATAGATCACTCTGTTATGATGAATAAATTAACTTCAAGATTCAATGATGTTGAATGAAAATTTAGATAACAGCTGTGGCACACCTGATATGATTGGTCCATACGTCTGCAATGCAACAATAAAATGCTTCAAACTCAGCTGATAAACTTATTTCTACTAAATTCTATACAGGAAGTTGGATATCCAAGAAGATCATATTATTCCATCTCATTTTAGATGGAATCTTAATACAAGTTGGTGATGCAAGGTCATCAAAATATACTGAAAGAAGGTCAATTATTGAAATTTGAAAATGTTCATGTGTCAAAAAAGTGCTAAGAAATTAAAAAAGGAATTGAATGCAACAAATAATAAGCTGGACTTTTCTCAAATATAATGTGAATCACAATGTTGATTAAATCTCCATGAGAAATTATCAATCTTTAGAAGGAATATGGAGTTCAATACCTTGTGATTTTCATGAATCTGGCATAGAGGAACTGCGAGCAATTTAAGGTTTTTCGGTACGATAAACTTCCGACTATCTGGCAACCTCACAAGAAAGAGTTTCGTGCACTCCTACAAACAATAAAATCATAAGAAGTAAATTTCCAAAGACCTCAAAACCCAGAGTGGTTTAAAGCAGACCAACTACCTTAGGACATTTTACATTAGGTGGCAAGTATGGATACACTAATGTTTCAAAGTCAGGCTTCCACCACATCCCAAGGCATTCTCCCACCTATCAAATACAGTATTCATATTAACATATTGCAATGAGAATACTGATATGAAAGCGATAAACTTAAAGGACCTTTCTGATACCTCCCATCCAATCCCATCACCACTTTCATTGGCAGAAAGCTTTCTTGACAGCTTACGTCTCAATCCATCAATATCTGTACATTCAATTCAAAAGGTTCCCAGTTCAGCAAACCCTTAGAAAAATAACCCATGACTGAACATGATTCACCTTTCCTATTTGATGTATGATGATTTGTCCATCTACCTGATTCACCCAGTCTTAAGCGGCCACCAGGAAGCTTAAAGATGGAATTCCTTACTTGCAACAGCAACAAATGTGGATGTTTGAACAACTCAACCTGAAAAGATGCATCTTTTTAGTATAGTCTAATATGCCAGAATATCTCACTAAATGTTACACAAATCGTACTATTTTAGGAGAAACCTCAAGGATACTTAAAACCATTAATGAAGAAAAGAGAATCCACATAAAAGATATCAATTTTCCATATCCCTGACCCCCTCCTCAAAAGAACAAAAAGCTGAATAATAAAAGATAAATCATGAATAAAAATTTCCTTGAAGATTAATATATAATATGGTCTTTATAATTTAGAGTTCTATCATACATACCATTAAATTCTTCAATCAAATCCATATAGTATTGCATCTTATTGAGACCTCAATGTGGGCCTTCTCCCAACAAACATGTTTTTATTAAAAAAAATCAGCCTGTGCATGTTTAAAAAGAGCCTCAATATGTAAGAAAGCATAGATAAAGTGGAATTAGGCCACCAGCCCCACCTCAATATATAGCTGCCATCCCAACCAAGATTTAAAAACTCTTCTGCCTTGGCTCTTTTATAGCGAATAAAACAACTCATAAAGACAGTTAGTCTCTTCCTTCAATCCATATCTGCTTGCTTATACGTTGGAATGAAATTGTAATTCAAATGATTCGCTCACATTGCTTTTACAATTTGCTTCCAACTAATACGAATGAAAAAATTTCTTTTGTCCACAACACCAACTGATAATTCTGTGTCTTCAATGCCAAATTTAGCAACATCCATAAACACTTTCAATAATTGATATACAGTTATCTACTGCAATTTTTATTATATTCAAGCAAATTTTGCAATTTCAGTCCAATCAACCCTAATCAATGGCCGGTAGTTTGCGCACTCAATGATAAGCTGTTATAAATAACACAAAATTTTATGAAGAGTTGCTTGTAGTCACACTTTTAGAATGCCATATCAGTAGATGATGTGGATGTTTCACGATTCATATATTCTTGGCCATTTTACTTCACATAATAAACAACAATTTCAAGCAGAACCAATATCATGCTTAACAAGCACTGTAACCAGCACTAATATCATAATTAGCAAGCACTCTAAAAAGAGCTGGGGTCATTGATGAATAAACACATACTAATTTATTAACCTCTAATCCCATAACAAGCAAAATTGGCTTCCTCATATTACAGCAATTTACACTCATGCACAAACATAAAAACAAAGAAATTAGGAATTAACACACAAACACTTAATGATAAAATTTAACAGAAAACTTGCAATTTGCAAACCAAAAAAAAAATAATAATAATAAATAATATAATATCATCATGATAATTTGATAAAGACTAAATGACTAACCAGAATAACAGCTTGCACACAAGTCCTTAACCCATGAGCAGCATAGCTAGACAAATTAAACAAAAATAAATAAATAACCAATAAACTAATCCAAAACAAAGCAAACCCAATTGGGTACACATAGTGAGTGAGAGTGTATGGAAGGGTATACTTGGATTTCATCCTCTGAACACGATCATCCAAGGTCTCATCCTTAAAGGGTATGACTTCTTTGGATCCAAAATAGTAGTTACTCAGAGAGTATATGTCTATTACAGTAGCATGACTCTGATCATCGCTGTTGCCACTACTTTGACTGAAATTACCGTTTGAAAGCACTTCATCTCCCATTGCCCTGAAACTCAAGCAAGCACACTGAGAAAAGTAAACTTTGAAGAAGAAGAAAGAAAGAAAAGGGTGCGAACTTTGTCTGCTATTGCCTATTAGAGTTTGGGTTTGGAACGTGGCGTTTCCAGACACTTGGACGGTTCCTATATCTATATGTGCGTAGGATGTTGTGTCAGCGAGGATGTTGTGGGCTTTTTGGTGAGGGAGGAAAGGTTGTGTGTATTTAGGCCTGTTATAATTTCTGGGCCTTAGTTCTAATTCTCTCTCTCTCTCTCCAATTGTCGGGTTGGTTTGAATTGAAACAAAGGTCTGGTAAGGGATTTCAAACAACAATTTTCAAAATTTAAACACTAAAAATTATGAGAAAAAAAAATATTTGATAGAAGATTTTATTTAAAGGTGTTTGAGTAACGTTTCTTATTTTAAATTATTTAAACATTGAATTTAAAAAACTTCACCTATCCATTTTCATTTTTTAGTAACAATACTGAATAGCATTGTTGTAAATATTTTAAAAAACATGGGATCCACTGAATTGACAGCACATTAAACCGTTTCTCTCTCTTTCTTTCACACTTATCTTTATCTTCTCTCTCTCTTTCTTTCTTCCACACTTATCTGACCCTCTTTTTATTTTTCGGTGTGTAGGAGTGTAT
Source organism: Quercus ilex subsp. ballota (assembly GCA_032727855.1). NCBI lineage: Eukaryota > Viridiplantae > Streptophyta > Magnoliopsida > Fagales > Fagaceae > Quercus > Quercus ilex. The sequence continues at coordinate 59,352,959 of CM064909.1, read as the reverse complement.
AACGTTCCAGATGAATGTAGATTTTATGATTATTGTTTAATAATTTAAGATCATGATTAATCCCGCTATCATTCACTTGTTCTTTTGGCCCACTGATCCTATAACTATAACTATAACTATAAGCAGCCTCAAGTAACAAAGTTTGACCTTATCTTCTAAAAAAAAAATTATCTGAGCTTTTTTTTTTTTTTTTTTAAATCTTGACGGATATTTGATTCTGCAAAAGAGCTTCGCAGAAGAGATGGGAGGTAGGGAGAAAAGGAGATGGATGAAGCAGATAAGACTAGAATAGAACCAAAAAGAAGAGAAAGAATAAGGAGTGCAATGGTAATGAGGAGCAAGTATATGGTGTACCCGGCATATATGCCGGGTCACTCACAGACTGGCGGGTTCCACACACTGTGGGGCCCTCCAACCTGTGAGAGACCCGGGCATATATGCCGGGTACATAATATAATTTTCGGGTAATGAGAGGGAATTTCTCTCTCATCAAATAAAATAATAGTAAATTACTATACATGTCAGATAAATACTCACTTTTTTTTTAAAAAAATACACTTATATTAAACATACAATTATGTTTTTTCACTTCTAAAAATATGTTATTAGAAGTTGACCTCTCCCAAGTAGGAGTCTTTCTGGGAGCCCAATCTCTCCTTTCTCTCTCGGCGTACGATACGCTTCACTGGCTATCGTGCGCGTGAGCCTCTTCTCTGCCATTACTGTGAGCTTCGCTTCGGGTAGTGGCTGTTTCTCGCCCACTGTGGCTCCTTGCTGCTGTGTGGGCTGGTTTGCCTCTTGTGCGAGGCTGAAATTTCCGATTGTTGGTGGGTTCGCTGAGATCGTGATTCAAGGATCTAACTGAATTAGGAAAGGCCTAAATCGCATCCTGCTCTCGGCGTTTGGTTAGTTTTGCTAAGGTGCGTAGTTCTTGGTCGATTTGGGGTATTGCTGTCTTGTGGGTCTCCATTTCCTCCTCATAGCATACGATTTCTGGATGGTGGGTCTCGCTGCCGTAATTGCTGGATTCTTCGAGGTTTGGTTTTATTTGGCTTTTGGTTTGGCAAAGCAATGGTTTAGAATTAGCAGTTCCTTTTATTTGAGATTGGGTTTTATATTTGTTGATGCGCTTGGATTGGGTATGAGGATCCTGGTGTGGAATTGCAGGGGTGCTGGTAGGGCCCCGACAGTTAGAGCCCTCAAGGCTCTCATTAGGGAAGAAAATCCTGATGTAGTTTTTATTGCTGAATCCGAAACTAAGTCACGTAGGATTGAAAGAATTCGATCTAGTATTGGTTTTGTAAATAAGTTTTGTGTGGATCCTGTTGGGAAATCTGGAGGACTTGCCATTTTTTGGAAAGCTGGTGTGGATTTCGAGATTGTATATTCTGACAAAAATGTTATTGCATCTCTGGTCTATTCTGATCCTCCTTCCTCACCTTGGCTCTTTCTTTTGATTTATGGCCCTCCTCACATAAATGGTAGGGCAAGATTTTGGAAGTGTTTGAAGGATTTGGTCAGTGCATTTGCAGGTCCCTGGTTGGTAATGGGGGATTTTAATTGTGTCGATAGTAATGTGGATAAAAGAGGAGGTAGATACCTCGGTGAAGCTTCAACTAGAAGTTTTAGCGATTTTGTTCATGGTACCGGGGCAATTGTTCTTGGTTTTATCGGCTCTCGATTCACGTGGTCTAATAAACGTGAAGGTCTTGCCAATATTAGAGAAAGGCTGGACAAAGCTGTGTACAACCAAGAGTGGCAATGCCGATTCCCAAAAGCTGGTGTTAAGCATTTAGTCGCCCCTTCTTCAGATCATGCTCCAATTATATTGGACACTCACATGGATCAGTTAGTGAGGGCTAGGCCCTTCAGATTTGAAGCTATGTGGACCAGAGATGATTCAAGTTCTGGGATTGTAGAAAAAGCTTGGCAGGGTATGGTAGAAGGCTCTCATTGTTTCAAGTTGGCTAGGAAAATTCAGCAAACCAGATTTGATCTTCAAGTTTGGAATAGGAATTAGTTTGGCTTTGCTAAGACCAGAATTAGAGAATTAGAAGCAAGAATTAAAGAAGTACAAGACAGAGCTCCTACTAAAGAAAATTTGGAGCTGGAAGCTGCTTTATATCTTCAGCTGGATGAATGGATGGAAAGGGGGGACCTTAAATGGAAACAAAAATCCAGAGAGTTATGGATCAAAGAAGGAGATCGAAATACAAAATTTTTTCATTTGTCCACCCTGGTGCGAAGGAGAAGAAATCTTATTACAGAGATAAGGGAAGAGAATGGGCTTCGATTAATGAATAGAAGAGATATTGGGGAGTACTTTTCTTCCAAATTTTCAGAAGTGTTTCTATCCTCCTGTCGTAATGTTCCTCCAGATTTAGATGGTCTAATCGAGCCTTGTATTTCAATCCAGGAGAATGATATGCTGATTACAGTGCCTTCAGCTGAGGATATCAAAAGAATAGTGTTTGAAATGCATCCCCTCAAAGCTCCGGGGCCAGACTGAATGCCCGGTTTATTTTATAGACATTATTGGTCGATAGTAGGAGACCAACTTGTAGCTGCTGTCCAAAGTTTTTTCAGAAAGGGTTGGCTGCTCCGTGAGTTGAATCACACTTATATCACACTTATCCCCAAAGTTCAAGGTGCTCATAATTTCAATCAGTTTAGACCTATTAGTCTCTGCAATGTTTGCTATAAGGTGATTTCAAAAATTTTAGCCTCTAGGCTAAGACCTTTGTTAGAAAAGATGATTGATCCTACTCAGGTAGCTTTTATTCCAGATAGAAATATTGCTGAAAATATTATTCTTGCGCAGGAAATTGTTCATAGTTTTAGAACTAAGAAAAAGAAAAAAGGCTGCATAGGTCTGAAAATTGATTTTCAAAAAGTATATGATAGAATGGAGTGAAGTTTCTTGTTGACTACACTTAAGGCATTTGGGTTTTGTGAGAGATTTATCACCTTAATTCAACAATGTCTGTCCACAGTTAGCTACACCTTATTGATTAATGGGAGTCATGAAGCTAAAATCAACCCATCTAGGGGTCTAAGACAAGGGGACCCCCTTTCCCCCTATCTCTTCATCATTGGTTGCGAGGTCTTGGCTAGACTAATTAGTAGAGAGGAGATTAAGGGTAATATTAGAGGGGTGCATTTAGCGAATGGAGCTCCACCTATCTCAAGGCTTTTTTATGCTGATGACGTGATGCTTTTTTGCAATGCCAAGATGACAGAAATAAGAACTCTGCTGAATTGCTTGGATTGCTATGGCAAATGGTCTGGGCAAATTATAAGTGTTGAGAAGTCTGGCATTTTTAGTTAGAAAGGAGTCCACCCAGAATTTTTGAGACAAGTTAAAAACCAGCTGGGAATTAAAAAGCTCAGGCATGGAACTAAGTACTTGGGGGTGCCACTGTTCTTATCAAATAACAAGGCCAGAGATTTTGCCTATGTGAAGGAGAAGGTTGATGCAAGATTGGCTAGCTGGAAGAGTAAAAGCCTTTCTTGGGCAGGTAGAGCTACTTTGATTAAATCTGTTGCCCAATCCATCCCTAATTATACTATGTCCACCTTTTTGCTTCCAAGGAAAATTAATGATAAGTTAGATGCGGCTGTGAGACGTTTTTGGTGGAAGCCAAAAGAGGATTCTAATAAGTTTTACTCTCCTATGGCATGGGATGATTTGTGTAGGCCGAAAGATGAAGATGGTCTTGGTTTTAAGAAGTTTGAGAAGGTGAATCAAGCTTTAGTTTCCAAATTGGGATGGTGGATTTTGTCCAAGAAAAATTGTTTTTATGTGAAACAATTGGCTGCCAAGTACAAGGTTAGAGCTGATTGGCTTAGAGCTCCTAAAGTCTCTAATGCATCTTGGGTTTGGAAGAGCATTGAAAGGGTGAAGGATATAATCAAGTTGGGAGCGTGTAAATTAGTAGGTTTTGGGGATTCTATTTTAGTTTGGGAGGACCCTTGGTTACCTGACAAATCAGGTTTTATTCCATCACCAAGGGCTCAAGAAGATAATTCTTGTTTGGTAGTTTCTCAACTTCTAAATTCTTCGGGTTCAGGCTAGAATGATATCTTGCTAAATGATCTGTTTGACCATGAGTCTATTGCAGCTATTAAAAACATCCCAATCTGGTCTTTTGGTATGGGAGATAGATGGACTTGGACCAAATCTGAAAATGGGAAGTTCTCAGTGAAATCTTGTTATCGTCTCATTTCCGATGGTGATAATTCAGCTGGCAGTGTTTCCCTTACAAGGAAAATATGGAAGGCCAACATCCATGAAAGGCTTAAGATGCATCTATGGAGGATTGCATTCAATCTTCTTCCCACTAGGGACAAGCTAAGTGAGTTTTCCCCTTCCTCTGAGTTTAGGTGTCCTCTTTGTAATGATGAGATAGAGTCAGCCCTGCATCTTTTTACTCATTGCCACATTGCTAGAGCTATCTGGTTTGGTAGTCTCTGGAACATTAGAATTGATAGTTGGAATGTTCAATCTCCGGCTCATTTGATTGAGTTACTTGTTGAACCTCCTCCATCTCTCCAGCTGGATAAAGAGCAAAGAAATGAATTCCTGCTATTTGGAGCTCTAGCGCTAGATTTGATTTGGATGTGGAGAAACAAAGCAATCAATGAGAACTCTCTCCCACTGGAGGGTCAAATTATCAGAAGCATTCAAAAGCTATTTTTGGAGCATTGGCGGCCTAAGGTTCCAGTGATGACTAGCGGTCTAGCTAGAAACAGTGCTAGGTGGCGTTGCCCAAGTCAAGGTATGCTAAAACTGAATTGTGATGCAGCGGTTGGTGCTATTTCTTCATGTATAGCTGTTGTTGCCAGAGATTGGAGAGGGACATTGGTGTTTGCGATTTCTAAGAAAGTTAACACCAATATCCCTGTTCAAGCAGAGGCTAATGCTATTCTTCTGGCTGCCCACATTGCTTTGAACTTCTCTTTTTGTAACTGCATTATAGAGAGTGATTGTAAAGTTTGTATAGATGCTATTAGAGCTGGTGGGAAGAAAATTCCTCGGAGGCTAGTGAATTTTGTGGAGTCAGTTAAGAATGTTTGTAGGGACTTTGGCCATGTATCTTTTAATTGGGTTCATAGGGAGGCTAATCAGGCTGCGCATGTGCTAGCCAATTGGTCGCTTGGCCAATCTTTTTTTGGTTCTTTTGATATGGGGTTTGGCCCTCCGAGTTTTGTAAATGTTATCTTGGATGAGGCTGGCCAGGAATCTGTTTCTGTTGTGTTTCAATAAATTTTTCTTTTAGCAAAAATTAAAAAAAAAAATGTTATTAGAAATATGTTACCAAACACTTTTTTTTTTCATTATGAGCACTTTAAACATGTATTTTCACAACACCTTTTAAACCACAATTTTCACATTATTTTGAACTACAATACTTGAAATCTACAGGCCCAAACTCTTTCATTCCTTTTTGTTGCAACTCAATCATATATTAAAAATAATAAAGATAACAGCCAATCACGCATCGACGAAAGTGTTCGAACAAAGGCGAATGATTGTCTACCCAAGGGAGCACACCCATTCTCCAACAAAAGAGCCCCCATGCCACAACTTGATAAATGAACTCCTTTAGAGCTGGATCGGAGAAAAGTCCCCCCTTCAAATCAACATTTAATACTTTGCTCTCTCGCCACTTCTTATGCATTATGTGCAAAGTGTAGTGCCCCTACTACACATTTTTTGGGGTGAAAACCCTGTCAACTTGTCCCCTTAGCTAGCTTGAGGGAATGGTTTATTATCAGAATGATGGGGAGCTGATCACCAACTCACCCTAAGAAAACAAAAAAAAAACTATACTATAGACCCTCACAACTCAAAGAAGAGAGAGATGTTCACCAAAACAATTATTCTTAACATTTTTACTCAAAGCTTTGAAATCCTTTTCAATTAACTTAGTATTTGAAGTGCCATTGATCAGTCTTCAGGTTGATTAGAACTTAGAAGCCTAGAAAGTGGAATGTTTTAATCGTGTAAGCTTGGATCCAAAGAATAGGAATATCAAACTTTTACCCACCGTATACAAGTATGTGAAAAAAATATTGTTTTTAGAGGGGGTGGGGGTATCCTAATATTTTCTTCCAAGCTAAGCAAAGGGTATGGCTGGTTGGTTCACTTTGCTTCAAGATGATAAAAGTAATAAGGAGGTCAAGTGGTTCATTGATTTGATTAATCGAAACACCTTGTCCTTGGCGTTGGCACCTTGCTATTCAACAGATGACACTAACACTTAAGCAATCATCGTCGCAACCTCCCATTTTGTGAATGTGTCACCATCTCGTTGAGAAAGAAAAGATCAATTACTATTTATAACAACCCAAGACCTTTTTATAAAGTCATATATAATATGCTTATAGACTGTTATCCTTATATCACGGCTTGATTGAATTTAGAGTCAAGCCAGTCAAGCAAGCAGGCAACCACCAAATCAATGGTTCGGTTGGATATAAAACTTTCTCCAATGTTTTGAAGTAATAATTCATGTGTACATGCTTTTTCTTTTCTTTTTTCCTTTTTTGTTGAAATCAAAAGCGATAGAAACCATGTACATGTTGAATCATGACTTAAGGCAATCATAACTATGCTAATTACTGCTTGCTAGTACTATGTTTAGGCTAGAGTCCACAAAAATTTTTAAAAATAATAATGAGATTGTTAAAGAAAGAAAATATGAAACATGCAATATTGGCCTCAAAATCTAGGTACCTATCATGAGGGATGCCCTTATCGAGTGGGAGAAATGCATGCATTTATTAGTGCATTACACAAAATGATGGGTAAATCGATGAATACCCTATTTATTTAGTTATTTATGTCATATTGCAACTTGCTTTTTATCACAATGCACTCTTAACATGATGATTACTCCACAAACATAAGTTTTTGTGATGTGGGGAGGCAATAACCAAGGTTCAAGTCTTTAAGAAAAAACTTTTTCACACATATACACTTAAATTGGATTAAAGTAGAATTTTTATTTCAAATAAAAAAATATAAAGGTGAAGAAGAATATGTGATTGCCTTTTATTAGTTTGTTGAGAAATCATGGTAATTTTAAAATTTTGAAATTAAAAGCAAGTTGTTGTTGTACATCCTTTTCTTTTTTTTTTCCTTACCCCTTATGAAAGGTCAGTGGGTGCACATGGCGGATTAATGTTATTTGCAATGGATTTTATGATTCAAAAGTTTTTGTCAGATTTATTGACATAGATAATTTTATTTTTTTACTTGGTTTATGCATATATTTTAGTTGATGATTTTAATTAAACTTTTGAATCCTCTCATCCGATGTATTTATTTTTGTGGTTTGTTTGTATCCATGTATTTTATGGAAGTTTCAATTTGATTAAGAGAATGAAAATAAGGGCATTGTAATCGAATTAACAGTAAAATTCATTTTTTATTATTAAAAAAAAGAGTAAAATTCACTAATTCATGTCATCATTTCATAAAAAGATTATTTTTTCTCCCTTAATTTTTTGTAAAACTTGTGAAATAAGTAACTACCGAAGCTATTGAATTTTTTATTTTTATTTTTTATATATGTTTAATCTTTGTTTTCAAAATCCCTTTTGTACGGCCTGTTTGGATTAGCATATTTCTTGGTTTATTTCACTTATCCAAATTTAAATGCAACTTTTAAAATTTGATTTTTTTTTTTAGATATAATTTATTTTTAAGCAAAATAAACAAGTGAAAATAAGTTAATAAAATGGTCATACTAGCAGGCGTCCTTAGGGCATTTGTTAATGGATTATTTTAAAAAAATTTTAATACAACTTTCATGAGAAATATAAAAAACTGTAAAAAAAAAAAAATTGAATTTTTTTTTGTTCATAAAAAGTTTTTAAAAATGTCCTAAATTAATATCGTTAGGACAGTTAGGACAATTGTTAACTTTTTCCTTAATAAAATAACATTACAATCTTTTGCTAAAAAAAAAACTACCACGGTATGGGCTTTTCTCGAAGCATTGGGTCTACGGTCTACCACAAGCTTCTTAGCTGAACCTTAGGCCTTTAGAAACGATCTTATCATGTGTAGAAACCTTAGTCTTGTTGCGATTGAGATTGAGCTTGATGCCCATGTAATGACTAATTCTATTACCACAAACATTACTAACTCTTCTTTTGTAGTTGATTGTAGGCAATCGATTTCCCAATATCTCCAAATGAAAGTGAGCCATTGCTACCAAAAAGGTGAATGGATGCATTGATGCTCTAAGTAGAATGGGAAGTCATCAGCATACTGATTTAGTTCATTTTAATTTTCCTCCTCTTGTTTCTCAAAAAAATAAAAATTAATAAATAAATTTTCTCCTCTTAATCTTTTGGATGTGTATTTGTCAAACCTTTGTGAATTGTACTCTAACAAGCTTTGTTGAATGAAGTTTCCATTTTACCCAAAAAAAAAACTAAAATAAAAATATTATCCTAAATCCTAAGTACATTATTCTCCTACAGGTTTTCAACCATTTGGGAATAAAAATACTATTACAAAAATGGGACTAATAGCCTCTATTAACTAAATCCCAAAAGCAACCTACCCAAAAAAAAAAAAAAAAGATTCCAAAAATATTTTGAGAAAAAAGTTAACGAATGTCCTAATATTATTAGTTTAACAAATATTTTAAAAACTTTTTATAGATAAAGAAAAAAATAACTGATTTTTTTTTACAATTATTTATATTTATTATAAAAGTGGTATCAAAATTTTATTAAAATAATCTATTAATAAATGTCCTAAGAGCACTTGTTAACCAGACTCATATTTTAATAATTTTGATAAAAGGTCTATATATGATTAAAGAGCAAGAGTTAAGTACAGTACTTAGGTGTTGTTTTTTAGATTTCTCTTTTAAAATTTTGCTATATAAATTTTTTATCATGAGATGAAAGTGTATTTTTTAATTAAGATAATACACCTTAATTTTGTCCATCATTAAAACATGGGATAACATCTAAACTTTCAGTCCAATCATTGCCGGCAATAATTCTTCCATATGCCAAGTACAAACAACAGGAGGAATATCCCAAATGATCAAAAAAAAAAAAAAGGAGGAATATCCCAAATTAAAAAAAAAATAATGATAATTAAAAAAGAAAGATGAATTAAAAAAATAATTTCTTACTCAGTGGAGGCATCTACCAATAAAAATCCAGGAATAATGAAAGTCAAACTAAGGGTATACCTGTCTTTTGGAGCTTTTACCCAATCAAACTTCTCAGCTACTTACTTAACTTTTTAGCGTGGCTCACTTTAGGAGGTTAATTTATTTTATTATTTAATTTATTTTTGTTATTATTTATAAATTTTATTATATTTTTTAGTATTATTTATAGGTTTTATTATATTATTTTAGTTAATTTTTATTTTTATTTATAATATTTTTAACCAAAAAAATTAATTTTAATGAAATAAGCAGATTTCAAACCAATAGAGCGTGTTTTTTTTTTTTTTTTTTTTTCTTGGTGCGTGTATTTTTAAGGAATAGTTTTCTTGTCTTTTGAGAGAGGTAAGAATTTTTAAAGAATAGTGAGTTGAGTAAACTAGAAAGGCTTGGACTTTTCTCTTCTGTGGCAGAGACAAAATAGAGAGAGAGAGAGAGAGAGAGAGAGAGAGGAAGTCAATTTTACTTAGCTTTCAATTGTTTAACGCTGAAGGGGATCCTTATTTATCACATAAAACTATACCCAATTGCAAAGGTCCCATATTTTTAGTCCTTTCTCTATTTTCCGATCTGCAGGAAGAAGCAGAAATTCAAAAAAAAGTTTCATTTCTCAGTTCTTGTTCTTCAAAGGCAAGTTTCATTCTTATATGCTGCACTTTGTTTTATTTTCTTGTTCTTTTCTTTATTTTCTTGATTGTTTTGATGGAAATTTGTTTTTTACGTTCTGGGTATATGTGCTAGTGTAAATTAAGTTATGAATTGCTGTTCTTTTTTGTGTATTTTGGAGAACTTTTGGCTCAGTGATTGATGGGTGTAAGCAATTTATGTACAGTTTAGTTCGTTTTCGTTGTTTATGAATGATACTGGGTGGTTTATGAACTGAAAGGAGACTTGTTCTAGTTGTGCGTGGTATATTTATAGCTACTACTTATTAAATTTCATTGCTCTGGATGGGTTTTGGTATGGAAGGTTATTACAATGTAAATTGGGCGTGGTTAAATTTATCAGGCTCTAAGGACTAAGATAGATATACATGCACCTGCTTCAAACCTTTGATCTCTTTAATTGGTTACAATATAGACTTGGCTTTATAGATTCATTTGTGTGCACTGCCTCTATATGCGGCAATCTAAGCTCTTAAGGTTGAAAGAAGTGCCAAGGAAATAATAGAAGACAACAAAATATGTCTTATTGATAGTCTACTCTAGATAATAATGAGATAGGCATCAGGGTACAATTTGTTTCGGCTCCCTCTGCTTGAGGGTTACACTTTATTGCCTACAAATCAAGTTAAATGATTTTTTTAAAGACTTAATGGGATTTGGAAACTATCATTCTAGTCTGCAAATTGGGTTGTTGTTCTAGATATTTGTCAAACTTTTTCCTTGTGTTGATTGGAGAATGGTGATGTTTGTGTTGTGTCTCTGTAATATGCTGCAATCGTGAGAAGCTATAAGTAAATAAACTTGACTTTTTTAACACCCACAGAAAAAGGAAAAGAAGATAAAGATAAAAGGCACAGCTCTTTGTTAGGTATTCACCCTCTACTCCTTATAAACACACATATCATGGGAATGATTCATAGTTTTGCTATTCCTTTATGATTTGCTTGTTCCATTCCTTTATGAATTCCCAAACAAAGTGTAAAGGAAGAGTTTATGCCATCAGAATATGCATTCCTTCTTGTGCCTCAGTGCAAGCTGATCCTGATTAGTTTGTTGAAAATTCTTGGGAATAAGTTTTTGTTATTGTTGTGCATAAAATTGGGGAAAACCCTTTATGGACTTCATGCACCCTTTATTAACTCTAGTGTGTTTTTTGTTAATGTACATGTGGTATGGAAATGAGGCACAATTTTACATAAAATACCTAAGAAAAAGACAAATGAAGTTCTCAATGATATAATGAATTCAAGATTCCCTCTTTTCAATTATTTTCCTCTATTCTCTCTGAAACACAGCGGAGGAAGAGTGATTGCATAATCACAAAGTTTTGTGATAGTATTAAATCTGACATGCTCCTTTAAACTTGCAAAGCAGGTATCTTGTTAGGGTCGCAACACAACTAAGGGCTTCAACTTGTGGAATACATTTGAGCTTGCGCAATGGATAAAAGTACTCAAATTTTCTTAAACATTTGTGTTTTCTTATTTTTGTGCTAATAGTTGCATGTCAATAGCCAGTCAAATGTTCATTGCATTGGAAAGAGTTGTAATCTATTATCCCTTCTTGTTTCTTGTTCCTCTTCATTGTTTTTACCCCTTTAGAAATGTTGGTTTTGCTCATGCAAGCCAGGGTTGATGAGGGTGCGAATGATGCCCACAAAACATGTCCAGAGGCTGGCACTCTCTACTTGGAAAGTTGCCATGTTTGTAGCCTTTCCACATGAGTCTTCTGCGACCTTTAAAAAGAATACTGATGCATGTAAAACATGGTTAACAGAAAAATTAATAAATACAATGGAAGTTTTACTTTCTAGCAATAAATTGGCACTTCTTGTTGTTGCAGATGCTACTAGAACTGGCCTTGAGTTGGTGAGATCAATCTCTGATAAGCATCTTGGTCTTTTGAGATCATCCGCTCGATATGTTTCTCTACTTAAAGGTATTAATCCTACTTGGACTAAAAGCATACTCAATTAGGAGATTAAATACATTCTTGTGGTACATGTTAAAATACCTCCCCTTTAATTTGTTCATGTTCCAGTTGTTGTGCCTTTTTCTTTGGGTAATTTGTTCATGTTCCATTATGCTTTTAATTTCTCCCTGTTTGGTGTTGGCTCCCCTGCTGGATTGGTATTGTTCAACTTGTCTAAATCTAGCGATAGCACACTAGGGCTATTAATCTCAAGGACTTAGATATTTGTTGGATTTGTTTCCAAGTAGAATCTACTTTCATCACTTCTCTTAGGGCATGTTTGGTATGTTGTAATGGTAATGGAATGAGTTATTCATGTGGAATAACTATTTGGTTATTTGATTGCATCTTCATCACAGGGAATAGTTATTCCTTAGATTGAGGAATATGTATTCCTCTTGAAAAGGGTTGTAATAGTATTCCTTAGCAGGTGTAATAACTTATAAAATTAATATATTTCTAAAAATACAAAATTTACATATGCAAATAACAATTATAATATAGATATAATAATAATTAATTTTATTCTAATTTTACAACGAAACATATGAATGGTGGTAATAGTCTTTATGTTATAACATATTTTATTGCCAAAAATAAAAAAACTACCCTTCTTATCATAATCTTCATTCAGTGTACTAAATGTGCCCAACGTAATTTATGAGGACATGGAAGTTCTTATTTTTCATTTGCATTAATTTTTTCAAATCTTGTTGCTCGTGTCATTTTCATTTAAATTTCTGCTTGATCTGATAATATGAGATCTCTTGATTGTTGATATAAAAAAATCTTCTTAGCAAGCATTTCTTTTTGTTAAAGTGTTTTTGTGGTGATGGTAGGGCAAATAACAGATGCTATGGGCCATGAAAAGGGCAAATATACTCTCGTTAAAGATTTGGAACACTCCCAACTTGGGACTTATGACAAGCCCCTTCCATGCTTTGGCTGTGGGATTGGATGGTTTTCGTAAGTATATCATCTAGTTCCTTCTCCCTTCTTCAACTGCATAGTGCATATGTAGTTGTCTAATGGCTTTATTTTATGTTGCAGATTTCTTTTAGGGTTTGTGTTCCCACTTCTTTGGTACTATGCGACGATTCTCTATTTTGGAAATTACTACCGCAGGGATCCTAGGGAGCGAGCAGGACTAGCAGCCTCAGCAATTGCTGTAATTACTCTCTCTCTCTCAACCTTATGATGTTATTCCTTATATTAAAAAGTCAAGCATCCAACTGCTTTTAAATTGAGTTGTTAAAATTCATTGTGTTTCTTCCTTTTCTTTGTTCTGTGTGGTGTTAAGTTTCTCTATCTTAAAGAAGGGGTTTTTTTTTTTTTTTTTAATCATTGCAGGCACTGGCTTTTACTGTAGTGTTGTTCATCGTTGCAGCTATTCTTTTCTTTTAGTCCCGGTGGCTCCAGTCTCAAAATGCTACTAAACACCTTTGCGAGAATCAACAACTGAAGTGGAATTGCGAGGACATGTAGATAACACAGCAGAAGAGAAAGGGGAAAAAAGATAGTCCCAAGACTGTCCCCCAAGAAAAATTGAGATTAGGTGATAAAATCCAATACTACTTGTTTCAAAATGTTTTGAATTATATGGACAAATAGAAGAGAATTTGTTTACATGTAAACTTGACACAAGTTTTCATAAATATATATATTTGATAGTTCATTTGAAGCTCGGAACATGGGCAAGGAACCCAATGGGTCAATTGGGATGTCATTCATTTCCCGTTCATATGTGAGGGTCCCAATGGTACACAGGAGAAAGCCATCATAATAATAGTTACACCATACCTTCCATAGACATTATCCATGGCCAACCATAAAATCATCCACACGCCTTAAAAATAAAGCAATCCAACGATCCAGACCAATGGGGTTGGCTCACCGACAGGGAAATGGCTTTGTCCAATATGGATGCCCATTGGCACCATGTACCAGTCAGATGCAGAAGCCATGTTTGCTGAATTAAATAGTTTTTGTCTGGTATAGATATAGATTGATGTTCTGTTTGGATAACTTATAAATTAAGCCATTTCTGGATGTTGAGATATGAAAATCTTATTTTACAAATGGTGATTGTGATGGGCCCTTTTAACTAATAGTATCAGATTGTGTTCTCATATGGTGGTTGTGATTCTTGTTCCAAAATTGCCATCACCTTTTTTTGGTAGTCTTCAAAATGGATACCTGAGGCTGAAAATACAATGGATCCATAAATACAAATTCACAATAATATGATTAGAGGCCAGTTAACAGCCAAGAATTGACGTTTCCAAAATACTTGCATATAGCATGTCACTCAGATGTCAAAGAGCAGCATAGAAAGGGTTCGTTTCTTTTTTCTGTTTGAAAAATAAAGAGAAAATTTTAGTTGAAACAAAACCACAACTCTTCTCTTGCTCAGGTAGTTTAATAAAAAATGACTGTCTTCTATAAGATAATATAAAATCACAAAGTTCAATTCCTTGAAAAAATGGAGATCAAAATATTTCTTCTGAAAACTTTTCTAGCAGAAGAAATGAGAGAAAAACTACAACAAGACACAGATATGGAAGCCACATACAAAAGGAGCAGCAGCTAAGCTTCATTCTTAATTAAATGAGACAAGCAAATGCCTGCAAAGACTGGACTAGAAAGATTACACCAATAGATGCAAGGACTTCCTTTCTAGGCTCTCTCCAAAATGTGCTTCAATCTTTAGCCACCAGCCGGACATACTTGTCCTCTACGGTGAATCTAGAGCTTGAATTGATCTGGCATTAAACAAGAAAATCATGAAATAATCAAAGGTCAGTTCCAGGTTCAACTCATATCATAAATCATATAATAAATAGACAAAAAGCACAATCCTAAGGTGGGCTGACCTTGTGCTCAAGCGTATCACTGAGTTTGGTTTCATCTTCTGTTGTGCCAGATTCATGGAGAGCCTTGAGAACAAGTTTTCTTAATTTCCTCATCTTCAGAACTCCATCAGGATTCTGCCTCTCATGAAAACACAAATAGGAAACATAAGTGTGTACTTGATAAAGAGCACAAATGCAATATCAAAATAAGCTGTTTCAGAAAGGACTCTGAAGTATGCCTTTTATCTTAATCCCCATACTGGGGAATAGGAAGTGGGTCTCTTTTTCCTGCTGTCAATTTTATATCACCTATACAATCTGAAAACATGTAGCTAAGCAGAGAAATATATACACAACCAAAAGAAAATATGTAAATGAACATAAAAAGAGTAATTATTCAAGATTCATACAGATTTCAAGGCTGATGTGATCAGCTTCTTCCACTTTATTTTCCGTATCGTATCTCCTCTGGTTGAGCTAGGTTCTGCCAATGTATCATTCTTCAACTGACTCTTTATTTCATCTGCTTCTGCTTTTTCGCTGTGAATAACTTCCCCATCACCTAAGTCACCAGGAGTATCATCCTTGGTCTTTTTTCTTGAATCATCTTTTGCAGATGCATCAAGTTTTCTCTTTTTCTTCAATGGTGAAGTTCCTTTATCTGCTTCTGACTTTTTATGCTCAGTATCAGATTTGGGTGGATCTTGCGAATTTGGTTCCTTTGCGCATTTATTGTCAAGCAATTCATCTTTTTGAGTATCTTCAGTTGGAAGCTTTGTCTCTGGAGCAGATTCTTCTGGTTGTTTTGCGGCATGGAAAGCTCGGGCTTTTGCCTTGTGCTTCTTTCCTTCAGCATGGAGAAGCAGGGTCTGCTTACTAGTAGTGCTGGTATTGCAGAGGCTGAAATCACAATGAGCAACAACTCAGATCCAATCATGAAGTAAACACAAGTCATCTGTTGGGTTCTACAAATAAAATTCCCAGTCTTCCACATACTTACTATAGAGAAAATGTCAATCATCATTGTAATTAGTTTTGTGCAGAGAGAATTACAAATGGAGTCTAAAGTTATAAATATACTTTGAATATGGCCTTTTTTTAAAAAGGGAGGGGGGGGGGAGGGGGTCTCCACGTCAAAGGGCACCTTTACACTATGTTTGGAGGGAGAGGGGAGTAGAGGGTAAGGAGGGGAAGGAGAGGAGAGTAAATTAAAGAGGAGGGGAATGGTTACCCTTTCACCTTGTTTGGATACTTTAAAATTTTAGGAAGAGGAGAGGGGAGGGGAATTTCATATAGATTGACAATTTTCACCTTATTTTATTAATTTTAAAGAAATAAATATAAATTGACAATGTAGGGCTGTCCAAATAATGTAGAGACCCAATGAACCGCTCGACCTGGACCGATTTGCTGGGTTCGGATGATTTTGATGGAAAGCAGCGGTTGGTGGCAGTTCTCCATGGTCAAAACCCTGATTGAAACAGGTCGAGAGTCAGATTTCCCCCCTTGGGAAAATGAAATCCGACCCGTCCAATATCCTTCTCTTCCTTTTTCAGTGAGTTCTAAGTCCATATCTGGTAAGAGATCTTGAGATCTCTACTAGATCTGGATGAGTTCTTGAGATCTTTGACCAAATCTGGCGGAGATCTCAAGTTCTCTGACCAGATCTGGTGGAGCTCTCCTCTCCCCACTGTTTTAATGACTCTGACCGAAATCTGACTGCCACCTGTTGAGACTCAAGCCGTCAAAACCGCCATTCCTTATGGGTCTATGGAGAGTTCTGTTCTCCCCCACCCGAACTGATCAGGTCAAGTTCGGGTTGAGCACAAACCCGACCAAGACCGACCTATGGACACCCTTAATTGACATCTTAAGGGCAAAATTGACATTTTAATTTTTTTTAATCCCCTCCACTCTTAATAACGAGGGATTAGGAGGGGTAAGATACCCCTTCAAACCCCTCCCCCCTCTTAAAAAACATCCAAACAAAGTTCATTAAATCATTCCCCTCCCATTCCCTCTACTCTCCTCTCCAAACAAACTGTTACACTGTCTAATTGATTTGATGATTAAACATTCTCACAGATTAGGATACGAAGTTCAAAAAGATATAAAACATACCTACAAAACCATGGTGGGCGTTCAGATAACCCAACATTTATATCAAAATCAACTTGTTGCTTTGAATCCTTGCCGGGCTTGGCGCTCGAACCATTTGAAACTTTCACTTGGCCTTTTGGACCATATTTTTCCTGAAACCAAAAACAAACAAATGACATCCTCAGTCCCGACGCAATATTATTCTTATAGCTTATACCCAAGTCGACAAATGAAGTAGATAACATCAGTTAATAAAACAGAAACAAATTTTTGCCCAATAGTGAGAGAGAAATTTAGCCCAGCATACATAAGATTTCCGAAATCTTCAGCTCAAAGATAATAACATCAGAGATTAAAGCACTTACTTTGCATGACCAATAGTTGTGAACAAACTAAACATGATTGCCACCACACAAAAAAGAATCTCTCAAGACTTTTTGCAGACCGTCTCGAGAAACCGGATATTCACACACAGAGTGTAATCTAATGCAGCATATGTAAAATAAGCAGCTACTGAGCTAAGTCATTTCTAAAAATTACAGCATTTGATTCAATTACAATGACATATACCCATCAAATAAGTCAATCAAATTTAAGAAAACCAAGCACAGAGCTGAATTTGATGACTAATAAAGAAGAAGAAGAAAAAAAACATAGAAATGAGAGAGAGACTCACCGCCTCAGTAATACACTGAGTGTGACTTTGAACGCTTTGCTGCCCAAATGTTTGTCCGCAATCTATGCACGAAAGCTGCAACATTAACAAACCCCAATCACAAAATTTGATTTTTTTTTTTTTTTGAGAATTCAATTCAAGCATAATCAAATAACACCCACAAATGCCCAAAAACAAAAGTAACGAAATTCTTTGAAGTAAATTATTAATGAGGGGTTTTGGAGACCTTGGTGGCGGAGCAAATCCTGAAGTGATTTGGTAACTTGGGCTTCTTCAGATTCTCTCCACAATCCTCGCACTGAAACCACACCATCTCTCTTTAGCTTGATCAATTTGTGCCCTCAACTCTGAGAGAGCTCTGAAACCGAACGAAGAGAATTTTTTAGGGTTTAAGGCCTAAATCAAATTTAGGGGTTTTTGCTGTGCTTTTTTTTGGGACTTTCTAGAACTTGCTAGGCAGTGTACGACGTCGTGTAGGTTATAAAAGGAAACGACGTCGTTTCACATTTCTTTGCCATAAAAGATAAAACGAAAACGTTTTTCGTGATTATTGACAATTGAATTGACAGACACGAGGGAAAGTAAATAGTATTATTTTTGAGAATAGGGAAAGTAAATATTAAATAAGTAGTTTACCAAAAAAAAAGTAATAATAATCACATAAATGCATGGTTTTAAAAGCCGATACGGTGTGAAAGAACTAGTCGAGAAGCTAATTATCGGTTTTTTGGTCGGACCGATGATTGAACCAGTGACGTCATAAATAATTTAATTATTATTTATTTAAATTATATAAATAATTAATAATTTTTTAATTATATATATATATATATATTAACAAGTGTGTGTGTAAAAGTAAAACAAGTGTAAAATATTTTACAAAAGTCACTCAGTTATCTCTCCCTGCTCTCTCGACACCGTGCTTTCTCAATATCAAAGTTTCCCTTCCACAAACCAAACCTCCAGCCTCCGATCCACTCCCAGATGCCACTCATCACCAGCCACTTATCGGCACCACTCATCACCGATTGCATCTCCACCGCCATCAGCACCACCCACTTATTCACCTCCCTGAGTTTTTCTTTTCTTTTTTCTTTCCATTATCCTCCATCGTCGTCGGCCCCACTATTTCTTGGCCACCTCCACCGTTGTTGATTCATTCTTTTAATCTCAGTTCTAGATTTTTTTTCCCCCTTTATTGCTGCGTGGCTTTATCGATTTGGGTTTTTGGATGGTTTATGGGTCATGGGTGGCTGGGTTTGTAGGTTGTGGTGGATGGTTGGGATGTTTTGTGGGTCTTGGTGGTGGCTGAGTTGTGGGTTTTGGGTGGGTAGTTGAAATGGTTTGTGGGTAGAGCAGACTAAGAGTGAGCTCAAAGGGCGAGGGCGTGCCGCTGTGCGTAAGGTGCGTGCCGTCGTGCGTGAGGTAGAGACAGGGGCGTCATGCGTGCCGCTGTGCGTGAGGTAGAGAGAACAAAGTGAGGTAGAGAGTAAAGACTAGAGAGCGCTTGAGTTGAGTTGAGCGGCCTTGAGAGCTTGAGGTGAGTGAGAGAGTGAGGCAGATGAGAAGAGGAGGCGTGAATCGTGAGGTGAGAGTGAGATGGCTGATGAGAAGAGTGAGTCAGTGAGGACTTTAGGTTAGTTTTGAGGAGCAAAAAACTTAAAAATGATGTAGTTTAGTTTGAGGAGCAAAACCAGTTCGACCGTGTCGGTTTTCGATTCTCAAGTTGAACTGGCCGATTTTTACTATTTACAGGTTTTTAGGCCATTTTCGGTTTTATACCATAACTGGACCGGATTGAAGACCAGTTCGTGGTTGAACTGGTCAGACTGACTAGTTCAGTCCGGTTTTTAAAACTATGCATAAATGGGCACCTTTCGATCCTTTTCCAGTTTTCCTAGATAACTATTTTCTGGATTCAACCAAAATGCAACAGCTTTCACACCATTTCTCTGCACTTTGTGAAATTCGGATGCTTGTTACGTCCGTATTAATATGCGACACTATTATTTAAGATACCTTTTTTTTTTTTTTTTTAATTTCAAAAGGAAATTATAAATTGGATAGAAATTTAAGATACTTAATATGTGACCTTGTTTAATTTTTTTATTTATTCCTGATAGATGGTAAAAGTAAAACCTTCAAAAACCATTTTCTAATAATTTGATTTAATTTTATTCTTGTCCTCAAGGCATGGTATTTGTAGGGGCACGATTTGCAGCCCAAGCCCAAGATGTATGGGATTTTGGCCCAAGAGCCCAATACAATAAATTTATAGAGAGTGGGTTAAAGAACTAGGCCCTAATGAGTTTAACAACAGCTAAGATGGGTTTGAAAGACAATCATGCAAGAGAAAAATGCGTAAGATTGGGTGAATGTACTGTCCGAGAAGGAAATCTTGGTATAGATTAATGGAACTGCTTACAAGTGCAGCTCTGGTTGCTACAGTGTTCTTTCTCTATTTTTCCGATCCCCTTTCCTTCAGGGGTTTCTCACATTATATATCTCATTCTTGGTGATCTTGGCCCTCCATTTGTCAACCATCCAAGCCACTACTCGATTATTCGTCCCATCAGACACCTCTTCTGACTCTCTGTGAGTTGCGGTGGCCAAGGAAACACTGTTCAGGAGTCTTCTCCACATAAATGCGGTCAGAAAAGTAGCTGTAGTGCATTTAATGCGAAGCTAGCACTTTTTCCTTAGATATTTTTAGGTTTCCTTCCTTCTCATGTGTTTATGAGACATGCTTCTGACACTAGTGCCTCAATTGATGTCATTTTTGTCGCTGGAATACGTATTGGAGCAATGTTTTTCATGGCCGAGGAGGCATTCCTCCTCGGACTGCCTTACACTCCCTTCTTACTTATGAGGCATTGAGCTGAAATCCTTCAAGTATTTGTCTCTCATCGAACATGCCAACGTCCTTGTACAAGGCTCAAGGCCCAATATACTATTTTTGGGCCTTGTCCCTACAGTATTAATTTAGTTGAGCCAATAGTAGGTTTTTTTTTTTTTTTTTTTTTTTTAGGGGGTCAATAGTAGTTTTTAAAGGTAAAATTTGGATAGAGTATCTTAAGTGTTTTTTTTTTTTTTGCGCGTGATTATCTTAAGTGTTGTAATATATTGGGTCTTTCAATTAAATTTTAACACCTAATTACTATGTCTTATGTCCAATAAAACGTAAATATTATTATCAAAATAAAGTTAGAACACTACTTCTTTTATATATATAAAGTTTCAATTATATTCCAACTCAAACATGAAGTATAGTTGGTCTCTTTGGGGGCACTCGGATGGTAGGATGAATAAACTTGAAAGACATATCATATATTTGAATGTCCTAAATTTCATCTACCATGCTATCAAATTCATAAGATTTCTAGGGCATCTCATAAATAGAGAATGAAATAGTATAGTCATGAGCTTAAACACAACTTTCTTTATATATAAATATAAATATATATATATATATATATAATATTATGGTTTTTTTTTTATTAAAAATAAATCAATATATCTATTCAACATATAAATTGATATTGTAAGTTATAACCTTCTTGCATCTATGTAGAAATTTATAACTTATATTATAAAAATCACCTGTTATATGAGACACGAATATCATTATTGTGTGTGTGTGTGTGTGTGTGGGGGGGGGGGGGGGGGGGTTGGGGTTGGGGTGGTGTGTTTAAAAGATACTGAGATAGATTTGCTATATAATAGCGTCAGGTCTAATCACCAAAAACCTAAAAGATAAGAGTAAGAGCATCCGCATTTGAGCTTGTATATGCCAAATGTTAAGAACATTTGGCATTTAAGCCCCAAAACCCATCAGCAATGGGAAGGCCATATCCCATATGCAAAAAAATTTTTGAGATTTAGCTACAGTACCATCTCAAATGTAAGATTGGTATAAAAATAAAATAATTTTTTAATGCTTTTTAAGTTTTGTGTGTGTGTGTGTGTGTGTGTGTTGAAATAGTTGGAAGAAATTGAAAAGAAAAAAAACTGGCAGGATGTTTGAAAAAGCTGGAATAGTTGAATTTGAAAAAAAAAAAAAAAAAAAAAAGACGGCAGGTTCTCTCTGTGTGTGTGTGTGTGTTGGAAAGAAATTGCCAGGTTGTGTGTGTGTGTGTTGAAATAGTTGGAAAGAAATTGAAAAGAAAAAAAATTAGCAAGATGTTTGAAAAAGCTGGAATAATTGAATTCGAAAAAAAAAAAATGACCGTTGGAAAAGTAATAATAAAGAAAGATTAAAAAAATAATATTTTAGTAAGATAGTAAAATTATAGAGTTTTGGGATGTTGGATGTATTGTAAAATGGTATGGTATAGTTGATAAAGTAACTTTTTGAAATGGTAAAATAAGATGAGATATGAGATCGAGATGTGGATGCTCTAATGAGTTTATAAACATAGTATTGGATGCTATATATCAGAACAAATAAATACAATATCTCTCTTGTGCCGTTCTTTTCTCTCTTACTCTTCATCCCCCCTTAACTGGGAAGGGGTTCTATTTATGCTAGCTGCCCCTCACCTCAGTAGTGAATTCCAGTGGTGGAGGTCAATAAATACTTGTCTCATCAGGTGTCTCTTTCTACTTTTAGGAAAATTGGTGGATTATTAGGTGTGTAGCATTGTTTAAGCTAGTCATTAAGTAATAAATGTAGCTCTGTTAGGTGGGAACATCCATTTAATGTGAAGGTACTTGTTGCTGAATTCAGGCGCTATCTCCTTTGGTTCGTTGGACAAATTTTCATCATGCAGTGACTCATTCTCAGATATTCTATATGTATCATCGAAATGCATAGGTCATTCCTTCATGATCAGCTAGTCACTAGACCGCCATAAAAGCAGTCATTGTACAAGGATCTGAAGCCCTGAATTGGGCCTAGGGTGTTTTTTTTCCCTATCACGTTTATCTGACCTGTATTATAGTTTCTTGAATTAGATTTAACCTTGTCCTTACCGTTACTTTACAGGTCAAAGTATCTTGTGAACAAACCAACCCCTCACAATATATATAGTTCAATTGAAATTTTATGGTATTTTTCTAACTAAAAACATCAAGAACTACAGCGTTCAAATCTCTTATTTCTAATAGACATATTGGAAAAGGTCATGGACATGGAGTAGTGTGATTGCATTAATGGAAACTTCCATTATCACGTGAGAGTAAAAAAAAGGAAGAACAGGCTGTCCACGGGACGCTAGCTGTTGCCTGTTGGAGAGGATTAGAGGACACTTGAAGGCCAACGGCTGTCCTTTCCCAACCTGTCTCTTTACTCAATTTGTTTCCTCAAAGAAACAATATTGTCCCAATGTTTGTCCCTACTTCACCTTTCAATCATGCCCTAAACCACTCTTATTCCCCAAGCGTTTTCAATGCGCGTAACTTGCACGAAGCCCCCCTATGAGTCCAAACCTAAAAGTCACATATATAAATTGATCACTACACTCTACAATACTACTATTGCATTGGAAAGGAAAAAATATATTATTTGGAAAGTAAACTAGGGAACCATGGGCGTCCATTGATTTTGAATTTGGAATAAGGACATGACAAGAAATGAAATAATAAAAGCACTACGCTTCAAATTGAATCTTTTTTTTTTATTAAAAAAAAATTATAAATGTTTGGTGCTATTGCCATGATTTTAAATGACTACCTATTGACACGCATGAGCCCTTTTGTCCAAATTTTTATTCCACAACAAAAGGTTTGTTAAGTTCGCATGCATGACATGAGAATGAAAAAGCCACCATTTGAAAGTAGAGTGTTTTATGTGCTTGTTAAAGTTCTCTTGTACAATTCAAAACCGACCATTTAGGAAAGAATGGCTAGTAATTCTGTAAAAGGTTGTTTAATATAATTGCTTGCGATTCCAAGAATATATATACATTAGAGTACTAAGAGAGGAATTAGACAAGGACACCCACTATCTCCTTTCCTTTTCCTTTTATGTACGGAAGGACTTCATGCTCTCATAAAACATTCGGCGAGGAATGGGGATATCAAGGGCTTTTCCTTGTGCAAACGAAGTCCAAAGCTAACCCACTTGTTTTTTGCAGATGATAGCTTGCTTTTCTGTAGGTCAATCCCTGAAGATTGCCATCATGTGCTGAAGATATTGGGTGAATATGAGTCTTGGTCAGGGCAAAAAATTAACAAAGAAAAGACCACAATCTTCTTTAGCAAATCTACCACGGATGAAGCAAAATCAAGCATAAAGAACCTCTTCCAAGTACAAGAAGTGAAGTCCTATGAGAAATATTTGGGGCTCCCCTCTTTTGTTGGCAGGGGAAAAAAGGCTAGCTTCAACTACATAAAAGAAAGGGTTTGGAGGAAACTTCAAGGATGGGGGGTAAATTGCTATCTCAAGCCGGGAGAGAGGTTTTAATCAAAGCTGTGATCTAAGCTATCCCTGCTTATGCCATGGGGTGCTTTAAATTGCCATTGGGGCTTTGTGACAACATTGAAGCAATGATTAAGAAGTTTTGACGGGGGCAAAGGGGAAATAGAAGGAAAATTCATTGGATCCAGTGGAGTGAACTAACTAAATCCAAAATGGTGGGCGGTATGGGTTTTCGCGACTTGGCTCATTTTAATGATGCCCTTTTGGCGAAACAAGCGTGGCGGCTTTTGCACAACAAAGAAACCCTCTTCTACAAAGTATTCAAGGTCAAGTTCTTTCCTAACACTTCTCTCCTAGAAGCTAAGGAAACAAGTTCGGGGTCGTATGCTTGGAAGAGTATATTATACGGTCGTGATGTTATCCTCGACGGTGCTTGCTGGAGGGTGGGGAATGGAAAGTCCATAAAAATTTGGCAACACCATTGGCTACCCCGAAAACACCCAACCAAGGTCCTCTCTCCAATGGTGGAAACAATGGAAGAAGACACAGTGGATTACTTAATTAATGTGGAAGCTAGAACTTGGAACATTGCTATGATAGATGGAATTTTTGCACCACAAGAAGCTGAGGAAATAAAGAACATCCCGTTGGCTAGAGAAGACACTGAAGACTCTCTGTACTGGCCATGGAAGCATGATGGGAGGTAGTTGCAAAACGGGCTATCGCTTCTTGAAGGAAGATGAAGTTGGATTCCAAGTGTCTGGGCACCAAGACAATGAGGAAGGGTTATGGAAGAAGGTTTGGGCCCTTGATTGCCCAAATAAAGTAAAAAATATTATTTGGAGGGCTTGTCGTAACTCTCTTCCTACAAAGTGCAATCTATATCGGCAAACAATTATTACAGAAGAATACTGTGATCGATTCAAGGAAGGAACTGAAGACATTTTGCATGCGGTGTGGAGTTCCAAAAAGCTAGATGGGGTATGGGGAGTGAATAGCTTGTGGCATTTTCGGAACCAACAGAGATTTGTATGTTTCAGTGAGCTCTTGGCCTGGGTCTTTGATCATCACAGGAAACTGGGTCTGTTTGCCTTCAATATCTGGTCCATTTGGCATCAAAGGAACCAGGTTCGGACTCATCAAGCCCATCGCCCCCTACATCAAATTTCCCAGTGGGCTCTTGACTGCTTCATTGAGTTTCAAGCGCTGAAAATGCCACCACCTCCAAGTAGACCGGTGAGAAGAGCAAGGTGGTAACCTCCAGACCAGGGATTGCTCAAAATCAACTTTGATAGCGCCATCTTCGCCAATGAAAACTGTTCTGGACTGGGAGTAGTGATTAGCGATGGGAAGGGGTTTGTTCTGGCCTCCATGGCTTCTCGGGTCCCACAGCAGCTCCGACCAGAGGAGATTGAAGCTTTGGCTGTGTCTAGAGCCCTTGAGTTTGCTAGAGAGTTGGACGTTACAGACGCAGTCTTGGAGGGTGATTCTCTAGTGGTGATTTCGGCCCTGAAACTTAAGAACTTTGGACTGGCCCCGTTTGGTTTGTTGCTACAGGACTCCTTAGCATTTTCTTCAGGTTTCACAAAATTGTCCTACTCTCACACTAAGAGAGAGGGCAACATAGTAGCACACAGTTTGGCAAAGTTAGCTGTTAATTTTACAAGTTGTGTAATATGGATGGAAGATGTTCCACATGATGTAATGACTTCTTACCAGGCTGATTTAGCTGGTATTTCGTAATTTAATGATAGTGCTATTTTCTCAAAAAAATATATATACACATTAGAGTAGCTTAATTATCATCTCTTCATATACATAGTACTTGATCAAAAATTTAAGAGAGTACAAGATTCGAGCAGCAGATTTAACAGTATATTGTAGCTGTCTAAAAAAAGGAAAAAATAAATAACATTGGGCAGAGGGCTCTCATTCATACAAGGATGCATTAAATTGTTGCTTTATGCAACTTTCAGCATCAAGTGATTGAAATATCAGTTTCCTCTCAAAAAAAAAAAAGCATCAATTCTTGTTTTAGGCATTTATGGTTAAGATAGATTTTTTGTTTTCAGCAATGTTTAATCAAAACAACGGTGGCAGTTTCACTTTCATCTACGTTTTTTGCTACTAGTGGCAAGGATTGCGACAATTAATTAATAGGATAACGGTGGTTGACGTATCAAAGAGAGAGGGATAACGGTGGTTGAATTTCCTATAAATATTGGGTATTGCTAACAACAGACATGTGTATAGTTAAAGAATAACATTTTCTTTTATGCATTTAAAGAAGGGTCATGTTAATGAATGCTTTTAGGGCATTGGTTAACAATCCAGTTAAATAAAGTTTTTTAGTTTTTATGAGAAAAGAAAAAAAAAATTAATATTTTGACAACTTTTTTCATTTCTCATAAAAGTGATGTCAAAATTTTCCTAAAATGGATTGTTAATTAATGTCTTAAGGGCACTCGTTAGCATTTTCCTTTAAAGAATAACAAATACTCTATAAAGTTTTCATAAGTTTTTTTTTTTTTTTTTGGGTGGGAGATAAAAATCATCTATAAGGTTAAATAAACTTAATCTATACTACTATTTAAGGAGCTTCGCCTATTTAGATTCCTCAATTTTGATACCCAAAATACCCTAAAATTTACCAGTTTATAAAACTTAAATAGTAGGATTAGACATGTAAAATTACTAATTTAAAAAGTCCTAAATTTTAGATAAATTTGAAAAAATATTGCCTACAAAATAGGAACACTCCCACTAACTCACTTATTCTAACACATGTTTCTAATATTTTATTCTAAAAAAAATACAACTAATGAAACACCCTTAATTTAATAAACTTATCTTTATCTCTAAATCATAAGAAATGGGTTCAAATCTTAAATTGATTAAAAAAAAAAAAAACCTAATGAAAAAAGTCCACGTTGTATCAAAAAAAAATATCTACCACGTTCCTATTTTGAACAAAAAAAAAAAAAAAAAAAAAAAACCTAAGTGAGTTGGTTTCATAATCCATGAGTTGGGTTGTACGCCTAGGAAATCAACATAAGTGTGGCTCGAAATGAGTTTTTCAAATTGAAAATGGATACAACTATTAGTTTAAACTAGCCTCTGAGCACGCATTCACACGCGTGCTCAAAGACTCTTCTATTTTTTTTGAAAAAAAGTTAATAATTTGCATCCATTATAATTTGGGATCACTACATTTTCTAATCACCAAAATACCTAGGCATGTGATGAGTGTTATACGTTTGTGGGTAAAACAATTTTTTTCATCACACGCCTAAATATTTTTGTGATTGAAAAATGTAGTAATCCTAAATTATAATGAATACAAATTATTAACTTTTTCCAAAAAAATAGAAGAGCCTCTGAGCATGCATGTGCTCAGAGGCTAGTATATATTAAGAGAATTCAAAAAGTTAGTTACTGTCTTTTTTATTTCAAAAATACCCATAATTTTATTAACTTATTCTTATTCATAAAACATAAAAATGAGAACCTACCCATGTTTATAAAACTTCCCACTACCCTATGTACACAATCAAAACTACGCCCATGTTTCATATAAAAAAATAAAAAATAAAAAACCTACCCCAAGTTCCTATATATATATAACCTACAAAAAAGAGAACCTCATTGCACGCACAAATTGTGTGTAATAAGGTTAGTCTCTATATATTAAGAGAATTCAGAAAGTTAATTATGATTTCAAAAAATGTCAAAAATACCTCTAATCTAATTAGATAATCCTTATTTAAAAAAAAAAAAAATTAGAGTTAAAATTGTAATTCAACAAAATTCAAAAGCAAAAAAAAAAAAAAAAAAAAAAAACTACCAATGAAACTTTTTTTCCTACAAATTAGCACACTCTCTATTTAAATATATCTCACACACGTTCAATACATTTTTTTTCCTAAAAACTAGTACATACTAAACCCAACAGTTTACTTTATTTCAAATCCTAAATTTTAGTTTCTTAAAAATCTCTTCCTATGTAACTTTACTAATAGTACATAAATTCAAATTAAAAAAATTATATTAAACTCAAAATAAAAAAAGAGCCTCATTACTAGGGATGGAAAATATAACCCGACCCACTAAACAATAGGGTCGGGTTTGGGTTTTAAAAAACAAACCCGAAGTGGGTTCGGGTCAGGTCCGGGTTTTATGCATACCCGGCCCGAACCCGACTTGTATACATATATATTATTAAATTAAAAAAGAAAAACCCTAGTATAAATACTCCTCTTTCATTTCAGATTTCATTTTTCTAAACCTAACCCTCGATCCCTCATCTCTCAGCTGCCCTCTCTCTCTCAAGCTCTCACCACCGGCCACCCTCTCTCGGCCTCACTTAGACGCTTTCCTTACGGCCTCATTCAGCCTCACACTCCCCTCACAGCCTCGTTCAGCCCCACGGCCTCACTTAACCTCGCTACCCATTACCTCTTTCACTCTCACTCTTGTTTTCTCTCAACCGCCCCTCACCCAGTCACCCTCACTCTCATTCACTCATCGACCCATCGTCACCCTCACTCTCATCATGCGGCGGTTGCTGTTTGTCACGGAGGAGCATAAGATTGTTAGATCGGAGCACGGGATTGTTAGATTGGAGAGAGATGTGGTTGTGTTGTTAGATCGGAGCACGAGATTGTTGGATTGGAGAGAGATGTGATGATCGATCCTGACGGGATTATGTTTTTGTTTGTGATTTGTGTTTCTTTTTTTTTTTCTTTTTTTTTTTTTTTTTTATGAGTGAAAAATCTGTATTAACAAAGAAGAGCAAAAAAAAAAAGTTGATTTGTGTTTCTGTTTATGTTTGTGTTTGTGTTTTCATTTCTGTGGTTGTGATTTCTATGATTGTAAAAACGATTTTTTTTTTATTTTTTTTTATTTTTAAGATTGGGTTGAATTGGGCCACAACTTTAGATTAGGCTCAGAAGTGGTTGGACGGGGCCCATGGGGGCTCGATAAGGCGGGTTGGGGTTAAAAAAAACCTGTTTCTTAAACGGGCTGAGTTCGGGTAATGAGGGAGCTAGGGCCTGCAGGTCAGGTTCAAACATCAAAAAACCCACCCCAAACCCGACCCGTTGCCATTTCTACTCATTGCACGTGCTGAGCACGTATGATGAGGCTAATATATATTAATACTTTTTAAGATTATGTTAAAATGTTATTTAATAAAATATTAAATGCAATTTAATTAATATCGTAACCTTTTTGTTAAATGATGTTTTAAAGATCCACATAAATGGCTCCTAAGTATTACTATTATTTTGTGTGGGTAATCGATCATATTTATAACAAGGAGTCATGCAAAAACAATTCAAAGGGTTTTTATTTATTTATTTAGTTTTTGTTGAATCTGACAAGATAATCAACTTGAACCTGAACAATTAAAATAGTGGTTGGGTCAGGTCAACCCATGGGTCACATGGATTAACTAGTGTTTTTGAAGGGAAAAGTTCTTTTATGCTCAACATTTAGATTCTGTTTTCACAAGATCAAGACTTGAAGGTTTTGATTTAATGGAGTTTTGGAATATGTAAACTTAAGAATTTATATACTATTTAATGTTTAATTTTTAGTTTTTTTGTTTACTTGTTCTATTATAAATAAATACAAACACAATATTATCACATTTTTTATTGAATTTTATTATATATTTTTTGCATGTGAAAAAAGGAGTCATATACCATGTTGACCCATCCCTCAAAAGAGTGGCAAGGATAATAACGTTTTATAACTCGATTAAGGCAACTCGTTTTTAATTTGAATGCCAAGTCAATAAGTGATTTTTTTTTTTTAAAGAGTTTCAACATATGACGTCCGCTTCTGATGATAACACTTTATCATCAGACCAAGACACCAATTGGTTTATGGTGTAGGCAGAGATTGAACCTCATATTTCTTATTCAACCATTAAAGACTTTACTAATTAAGCTAACTGGAACCCACCAATAAATGATGATTGGAGTAATATTATTATTAGGCCAAGATGCAAAAAGAACCTTCGGGTTTGGGTTAGTTGCAAAGTAATATTATGTTTCGTCAATTTTGCAATATTGATCACTAAGCTTGATTTAAGAATTTTCCAAATTGACTCTTCATCATAATTTTGTTAAATGTTACTAAAAGATAATTATCACATGATGTGCATGTGACTAATTTATTAATAAAAATAATTATTTTTAAAATAATACGTGCACAAACATATAGTTATTTTATAATTAACAATAATACAAAACTGGTATTGCATGTGTTTTTGCATTTTGTCCTTATAAAAGGTAGTGATAGGAGAAATTATAAGCTACAAAATTTATTACATAAATTTTATAACAAATTTTGATAGATATGATAGGATTTCAATCTAATTGTGACATCTACTCTATGATAATTATTTTATCATCAGGTTAAAATACCAATTAATATTTTGTGTAGCTAGATTTTTTATTTGACAGCATAAAACTTTACCAATTTTTTACTAAGATATCAATCAACTTTTGATGTAAACAGAAATTGAATATCAAATCTTTTATTCAAGTATTAGAGACTTTATTAATAGAGTTAATTAGGAGTTACAATATACCACCCATTGCATTACTTTATTAAGGGGACACCAACTATACTATACTTATTATTTGCGTAAAATTTTTTTAATTTTTAAAGTAAAATTTAGAATTTCTAAATTTCTCAAAAGGAACAATCGGCTACCGTAAATAGTAAAAGGAAAAGGCATCTTTTGACACAACGCGACCACGGGCCACGACTATTGTGAATAGTAAAGACATGTTTTTTTGTGTTCTGTTGTAAAGCAGAGCTTATGATTTCAAATCATTACAGCCACGCTCCAATAATTCTAAGCAGGAAAAAATGTCTCAGTTCGAGTACTGTACTAAGTGTCATATAAACTACACAACAGTTTCTGCTAATTTCTACAAGCAGCATCTTTGAAAATATCTATGACCCTAAATCATGAGAAGAAGGAGGGGATGTGTACGTATTCAAGGTTTTCGTGACAACAACGTAGAATTTGAGACAAAAATGACGTATTTAGAAGATCATGCAATGGGTACTGTTTTTTGTCCGTGTTTTTGTAATATTGTTTGATAGAGCATTTGCAACAGTGATGCTATATAGGTATAATGATATTTTTTTAACTCAAAATCACAAAAAACATCACGCAACAGTGGAGTTAAATCTAAAAGATTTAGCTCCTCAGCTACATTACACATCTATATTTAGATGTGTACTGTTGCTCACAGGTAAAAATAAAAAATATTTTTTTATTACATTTCTCTCTCTTCTCTCATTAAATAATCTTTTCCTATTCTCTCTCTTTTCGGCTTCTCTCTTTCTTCTTTCTTCCTCAATTTTTTTTTCTCTAGCTTGCCGGCCACTCCTTCATCCCTCAACTCGCCAGCGGCCACTCCATCATCCCTTAGCTCGCCGGCCACTCCCTCAGCTCGCCGGCTATTCCCTCATCTCCCTCATCCCTTAGCTCGGTGGCTGTGGTGGTGGTGGTTGATTTTGGCTGTGGTAGTAGTGGTGGATGATTTTGACAGTGGGTTTGTGAATTTTGGTTGTAGTTGTGGTTTTGGTGGATGATTTTGGCTTTGACAGTGGGTTTTGTGTATTTTGGCTTTGATAGTAGCTTGTACCTTGGTTTTGTTTTTGTTTTTTTTTTCCTATGTTGTGTTGTGCTTGCCAAAGTAGAGTGGTGGTTGTGGCCAGTGGTGGTGGTTGTGGGTGTGGTTGTGGCTTTGGCTGTGGCTGATGGTTGAGTGGTTGTTTATTTTTGGATAGTAGGATATATTATTTTATTGTAATGGTTATATTATTTTATTGTGATGTGTATATTATTTTATTGTGTTGAAAGCTAAAATAGATTCACTGCTGCAACACGTGTGTAGGTAAAATAGATAAAGTGACTTTTTGTGTAACTAAATAGCTAAAATTTTGTCTCCATTACTGCGAATGCTCTTAGTAATAGCTCTTATCCTTGCATTATTTATTTTGACAATACATCACACATTATTGGCAACATTAAATAATTGACGCTCGGGTATGCATTTTAAATGCTATTTTGCTTCTTTGTTTAATCATTAATGATAGCTTACTTGCCACTCTCGCCTTTCTCACACACTCACTCTGTCACAGTCCAAATATATGACACAAAATAATAGAACATGTTGAAAATATGTTAATGGCAAAAGGATGCCTAAATGAAGTGTATGATAAAAGGCTAGCAATAGTGCAAGACCCTAGCTAGCACGCATAGGTTGCATATCTCTGGCAAGGATAAAGACATCTTTCGGGTTAGTTTCTCTATGGATGAATGGAACATCAAGTAAAAAATTATGTCCGAAGTTTTCAATAGGTTTATCAAATAGATTTTAGACCTCTTGTAATCTATCAAATCTTGGATTTAATGGTCCGTTTGGATTGGGGGGAGAGGGAGGTGGAGTAGATTAGAGTAGATTTAGCACAAAATTAGTTTATTTTTAACCAACTCTATTCTACTCCTCTTCACTTCCCCTCCTTCTCCCCTCCATCCAAATAGACCATAAGTCCTCTAATTAGGGATGATAATGAAATGAGGTGAGATCAAATGTATTTTGTTTTTGTTCCTGTCTGATCTCTTCTTTAGGGCAAAAAAAAAAAAAAAAATCCTATTGTTATGATGAAACAAAAATGAAGAAATAACTAGAATAAAAGTATTAACTATTAAGAGAAAATAAGAGTTATGAGACTTCTAACTAATATATTCAAGTTAACTTCAAGGATTTTTTATGTATTTGGGACAAAAGATCTAAACTCTACTTAAGATTAATGATCGGAACAAAAAAGAAAAAAGAAAAGGGAGAGATTAATGAAGTACCCTAATAGTCCAAACACAGGTTAAAAAAATCCTATGATTTTTGTAGGAAAGACAAAAAATATTTCACATTTAGAAAGAGATCTAATTGTACTATATATTTTCAACGCCAGCTTCTACAACCTAAAAACAAGGCTAATTATTGTAGTGCAGGAAAATTACTGGCCAAAGACTACCGTTCCTGTGACTATCAATACCTAACCTATAGGGTACCCAAGCGAAGACTAATGAGATGAAAGCCTATCATCATAAGATAAATAAAAGTGCAACAAATATACTTTTAGAGTGAGTGACCAACCTAATTCTCATTTATTAAAAATTTAAAACTCTCATTATGCCATTTAAATACTGCTACTTTATCAGTTTATACAACACAATATCTCTGTCTGTCTTCTAAAGCCAAAGCTTTCTCAAACCCAAAAACACTTCCACCACAAGCAAAACACACACAATTCAAAGGCTTTAGCTTCTATCACAATGCAAATAAACGCAGACCCACCACCATTTTGGTCACCTCCACCAAACACTTCCATGCCTCGCCGTCGCTCATCATCTTCTTCACCACTTCTCTCATCATCACTACTCATCATTCTCTTGCCGATCATTTTTTTAGTTTTCCTTTTCATCACAATCCCACCATTGCTTTCCTTCACTTCCCATATCCTCAGACCCACTTATAGCGTGAAAAAAAGCTGGGATTCCTTCAATATAGTCCTTGTTGTGATTGCCATTCTCTGTGGAATCTTTGCTAGAAAAAACGACGACGGATCGACCAGTAATGTTTCATTAAACACCTCAACGAACGATACAAACAAAACAACGCACGAAGAAGAACCAACCTCACAACAACAACAACAACAACAACAACAATGGTTTCAATACTCAGAAAGAAAGATCTCTGACTATGATGATCCTGACCCTTCTAGGATTTGGTCACCGGCAACCGGCGTGACACGTTTGAAGAGAAGCAGTAGCTCGTACCCAGATCTGAGGCAGCAAGACTCAACATGGGAAAGGAACGCCGATGATCACCCGTTTCGGTTCTTTGATGACTTTGAAATCAACAAGTTTAACTATAACTATAACCATAACCCAGTTAGACCCAGAAGCTTTGGACAAGAACAAGAAGAAGAGGACGTTGAAGTTAAGGAAATCCCAGTTGATACCTTTGAAATTCGTTCTTCTCCAGCACCACAAAAGTCACCGGCGCCACCGCCACCTCCACCTCCACCTCCACCACCTCCTCCTCCTCAACCAAAACGTACTTACGAAACGGTGGGTCGTAAAGAGAAAGCCAAACAAAACCACACCCAGTTCAAAGAAGTGAAAGAGAAAGAGAAAGAGAAAAACATACGTCAGACTCCACCACCAGCGCCTCCACCGCCGCCATCTCCGGCCGGAGTTCGTTCGGAGGAGCAGAGGTACGTGAAGAGTGGGCGTAAAAAGAGCAATGTGAAGAAGGAAATAAAAATGGTTTTGGCTTCAATATACAGTCAGCGGAAGAGGAATAAGAAGAAAAGAAAGGATCCCTACGACGAGTCGCTTCCGTCTGAAGCTGACCGAGCTTATTCTACAAGGCCACCACCATCGCCGCCGCCGCCGCCACCACCTCCTCCACCACCCTCTGTTTTTCACAGTTTTTTTAAGAAAGGGTTAATCAAAAGCAAGAAAGTTCACTCAGTCTCAGTCTCTGCGCCACCACCTCCTCCTCCGCCACCAACACCGTCAACTTCATCCTCATCGAGAAAGAAAACCCGGGTTCCTTCCGAACCTCACCGGCGGCCAAGCTCGGCTACGATCGGCAAGCCACCATTGCCGACGAGAGTGACCAACTGGGATAAGAGTGAGAGTGTGAATGTGGGTGTGAACAGTGGGGCACAGAGTCCATTGATTCCGATGCCACCGCCTCCGCCGCCGCCGCCGATCAAGATGCCGGATATGAGGTTTGTAATGCGTGGGGATTTTGTTAAGATAAGAAGCGCTCACAGCTCTCGATGTGGGTCTCCAGAGTTAGAGGACGTTGACGGTTCATCTTCAGTCAGCGTGATGGACGGTGGAGATGGTGTTGTTGCTGGTGCTGGTGCTGATGTTAGTGTTGGTGGGTCCGTGTTCTGTCCCAGCCCTGATGTGAACATCAAGGCTGATAGCTTCATAGCTAGGCTCCATGATGGTTGGAGGCTTGAGAAGGTGAATTCCTTGAGAGAGAAGCAAAAGATGGGCTAGCAGCGCCATTAAGTGGTTATGGCCTCAGGCCCAAAAGTTTCTCTTTGGGTGGTCATTGAGTCACACACTTACTACACACATAAATATGATAGTATCGCTTCTCATTATTAATCATACAGTAAGTATATGGATTGGTACAGTAAAGAATTTGAAGGAATGGGGTTCTGATTGTGTTTTTTGATCACCTTTTGGAGCCCCATGGAAAAAGATTGGAGTTTGAATTGCAGTGTTTGATGGGTTTTTATTTTATTTTATTTTATTGCATAAACGGGGTATGTATAGGTTAAGATTATGCAATGTATGGTGTTTATAGGGCTCTAATTGTGGTTTTTTTAGTTACCTATTAGAGCCCTTGAAGAAAAAGAATGTGAGTTTTGTTTTCAGGCCTTCACCTATTTCATGTTATT
Organism: Quercus ilex subsp. ballota; assembly: GCA_032727855.1. NCBI lineage: Eukaryota > Viridiplantae > Streptophyta > Magnoliopsida > Fagales > Fagaceae > Quercus > Quercus ilex. The sequence goes on along the minus strand of CM064909.1, from coordinate 59,317,617 downwards.
ATAGTGGTAAATCTATGCAGAGCTTTGCTATATTAATGACTTTATGCTTCTGATTGGGTTTAAAGTTTGTCTTGTTTGAGGTTGAGGTGAAGTTGTTGGAAATTCAGTGTTTGCAGTGTGTACATAATTGTGCATTCTGAAGTTAAATCCAAGGTTACATAATCACAATGGGTCTTCAATGTTGGAAATTGAATGGGGATTGAATTCTCTATAGAGAAACAGATAATTCATATCTATTCTTGATAGCAATGGGAAACATATTTATCTTTACAGGCATCTATGAAGGTATATGCTTACAATGTACAAAAGACTATTAACTTATTGTTCCATTAAATATTCTTCTATTGTCATGGATAAAACAAAGCCTTGGATTAAAATTTCTACCATCTGCATAACTCAGAATCATTTAAGACCATAAATTATGGTGTGGACTAAGAGGGAAATTGGAAGTTAAAGACAAGACGTTTAGTCCCACTTTGAAGTGTCAGGCTTTTAGCTAAATTAAATTCCTTGTAATATTTTTCTCAAAGTGAAGACCGGTAGTTTATAAAACTAATAAAAACAACTCCCAATAATTTTCTCAAAGTGAACGACTTGTAATTTTGTCAAGAGTGAACAACTTGTGGTTTATATTTTTGAAGGAAACTTGTTCTTTTAAAGTTTCGGATTCCTCCCTAATGTCTTAGTGGTTAGTTCTGGCAGCTCATTGGGGTGGGTAAAAATCTTAGTGGGAGGAACTACAGCAAAGATACCGATCGAGTAGTGTTTCTACTTCGTAGTGGAATTATTAAGTTCTCTGAAATCCAACTTGTAAGATTTGAGCAAACTAATTTATAGTATTATGATCAACCTTGAAGCCAAAACAAAGGCACTCTAAAAATAAAATCTAATGATGCAGGGAAAATCAACGAGCCAATCATCCAAATAGTAGCATTGGAGGACTTGTAAGAAGGAAACACATTATCAAACGACATTGGTGTAGTGCCGCTCTAAATGTGTGATTTGTTTTTCTCTATGAACATATATCTTTTTATTTTTCCTTCTTTTAATTTTTTTTATATATATAATTATGGTGGTATTTATAGATTTTTCTTTGCCGAGGTTGGTGACTAATTCCCCATGAAGTGGGGAACTCAAACAATACCTCATTGCCGTTAGGTCAACTAAGAGAACAAATTTCCAGGGTGCTTGCCCTAATGACGTATAGTGGGTACTTTGCCATGTTACATTTAATGCAAAGGGAATTTTCATTGGTATGACCGTTTGAATAATAAATGTTGATTTGTTGGATAAAGAGACTTTTTGCTAAGACTTATTTCAAATTCTAAAGGGGGTTGATTATTAAGCTAAGGGGATTCCTCGATTTGTATGTTGGGATGATCCCCTTAAGGCTGAATTGAATTACTTTCATTTGAGTGTCCTGTCGAGATGTGATCGGTATGTCTTCTAGGTTGATCATTTGAGATAAGATGAGTCTTGGAAGTTGGAACATAAACATGGTTTCAATTCAAGCACCTTTTGGGTCGGGTACTAACCAAAGGATTTTTTTTGGGCCCATTGGGCTTAGGCTCTATAAGAGTCCTTTTGAGTCCATATTGGGCTATTCCCATTAGGAAATTCTTACCTAGTCTCGGACTATAAGGTCACCAAGGACTACAAGGTCACCAAGCTGAACCTTGTAGTCCCAACCAATAAGAACAAAACAGGTTAGATAAAATTGCTGACATCATTTAAATGTTTTAGCTCAGCAACAATCAGCCTCAACATTAGATCTCCCGTTAACGTTGGTTTAAAAAAAAAAAAAATAGCCAACTATTTCCCAATTGGGAGTTGGGATTTAGGACAAAGAGAAGCTTTTAGGGTTCTCTAACTCTTGTGGACAAAAAAGGCAAAGGGTCCTTAGGGTTGAAAAAATCAAGTGCTACTCACAGTGTGACCAAAAAACAAATGCTACTATTTGTGAGTAATTCTTAGTGATTTATCAAGTAAAAAGCTCTAGTGTAAAAAGACAAAATCTTGTTCACATAAGCACAGAAGAAACCAATTTTCAAAATAATAGAGGTATAATTTATTTTGTCTTATTATACTTTGTTTCACTTATTGAAAGAATATATTATGAATTGTTGTGATATGTTTGCTCCCAAATAAAATACATAAAAATGTAATGAGGTATGACTTTAATGCCTTTTCTTTCAGTGAAAAATTTAATGCTTTGTTGTGATATGTTTGCTCCCAAATAAAATATGTGTTGTGATACATGTTGTTGTTGTTGTTTATTTATTTATTTATTTTTTTGTATGGTTATTATGACATTTAATCATTTTGTAACAAATATACAATTACTCTGCTCATAGAGTAACTATGACCATATATACTAAATTTACGTGCAATCTCTCTCTCTCTCTCTCTCTCTCTCTCTCTCTCTCTCTCTCTCTATACACACACACACACACACACACACACACACACACACAATATGGTAGGAATAAATAATATTTTCATCTTTTTAATGGTAACTATGTCTAATTTATAATTCTATTTGTGCTTAGATATGTGGGGAAGCTTTGTTATAAAGCATACCATAGGCCTTTAAGAATACGTCAAAATTGCACACATAATATAATTATTGTATTGTAAATTTCTTAATACTTTGTTTCTAAAATTTATATTGTCCATAAAAATTATTGTAGTTATTTGCAATTCTAGTGATATTGAAGGAATTGAAGAGGATTGTTTGTTTGTTGAATGACTAGAAAATAGTGATGACAATTTGATGGATAAGGTGGCATATAGTGCAGATGAGGCATATAATATATGCAACAATTATGCATTATGGACAAGTTTTAGTATGTGGAAAGGAAAACCTAGATATTTTAATGGGACAAAGAACATAAGGCAACATGAATTTCTATGTTTTAAGAAGGGTTTCAAAATGAAGATCCTTGTGAAGAGAAAAATTGGAAGAAACTAGAGGTCAGAACTTCCTGTAAGGCATTTATTCATTCCACAGTTGAAAATGATGTGTTGAAGGTTACTACATTTAATTTAGAACATAATTATAAATTTGCGCTACTATCAAAGAGACATTTGCTAAGATCTAGTCATCGTATTTTTAAACCTAAGGTAGGTTTAATTGATTCCATGGTGAATGTTGGTATAAGTACAAAGAATACTTATTTGAATTTAATAGAAGAAGTTGGAGGGAGTGAGGATATGGGCTTTACTGAAAAAGATTGTTATAATCATAAAAAAAATCATGTGAACACAAAAAAGATGTCAACGATAAGTGCTTGAGACACTCAAAACCTATTTAATCATTTTAAGAAAAGGCTGATAGAAGAGCCCATGGTTTTTTACATAGTTCAAGTAGACCAAGAAAATCGCATAATAATAATTTTTTTTTTTTTTTTTTGGGTGGAGAAATGGGAGATCAAGGGTTGATTATGATTGTTTTGGAGATATTGTGGTATTTGACATTACTTACCGTACCAATAGATATAATTTGATTTGTGCTCTATTTGTAGGTGTTAATCACAATTAGTAGAATGTGATATTTGGATGTGCATTCCTTTTGGATGAAACCACTACTTCTTTCAAATGGTTGTTCAACTCATTCTTACACTCAATGGGAAATCGATCTTTAATAACAATTTTTACTGACCAAGATCAAGCCATGTCAAATGCTATTAAGGAAGTGTTTTTGAACACACATCATCAACTATGTTTGTGGCATATTTAAAAAAAAATACACCTTCCTACTTTGGAGAGTTAAATGCTAATTCAGAGTTTCAGTCCTTGTGGAACAACTACCAAAAATATTGTGATTTAGAATTGGAATTTCAAAACACATGGGATAAAATGATGTAGAAGTTTAATCTTGAAGATCATCATTGGCTTAATATGATGTACAAAATTCGACATAAATGGAGTACCGCATTCACTACGGATAGCTTCACAGCTGAATTTAAAGCTTTCTCGAGAAGTGAAAGTACAAACCATGTTTTGACTAATATAGCAGATAAAACAATAAGCCGGCACTAACTTTGTAATTAAATATGAAAGTGTATTGGAAGGTATGCATTCTTCAAAGTTTAATGAATGTTTTCGATGTAAGCAAGGTGCCCCACAAAGAGCAGTTAAGAAGAGTGGTATTTTGGGTCATGCAACTCAAGTTTACACATGTAAGATATTCTTATTATTTGAAAATGAATACCTTAATAGTCTTGCAATAGAGTGGAAGCATGTTGATTGCTGAGATACAATTGATGTTTTTGAGGTGAAAGAAGAAGATAGTGAAAGAGTACGCATTGTCCATTTTGATCATTTCAATAGCAACATTTCTTGTAAGAAATTTGAGTCATTGGGAATTCTTTGTTGTCATGCATTGCAGGTCTTTAATTTAAAAATTTTGACTAAAATTCCAAGCCAATACATTTTGAAATGTTGGACAAAGGAGGCTAAGAAAGGGATGATGGCCTATGAACAAGATAATCATTCAAGTGGCAATGCTAAAGAGGCAGGGATAGTATGGCATAATAGCATGTTACGTATAGCTAATACAATCATATCCAAAAGTCAAGGGAATGATAGCCTTAAAGGCATTTTTTAAAAGATACTATTGGGACTTGATGAAAAAATTGAAAGAGAGTCATCAAAGTTAAAGTTGGGTTCAAATGCAAATTTGGAAGAAAATGAAGTTGTAAAGCATAATAGAATCGATAAAATGCTTGGTTTATCAAATCACATGTCAGTATTAAATCACCCATGTGTAAGATTAAAAGGTGTACGAAACATTAGACTTAAAGGCCACTTTGAGAAGCACAAGACAAAATTGTCCAAGGATGCATCATCTTCATGTAAGAATTTCCTTTTTTTTTTACTAAATATATGCCATATTTTTATTTTTAATAAACATTTTTATTTACAATTATTATTATTTTTTCTAATGTTAAATTTTATAGGAAAAGCAAAACAAAAAGTGACTAAGGAAAATTCAAATGTGTCATTCGGTGGCTCATACAATTTAGCAATATACCAACCACCAAATCCCTACTCTCATTTAGGATTTACAAATGATAATGCATATGGTCAATCTTACATGTCATGGACAAATCATTCTCAGGTATTAAGCATCCTCTAATTTACAAAATTAGAATATTTATAATGTATAATCATAATTTTGGTCATTGACATAATATCTAAATATGAGTTTTGTCTCTATATAGGACACGGGTTGTGTAAACATTCCATTTACAACTATGTTGCAAGGTACCTATATTGTAACGCAACTTAGTCACACAATTGGTTATTTATTTGAAATGAAAATATTTATCATTTATGTATTAATATGTGTACAAAGCTTTGTTTTGAAATAATGTTTTCTTATATTTTGATCTCTATAGAATCCATTGACTTATATTCCCTCACAAATAAACTCACTGATGTATAGTTTTGAGCAATTAGGGTATGTTTGGTAACTATTTTTTCACCTTATTTTTTGTTTCCAAAAATAATTTTCTATTTTTAAGATTAAAAAATTTGTTTGGCAACTCAAAATAAACAGAAAACAAAAACCGTTCTCAAAACTTAATCTGTGAAGGAAACTGAAAACATGCAAAATGCTATTTTCAGTTTCTAATTTTCAAAAGTTAATGAAAACACACATTTAATTTAATAAATTTTTCTTATTTAATGAGTTAGTATTAGAGTTCAAATTCTAGTAACAACATATTTTAGTATTTTCTATTTTTTTTTTCAAAAAATATCTTTTTAATATCAACTAACCAAACATGTTTTTGATTTAAAAAATACAAGAAAATTGTTTTTTCTTTATATTCCCAAAACAAGTTTTTGAAAATAGAAGACAAAAACTATTACTAAACATAACCTTAGATTCCACACATATGCAAGAGGTAAATTTGGAAATTCTTGTGGTGTGTTTACATTATCAATATCATCACTTATTTCTTGTTCCTAAGGATGACTTACTTTGTACAATGGGGTTTTTTTTATTTTAATACAAAAGATGGTCAACAATGTTGAACAGTAAAGTTGGGGCAATTCAAAGTGAACAACTTGTGGTTTATATTTTTGAAGGAACTTTGTTCTTTTAAGGTTTCAGATTCCTCCCTAATGTCTTAATGGTTAGTTCTTGCAGCTCATTGGGGTGGGTAAAAATCTTGGTGGGAGGAACCCCACCAAAGATATCGATCAAGTAGTGTTCTTGCTTCCTAATGGGATTATTAAGTTCTCTAAAATCCAAGAAAGAAATATTATAATTAAATAATATGCATAAAACTCAAGTTGTCATCCATACTATAACTCGGATGATATATTTGTCAGGATTTATTTATTTATTTATATAACTTAATTCATTAATCAAAGGCATCTACAACCTCTAGAGGTAAGGCACGAAAAAGAACAAAGTCAACAAGCTAATTTGTTTCAATCCTAGTGAGAGCATCATCTCACTTAATGGCTTCCTCAAAGCAATGGACAATCATGAGGAGGGAAGAGAGAGACTAAAGGACAAAATCTACTAAATTTATGACCCCGTGAAAGCGAACAGTTATTCAACAACAACAAAAATCCTTACCATTTTAGTATAGGAACCAAACTCTAATTATGCTTTTTCATTTACTGGTACAAGATCTTGCAAGTTTTGGACAAATTTATCCATATAACCACTCATGAAGTCTGGGCTAGCTAATATCTCTTTCCATTTTGCATGGTTCTTCTTCACCATAGTACCCACCTCATTATCTTTATCCATCACAGACTTGATCGCCTTGCTCAAGCTATTTCTTGAAAACCACCCACTGTCTTCCCTCTCCACCTCCACAGCAACCTTCATCTCTTCAACAAGTAACCTAGTGTTCAAGATTTGGTCACCAAGATGTGGCACAAGCACTATTTGACAGTTACTCATCAAAGACTCCCACATTGATCCAAACCCACAATGGCTCACAAAGCACCCAACTGATGGGTGACCAAGTATCAATGGTTGTTCCACCCACTCCCCCAAAACTCTTCCTCTCTCTTTAACCCTTTCCTTGAACCCATTTGGCAATGCCTCCTCAACTGTTGCACATTCCATTGGCGGTCTCAGGGCTATCAGAAATGGCAACCCTATTAACTCAAACCCTAATAGTAGTTCTTGAAATTGCTTCTTTTCAAGGACGATTTGAGACCCAAATGCACAAAACACCATTGACCCAGGCTCAAACCCATCCAACCAAGTAGCCCACATGCCTTTCGAAGGGCTCTTAGCAGGCTCTGGTAACACTGGTCCTGTTAGTAACACAGTCTTTCCGAACTGATTCCCCACATAGTCACACAATTGTCCTTCCATTTCTTGGCATGTTCTAATAGATATCACGTCACTTTCTTTCATGGCAGTTGTGACACGATCGTAAAATGTTATCCCATCTCCAAAAGGTAGAGAAATGAATGATAAAGAATCAACTTCATGGCTGCGAAGGACTATGGTTGATGAAGGGTAGCCCACTGGTAGTTGCTCTAATTCCTCCTTTGTAATGGCTCTATCCTTGGGAACATTACGTGTCGGAACTACAGCAATTGCAAGCGATGCAGCAGAAACAACATTGTAGCAAATTGATTTGATTCCAAGCTGTTTAGTGATTTCTGGTATCCAATGTGCATTGTCATAGAATACTATATCTGGAGTTTTAGCTCGGAAAATATTTTCAACTTGTTCACGCGTGCGATCCATGGCAATGGCAAGCAAATGGACCAAAGATATCGATATGTCTGAGGCGGTCTCTGCACCATGTGGGAGGCCATCAACGTGAGGGATTGTGAGGGGATGAAAGGTGATGAAATTCGGATGAAGATTTAAATGTTGTAGCTGAATTTGAGCTTTTTTGGGCAGTATGAAAGTGATTTTGTGGCCTCTCTTAGCAATCTCATTAGAGAGATGGAGAAAGGGGGTCATATGACCAGTTGCAAACCATGGGAACATAGCTATGTGAAGCTCTAAGCTCTTGCATTCAGCCATTTTTATAATCAAGGGAAAAAGGGTAAGGAAGAACTAGTAATCCTATCTAGAACAAATGTTGTATCAGGTTCTAAACACAACTTGAAGCAAATATTGAATACAACTCTTTAAACAAAATAATTGACATCTATCATTCTTAACTAGATAAGTGAAAGAGAAAAGAGTGAATAGTGTTTGGGCTGTAGAAGGTTTTTTTCCATTATAAGATTTCTACGTGGTTGTTATTATTTTCAGAGAGTTTAAATGAGTTATTTATAGACCAAAAAATCTAGTACAACAAAAAATGCTCAACTTATGCCACAAGTCTCACAACTATCCACATTGCAAACTTCTAGGTGCTAATCTATTGAGAAAATAGTTGCAAATTTTTTTTTTTTAAAAATAAAAATTGTTAGCGGTTAAAAATTATAGAGAATTGGCAAAGAGGCCCATTTTTCAGGCCGAAATTGAGGCGTTGACCATGAACGTTGCCTTGTTCAACGTGATATTGAGTTTGTTGCACTAATTATGCCTTGAATGGTATATGACACCATGTGCTTTTGAGCATAAAACAAAACTTTTCACAAGGTCTTTTTGCAATTATATCAAATTTATAAAATTATTCACTCAAAGGAGAATCCCATGACACCATATGGGTTCGGGGTCAGAATCAAGAGTAATGCTAATAACGTAATATTTTTTCCAACTGTTGATATATTGTTATAATGATCTGATATATTTTTTAAAGAGCTTCAACTTATGATGTTTGCTTTTGATGATAGCTTTTATTATCAGACTAAGATATCAATCAGCTTTTGATGGGGATTGAATCTCAAATCTTTTATTCAACCATTAGAGATTTTACCAATTGAGTTAACTGGAACTCACAAATAATGATATGATATAAAAGCAAAAGAAAAGAAAAGAAAAAAAGGAAAAAATATATACACACACATACACATTTGTGTTAAAAAAAAACATCAAAAGCTAAAAGTTAAGAGAATATTGTATACATTTTATTACTATATGTGTAAAATTTCAATTTTATATGTTGAGAAAGTGAAAAAAAAAATGACTTCTAGGCTTCTTTTCTAATTGTGATGTATTATAATTTTTTTTTTTTTAAATTCTCAATAGATAATATCTATTAGATAATCAGATTACACATATTTCAACAAATTACTTTTTTTTAGAACAAAATACATAAATAATCTTTGGAAGGGGGATGATATGTCACTTATTCGTTTTTAAAAGCATACTACAATGACACATGACAACTTCCTATATTTAATTGATATGTTGGACAATCAGTGCCACATGTTAAAATATTATTTATACATCTGAATGTGTTTACCATAATATTGGACACATGGCATCTATAATTAAAATTTTGAATGAAATAAATGCATTTATTTAGTATGGTATTTAAGTTCATTTATCTATATATATAATAATAGGCGAAGCAGAGAGAAAATCCAATTAGATTTCAATTGGATTCTCAATTTTGCGCCACTTGTCCTAACCAAAACTCAAAAAAAAATCTAATTAGATTATATATTTGACTCAAATTTTGTGTCATGTATCTTATCTAAATTTTCTAATTTTTTTTGCCCAAATAAATGATGCATTAACATTTAACACAGAAGTCAAGAAAACCACAATGATAATGCTCATTAGCCTAAGCAAGAATATCTCACCTGCATACTTTTATGGAGATTATAAATTGGAATCCAATTTTGTGTCATGTATCTTATCTAAATTTTCTAATTTTTGTGCCCAAATAAATGATGTATTAACATTTAACACTGAAACCAAGAAAACCACAATGATAATACTCATTGGTCTAAGCAAGAACATCTCACCTGCACACTTTTATGGGTGATCTCAATAAAGTCTGAAGCTCTTCTAATTCCACAACCAGAATCAAGGAGTCCAACGAGAAAGAATATAAAAGTAAAACATCATCTCCTCCTAATTCCATATCGTCATCCCATGTCTTCTCCTCTCTCAACCTCTACCAACTAGATCCACACACTACCCTCTCCTCCTCCTTACGGATTTCTCAGAGCAAGGCCGGGTTCAAACACAATGTTCAATCCCGCTCTTCCTTACTTCACACTCTCATACATTAGCGTTTCATTGGCGCCTCCAAGAAGATTCCAAGCTCAATTATCAGTTTTTATTTTTTAATGTCCCTTTATATATTTTAAATAATAAAATGCAATATTCTCTTTTTTCTTTACTGTAGCATCACTTAAATAATAAAATGCAATATTCTTTTTTTTTTATTCGTTGTTTTATCTAATGCTATCCTATGTATGATAAACCCAAAAAAAAAAAACACCAATAGCATTACTTAAATAATAAAATGCAATATATATTTTTTATTGTTTGATTTAATTCTATCATCCGTGTGATAAACCCAAAAAAACAAAAACAAAAAAATTGGCCAATAACATCATTACAATTAACCAGTCCCGTGCGGTAGCACGGGGTTACATACTAGTTTATTATAATAACTAGCTTGTAATCTCATGCATATGCATGAATACACTTAAAGAAATACAATAAGATGCATAATATAATTCCTATTTATATAATTGAAATACTATTGATAGTCATTTTTATATTTTTATAATTGCTTAAAAAAAAATTGTAAGGATATTATTAAGTATAAAATGTAAATTGTCCATTTTTTTATTATTATTATTGTGAAGCACTTTTTTTTTTTTTTTTTTTTTTTTTTTTTTTTTTTTTTTTTTTTTTTTACGATTCATTTATTCTAGACTCTTTGGTTTTTGTACTTAATAATTCACTTGGATGAATATTTATGATGTGATCCCACATTTGATTTTAAAATTAAGAAATAAAACTGTTTGAGAATAAATAATTTAGGACACATGACGCAAAATTGGAATTCTAATTTGGAATTATAATTTGAGTTTCTCTTAGCTTCACCTATAATAATAATAATAATACTTTTTTTACAAAGGAAAAAAAAACTGATTATTATTGTGTGCTTCCTTCTTCTTTGTTTTTTACTCATTTTTATTTATATATATTCTTTTTATCTCTCTTAAAATTTACATGCTTAGTATTTGGGGTGGGATTTTTTTTTTTTACCATTACATGTTTGTTTTTTATATCTACTATTAAAGGTACCTCTACCACTATACCTCTACACACCTCTACCTCTCTACACCTCTACCCCTCAACACCTCTCTACACCTCTACACCTCTACACCTCTACACCTTTCTACCTTTGAGCAAACTAATTTATAGAATTATGATCAACCTTGGGCCTGAACAAAGGTACTCTAAAAATTAAACCTAATGATGTAAGGAAAATCAATGAGCCAATTATCCAAATAGGTGCATTGGAAGATAAGAAGGAAACACATTATCAAATGACATTGGTGCAGTGCTGCTCTAAATGTGTGATATGTTTTTCTCTATGAACATATCTCTTTTTCTTTTTCATTTTTCTTTAAAATTTTTATTTATAATTATGGTGGTATTTATAGATTTTTCTTTGGTGAGGTTGGTGACTAATTCCCCATGAAGTGGGGAACTCATACAATTCATCTTTGCCATTAGGTCGATTAAGAGAACAAATTTCCAAGGTGCTTGCCCTAATGATGTATAGTGGGGGGAATTTGTCATTTTACATTTAATGCAAAAGGATTTGTAGTCCGTATAACCATTTGAATAATACTAGTTAGGGCAGCATGTGCCTTGCCATGAAAAAAAAGTAGTAATTAAGGTCAATTCTAGATTTTATTTGTATCGTAAAATAAAGATATGAATCATTTGATTTTTAAAGTCTATAGAGATTTACATTAATCAAAAGAGACATTAATTTTAAGAATTTTGATAATTATGTTGTAAAAAGTTAATTTCATTCGCATAAGAATTTTGATCAACCACAAAGTTAAGGTAACTATTTAACATATAAATATTTATTTAACTATAATAGTTTTTTTTTAGTATCTACTTGCTAAAGACAATATAACTACTCTCTAAAAATTTCTAAGAATAATAGCGAATATCATCATCTTCCAACAATAAACAACTGAGTTTTGCTTAGAAATTTAAACTAAAAAAAAAAAAACACAAAAGGCATGTGTCATCGAATTTTTCATTAGATAAATTATAAGTTTTGAAAATTTAAATCTAGAAAATCAACGTTCTTTAGATAACAAATAAAACACCTAATATCATCATTCTAACGTTCTAAGAATTTCTATCATTTAAAACTCAAAATACGTAAAGAAAATTTTTAGGATGTTAAAATTTAGCGAGAGTAATTTAGACATTACACAATAAAATATTTTAAGAATCATAAGCTTTTGTGGGGGGTAAAGCCCAGATCTACCAATTGGGCCTGGGGCCCTGTTCTTTGGATTACTTTATATCCGAAGAGTAGTAATGGGCTGGGATAGTGTTCACCTGAGGGCAACGGACCCAAAGATGGCCGAGAAGCATAATTCGAAGAGGTCACCCTTTATCCGAAGAGGTTTTACTCCTCGGATACGAATAGTTCTGATCAAATAAACTTACAGAAGGCCCGAATGCCTTTCCTGGCAATGTTGGTGGCAAAGATAAGCTCTGGGCACTCCTGGGGATGATAAGGATGAAGGAATATCTTAAGGAAAAGCTACCACCACCGCATTTAATGCCCTGCAGCAACTTTTCTGGCCGCATTTATGTGAAGAAGACCTCTGAACAGTGCAACTTCACCTACCGCCACTCCCAAGAAGCTAAAGAAGATGCTTGATGTGACCTACACTCGAGTATGCTAGCGGATGGAGGACAAGTGGAGGGTTGGGATAATTAGGAAAGATGCTATATAAAGAAAGAGAGCCCCTGATAGAAAGGGGGGGATCGAAGAAAGAGAAATAGAAGAACAAAAATTACTTTACTGTAGCTCTGGAATCTGTAACCTAAGTACATTCAATAAAATTCCTCTTCGGACCTCAAATCCTTCATGGTTTTTACGTGATTGCATGTTAGATTATTTTCCTATACTACAGCCAACTTTTGGTTAATCCATATTCGGCCCAGTTCTTTCACCCACGCTCTACAAATTTATTGTTTTGGGTTTGTTGGGCTCATATTCCGCACTTTGTGGGCTTGGGCTACAAAAACGGACCCTACAATTGGCGCCGTCTGTGGGGAGAGCTTGTGCAGGAGCGAAAGCAACCATTGGTGATGGCAGAACGAAGTCAACAACAAGCAGAATCTAGGGCATCCCAACATGCAGACCCTTTCCTTAACTTGGAAAGAAGGTAGGATTGTGAGGGTAGTGTGCACACTGTGCATACTGGCCAAAGCCAGTCACATGGTAGAAGTCACGTGTCCCATGCAGAGGAGAATCGGGGCTTGCAACTAGAAGTTGAGAAATTGAAGAGGGAGTTGCGCCATGCAAAGAGGAAACAGATTTCCTCATATTCTAATGATGACTCCGATGACGAGCAGGACGTCACTTATTAGCAGAAATCTCGGATGCCGGTTAGTGAATCCTTTTCCTACGAAGAAGAGCCTCATTGCAAAAACCGATCTAGAAGCCCATCACGCGGAGGCGTAGGGAATGATGCCATGAGCAGAGCTTTGAATCAGATCTCTCGGTCACCTTTTACTCGCAGAATTGAGGAGGCAAGACTCCCTTGGTGTTTTAATCAGCCAACGTTCACCATCTACAATGGTAAAACGGACCCCGTGGAGCACGTGAGTCATTTTAACCAAAGGATGGCTGTCTACTCCAAAGATGAAGCTCTGATGTGTAAGGTTTTCCCTTCCAGTCTGGGACCAGTGGCAATGAGGTGGTTCGACGGCTTGAAGGCAAACTCTATTAACTCCTTCAACGAGCTCACTCAGGCATTTGGTTCACGATTTGTCACCTGCCGAAGAGTAGCCAGGCCCCTGTCTTCACTATTGTCCCTAAGCATGCACGAGGGCGAGACTCTGAAAGCGTATTCGGACAGATACTGGGAGATGTTTAATGATATGGAGGGCAACTCTGATGCAATGGCCCTCAGCACATTCAAGCTCGGCCTCCCAACTGACCACGGTTTAAGGACCTCTTTATCTGGCAAACCAGTCACTAATATGCGTCAACTTATAGACCGTATAGAAAAGTATAAAAGAGTTGAAGAGGATTAGCAACAAGGGAAGGGAAAAGATAAAGCAATCCCCCAGGAGAGGAGAGATTTCCGGTCAGATAGCTACAATAGCAGTAAACCGCGTAGAGATTTCGCTAGACAGTCAGGCTCGACCAATCCTCAAGCGGTCAATACTGTATTTAAAGAGCCGGTGCATCAAGTTTTGGAAAAGATTAAAAACAAGCCGTTTTTCAGGTGGCCGAATAAGATGGTAGGAAACCCTGAGAGGCGTAATCATAATCTCTACTGCCAGTACCATCAAGACCATGGGCATACCACGGAGGATTGTAGGAGCTTGTGCGATCACTTGGACCAACTGGTTTGTGATGGTAGACTGGGACACCTTTTACACCCCTCCAGCGGCCGAGGAGGGCAGATGGGCTCAGGGCCACGAAGTGGTGACCCTTCAAAGCCACCACTAGGAACTATTAACGTCATCTTCACCGCACCAGGAAGAACAGGGTCCTGGCCATTGAAAGTTATGTCGGTTGGCCGACCACCAGCAGGGGATATAGGCAGAGTTCCGAAGAGAGCTAAGTCGGGTACTCCGCTTGTTATAGGGTTCTCGGACGAAGACATGGCTGGCACCATCCAACCCCATGATGATGCGTTAGTTATCACCCTTAGAATTGGAGGGTACGATGTGAAAAGGGTGATGGTTGACCAGGGAAGCGTTGTAGAGATAATGTACCCTGACCTCTACAAGGGGCTAGGCCTGAAACCCCAGGACCTCATACCATATGACTCCCCCCTCGTCAGTTTTGAAGGGAGGGCTGTCACCCCAAAAGGCCAGATACGCTTACCGGTGCAGACCGGGGCTGAAGTGGTAGAGGTGGATTTTATTGTTGTGGATGTGTATTCGCCTTATTCGGCAATTGTGGCCAGACCTTGGCTTCATGCACTAGGGGCAGTTTCATCTACTTTGCATCAGAAGGTCAAATACCCATCTGAGGGGCAAGTTCATGAGATCCAAGGAGATCAATTCGCAGCCCGACAGTGCCTAGTAGCTGCCATCCAACACGAACCCGAAGCCGAGTCTTCATCCAGAGCCGAAACGGGTTTATAGCAGTTAAAGTCTCAGGGATTGCCCGTCGAAGGTTCAGACGAAGGCACTCGGTGTGAAGATTTAATGAAAGTGGTTATTGGAGATGATCCTGATAAGTTCTTCCAAGTCGGATCACAGCTACCTCTTCGAGAGAGGGAAGAGTTAATAGAGTTCCTCAAGTGAAATCTTGATGTATTTGCCTGGAGCACTTACGAAGCCCCAGGGGTGGACCCAGAATTTATATGTCACCATTTGAAAGTAAACCCGCTGATCACCTTCAAGAAACAGCCTCATCGGCGCCCATCCAAGGAGCATGCTGATGTGGTAAGAGAAGAAGTAGCAAAGCTTAAACAAGTCGGAGCTATTAAGGAGGTTTTTTATCCCGAGTGGCTGGCAAATACCGTGGTGGTAAAGAAGAAGAGTGGGAAGTGGCGAGTGTGCGTGGACTTTACTGATTTGAATAAGGCTTGCCCCAAAGATCCGTTTCCTATGCCGAAAATCGACCAACTGGTGGATGCCACCGTCGGCCATCCTCGGATGAGCTTCCTGGACGCCTTCCAAGGCTACCACCAAATACCACTAGCTCTGGACGATCAGAAGAAAACTGCTTTTGTCACCCCTATTAGTAACTACCACTATAAGGTGATGCCATTTGGCTTAAAGAACGCGGGGTCTACTTATCAGAGGATGATGACGAGGATGTTCGAGGCACAGCTGGGTAAAAATATCGAGGTCTACATAGATGATATGGTAGTAAAGAGCAAGGCTGTTGCTGAGCATGTGAAGGACCTAGAAAGTACCTTTGAGGTACTAAGGAATTATAAGCTGCGCCTGAATGCGTCCAAGTGTTCATTCGGGGTACGATCCGGCAAGTTCTTGGGGTACATGGTGACTCACAGAGGAATTGAGATTAACCCTGACCAGATAAAGGCCATCAACGATTTACAAGCTCCTCGGAATCCCAAGGAGGTCCAGAAACTAACTGGGATGACTGCTGCCCTGAATCGATTCATCTCTAGATCAGCAGACAGGTGTCGGCCCTTTTTCTTTCTGCTCCACAAGTGGAAGGGATTCGAATGGACCGAAGAGTGTGCTTCGGCCTTTCAGCAGCTCAAAGATTATTTAGCTAGGCCACCAATCATGTCCAGACCTGAGCCAGACGAGGTATTGTTTGCCTACATCGCTGTAGCTACCTATGCGGTGAGCCTGGTGTTGATACGATCAGACTGCGGTGTGTAAAGACCAGTTTATTACGTAAGCAAGTCACTGCATGAAGTCGAGATCCGTTACTTGCCTCTGGAGAAGGCTATCCTAGCAATGGTACTTGGTACACGGAAGCTACCTCATTACTTCCAGGCCCATACTGTCATTGTCTTCACTCAACTCCCACTCAGGGCCATACTCCGAAGCGCCGATTACACTGGGCGGATTGCCAAGTGGGGTACGATCTTGGGGGCTTTCGATATTAAATATATGCCCCGCACATCGGTCAAAGGCCAGGTCCTTGCGGATTTAGTGGCTGAGGTCACGGAGCCTCAACTAGAAGAAGTATTGCCCATGTCAGACATGGATGAGAAATCAGTTGGCATGATTTCCCAGCAAGACCCCTCCCGTTGGAAAGTGTATGTAGACGGAGCTGCAAATCAAAAAGGTTCTGGAGTGGGGCTAGTGTTGATATCCCCTGAAAGAATAATTATCGAAAAGTCGTTGAGGTTGGACTTCTCGGCAACGAACAATAAGGCAGAGTATGAAGCCCTGCTGACGAGAATGGCTATGGTCCGAAAGATGGGAGGTAAGTCCGTGGAATTGTTCTCGGACTCAAGGTTGGTCGTGGGTTACAAGGGGAGTTCGAGGCGAAAGACGAAAGAATGCAGGGGTACCTCAGTCGAGTTAAATGTCTGTAGTCGGAATTCGACTCTTTCAGTTTGCTGCACATCCCTAGAAGTGGCAACGCACATGCCGACTCTTTGGCCACGCTTGCTACCTCTTCGGCGCAAAATTTGCCTAGAGTTATTCTTGTTGAGGACTTGCATGAACCTATAGAGACAAAAAAGGATGTAATTCAGGTTCATCAAGTTAGGACTGGACCCTGCTGGATAGACCCCATAGTTAAATTCTTGAAAGAAGACATCTTGCCTGAAGAAAGAGAGGAAGCTGATGAAATTCGAAGGAAGGCGACCAGGTTCTGGCTATCCGAAGACCAGAGATTGTATAAACGCTCCTATTCAGGACCATATTTACTATGCATGCATCCTGAATCGGCCGAGCTATTGCTAGAAGAATTACATGAAGGAATATGTGGAAGCCATACGGGAGGAAGGTCTTTGGCTCATCGGGCTATCACTCAAGGTTATTGGTGGCTGAACATATAGAAAGAAGCCCACGAGTATGTTAAAAAGTGTGATAAATGTCAACGCTTCGCTCCAAACATTCACCGGCCCGGGGGAACTCTCAATCCGTTATCTAGCCCATGGCCTTTCGCCCAATGGGGCTTGGATATTGTGGGACTATTCCCTAAAGCTGCGGGAAACAAGAAGTACCTGCTGGTCAGTACAGACTATTTCACCAAGTGGGTCGAAGCAGAGCCGCTAGCCAATATCAGAGATGTTGACGTTCAAAAGTTTGTGTGGAAGAACATTGTCACTCGATTTGGAGTTCCTCACACTCTCATCTCGGACAATGACCTACAATTCGATAGCAAAGCATTCTGGAATTATTGTAGCGAGCTGGGGATCATAAATAGATACTCCACGCCTGCCTATCCCCAGGGTAATGGGCAAGCAGAAGAAGTCAACAAGGTCATAGTGAATGGCCTGAAGAAGAGGCTAGATGACGTGAAGGGCAAATGGGTAGAAGAGCTGCCACATGTGCTTTGGGCTTACAGAACTACGCCTCGCAGGTCTACCGGGGAGACCCCCTTCTCAATGACCTATGGGGCTGAGGCTGTCATTCCTTTGGAAACCGGGTTCCCAACATTAAAAACTAGCTCGTTCAGTCCGGCCAGCAACAACGAGCAGCTAGAGAGGGGTCTGGATCTGATTGAGGAAAGGAGGGAAAATGCCATGGTTCGATTGGCACATTACCAGCAAAAGCTCAGGCAGGGTTATGACGCTAACGTAAAGCTAAGACCACTAGAACCTGGCGATTTGGTGTTGAGGAAAGTTGTGGGTACTGCAAAGAACCCAGCTTGGGGAAAGCTAGGACCCAATTGGGAAGGGCCATATCGCATTACTTCAGGGGCTGGCATTGGGGCGTATTTCTTAGAAGATCTGGATAGTCATGTAATACCCCGTCCTTGGAATGTAAATAACCTTAAAAGGTACTATTACTAATCGGACGTTCTCTCCACTTAGTATGCTGATTCTGTATGTTACTGTTCCTTAAGTGTTTAAACTTAAATCCAATCATGCCTGTAGTCCTCGGACCAGATGATTTGGGTTAGTTAACACTGTTACTGTTCCTTAAGTGTTTAAACTTAAATCCAATCATGCCTGTAGTCCTCGGACCAGATGATTTGGGTTAGTTAACACTGTTACTGTGCCTTAAGTGTTTAAACTTAAATCCAATCATGTCTGTAATCCTCGGACCAGATGATTTGGGTTAGTTAACACTGTTACTATTCCTTAAGTGTTTAAACTTAAATCCAGTCATGCCTGCAGTCCTCGGACCAGATGATTTGGATTAGTTAACACTCGTTCCAAGATCTCTAAACATTTAAACATACATTAGATCAGGGCGGTAATCTTCGGATTGGGTTATTTGGCGTAAACAGCATCTTTATATAGTTATTCCCAGAGTTTGAACTTATCGTGCTCAAAATCCTGGAATGCGTTTAAGTTACAATTAAACTCCTCAGCTAAAACCCTGCTCAGCACGCTCACATGAAAGTTTAGTCTAAAACACTGTTGTGTAACCAACTCTCTTCTGCATTGGTCTAAATTATTGGCCTTATTGTCACAACAGCATGTTTGAATTTCCCTTTACTAATGTTAGCATATTGTTCAAGTTGATTGCTGTAATAACGAGATTTACAATTTAAGCAACAAGCGTATTGAAATGCAAAAGATAGAATTTCATTAAACTGAATAAAAAGGTTTACAAGCTCTTACAAAAAAAAAAAAAAAAAAAAAAAAAACAACAACAACAACAACAACAAAAACAAAAACATACTACAACTAAGGAAAAACTATTAGCCACATCAAATCTACGTCCGAACAGTTGAGGGATTGGTCA
Organism: Quercus ilex subsp. ballota; assembly: GCA_032727855.1. Classification (NCBI taxonomy): domain Eukaryota; kingdom Viridiplantae; phylum Streptophyta; class Magnoliopsida; order Fagales; family Fagaceae; genus Quercus; species Quercus ilex. Next base: position 59,298,182 of record CM064909.1, on the reverse strand, counting down.
CTTGGCTGGGCTGGGCAGCAGCAAGGTCTGGGACTTGTTCTCCATCTTTTTCCTTTGTACCCGCAGACTCTTTGCTTGCTTCTACAGGGGCAGGAGGAGCCTGGCTGGTTGGAGGATGCTCCTCAGCTTCTGAGAGTACACGGATCTCTGGATCATAGTATGTACTCCCAGGCAGCCTCAATGGGGAGTCTGCAGGAACTCCAGTAGCATCCAAAGCCTTGACCCACGTGATGTCGCAGTAGTCTCGGCCAACCGCGGCGAACTGCTCGGTGAGGCTGAGTTGGGTCTCCTCCACCCCCAGCGTATAAGCTGCCTTTCTCTCGGCCTCTACTGCTTCCTTGGCTAATTGAGCATTCTTTTCAGCCAGTAGGGCAGCTTCCCTGGCCTTTTTAAGCTCATCTCTGAGCCCTTTTACCAGCTCTCTCTCAGTGGCCAAGTTGATCTCGGTCATATGTAGCAGTTTGCGCTGCTCCTCGGCCTGCTTTTCAGCATTTTTGAGGCCAGCGTCGAGGCTGTTCCGCTGGTTGGTCATATCCTTGAATTGCTCGGATAAATGAGCATATTCTTCCTTCAGACCGCCTAGGGACTTTTCAACCTCGAACCGAGTTTGGGCCTCTGCTTGGGCTTCGAGGTAGGACTTCTTGTTCCACTGTTCGGCCACGTAGATTTGCTGAGTAACCTACATAATGGAAACTCCGAGTATAAGGCATAAAAAAAAATATATTAAAAAGGCTCAGCGATTTAACCTAACAGACTAAGCCCACTTATCATAGCTATATCCCTTTTAAGGGATAGGAAGAGTTCCTGCTGGTTGAAGCGCCTGTAGGACTCCATATCATGGGGGAGGAGGAGCGGCTGCTCAAGGGCCTCAGCAACGAAGCTTGCCCTCCCCCCATCATAGTTTCGGAGGGAGGTGTCCCAAGGGATTTGAGCGCCCTTCAGCTCCAACCTCGGACACCATGTACGGGGCCATGCTCGGCGGACGTCTGCCACCATATTCTCTTCCCTGCTCTTGACAGACGAGCCCCTTCTGCTCTGGTGGTCTCTCACCACCTTCTGTTGCTTGTTTGTTTTAGGTGGCACCACCACCACCTCCCTCTCCTCGGTTTCGAGGGGCCTTTTCTTCCTCAGGTTCGGAAGGGGCTTTAGGCCAGGGTCAGGAACCTGAGGTGGTGGCGGAGGCAGATTCGCCATTGGTTGAGAAGTCCCAGCGCCTTTTGGCTCGGGCTTCTTTCCTCTGTTCTTCATCAGCGCCCTTAAGTCTGCCATGTCTTCCTCGTGCGAAGAGACTTCAGGAATGGCAGTCACTATAAGGGGTGGATGGGCGCTGGAATGCCTATCAAACTCCTCTTCGGAGTCCGAGGACGGAATTACTTGTACCCCGCCCGAAGCTTCTCCCCTAAACTGAAATTTCTCTATTTGCTCTTCTAGTGAGGAGGTCGAAGAGCCAACTCTCTCACCTGCAATCGCCGGTTCGAGGGGGACTTGGGCAATTGGTTGGGCGAGCAGCAGTGCGCCCCGTGGGTTAGGGTGTGACACTGGCGAAAGGTCGTGTGGTGCCAAAAAACCTTTCCGAGCAATGTCTATTCGGTTGAGGCGGTGATCCTCTTGTGTTATAGCGTTGCCAATCGGTTGACAATCTTTCTTCTTCGTCTCATACCCGAGAATAAGTGGAGCCGACCGCAGTTGCCCGTCTTCACTCACAAATATCTCTGATCTTAACAAATAGTTGAGGGCGGCAGTATTGGTAAGGCTGAGCCGAGGAGAAACACGGTTCCTATCTGTTAAGAATCACAGCAAAACTTTATTAGAAACTTGTAAACAATAACATAGAATTAAAAATTACTAAAAGGGTGGGAATCCTAAGCCTACTGTTAGCGAACCTAAATCTAGCATGTCCCACCTGGCTCTCCTGGCTTGGTTGGACAGTGGGGACCGTCGTGCCATGCGCCCGAGACGATCACGTAATCGTCTTTCATCCCTTTGTTTGACTTGGGGAGGCAGGAGATGAGTCTAACCTCGTCGGACCGGGATTTAAGGTAGTATCCCGCCTCTTGTTGGCTGTGGCACTCATACATGTGCACCACATCAAGCCAGGTGAGGCCCAAGTCTAAGTGGCGGTTCAGATCCTCAACCGCTCCTAGGATCCTAAACATGTTGGGCGCGCACTGATCCGGGCTAATCCTATGGTTCCTAAGATAACTAGTGGTGATGGGACCCATAGGGATGGTCATCCCTCCTTCTAGAAAGGCGATGAGGGGGATAACCACTTCACCCGTCTTCCGATCCGTTAGTATTTTTTCTGGGGAGCAATACCTCACACCCACGTTTGAGGGTATGCGATACGCGGCCCTAAACGCCTCCATTTGCTCAGGGCTATCTACCAGGTACTGGAGTTTCCCCATGACACTTAAACAGAAAATGACTGGCCGAAGAGAAAACTAAAAGATTTGATGGACGACGACTTACGAGAACTAGGTCGGAGAAAGATTTGCTGGCTCGTAGAAAGATTCGTGAAGACTCTGGGGAAGACTGGAATCGATGACTGAGAGATGTGGACGGAGTCGCGTGCTTGTTCTTGTTGGAGTGTCTAAAAATTTGCAAAGTAAGGAAGAAATGACTTTTTCTGAGGATTTATACTGGGTCACGCGAAGGGGCGGAAGTTATTTCGCCCAAACTCCGGGGAAGAACCACGTCCGTCAGATCAATCATTCACCGTTGGATATAAAGGACAAAGCGCCACCAGGTGCAATTAATGCAACGCCTTGGGAATATGAAAACCACAGCGGCAATAATGAAGCGCTTATAACTGTGCCTACACACGTGCCTATTCAAACACGTGGCTGTTCTCAAGCTTTTTTCTCCGTGGCAAGTCAAAATCACACTTTTTCTCTTCGGATGCGAGGGAAAAATTGAGATTTTGAGGGGCTATTGTGAGGGGTAAATGCCCAGATCTACCAATTGGGCCTGGGGCCCTATTCTTTGGATTACTTTATGTCCGAAGAGTAGTAATGGGCTGGGATAGTGTTCACCTGAGGGCAACGGACCCAAAGATGGCCGAGAAGCATAATCCGAAGAGGTCACCCTTTGTCCGAAGAGGTTTTACTCCTCGGATACGAATAGTTCTGATCAAATAAACTTACAGAAGGCCCGAATGCCCTTCCTGGCAATGTTGGTGGCAAAGATAAGCTCTGGGCACTCTTGGGGATGATAAGAATGAAGGAATATCTTAAGGAAAAGCTGCCACCACCACATTTAATGCCCTGCAGCAACTTTTCTGGCCGCATTTATGTGAAGAAGACCCCTGAACAGTGCAACTTCGCCTACCGCCACTCCCTAGAAGCTAAAGAAGATGCTTGATGTGACCTACACTCAAGTATGCTAGCGGATGAAGGACAAGTAGAGGGTTGGGATGATTAGGAAAGATGCTATATAAAGAAGGAGAGCCCCTGATAGAAAGGGGGGGATCGAAGAAAGAGAAATAGAAGAACAAAAATTACTTTACTGTAGCTCTGGAATCTGTAACCTAAGCACATTCAATAAAATTCCTCTTCGGACCTCAAATCCTTCATGGTTTTTACGTGATTGCATATTAGATTATTTTCCTATACTACAGCCAACTTTTGGTTAATCCATATCCGGCCCAGTTCTTTCACCCACGCTCTACAAGTTTATTGTTTTGGGTTTGTTGGGCTCATATTCCGCACTTTGTGGGCTTGGGCTACAAAAACGGACCCTACAGCTTTCATTATGGTTTAATTGAGAGAATAACAATATGACATATTTGCTCTTTTCCAAAATATTAAGAGAAAAAATGCTTGATTTTAAAGTTTAAGGAAGAATTATAAACTACCCCAAACATAAAGGATGAAAATTTTTTTTTTTCCTAAGTTTTTATTTTTGTTTTTGTATGTAAAACTGTGTTTTTTTTTACTTAAAATAGTGTGTAAAGAAAAAAATATACAAAAAGTCAACCCAAGAAAATTGTATGTATAATAGTAAATTTTGGCTTAACAAAGTTGATCAAACCAACAAAAAATTTCTAAAAACACAACAGAATGACGCAACATTTTCATAATACCTTTATAATTTTGTTATATTTTATTTTAACTTGTAAAGAATTGATAGCTCAACAATTTTGAAAATATTATGACGACATTAAGATGTCTTAACATTTTTCATACAAAAAAATGTTATGTCCATGACATTTTCACAACAAATCATAAGTAGTAGGTTATTACAAGTTGTTATTGGAGGGCAAAAAAGTAGTATTATTGGTAAGTTTAAATTAGAACCAATAATGATTTACAATATTTGATTTGTTATGAAAGTGTTGTAAATATTATTGTGGATATAGCACTTCTTTTTCACAATACTTTTATTTTTAGTTGTAATTGGTTCTAGTATGATATTTTATTATTTTATTTTGACCTATAATGAATTAACACCTCATTAATTGTGAAAAGATTGTGCCAATTTGTGATGTTAATATTTTATTATAATGTGAAACAGCGTGAATTGGACAAACCAAAAATAATATAGCAAATATACTACAACTTTATGCATTCAAAAAAAAAAAAAGCAGCCAGCAAAACAGTGAAAGTTGAACAAACCAAAACTACTATAGTAAAATTATTGTAAGGCGTAAATGCACTTTTAGTCCCTACATTTTGCACATTTTTCTATTTGATCCATATATTTTATTTTTACCACTTTCAGTCCCAAAAACAATTAATACCCCACATTTAAGTCTTTACCGTCAGCTAACTAACGGGGAAGACTGATGTGGCTAATGGAGAGAACTATAAATCATTTAAAAATATTAAAAATCCACTCTGGCCAAGTCTGCCTTGCCACGTGGCCTTTCTACCCAACTTACTTCGCACGTGTCCCTCACGTGACCACCACTACCACGTTAATTTCTCAAATCAGTAGCAGAAAACCCAAAATCCCCCAAATCAATACTAAATACCCTAACAACAAAAAACATTCCTCACCTCCACCCACACAACTATTCCTCGAAGCCCAGACCAGAATGGAAGCAAGCTGTTCAACAAGTTCCAGTGTGAGGAGGAGAGCACCAATGAGGTGCTACTGTAATCAAAAACCTATCATAATTGTGTCATGGACATCAGACAATCCTGGCAGAAGATTCTACGGTTGTCCAAACTACTGGGTATATTGTTAGTTATTTTTAGTTAAAATTGTTGATTCAAAATGTGATGGTTCTAAGCTTATATGAATCTTCTTGGTGTAGTATTATATTTTGTCAAAAAAGCAGGCATGAATTTAAGCAAAGAGTCAAGACTCAAGAATTTAGTCTAAATGTTACATGCCTATTACATTTTCATTGTATATTGAGTTCCAGTTTGAAGTACAATGGAAAAGCAAATACAGATCCAATGGGTCAAATTTTAATTCAGTTTTGCCCTCTCCTTCAACCAAGATTTGCCATTTCAATTTGCGTTGGTCTAGCGAAAAAAGTCCTATCATGTGCCATAAGGGCACTTAGTAAATTAATGCTACCAAGCTTGTGTTTTGTTATGTGCTTTTGAAATTAAATTAATGCTAACAAGCTAAATTCAAGAAACAAACAACTAAATTCAATATATCTGTATTTCATGCATTCTAAAATACTATCTGAAATTGCAGTTTTAAGAGAATGTGATCATTTATTCTCAAGATGATTATAAAAGCCAGTTATTATTATTTTTTTTAATTATATAAAAAAGTTGCTAATTCATGAAAAGAAATTTTAGAAAGTGTACTAATAGACCACCTTGCACCCCATTTATCTACATTACAGCCACTTGATTTAGTAAAATTAATAGACAATTATTTATTACTACATTAATTAATTTCAGTATTTTGTTTCAATTTGTTGCTGTAATAGTTTATGGGTTTTCATTTTCTGAGCATTATTTGCATTTCAGGTGGGGCGTAAGTATAGGTTCTTCCAATGGTGTGATGATGAGATATGTGCTAGTGGTAAGGTGCTTATCCCACAGCAAAGACAGAGGATCATCACACTTGAGGCTGAGGTTGCAAGCTGTAAGAAGAGGGAGAAGTTTTTACATGTGGCTGTGGCATTGTTAGTGGTGATGTGTGTAGTTTTGTGTTTGGTTAGGTAATGTAGGTAATGTATGTAGTGTTTGGTTAGATAATGTATGTAGTGCAGGGGTGAGTAAACTGTTGCTGTGTTTGAGCACCACCTGTTGTGTGTAAGCAACAAGTGCTGTTGCTGGTGTGTGTTGCTGTTGATGCAGTGTGCTGCTGCTGCTATTGTTATTAATATTGTTAACAGGGCTGACAGTTTAGATGTATGTAGGGCAGTGAATACAAATACATTAACTGTCTCTCATTGATGTGAGTAACGAAAGTATGCCAAGATATATATGTTCAACACCTGTTATCATTGCCTCACTGCTATCACTGTCAACTATACTATTGCTGTGTATTCCAAAACAGGACACAAGATTCAATATTAAATTAAACAACATAAATTGAATAGAAATACATCTTCAACTTATCATTGACTGCTACTCATTGGTATGAGTATTAAAGTAGGTTCATTTTTAAACAAAACAACACCTGCTATCATCACTAGAATTGCACAAAACACACTGGCATTGTTCAACTACAACAGTAACAACCACAATCAACCCAAAACACCAGTTAACACACAATCACCATAATTACATAGTTAAGCCAAAATAGGGCATTGTTCCATAGTTAACCCTATTACCATAAATACACAAAATAGTTGACATAACTACACAATACAAGTGACCCTCATCAACAAAAGGAAAAATTTACTTCATGCTCTCTTCATTTCCTTGGACCCTACACAAATGATTGACTTCCAGCATGTCTGATTGCTTCCATGTATCTGGATGCATTCTTAGAAGCCTTCAAAGTCTCTGATGTGACCACCCTTTTCTTTTTCTACCTTGAGGTTGGGTTGCTGCAGTTGGAGCTGTGATGTGCACCTGATTGGTGTGGTGCATTTGGATTGGATTGAGGCATACTATTTTGATTGGTGTAAACTGAGTGACTAATCTTGTCCTAGACTGGGATGGAGCACCTGGTCTGAACTGGTATGGTGCACTTGGAGTGGATGGGCTATGCATGGTGGCTTGGTGTGGTGCAAATGGTGTGGCTGAGGCTGTCCTGGCCTATGATGGTGCACTTGTGGTTATGCTGGTTTACAAACAAAAAATTCACAAATAAGGTTAATAATGAGTATTGAATAGCAACTGTTTCACCCTAATGTCACTTTATTACCTTATTATATGTGCTAGTTCTGTTTGTGGTGCCTGGCAGTGAAGAGTTTCCTCCAATCTCACCTTTGCAACTTCTCCTATTGTGCCTTAACTTACCACAGGCCTTACACTGCTTAGAGATGCCAGCTCTCTTACTTGTTAGCTTATTAGGTTCCCTTGCTCTCTTCTTCTTAAGTCTACCAAGTGGTCTTCTTTTGATAGGGGACTGAACTAGGGTCACACCACTTGGTCTCCACATATTCTGCCCATTGATTGGTGATATGATTAGCTCGTAGCATGCTCTGTATGTAGATACATGGTAACAGGGGTGAACATATTGCTCAGCATCTTGTCTGTTGTAAAATATACAGGAGATTGCATGAGCACATGGTATTCCAGTTATGTTCCACTTCCAACAAAAGCAGTGTGATGTGGCCAAGTCAACAGTGAAACTTTGCAGACCATTTTTCATTTCAAACTGTGTCTACCCTACCTAGCAAGCTAACCACCTATTGGCTGCTAGCTTTTTCTTGTGCAACCTCTTCATCACCTTGGCACAAATATCTGACTCTAGCCTTATACCCTTCTCTCTATTCTCTTGGAACCTAGTCATTAGATATAGCCTGATACACTCAAGCTACAATCATATACAAGTACAATGAAACATTAGATATTAATTGTAATAACTGCCAAAAACAGTACCAAACAATCATTATAATTAACTGTAAGTGATCATAAATACTCATACAATGCTAATTATGGGCTTAGATTTGAATTTAAGAATTCTGTTATTGAAGCTCTCACACATATTGTTGAGTATGGTGTCAGTCAAGTCATCCTCACTAAACATGTGTCTAGCCCATTTTGCTGTTGAGTAAGAATCCAACCACCTGTATGCATCATCATCAATCTCCTTCAGCTCATCCATCACCCAATCAAACTCTCGTTTGTAAGTTGGCTTGATTGCCCTCCAAAACATATCTCTGATCAAAACACCAGGATGGTTCTTCTTGAAGTTGTTATAGAGGTGCCTGTAGCAAATCCTGTATTCATATTGTGGCCAGTTGTCAATGAATGTTTGCACCAACCCTTGTCACAAGTAGTATCACAGGCAAGTATGTGAAGTTAGTGGACCAAAATTACAATGAATAAATACAAATTAAAACAATCAATGGAGAATTAACTACACACCTTTTGCTGGTCTGACATAAACACTCATCTCCTATTCTGGCCTATGTCTGCAAGTAACAGATTGATGAACCAAGTCCAAGAGTCCTTGGTTTACCATTGCATATGTAAGTGGGAAATACTCTTCATTAGGATCTCTGCATACTGCAGTAATCAATTGCCCCCCTGACTTGTTTTTCAAATAGCAGGCATCCAAACCAATGAATGGCCTGCATCCAGCCAGAAACCCCTTCTTGCATCCCTCCAAACATATGTATAGCCTCTCAAAATAAGACACTTCACACACCAAGTCCATCTCAGCTGCTAAATTACCATCATTGAAGGTATGTACCTTCATAGGACTAAACCTCCTTAATTCTTCACAGTACTCCCATAGCTGGTTGTACTATTGTGTATAAGCCCCATTCATATATTCTCTAGCCTTATCCCTAACTCTACTTGCTTTTCCTGCACTTATGTTTATGGTATACTTCTCATGGACAGCTTCTTGGATGTCTCTCAGCTTGATGTTAGACTGTCTTTTCACTTTCTTCATCAACTTCTTCCCAATGTATGATTAAGTACACCTACGGTTCTTAAAAGTTCTAGAACATGTATGTTCCAAATTCAATGTCCTTAGTTGGTAGCTCCTCTCCCTTAGCATCTTTGCTAGATAGGCAAAAAACTTTCAGTTTTCCTGGCAGACAGCTGTTACCCTTTGCAGGTCATTTTTTACAAATTTGATCCCCCATCCACCATGAACTGCATATTCTGTTATGACTTCCTTGAATTGCTTGGGTGTTGTAAACACTATATCTTTTTCAAAAGAAATATGATTTGCCTTAGCCACTGGCTTAAACACAGGGAACTTCTTCACTTTCTCATTTTTCTGTCCCTTACATTTTCCACATATATACTTCTATCATCCTCAACATCATCATCACTATCATACCCAAGCTCATCATCAGATGATGATTCCACTAGAATGTGCAATTTCTCCTTCTCATAATCAGAGTTCATTACACTAGCACCCATTTGGCCTGGTTCAACAACATCATCATTATCCTTACCATCCCAACTGTCACTATTGTCTTTAACAAAGTCCCTAACACCATGGTTCAACTCTACCTCATCATCTAGCCCACTTTCCCCACCTCCACTATCACTGCCATCACTTATAATAAAAACCTGAGGTGGGTGCTCAATAATAGGTTCTTTACCTACTCTCCTTGAACCCACCTGAGAAGCAGCAACCTCAATGGGAACATTAGCATTAAAAGTTTGATCATTAGCATCCACCTCAGTTGGCTCATTCTCATTGTTAAAAGTTTGATCATTAGCATACATGTCATCACTATCATAAAAACTATAAAATTCACCCCCATCATGGTCATCATCATCATTGCCATCACTATAATAACCTATAAGGTCTTGCTCCACTGCCAATGGTTGCACACCCTCACTAACATTCTTTTCTTCATCAACTAGTATAGGATCATCTATTGGGTGCTCCACATACACATGAATCTCTTCATGACCCTTCACTAGTTCTGTCATGTACATGGCATCATGATCATCAACAACCAAATGGAAGTTTGCCTTTCTTGGTCCATACCAGGAATTGTATACCACTGCTAACAAAAGTGTACCCAAAGTCTCTACATATACCCTCTATCTTAACCTTGGACCACTTATTAGGGTCACAATTATCAACTACATTTACTTCACCTCCCACATATGTTTTAGGGTTCTTAGTAAAATAGCCACCATGATGCACGGATACACTGAATAGGTCATCCATTCTGTATGCCAAAACAACCTCAGAACCAATTAAACAATGCTAGTTAAAGAAAAAGAACAAAACAACTCTTATTTAAGAAAACACTACTCATTTACCAACAAAGCACTAAATGAAGTAGTTCATTCTGCATGCAACATACACCCTCAATACCATTAAATAATGCAAGTTATATTTCAATGCAACATAACCTTAATACCAATTAAACAATGCAAGAACAATACAACACTCATTTACCAACACAATACCTGATAAAATATTTCATTCTGCATGCACACAACATAACACTCAATAAAGTATTTACCAACACAACACTTATCAAATAATTTTTCACAACACAGCACTGACTTCAATAGTTCTGTCATACTAAAATAGACATGCATAGTCATCAAATTACACAAAAAACCCTTATACAATATTGTTAGGCTTACTTAACTCTCTTCAACAGGGGCACATAGGGAACACAGAGAACATAGGGAACATATGGACCATAATCAAAAGTAAAATACAAAAGCATACAAAAAGCAAACAAAAACATTGTGGCCCTTACTACCAGAACCAACCAACAAGCATATCGCCAAGTTATAAATAAGGACATAGACAGAGAGAGCAAATACCTTTTCACATACACACAGAGAGAGAGAGAGAGAGAGAGAGAGAGAGAGAGAGAAATACTGCCTTCAAGTGGCAGAGATGGGTTTTGAAGATGATGATGGCAGAGCTAGTTGATGATGGTGGTTTCAAGTGACAGAGCTGGTTGATGATGGTTGATAATGGCGGTTTTAAGTGACAGAGCTGGATGATGGTTGATAATAGTGGTTTCAGAAAGAGGCTAAAAACAAAGCAGAAGAGACTGTAGAGTCTGCTAAGGACACTATTGCCTCTAACTATGAGGCAGCCAAGCAAAAGTCTAAGAAGGTCAAAGATAAAGTAGCTGGTAGAGGTTGTGATGAGGAACTTAGAGCTAATCTAGGGATTAAAGATCAAAGATAAAGTAGTTGACTTCAAGTGACAGAACTGATTTGGGGATTTTCAGTGTATACGTGCCATGAACAGAGGGTGGTTGACTCATGTGAGGGACACATGCGAAGTAAGTTGGGCGGGAAGGCCACGTGGCAAGGCAGACTTGGCCACAGTGGATTTTTAATGTTTTTAAATGATTTATAGTTCTTTCTGTCAGCCACATTAGCCTTCCCCGTTAGTTGGCTGACGGTAAGGACTTAAATGTGGGGCGTTAATTGTTTTTGGAACTAAAAGTGGTAAAAATAAAATGTAGGGACCAAAATAGAAAAAAGTGCAAAATATAGGGACTAAAAGTGCATTTACGCCTTATTGTAACTTCTCTCATTTACTCTTTTTATATATAGAAATATACATTGCACTTACAGTGTAAATTTATATTGTAAACACAATAAAATTGGCAAATGTTGTACACATTTGCAAAGTTTGTACATTTTTTTTTTTGCAATTGTATATAATATTTGCTACTTTTTGTGTGTATACAATGTAAAATTACATTACAAGTAGAAAGTAAACATATAAAAATCCTTTAAAAGAAAAATGAAGAAGCTCAAACCAAGTTGGTGAATTTGAAGAAAAAAAAAAAAAAAAAAAAAAAAAAAAGGGGGAAAAGAGGCAACTCACTAAACCAAAAATACTATTCATAACACTGTTCAAGAGCTTATTAAATGTATATAATATTTGCTACTTTACAAGTACAAAGTAAACATATAAAGATTCTTAAAAAAAAAAAAAAGCTCAAACCAAGTTGGTGAACTTGAAGAAAAAGGGAGGGGGGGGGGGGGGGGGGAAGGGGGGAAGGTAAGTCACTAAACCAAAAATATTGTTCATAACACTATTTATGAGCTTATTCGCTCTTTTTATATTGAACAAACCAAAAGTACTGTAGTTTTTACACATTCACCCAACAAATGTCACAACATTTTTACAAAACATTTATTTTTAGTTGTGGTTAGTCACAGTTTCATATTTTATTATTTTATTTTGACTTATAAGAAATTGACACCTCAATAATTGTAAAAATATTGTGAAATTTATTGTATTAGTATAACAATATATATGTGGGTTCTTATAAATATTTAAAAGAAAAAAAACGCTGTAGCTACTATAGCTACAGTGCCACTTGAACAAACCAAAGTGGCACTGTAACAACGGTTCAAAACTTAAAAAAAAATAAATAAAAAAATAAAGACTCAATAAATCATATGTGTACTCTAGGGGATTGAGACTTTTTATATAGCTAATAGAAGTGTTGATTTGATAGGTAAAAAGACTTTTCTTTAACACTTATATCAAGTTCTAAATGAGTTTGATTATTAAGTTAAGGGGATTCCTTGATTTGTAATGTTGGGATGGTCTCGTTAAGACTCGAATCAACTTCAGTTGAGTGTCCCGTGAAGATGTGTCTTTTATGTTGATCATTTAAGATAAGATAGGACTTGGAAGTTGGAATATAAATATATTTATTTATTTTTTAAATATGGTTTCAATTCCAGCACCTTTCGGGGCAGGTACTAACCAAAGGATTTTTTCCAGGCCCATTGGGCTTGGGCTCTAAAAGAGTCCTTCTGAGTCCGCATCGGGTTATCCCCATTATAGAGAAGTTTAAGAAAACCTATTTGGATCCAGATTCCAAAACTTCAAACGCACTTCAAAATTAACATTACAGTGACTCTGACTAGGGTTGCTCTTCTCTCTGAATTTTATTTTTACTGCAATGAAGCTCGCAGGACTGAAATCCGTCGAGAACTCCCACGACGAGTCGGTATGGGCGGCCACGTGGGTCCCAGCCACCGAGACCCGACCCGCTTTGTTGATGACTGGGTCACTGGACGAGACCGTTAAGCTATGGGGCTCCGACGAGCTGGTCCTGGAGCGAACCAACACCGGGCACAGCCTGGGAGTTGCCAGCGTGGCGGCTCACCCCTCGGGACTCATCGGCGCGTCGGCCTCACTCGACAGCTTCGTGCGTGTCTTCGATGTCGATACCAACGCCACCATCGCCACTCTCGAATCTCCTCCCTCTGAAGTCTGGCAATTGCGCTTCAATCCTGAGGTTATTTTACCATTTTAACCTTTCATTCTTTTTTTTTTTTTTTTTAAATGTTTGTTTGGTTGCTGAGAAAATTAGAGGAACGGTTATTAAGTAGCAAGTTCTAAATTTTAGTTTTTGGGAAGCAGGAAAACGAAAAATTTAGAAGCACAACTTGTTAAGCTGTGAAAAAGGTTGTGACTCTTGATGTTGCGGTTGTTATGCTCGAAGGCGATATAATTGAGCTCAAGCTTGGTTCATAGGAAAGAATTCATGTATTTTGATGTACTCATTGCATACCATGTTTTCAGAATCCTTGCATCAATTAGCTAAGTACATGAAACTCTTCTACTTGTTACAATGATGTTTTGCTAATGGGTTTCAGTTATGACGTCGTGCTCATTGGAGTTCATGAACTAAATTTCAATCAATTTGTCTGATGTGGGGGGAGTATAGCTTTTGTTGCTAACCTCAAGTAGTTCATGAGAGAGGCTTGACTGGTTGATTGGTGTCGTGTAGTTTGATGTCGTTCGTGCTTATTAGGTGCAATGGCTTTTCACTTACGTCTTGTGTTTGCTAAAACCTGTAAGGAATACATTTGCTTGTGCACCTTTTTAAATCTGCTTGTTGAGAGTCGTGGATTTTCCTTTTAGAGTTCTCCTTGACTGCCTCAACCTGTTGAGGTACCGTCTCCTGTGCCAGCTTCTTAAAATTCCATTCTTGAACTAATGAAAATTTTTAAATTTGCCTAAAGAAATGAAATGAGCAGCCTACAGATTATATTTTGGAAGCGTTGGGCTACATAATTGGCAATTTTAGAAGTTTAGTGTGACTGCAAGAGTTGCAATTCTCTTTAATACTTTTTAGTAGTGCTTGTTGTGTGATTAAGGTGTACCCACTTGTGGACAGTGGAATGTGTCTGTACGTTGTCCTTTATATAGAATAGCAACAAATTTTTAGTATGTTTATTTTTGTATTCTAGTTTGTCTTTTTGTGTTCTTGAGTGTGTGTTCTTAAGATAACACATGCCAGAATAATTCCTTCTGTTTTCCCCCCCTTCAAAAAGAAATTTTTATCGAACGATTACATAAATACTCATTACCCCCCCCCCCCCTCCCCCCCTTCTAAAAAGAACCTTGTATCAAAGGATACACAAATACTTAACAAGGATACAAGAATAATGAGCATTGATGGTTGTGTCATCTAGACACAAGAGACTTGTCTAGACTAGCCACTGGCACTTGTTTACTCGCACCACGCAGTTTTAGCAGATAAGGGTTACACACTGGTTGATGCCATTCTTTCTTGTCTACATATGTTGATTGGCTTTAGCATATGCAAATTGTGCTTTAGATATGCATCCATGTATTACAGGATGAAACAAGTGTGCCTCTTTCCTTTCAAATAACACCTTAGAACCTATGTAAACTAGAAATCTGTCCCCATCTATTTGAACATTGGCTCAAACTTATTCTGACTGTAGCTCCATTTCAGGGTTCTACTCTGGCAGTCGCTGGTGGGGGTAGTGCATCAATCACCCTTTGGGACACTGCCACATGGGGTCTGGTTGCCACTCTACCTATTCCTCGTCCAGAAGGTCCCAAGCCCTCTGATAAAAGTGGCAGCAAGAAGTTTGTCCTGTCAGTTGCCTGGAGTCCTGATGGGAGACGACTTGCTTGTGGCTCAATGGATGGCACTATCTCTGTTTTTGATGTAGCTCGTGGCAAATTTTTACACCACTTGGAAGGCCACTTCATGCCCGTGAGGTCTCTTGTGTACTCCCCTATTGAACCACGCCTACTCTTTTCAGCTTCAGATGATGCACATGTGCACATGTATGATTCAGAAAAGAAATCCCTGGTTGGAGCCATGTCAGGTCATGCTAGTTGGGTATTGAGTTTGGATGTAAGCCCAGATGGGCAAGCTCTTGCAACAGGTTCAAGTGATAGAACTGTGAGGCTCTGGGATCTTAACATGAGGGCAGCTGTGCAGACAATGAGCAATCATACAGACCAGGTCTGGGGAGTGGCATTTCGACCACCAGGAGGGACTGGTGTGCGGTCTGGTCGGCTTGCTAGTGTATCAGATGACAAAAGCATATCACTGTACGATTATTCCTGAAGTAGCAAGCAAGGGTAGGGCGTTGACTTTGATTTGCGTTTGTTGTAAGATGTTACTAACTTCTTGTGCTATTGTTTATCACATTGATTTCAAGAAAATATTTGGTTTACTTCCTATTTGATATTCTGATTGAATTCACGTGTTGGGTATAGCCTAGTGTAGCCTGCTTGATTGCGCCTTCAGCCGATGATCAAAACATGGACCTTTTTGTGAAGGCCGGTGATCAAAACAAGGACTTTTTTGTTGGGTAGCCTAGAGTGGGTGAAATCACGTCAAATAATAATGATAAGAAAAGAAAGATTGGCAAATAATATTGATAAGAAAAGAAAGATCGGTTAATATATCAGTTGAATTCAAATTCATAGGCTTAAGTTATAATAATGATTAATGATAAAAAAAAGATCGGTTAATATAACATTGTTGAATTCAAACTCATAAGCTTAAGTTTTTAGGTCAAGCTATATAGCTAAATGTTAAATTAAATAAATAAATAAATAAAGTGCTACATTTATAATAATTTCACAACACTTATACAACAAATTATAGGTGGTAAGTTGTTATTGATTTTAATTTGAACCTACCACTAAAATTACATTTTTGCCCACTAGTAACAACAAATAACAACTTGTTATATAAGATTTGTTGTGAAAATATTGTCGACATAGCATTTATATAATTTAAAAAATCAATTTTTTTTGGGTTGTTTATGATCAATAAACTTATATATGAATTAACTTAAAGAGTCCTGTTAATAAGTACCATTAAAACATTTGTTAATGAATTATTTTAGAAAAGTTTTAATAAAACTTTCATGAAAAAGCTGTCAAGAAAATCCATTGCTTTTTCCTTTTCCCTTAAAAAAGTTTTTAAAAATATTTTTAAAATCAATTTATTTAGGGTATCTATTAACATTTCCTTAACTTAAATAAAATAACCAACTTTCTACTTTGGCTGTATCAACATATGTACATTTATCAATTTAAAAGCAACTCAATTGGAGACAACGTAGAAGCACTTGATTAGTCAAGGGCTCTTCACACTTGGCCAAAAGAACCACCGAATAATGATCTCTGTTAAATTTAGGGTGTAAGGGTAGTGTTTACACAGCGTGTGGATTCATACACCGCCCAAAATGAACTAAACACGTGACTTTAAGTCATGATTTCAAGTTTAAAATTATGACTTAAAGTTATGACTTAAAGTCTCGAGTTCAGTTCATTTTGGTCTTGTGTGGAATAGAATTTTCCCTCGGAAGGGAGTTCCATTGAATTTCAGTACTCATAAAAATAATTTCTTCCTTTAACCCTTTTTTACACCTTCCTCCCATGATGTCTTCTCTTTGTACCACTTTTGAAATTTGATTTTTGATCATTGTAAACACTGACTCACTGAGCAGATTCTCTCTCCCTCTCTCTCTCTCTCATAGCCATCTACAAGAATGTATACACATGCATTATGATCATAGTTGCTATGGTCCCAAAGCGGAAAGGCAGGCAAAAGGAAAATGAACTATGGGTCCTATAGGGTCGACATTCGTAGTTTTGTTGTGTTAGCTAGCTCTTCCACTTTTTCTTTTCCTTTTTTCCACACAAATTTTTTCGTAAAGAAAATTTTCTTGTTAAGTATAACAAAAAGATTAATAAATGTAAAATAAAAACAATAATTAACATCCCTGGGATACCTTGAAAACAAAAAATAACTGTACACAACAGAGATAAGCATGTTCCATGGCCTGATTTTGCTGATCATCAACATCCCCACTACTTATTTAGCAAAGCATGCAAAACTGTAGTGGAGAAAAATAACTGAGTTAACACATCTTCGTTCGAAGTCAGACTCACAGTACGGAATTTATTTGGACAAACATTCTTTGGGGTTTCACAAGTCAAAATTTAGGTATAAAATGTACCGCTAGCTTTGCCTGCACAAACCATCACCAAAAATAGAAACAAGAAAAACTTTGCCTGCTTCTTTACTGCAAAAGTTGCTGCTTTCCTCTGCAATTCAGGCTATATTTGTTTCACCTGAAATGTCTTCTGCATTTTGTTTTTGGTGTTAAAGCAAAAACGCAAGTAAAAACAAAAACAAAAACAATAAAAAAACAAAAACCTGGTAGCAAAAAAAGTTGCTGCGTTCTTTTACAGTGCATGTCCAAATCCAAAATTTGAAATCCAAGACTACAAAACTGAACAGAACTTCCTTTGTTCATAGATTATATTGTATAGTAACTGGTGATTGATAGGAATTTTTTTCAGGATATTCACACATTAAGTTACAAGAATTTTGGTATGAATTTAATATTAAAAAAAAAAAAAAAAAGCATTTTCCCTCTCATATGTCAAAAGAAAGAACAAAGGAAAATCATAAATCAAGGCATTCCTAAGCCTCTGCTGATGAAAATGCTTTCCATTTCTAAGTTCTGCCACGTCCTCGTGTTCCATTCTAAGACACACTTTAACTACATGAAACGACACCACCACAACAGACAATAAAGTAAACCACGCCATACATATGGGAAAATGTTGGAGGAACTTCTAAAGGCAATGATTGAATCGGGTAAATTATTTACATCATTATACTCACTCAATAACAGGCAATGATGAAATGACACCACCACCTTAAACATCACATTGTAAACCACCCCATGCATGTGGACGATTCTCAATGCAAAAGCACGGTCAAGAACACAAAAGATTTTTCATAATAATTGATGTCACAATTTTATAATTAGAGCAATATTACTTTAAGATAAGTCCATTATCGATACAGCTTTTATTAGTATAAATCATAACATCCCACCTTAACAATTACGAATATAAAATTATAAAATATATTGTGTCTCCAGAATTATAGGCACAGATCTTGTTAACTTAGTAGTCTCTCAAAATCATAGATGTCAACTTATCCTTTTGAAGCCACAAATAAATCAATAAATGTAAGCTATCATGACCTGACCAGTCGTGATTGCTTTAGATTTGCACACAAATTTTTTAGCCAATTGTAGTATAATAGAATTTGATCCATAAACAGAGTAATTCTACTAACTCCAAAAAATGCATACGTGCCTCATGATTATGGTTTGTAATCAACAAAACCCTTCTACAAAAAGCTCAATGAAAATCCATATATCACCAAAGTTGTTTAAACACAAAACAAACACAAGTGCTAAAAAAAAAAAATAAGCACTTACAATGCTAGCTAGCTCACCCTCATACTTTGGGACCTTTCTTCAAATACTGCTGCAGCAAGTCCATAACCGCTCCAAAATCATCCTTCACTTGCACGGGCGGGTTCGCGAATCGGCATTGCATACCGTCGATGGCCTTAGAATGGTAATCGACCTTCGATTGCGTAAACTTCAAGCCATGAGCAGTGCTAACCACCACAGTCCTATCACTAGCCCCAATCACGCCACTCTTCCTCAGCTTAATCAGAGCCGTCAATGCCACGCCAGTATGAGGGCAGATGAACATCCCGGTCGAATCGGCCTGAGCCATCGCGTCCATCAGCTCCTCCTCCGTGGCCTCCTCCACGATCCCGTCCGAATTCTTGAGCGCGTACACTGCTCTCTCGATCGAAACCGGGTCTCCGATCTGTATCGCACTCGCAAACGTTGAATTCGCGGTTACAGGCTTGAAATTCTTCCACCCTGACTTGTAGTACAAGTAGAGAGGATTCGCGTTCGCCGATTGAGCGCACACGAGGCGAGGAATTCGATCGACGAGCCCTAATTCCTCGCACATTTTGAAACCTTTGTAGAAAGCGTAGATATTACCGAGATTGCCACCGGGTACGATCACCCAATCCGGAACTTCCCAATCGAATTGCTGCAGAATCTCGATCGCCGCGGTTTTTTGACCCTCGATTCGCAAGCTGTTCAGCGAGTTGGCCAGGTAAATCGGCAGCTCCGACGTGACCTCTCGGATCAGCTTCATACAGCCGTCGAAATCGGTGTCGATGCTGAGGACGAAGGCGCCGTTCGCGATCGGCTGAACCAATTGCGCGATGGAGATTTTGTTCGCCGGAAGGAAGACTATGGAGGGAATTCCTGCGGAGGCGCAGTACGCCGATAGAGCTGCCGACGTGTCTCCGGTGGAAGCGCAGCCGACTCCGACGACCGGTCGATTGAGTTTGCGGAGGCGGTTGACTTGGCTGACCAAGACGGTCATGCCTAAGTCTTTGAAGCTACCGGTGTGGCTGATTCCACAGTGCTTAACCCAAAGTTCGTTCATGTTCAAGAACTCTTTGCCGAAACGCTCGGCCCAGAAGAGGTTGGAGTTTCCTTCGAAGGCCGAAACGATGTCGTCCGGGTCGATCTCCGGTAGGACCCACTCCTTCTTGCTCCACACGCCGGAGCCGTACGGCCACGTGGTTTTCCCCACGCGCGAGTCGAACAGCGACCTCCAGTACGCGCCGTCGTACCTTTTCAGCGCGTCCATGTCGTGCTGGACGTCGAGAAGCCCGCCGGAGTTGCTCCGGTACACGATCTCGTCGAGCGAGTACGACTCGGCCGAGTACTGCCCTGCACCAAACGGGACGTACTTGGCGCTGAACTCGGAGGGGGATCCGCCGTCGACGAGTCGGTGCCGCCGAGCCTCCTCCCTGATGTTCTCCTCTGCGGGGCGGCGCTTTTTCAAAGCCGTCGGCGGAGCCGAGTTGTTGTCGTTGGTGGCGCAGGATACAATAAGTAGTGAAGGGCGGTGTTTGGGTACGGGGTTCTGGTAAACCAGTTTGGGTTTAGGAGTGAGAGAAGAGTAAAACAGTGAAGCCATTTTCTCTGAGAGAGAGAGAGAGAGAATGGAGTGATGGCGGCGTGTGGATAGTATTGAGAGTGTTAGATCTTACAAAGGGCTAGATAGTGGGCCCCGGCTTTATACAACTGTCGCTAAGTAATAGGCACGTGTTTTATTTTATTTTATTTTAATTTTAATTTTTTGGGTTTAGGTGATCTTCCAATGGGATACACGGATTCTGTCTGAATTTTGGAAGTATCCCATTTTTTAAAAATTGATTATTGTAAATAACGGAACTGATAATATTTGATTGTGAACCTGAATCACATTTCAGGGTGAATTCTATTTATTTTCTAAATCTAGAAAATTATTATTTTTTATTTTTTATTTTTTGCTGAATCTAAATCTAGAAATTCTATAGGCTGATTATTGATAAATGTATATTTATGTCCATAAATTCGTACAGCTATTTTCACCCGCTAAAATGGGTAATACCAAAAAGCAATTTGTGGTAGGTACTAACGGTAACTAGCTGCGCCAAATCTTGTTAATTTTGATTATCTTGATTCATGGAACTTTATGAGAAAATTTAACGGTTTCTCGTAGTGAAATTAACAATTTCAACATAATTCTTTTGTAGAAGGGGAAAATTTTCAACCTATCATAACATTATACTACTAAGTCCATAAAGTACGGTCAATTACAAAACGTTGCGTGCTGCGTACTGCTACTAGGTTTTACTATCACTCTTCAGAAATTAATAGAAATTTGTCAAATGTCGTTGAAATAAAGACATAAAAAGCATGCAAAAACCAATCACACATCAGTGCGTGTAAGTAATGACATAAGCAGCCTGGTGCGTGTAAGCAATGACATAAGCAGTCCAATCGAGTGCTGACATGTGTCACCTTGAAAATCACGACATTTTGGCCAATCAAAAGATGCCACGTGTCTTGGATAAAAAGTCTTAAAGCTCCTCCAATCAGATTGTGACACATGTCACTAGTCAGATTTCGTCACATGTCGCTCACCCACCTCTAAACTCTTATAAATAGAAGCCTTCCTAAGGCATTTCAACACACCAACACATCTTGGAACACACACCAAGACATCTAGAGCACAAGCAGCATCAAAGAAGATTTAGAAGTACAGAAACTCTACTGGAATCAAGCCCTGAAGCCTCCAGAAATTTTAAGAACTTCAATCTCGAATACGAAGAACATTCGAAGCAGAATCATCCAAACTACCAGCCTAGATCTTAAAGTTTGCTAGAATCAAGCTCAAAAGCCTCTAGAAACTTCAAAAAACCATAAATTGGTAAATCTCTATGGATTCAAGCCTCCAAAACCCCAAAGAATTTCCACCACAAACCTTCAAAGAAGAAGAACGCACGAAGAACACGAAGAACGTGAAGAACGAAGAATGAAGAATTTCTAACAAGCGCATAGCTAGAGATTCATTGTAATTTCATTTCAAAGATCTTCGATCCATTCCTCAGCCAAATTGAAGGATATTTTGTGTTCGAATCAAAATCACATTACCACAAATCTGATCAACAAATCTTTCAAGGAGATCGAATTAGAGGATCACTTTTTTGTAATCACATAGAATTGTACCACATAATCATCAATACAAATACACATTTGTGAAACTATTTTACTTGTTTGACTTTATTTCAAACTTGAAATTTAGTCGTCCTACATCTTTCTTAAAAAAAAAAAAAACCAACCTCTCTAGCATTTTAGCTAAACTAACCTCAAAAACTTATCTTTTAACTATTTTAACAAATAGACACATACATCAGTTTTAATACTTGTTTCTCTACTCTAATTAAATATAATTTTTCTCTCTCTGATAATAATTTTTTTTTTCTCTTCTCCATCACAAAAACCATCAAGCCCCACCACAGCCAATCACCATACCACCGATCACAACAAACAAAATCACAATCCCAAGCAACTCATACAACCAATTACCGACAACCACCAAAAATCACCACCAATCATAGTTAAAAACCACCAAGCACTACCAATTACAAATCAAGCACTGCAAAAGCCAAACCCTTCAACCACCAAACCCAATCACTGGCCAAACCCACAAAGTCAAGACCTAAAAATACATAGAAATTTCACAACAAACCCACCATCCTAAATCAATAAGCCAAACCCATAACAAACCCTAATTTGTTTCTCAAACTCGAAGATAGCAGTGAAGAAACCAAGATTCACCACTGTTCATGGCAGTGGTGGTCAATGACAAAGGACTAAGGTAGTGGTTTTGGCCTTGGATGCATCACGGTGAAAAAAGAAAAAAGAAAAAAGAAAAAAAGGAGAGAGAGATAAGGTCAATGGTGAATGATAGTGAACTCTGGAAGTGGTGAAGGAGCAACATGGCTTGAAGTTTAGTCATGAAGGTCTAACGAGAGAGAGAGAGAGAGAGAGAGAGAGAGAGAGAGAGAGAGAGAGAGAGATGAAATAAAAATAATTTATTGAGTGATGAATTTTTCCTTTTTTATTCTCTAGCGAGGACCAAAGCATCGCCAAGTCTAGCGAGGGTACTCTCCAATGTTAAAATTGTGGGACAAAATATTGAGACTGATGCATGAGTTTTTTTTAGCCTCTAGCTATATATTTGCTAAAATATTAAAATAGCTACACTGATGTGAATGTCTTATTACATAACTTTTATCTATGGACATGTGCACTATGCAATACAAACGATTGAATCCTGACTTTGTTTATATATATATATATTTAATATTTTTGGATAGACCACTATGTCTGTTTGGAAACAGCTTATTTAGCTTTTTGTTGAAATAAAAAGTGAGGTTTTAAAAAGTTATACATAAAAACTAAAAAGTAAAAAATAGCTTATAAGTTATACCCAAACACACAAGTATCTAACAATGCTAAACTTTATAATTGAAAGAGTGGTGATTTTTTTTTTTTTTTTGATGAACGAAAAATTGGTAGAGGGGGGCAACCTGAGTTAATGTCTTTCACCTAGTCGTGATCATAGTGACACTTTACCTGCTGGGCGCAAGCCTGCAGGAGCAGAGGATTTGAATGAGCCATAGCTGCCATCGAGGACGCTAGTGAGCATGAGCTGAGAGCATGGAGTAACTTCTCAGGCGCTTCCTATTGCAGAATTTGAACTTGAGACTTCCACCTCTCAAACCCTTAGGAGTAAGCCCATGACCACTAAACCAACTACCCCCAGTGGTAAAAGAATGGTGATTTGAATCCAATAGAGGCGTCCAAAAACAATCAAATTCATGAATCATATAATAAGTTTGACTTAGTTTAGGTGTTTAAGGAAGGGGGGGGGGGGGGGGAATAACTAACTATTCAGTGATTGATAAGAAAGTGGACAAGAACTCAAGAAGGCTTTAGTTTAAGTTAATAAATAGTCGGTAATCTATTAAATGCACGGAAAATTTAAACAATTTTAAAGGGTTTGTCTAATACATGTCCTTAGGACATTTGTTAATGAACAATTTTAGAAAAGTTTTGATACTATTTTTATGAGAAATTAAAAAAAAAAAGTTGTCAAAAAATCAATTAATTTTTTCTTTTTCTTTAAAAACTTTTCTAAAATGGTTTACTAACAAATGTTCTTAGGGCATCCACTAACTTTTCTTCTTCTTCATTTTTTTTTTTATTTTTAATATGAGATTTAGTTAAGTTCAAGTAACACCTGGTTTAACTCTAAACAATATTACACCATTTGATAACTTTTATTGGATTAATATTTTTAAAAAAATCTCATCATTGAATTCTATAGGGAAAGATATAGATATAGTTCAAATCCTTCCCCGCTTGTTTTCTGAATTTTTGCTGATCAACAATAGAAAAACCTGCTTATCCAGTGTTGGTCGAAATTGCAAATGGTGTGCAATGGGCTACAATATATGGTGTTGGTTGTTTTTGTAATTTAGGAGAAGTTCAAATAGAACTGAGAAGCTTGAAAACGTGTGACAAAGGAGGTGAGAGAAGTTTTAATGAATCAGAATTCTATTTGAAATCCCGTTGAATATTTTTTTGATTATTTTAACCTTAATTATTAATAGACATTAGAAAAAAAAAATAATAATAAAAAATAAAACTGAATTGCTAGTGTTTCAATGAGAGAAAGAATAAGAAAAGAAGGTACATTTGAAAGAGGAGATTGGTGGTGATTGTTAAACAAGGCTTGAAATTGCTTCATTTCATGGTGTCAGCATTCAGCTCAGGGATCCAAAACCACAAACAAAATCAAAATTAACAGCAAAATTGGTCTTCCAAATCAAAAGACCACAAATAAAAAAGCTATGAACTGCGGAATTAGAAAACAAAGAGGTATGAGTGAACAAAAGCATAATTAGAATAAACATCACATGTTAGAACAAAAAGCGTAATTAGAACAAACATAACCATCCATCTTTATGTGCTTTTGTTTGCTAAGCATAATTAGGACATACATAAGAACATAATAGCCCATCCTTATGTGCTTTCGTTCCTTCTAGCTAGGACAAGCTGGCTGCTCCCTTAAACAAATACAAATTCACCTCACCATTAGTTGCCTGTAAGACAAAATTCTATATATACAATACAAATCAAAAAGTGATGCTCTTCTCAGCTTTATCAGAAAATTGATAATATTGTCTTTCATAGAAACCAAAATAAAAAAAGCATAAATTAACATAGAGAGAGAGAGAGAGAGAGAGAGAGAGAGAGAGAGAGAGAGGAGTACCGTATTGATTTAGAAATAGAGGTTAGGGTTTTGTTTTTTATTTTATTTTATGGCGTGTACATTTGGGTTTGTGAATATTTCAAATTTTTTGAGCCTTTTAAACTAAATAATAAATAGAATAAAAAAAGTTCAATAATAATAACGATGGTGATTTTGGTGGCTTCCTGAGTTGCAGTTGGCTTTCAACTCTACTTTGGGTTGACATATTAGGTTATGACTCCCTTTGGTTTGCAACTCTCTTTGGACAAATTAGTAAAATTATGGGACTCTCAAAACTTATGTGGCTATATATTAGAAGGTCAACTAATAGTTAAACATTTTCGGCTATTATATATTAATATAGATTTATTATAATTATATTTATATATGAAATTATTACTATTTTAATGGAGGGTGTAATTATATGAGATTTTATAGGTACTATTTAATATTAATAGAATTTAAATTCAAATAAAGAATATATATTCAAACAAATATCATGGAAAAATATGGGTTTTCAAAAGCTTAGTTTTGATGGTTTTGAAGTCGAAGGTTTGTGAGAAATTTTGCATAGTTCTGATTAATAAAACTAACAATTTAAACCCAACTATCATAACAATATTACATTTATGACTTTTTTTCCCTTCATGAAAAAAAAATGGTTATAAGCTCCCAAACCCAAAAAAAGACTAAAATATGTGTGTATATATATATATATATATATATATTTTTTTTTTTTTTTAATTACACATTTAGTCCTCAACAGTTACCTTATATTTTGAAAAGGTCTTAACGTTTTAAATATTTAAGTCTGGTTCTTAACTTTTGAAGAACTATGCACGATTCAATGAATAGTCATCCTGATTTTGCCTTTGTGTCTCATAAAGGTATTTATATGTTAAAACCACAAAAACAAAACTATAGTAATCCTTCAAATTTTTAATTAAAAGAAGAATGGGTTTGAGAGAATGGAGATATGACTTGGATAAAAAGACATCCAAAAGGGAAGGAAGAAGGAAAGGGGCGCTTCAGTTGACATACAGATCATGTAAAATATTACTTTAGCAGGAGTTCTTGCATGTGATGCGATTAAGGAGTTCTTGCATGTGATGCGATTAATCGCATCACATGCAATCGCATCACATGCAAGAACTCCGGCTAAAGTAATATTTTACTTCTCTGTTCCTCTCTATTTACAACAAAATTAAATGTGGCCGAAAAAAAAAATGAAAAAAAATGAAAAAAGAAAAACAAACAAACAAACAAAAAGAAGAAGAAGAAGAAGATAAGAGCATTTGCATTATGCAAAAACTTATATCTATTTTAATATAAGAATCTACTTTTTATTTTATTTTATATATTTATTTTTAAAAACATTCTACTTTAGACTATTTATTTTATACCACATTTCATTAAAATATAAATTTTTTTCTTCACATACAATAACTACCGTCCACTTTCTTCCTTCATCCTTTGAAAACGCAAAAAAAAAAAAAAAATAAATAAATAAAATATAAAATAAATAGTATTAATGTAAATTTATACTACAATTATTGTAACAAAATGTATTTTTACACAACTTTTTGCATGAATTGATGTGAGTGATGAGTGAATTTTGGATTTGGTCGGATAAAATGTTGTACCTTTTTGATTATATAAGCATTGACGTGGGTGGTCCAAGGTAATTAATGAAAACTTAAAATGAAAGATCTTAGGGGTAAATTTTGTAGAGAAATTCTAGTTTTATCTATCTTTACAAGATAATCAACCTCTCTCAGTTTTCCTCCAATCCTAGACAGGGAAAGAGAGCATTTGTGGGCCTCATCCCCCATTTGAAACACTCTTCACGCGATGCTCGCAACTTCTTCCAGCCTTCCCTCCAAGTCTCCAACCCTCCAAACTCGTCCCATTGTTGGATTAAGAAAATATAGTGTGGAACGGGTCTCATTATTACATTACATTTCCTTTTCTCCTCTCAATGCAAACGTGTTAGTTCGATGGATATAATATGTGTGTGTGTGTGTGTGTGTGTGTGTGTGTGTGTGTGTGTGTGTGTATAGACCCTCTCATTCTCATATGATATCGAGTAGACTAGTAGACATGGCAAAACGGGTCAGAATTTTCTGACCCGACCCGACCCGAAAAATACCCGACCCAAACCCCATTTTTTGACCCGAAGCAAAAACGGGTTGACCCGTGACCCGACCCGTGTTTTTTGCGGGTCAACCCGACCCGCGACCCGACCCGAACCCGAATCATTTTTTTTAAAACTTTTTTTTTTTGGGTAAAAAAATAGTAAAACTAAGACAATATTGATTTAATTGTTTATTGTGAACTTTAAGGAAACAATTGATACATTTACATAACTACATGCAAATTAATTAAAAGATAAAGGGTTGAACATTCTGTAATGAGTAAATATTTTTAGATGTCAAATAGTAAAGTACATGCCAAGATAATCTAGTTACAGTAGAGTTAAAAACATAGATTTAAAATTGTAGACATGTGAGAAACATTTACAAGTGTGAAAATAATGAAGCTAAAGTATCAAATTAGTATAAATTATGAATACTTAGACCTATTTTTTAATAATTTATGTCCAAAATAAACGGCTTTTCAAAATAAATTATGATATTTCCTAGAGTGTGTGTTGCTTAACAATAATATGATATTCATAAAAGAGACCATGTATAAATAAGTAAGCAATCAAAATTTAAAGTATATCTCAAATTGAAATAGAGTGTCAACCACAACTGATAATAGATTATAAAATTAATTTTCAAGATTGTAAATTTCTTATATATTTTTATTCTTTATCAAATGAGTTATCCAATAAGTCATTTATAATTTTGTTTTATATTTTGGAATGTTGATATTGTGTAGAAATAAAACTTGTGTATTTGTTTTACTTATCTTTGTGTTATTTTGTTTTAGATAGTAATGTTAGGATTTGTATAATTTTAAAATTATTGAATAAGTATTAATAAATTTAACTGAGTTCATTTTTTATATAAGTGGTGAATTCAAAATAATATATTTTACATCAACTAATATGTTGCATAACTTTTCAAATTGCAGATATATATTGTTTTCTTTATAAAAATTAAAAAAAAAAAAATTTCATGTGAAAATACGGGTCAACCCGACCCGACCCGCAACCCGAACCCAATTTTGACCCGCTTAGAATGACTCGTTTTTAACCCGTGACCCGTTTGACTCGCAACTTGATTGACCCGACCCGACCCGCCCATTTTGCCATGTATGTAGACTATTAGGCCAGGAGTGCTACTATATTACATATATACAATGAAATCGATTTGAAATATCGCTCGTGTGAGACAACGCGGGATATAACGACGTTGTACATATAAAACTTGGATACAGTCCACTCGTTTCCTCTCTTTCCTCTTTTCCTACCTCTTTCCTAGCTAAAGTAGTAGCGATGACCATGACTGTTGCGCGAATTAAAAATGTGCGAACCCGACTATTTATATACCCCAAACTTGAAATTTGTATAGAACAAGTTAAACAAGAAGAGGAGGTGGCGGTGAAGAGAAGAGAGGATCGATGATGAGGAAGCAGAACCCAGGTGAATCGGTGGTGTACACCAAGACCAAGATAGAGCTAGAGAAAGTGGTGAAGCTGAGCTCATCAAGTGAAGAACTTACTGCCCCACTCCAATTCAGGCTCAACAAACTAAAACATGCATGTGTCATTCCAGCAAAGAGGAGGACTGTGAAGCGAATGATGTTTGATGACTTTGTCCAATTCATTGCCCATGTTCTCTCTCCTCGTAATAAGCCCAATTTTAGTTCCTTCAAGAAGATTGAGACTAAGACTATATACCCACACAACCCATAGCAGCTTGGAATATTGTCCATGTTTTCTCTTGGGCAATTTGTGTTTTTGAGATCCCCCATATATATGTAAAGGTATAAATAAAGTTTGTGGTTGGATATGATTAGTAGTTACTACTCAATCGGTATTCTTCTGTCTTTCTAATAATATAGTATACAAGATTTATGGCATTTACATGAATTGAATGATCTATGGGGCACGCTGCTCACCTTTCGATTTTGAAATTTGCCTTGATTCGTTGAAGTTCTTAACTAAGTCATTTTTAAGTTCACGTTTACAAAGCTGTCTGTGGATGCTAGTTATTGTTGTTGGTGAATGAGGTGCACGACACAATAGGTGAGGGACCTGGGTTTTGTACAACGGTTGAGTATACCATTTTTACAGAGAGAGAGGGAGAGCCGTAGTGACCAGCAGCCATGGCCTTTTGAGAGTTTTTGAAGGGCTAGTGGGTAGAACTTCTATACATCTGTCTAGCTAGCAGTCTAGGCAGGCATGTTTTTCATCTGTCAATAATTACGAAATTACATTTTCTTTTGGGTACGTGATATTCTTATGGTGTTGGAGAGGCTCTATTTGAATTTGGAATGATTCAAACTTATTAGTTATTACTTTGAATTAGCATACTATTTAGTACTTTATTCTGATTCTGGAGTTGTATAGTTTAATTTCCAAAATTATTAACAAATACTACCATTATCATTTTAACTAGAACCAATGTTAAGGCATGGTAAGTTAGTAATGATGCAGCGAAGGTGGATGCAGCTATGCTTGTAATTGTAATGGTGAAAGTTAGTAATGGTTGATGTATTAGAGGTTTCTGTGATTGGCTGGTTGCAGAAGTTTGCGTATGCTAAAAAAGTTCATCAAAACTAAAATCAAAGTTAACAACACTTTTTATTTCTTTGACAGTAAAAAACTAACAACACTTAAATTCTCTTCAAAAGACTCAAAATGTATACATCACATGCGGCTGTGGCCGATAAAGAGAATTTTTCAAAAGTAATTATTGAAGGCGATGCCAAAAAAGTTATATATTAGATTAGGTTGGAGATAAATAAAGCAAATAGTAGATGATAACGTGTATTAGTCGACCCTTACAATATGTACTATCAGTTTTTTTTTTTTTTTTTTTTGCTTGAGTATAGCTAGGGATAAGAATAAGGTATCAGCTTAGTAATTAACATTTTTTTTTTTTGAGAAAGAGCTTAGTAATTAACTTGACCTTTTAATCAAGTGAGGTATTAAAAATATAGTGAATTTGGCTTGGTTGGGATTGTGTGATCTACTGGTCTAAAGTCAACCTTCGCATTAGGGGTGTAATCGGTTTGGTTCGGTCGGTTTTTTTAGTTTTGGCCAACCGAAACCGAAATTTTCGGTTTGTGAAATTCTCAACCGAAACCGACCGAAATAATTGGAAATCAATCGGTTTTGGTGGTATTTCGGTTTCCGTCGGTTTCGGTCGGTTTTCGGTTAAGCACATGGGCTATCTATTTTTCCAAAACTCTAAGTTAACATCACAGTCACAAAAAGAAAATAACAACTAAACAAAAAATAACAACTCAACATCACATTTTTTCAATAAGAAAAAAACAACTCAACATCAGATTCACAAAAAAATAGCATTGATTCAAAACCCACAGAAAAAAATAGCATTGATTCAAAACCCAAAATACAAAAAAGAGAGGGTTATCAAGAAATTAAAAAGAGACTAGAGAAGGTTACCGTGAGAATGAAGAGATCAAGCCGCGTGGGGAGGCCGGCGTGTGAAGGCCGGCATGTGGAGGCTGCAGCAGAGGCGTGAGGCGTGAGGGTGATGAGGGAGATGGAGGCGTGAGGGCGATGAGGGCGATGAGCAGATGAGGGAGATGGAGGCTGGCGTGAGGGAGATGAGGGAGATGGAGGCGTGAGGCGTGAGGCATGAGGCGTGAGGAAGATGAGGGAGATGGAGGCGTGAGGCGTGAGGCCGATGAGGGAGATGGAGGCCGGCGTGCGTGAGGGAGATGGAGGATTTTATTTTCAGATGAGGGCGTGTAATGTAAGTGGGGTAGATAGGGTAAGGGTTTTTATTTTCTTTATTTTCAATTAGTTTTTGTTAACTTAATTAATTTAGTTAATTAGTTTAATTTTAGTTAATTAATCTAGATTATCTAATGGGCAGTGAGTAGTGGGCTTCTTTCTGGGCTTCTTTCAAAAAAAAAAAAAGGGGGCAGTGGGCTTGAGTAATTTTGGCAAGCCCAAGCCCACTTTTACACACCTAATATTATATATATTTAATATAAAATATAATATAATAATATATAATAATATATTTCGGTTCGGTTCGGTCGGTTCGGTGCATTCAAATCTGCCACCGAAAATCGAACCAAAATTTTCAGTTTTTTATGTAATAAAACCGAAACCGAACCGAACCGAAACCGAACCGAAAATTTTGCAACGGTTCGGTTGGTTTGAAGCGGTTTTTTCGGTTCGTCGGTTTTTTGCACACCCCTACTTCGCATGCCCTCTCTTGTCCTTGGCCCTAGTGTAGATAGGTGAATACTTATAACCAAAATAATAATAAAAAAATATTTTTTAACAAAAGAATAAAAACAAGGTTTCTCACCTTTTAGTTAGGTGAGCTTTTGATTGTAAATTTGTGATGTTGATGGTTCAGTTTGGCCTCTGCTTTTTCCTCTGAAGGTGGTGAAGAAGTCCATCCCTAAAAATCAATCCTGTTTTACTTGTATGCTTTCTCTATTTACGGTTAATGGAATTTTTCTTCAGAAACATTAAAAAAAAAAAAAAAAATTGTAATCTATATGATATACCCTCAAAAAGGGCTATAAGGTATACATATATTTTTTAAATTACACATTTGGTCCTCAATCATTCCCTTATATTTTGAAATGGTCTTAACTTTTTAACTGTGGTTAAAAATAGTTACTCCCATTCATAGTTGTCAGTATTGTACGATATGTATTATATCGTATGTAAAAAGTTACACATTGTAAGGGTATATCGGAAGTGTTCGTGAATTGTATGATATAGAGTAAGTATTGTATGAATCGTATCGTATCGTATTGTAAGATACATATACATATACTTTAAAATAGATTTTTTTTAATTAAAATTTGTACTTTTATTTGAATCTAAAAAGTTGTTAGACTTGTTTTTGACACAAAATTATTAAGTTACTTAATTTGACCTAATAAAATAACACGTCTGTAAATTTTTTTTCTCTTTTCCCTACAAAATTTGGACTACACACTTATCCTTCACTTTTGTATTTATACATTTCTTTTCTATACTATGAATAAGGTATTATTTTACAATATAATTATTTTTTATTTTTTCCATTATTTTTATAAGTCTAAAAAACTAGAATGCCAAGAAGAATTTTTATTTTTTATTTTAAATTATTAAAAGAACAAGAAGAGAGAGTAAATGTTGATGATGATAAAGAAAATTTCAATGAAGAAATAAGTTTGCAAAATGATGAACATGATAATAACATTGATGAATATGATGACAATAAATTATTTTTTTAGGTCATTTGTAATGTATTATCATTTTAAGTTTTATCAATTTGAATGTGTACATTATAAACACATGCAAGTTTGATTTATTTAGTTAGCTTGTTAAATATTATTACTTAAGTAATGAATAAATTAGTAATTAGTTGAATATATTTAAAATCTATAATTTTTTTATAAATTTTATAAGTGTTTATATATCTTACGATATATGATACAATACGATACACAATATAGAAAAATAAAAAATCAATCCACGATACGATTTACGTTTTGACAACTATGCTCCCATCTAGTGGTAGATGGAAAAGTATGACGTGACAAATTAAAACACTGAATCAAGCATAGATATTGAGGTGCCCATGATGGTAGGAATGTCTTTTAAAAAAAAAAACTCAATGCTAATATAAAAAAGGTCTCTAACGTGTTATTTTAAAATATTGATAGTAGATTTTATTTTATTTTATTTTTCTATCACTCAGGCTTCATGTTGGCATTATCAGTGGCGGAGCAAGAAGATCCTTTGGGGGGAGGGTGTATTGATAGATGTGTGTTGATTATCAACTAAATATGTAATTACTCTAACTCTAAATGACACATAACTACAAGCTTAAAAAAATTAACACTATCATTTAAATGTAGAATAGTTTGAAGACTTCTTTTACATTTAATTTATATATTGATTGGAATTTTTTTTTTTAAATGGAAAAGAATATTATAATATATATATATACTTGACATATATTTTTGAAGGATTATAATTGTGGGGTCATAAAGCCTAATGATATGCATCCACCTTCTGTACTGGGCCTGAAACCCATGACGAGACCCATAGTCGGATATGAAGAAGGCAATGGTAATCGTGGCAGCCCAGGAAACCGTGCCGAGGACAATTCCGTCCTCGGCTAGCCAAGGCCGAGGTTGATGTAAGGAGACTTACCGACAAAAATAATCTTCCGAAGTACCCCAAGGAAAAAGATAAGTGCAGCAAGCAAGCACACTGGAGCATGGCGGTAGAGCAATTTCAGGAAAAGCTGCAGCCTCCACATTAAATGCTCTACAACTAACACTCTGGCCGCATTAAATGTGGAAGTGATACCTGGGCAATGGCTTTTCAGACTCACAATTACTACCTAAGAGCTTGGGAGGAAGATTGATGTGACAAAGACCAACAACAACAGAGAAAATACCAAAGAAAATACTGTAGCAACCGGAGCTAACGTTGTATTCATAATCACTGTGACTCAAGAAACAGCAAGTGGAAGCTCCTTAGACTAGTGCTGAGGATTGAGTCGCTTGTTTAAATACACATTCGTTTTGCTTATCCTTTCTTGAAATCATAACCCGTCGCTATTATATTCATCAAAGCCCAATTCTTCTACCCACTCTCTATAAATTTATTGTATTAGGCCTATTGGGCTTGAACTGACTTATCCTTTAGGAAAAGTGCTCAAATCCAGCCCCTACAATTGGCGTCGTCTGTGGGAAGAATTTGTGTGTTCGTGAGTATAAAAATTAGACATGGTAGGATCAGGTCCACACCAAGTAAACCCACGCCAAGCAGGTCCCCAACGGACAGAACTCGTAGGATCCCAGCTGCAGGGTAATCTTCTTGGCCCTAAATATGAACAAAATCAGGAGAATGAAAGGAATCGAGAGGGTGGTGTGCATACCACCCAGACGAGCAGAAGCCACTCACAGGTGGGCAGTCGCGTGTCCCAAAGATCAAACAATAATCAAGCCATGCAGCAAGAGATAAATGACTTGAAAAAGAGACTGTGCCATGCACAGTGAAGGCAATCTCCTCCCAGTTTGGACCTATCCTCTAATGATGAAGGGTGCAGCAGTTACAGGCAAAGATCAAGAACTCCCCCAAGCGAGACCTTCTCTTATGAAGACGAACACCGCCATAGACGAACACACAAGGGCTCATCTAGCAGGGGCCTGGGTAATGATGCCATGAGAAAAGCTCTGGACTAGGTCTTTAAATCACCCTTCATACACAAGATAGAAAGGGCTAGGCTACCTCGGTGGTTCCATCAGCCTACATTCATCGTTTATAACAGTCGAACGGACCCCGTGGAGTGTGTGAGCCAGTTTAATCAAAGAATGGCCGTCCATTCCAAGAACGAAACTTTGATGTGCAAGGTTTTTCAATCCAGCCTAGGACCTATAGCGATGAGGTGGTTTAATGGCTTGAAAACGAACTCCATAGATTCCTATAAGCAGCTCACCCAAGCCTTTGGCTCTCGCTTCATTACGAATAGCAAGGTTCCACGGCCTTTGGGTTCATTATTGTCATTATCCATGCATGAGGGGGAAACTCTAAAGGCGTACTCGGACAGATATTGGGAAATGTATAATGAGATGGACGGCAACTTCGATGACGTCGCTATCAGTACTTTCAAAAGCAGTCTCCCAACCGAGCATGGCTTGAGGAAATCCTTGACTAGCAAGCCTGTCACCAGTGTACGTTAGCTTATGGACCAGATTGACAAATACAAAAGAGTGGAAGAAGACCAACTGTAAGGGAAAGGGAAAGAGAAGGTTATCCCTCAAAAGAATAGAGATTTCAAGTCGGACAGATACAGTAATGACCATCCGAGGAGGGATTTCACAGGGCAATCTGGATCAGCCAACGCGCGGGTGGTCAACGCCGTATTCAAAGAACCAGTGCATCAAGTTTTGGAGAAAATCAAGAATAAGCCATTCTTCAAGTGGCGTAATAAGATGGTTGAAGACTCAATAAAACGCAATCAGAACCTGTATTGTCGGTACCACCAGGACCACGGACACACCACAGAAGACCGTAGGAACCTTTGGAGCTACTTGGATCAGATGGTCCGAGAAGGGAAACTGAGGCACCTTTTACACCATTCCAGTGGCCATCAAAGCTAGGCAAACCAAGAGCCCCGAAGAGATACTTCCTTAAGACCACCCATAAGAATAATAAACGTAATCTTTGCCGTTCCAGGGAGGACAGGTTCATGCCCTTCTAGGATGATGTCTGTAGCTCGGCTGCCCGCCGACGACCTTGGCCCAGAGCCGAAAAAACCCAAAACATATTCTCATCCGGTCTTGAGTTTCTCCGAGGAAGACAAAATTGGAACTAGTCAACACCACGACGATGCCCTAGTAATCACTCTTCGGATTGGGGGCTACGACGTGAAGATGGTACTAGTAGATGATGGTAGCGAAGTCGAGATCATGTACCCCAATCTCTATAAAGGGCTGAAGTTGGGACCAAAAGATTTGATGCCCTACAATTCCCCCTTGATGAGCTTTGACGGGAAGGTTGTCACGCCAAAGGGCCAGATTAGACTACCTGTGCAAACTGGCCCTGAGATAGTGGAGGTTGACTTCATTGTAGTAGATAGTTACTCCTTTTACACTGCCATCGTGGCCAGACCTTGACTTCACACCCTAGGAGCCGTTGCCTCTACCCTACATCAGAATGTGAAGTTCCCCTTCGAGGGCTGGGTCCTAGAAATTCGAGGTTGCCAGGTTATGGCAAGAGAGTGTCTAGTGGCTGCCATCTCACATCGGCCCAGGGCATAGTCCTCGGCCCCTGTTGAAGAAAACTCATAGCAATCAAAGAACCCGGCATCGCCTGTCAATGCATCAGCCAAGGAGGCAAAATGCGAGGGTCTAGAGAAAGTGACCATCGGCAATGACCCGAAGAGGTTCTTTTAAGTGGGATCTCAATTGCCCTCTTGGGAAAAAGAAGGATTGATGGGTTTCCTCAGAAAAAACGTTGATGTATTTGCATGGGACGCTTATGATGCCCCAGGAATTGATCCAAGTTTCATATGTCACCACCTAAATGTAAATTCCTCAGCCACTCCCAAAAAACAATCGCCTCGGCGCCCATCTAAGGAACACGCCGATGCTGTCAAGGACGAGCTGAGAAAGCTTAAGCAAGCAGGGGCTATCAAGGAGGTGTTCTACCCTGAGTGGTTGGCTAACACCATGATTGTAAAGAAGAAAGAAGAGTAAGAAATGGCGAGTTTGTGTGGACTTCACAGACTTAAACAAGGCATGTCCAAAAGACCCACTCCCCATGCCTCGAATAAACCAGTTAGTGGACGCAACTATAGGCCATCCTCGGATGAGCTTCTTGTATGCCTTCCAAGGCTATCACCAAATACCACTGGCCCTGGGTGATCAAGAAAAAATAGCGTTCGTTACTCCTATTGGAAATTACCACTACAAAGTGATGCTCTTTGGTTTAAAGAATGTAGGGTCTACCTACCAAAGGATGATGGCTAAAATGTTTGAGCTACAGCTGGGTAGGAGTATTGAAGTTTACATAAACGACATGGTGGTAAAAATTAAAGTAGCATCCGAGCACATGAGAGACCTCAGAGTCATTTTTGACATCTTAAGAAAACACAAACTGCGTCTCAATACCTCTAAGTGTTCATTTGGTGTCGGGTCTGGCAAATTTTTGGGCTATATGGTAACTCACAAGGGAATTGAGGTGAACCTAGATCAGATCAAAGAAATTCACAATCTGCAACCTCCTCGAAATCCCAAAGAAGTTCAGAAACTCACTGGAATGATCACAGCCTTGAATCGGTTTATTTCCAGATCTGCGGACAGGTGCCGACCATTTTACCTCCTGATGAACAAATGGAAAGGATTTGAGTGGTCCGAGGACTGCATTATAGCCTTCCAAAAACTTAAGGAATACCTATCCCGACCACCCATCATGTCCAGCCCTGAGGCCGTCGAGGTTTTGTTCGCCTACATCGTAGTGGCTCCTCATGCTGTAAGCTTGATGTTGATATGAGTTGATGAAGGCATACAACGGCTAGTATATTATGTGAGTAAATTGTTACATGAAGCCGAAGTGTGTTATTTACCACTGGAGAAGGCAATTTTGGCAATAGTGCATGCCACGCGAAAGCTCCTTCGTTACTTCCAGGCGCACACAGTTGTTGTTCTAACTCAGCTTCCACTCAAGTCTGTACTCCGAAGTGTCGATTACATGGGAAGAGTTACCATGTGGAGCACAGCTCTAGGAGCTTTCGATATCAAATACATGCCTCGGACCTCTGTTAAGGGCCAGGTCCTCGCTAATTTGATAGCCAAATTTGCCGAACCTCCGATAGAAATAGTAATAGAGAAGCAAAACATGGATGGAAAATTGGTTGGCATAATCTCTGCACAAGGATCTTCACGCTAGAAAGTGTATGTTGATGGCGTAGCAAACCAAAGGGGGTCCGGGGTAGGGCTGGTCCTAATACCTCCTAAAAAGATTACCATAAAGAAGTCATTGAGACTAGGGTATTCGGCCACAAACAATGAAGCTGAATATGAAGCTTTACTACAAGGAATGACCATGGTACAGAAAATGGGAGGAAAGGCAGTAGAAGTGTTCTTGGACTCGAGATTAGTTGTGGGCCAGGTGAAGGGAGAGTTATAGGCTAGAGATGTGAGAATGTAAGAGTACCCGATTCAGGTCAGGCGCTTGCAATCAAATTTCAAATTCTTCGACTTGTCACATGTCTCTAGGAGTGGGAACACGCACGCAGATTCATTGGCCACTCTTGCCACCTCTTTGGCCTAGGGTTTACCTTGAATCGTCCTTGTTAAAGACTTGTGCAGAGCAGATAGAGTCAAGGCGGCCATGGTCCAGGTCCATCAGGTCAGAGTGGGTCCGAGCTGAATGGACCCTATAGTGAGTTTCCTTAAGGATGATACATTACCTAAAGAGAAATCAGAAGCGGAAAAAATACGAAGAAAAGTTCCTCGTTTTTGGTTGTCCGATGATCACAAGTTGTACAAGCGCTCCTATTTCTGGGCCGTATCTGCTATGTACACACCCTGAGGCATTAGAATTACTGCTCGAGGAATTGCATGAAGGCATTTGTGGTAGCCACACAGGAGAAAGATCTCTTTCACACAAAGCTATCACTCAAGGATATTGGTGGCCAGGAATGCGGAAGGAAGCTCAGGAATACGTCAAGAAATATGACCAATGCCAAAGGTTTGCCCCAAACATCCACCAACTATGAAGGGTCCTCAATCTTATCTTTAATCCATGGCCGTT
The DNA here is from genome assembly GCA_032727855.1 of Quercus ilex subsp. ballota. NCBI lineage: Eukaryota > Viridiplantae > Streptophyta > Magnoliopsida > Fagales > Fagaceae > Quercus > Quercus ilex. The sequence goes on along the minus strand of CM064909.1, from coordinate 59,259,914 downwards.
TGCTCAGTGGGGTTTGGATATCGTAGGCCCTTTTCCTAAAGCAGCAGGAAATAAGAGATACCTTCTGGTCAGCACAGACTATTTCACCAACTGGGTCGAAGCCGAGCTCCTGACTTACATCAGGGATGTGGATGTTAAGAAATTCATCTGGAAGAATATCGTTACTTAATTTGGGGTCCCTCATACCTTCATCTTAGACAACGGCCTCCAATTTGACAGCAAGGCCTTCAGGATATACTGCTGTGACCTGGGAATTATAAACAAGTATTCCACCCCGGCCTACCCCCAAGGAAATGGACAGGTTGAAACTGTTAACAATGTCATATTTAATGGATTGAAAAAGAGATTGGATGATGCAAAGGGAAGATGGGTGGAAGAACTGCCACACGTCCTGTGGACATATCGGACTACACCACATAGATCAACAGGAGAGACTCCCTTTTCCATGACATATGGGGCGAGGCTGTCATCCCTGTCGAAACTTGCTTCCCAACGCTGAGAATGAGTACTTTCACTCCGAGCAATAATGATGAACTGCTAAGAGAGAGTTTAGACTTAATCGAAAAGAGAAGAGAGAAGACAATGATCTAGTTAGCCTACTACCACCAAAAACTCAAGCAAGAGTATGATGCTAATGTGAAGCCACGACCACTAGCACCAGGAGACTTGGTGCTGAGAAAAGTTTTAGGTGGTGCCAAGAACCCAGCCTGGGGAAAGTTGGGGCCCAACTGGGAAGGACCATATCGAATCACTTCAGTGGCAAGAATAGAGGCATATTATTTAGAAGACTTAGATGAAAAAGCTATCCTCTGCCTATGGAATGTAAATAACCTAAGAAGGTATTATTATTAATGAAAGGAATTCTGTTTGCACCTTGACTTATTGTAATTACGTGTCATACGGTCCATCAATTATCTAAGTGTTAGATAGAACCAAGATCTTGCATGGATCCTAGGACCACAAACCGTGGGGAAACTATTAACTTGTAAACAATTACTTAAGTGTTAGATAGAACCAAGGTCTTGCATGGATTCTCGGATCACAAACCTTGGGGAAACTAATAACTTCCAAACAATTACTTAAGTGTTAGACAGAACCAAGGTCTTGCATGGATGCTCGGACCACAAACCTTGGGGAAATTAATAACTTCCAAACAATTACTTAAGTGTTAGACAGAATCAGGGTCTTGCATGGATCCTCGGACCACAAACCTTAGGGAAACTAATAACTTCCAAACAATTACTTAAGTGTTAGATAGAACCAAGGTCTTGCATGGATTCTCGAACCACAAACCTTGGGAAAACTAATAACTTCCAACAATTACTTAAGTTTTAGACAGAACCAAGGTTTTGCATGGATTCTCGGACCACAAACCTTGGGGAAACTAATAACTTCCAAACAATTACTTAAGTGTTAGACAGAACCAAGATCTTGCATGGATTCTTGGACCACAAACCTTAGGAAAACTAATAACTTCCAACAATTATTTAAGTTTTAGACAGAACCAATTTCTTACATGGATCCTTGAACCACAAACCTTGGGGAAACTAATAACTTCCAACAATTACTTAAGTGTTAGACAAAACCAGGTCTTGCATGGATCCTTGCCACAAACCTTGGAGAAACTAATAACTTCCAAACAATACTTAAGTGTTAGACAGAACCAAGGTCTTGCATAGATCCTTGGATCATAAACCTTGGGGAAACTAATAACTTCCAACAATTATCTAAGTGCTAGACAGAACCAAGGTATTGCTTGGATCCTCGGACCACAAACCTTGGGGAAACTAATAACTTCTAGCAACTATTTAAGTAATAAACAGGATCTTAAATGAAGTCTGGCTCCCCAGATCACCTGTCATGCCTATCCATGAGCATCATTTAAAGCATTTCAAGGTACACTTAAAGCATCACACTTAAATCATGACTTATCTTTCCTTTATAGTTAATACTATGGTGTTACCCCAAGATCAGTAAGCTTATTGAAAAATAAATGTTTGTACAACCTACCATGACTTATGAACATAGAAAGTATGAGATCTGCATTGTAAACTCAAATTCTTTTGTGGCCCACCCAGTAAAAGGCAACTTGCATTACTAAGGTTATCTAATTACCAATGAAAGACGAGCCACACTGCTGGGATCATTTAAACATTAATAAAAACACAAATCACATAACCAAAGGGCCACATCATTCAAACAAATACGCACATTTCATTACAAAAAGGTAGTTTCATTACAATAGCTTAAGTACAAAAAAAAAAAAAAAAAAAAAAGGGGGGGAGGGGGGGGAAGAAAAGACAACTACAACAACACAAGTAAACAAAAACAACCTATTTCTTCAAATTGATAGTCAGCTTGTCCTTGGAGGGTTGCTGGGAGGTTGAATCAGAGGCTTCAGAGGCTTGGCTCAGGGGAGCGACTTTAAAGGGCTCAAAGGCTAACTCCATTTTCTCGAGGGCCTCATTCTCAGTTAGGGGAGCTTAGGGGTCAATTGGAGGCTTCATCACATCTTGGGGTACTTCCTGGTTAGTGTTTTTCTCTTTTTCAGACACCTCAGGATGCTCAGCCTCCTCGGCAGGCTTTTCAATGGAAGTAGGAGCATTGATGGCACTATTTTGACCTACCTTCGTTGCTACGGGGGCAGTATCAGCTTCGGAGCTAGCTGAGGAAGATTCTTGGAGAGCAGGGGGGTAGTACACATTCTTTGCTCTCCTAAGTTCAGACGAAGCCTCAACTTCAGCTTGATTGAGGGCTTCGACCCAAACTTGGGAACAATAGAGCCTGCACACCCCCGATACTTGGGTTCTGAGGTTGGCTTCAGTCTCAGCCACCCCCAGATCATAAGCATCTTGCTCGGCCTGCTCTTTGATATTCTCAGCCTGCTCCTTGGCCTTCTCTGCCTCTGCCCGAGCTTTCACCGCCTCGTCTTTGGCTTTTTCCACAGAGGCCTTGGCTTTCTTTGCACTTTCTAACTTTTTCTTTAGGGACTCAATCTACCCTTTAGCAGCAGCATATTGCTCCTCGGCCTTGCGAAGGAGTAGTCTTTAATTTTCAGCTTGCTTTTGAGCACCCTCTAAAGCCGCATCCACTCTCTTCCTTGCCCTCTCCTCGTCTTGCAGCTTGCTCCTCAAGTCCTTGGAAGATTGGCCAGCAATGTTAAAGGCTTGTACAGCCACAACACGCCCATTCCTCTCATCTTCAAGTTGCCTGCTTCTGCTGTTGGCCATCTCCTCTGCCCTGAACGTAGCTTGTACAGTCTAAAAAAGAGAACAAATGCAAGTTAATCAGGGAACAAAGGTCAAGTTAAACATAGAAAAAAGGCTAATCAAGTGAGAAACCTTACCATCCCTAAGTACCTCTTGAGTCTAAGGAAGACATCCTGCTTCCTGAAGAACTGCAGCTCGGCCATGTCCGAGGGTAGCAGCAGAGTCCTCTCCAAAGCATCGGCCACATGGCTGCCGGTGCCTCCTTAGAAGTCCCTGATGGAAGCATTGTCCATTAAAGGGGCCCCATCAAGCATTGGAGCTGGGAGCCAAGCCTGGGGCTCAGGCAGAGGATTGACCTTCTTGTCGGATCCCCTGTGCCCAACCTTCTGTTGCTTGGCAACCTGCTGGGCCTCCTCTTCCGATGAAGGGCGAGACTTTTCAGCCTCCATCACCTCCTTGCCCTTTGAGTCTCTCTTTCATTTGGGGTCGGAAGGCTTGGATCTCGGTGATAGGGTTGGCTTAAGAAGAGGAGGAGGAAGCTTGGATGTAGTAGGAGGGAGTTTGCTATGGGAGGGAGAAGGCGGTTTGCTCTGAACTGTTCTCCCTCGTGTCTCCCTCCCCGGCTGGGACTCTATCAAGTCTAGCAAATTTGATTTTTACCTCCTCTGTATCCCCATGTCTTCTTCGAAGGGGGCTTCTGTTGACGGGAAGTCTGCCTCAGTAAAATTTGGCTCGCCGAGATCACTAATGGGGTCCTCAGACAACAAGGCTCGTTTGAACACTTCAAATTTGTCCTCGGACAAAACCAGCTCAATAATTTCTTCTTCTTTCTCTGCTTTTTCTTCCCCTTCCTTTACCTCAGGACGAGAAGAAGAAGAACCCACCAAAGGCATGCCCTCTAGAACTGAAGCGCCCTCAGGGAGCAGAAACCCTCAACTGCAATGCTGATCCTACGGAGACGTGGATCGTGGGCCTTGATTACACACTTTGGAGCTTGGAAAGCATGAGAAATTGGTGTATATCCTAATATCAAATGAGCCGCCCGAAGTTGACCGTCGTCTTTGTTTACGAACACTTCGGCTTGAAGAATTTTGTCCAAGCCCTCCTTATTGACCAAACTTAAATGTGGCTCGATGGTGTGTCTGTAAAACCATGAAAAGCAAAGGGTTAGCAGCCTAACAACACAAATCATGACAAAGCAGTAAACAAGTCCTACTCCTATTCCTAGAATCCCACCTGATTGCCCCTCTTCCACTAGGCAAGGGATGCCATCATGCCACTCCTCAGACACGATCAGAAAGTCCTTGTTTAGCCTCTTGCTAGACTCTGGAAGACACTGTATGAGCCTGATTTCAGGCTTCCTTGTCTTCAGATAATATCCCTTCCCCTTCAGGTAATGAAGGCTGTAGACCTAATTCACATCGTGATGGGTCAACTGCAGCCCTATTTTTTCGTTTAAGGCGTCCACACATCCTATTATTCTGAAGACGTTTGGGACGCACTGAGTGGGGGCTAGCCTAACGAACCTAAGGTAGTCCCTCATTACTGGCCCTAAAGGGATTCTCATGCCACCTTCTATAAAGACGACCATAGGTATCACCACCTCACCCTTTTCCCTTTGAAAATGCCACTCACCCTCCTTGCAATATCTCAGGCCCACATTGGGTGGAATCCTGTAGTCAGCCTTAAATTTCTCCATCCCTTTCTTAGACTCTACTAAATCTACCCATCCCCAGGAAGAATCTAAAGAAGCTAAAGAAAGTTGGAAAAAAGAGGTACAGGAAGAAAGGCACAGAGAAAGGAAGGTAAAGAAAGTTTGAAAGGTTTGGAAAAACTTACAAGAATGAGGAAAGTGTCCTCAGACAGGCTTTTGAAGGGACACGAGTGAGTGAGAAGTATTGACAGGTTCAACGTATATGTGCAAAAGCTCTTGAATGCAAAAGTAATTTGGTCAAATTGATTTAAACGGGAATTTATACCCATGTCTAAGTAGCAGCGGGAATTTTCCCGCTCATAAGTCAAAAAAGATCTCTCCACCGTTGGATCACCATCACGCCGTGGAACGTTGGGGGGACAACCAGTCGCAGGAATTTAATGAGGGCACGCCCCAAATGTCGAAGCGTCAGGAATGTGCCTTAGGCAGTTAAAAAGGCACTGATGCCAGCAAAAGACAAAACGTGATAAGCCTATAGTACTCTTAAGGACATCGAAATCCTCCTTTCTGTCCGAGGATACAGACAACAGAATTTTGAGGGGCTATTGTAGGGTCATAAAGCTCAATGATATGCATCCACCTTCTATACTGGGCCTGAAACCCATGACGAGACCCATAGTCGCATATGAAGAAGACAATGGTAATCGTGGCAGCCCAGGAAACCGTGCCGAGGACAATTTCGTCCTCGGCTAGCCAAGGCCAAGGTTGATGTAAGGAGACTTACCGACAAATATAATCTTCCGAAGTACCCCAAGGAAAAAGATAAGTGCAGCAAGTAAGCACACTAGAGCATGGCGGTAGAGCAATTTCAGGAAAAGCTACAGCCTCCACATTAAATGTTCTGCAATTAACACTCTAGCCGAATTAAATGTGGAAGTAATATATGGGCAGTGGCTTTTCTGACTCACAGCTACTACCTAAGAGCTTTGGGAGGAAGATTGATGTGACAAAGACCAACAACAGCAAATCTGACCTACATGTGTATGGTGGAGACGAAGAAGGAAAGTAGTATATAAGGAAGAAGGAACTCTGAGAAAGGGGCATCGGAATTTTTACCAGAGAAAATACCGTAGCAACCGGAGCTAACTTTGTATTCATAATCATTGTGACTCAAGAAACAGCAAGTAGAAGCTCCTTAGACTAGTGCCGAGGATTGAGTTGCTTGTTTAAATACACATTCGTTTTGCTTATCCTTTCTTGAAATCATAACTTGTCGCTGTTATATTCATCAAAGCCCAATTTTTCTACTCACTCTCTATAAATTTATTGTATTGGGTCTGTTGGGCTTGAACTGACTTATCCTTTAGGAAAAGTACTCAGTTCCAGCCCCTACAATAACTTACACTAAAGTTTAAACGTTAAAAAAAATTTGAGGGGTCAAGCAGGGCCGGCCCAACATAATTTGGGACCTAAGGCAAAAATTTTATATGAGGCCGTTTATATGTAAACATTAATTATATAAAGTTATATATTACTAATTAAATTAAGACTAAGTTGATGTAAATACATAAATTGACGAATAATACTAACTAAAATAAGGTTAATTTCATATAGAAGATTGTATATCATAGTTAAGTAATGTTGTAATCTAAATTTTAATTTTATATCTTCTTTTTAAGTGGAAAAGATAGATAGATATTATTTGGTGTGTGGTTTTTTAGAAGATTAGTTTACAAAAATTCAAGTCACAAACTATTAGGAGAGATTAGTCATCATTAATGATCTACCACATTTGCAACATTTTTTTTTTTGAAACATTTTAGGGTTTCAATTGGGTTAAATTTTTATTGGTCTCTTATTTTGAAAGCCTTGTTAGAAATAAAAAGGAAAAATACTAAAGATACTACAAAATATTCATAATATAATGTGATAATGACTGTAATTGATGAATTTCAACAATTTTTTTTATAAATGTTTGAATTACTTTTTTATGTGATTGGTGATATGTCAGTTAAGCCTATAGTAAAAATTTTGACATCTTTAGCACCACTCATAAAAAATGTGCTCAATTATTTAAAAAATGTTATATTTTTATAAAATTTTGGGCCTTTTACGAAGAGGGTAGGGCCTTTTTTTTACTAGGGAAATTATTTTTTGGTTGTGGGGCCTTAGGCTAGCCCTGGGAGCAAGTAGTATTTTTTGATAGGCTATACGTGTAAATATATTATATAATATGGGGAACTAAAAGAATTTTTAAAAGTTTGGCGAGCGATGCTCCCCCCTTCCCCACCCGATCTACATGTGGCTTCGCCACTGAGCATCATTGCTTGATTTCTAGTATTTTTATTTGTCACTCCATATTTTACTATCTACCAATTGAAAAGGTAAATGATTAAACTGAATCATGAAACATGAAATTTGAATTGGAGCAAAGCTGCAAAGGTTGGGGATGAATCATGAAACATTTAATTGAATATTTTTTTCGAAAGTAAAATTTGATTTTGAAGAACTATGCACGATTGACAATTCAGAAGCCATCATGTTCCTGCCTATGTGTTTTATATAAAGGTATTTATATGTTTTTTTAGAACTATACATGCACGATTGACAAATCAATGAATTCATCATTTTGCTGCCTTTGTGTTCCATATTGAGGAATTTATATGTACATTTTTTAAATTATAGTAATCCTCTATTTTTTTTTTTTATACAAGATAGAAATTTTAATATAGTCTAATCTAATTCTATTTGTATGTGAAGCTTTTTTCTGGAGACTTGAACCCCAGTTTTTGCCTTGCACAATCCACAAACACTTGTATTTGTGGAGTGACCATTGCGCTAAGGATGCACAGTAGTTCAATTTATTTAATTTAAAGAAGAATGCGTTTGAGAGGATGGGGATATGACTCAGATAATAAAAAAATAAAAATCCAAAAGGGAAGGAAAAAGGAAAGGGGGTGGGGGGGCTTCAGTTGACATAAACATCATGTAAAATACTTGGTTCTATATTTCTATTCTAGAATTCCAATTTATAGGGGTTGTTCTTGTGATGCGATTGGACAAAGGAAAGGATTACATTTTGCTTCTAAATTAAGTCCTCTCTATTATGCTTTTTGCAACAAAATGTGGCAGATGGAAAAAAAAAGATATTGAAACTTAAAAATGAAAGATATTAGGGTTAAAAACTAAAATTTGTAAATCTAGTTTATATCTATCAAGTACAGAATCAACTGCCCTCTCAGTTTTGCTGCAATCGGAAATCATTTGTGGCCCTCATCTCATTTTGAAACACTCTTCAGTCTTCACGCCTCGCCCCGCAACTTCTTCCATCCTTCCCTCCAAGTCTCCAAACCTCCAAACTCGTCACACTGTTGGATTAAGAAGATATAGTGTGAACTGGTCTAACTTCACTACATTGCTTGTTGGACAAACTTTGCCCACATGCTAATTTATAGGTAACAATTACAAATTTTCACTAAAAATATTAATATATTTAATATTTTGAAAATCTAACCATTAGACTACATGTTTTTAACATACATATTAAATTTCGTTCAAATCAAATATTATTTACTATTCGATTCATTTTTTTTATGCGTAATTTAAAATTACAAAAACTTAAAATTTAAACATATATTTGATTGATGATATAACTATTGATTTTTAACATTTTTAAAATTTTGTAAACATGAATGATAGAATAAGAAAATGAAATCTAACGATGAATTTAAATTCACATCCAGTAAAAAAAAATATAGGATTGAAGTTTGTAAACTATTGCCAAACTTTGTTCTTGCTTATTTACAATGAAATCAATTGAAATATTAGTGAATTCTAGTTAACTCAACTGATACATATACACATAAACTAACTGGTACATGTACACGTAGGTCGGTATATGTACCGACTGCCTGCTTGCTGCTTATTTCTCTTTCCTCTTTTCCCCGCTCTTTCCTACTAAGTTGCTATGTGATTGTTACGCGAATTAAAAAAAAAAAAAAAAAAAGAGTGGACCCGGCTCTTTATATACCTTAAAATTGAAAGGGTTCTCTTTGTATTTGTATAGAGCAAATTAAACAAGAAGAGCAAGGTGGTGAAGAGAAGAGAGGTGAGGATGATGAGGTAGCGGAAGCCAGGTGAACCGGTTGCGTACACCATGTATCAAGACTGTAGCTCACATCAGAAAGAAAGAACAGAAATACAACAGAAGAAGAAAGAAACGAAGAAATGAATGCCAAGACTAAAACGACATCAGTATAGTGTAATTATTGTAGTTCCATGTTTTAGTGTATAAAGCTACATGTAGTTTATCATGTTTTTAAGTGGAATATGTTCACACGTGGAGTAACTAACTAACTCACGTGCTATAACTGTCTCCGTGTATTTAGGGGATATTTTCTTTGCTCTCTGTGGCTCTCTGTTTTGGTATTTAGACACAGAGATTGTACAGATTCAATTCATTAATGAGAAATCAATTTCTTCTTCAACCTGAATTCTCTCTCTAGCACTTTGTTTCTTTCTAAAGATCATTGTGCTTTCTCATTTGGTATCAGAGCTTGAGCCTTTATCAATGGCATCAAACACTGAAACTGCCTCATCTAATTCTTCACATCGCGAGCTCTCTCCAATGGAAGATCCTTGCAGTCCATTCTTTATGCATCATGGAGAATCTCCTGGTGCGATCCTCATTGCTCAACACTTGACTGAGGATAACTATCCAACCTAGTCTAGAGCGATGATAATGGCTTTGGATGCCAAAAGTAAACTTGGCTTTGTTGATGGCTCCATCACTGCTTCCATGGTAGTTACACTACTCTAGAAACAGGCCTGGTCAAAATGCAATTCAATGATCTCATCTTGGATCTTGAATTCTGTATCACCTCACATCAAAGCTAGTATCATTTACGGAGACACAGCTCTTGCAGTGTGGAATGCACTCAAGATTCGTTTTTTACAAGCCAATGGACCTAGAATTTCTCAGCTCTAGAAGCAAATTTCCACTATAATGCAGGGAGATTCCACAGTGACAACTTTTTTCACTGACCTTCAAGCTGCTTGGGATCAATTGTTGAATCTCAGGCCTTTACCAAGTTGTTCATGTGGCAAGTGCATTTGTGGAGTAAATGATAAGATTGCACATCTTTATCATCAAGATTCAATCATACAGTTTCTCAATGGATTGAATGACTACTATTCACAAGTCAAGACTCAAATCCTTATGATGGAGCCTGTTCCATCAATAGATAAGGCTTTCTCGTTGGTAATCCAGGAAGAAAGGCAAAGGTTTTCAACCTTTAATGGTGCTCCTTATGTTGAATCAGTTGTACTTGCTGTTAAGAACCAAGCTTTCAATCAAGGTTCTTCTCCAAACAACAGAAATGGCAGTAATTTCAAAGGGAATATTGGCAAAGGAAGACCTGTGTGTAGCCACTGCGGAAAGCTTGGTCACATTATGGAAAAATGTTACAATATTGTTGGATTTCCTCCAGGTTATAAGCAAAAAGGAAGGATTGCCAAGGCTAATCAGGTTATGACTGATGATAATCAAGGTCAACCTAAATTCATGCATCAGAGTAATCCATTTCCTTTTACTTTAGAGCAGTATCAACAACTGCTTTCCCTACTGAGCACTCATGCATCCACTTCTGGTACTTCCAATGATGCTGTAGCTACAGCCAATTCTACTATTTCAGGTAATCTTTGTGCCTCTTTACAAGATTCTGTGTGCTTGAATATGCAACATTCCATTTTTGCCACAAATCTAGCCAATAAAACAATTTTTGGTAAGCAAACTTGGGTCTTGGACACTGGGGCAACAGATCACATTGTCCATTCTGTTAAACTTTTCACTAAAATCACAAGTTCCATTCCTTTGTTCAATTACCTAATGGTGAAAGAGTGGTTGTCACACACATTGGCACCATTCAAGTTACAGCTAATCTTGTTCTTGAAAATGTGTTATGTGTTCCTACTTTCACTTTCAATTTGATCTCAGTGAGTCAATTGACAAAAAGCCTGTCATGTTGCTTTGTTTTCTTGTCCAATTTATGTTTCATACAGACCCTTTCTTGTTGGAAAACGATTGGAGTGGGTAAACTATATAACAACCTCTACTTGCTGTCTACAACTCCTTGCAAAACTGATTCTGCAGCATCTTCTATTCTGGATTCTGTTTTTAGTACTTTTATCAATAATGTTTCTGAAGTTCCTGTCATAACCAAGCCATTTCTTTGTCATCTTAGACTAGGACATGCTTCAAATGCAAAATTACAGGCTTTACATGATTGTATTCCTGATGTAAGCAATGTTCATAGCAATAAAACTAGTACTCTTTGCCCCATTGCAAAACAAAAACGTTTGCCCTTTCCTTTCTTCAATCATATGTCTGAATCTGCATTTGATCTTATTCATTGTGATGTATGGAGCCCTTTTGCCAAATCCACTCATGATGATTTTAGATATTTCCTTACCATAGTTGATGATGCCACTAGATCCACATGGTTGTATCTTATGAAAAATAAATCAGAAACCAGACCATTGTTGATTTCCTTCTTCAACATGATATCCACACAGTTTAACACCAAAATCAAGGCTATTAGGACTGATAATACTCGAGAGTTTATCCTAAAAGAATTTTATGCTACCCATGGAATTTTACATCAACATTCATGTGTAGCCACTCCACAACAGAATTCAGTTGTGGAGAGGAAACATCAACACATATTGAGCATTGCAAAAGCCTTAAAATTTCAGTCCAATATGCCTCTTACCTTTTGGGGTGATTGTGTTTTAACTGCTGTGTATATTATTAATAGATTACCTTCTTCCATTCTAGGCAACAAAACACCTTTTGAGAAACTTTATAACAAAATTCCTTCCTATGATCATTTAAAGGCTTTTGGATGCCTATGTTTTGCCTCTACTTTGTCTCACAATAGATCTAACTTTGATCCTAGATCCTTGCCATGTGTTTTTCTGGGCTATCCTTACAGGGTTAAAGGTTACAAGGTACTTGATTTAGCTACTAAGAAAATTTCTATCTCTAGGGATGTCCTTTTTCATGAGATTGTCTTTCCCTTCATATCCTCCACCTATTCAGCTTCACCTTATTCTACCATCAACTTGCCTCATATTTTTCCTTCCCTTGATTCTTACACTGATCTTTTACCTTCTACTTCTCACCCTATTACTCCTGTCACAACTCCAATCCTTGATTCCACATCTGTTTTGCCTAATTCTGATTCCCATACTACTTCAGATTTATCAACCTCTTCCCCAACCCTTATTGCTGCTAATCCTGCAGACCCTATACATGCTTCTATTCTCAATTCCATTCCTGCTTCTCTCATACCTACTGCTGATAATTCTGCAGAACCTATACATGCTTCCATTCCTGATTCACTCATACCTACTACTGCTAATTCTGCAAAACCTATACCTGTTTCCATTCCTGATTCTATTCCCAATCCAATTCCTATCTCTAATCCTGCTTCCATTCCTTCCTTAAGAAAATCTACTAGAATCAGTAAACTCCTGCTTATTTGCAAGACTATAAATGCAGTAATGTTGTTCATGCTCAGCTTGCTCATTCCAATCCACCCATCAAGTCAGGTTGTCTCTCCTCCATGTCAGGTACTAAATATCCCTTATCTGATTACCTCACTTCTTCTGGATTATCACCTTCTTATTCCCATTTTTGTTCCCTAATCACTACCACTTCTGAGCCCAAATCCTATTCTGAGGCTGTCAAAGATCCTAAGTGGCAGAATACTATGGTTGCTGAGATTACAACATTGGAGTCTAATCAGACATGGACTCTCACTTCCCTACCTCCTCACAAAAAGGCAATTGGGTGCAAATGGGTATATAAGATTAAGTATAAGGCTAATGGGATAGTGGAGAGGTACAAAGCAAGACTTGTGGCCAAGGGCTTCACCCAACAAAAGGGTTTGGACTTCACAGATACCTTTTCTCCTGTGGCAAAGATGACTTCAGTGAAGACTTTGCTTGCCATTGTTCCTGTGAAGGGCGGACACCTTGTTCAACTTGATGTAAACAATGCTTTCCTCCATGGTGATCTCCATGAGGATGTTTACATGCACCTACCTTAAGGGTTTCACAGCAAGGGGGAGCAATTGGTGTGTAAGCTCAATAAGTCTTTGTATGGTCTTAAGCGGGCCTCAAGACAATGGTACTCCAAGTTTTCGTCTACCATTTTGAAGTGTGGATTCAAACAATCTAAGCCAGATTACTCTCTCTTTACAAAGAAGTGTAATCAGTCTTTTATAGCTCTATTGGTGTATGTTGATGACATACTTATTGCCAGCAATGATGCTCATGCTGTTGATGAACTTAAGGTGTTTTGAATCAAGAGTTCAAGCTGAAAGACCTTGGAAACCTAAGATTTTTTCTTGGTCTTGAAGTGGCCAGATCAGAATAAGGCATTTCTTTGTGCCAAAGGAAATATGCCTTGGAGATACTTAAAGATGCTGGGATGACAGGTTGCAAACCTAGCTGAGTTCCTATGGAACAAAATTTGAAGTTAAGCAAGTTTTGTGGGGAGTTGCTACCTGATCCTGGTGTTTATAGGAGATTAGTAGGGAGATTGTTGTATCTCACTATAACTAGACCAGACATTACTTACTCATTCAAAAACTGAGCCAATTTATGTCCAAACCACGAAAACCTCATCTGGATGCAGCTTATAAAGTGTTGCAATACCTTAAAGGGAGTCCTAGTCAGGGTGTTCTTTTGTCATCAAAATCAGACTTGCAACTAAAAGCTTACACAGATGCAGATTGGGCATCTTGTGTTGACACCAGAAGGTCTACCACTGGATTTTGTATTTTCTTAGGAAATTCTCTAATTTCATGGAAGACCAAGAAGCAATCTATAGTCTCTAGATCCTCTGCTGCGGCAGAGTATAGAGCCATGGCAATGACCACATGCGAAATAAATTGGCTTCTGGCTTTGTTAAAGGATTTAGAAGTTCTTCATCCCAGACCTGCTATGCTTTTCTGTGATAATCAGCCAGCCATATACATTGGTGAGAACCCTGTGTTTCATGAGAGAACCAAACATATAGAAATAGATTGTCACTTGGTCAGAGATAAGGTCCAAGATAAAGTGCTCAGATTGTTCTTCACTCCCACTCATTCTCAACTAGTTGATCTTCTCACAAAGGCTCTTAGTGGTCAACAGTTGAGAGCATTACTTTCCAAGATGAATATTGTGAACATTCACAATCCAGGTTCTCATCTTGAGGGGGAGTATCAAGACTGTAGTTCACATCAGAAAGAAAGAAAAGAAATATAACAGAAGAAGAAAGAAACGAAGAAATGAATGTCAAGACTAAAACGACATCAGTATAGTGTAATTATTGTAGTTCCATGTTTTAGTGTATAAAGCTACATGTAGTTTATCATGTTTTTAAGTGGAATATGTTCACATGTGGAGTAACTAACTGACTCACGTGCTATAATTGTCTCCATGTATTTAGGGGATATTTTCTTTGCTCTCTGTGGCTCTCTGTTTTGGTATTTAGACACAGAGATTGTACAAATTCAATTCATTAATGAGAAATCAATTTCTTCTTCAACCTGAATTCTCTCTCTAGCACTTCGTTTCTTTCTAAAGATCCTTGTGCTTTCTCATATATGACCAAGACCAAGACCAAGATAGAGCTAGAGAAAGTGGTGAAGCTGAGCTCAAGCGAAGAACTTTCCTCACTCCAATTCTGCAGGTTCAACGAACTTAAACATGCAAGTGTCATTCCAGCAAAGAGGAGGACTGTGAAGCGAATGATGTTTGATGACTTTGTACAATTCATTGCCCATGTTCTCTCTCCTTGCAATAAGCCTAGCTCCTTCAAGATATACCCACACAACCCATAGCAGCTTGGATAGGATTGTCCATGGTTTCTCTTTTTTGTACCTGGGCAATTTGTGTTTTTGAGGCCCCAGTCCTCACATATAAATAAAGCTTTTGTGGTTGGATATGATTAGTACGTAGTTAGTCCTCGGTACTCTTTTATGTATTTCTAATAATATACTATACAAGATTTGTGCCATTTATCAGCCATTTAAATGAATTGAATGATCTTTGGGGCCACACTGCTGACCTTTCGATTTCGAATTTTGCCTTGATTAGTTAAGTACTTAAAGTGAGTGGCTCATTTGTAAGTTCACGTTTTCAAAGCTGTCTATGGATGCGAGTTGTTGTTGTTGGTGGTGAATGAGTGTGCCCGACACAATAGGTGAGGGACCTGGGTTTTGGTAAAACGGTTAAGTTTACCATTTTTAGAGAGAGAGAGAGAGAGAGAGAGAGAACCGTAGAGATCAGCAGCCATGGCCTTTGAGAGTTATTTTAGGGCTAGTGGGTAGAACTTCTATCCATCTTTCTAGCAGTCTAGGCAGGCATGTTTATTTTTATTTATTTATTTATTTTTATATAAAATAGAAATTCTACTATAATCTAATCTAAGTATATATGTGTGTGAAGTTCTTTTCTAGAAACTTCAACTACGGCATTTACTCTCCACACCTCACAAACACTTATAGCAGTCTAAGCAGATATGTTTTTCTACATAATTAGGAAATTACATTTTCTTGTGGCTGATCTTCTTATGGTGTTGGAGAGGTTCTGTTTGAATTTGGAATGATTCAAACTTTAAATTAGCACTATTTACTTGATTCTGATTCTAGAGTTGTATACTTTTTTTCCAAAATTATTAACAAATACTACCATTAATTATCATTTTAACTAGAACCAATGTTAAGGCATAGCAAGTTAGTAATGATGAAGCGAAGGTGAATGCAGCTATGCTTGTAATTGTAACGGTGAAAGTTAGTAATGGTTGATGTATTAGAGGTTTCTGTGATTGGCTGGTTGCAAAAGTAGTATGCTAAAAAAGTTTAGGGTAAATTACATATTTGGTTCCTATTTTTTACACCAGATTTCAATTTAGTCCATAACTTTTCAATTGTGTCAAATTGGTCCTAACCTTTTAATGCCGTGTCAATTAGTCCGTATCGTTATCTCTTGGATGGAAAAATCTAACATGTCAAACGGCTTTAGAAAAAATAAAAAAATTTGCCACATCATTTGCCACATGGACTAACATGTAAGCATTTTTAATTTTATTTTATAAAATGTCAGCAAAATTTTAAATTAGAAAAAAAGAAAAATAACATTTAATTGAATCCTAACTCACGTCTATCAACAACAAAAAAATCCATTTCCTCAAAAAACAACAAAAATCCCTAAGTCACAATCACAATTTCATCACGTTTTGGTCCTCTAGAGAGAAAGGTGACACCTAACGGCAACAACTAGATCTGAGGGCCAATGGAGTCGCCGATTATTTGAGGGTCGACGGTATTATCTTCCTCTCAGGTTTTTATCTCTTGTTTTTTTTGGAATGGACCAAAACGTGAAGGTTCAGTTCTATGCAAATTTAATTGTACAGATTTTTGGGTACAAGAAAATAGAGAGCCCCAATTTAGTTCACCATACTGCTTCTAATTATAAGTTTTTGGATTTTTCACGTATGTGATCAGATACTGTTTTTTCAGTGATGATTTTGCAATCATCTTCTTTTGTCTTTAACATCAGGCTCACTTGCATTGATTTAGGGGTAGAAGTCGTAAGTGAAAGGGACTAAAACTACTAAACCTTAAAAAATGTCTTGGATTATTATTTGAAGTTAGACATATAATAATGGCTAAGGCCGTACTGTATTCTTCAAAAATAAGATCAGCCTTAATAGTTAGCTTTCCTTGACGAGGATTTGACAAGAGAATTGTTGCACTATAGGGGCTGCAATGAAAACCAACTAACCTCAGCCTTAATAGTCATTTTTTGTTATTAAAAAAATCTAAGTTCGTGTTGAGTATTGCTTTTCTAAGTCTCCATACCTCAGCCGTAAGCTCACTTATTTAGGATATATCTTAAAATTTTCATTCTTAATTTTCCTTGCGCTAGTACTTTTTATGAGCAATATATTGGGAACAATTTGTTCCTGTTATATTTGTGTTTTTTTTTCTTGATTTTCTTTAATACCTTGGAATGCTGTTTGAAATTTTCTAGCTAAGAACCTTAGCTATTATTACTCATCTGCTTTTGCTTTAATTTAATGTCATTAAAGGTCTTTTTATGACACTTTTTTTTCCCCAGATTTTCAAGCATAACCATACTCGTGGATATAGGAGCTACAAAGGAAGACACAGGTGTGCTTGCTGTGAGAGAAGCTTTATTTAGCCTTAAGGAGCTTTGGATTTAAGTAGTCATCCTTTTGACCAGTTGGAGTGAAAGGAAGGAAGGAGAAGGGATTTTAGATTTTAGGGAGATAGTGTTTTACATGATGGGTCTGCCCCTGCTTAAGCAAAATTCTGAAGATTTGATTTGGGTTTTCTAAAAAAAAACTGACGTGTTCTCTTTTTTTTTTTTTTTTTTTTTTAAATTGATGTTTTAGTCTAGGTGGCAGTTGATGTGGCATTTTATTTATTTATTTATTTAAGCCGTTTGACACGTCAGACTTTTTCATTCAAGAGATAATGATAGGGATTAAATTGACACGATATTGAAAGGTTAGAGACCGAATTGACATAATTGAAAAGTTAGAGACTAAATTGAAATATAATGTAAAAGATAGGGACCAAATATGTAATTTACCCAAAAGTTTATCAATACTAAAATAAAAACTAACCACACTTTTTATTTCTTTGAGAATAAAAAATTAACAGCACTTAAATTCTCTTCAAAAGATACAAAACGTATGCATCACATGCAGCTGGGAGATAAATAAAGCAAATAGTTGATGATAATATGAATTAGTCAATACCATAATATCAGTTTTTTTTTTTTCTTTTTAAAAGTTAAAAATAGGGTATCGAGTTTAGTAACATGAGCTTGTAACTAAATGGGGCATTAAAATGAAAATACGGTGAATTTGGCTTGGTTGGGATTGTGTGATCTACGTAATAGTTCTCAGAACCAGACTGGACCGGGAGGTTGGACCGTGAAAACCGGGAACCGGGATGAAAACCAGCTTTTTAAGCATATAGAACCGGGCATATGTGGCAATTCCGTGAACCCCTAAAACCAGGGTTGGACCGCATGAACCGTGGCAAGAACCGTGTGGTCCAACCCCTTAGGAAATTTTTTTTTTTAATATTTATAAAAACAACTTAATACAATTTTATTCTACTTAATTAAATTATCCATCTCTTACAAGGAATAAAAAAAATTATAATTCAAATCCTTCAAAGATATTCAACTTTACTTCAAAAATTAATCATAAATTTTAATGTTTTCATGGTTATTATTTTATTTTATTAACTTTCTTAATTAATTATTAAACATATGCTTGAAAATCATTAAATTTCCCTCATATATATAGATATATTAGTCAATTTTGCTAGTTTTATAAATTTAATATTTATATTTAGGTTTTAATTAATTATTAAATTAATTATGACGTCATCACGGTTCGACCTCAAAAACCTTGAACCTCTCCTTTTTACGATTCAATGAACGATCCGGATCTGAAAACCAATTATTGTCAACCCTAACATGTACTCTCTCCTTCTAGATTGTTGGGTTGAACTCTCTCCTTCTAGATTGATAGGTGAATACTTATATCCAAAATAATAATAAAATATAATAGATAAAGAATAAGGTGTCTCACCTTTAAGTTAGGTGGGCCTTTTGATTACAAATTTACAATCTTGATAGTTCAGTTTGGCCTCAGCTTTTTCCTCTGAAGGTGGGGGGAAGAAGGTCATCCCCAAAAATCAATCCTACTTGACTTGCATGCTTTCTCTATTTTAGGTTAATGGAAATTTTCTTCATAAACATTTTCTTCACAGCCTGCACCTTCTTCCGTCCTTCCTTGTCTCCTCATCGTCTGATTGTTAAATGGATAAGATGTTGTGTAACAACTCATCCCCTCTTCCAACATTTCCATTCCTTTTCTCCTCTTAATGTTGGGGGAAAAAAAAAAATCATGCATATGCTAAGCTTATTTTTGTCAGTTTATTTTATTGGACAAAATTTAGATGCAGATTTTTAAAAGTTATATGTTAGACCTCCTAATTAAATTCAACTATGTTGTTGTGTTGCATGTAATACCAAAAAATAATAAATAAATAATTTTCAAAAATAATTATATTTAATTATGTGATTTTTTAAATCTAATTATGTGATTCATTTATCAATACAATTGCATGATTAAATATAATTTAAACACCTAAAGACTTAAAAGAGTTGTATCTCTGTCATATATGGATCATATAGCCTTATGAGCTCCACACCACATATATGACAGAAAATATGCATACATCTAATATAGGAGATATCTTCTTCATATCAAGGGTATTAGATTTAGAATGCCCAATGAACTTGGTTTATAATATGACACTTTTTTTTTTATGTTTTTCTTCTTGGTTTGGGATCTTCCATTTATGGTGGAAAAATTTTGTCTGGATTTGGAAAGATTGGAGATTTTATTCTAGAATATGTTTTGTAAGAAGAAAAAAAAAAGTCAGCATTTTTGCTTATTTTGGTAGTTTCCACACTAAAAAAAAAAAGCTTATCTTCTCCTCCCCCCCCCCCCCCCCCCTCCCTCTTTTTCTTTTTCTACAATTGTAACAATAATTAAGCAAATCAGCTAAGCTCACATAATTGTTACTACTTTTTGGATTTTGAATCTGAATCACATTTAAGGGTGAAGGTTTTAGGTTTTAAAGTTTGAAAAAAATATTTATATATGATAAAATTTAATTAATAAGTATTAATAAATAAAATTTCAATTTAGGAAAATTGTAAAAAAAAAACCAACATAAATAACGTAAAGAAAATTTATTCAAAGAAAATTTAACATAATTTAATTAGAATTACATCCTACTATACATGACATTTGAGATAAAATACACTAAAAAAATGCTAAAAACTCTTTTTGTTTTTGGATAACTCAATAATTACAATAGGAATGTGATTTTAATCTTGAATTTCTATTGAAAATACACATACCAAAAAAAAAAAAAATCAATTGAGCTATCGCTTGGCCATGCCAACAATTTTTCTAAGAGGAAAAACCTAACAATTGAGCAAAAATAGAGATTCTTGTCTATATCTATCTATATTTATATATAATATAAAAGTAAAACGTTTGACTTTTTATTGACCACCCATTATTGTATCTTGTAACTATATAAATTTATACTACATATATATTTTAAAAACATCGAATAGTCATGCCTTTTTTATTTTGCCTATCAAGTTTCAATATCTACTCATCGTTTCACATTAGATGTATATATTATCAAAAAAAATTTATCAAAAAATTATATATATATATATATATATATATAAATATAAGATGGATTCAAGTTACATCTGGTGTAATTTCATAAGATTTACACCTTTTTTGGACTATTGATTTGTATTAGATCTAAGGGTGAAAAAAAAAGTCATGGTCATGTCATTATTGTTCCATAGAAATTAGTAAATAAGTCATTAACTCTTCTTATTAAAAATAAAATAATAAAAGCATTTACTCTCTGTCCATCATCATCTTCATCTTCTCTCCCTCTCTCACATGGTTTGTATCTAGTACGGCCACAATGATCATTCCTCTTTAGCACAAATAAAAACAAGGGACATGCATTTCTTGTGTTGGGTACGATCATCATCCGTTTTGACCCAAGTTTGTTCTGATTAGAAGAAGTACTTGTTTTCTTGGTTTAATTTATAGAATATAAGTCTAAGTTTAGCTTATTTTGTTTCTATTCAAAATTTGTGCAAGAAATTAAGTAAAAAAAAAAAAAAAACCGGTTTAAGTAAAAACAATAATTTGAACAAAAAGAAAAATCAATGGCCAATCAATACTCATCAATAAACGATAAACAGTTAATTCGTGGTGAGAAAAATAGTGTGTGGAGGAGAGAGAGAGAGAGAGAGAGAGAGAGAGAGAGAGAGAGAGAGAGAGAGAGAGAGAGAGAGAGAGAGAGGGTTAGCATCTAAAAATTGAATACGTTTTCCACTCTATTGGACTTGTTTTCCATTAGCAACATAAAATGTTTTCTATTGAACTATATGTGGTGGTGTGTACTCAGATTGTATGCTAATCAAGAAGATGTTGCTGGAGAATGAGGAATGATTCCCAGCAGTTGGAAAACTTTCAATTGTCATTGTGTTAATTCATCATAAAGAATTATTACACAAAGACTGCGTGAGAGAAGGAGAGAAGATGAAGATAATGATGGACAGAGTTAATGCTTTTTTTTTCTTTTTTTTAATAAGAAGAGTTAATAATTTATTTACTAATTTCTAGGGAACAATAATGACATGACCATGACTTTTTTTTCACCCTTAGATCTAATACAAATCAATGGTCCAAAAAATGTGTAACTCTTATGTGTATATATATATATATATATATATATAAAAGATAGTTCAAGTTACACCTGGTGTAACTCTTAAGGAGTTACACATTTTTTGTACTGTAAATTTCTAATAGATCCTACGGTTGAAAAAATAGCATTAAATGATTAAGAATTTTCACTAGTGATGTAATAAATCAGAGGTCCGCATAAAAATGCCACAAAGATTATTAGAATTGAACAGGACAACAAGACACAATGATTTTAGTTATAAAAAAGAGTTTAACAAAAAGCATGGCATCAATAGATGAGATGAAATACATGCAAGTAAAGTTACTAGAAAGAGTTTAGCATTGAGGCTCCTGTGTTCTTTACTAAATTCTTTGTCCTATATAGTAAATTCTGCAACATTTGAGGGTACGTAATGCACAATACCATGACTAAGGGTACTATATTTTATGGAATCTATAAAAATCCCTTTCAAATGATTAATATCTTCAAAAATTCAATCTTTGTTAGAAAGAGCATGCTGCATTGTCCAATACCATAAAGAATGGAAACCAAATTTGTATTTTCACAGGTCATCAGAGAAAAAGGGGAAGAAGGTGCAGCTGATCTTAGAGAATCATTTTAAGATCTTGACACAGGCCAGTAGTCCAAACACTGTTAAAGAAAAGAACAGCTACTAGGGGAGTGAATTTTAGCTCTGAACCAACACATATCAACATCCACACTCTAAACAAATTTCTAAAAGCCATGCCCTTTGTAGAACCACTCCAAATATACACTGAGATGTTCCCAAAGAAGGTTTCAGAATACAGATGTGGTATGCTGGATAGCACCCAAAATATATGGTCTAATTATCCTTGAAGCACCCTTTTAAGTGAAGATTTGCCACAAAATTGACATATTAAAATCCATTAGTTATATTTTTGAAACAATTACAATCAAGAAATTACACTACGATTATCACAAATGGCTAGAAAGAATTTGGATAACACTATCTGTATGTTTTTAGACCCCTTAAAACACAACCAGATTAACCTAGTTAATTAGCCAAGTGATTACTTAGTCAAATTATGCAATTCTAAGTTAACACAGATAAATCATATCAATATAAAGTGCAGAAAATAAAGAACACAAAGATATGATGACCTAGGAAAACCAAACCAGTAAAAAACCTGGGGAGGATTTAACCTAACTATCCTCAAGGTAAACTGAATCCACTATGAAAGAATTGAAATTTACACAATAGCGACTTAGACCACTAACATCTTATTGCTACCTTGAGTAGGAAACTTACTACCATGATCATGTGACAGCTCCGAGTCCACGGACTACTTCTTTCTTGAATTCCTAGCAAGCACAAGCACTCCCGCTTGTATATCTTTAAGCTCTTGAATCTGCAACTGAATGATCACCAAGTTTTTGACATAATCTTGAATCTTGGAAACCCTAAGTATGTGTGAAGGTAAACACTTCTAGATCTCACAGAAGATTCACACACACAGCATGAAGAGCAACCTCAAAACGTGGCTAGGTTTTCTCTTTTATACTAAAGACAAAATATAAAACCCTACACGTCAAACGAGCTTATATTGAGTTGGAAATTCTGTAGAAAAATCAATATGCACGACTTTCGATCGATCGAGTCTAATTCTCAATTGATCGAGCCAGGCATATTTACACAGTAAATCCTGCAGCAACTCAATTCCAACTTTAAATAAAAAAAACATATACTTTAAGAAAGTCTAAACAGGATTAAAACGTTTTGATCATGGTTTGCCAACATTACAAAATGAAGTTCTAATACATTAGTTCCTAATTCCTTAGAACCTAACAAACTCCCTATTTGGCAATCAGTGACAAAACCCAAACTTAACAAAATGCTCAAAGTTACATAAAAACAGTCCATTACAAAAATATTGCCCAACATAACAAATCCAACCTAACCACTATCTATCAATTGCAAGTGTAGATAGCAGCACAACTGAATCAACCTGTATATTTCTTGAAACACTCAACAAACGCATAAACGCATGTGTGGAAAATACAAGTAAAACAAAATAACTTCTTGATTTCACACAACACAAAATAAAGACATATACCATGAAAAACTCATAAATATAAATCAATAAGCAATGTGAAACAAGAAACATATACAAACAAAGTATCTTCCCCTATCATGGACAACCCAAACAAAATACATCATGAGCCAAAAAATGATAAATACAAAATGAAACACCTAGATACAATCTAAAAGCTCCACAGCTCCAAAATACAAAAATCTTCCCCTAACTACAAAAACTCATCTACAAATGTACTCCCCCTTTTTGTGATGGAATGCTAAAGGGCAATCAGAATCCATCATCAAAAGGAGGTGGCGGAGGCGACCGTCTCAAGTGCTCCAAATCTGCTCGCAAGGCACGAAGCTCATTAAGCAAGTCCACCAAAATTTGACCATGAGCCGTCTGAATGGTCATGATAGTCTCCAACGTACAACGAATGTCTGAATCATCCAAGGTAGAAGGTGGAGGAATGGCAGTAGCAGCAGCAGAATCAACAGAATCCTCAGCCGTAGTAGCACCTGTAGAAGGGGGAGGAGAAGGTGAGACACCAGAAGAATCAATCTTGGGACGTTTAGAGCTCGCTCTCAACTGAGCAGCCCTTTGCCTAAGAAAGGTGGCACCTATAGGAGCTATAATGTGAACTGGCTCAGACGCAGGAAACTCATCTAAACCTAGATGTAAAAAAATCCGATGAATAAAAACAAGGAAGAAAAGAGCATGAGCAATAGAACTACTCCTATGCATCTCAATCAAAGAACAAATAAAAAAATGAGGAAAGCTCATAGGAGCATCAGTAACAAGGGCATACAAAAACGCACAATGCTCCAAAGGAATGGTGTGCATATGAGAGATAGGCCATAAAGAATGACAAGTAATCCTAAAGAAAAGATAGTGAATCTAAATGAGCTCAGCAGTAGTGATCCGAGCATCAGAACCCTATTGGATAGAAGACTCAATGATGTAAGACATGATGTCATTTAGGGGAAGAGACTCATTATAAGGGTAGACAGGATGCTGGACCACAGGTACCCCAAAAGCATTAGCCACTACTAAAGGAGTAATGGTGTACTCTACACCTCGTATCCAACTCCTCACAAGAATGTTGGAATCATAGGCGTGGATTGAGAGGTTCGAGTAGAACTCTCTAATTAGGTTAGTCGAAGGAGGATGATCAACATCCAATAGAGGTAACCAGCCCCGACGGTCAAAGTTTCTCCTAATCTCACCATCTAGCTCATCTAAAAGAACCTTTCTCTCAGCCCAAATGTTCCTCTTATGGTTAAGCTTCTCATAGGTTTCCTAATGTTTCTCACTTAGAAATCTACCACTCTCAAAGGTAGGAGCAGAGGGTGAGAGGGTGGACCTATTAGCTCTAGTCTTCCTAGGCATGACGCTAAAGATCAAAAGGACAAACACAAAAGAGATATAGAGAAGAAAAAAAATGAAAAACCAAGGGCAGACTACAAGTTAGCACAAAAAAATATAGAAATAACAATTCTATATGATGCATGAACAGTTTAAGCACATGATGCATGCTCTAATACAGTGAGAGTAAGTTCAATTTAACTTTAAATTCACAAAATTTGCTTGAGCATAGAGTTTATACCAAAAACCCCAAAATTTTGAAAACCCACTTTCAAAAAATCAACAAATTGACCAAATTGATCATTACACAAGAGAGATAACACCTTATAATGATCAATTGAATCAATCTAACAGCCAATTTCATCAAATTAAGCCCAATTGAACAAAATCCCCAATTCAGGTAGTTTCAAGCCCTAGAAATTCAAAATTTTCCCAAATCATCAAATTGATCAAATTAATGCACAAAGATCAGTTTTATATTGTCCCACAACAAAACCCATTGATCAATTTCAAAAGAAAAAGCTTGAATCATCAGAAAACCCAAAAATCCTTAGGTTTGAAATTTCCCAAATATGCATGACAAAAATGCATGAAACTTGAAAATAAATGAAAAAGGAAGGGTAATATGGTCTTACCTTCCTTGGGAGAGAAAAACCTTGCAAAAAGATCGGAGGAAAACGACAAAATTCTTGATTGGTAGCCTTGACCGATCGGATAGAGAGAGAAAAGAGTTTTTGAAAAAGTTTGAAAGTGATAGAACACGTAAAAACAAAGGTTTTTAAAAAAAACTCTCTATACGACTTTCGATCGATCGAAAATTAAATTCGATCGATCGAAAATGCTTTGATTGATCCAACATCAATCGAGCACCGATCGAAACAGACAAAAGCTGACCAAAATTTTAATCGCATTTTCAAACAGTCGAAAAATAGGTTCGATCGATCAAAAATCTAGAAAACACAATTTTTTGAAAAACAGAGCAATTTTCTGCAACAACTCCTCAAAGCATTGAATTTTATTAATAAAATGCATGAGTATGAGATGAAATGCTTTTCAAAAACACTTGTTTTGAACCCAGTTTTCCCAAAATTAAGATTTTCAATCAATTCACCGTAAATTTTCAAACAACAAACTTGTTTTGCATAAAACTCAGGGAATTTTCAAACTTGGTTGGTCAAACCAAAATCACACAAAATAACATGTATAAAGTTTAGCAAAGAGTAACTTGTGTAATGTGTGGAACTAGCAAAAGCTTGAGATACATGTGAGGTAATATGTAAATAGAAATCAATCACAAGTTCTACAAAATTAATCACATAAATTTGAGAGAGACTATCACCCAAAGAGTTACATCATATAACTCCCACATCTCCTAGAATAAAAGCTTGCAATCATGTAAGTTTCTTAAGTTGTCTCATATTGTACACACCAATTTTATTTTATCAAAAACTTATTAAAATAGCAGGGATAATGTACACACCAATTTTATTTGATTGTGAAGTTATTAAACCCCAATAATGTACACACCAATTTTAGCATTTAAACGAGGCTACACCTTATGTTTTTTTTGTGCATGTGCTACACTTTCTCGAGTACAAAATCTTATGATATGCACTAAGGTATTCATGATTGGCTAGTAAACATTGGTGAGATGGTTATTTATACCTTTTTCAATAAGTTCAAGTCTGACAATCAAAGGCATGTGACTTCAAGATCAAGATCATGTAATCAAAAACTATAAACATCTTCCCACACAACATGCACTACAAAGCTCAAACTAGTAAAGTGTAATAAAAAAGTTCATCCAAACTAAACAAGGTACATAAACATGTTATGTAAAGATAAATTGACCAACCTTGATTTCAAATCCAAGAAAAATAATGCAAAACTCATTTTGCTTCCTTTTTTTTTTTTCTTCTTCTTCTTCTTCTTCTTTTTTATATAAAAAAAAATCATAGAATAAAATGCATGAATGTTATGCAATGCAAATCCTAGAAAAACAAAGAAAACAAAACAGCAAAGAACAATAGTCACAAAAAGTAGAGCAATAAAGCACAAGGACCATGTTAGAAAGACTCAATTAGATTGAGCCTTTTGCATCCAAAACCTTTTAGATGCACCTCGAGAATTGGAGTTATTCTTCACATTAGAATTATAACCAACTCCAGGATTGGAATAAAGGTTTAGAGCCTTTACCAATTCACTAATAAGTACCATAGGATCTTGTGCTTGAGGCACAAGTACTTTTAGCTTATATGCTCACTTAGCAGCTTGCAACTTGAAACAATTTTGATGAATGTGCCTAGACTTTTCACAAAAATGACAAATCCTTGCAGGCTTAACTTGCAACTTGCCCTTAGGAAGATTAGGAGCCTTAGGTTTAGACTCTTGAAGATCAACCCTAATCTTCCTAGGAGGTGTAACTTCTACAGATTTAGCAGCCTCACTCACAGAGGGTTTGACAACCTTACTTACAGGGGGTTCAATAGGAGGAACAAAAATTGTGAAATGGGGTTCAGGCACAGAGATGCTTTCTACAAAACCTAAACCAGTTTTGTCAAAGGGAGACGTTTGAACACTCAGCATGTGATCAATTTTGGAGCTTGCAAACCAATTAGACTGTTCTCTAGCAACAGATAATTCAAGTTCCAAATTCTTAACTTTATCAAGCAAAAGTATGTTCTCAGTCTTCATATTATTCAACAATTCATTAGCATCAAACAGTTTTACAAGAAAAATTTTCTTTTCAAGTTCAAGAGATGCAATTTTCTTTAAGCCTAAATCAATACTCATAGCATCCTTTGCAGCAACTTTGTAAAGTTTATTATAGGTTTCTTGTAAATCTGCATCCTCAAAGAGTTCCCCATCAGAAGAATTCTCTTCAACAGCAACACTTTCATCAACTACAATAGTAGCAGTGAAAGTAATGAAGTTTCCATCCTCATCACTACCAGACTCATTGTCAAAAACTTCATCATCACTAAGAGTTACAGCCATAACCTTACCCTTAGACTTCAAGAATGTAGGACATTCAAATTTCACATGACCATACCCTTGACACCCAAAACATTGTTGACCCATAGAATTATTTGAAGGTTGACCTACTTTTTCTTTAGGTTTTTCAGTATTATTAACCTTAGTGGGATCATTTCTTCTAAAATTTCTAGGTTCAGCAGTGTTCTTACCTTTTGCCTTTCTGTTATTGTTCTTGTAGGGTCACAATTTGTAACCCAAGTCCTAATGATATGGGATTTAGGCTCAATGAGCTAAATATAATAAATTTGTAGAGAGTGGATGAAAGAATTGGGCCTGTAGTGAATTTAACAAAGATTGATAGGGATTTAAAAGATGAACAAGTAAGAAAGATACGTAAAAACTGAATGAACTAGTTGTCCAAGGAGATGGGTTATAAAAATAAACCATTAGAACTGAGTGCTAATACAGATTTGAATACTACAGTTGTTCTTTTTTTATTTTTTCCCATCCCCCTCTCATGGGAGGCCTTGTACATTATATAGTTCCTTTCAGATCATCCTGATCGTACACTTGTTAATCA
The DNA here is from genome assembly GCA_032727855.1 of Quercus ilex subsp. ballota. Lineage (NCBI taxonomy): Eukaryota > Viridiplantae > Streptophyta > Magnoliopsida > Fagales > Fagaceae > Quercus > Quercus ilex. Next base: position 59,231,679 of record CM064909.1, on the reverse strand, counting down.
TCTAAGCCTTTACTTGAGTGCATGTCCCATCAGACATCTTCTTTATCTCTCTGTGAATGGTGGTAGCTGAGACTGCACTGTTCAAGGGTTCTCTCCACATAAATGCGGCCAGAAAAGTTGCTGCAGTGCATTTAATGCAGTGGTAGCAGCTTTTCTTTTAGATATTTCTGAGCTCCTATTGCCTTTGTACGTGCCTGAGGTTCATCCTTATCGTTGGAACTTCATGGAAGGTCACCTAAATTACCCAAATATAGGTTTGACCGATATTCATCGTATCCGAGAAGGAGCTACTCCTCGGACTATATTCCTCCATTATTTTCTTATGTGATTCTCAATTTTGGAGCCTCTTCCAATCATTTCCTCATTCTCGGACATGTCCACGTCCTCGGATAAGGCCTAAGGCCCAATATACGAATTTGAACTCTTACCCCCACAGTTCCTAAGAAAATTTCTAAAGTTCTTGGTAAGGTAAGCAATTTCTGTAGTCGAGTGCTCATCATCAAATCCACTTACATCAACATCATCAACAGACTTAAGAGCCATTAATTTGGATTTGCTAGTCTTAGGTAGGTCCAACTCATAAGACTGAAAAGATCCTACAAGTTCATCAACAAGGATGGAGTTCACATCCTTGCTTTCAATGATGGCAGTCACTTTGGGTCTAAAATTTTCAGTCAAAGATCTAAGAATCTTCCTAACAATTTTAGGTTGATCATAAATTTCACCCAGATTATAAGGAGAATTAACAATATCATTAAGCTTAGCATAGAATTCATCAAAAGATTCATCATCAGACATCCTAATGCTTTCAAATCTAGTTGTTAATTGCTGCAGTTTATCAATTTTAACTGCCTTTGTACCTTCATGCACGGTTTAGAGAATATTTTTAGCAGTATAAGCAACCTTAACATTAGAGATTCTCTTAAATTCCTACATAAAAACAACATTAAAGATAGCATTTATAACTTTGCTATTGAAAGCGACTGCTTCTTTCTGAAAAGTTTGCCTCTCACTCACAAGAGTAGTAGGCTTCTCTCATTCGTATTCAACAGAGTTCTAGACTCTCTCATCCATAGATTTCAGGAATGCTTTCATCCTTACTTTCTAATAAGCATAATAATTCCCATCAAAGTGAGGTGGAATAACAAGAGAGTGTCTGTGTTCCATGACAACCGGGGTCAAGGATTAGCTCTTAGATCAAAAGATCTACAACAAGAGAGCAACCTACTCTAATACCACTTGTACGTTTTTAGACCCTTTAAAACACAACTAGATTAACCTAGTTAATTAGTCAAGTAATTGCTTAGTCAAACTAAGCAGTTCTAGGTTAACATAGATAAATCATATCAATGTAAAATGCGAAAAATAAAGAACACGAAGATACGATGACCCAGGAAAACCAAACCGGTAAAAAACCTAGGGAGGATTTAACCTAGCTATTCTCAAGGTAAATTGAATCCACTATGAAAGAATTGAAGTTTATACAATAGCGACTTAGACCACTAACATCCTATTACTACCTCGAGTAGGAAACTTACTACCACGACCACGTGACAACTTCGAGTCCACGGACTACTTCTTTCTTGAATTCCCAGTAAGCACAAGCAATCTCGCTTGTATATCTTTAAGCTTTTGAATTTGCAACTGAATGATTACCAAGTTCTTAACATAATCTTGAATCTTGGAAACCCTAAGTATGTGTGAAGGTAAACACCTCTAGATCTCACAGAAGATTCACACACACAGCATAAAGAGCAACCTCAAAATGTGGCTAGGGTTTTCCCTTTTATACTAAAGACAAAATATAAAACCCTACACGTCAAACAGGCTTGGACTGAGTTAGAAATTCTGCAGAAAAATGAATATGCATGACTTTCGATTGGTTGAGTCTAATTCTCGATTGATCGAGCCAGACAGATTTACACAGTAAATCATGCAGCAACTCGATTCCAACTTTACATAAAAAAAACTTATACTTTGAGCAAGTCTAAACAGAACTAAAATGTTTTTATCATAGTTTGCCAACATTACAAAATGAAGTTCTAATACATTAGTTCCTAATTTCTTAGAACCTAACACTATCAGTTATATTCTTGAGGATATGGTTGTACGCCAGCAAAAGCATCTTTCTACGCCATTTTGGTGTTTTTTTTTTTTTCCCCTGCTGGCAACCTGTGGAGGTGGTGGAGGAGAGAGAGAGAGAGAGAGAGAGAGAGTCAGAAGTCAAACTTTTTTTGGGTTTAGAGATAGGTTTAGAAAGTAATAAATGAGGGTAATTAATTAGATTCTAATCAGAATATTTGTAATAATTATAGTCTTTTTTTAACTTTTGGATCTACTTAAATTCAATGGTTTAAAAAATATGTAACTCTTTAGAGTTACCCCAGGTGTAACTTGAACCTATATATATATATATATATATATATGAGATGGGTTCAAGTCACACCTAGTGTAACTCTTGTAAAGTTACACATTTTTTACACAGTAGATTTCTGAAAGATCTAACAGTTAAAAAAGACACCATTAAATATTATTACTTTTCACTTTTGTCTCTCTCCTTATTTATTGTTTTTCACTTGATGAAAGGCAAGTGACATTTTCAACAACCCACTTTTCAAATGAGTCATTAAACTCTCTTCACCCAACCCGTATTCTTCTTCTTCTACTATTCTCTCTCTCTCTCTAGACCTCTCTGAACTCACCTCCTTCTCCTGCAGGTGTAACTTGAACCTATATATATATATATATATATATATATGAGATAGGTTTAAGTCACATCTGGTGTAACTCTTGTAAAGTTACACATTTTTTACACAGTAAATTTCTGAAAGATCTAACAGTTAAAAAAGACACCATTAAATATTATTACTTTTCACTTTTGTCTCTCTCCTTATTTATTGTTTTTCACTTGATGAAAGGCAGGTGACATTTTCAACAACCCACTTTTCGAATGAGTCATTAAACTCTCTTCACCCAACCCGTATTCTTCTTCTTCTACTATTCTCTCTCTCTCTCTCTCTAGACCTCTCTGAACTCACCTCCTTCTCCTGCGAGTGTAACTTGAACCTATATTTATATATATGAGATGGGTTCAAGTCACACCTGGTGTAACTCTTGTAAAGTTACACATTTTTTACACAGTAGATTTCTGAAAGATCTAACAGTTAAAAAAGACATCATTAAATATTATTACTTTTCACTTTTGTCTCTCTCCTTATTTATTGTTTTTCACTTGATGAAAGGCAAGTGACATTTTCAACAACCCACTTTTCGAATGAGTCATTAAACTCTCTCCACCCAACCCGTATTCTTCTTCTTCTACTATTCTCTCTCTCTCTCTTTAGACCTCTCTGAACTCACCTCCTTCTCCTGCATTAAAATCAAGCAAGTGAATCTCGTACCGTACCGGCCAGTAAACTGGTACACTCAACCCTCCTATTTTGTACCGAAAAAGATACCGGCCGTACTGGCGAAATCCAGCTATTTCAGCTGGTAAATGGATACCGGGCCGAAACACAAAATGCTTTCTTTTTTTTCTTTTTCTTTTTTGGTAATTTCGGCAGTTTTTTAAGGGCAAGATGGTGCAAATTTGAGTAAGCTAAGAAAACCTAGCAGAAAGAAAGAGAAAAATGCATAATAGCTTTGCAAAATGAAGTTAGAATCACCTCATGCACTCACCATCTCTTTTTTCACTGAAGCCAACGACCTCTCACTTAATCTTGAGTGGTGATGGACGGTGGCACTTGAGAGAGGAGATGAAACTAGAGAAAGAGGTGATGTGAAAGTGAAACTAAAGGAGATAGATTAGAAGTAAAAATAAATGAATGAATGTACTTTGAAAATTGAAGAGTTAAGTTTAAATGTGTGAAGATAAAGCATTCTTGGAAATTGGAGGTAGGTGTCAGGTAGGACAGGCTTGTGATGTGGAGGAGAAAAAAAGAAAACAAAATGGGAAGAGCTATCAATTAGGCCTGCCGCCTGCCTGTGAAGCATTTAAAAAAAAAAATAAAAAAGGTGTGAAAGGAAATAAATCCAAGGTGATAAAAACAAGGGAAGGAGCAGTAAGATATAGGGGGGAAAATATATATATATACACATATTAATAATAATAAAAGATACTAAAAATAGTGGAAGAGAATAAAAACTTAAAAAAAGTCGTAACAAATGTTGGCAGGTATATCTTGGCTTGTACATGTGCAACAACTTTGGATTTGAGTAAAAAAGAGATCTAAAATTTGCCTTATAATTTTTTTTTTTAAATGTCTAGTCAATTAAACAAAAATTCACATTTATTTTTAATTATAAATATATTAAATATATTAAATAGCGGTAAACTTGAAATGGTGCACTGGAATTGACCGGTATCCGAAATATATTGTACCGGTGTCCAAATCGGTACAACCTCCGGTACGGTATTGACTTCCTTGATTAAAATTTCTCTTGCAGCTTTCACTTGCTTGTGAATGAGATGGGAGGTTTGGCCATGGTGTATTTTTTTTTTTTTTTTTTTTTGGGATAAAGATAACAAAGGCACGAGGAAAATTCCTTCCAAAAATGATAAACAATAATTCTACACAACTTTAACTTTAAATTTAAATCCTCACAATGCCGAATCACAAAGATGAGAAAAGACTTTATTAAAATTTAAGAGTAGAAACTAATTTCTAATTCTATATCCTATCACCATAGTGAGACAACTTCCTAAAACCTATATTGGTAGAACAATTGCACTCACCCACAGCCACAAGAATCTCTAGTAAAAAACACTTCCGTAGAGAGCTAGTGCTTCGGCAAAAATAAGAATAAGAATCATCCCAACAAAAAGCTTTGGCTGTTGTGCATTGGCTTTGAAGTCTAAAGTAGATTAGTATAGTTTCTAGGTTGTTGAAAATGGCGTATGCCTTTAATCAAGTGAAAAATAATAAAACATTAAATAAGGAGAGAGAAAAAATTGTTGGTATTAATTAGGAATGAGATGGAAAGTAATAACATTTAATGATATTTTTTTAACCGTTAGATCTTTTAGAAATCTACAGTGTAAAAAACGTATAACGTTACAAGAGTTACACCAAATGTAACTTGAACCCATCATCTTCTTCTTCTCTCCCTCTCTCACATGGTCTTGTGTTTTATCTTGTGGGCGTCAATTGTGGGCTTGAAGACAAGAAAGACAATAACAATTGAAGTTTTGTTCAGCTGTTAAGTTCGCAATTTAAAAAATGATTTTTGATTGTTTAGCTGTGTTCTTGTTTTGCTTAAATAATTCTCATTCCAAATTAAAATTATTCCAAAGTTCATGAATGGTGTCGTTAAGTAATTGGTAAAGGACAAAGAGTCCTTATCTTATGCTAGAATTTTCGCAAAATGATGAAACTTCAATCCTTATCTGATTCAAGTTAGTCGTGGTTGCACTATTTTAGTTTCTTGTGCAGGATTTCTTTTGATTAAGGAATAAGAAATCAAACATGGCTTTCAACTTTCTAACAAAACACACACACACACACACACACACACACACACACACATATATATATATATATATATATTTATATTCAGACTCTTAAAGAAGTTTACTTTGATCATTACTATCAAAATTATGAAGCATGCTGTTTTTCCTTTTTTTTTTTCTTTTTTTTTTGAGAGAAAGAGGCCATGTGAAAGAGGGAGAGAAGATGAAGATGATAGAGAGTAGAGAGTTAATGATGTTTTTTATTTTTCTATTTTTAATAAGAAGAATTAATGACTTAGTTACTAATTTCTAGGAAACAATAAATATATGACTATGAGTGTTTTTTTCATCCTTAGATCTAATACAAATCAATGATCTAAAAAATATGAAACTCTTGTAAAGTTACCCCATATATATATATATATATATATATATATAAACAAAAAACTGTCATTGAGAAGACAGAGACCTGGTTTAAAACTGCAGGATGTTATAGGCACACCTTGATGACACATGGGTACGAAAGTGACCCCTTAGTCCTTGGAACATTGGTCCACAGTCTACACAGTGATTGAGGTTTTGAGGATTGTGGACATTAACCGTAGAAAAAGCCTAGCAGGGTCGGTGTTTTTAGTTGTTCTTGGTGGAGATTTTGAGTGAAATAGTTGTGATGGTGGGTTTGGATTCAGCGTTTTCGCTGAATCCTGCTGTGTATTTTTTTTTTTTTTACGCGTTTAGGAAACAAAATTTACTGTTCATGAGATAAATATCACTGTTCACGTACTGTTCTGGTACTGTTTATGGAACCCACAACCACTTTGTTCAAAAAAAATATTAAAAATGGGTCTCACGGTACTATTCATACATTTAAAAATTATTTTGTTACCGTGTTTTCAGCAAAAATAAGTTGTATCCAAATAGACCCTAAGTGTCTGTTTGTTTTGCGCGTTTCACATCCACATTTTACGTGTTTTGCATTTCATTTTTTTTTTCCAGCTCAGCACCTCTTGCACTATTTATGGGACATGAACAGGCATATAAACAGTAATTTTAAAAAATGAATAGTAACCAAAAAATAATTTTGGCGAAAAGCACTTTTTAGTCCCTACATTTTCAGGCTATTCTCATTTTAGTCCCTACATTTTATTTTTACCGCTTTTAGTCCCTATCCTGAAAAATGCTTCCCATTTTGGTCCCTGCCGTTACATCAGAAACGGAAAAAGCTGATGTGGCAAACGGCAAGAATAAATAATATTAAATTAATGTCCACGTGGCCTAAATTAATAATAAAAAATGTCACGTCAGCCTCTAAATTAAAAAAATTAATTTATTAATTTTAACTAATTAAAAAAAATTAAAAACAGAATTAAAAACTAAAAATCATAGAAATTGAGATCTAAGTGTGTTTTAAACAAGAACAACAAGAATACAAACCCAGATTCAAGAACACAAACCCAGAAATTAAAAAAAGAAAAAAAAAAAAAAAAAAGAGACAACTAGATCCAAAATAGCCACAGCTCGCAACCTTAAGTCCTTGAGCTTGCACTTACACTACTAGAGAGACAACCCAGTTTGCAAAACCCAAAGGCCACTCACCACATCAAGCAACCCATGACACCGTTCAGGGATAAAAGCCTCAACATAGAGAGACAACCCAGTTTGCAAAACCCAAAGGCCTTGCAAGCAGAAAGTAGCCCCGAGTTCCACATCGGCAACAAAGAGCTTGGGCTGGCAGGCGAGGATTAGACAAAGGAGAGAGATGAGAGCAGAGATTCGCGCGGAGATGGTGTCGCAGTTGGCTTGGAGATCGGAGGTCTGGACGGTGGTGGCGGTGGAGGAGACGGAGTATTGCAAGAAGAAAACGGCTGAGCCAAGTGCGAAGAAGAGATCGGGAAGGAGAGGGAGGAGGGAGGAAGGGGAGTCGGAGAGGAAGAGGGAGACAGAGAGGAGGAGGAAGAGGAAGAGGACGACGACGGATTGGAGGGAAGTGAAGCGTGGGACGGGGGCGTGGCCTTTGACGAGTGGGTCAGATTCGGCAGATAAGAGGAGTTGGTGAGCGAAAGCGATGATAAGGCAGAGGATGATGAGGTAGAGTTGAAGGTGTCTAAGGCAATTGTGAGAGAAAGGGTGGAAGGGTTTGGCAAAGTAGGACTGTTATGGAGATTTAAGGCAGTTTCTGGGGTTTTTTTTTTTTTTTTTAATTTCTGGGTTTATGTTGTTAGATCTGGGATTGTGTTCTTGTTGTTCTTATTCAAGACACACTTAGATCTCAATTCCTATGATTTTTAGTTTTTAATTCTGTTTTTAATTTTTTTAATTAGTTAAAATTAATAAATTTTTTTTTTTAATTTAGAGGCTGACGTGGTATTTTTTATTATTAATTTAGGTCACGTAGACATTAATTTAATATTATTTATTCTTGCCGTTTGTCACATCAGCTTTTTTCGTTTCTGATGTAACGGTAGGGACCAAAACAAGAAGCGTTTTTCAGGATAGGGACTAAAAGCGGTAAAAATAAAATGTATGGACTAAAATGGGAATGGTCTGAAAATGTAGAGACTAAAATGTGCTTTTCATCAATAATTTTTTATTATTTTTAATTTTTAGTAAAATAAACGGTATTCAAACGCTCACTAATTAGATCCATTATTTTTTGCTTTTGGAGGTGATGAAAGAAACCTAAAGCAGCGGATGAAAATAAAATACACCTCCAGCCATTGGTGTTCAAATGATGTATTAAGAAAAAAACCCATGCAAAGCAAATAATTAAGAGAGATTCATATAGGACAAAATAGCCCATTTTATTTTAGAGTTGTGTTAATTGGAACTGCAGTGCCCGTTAAGCACACTTTTTCCTAATACAATTTTTGTTATTTTTTTTAAATTTATGTCATTTTTTTTTCAGTTTTGTAAGTATTATTTCAGATTTTTTTTTTTACTTTTTCTGACAAATTATTTTGTCTTTTCTGCACTTAAGTGCTGGTTAACATTGTCCTTTATTTAATAAACCACACTTTTGTCACAGGCGTAGTTACATGGGTCCCATTAGAGAATTTTACAAAATTCTCTTTGCACATCTTTACTCATCCTAAAATCCGAGACAGTGAGAAAAGATGAACAAATGGCTTAGATGGGTCCCTATAAAGCATGAGCGAGTTATTCCTTTTTTTTTTTCTTTAGATGCGTGAGCGTAACTGCCAAGTTGCCAACCCAATCAATATGTTGACAATATCGATTGAAACCTACACTCTTAAAACAAATAAATCAAAACACGTGTGGGTGGCAAAATTTGATAAGACTCGTGAATCTGACACGACTAATCTATTTATAAATAAATTATGGATCGAGACTAAACGGATTCGGGTCATATTCGGTTTGACACAACTAACCTTTTTAATAAACGGATTGTGTTTGTGTTCAACATACGAACCCGTCTGACCTATTTAACATGTTTAGCTTATAAAATTATTAGTTATTTTGATATTATTACTTAATGAATGATTTTTTTTATGTTTATTACTATATTTATAGTTGCAATTGTATTTTAATTTTGGATATATCGGAATTGAGAAAAATTATATGGGTTTGATATGACCTATTCATCAAACAGATTATTAAATGGGTCATTTGTATTGACCTTTACATGAATTGTTAATTAAATGAGTTAAGCGTGTCGGGTCAAGTTGACCTGTTTAGTAAACAGGTCATGCTCGGGTGGAAGATTCCTGACGCGTTTGCTATACAGGTCGAGTTCGAGTCAACTTATATAGCCGAATACTCATGGCTCAACACGACATAAACCTGACTCGCGAACACAAATTGCCACCCCTAAAAACACGTTCACCACCAACTGTTATAGTTTTTCATCAAAGATAAATTGCATTACAAAGAAAATATCAAGCATATAAAACTATTGCACTTGATTGAGATTGACGCTGAAGGTAATGGTTCCTAACAATTAAGTTTAGTATTTAATCGCTGAAAAAAAATTGTATCTAATTAGTTTAGGATTTCCAAATTATCTCTTTCAATGTTTTATAGCCATCACCTTCTAAGTCCAAAATTGTGAGAATAATCAAAAGTTTACATGCTATTACTAGTAACAATAGTCCCACATTACCACCGCACACCTTTGGTGCGATGGTCACTCCACAAGTATGAGTGCTTGTGGGGTGTGGGGGGCAAGAGCCGGGGTTCAAGTCTCCAGGAGGGAGCTTCACATACATATACACTTATATTAGGTTAGAGTAGAATTCTATCTTGTATAAAAAAAAAAAAAAAATAACGGTCCCACATTTATGCAACAACAACAAGAAGAACATCTCTGTTTTAAGATGTTCCAAGGGCACTAGTTAATTAAGAGTAAGGTTGATCATTTTTTATCACTGAAAAACAAGTGGACAAAACTCAAACAATTTGTGGTTGTTTTTATATAATGAGCACCCTGCCCGTAATGACCCACTGACACTGTCACTAGCTACCAGCACCAAATCTTAGTTTCGATGGTCTTGAAGTTGAAGGTTTATGAGAAATTTTGCACAGTTTCTAGTATTAAAACTGTAAAACCAACAATATTAACCCAACTATTATCACAATACATTTATGTCACTTTTTCCTTCATGAACAAAAAAAAGGTTAATAAGCTCGCATGCCACAAAAAAGGGCTATATAAGGTAAACTTCTGTTTTTCTAATTACAGGTTTAGTCTTCAACCGTTGTCTTATGTTTTAAAATAGTATTAATCTTATCACCGCACATCTTTGGTGCAGTGGCCACTCCACAAGTATAAGTGTTTATGAGGTGTGAAGGGCAAAAGTTAGGGTTCAAGTTTCCAGGAGAAAATTTTACACACATATGAGTGTCTTTAGAGCTTTTGTTAACGAATCATTTTAGAAAATTTTTAAGGAAAAATTTAATAGATGCTCTCTAATAGCATTGGTTTAAAAAATATTTTTAAAAACTTTTTATGAGAAAATAAAATGTAACTTTTTTTTTTTACAATTTTTTATATTTTTTACAAAAGTAGTATAAAAACTTTTTTTTAATAATTAATTAACAAATGCTTTAAAGACATCCGTTAATCGATTCCAAGTTTAATATCACTTTTATAATAAGTATAAAAAGATGTTAAAAAAATTAGCTACTTTTTTTCTCATTAAAGTTTTTAAAAACATTCGGCAACTTTTCTCATTTTTCAAGTGATAATAACAAAGATCCCTTAAAAATGTACGATAAAAGTATGATTTGACAAATTAAAACACTAAAATAAGCACAAATATTGATATATCTATGTTGTTTTTTAAACTATCACCTCAGGCTCCATGTTAGCATTAGTGTTTGATTTTGGCATTTTGGTTTGCCACAACATACTTTTCCATTCACTAGTAGATGGCTGGGATCATTTTTACCCACATTGAAATGGTTGATGACTAAACTAAAATATTTGAAAGCTCAATATCATTTTGAAACATGGGACAAGGGTTGAGAACCAATTTAAATATTTTTTTAAAATTAATTTCTTTTTTGGATGGGATTTTAAAAGTAAATTTTGATTTAGAAGAACTATGCAGTTTGCACGATTCAATGAAGTCATCTTGCTCCTACCTAAAAAATACCCTTAGTTATTATAGCTAATACTTATTAAATACTTCTGCCTACGTTTTGTTTTTTGGTTTATTAAATGCCACTTTGTTTCTTTGGTCTTGAAATAGAGGACAACTTCTAAACAAATCATTGAGGAACCTTAAGTCCTCCACTAGCATACCTTGCACTAAATTTTTTAGTTTGTCTCTGCCATATTATAATTTGAACCTTTTATGGGTCTACATTAACCAAAATAATAGAAATTCACATATATTACACTCAATATTTATCTAACTACTAATAGTTTCATTCATAACTTGAGTTTTAGCTCTAAAAAAAAATTAAAAATAGATCATTCATTTGAGAAATATCTCAATAGATAAATACAATATTATGAATAAGCATTTTTTTTGTAGAGTTTTTTTTTTTTTTTGGGTATAATTACATTAAATATAACTTTATATTTAAATGAATAGCTTTTAATTTTTCAAATTGGTCTCAAATATTATATATTCACATTATGTGTGTAAGTGAGTATATCATATATAAAATTTGCCCCCCCTAAACTCAAATCCTGGCTCCGCCACTGCTCCTACCTTTGTGTTTTATCTAAGGGTACTCACGCGTAAATATTTTTATTTTTATTTTTATTTTTTTTAAATTATAGCAATCCTTCAATTTTATAATTAAAAGAAGAGTGGATTTGAGAGGATAGAGATATGACTCGGATAGAAGCGTCCAAAAAGGGAGAGGAAAAGGAAAGGGAGAGGCTTCAATTGACAAAGATAATGTAAGGGAAATCTCATGGTTCCAATAGGAAAGGATCACATTTTGCTTCTAAAATCCTCTCTAGTATGCTATTTAGAACAAAATGTGGGAGATAGAAGAAGAAAAAGTAATAAATAGTACAATATAAAACGATATAATATAAGATAATGAAACTTAAAATGAAAGAGATTAGGGGGTAAAAATTGCAATTTAAGTTTATCTATCTATTACAAAAAGGGAAAGTTTTTGCTGCATATAAGAGTATGTTGCAATAAATAAATAAAAGGACAAGTGTCTTAGGTCCACCTAATCATGTGCAATGCACATAATCCTTAAATACATCTCTTTATTTTTAGCTACCACATAACTCTAACCTTCCCCTTATAAAAGGTTATACAATAATCAACTGCTCTCTCAGTTTTCCTCCCATTAATATTGGACATGGAAAGCATTTGTGGGCCTCCTTTGTTGTCTCATTTCATTTGAAACACTAGTCTAAGTAGTCTTCACGCCACGCGTGGCAGTGGCACCTTCTGTTGGGCTTTGTGGAGCCTAGTTTTGTTTGATCCGGTTTGATGACCCAACCCGACCCGAATAATATTGCGTGGTTTTTAATGGGAGATTTACTGAGGCTTAGTCTATGGAGCAGAGGCTTAGGCTGATAGGCCCAAGCCGGAGTGCTCATGGACAAGCCTCCTAGGGGGTCTGAGGGCAACGCCCTTGGGAAATTTTTTTTTTGGCCCGTTTAGCCCATTGTGGAACCACCTTTTGTAATTAGGGTTTTTTGTGTGGTGTTGTTGCCGTGTTTGATATAGAGAGAAAATATTGTAGCTGCAAGTTGTACTCTATATTCTTCCCTGATAATAGTGATATCTCTGCAACTCCGTGGACGTAGGCAAATTGCCGAACCACGTAAATACTGTCTCGTGCATGTGATTTTTTTTTCTTTGGCGTGTGTTTTCTCTATTTTTTTTTTTTCTCACAGGTTGGAATTTTGGTTAAATTCCCAACAACTGATATCAGAGCCTAGAGTTAGGTTTGAGTGGGAGCAATGGCAGAGAAAGCAGGAAAGGCGTCTGGAATAGAAAAGTTTGGTGGCACAGACTTCGCGTATTGGAGGATGCAGATTGAAAATTATCTCTATGGGAGGAAATTGCACCTGCCACTTTTGGGGACAAAACCTGAGGCGATGAAAGCTGATGAATGGGCTCTTCTTGACAGACAGGTACTGGGAGTTATCAGGTTAACTCTGTCTAGGTCTGTTGCACACAATGTTGTAAAGGAGAAGAACACAGCAGATCTGATGAAGGCTTTGTCGGGTATATATGAAAAGCTGTTAGCAAACAATAAGGTGCATCTGATAAAGAAACTGTTCAATTTGAAGATAGCAGAGAATGCATCAGTAGCACAACATCTGAATGAATTTAACACTATCACAAATCAATTGTTATCTGTAGAAATTGATTTTGATGATGAGACTCGTGCTCTGATAATCTTGGCTTCTTTGCCAAACAGTTGGGAGGCAATGAGGATGGCAGTAAGTAATTCTACAAGAAAGAAAAAGCTCAAGTACAATGATATTCGAAATTTGATTCTGGCTAAGGAGATTCACAGAAGAGATGCAGGTGAAACCTCAGGATCTGGTTCTGCCCTAAACCTTGAGACAAGATGCACCTAAACCTTGAGACAAGAGGCAGAGATAATAACAGAAATTCAAATCGGGGCAGATCAAAATCCAGAAATACTAATCGAAATAGAAGTAAATCCAAATCAGGCCAACAAGTACAATGCTGGAATTGTGGGAAAACAGGTCACTTTAGGAACCAATGCAAAAATCCTAAGAAGAAGAATGAAGATGATTCTGCTAATGCTGTAACAAAAGAGGTACATGATGCATTACTTCCTGCAGTAGACAGTCTACTTGATAATTGGGTTTTGGACTCAGGAGCCTCGTTTCATACCACTCCACACTGAGAAATCATACAGAATTATGTTGTAGGTGATTTTGGTAAGGTGTATTTGGCTGATGGTTCAGCCTTGGATGTTGTAGGTATGGGAGACATCCGGATATTGTTACCCAATGGATCTGTTTGGTTACTGGAGAAGGTTCGACATATTCTTGACCTGAGGAGGAATCTGATTTCTGTTGGACAACTTGATGATGAAGGGCATGCAATACTATTTGTTGGTGGTACTTGGAAGGTTACGAAGGGAGCTAGAGTATTGGCTCGTGGAAAGAAGACTAGCACTCTCTATATGACCTCAAGTCTAAGAGACACAATTGCAGTTGCTGAAGCAAGTACTGATACAAGCCTATGGCACCGTAGACTTGGTCACATGAGTGAGAAAGGGATGAAGATGCTGCTGTCAAAAGGAAAACTACCAGAATTGAAGTCTATTGTTTTTGACATATGTGAAAGCTGCATCTTAGGAAAGTAGAAAAATGTGAGTTTCTTGAAAACTGGCAAAACACCAAAGGCTGAAAAATTGGAGTTAGTACACACTGATTTGTGCGGGCCTTCTCCGGTTGCATCCCTTGGAGATTCAAGGTACTACATCACTTTCATTGATGACTAAAGCAGAAAGGTATGGGTTTATTTTTTGAAAAATAAATCTAATGTATTTGAAACTTTTAAGAAGTTGAAGGCCATGGTTGAGACAAAAACAGGTTTAAAACTAAAATGTTTAAGGTCTGATAATAGAGGAGAGTACATAGATGGAGGGTTCAGTGAGTATTGTGTTGCATATGAAATTAGGATGGAAAAGACCATTTCTGGGACACCACAGTAGAATGGTGTGGCTGAACGTATGAACAGAACTCTCAATGAGCGTGATAGGAGTATGAGGTTGCATGCTAGACTACCAAAAACTTTCTGGGCTGATGCTATTAGCACTGCAGCTTACCTGATAAACCAAGGGCCATCAATTCTCATGGAGTTCAGACTTCCTGAGGAGGTTTGGAGCGGTAAAGAGGTAAAGTTTTCACATTCAAAAGTTTTTGGTTGTGTTTCTTATGTTCATATTGATTCTGATGCTCGTAGTAAACTTGGTGCAAAATCTAAAATATGTTTTTTCATTGGCTATGGTGATGAGAAATTTGGCTATAGGTTTTGGGATGAAAAAAACAGGAAAATCATCAGAAGTAGAAATGTAATATTTAATGAACAAGTTATGTACAAGGACAGATCAACTGTAGTGTCAGATGTTACAGAGATAGATCAAAAGAAATCTGAATTTGTCAACTTAGATGGATTGACTGAAAGTACTGTCTAGAAAGGGGTGAAGAAGATAAGGAGAATGTAGATTCACAGGTAGATCAAAGTACACCTGTAGCTGAAGTCCGCAGATCTTCCTGGAACATTAGACCTCCACAGCGTTATTCACCAGCTTTAAATTATCTCTTATTGACTGATGGTGGTGAGTCAGAATGTTATGATGAAGCCTTGCAAGATGAGAATTCGAGCAAGTGAGAGTTAGCCATGAAGGATGGGATGGATTCCTTGTTGGGGAATCAGACATGGGAACTAACTAAATTGCCAGTAGGAAAGAAGGCTTTGCACAACAAGTGGGTATATAGAATAAAGAATGAGCATGATGGTAGCAAACATTACAATGCCAGATTAGTTGTTAAAGGGTTCCAGCAGAAGGAAGGCATTGACTACACAGAGATATTTTCTCCAGTTGTGAAGATGTCAACAATTAGACTGGTGCTGGGAATGGCGGCTGCATAAAACTTACATCTTGAGTAGTTAGATGTGAAGACGGCATTTCTTCATGGTGACTTGGAGGAAGACTTTTACATGATTCAGCCAGAAGGGTTCATTGTTCAGGGATAAGAGAATCTAGTCTGCAAACTGTATGGCCTAAAACAAGCTTCTAGACAGTGGTACAAGAAATTTGACAGTTTTATGCATAAAATTGGGTTCAAGAGATGTGAAGCTGATCACTATTGCTATGTTAAGTTTTTTTACAATTCTTACATCATATTACTATTGTATGTGGATGATATGCTTATTGCAGGATCTTGCATTGAGGAGATTAATAATCTAAAGAAGCAATTGTCAAAACAGTTTGCAATGAAAGATTTGGGAGCTGCAAAGCAAATCCTTGGTATGAGAATCATTAGAGACAAAGCTAATGGTACATTGAAACTTTCACAGTTAGAGTATGTGAAAAAAGTTCTCAGCAGGTTCAACATGAATGAAGCAAAAACAATGAGCACACCCTTGGGTACTCATTTCAAATTAAGCAAAGAACAGTCACTAAAGACAGAAGAAGAAAGGGACCACATGAGCAAGGTGCCCTATGCCTCAGCTATTGGCAGCTTGATGTATGCTATGGTGTGTACAAGGCCAGACATTGCACATGTAGTGGGAGTTGTGAGCAGATTCATGAGTAGGTCTGGAAAGCAGCATTGGGAGGCAATCAAGTGGATTCTGAGATATCTGAAGGGTTCATTAGATACATGTATTTGCTTCACAGGTGCAAGTTTGAAACTAAAGGGTTATGTAGATGCTGATTTTGCTGGCGATATTGATAATAGAAAGAGTACTACTGGGTTTGTATTTACTCTGGGAGGTACAGCTATATCATGGGTTTCAAATCTACAAAAGATTGTTACTTTATCTACTACAGAAGCTGAGTATGTTGCAGCAACTAAAGCTGGAAAGGAGATGATTTGGCTACATGGTTTCTTAGATGAACTGGGTAAGAAGCAGGAGATGGGCATTCTACACAGTGACGGTCAGAGTGCAATATTTCTTGCCAAAAATTCGGCTTTTCATTCAAAGTCGAAGCATATACAAACAAAATACCACTTTATCTGTTACCTTGTTGAAGATAAATTGGTAATACTTAAGAAGATTTGTGGATCTAAAAACCCGACAAACATGTTGACTAAGGGTGTCACTATTGAGAAGTTGAAGCCGTGTTTGATATAGAGAGAAAATATTGTAACCGCAAGTTGTACTCTGTATTCTTTCCTGATAATAGTGATATCCCTGCAACTCCGTGGACGTAGGCAAATTGCCGAATCACGTAAATACTGTTTCGTGCATGTGATTATTTTTTCTTTGGCGTGTGTTTTCTCTATTTTTTTTTTTGTTTCTCACGAGTTGAAATTTTGGTTGAATTCCCAACACCTCCTTCCACCCTTCCTTCCCTTCAATTCGAGTTTGAAACTAATGGTAACACTGCCGCCTTATTACCATGATCCTTTTCTTCTCTCTCAATGGTCGATGGATAAAAAATATAAAGTAAACCCTCTCATAGTGTGGCAGACTAAGACTAGAAGTAAAAAGAAATGAAAGAAATATCAGCTATATATGTGTTGTGTGATTTCCGTTACAAACAATAATATAACTTCGGCAACCTCCACGCTCTTTCCTCCTCTTTTTATATATCTTTGCACGAATTAAAGAGTAGTTTTAGTGCCACAACAAAAGGCACAACTTGTGCTACAACTCGTCTATGTGGCGAATTGTAGCTGGTAAAGGGATGATGGTGGGTCCATATAATAACACCCCTCCACCAAACACAACTCGCCACGTGGGCGAGTTGTGACATAAGTTATGTCTTTTATTGTGGCACTGGACTTTTTCCAAATTAAAAAAGTGTGGACTCTGCTGAAGGCCTTCTAGTATTTATGGGCCTGTTTGGATATGGTTATAGTAGTTAGCACGATCGGTACTTTTTTACGTCTTTTTAATGATAGAGTATACAAGATTTGTGGCATTTATTATTACATGATTTGAATATTCTATGGGGCACAGTACTGCTCACCTTTCTATTTTGAAATTTTTTTTCCCGATTCGTTAATTACTAAGTGGGTCTTTTGTAAGTCCACGTTTTCAAAGCCGTCTATATATGGATCAGGCTAGTTATTGTTGTTGGTGAATAAGTGCACCAGAGGGACTTTGTTTGGTTCCTGGGTTTTGTAACTTTCCGCACCAAAAGGAAGGGGGGAAAAAAAATCTTATTCTTTTTTCACCCCTTTTATCTATAATTCTATAGATAAATAAGCAAATCAACAAAATTCACGTTACTGTTACTATTTGGCTTTTTTTCTTTTTTGAGAATCATTTGGATTTTAAA
This sequence comes from Quercus ilex subsp. ballota, assembly GCA_032727855.1. Taxonomy (NCBI): domain Eukaryota; kingdom Viridiplantae; phylum Streptophyta; class Magnoliopsida; order Fagales; family Fagaceae; genus Quercus; species Quercus ilex. The sequence goes on along the minus strand of CM064909.1, from coordinate 59,213,786 downwards.
TCTGAATTACATTTTAGGGTGAAGGTTTTAGCTTCTAAAGTTTGAAAAAAAAAATTATATATGATATACATTTAATTAATAAATATTAATAAATAAAATTTCAATTTCCAAAAATTGTAAAAAATAAAAATAAAATAAGCCCAACAATTCTACTAAAAGACAACCCAACAATTTAGCCATAGAGATAGTTTTTCACTAAAGATAAATTGCATTATCACCCTGGGGCGTGGTACATTGGTAAGAGTTCTGGATTGGATCACACTGCTGGTTTAGGAGTTGCCTGGTTCAAGTTTTGCATTTCGCAAAAATGTTGTGCCACAACGTAGATAGCCCTAACACACCCAGAGGTGCCCCACGCCATGCATGAGTTCTACGGGTTCAAGTGGACTAGGTCAATGATCACACATGTGAGACCATTTTTTCTTTCATAATATATATATATATATATATATATATATTGCATTATAAAGAAAATATTGAACCTATAAAAGCAATTGCACTTGTCAAAAAAAGTATTGAGATTGACACTGAAGGTAATGTTTTCCTAACAATTAAGTTTAGTATTTGATCACTAAAAATAAAATGGCATCTAATTAGTTTAGGATTTCCAAATTATCCTCTTTCGTTTTATAGCAATCACCTACTAGGTCCAAAATTGTTAGAATAGTCAAAATATAATATGCTGTTACTAGTAATAAGGGTCCCACATTATACAACAACAACAACAACAACAACAACAAGAACATCTCTGTTTTAAGATGTTCTCAGGACACTCGTTAAGAGTAGGGACAATCATTTTCTATCACTGAAGTGGACAAAACTCATGCTATTTGTGGTTAGTTTTTATATAATGAGCGCCTGCCTGCGCAATTACCCACTGACACTGTCAGTACCAGCACCAAATCTTAGTTTTGATGGTCTCGAAGTTGAAGGTTTATGAGAAATTTTGCACAGTTTCTGAGTAGTGAAACCAACCATTTTAACCCAACTATTATTCCAATGTTACATTTATGCCAATTTTTTCTTCCAAGAAAAAAAAAAAAAAAAAAAAAAAGGTAATAAGCTCCCATACCCATAAAAAAGGGCCATAAGGTAAACTTTTTCTCTTTTAATTATATATTTGGTCTTTAACTTTATATTATGTTTTAAAATAATATTAACTCTTCAAATGTTTCAGTTTAATCTTTAATTTTTTAAATGAAAGGTAACAAAGGTCCCTTGAAAAGTTTGATGTAACAAATAAAAACATTAAAATCAAGCACAAATATTGATGCCAAGCTCAAGTGGCAGTTGATGATGGCACTAAAGTCTTTTTCTTAATCTCAATTAATGCAGATGCCAAAAAGGGAGTCTTTTGGCTAAAAATTACAAAAAAAAGAATTTATGGGCGTTATAGATACTGTTCAAAGTTATTTGGCAAATTGTTTTGGCTAAAAATTGCAAAAAAAAGTAGCAAATTATTTTGTGGCAATGGCATTACCGAAATAGAAGGAAAAAAAAACAATTTGCCACTTTTTTTTTCCTTCTATTTCGGCACCACAATTTTTTTTTAGAAATGATACGTCCACAATATTTTCACAACATTTTTACAACAAATTCTAAGTATCAGGTTGTTATTGATTGTTATTATTGAGGCAAAAAAGTAATCTTAGTGCTAGGTTCATATTTGGACCAATAACAACTACCCACCTGTAATTTGTTGTGAAAAATATTGTGAACGTAGCATCTTTTTTTTCCCCTCCATTTTCGGCAACTTTGTTGTCACAAATTTTTTTTTTTTTTTTCTTATTTTCAGCAATGCCATTGCCACAATTGGTTAGCATGCATTTTGGGCACTTCACGGGCAGGCTTGGCAGTACAGGTAGGACAAGAATTTCAATAATCTCATTATCGAAATTCAATTTTCTCTCTCCCCTGACACACTTTTTCTTGCAATTTCGGCAACACCGTTGCCGAAATTCAGTCCCTCTTCTCATTTTGCCAAATAATTTTGAACAATACCTATAACAACAATAAATTCCGTTTTTTGCAATTTTTAGCCAAAAGACTCGCCAAAAAAGGTCCTTAACATTTTTTTTTTCTCTAAAAAAAAATTCATATTTAAATGGTTAATGACTAAATTAAAATATTTAAAAAAATCAATCAATACCATTTTAAAATATGAGATAAAGTCAGAAAGGTTGAGAACCAAATTTTTTTAGAAGTAAATTTTGATTTAGAAGAACTATGCAGTTTGCATGTACAATTCAATGAAACTATCTTGCTATCAACTGCCCTCTCAGTTTTCTTCCATTGTTGGAGAGGGCAAGCATTTGTGGACCTCATCTTATTTTGAAAATTGAAACACTGGCCTGTTTGGTTTGCTCCTCATTCAATACTCGGTTCTCATATCTCAATTCTCATCACTTAAACTCAGTTTCCATATCTCAGTTTCCACCACCACCAACAACCCACAAACCCACCACCATACAAATCACAAAAAATCAAACCAATTCAAGATCCATTCACACCACCAAACCTTCAACACCACAACAAATTCTTATGTATTAAAAAAAATGAGAAAAAAATAAAGAAGAAGAAGCTAAGAAAGAAAAAAAAAACACCACAACAAATTACCCCATAAAATCCTTAAACTCAGCTATCTCTGCCATCACCACGTGAAGAAAAAAGAAAGAAAGAAGAAGAAGAAGCTAAGAGAAGAAACCAAAGTGAAGAAGAAAGAAAGAAAGAAAAGAAAAAAAAGAAAAAAAGGACAGAAACTAGAGCAAAAACCCAGAGTGAAGAAGAAAAGAAGGAAAGAAAGAAAAGAGAAAAAAGGAAAGAAGAAAGTAGGGGTGTGCAGAAAACCCACCGACCCGCCAAACCCTACCCGACCCAACCCGACCTGCCGGGTTGGGTCGATTTTTAAGGCTTGGTGGGTTGGGTTGGGTCACAAAAAAAATTTTTATAGCGGGTCGGGTTGGGTGTGGGTCATAAAATTACAAACCCGCCAAACCCGACCCGACCCATCCATATTTAATATATATTTAATAAATTTTTTTTTAAAATCAGCTGTAAATTTAATATATACTAATCATAATATATTTAATATATACTAATAATAATATTATATACTATAAGTGCTTATATATAATATTATATATATATATATATATATAAAATACATAATATATACTAATAATAATATATTTAATAAATTTAATAATAATAATAATAAAAATTTGTCAAACCCATGGGTTCAACCCGACCCAATCCGACCCATGCACACCCCTCGAAGAAAGCATCAGACTTCCATACATTGAAAGAAAAAAAGTGAACAAGAAAAAGAGAAAAAGTGTGGTGGAGTGTGGTCTGACCGTAGATCCCACCGTTCACTAAATATTTATAAAAATGTCTGATATCTCAGTTTCAGATTTGAAAACTCCAAAAATTTGTTCTCCATTCTCATCACTCTAACTCATTTTTTTGAGTTTTGAATTATGAAAATTGAGTTAAAAAACTAATTCAAACAAAACAACTTTAGTAGGGACCCACAAAATTTGAAAAATGAGTTATGAAAACATACATTCCAAATACCCCCTAATCCTCACGCCACACCTGCACCTTCTTCTACCCTTCCTTCCCTTCAATTTGAGTGTGAAAACTAAAATGGTAACACACTATACGTACCCTCATATATATTCCATGATCTTTTTCTTCTCTCTCAATGGTCGGTGGAATAAAAAAATTATAAAGTAGACCCACTTATAGTGTTACAGTTTATATATGTTTGAATACAGCTTATTTAATTAAAAATTAAAAATAATAATAAAATTACTGTTCACCCACAAATTACTGTTCATTTGCATGTTTGCACTGTTCATATCCTATGAACGTGCAAGAGGCGCTAGTCACAAAAAACAAAAAAAAAAAAAGAAAAAAAAAGAAAAAGACAAATGCAGGAGAAATCATCCGTATCCAAACCAACACAGACTAGTTGCTTGTATATGTACCATGAAAGAAAATTAATGAAGTCTCACTTTGTGTCGCGTGAGACGCCCGTTGAGTTCAAACTATAAGGAAACTTAACACCCTTTCCTCCCTCTTTCCTTTAGCATTTGCGCAGTGTGGAACCCGCTGATTCCCTTCTATATATATGCCAAAACTTGAAAGGGCCCTAGCTAGTAGAGAGAACAAACTAACGAGAGGGGAGAGACAATATTGATGAGGAAACAAAACCCAGGTGAGCCGGTAGTGATGAAGCTGAGCCCAACAAGTGAAGAACTTGCCTCGGTTCAATTCAGCTTCAGCTTCAACAAAACAAAACATGCAAGTGTCATCCCAGGAAAGAGGAGGTCTGTGAAGCGAATGATGTTCGATGACTTTGTCCAATTCATTGCCCATATTGTCCGTCCTCGCAATGAGGCCAATGGTAGCTCCTTCAAGAAGACTAAGACTAAGACTGTACGTGTATACCCACACAACCCATAGCAGCTTGGATTAATTGTACATCTGGGCAATTTGTGTTTTTGAGGCCCCCCATATACATGTGTGTGTAGGTATAAATAAAGTTTTTTTTTTTTTTTTTTTTTTTTTTTGATGTGTAGGTATAAATAAAGTTTTTGTGGTTGGATATGGTTGATAGTTAATACTCGGTATTCTTCTATGCCTGTCTTTCTTATTATAATATGCAAGATTTGTGGCATTTATTACATGAAATGAATGATCTATGGGGCACAGTACTGCTCACCTTTCTATTTTAAATTTTTTTCCAGATTCGTTAATTACTATAAGTGGTTCTTTTGTAAGTTCACGTTGTCAAAGCCGTCTATGGATCATGCGAGTTATTGTTGTTGGTGAATAAGGTACACCAGAGGGACTTTGTTTGGTTCCTGGGTTAGTTTTGGTAGAACGGTTGAGGATACCATTTTCACTTTTCAGAGAGAGAAAGAAAGAGAGAGCCGTAGAGTTTTTGGAGGTATTTAAAGGAAGGGCTAGTGGGTAGTTTGTTTTTCAACCGTCAATAATTAGGAATTACACATTTTCTTGTGGGTGATCTTCTTATGGTGTTGGAGAGGTTCTGTTTGAATTTGGAAAGATTTAAACTTATAACTTTAAATTTGCATGCTTTTTACTTGATTCTGGAGTTGTATACTTTAATTTCCATTATCATTTTAACTAGAACCAATGTTAATAGTAAAAAGTTAGTAATGATGAAGCGAAGGTGGATGCAGTTATGCGTGTAATAATGGTGAAAGTTAGCAATGGTTGATGTATAAGAGGTTTCTGTGATTGGCTGGTTGCATAAGTAGTTTAAAAATGTTCATCAATACTAAAATCAAAGTCAATAATTCTTTTTATTTCTTTGACAATAAAATATTTACAAAACTTAAATTCTCTTAAAGACTCAAAATGTATACATCACGTGCAGCTGTGGTCGTTAAAGAGAAATTTTCAAAAGTAATTATTGAAGGCGATGTCAAAAAAGTTATACATCAGATTAGATGGGAAATAAATAAAGCAAATAGTTGATAATGACGTTGATTAGTCGGCCCTCACAGTACTACTAGGTTTTTTTGCTTTCAGTTAACGAAGATAAGAATAAGGTACCGAGCTTAGTAACGCGAGCTTGTGACTAAGTGGAGGCATTAAGATGATTGAAAATATGGTAAATTTAGCTTAGTTGGTACTCTGTGATCTTGGACAAGGTGTCCATCACACAGGCTGCACCTTCTTCCATCTTCCTTGCCTCCTCATTGTCCCATTATTAAATGGATAAAATGATGTGTAACATCTCATCCTCTCTTCCAACATTTCCATTCATTTTTTCCTATCAACGTAGAAAAAATACCATGCATATGGTAAGCTAATTTTTGTAATTTTATGTTATTGGACAAAATTTAGATGGAGTTTCTTAAATGTTATGTTAGACCTCCTAATTAAATTCAACTATGTTGAGTTGCATGCAACACACAAAAAGCAAAAAACAAAAAATCATTTTCCAAAAATTATTAAATTTAATTTTATAATTTTTTAAATATATAATTATGTAATTCATTTATCAACACGATTGCATGATTAAATTTAATTAAAACCTAAAGAGTTGTATTTCTATTAAAGTGTGTGGATCGTATTAGTCTTGTGAGATCCACACCACATAAATGAAATATACATACATCCAATATATGAAATACCTTTTTCGTATTGAGGGTATTAAAAGGTCCAATAGACTTGGTCTATACTATGATAGTCAATAACCTTTTTTTTATTTTTTGGGTTTGGGATATTCCATTGATGGTAAACAGATTTTATCTGAATTTGGAACGATTCGAGATTTTATTCTCGAGTGTGTTTCGTAAGCCAAAAAAAAAAAGCCAACATCTTTGCTTATTTTGGTAGTTTCAACACCAAAAAAAAAAAAAAAAAAAGCTTATTCATTTTTCACCCCTCTTTTTCTACAATTCAATAAAGCTCGTGTAAGTGCTACTACTTGGAATTTGAATCTGAATCACACTTTAGGGTGAAGGATTTCTAAAGTTTGAAAAAAAAAAGTTAATATATATGTTACACATTTAATTAATATGTAGTATTAATAAATAAAATTTTAATTTAGGAAAATTGTTAATAAAACAACATAAATAATTTGAATAAAATTTGTTCAAAGAAGATGGAACATAGTTTAATCAAATTTTACATACTAATATATTGAGATTTCAGATTAAAAAAAAACCCATAAACAATGCTAACAATTCTTTTTTCTTTTTTCTTTTTTTGGATAATTTGACAGTTACAATAAGAATGTGATTTTAACCCTAAATTTTTGTTGAAGACAAAAAAAAATATCAATTGAGCTATAAAATTCTTGACCATGACAACAATTCTACTAAAAGACAAAACCCTACAATTTTGCATAGAGGTAGTTTTTCACCAAAAATAAATTGCGTTATAAAGAAACAAAAGAATTGTATCTAATTAGTTTAGGATTTCCAAATAATCTCTTTCAATGTTTTATATGTAGCCATCGCCTACAAGGTCCAAAATTCTGAGAATAATCAAAATATAATATGCTATTACTTGTAATAACGGTCCCACATTATACTACAACAACAACAACAACAACATCTCTGTATTAAGATGTTTTAAGGACACTCGTTTAGTGTAGGGACAATCATTTTCTATCACTGAAGTGGACAAAACTCAAGCAATTTGTGATTTGTTTTTATATAATGAGCACCTGCCCGCAATGACCCATTGTCACTAGACTCACAACCAGCACCAATTTTAGTTTCGATGGTCTTGAAGTTGAAGGTTTATGAAAAATTTTGCACAGTTTCTAGTAGTAAAACTAACAAATTTGACCCAAATATTATTACAATATTGCATTTGTGCCTTTTTTTCTCTTCATAAAAAAGATTTTTAAAAAAAAACCCTTAATAAGCTTCCAGGTCCACAAAAAAAAAAAAAGGTTATTAGGTAAACTTCTGTTTTTTTAATTACACATTTGGTCTTCAACCGTGATCTTATGTTTTAAAATGGTATCAACCTTTCTAATGTTTCAAATTAATCCTTAATTTTTTAAATGAGGGTAACAAAGGTCCCTTGAAAAGTAAGATGTGACAAATAAAACACTAAAATCAAGCACAAATATGGAAGTGAATCCAATGGCTGTTGATGAAAGCACTAATGTCTTTTTTTTCTTATAACTCAATGCAGATGTTCACATTGATGCTCTTAAAATGCTAAAAAAAAAAAAAACAAAAAAAAATAATAAAAAAAACAACAACAACAACAACAAAAACTAAGCTTTATCAATGATGCTACAGTTAAAAAAATTTAACAAACTTGTCTTTCTCTTCTCTCATTAAAAAAAATTTTTAAAAAAAATTCTCTCCCTCTTTCTTTCATTTTTTTTTTTCCTAGCGCCTCCCTCTTCTCCCTCTCAATTCAACCAAACACTCCCAAAGCCTTTCTTCTCTTCACTCTCACATGTGGGTTCGTTGAGATCATCGTTTTGGTGGGTGGGCTCATGGTGATGGGTCGGTGTGGGTCAATGTTGGGGTGAGTCGTTGCTAGAGTGGGTTTGTTGGTCCATGGTGGTGATGGGGGTGGGTCGGTGTGGGTCGTTGAGGTTGTCGTAGGTCGTTTTTGGGTTGAGATCAGGGTGTAGGGTGGTGTTGGTCCATGGTGGTGGTGGATCGTTGCTGGAATGGGTTGTTTAGTCCATAGTGGTGGTGGTGGTGGTGGTGGTGGTGGGTTGTTATTGGGGTGGGTTTGTTGGTCCATGTTAGTGGTGGTGGGTTGTTGCTGGGATGGGCTCGTTGGTCCGTGGTGGTGGAGGGGGGGGGGTTGAAATCAGGTTGCTAGCTATGGATGTTTATGGTGGTGGTTGGAGCTGGTTGTGAGAGAGAAAGAGACATAGATGAATTATAAAGAATAAAAGAAAGAATAAAAAAATATAAAGAAAGAATATTAAAATGAAGGTATTCAAAAAATATAACTATTGATGTTGTATTTATGGTAAAATAAGATGTTAAAATAAATAAAGTAACATTTTGAGTTGTTAAAAATTAAATTTTTTAACATCACTGCTATGAACACTCTAAACATGTTACTTTAATAGTGTGTGTCTAAATATATTTATTTATATATTTGTTTTTTAAACTATCACTAAGTCTCCATGTTAGCATTAGCGTTTGATTTTAGCATTTTGACTTGCCACATCATACTTTTCCATTCACTAGTAGATGGCAGAGATCATTTTTACCCACATTTAAATGGTTAATGAATAATGACTAAATTGAAATATTTGAAAAGCTCAATATCATTTTGAGACATGGGACAAGGGTTGAGAACCAAATTAAATACTTTTTGAAAGTAAATTTTGATTTAGAAAAACTATGCAGTTTGCACAATTCAATAAAGTCATCTTTGCTCCTGCCTTTGTGCTTTATTTAAGGGTAATTTATGTGTAAATTTTATTATTATTTTTTGAATATATATATATATATATATAGCAATCCTTCGATTTTTTTAATTAAAAGAAGAGAGAGAGAGAGAGAGAGAGCAATCCTTCAATTTTTTAATTGAAAGAAAAATGGGTTTGAGAGGATGGGGATATGACTTGGATAGAAGCGACCAAAAAGGGAGAGAAAAAGAAAAAGGGGGGGGGGGGGTGTCCTCTTCAATTGACAAAGATCATGTTAAGCAGAATCTCATGGTTCCAATAGGAAATTAAGGATGACACTGTGCTTCTAAAAGTCCTCCCTATTCTGCTATTTACAACAAAATGTGGGAGACAAAAGAAGAGAAAAGTAATAAATAATAATATAAAATGATATAACATAAGGTAATGAAACTTAAAATGAAAGAGATTAGGGGGTAAAAATTGTAATTCTAGTTTATCTATCTATTACAAAAATATGAAATAGTTAATGTGTGATGTGTCCTAACCAATGTGCTCGGTGATGATGTTGTCATCGCTGATGTTGGACATGGAAAACAGATAATGTAGGCCTCATATCTCATTTGAAACACTAGTCTTCACGCCAAGCCTGCACTGCACCTTCTTCTACCCTTCGTTCCCTTCAACTCGTGTGTGAAACTAGAATGGTTACACTACCTCATTCTCCTAATCTTTTTCTTCTCTCTCAATGGTCGATGGATAAAAAATATAAGGTAGACCCTCACATATTGTTGTAGACTTGTAGTAGACTAGAATAGTAATACATCGGTTGCTTATGCTATGCTTATGTAGTTATGTACAATGAAATGAATGAAAAGAAATATCAGTTGTGTCGTGTGTGACTCCCGTTAAATACAAAAGTATAAATTGGGCAACCTCCACCCTGTTTCCTCTTCTTTTATATATTAGAAAGTCTGGACTCAGCTGAAGAAGGCCTTCTATTTTATATGTCCAAAACTATATAGAAAGGGAAGGGTGTGTGTTTGCAGAGAACAAATTAACGAGAGGAGAAACAATGATGAGGAAGCAGAACCCAGGTGATCAGTCGGTGGTGTACACCAAGATGGATGAGCCAGAGAAGGTCAAGGTGGTGAAGCTGAGCCCTAGTGAAGAGCTTTCCTCGTTTCAATTCAGGTTCAACAAACCAAAACATGCCATTGCAAGTGTCATCCCAGCCAAGAGGAGGTCTGTGAAGAGAATGAAGTTTGATGTATAAGATTTTGTTGATAATGAGAATTCTTATTCACTTAATTAATGTTTACATCAGCTCTGCCCTTTATATACAAAACAGAGGATCGGTTACTAACTTAATAGATTAACAAACTCCTAACTAACTCACTTAACACTAAACTAAAACTCACGTGCTCTCTCACGTGTAATACTAAACACTATATACAATAGAGCTAAACTACCTTCAGTTTATACAATGAATTATACAAAGCTACATGTTGTTGCCTTCTTGTTCTAAGTCTGACTTCTGCTCCAACTGATGCTGCTGCTGCATACTCTGCTGCTGCTTCAATCTTTGACACTCCCCCTCAAGATGGACACCACTGGAATGAATATTTAGGATTCCCATCTTGCCAATTAAGACAGTAAACTGACTTAGATTCAAGGCCTTTGTCAATAAATCTGCCAATTGAGAATGACTCCTAATATTCATCAACCTTATAACTCCATCCTCCACTTTGTCTCTCACAATATGACAGTCAATTTCAATATGTCTTGTGCGTTCATGAAACACAGGGTTAGACCCTATGTGGATTGCTGCCTCACTATCACTGAACAACAACGCTGCTTTGTCATGTTCTATATTTAGATCCTTCAACAAGTACAAAATCCAGGTCACTTCACACACAGCCACAGCCATTGATCTGTACTTAGCTTCTGCAGCAGATCTAGAGACTGTATTTTGTTTCTTAGACTTCCAAGAGACCAATGAGTCACCTAGGAAAACACAGAAACCTGTAATGGACCTTCTAGAATCTAGACAAGCTGCCCAATCTGCATCTGCAAAGGCTTTTATGTGCAGTGAAGTGTTTGATGGAAATAACAATCCTTGACCTGCCGTGCCTGTAATGTACTGGATGACTCTATATGCTGCCTTTAAATGAGGCTTTCTAGGCTTAGACATGTACTGACTTAACCTGTGCACAGAGTAAGTAATGTCCGACCTAGTGATTGTTAAGAACAGCAGTCTACCTATCAGCCTTCTATACATTTCAGCATCATGTAGTAACTCACCATCATCTTTGCTCAACTTTAAAGTAGCTTCCATGGGAGTTCTAGCTGGTTTACAACCAAGCATTCCAGCATCATGAACAATTTCAAGAGCATATTTTCTTTGACACAAAGAAATGCCCTTTTGTGATCGTATCAAACTACCCAAATCATTAAGTTTGAAATGCTTGTTTAGATACACTTTAAGGTCTTCCACAGCTTTAGGATCATTGCTACCAATTAGAATATCATCAACATAAACTAGAAGAGCAATGAACAATCTACCATCCTTCTTAATGACTAAAAAGTAATCTGCATTGGATTGAACAAAACCATGCTGCAATAAGGTGTTTGAAAACTTTGAAAACCATTGCCTTGAAGCTTGCTTAAGGCCATACAATGATTTATGCAACTTGCAAACCAATTCCCTTTTTGACTCCTTGGACTCCCCCTTGCTATCCAACTCCCCCTTGCTGTGCAAACCAGGAGGAAGAGACATGTAGACTTCTTCAAGGAGATCACCATTTAGAAAAGCATTATTAACATCTAATTGGTGAAGACTCCAACCTTGCACAGCAACCAATGCCAAAAACAGTTTGACAGTGACCATTTTAGCCACAGGGGAGAAAGTCTCAGTGTAGTCCAAACCCTCTTGTTGGGTATAACCCTTGGTAACGAACCGTGCCTTGTACCTCTCTATGCTACCATCAGCCTTGTATTTAATTTTAAATACCCATTTACAGCCAACAACCCTCTTATTTGGTGGCAAAGGAACCACAGACCAAGTGTGATTCTGTTCTAATGCATCAATCTCAGCTGCCATAGCAGCTTCCCAGTTAGGATCACCAATAGCCTGATGGTAGAATTGAGGTTCCTTAAGGGTAGAAATGCTATTGCAGAAGTGAGAATAGCTAGGAGACACATGGTGAGAAGAAACAAAATTAGAAATGGGATACCTAGTAGAAATTGTATTGCACTGGTAGGATTGGAGATATGGAGGAGATTTAGACACTCTAGTAGACCTTCTAAAAGAGGGGATAGAAGCAGCAGGGAATGTTGAAGGAGTATGTTCAAGTTGTAAAATAGCATCAACAATATCATTAGGTAAGTATATGGACAAATCCTTTGGAAGATCAGAAAAATGAGCTTCAAGAATTTGAGATTTTGGACTAACAGTATGAGAATGGACCTTAGGATCACCAATAGGTAAAGGGGGGGCATCAGGAGTACAAATTTGAGAAAAAGGATCAGAGGGTTAAGACAAAGTTGAAGATGGAATAGAGTGAAAATGGAAAATAGACTCATGAAAAGTAACATCCCTCGAAACAAAAATCCTTTTAGAATGTAAATCAAGTAATTTGTAACCTTTAACAGCAAAAGGATAACCCAAGAAAACACATTTGATGGCTCTAGATCAAATTTAGACCTGTTATGAGCCAATGTGGATGCAAAACAGAGACAACCAAACACCCTAAGAGAATGATAATCAAGACCTTTCCATAAAGCAACTCAAAAGGGGTCTTATGATGAAGAAGAGGGGATGGAAGCCTATTAATGAGATGCACTGCTGTGAGAATACAGTCACCCCAATAGGCAATAGGAACATTGGATTGAATTCTCAAAGCCCTTGCAACACACAAAATATGTTGATGTTTCCTCTCCACAACTGAATTTTGTTGTGGAGTGGCATCTCAATGCCACTGAATTCTCAATGCCAAATATTTTCCCTTCAAGCAAAAGATGTTATTCAAACGACATCATTTGACAGCTAATAGCTATGACTAACAGCTATAACAGCACCATTAAGTCTCTAACTTTGCTCCCTTTGGCTAAAAAACAAAATCTCACTAATGAAACCACTTACTTTGTCAAAGACTTTTCCTTATTTGCTAAATTTCCCTTCAACTAGTTCTAATCTAGTTACATACTTGACTCTATATAAATAGGACCAAGTTCCACACTAAAAGGGGGGATCCATTCCTCTCTCATCTCCATTATTCTAAAACATCATCATTTTGCTGCTCATAAACACATCTCCATCTCTTTCTCTATTTCTCTTACAATACTTCTCTTCTTAGAAAGCAACATAACCAATGTCATAATGCAAAAAACAACTCCAGCAGCAGCTTTTACTACATTTAACATTCATATTATCTATCTCATACTTCCATTTATTTTAAAAACACATTCCTCACAAAATACCCATACATACTTCTTATATATCTTTAAACTCCATGTCTCACAAAGTATACATATACAAGATCCATGTCCAACAAAGTATCTACATATAATTCCTATACATATTACATACACCATATATCACCAAAAGATATATAAATATATATATATATATATATATATTTCTTACCATCTCCACACATCTTAAAACATATCAAACACTCTTCCAAGAACTTATTGCTAAAAGCCCTTTCTCATGGGAGACATATATATTTATAATGCTAAAAGCCCTTCTTATGAAAGACAAAAATTTATAATACTAAAAGTCATTCTCATGAAAGTTAGCATCACTCACATTTGACTAAAAAACTAAAAGAGCATTATATGGGGAAAGTCATTTAAGTGCATGATGAAAGGGGATAAATTTAACCAACCTATGCACACGGCTGGACATATTCTCTCTCCCTCCAGTTGTACCTATTTTTCCCCTTCAATCATGAAGTCACCACAGAAAGACTCATAATATCATATTGTATTGCTGGACTAATTTTATCGCATTGCTGAAATGTCATAAGTCCACTGCTGTTTTACAGCTGGAGCTACAAACTATGAAGATAAGTCAATCTTTCTCTATTTTCAAGATTACATTATTAAGTACATGTTAATTCATTATTATTTTACTGCTGGATGCAAGTTATTTTAATATCATCTCACTATTTAATAAACATGATCTCACTAATACTTCATTAATGAACATACATATTAATAAATTGATCTACCACCATCGCACATATATTATTTGGACGTGAACCACCATTGGACACGAACCACCATTGGACACATATTTTTTGGAAATGAACTACCATTGCCGGACATACCTTATTATGTTAAACATGAACCATGAATCGCAACTAGACATGGACTATTGGACTCATCCCATTGTTGGACATTTGACACCTAATTAATTGTTTTCTAACATTGGACATCACTTAATATACAAAATAATAACGTATCAACTCACCATCTAATCAAAGCTATCATGCTAAGTATATCATTTATTTATTTCAACCATTATCATGATTCTAAAACTTTGGGCTTCATCTATTTTGTAGGCTTAAAAATACAACGGAAGCCATTAGTCTATGTGGCCTGATGTCGAGTTCCAGGTTGAACTCCCTAAAACAAATTTGTGCTCAGCAAAGTCACACTTCCAACAGGAGACACGTGTCTACGCACAAAAAAAAAAGGCCCCCAACACCTAATAAATGTACGTATTTCACGGGATTCTTCCCATATAAGGATTCCATTGACCAAAGTCAATTGTAGGGTGCAAGATATTTCCCTTGAGGACTCTCGGAGCTTACTCAAGCTGTGTTGGTGCCACGTGGCCTTGCTATCCGTCAGTCTCATGTCCGTATACCAAAAATCCGTCCACTATGGGGAATCGTCCCTCATGTGAACTTTTCGTCTGGCCCTCAATCTGTTGTCCTGTTTATGCATTTTAAAAACCCATTATCTTAGCACTGTCGCCTATGGCAAGCTGGTTTGGATGAATCCGTCTACCTCGATTTTATACTCTTCAGGTGCCCCCTCACTTCGTAGGTCCGTCACCTTATTTTCGGATGAACTCATGGAGTGACGGACTAACCCTAACTTTGGGAGACGCGTTCTGATTGACAAGCTAACCTAGGTCCATTAATGCAATAAAGGCACGTGGCAGTTTTTTAATGGTTTAATCACTTGGACCGAAGCATCCCTTCGTCTTCCGTGCCGTTCCCCCTATATATAAGCTGCTCGTCCCTTTCATTTTTCACTTTTGGCAACTAATTTTCTGATTAGAGAGCTACCGTTCTCTTCAACAAACCATTGTACCGTCTAACTGGTGTGATCGTCTTTTACATCTTCTCCATTTCCTCACTTCGTACCACTCTCTTGTAAGTATCCCTCATCTTATACTAAACTCCCCATTTTTTCATTTTTATTTAAATATTGCATGCCTGTCGTCTATGTAGACCTGTAGAGTCTTAGGATTTTTTCCGTCACGTGTAGGTAACAGATGTCTAGTGAGGCGTCGAGTGAGCAATCGTGTGTCTGCGATGGAGCGGGCTACGATGAGGTGTTTCCGTTAGATCAAGGAGACCCCAGCACCTCCAACAATGGAAGGGTTCCGTCAGCCAAATCACCTTCCACAGAGGAGGATGAGGAACTGGATATGGACGGGTCAAAGAGTGATTCCAATGATGGTCTAGCCAGTGTTGAACCCCCCATTCAATCGATCATAGGTCCTGAAGGACTTAGGGAGTTTAACATGCTTCCGTTGTGGACAATCAATGATTTCATCTCTTCCATCAAACAAACACACTTCAATATGCTTAGGGACAAGTATCAGATACCCGTCCACATACCTACCCGTTTGCCCTTCAAGTTCGAAAAATGTTACTGTAAGGGTGTTAAAGACATCAAAGTGTATGAGCAAATTTTGAAAGTAGGACTTAGATTCCCATTGAGCACTCTTCACCATCATCTTCTTCAGTACCTAGGACTGGCCGTCACCTAAATCTCCCCAAATGCCTAAAGAGTCTTTCTAGGCGTGGAAGTTTTATACAAGGTGATGTCTAACGGGCCGTGTAGGTTGACGATGGAGGAGTTCTTCCATTGTTACCATTCGTCTAAGATCACCCAGTCAAAAGGCATATATAGTTTTTTGTCGAGGAGTCCATTGCTTAGGCTAGTATGTGAGACCTCGGACTCTAACAGAAACTGGAATAGTCGATACTTACTAAGGGGACGACTGGATGTGTCACCCCGACAACTAGGAATACATGCCTGTAGACAAAACCTGGGGTATAATACCCTCGTCTGGTAGGTGTCCGTCCATCTTAGGTTCCATTCTTTAACTTGCTTTGTTTAATATTCTAACCGTTTCTTATTGTAGCTCGAGATCATCCAAAAGTCTCCCTTAAGTAGTAGAGTTTTTTGGAAAAAAATCTTCAGGACCACCAAGTTGTCAGAGAGAATGTGGGCTAAGTTAGTCACTTTGGACACTCTCCACTAGTACTGTGACGGTCCTGAACCTACAACAGCAGCCCGTTGCTACAACAGATAAGTGCGCCAACGTAAGTCTGTTGCCTAATACTTGCCTTCCTTTTTAACATTTGAGTAGCTTATCTAACTTTTATCTGTCCATCTTTATGCAGAAATGGAAGACAGCAAGAGGAGGGCCTTCATCAAGTGACAGGCTGCTGCTGCTACTGCTAAGAAAAAGCTGGAGGGTAGCTTACCTCCTACAACGGGTCAGGTTAACTCGTCCACCAAAAGGAAATCGTCTAAAAAGGTGGACCGTCCACCCAAGAAGCCTAAGGTGGTGATAGGGCCAAACGTTGGTGAGACCCCTACTATCAATAAGTTGCCCCCTAAGCTTGGCCCGGAGAAGGGGAAAGGCCTGATGAAGGGCCATGTTCCCGTCACCGAAGATCGCCTCGTCCTCCTTCGTGAGGACTCAAGTTATGTGCTCAAGCAGCTCTCGTCCATTATTAAGGACGATGACTATTTAGACTTGGGCAATCACGCTACAAAGTCCATAAGGGAGACGAGCCTTTTTAGCTTGGCACAAGTACGCCTATCCATCACTGTTCTCTATTATGTCCTGTTGCTGTCTCTCTCAAAAATTTGTCTCTATTTCCTGTAGAGGGTGCTTATGATGAAGGGGTTGATGGATCATTGTGTATCTCAGGAGACGATAATGGGCCATTTGAGAGAGAAGCTGGGTGCTAAGGAGAATGAGGTACAGGAGCTGTTAGCCTGGAACGATGTCCAAATTGGAAAGCTTGACTTAACCAAACAACTCTTAAAGGAGTCAGAGGCACAAGTTGAAGCACTGAACAAAATTCTCAAGGACAAAGAGGTAGAGATCTCGAAGGCTAAGAGTCAACTCCGTCAGGTTAAGAAGGACGCGATAAGGGAATATCATAACTTCGACGACCTCCTAACGGAGCTCGGCGGCTCCTTCGCTGATGGTTTTGACGATTGCTTCCGTTAGGTCAAAGCCTCTTTCCCCGACCTAGACCTTTCCCATATCTCCATCGAGGCCCAGGCCCAAACTTCAGCCTAAACCGTCAACTCTGAGGGTACCAATGATTTATTTGCTGATGATCCCATTGCAGACCCTCAAGGAGACGAGGAGATTCCTCCTATAGACCAAGCCAAACCCGTTGGCGATGAAGCTCGTCCACTTGAAGAGAACCAGACAGCTGAAGGGAAGGATAGAGAGAACCCCGTGGACCAGGAGTAGATTTTTCTTTTTACTTTTTTTTTTTTTTTCAAATGTAAAGATCTTTTGGAAGAACAGTATTTATGTCAATTTAACTGTTGCCTATTGCTTTCTAGGCTTTGCATGTAGACATCTCCCTTTATGGGCCTTTATAATATTTTGATTATGTGTTTTCCAATATTTATTTGCAATATATCCATCTATTTTGGATTTAACATTTGCAGATCAACTCCTGGGATGAACATATTCTCTTGTGAGCTTAATAAATATAAGCCATTGGTTAGGATAAACCTATCCACTTTGCAGATTAAACAAATATAAGTCATCCCTTTTAGGATGAACCCGTCCATTTTGCAGACTCAATATAAGTTATCCCTTTAGGATGAACCTGTCCACTTTGTGGACGTAATGAACACATCCATTTTGTGGATTTAATGAATAGAAGTCATCCCCTTTAGGATGAACCCGTCCACTTAGTGGACTTAATGAATATAAGTTATCCCTTTGGATGAACCCGTCCACTTTGTGGACTTAATGAACATAAGTCATCCTTTTGGGATGAACCCGTCCACTTTGGATCTAATAATTTCAAATCACCCCCTTTGGGATGAATCCATCTACTTTGGACTTAAAATAATGATTATGTAGAAATGTAGATAGCATACACATGGCGTTTCTGAATAACTCCTCTTATTGTGATAACTACGCGTACATAAATTATACTTTGGAAAACAAAAAAACTGCCATTCAGGCTTAAAAGAAACTATAGATAATAAAATTTAACTAAAAAGAAATAAAATGAAAATGAGGAGTATTGTTGTCCATGTTGTTGTCTATTGGTAGTACTTCTTCAGGTGCTTCATGTTCTAGAGGTGGTGCAATTTTTGCCTGTCTAGTGTCTCCAGGTGGTAAGTTCCCTTCCTATGCCATGATGCAATCCTGTACGGTTCTTCCCAATTAGGCCCTAACTTCCCCTGGGAGGTGTCTTTTCTGGCGCTTGTTACCCTTTTAAGGACAAGATCTCCAACCTGGAAATCCCTATGTCTAACCTTGGAATTGTAGTGCTTGGCCATGAGGTCTTGTTACCCTACTAACCTTTGTTTAGCCGTTGCTCTGACCTCGTCCACCAGATCAAGCTACAGGCGCATAGTTTTGTCATTCCTACCCTCATCATGGTTTCCTACTCTATAACTTGTGAGTCCCACTTCAACCGAGATGACTGCCTCGCTTCCATATGATAGTCAAAACAACATCTCTCCTGTAGACGTCTTTGCCGTTGTCATGTATGCCCATAAGACGCTTGGTAACTCCTCCGGCCATATACCCTTTGCCCCCTTGAGCCGAGTCTTGATGATTTTGAGTAAGGATCTGTTCGTGACCTCAACTTGTCCATTGGCCTGAGGATGGGTAGGTGATGAGTAGTGATTCTTGATCCCTAGCTGTGAGCAAAAGTCTTTGAATGCATCGTTATCGAACTGCTTCCCATTGTCGGAAACTAGCACTCTAGGTATTTCGTACTTGCAGATGATGTTCTTCCATACAAAGCTTCGCACGTTCTTCTCCATGATAGTGGTCAGCGCTTCAGCTTCTACCCATTTAGTGAAGTAGTCTATACCGACCACCAAAAATTTTAGCTATCGAATTGCTGTTGGGAATGGACCCATGATGTCTAATCCCTAATGTGCAAAAGGCTATGAGGCCGTCAATGGAGTAAGTTCTTCTGTTGGTTGCCGGATGAGGTTGGCAAACCTCTGGCACTTGTCACATGCTTTGACATAAGCAATGGCATCCTTCTGCATGGTAGACCAATAGTATCCTGCCCGGATTAGTTTGTGCACCAATAACCATGATCCAAAATGGTTTCCGCAAACTCCTTCGTGGACTTCTCACATGACATAGTCTACCTCCTCGGGGATGAGACACCTCAGGTACAGTCAGGAGAAGCCCCTTTTATATAAAACGTCTTTAATCAGAATGAAGCGCGCTGCTTGAACCTTCAATTTCCTTGCAGCCTCTTTGCCGTCAGGTAGCACACCGTCCTTTAGGTAGGAGGTTATTAGTGTCGTCCAATAGCACTTGGAACCTATCTCCTACACACTGATGTTGTCTATTAATGGTGAGATTTGAACAAAGGATAGTACCTGACTGGGGATGAGCATATGTTCTGCTGATGCAGCCTTGGCAAGACGGTTGGCCTGCTCATTTCCTCCCTTGGTATTTGAACAAACTTCACTTGGAGGTCACTTATTCGATTCTTCACTTACTAAAGGTACTTTTTCATCTGTTCGTTCTTGCATTCATAGTTGCCATTAACCTAACTGGTCACTACTTGAGAGTCATAATACACAACCACATTTATGGCTCCTACTGCTTTGGCGAGATCTAGTCCTACTATCAAAGCTTCATACTTTGCCTCGTTATTGGTCGTAGTGAAATCAAGTCAGACCATGCATTCAACCTTGTCCCCGTCCAGGCTGTGGAGTACCACACCAGCTCCGCCTGCTTACCTGTTGGAAGATCCATCCATGTGGACACTCCATTTAGGGCTCTCTTCTGCCCCTTAGCCCTTCACGAGAGTGAATTCTGTGATGAAGTCAGCAATAACTTGTCCCTTTATAGCCATACATGGTTGATACTCTATGTCAAACTCACTTAACTCAATCCTTTATAGTGCCATCCGTCCAACAGCTTCAAGGCTGCTCATTGTTCTTCATAGGGGTTTATCTATTAGAATGATCATAGTGTGTGCCTGGAAGTATGGCTTGAGCTTTCGGGCCGTAGTTACCAATGCAAAAGCGAGCTTCTCCATTAGGGGGTATCTCTCTTATGCTCCTCAAAGTGCTCTGCTCGTGAAGTATATAAGTTTTTACACCCCATTCTCTTCTCTAACTAAAGCCACGTTGATAGCGGCCGAGGAGATGGTTAGGTATAGGAACAATTCTTCCCTTAGTTTGGACGGGCTTAGTAATGGCAGGGAAGAAATATATCTCTTCAGGTCTTCAAATGCTTGCTAACACTTAGTCGTCCACTCAAAGGACTTTTTCAATGTGTGGAAGAAAGGCAGGCACTTATCCGTTCTCCTAAGACGAACATGTTCAGTGTAGCTACCTTACCGTTCAGGCTCTGTACCTCCTTGACAGTCTTCGGCGAAGTTAACTCCATTATGGCCTGTATTTTATCTAGGTTGACTTCAACACCTCTTTGGGACACCATGAACCCTAGGAATTTTCCTGCCGTCACCCCAAACGCACATATGTTTGGATTCAGCTTTATGTTATAAGACCAAAGGGTGTCGAAGGTCTCTTTTAGGTCATTTAAGTGGTCGTCTTCCCTATGCTTTTCACCAACATGTCATCCACATAGACCTGCACATTCCTCCTAATCTAATGTGTGAACATTTTGTTCATCAACCTTTGATATGTGGCACCCGCGTTCTTGAGCCCAAAAGGCATTACCTTGTAACAGAAGAGACCCTGACTGATGACAAATGAAGTTTTCTCTTAGTCGGCCTCATCCAGCTTAATTTGGTTGTAACCAGAGAACACATCCATAAAACTTAGCAACTGGTGCCTTATTGTTGAGTCCATCAAGATGTCAATCTGCGGGAGAGGATAGATGTCCTTAGGGTAGGCCCTATTTAGGTCTGTGAAGTCTACGTACACTCTCCATTTCCTGTTGGCTTTCTTGACCATTACTACATTCGCCAGCCAATCGGGGTAGTATACTTCTCGTATGAACTCTGCTTCCTGTAATTTGCAAACCTCATCTACTATAGCCTTGTCTTGCACCTACGCGAACACCCGTTTTTTCTAACGGATGGGAAAGAAGAAAGGTGAAACATTTAACCTGTGGACTATGATCGACGGATCAATTCCGGGCATGTCCTCATGGCTCCAGGCAAACACGTCTTGGTTTTCCCTTAGAAATGTCATCAATTCATGACGGACTGGCCGACTAGCCAAAGTGCCGATCCTGGTTGTTTGTTCAAGCCTAGAGTCATCAAGGAGTACTTCTTCCAATCCTTCCACTAGTTCTGCCACCGTCCATTGTTCTTCAATACACATAGCTTGCAAATGATCGTCCATTTCTAGCATGGCAATGTAGCATTCGCGCGCCGCCACTTGATCCCCTCATACCTCTCCTACTCCGTACTCCGTGGGGAGCTTAATCATTAAATAGTAAGTTGAAGTTATAGCCTTTCATGAATTCAAAGTAGGACGACCCAATATGGCATTGTGATGAACAGTCAACAACCAAGAACGTGACATCCTTGGTGATCTATTGTGGGTAATCTCCGACTATTATGGACAAAGTGACTACTCCTACGGGGTGTACCCTTGTTCCTCCGAATCGAACAAGTGGTACGTTAACTGGAATCAGTTGTTCTCTATCAATCCTCATCTACCGGAACGCTGGGTAATAAAGGATGTCAGCAGAGCTCCCATTATCCACAAGGACTCGATCAGTGTTGTAGTCCCCTACTCGTATGCTAACCACGAGCTCATCGTTATGTGGGTGATGGAGACGCCTGGCATCTTCCTCTGTGAACCCAATGACAAGGTCATTAATCCGTGTCATCTTTGAGATGAAGCCCGTTAACTGGACGTTCTTAACCATCCATAGGTAGGCTTTGCGTGCCTTCTTGGACGAGCTGGATACTATGGTTCCCCCTACAATCATCCTTATGTCTCCTAGTGGGGATCTGAGATGCTTGTTTTCTCTCCAGGCAGGTTGTCCTTAGGGCTGGTTCGTCCTTTCCTTACTAATGAACCTTTGCAACTTCCTTTGCTTGATAAGAGCTTCTATCTGCTGCTTTGAGTCATAGCAGTAGAATGTATCATGACTGTGGTCGCAGTGGAAACGACAATACTTATCTCTAGACCTTTTGCTAAGGTCTCTCTTCAACTTGCCAGGGAATGTTAGGGCCCCTTCATCCTTAATCTGCATCAGGACTTATGCTCAGTGGGGTGAAGCTTGCGAATCTTCCGGTGGGAGGCTTCGAGCGACTATCTTCTCTTCTATCTCCTGTCCTTGCTATCTTTTGCTCCTTGTCCTATAATGATTCCTCCTATCTTTCTCTCTTCTTAGGCTTCTCTTCAAGAGCCAGCAATGTGTCTTTTGCGTTCATGTACTTAGTAACCCTGTAGAGTACATCCGACATAGTCTTTGGGTTGTTTTTGTATAAAGAAAACAGAAACTTACCCTTTCGTAGTCCATTGGTGAATACGGCCACGAATATCTTGTCGTCAGCTTCGTCAATCGAGAGTACCTCCTTGTTAAAGCGTGTTATGTAAAATCCCAACGTCTCCTCCTCCCGCTACTTGATGTTCATCAGTTATACAGTGGACTTCTTATACCTGTGCCCCTTTATAAAGTGCAAAGCAAACTGTCCATTTAGCTCCTTGAAGGTACTGATGGAGTTAGGTGTTAGTCTGCTAAACCATATCCTTGCAGGGCCTTTTAACGTAGTTGGGAAGGCTCGACACATGATCTCGTCCGCCACGCCCTGTAAGTGCATGAGGTTTTTAAATGACTCCAAGTGGTCTAAAGGATCCTTTGATCCGTCGTAGGCTTCTACCTGTGGCATATGGAACTTCAATGGTAGGGGAAATAAAGTGACAAGTGTGATAAAGGGCGAGTCCGTCCTGTGGACTAATTCGTTGAGGTCGCTTGACACCCGTCCTTTGAGGGCATTCATCCTAAAGTCCATCCTCTCCTTCATCATATGCATCTCCACGACTATGTGTGGTGGCGCTGTTTCTGTGACGGATGGGTAGCTGGTATCTTGTCGCTCCTGTCTGCTTGGGGCATGGTTGCCTTCCAGTCCCTCTCGGTCCTTTCTTTTGGCGTTGGTGCCCTCTTACTCCTCTTCGTGACTGTTAGGCCCCGCATCCCTTTGACGCAACTACTCCTCTAGGTCATAGTTCTACTTAGTGAGGCGTTCTACTACCACAGCTAGTGTTTGTGCTTGTCTTTCAAGGGCAGTAGCACGTGGTTCTTCATTGTTGTTGGTTGCCATTGAATGAGTAAGTACCATGCAACTTTTTGTCTGGGAAGCGTTAGCAGTCTAATCTCTTTCCCATAGATGGCGCCAACTGATGATGCTAAAATTCGTCAGTAAGCTATGCAGTCCTTACGTGCTCTAGACAAAACCTGCATGACAAAGAAGAAAGGAAAAACCCTACAGAGAACACTAGTGTAGTACCGGCCATATACCCTCCAAATGTCAAGTTAAAGAATATTCACAACTCTAGAGTGCTAGAGTTGGGGAAATTATGTGCACCTTAGTTTCTAGGGGTTTTGGGTTTTTATAGTAGTGTAAAGCCAACCTTGGTTTTCTTGGGCAAGAGGATGTTTTCCTTATGGGGAAGATCCTAATAAATGTATGTATTTCACGGGATTCTTCCCATATAGGGATTCCATTGACCAGAGTCAATCCTAGGGCGCAAGATATTTCCCTTTAGGACTCCTTGGAGCTTACTCAAGCCGTGTCGGTGCCACATGGCCTTGCTATTCGTCAGTCCCGTGTCCATATACCAAAGATCCGTCCACTATGGGAAACCGTCCATCGTGTGAACTCTTCGTTCAGCGCCTCAATCCGTCGTCCTGTTTATGCATTTTAAAAACTCTATGGCAGGCTTGTTTGGATGAATCCATCTACCTCAATTTTACCCTCTTCAACACGGTTAGTCTAACAGTGACAGACACCTTTTATTGGCGGAGATGAAAGGGCACTAAAGCTACAGTGGAATGCCTGCCACGGCTCCAGTGAATATGGTTGTTCAATACTTCGTTGTCTTCGGTGCAATTTCAATCTCTATATCCATTCTGTCAATCTCTATGAAAGACGTGTCAAATGCCAAATCCACTAAAATGTAAATTCAGTTAACGACACTTATGTTCTTGTCAAAGGGCTCAACATGTATGCATCACATGCGGCTGTGTCGTTAAAGAGAATTTTTCAAAAGTAATTATTGAATGGGATACCAAAAAAGTTATATATTAGATTAGGTGGAAGATAAATAAAGCAAATAGTTGATAATAACGTCACTTGGTCCCCGTTGATATATTGTAATTGATAATAAAGCAAATAGTTGATAATAAAGTTCTATTGAATTTTTCTCGTGATGTATTGTAATTGTTTGGTTTTTCTGCTTTCATTAATAAAGTTTTGGGCCTTTTGGACCCCAGGGCGGTTATCTCCCAGAAAAAAAAGTCACTCGGTACACACCTTACTATTTAATGCTTTTTTGTTTGAGATATTAGGGACAAGAATAAGATGTCGAGTCTAGTAACGTGATCTTATAATTATGTGGGCGTATAAAGATAATTGAAAATATAGTAAAATTGGTTTGGTTGGTATTTAATGGTCTCCTGGGTTGAATTTGACTTTAGTTCGTCTTGTCTCATCCTTGAATTAATAGGCAAATACTTATATGTTCAATAATAATAATAACATTAATTGAAATAAAAATAAATAAAAAGAGAAGAAGGAAAAAAAATAGAGTAAGGTGTCTCACGTTTTAGTTAGTTGGGCATTTTGATTATTATGTTGATGTTTCAGTTTGGCCTCAACTTTTTCCTTTTAAGCACTAGCATCAAGGGAGGGGAATTTGGGTAACTAGCAATAAAAATCAAACTTTATAGTTAGTTGGCCCGGTCCGGGAAGAATATAAGATATTAGCATCTCGAGCCTTAAAGAGATGATTTTCGTTTAAAAATCGAGCCTTTGAGGCTCAGTTTCAATGTTTTGTGGCACAGTGACATGGAAAGCTTCCCACGTGGAAATCGAGTCTTATAAACTCGGTTTTTATACCGAGCCTTAAAAGATCGATTTCAGTTGCTAAATTTGCCACGTAGACGCCGCATAGATCTCGACCCGTAGAGACTCGGTTTGCTAAAAGTGAAACCGAGTCTCAAAAACTCGATTTTTACACCTAGTCTGGGTCCCTAAATATCTGCTTTGAAATTTTTGTCTCATTTGTTCAGTTGTCCTTCCGTGTTCAGTGTTGTCCTTCCGTGTTCAGTCTTCACGTGTTCACATATTCACATATTCACTCCTTCTCTTTTTGTTCACATATTCACTCCTTCTCTTTCATACATGTTCACTTTCACTTTCACTGATACTTTCACTTTCATAGCAGCTTGACTAAGTCTTCTCTCTCTCACTCTCCCTCTCACTCTCATACAATCCCAGCACATTCTCATGTCAGGTAAGGGTCTCACTCTCTAGTTAGTTGTTGGTTGTTTGTTGTTTGGTTTTGATATTTTGTCTTTAAATTTTTTTGTTTGCTTGAGTATGAAATTATAATCATTGATTTGGTGATGTAATTGCTTCATTTTGGTTTTGCCATCTACTAAAAATATCAAATGTTGCTCCAAAAAATAAGAGCTGCCCCTTGCAAAAAAGTATTAAATAACTACTTAAACGTTGGTCTATTAGATCCACAGGTACATCTAGTCCACTTCAGTCCATTCGGTCCATTCAATCCAGTTTGGTCATTCACTCTTTTTGGTCCATTTCGGTCCCATAGGTACACTTTACTCCATTCAGTCCAATTTAGTCCATTCGGTCCATTTTGGTCTATTAGGTCCACCTTGGTACATCCAGTCCACTTCAGTCCATTCGGTCCATTCAGTCCAGTTTGGTCATTCACTCTTTTTGGTCCATTTCGGTCCCTTAGGTACACTTTACTCCATTCAGTCCAATTTAGTCCATTCGGTCCATTTTGGTCTATTAGGTCCACCTTGGTACATCCACTCCACTTCGGTCCACTTCAGTCCATTCGGTCCATCCAGTCCAATTCGGTCCAAGTTAATATAAATCATAAGAAAAAAAAATTAAAATAAAATAGTCATTTAACATAAACGTGTAATGTGATAAAACCACTGAAATCCCATCAATTAGAGTAAATATTATTCTCTAAACTCTGATTTCATTTTTTTGTTTGAGTATGAAAGAATGATTGATATATATTTAAGATGTATTCTTGGTATATTTGTATTGTTAGGTTTTTAATGATTGTATTGTTGTTTGGTTTGATTTTTTTATTTATATTTTTGTTAGAGCTGATTTGAAATTTTGCAATGGGGTGACTTCTGTCTTTAGATTTTTGTTTGTGTTAGTATGAAATGATAATGATTGTGTACGTGTATGTGATGTGGGGTGAGTATATGACTAGTAAAATATAGGACTACTAAAAGTCGTATATTTTATAAAAATATAGACATAAATATAAAAACATATATATATATATATATATATATAAATAAATATATATATATATATATATACATTTATATATATATACATTTATTTTTATTTATTTATTTATTTATTTATATATATATATATATATGTTTATATATTTATATATATATATATATTTTTTTTTATTCATGATCGAGGAAGTCTTTTTGCTAGCTTTTAGTGAAGCTATCTGCTTCCTTTTCTCCATAATTTGGAGTAAATTTGAGTTTGTATATCACATTTGGTATATTTGACTGTATATTAATGCCCTGATTTTGGAATTAGATGATATGTATAATTTTGATTGCTCATGATCATATTCACAGTAGTGTTTATTTTTTATTTTTTATTTTGTTATCTAATGAACCCTGTTATTTCATTAATAGTAGTGTAATAGGGTATGCTATGAATTTTCTTGCACTGGAATGATGATGTTACATAATTGCACTCATTCATTTGCACATCCTCATGACTTTTGTTGTTATTTTTGTACTTTGAGTAGATACAAAAAGTTTTGTAATTGATGTTAAATGAAAGAGATAAAAATATGTCACTAACATATTATACTTGACTCTCTAATAGGTTCACAATCTCTAAAGAATATTGAGTTCAATGTATATTTCGGTGGACCCCTTGACAATCCTGGAGGGATTGACGGATTCCCATTTAGAGGGGAGGGTATCAACTGCTACTACATGATGATACGTCGTAAGTTGAAGACGTTGAATGATTTGAAGAGGAAAATAATGGAAGAATTGAATTTAAACCGTGCTTGGTATGACATAAAGATTACTTATCGTTACCCACAAGAAGTCCTTCATGAACGGATAAATTATGGGTATATGGCAATCAAAGAGGACAAACATGTAAAGATGATGTTTAATAGGATCCAATAAATTGCCCAAGTAAATGCTGCCGAGTTGTATGTAAGTTTGGAGGCGCTTGCCGAAGTTTATACTGAGACGGTGCAACAAACAACTACGTCTTTACAATTTACAGCCCTAGATGATGGATGCACTACAATGGGAGGGTATACAATGGGAGAGCATACAATGGGAGAGTATACAATGGGAGATTATACGCTCCCAACTCAAGATCATGTTGCCAATACTGGTGAAACCCTCCATCCTCAAGAGACACATTTAGAGGAGGAAGACGAAGACGAAGATCATGCTACGAATGATGGTAAAAATGTTGATGATGTGGACGAGTACGAAGAGAGGATTGACCAAGGCGACTTTGAGTACAATGTGGATGACCATGAAGTTGTTCCCATTTTTGAAGAGGAAAATATGGAGAACCATGATGAAGGTGATGCAGACAATGATATTGGCGTCCAGCATGATACATATACGACCACTGCCTACGCACCTCCTAGCGAGTCCTTTTACGCAAATACTTGGGAAAATATGGTTGATCCTTCAGCTCTTCAGATACCATTTGTTTCTACTTGGGAAGATGGAATGCAATTTAGTAAAGGGTTGACTTTTGCAAATAAAGAGGCGATGAAGCGTGCATTGATAATATACGCAGCAAGTGATAATAGAAATTTTATTATCCGGAGGTCGACCACAACTAAATTGTGCGCCGCACGCATTGACACCAACTGTAAGTGGTACGTTGGGGCATTCAAGAAGGATAAACTTAATGGTTTGTGGATGGTCACGTCTTATGTGGGTCCACATACTTGTGTACCCTTTGGCCGGCGAAGAGACGGTAAAATGATGGATTCTAATTTTGTTGCATCAGAAATTGTGGAAAAATTGCGACAAAAGCACACTGCTCCTATTGATGAGCTCTGGGAGATCATACATACTAAGTATAAGCATGAACTTTCTTACTATAAGGTATGGGACGTAAAACAAAAGGCAATTGCTAAGATATATGGGGATTGGGAGGAGTCTTACCAAAGGTTGCGAAAGTTGTTGTTGGCATACTTGGATCAGGATTCAGGTACCCGATACAGCTATTACACCATACCTAGGGGCATAGATGATACTACGTTACTGCGCTATGTATTTTGGGCATTCGCTCCATGCATTGCTGCATTCAGATATTGCAGGCCGGTGATCAGTATTGATGGGACTCATTTGTATGGTAAATATCGAGGGGTGTTGATGATTGCAATGGCAACCGATGCTAACCAAAAGGTTTTGCCTCTTGCCTTTGCTGTTGTGGACAAGGAGTCAGGGGCTAGTTGGGGATGGTTTTTAGAGTGTCTCAGGACTTCGATAGAGCATGTCATACCTACCGAGGGCATTTGCATTATTTCTGACTGACATAAAGGTATCAAATGCGCCATTCGAGAGTGGCCTAGAGGTCAGGACGGAAGAGAACAGGTATTTCACCGATATTGCCTTCGACATGTTGCTAGCAACTTCAACACACACTTTGACGACCCGACTCTCAAGGCATTGGCCTTGAAAGCTGGATATGCGACTAATGAAGCTAAATTTGAATCCATAATGCAAACCATTAAGGATGCCGAGATTAATATGTTGAGGGGTGTAAAACCTAATGATCCCAATATTACACGCTATATGCCATATACATATCTAGTGAGTTTGGATTTGGACAAATGGACCCAGTCACATGATGGTGGAAGACGTTACGGGGCAATAACAACCAATATCTCTGAGTGCTTTAATGGGGTACTTAAAGGTGCCCGTGGTTTGCCCATTGCTGCAATGGTTGAGTTCATTTGGTGCAAAATTGTTGCATATTTCCACGATCGAAATAAACTAATTACTTCTGATCTCTCTCAAGGTAAGGTGTGGAGTGATTATGCAATGGGGATCTACACCAAAAATGAGCAAAAAAATTTTGGACACACTGTGCGGAATTTTAATCATGAACTTGGTATATATCAAGTGGTTACCCCGTACAACGACCATAGAGGTGGAGGGGGAAACCACAGTCATGAGGTGCGCATATTTGCTAGAACATGTGGTTGTGGAAAGTGGCAAAACATTAAGATCCCTTGTTCACATGCAATTAAAGTTCTTCAAGGTCTGCACCTCAATGCCACAAGCTATATTGACCCTTGTTACAGTTTGAAGAACGCCATTGACACATATGCACATCATTTTGTGGTGCCACTATCAGAGTCATTGTGGAGGGACGTTGACCACAGTGGGTGCCTGACCCACAGCTGTTGCGAGCCAAAGGTCGTCCTGTGAAGTCAAGATTAAGGAATGAAATGGATGGGGTACGGCGAGAACGGGGAAGCCAGAGGGAAGATCCGGACTTGAGGGAGATTCAACCGAGGCAGCGATGCGGAGTGTGTCATGAAGAGGGGCATAACCGCAGAAGATGTCCCAATTCACGTGGGGCTTTGACAAGCGGTTCCCATGGGGCTTCGACAAGTGGTACTGTTACAAACTAGGCAAGTGTTGTCACTATTTTTATATAAAATGCTTAGAATTTCATTTGGTTTTTGCTCTTCGCATTTGGGAACTAACGACCGTACAACAATGTTTGTCAGGCGACCAGAGACTCGATTTTGGATTGGCATTGTACGTGGGCCTTCTGGTTATCTTCAGTATGGACAAGTGCTAGGCGACTATGTAGACTATGTTGTATCGACTTAGTTGTTATTTTGTTTATGGCTGAATGTTGTTGGAATTGAACTATTTGTTATCCATTGTACTCATTACATTAGTTGTGTTGTGCAACGTTTGCCTATAATGTCGAAAATGATAGTACTTTGGCAAGTGAAAATGATAGTTAGTAATGGCGTTTTTATTTGTGTGCCTTACGTAGTGGTTAAATCTGTTTGGTATGTAGGTCATAGGGCAACTGTATTGCCCATGAATTGTAACTTGCTTAATCCAATTTTTTTTTATATCTCATGTGCTCTCCCTTTGACTGGTGGTAGCAAAAACATATAGATATATATATATATATATATTATGCTCGTGCGGTAAGGAAAAAGAAGTTCCTAGTTTGAGGATTTGGGTTTAATGCAGGTGGGAGAAGGAAAAAATAGTGGGGAGGAAAAAAAAATTCCCAGTAAAAATCGAGACTCTTAAACTCGATTTCTATAAAATCGTGTTTTAAAACGTCGATTTCTAGAAATCGAGTTTAAAAGACTCGATTTTTGGAAATCGAGTTTAACAGACTCGATTTTCTACTCCAGTGGCATTTCACAGTAAATATTGAAGAAGTCTCGACCTGGCCTGGCATTTCACAGAAAAAAAAAATTTGAATATAACAAAATTAAATGTAAAAAAGTAGCCGTGAACGTATTAATGTCCAACAAATGCTTTTTAGCTTAAACTCGGCAATATTTCTATTTCATGTGGACAAGTTTTTTAATTCTTACACGAAGAGCCATTCAAATTTTAAATCAACTGCAAATCGGATAAACATTATTTTGAATTTCTATAAATTCTACTACAAATAAAATTTTGTGAATTCAATTTGGCAAATAGCTAAACCAGTTTTTATTTTTTATTTTTTTTCTAGAGCTGTATGAATTCTTTCCCTCTTTGTTTTGTTTAAGAATTTAGGACCTTTGTGTTAAACAAAAAAAAAAAATTACAACAAAAAAAAAAGTCGAATCCCACGTGGAACAAAAGCAAATTGACTTTGACTAATGATATGTTCAAACTAAGCTTCCACCAATTAGCCAAAATCTAAGTGATATATTTATTCATGCACAATGTTGCAACATTGGCTTATATAATTCAGCAACCGCCATGATTTGAACCCCATGTTAGAGAATGTCCAATTAACCAATTGGATAATATCATTTCTTTGTAAGCATACAGATAGAACAAACGAGGTACTTAGGATGGTTTAAGGGGCCCGCGTGTAGGATAATTTCCATGTTGAAGTACATTTTATTTCCAAACTGTCTTAGGCTGTGTAATAATAAAACGTTGAATCATGTTCTTAAGGTCTAGTCATGCATACATCTCATAGTAACATGCAATGACAGTAGACCAAGAGTTCAGAGCACACAATTCGTATTTGAGTGTAATTTGCCAAGCACCAATTTCCCTCCCAGAGGTCCAGACTCCAGAGCACACATTGGTCCCTTGCACTCGCAATTATTTCTGATAGAAATGGGGTACAACAGTACAAGTTTGACTCAAAAACATGAGACGGGGGATCAGAAACATGATGACTAGTACCTACACTTTGCAACGAGGCAACAATATAGTGAAGAAAAGGGGTTTTATTTTCTCTAATTTCATTCAACTCATCTTGATTGATACACCATTCTGGATGTCTTATGAATACCTATACTATAAATATTTCAAAATAGACCACACGAAGATATATCATGCTTTTTATTTTCGGGGTCAAAATTGATACAAATGAAGCTAATTACAACTAAGAAAGCCGATGCCCATCCTATTGATAATTTCGATTGACATAACCTCTTGCATGTTGAGATAAAGAGCTGGCGGTAGCCGAATCTCACTGCAGAGTCGTTTCTCCTGTAAGCACATAGAAGCAGACTGCTTAAGTCATTGGTTCAATAAAAATGCACACATATACAGTGCACAGAAAACTTTATGCTTAAACTGTTATTTGTGTCATAGTTTAATGAGCCCAAATAAGTTTTCATCCTATCAACGTTAAGGATATTTAGTAGCAAGTGGTACTTTTTTCTAGGAATATGGTAAACAAACTGGATACCCTCATGTTTCTTTGTGGATTAAGAATTCGAAGATTGAGATGGCACACTTACACTTTCAGACAATAAATCTGCCCCATGAAGGCCTGTTATCTCCAAATCATTAATGGAGCTTGAAGTTGCCTGTACTGCTGGTCGTGAATTCGACTCCTTGCCACCAGACTCTTAAGCCATGAAAGGATTTGGACCAGCCTGACTGCTTGGACCAACTTGAGCACTTTCCTTTGCTCTACGAGCACTTTCTTCAGCTTCCCTTTTCCTTTTCTGTTCAAGGTATCTATCAGCCTCAGCTGCAGGGCGGCAACCAGCAGCTCGGGCTTCCTGAATGATAAAATTCATGTGGAGATGACATTAGTTTGACAAATTAAAAGCACCATCATACTTAATACCAGAATTAAGCATTCCTATTTAGTATATATTATGTGTTTGTGTGCATGCATGGGTGTATAAAATATGATATCATGAATGGCAAGTTTCAAGAAAAGCCATGTGGCATGCTTGTTTTACAAAAAAGTGTTGGGTATACAATCTATGGTATGGGTATTTACCATATAAAATATTTTAGGCACAACTGCATTTATTTTACATAGTCTAAACAACCTCTGTGGGGCTAACCATGTATCATACCTTAAGTTCTTGAATTCTTTTCAGGGTCCGATGCTCTGAAATAACAGTCTGAAGCAAATCTTCATGCTCTTCCTTGGAATGAAAGCGCATGAAGACATCATATCGCCGACAGATTGCCCTCTCTTCAGGCGATAAATCCTTCTCAAAATGATTTGGATACAACAAATTTCTTTCTAGTATGAAATCCTTCCTATGCTTCCTCTCATCAAGCCTGCCAACAAGTTTAAGTTAACCATGATGCAGAGAGAGAGAGTGTCTTAACATATTTATATACTATTAAATATAGTAAGCTTATGCCATATTATGAAAGCCTAACATAATCTTCATATAGTGATAACTAGTGAATAGTTTCATCAACATATGAAGAAGAATCAAGAAATCACACACACAGATGGTAATCCTGTCTTCATCATAATTTATGACAATATTATCTCAATTCCTATTTTCCTCTCTTCTTTTTTTATTTTAATTTTTTTTACCATAATGAGAAGTTGATCTGAACTTAATGTTGTCTTACAAGTTTAATATGGCTAAATAAATGAATGTACCAGTAAGTGTGAAGTTATATGGAAATCAAATTATTTTGATAATTTGATAGGGGTGGAGGTATTTGAATCCTATATGTCTTTGTTGGAGACACCAAGAGGTGCCAATTGCACTACTAGGATCAAATTATTGTCACCAAGTACCTCTTTGCATAGATACGCAGCACTCGCAACTTCAGCTCACGTTCATCCTCATTGTCTGTATCCTTAAATTCCATCTCAGCCAATAATTGCTCAGCATCATTGTCATATTCAGGATCAAACTCCAGTCTTTTATGGTTATAACCACTCAACTCAACTAAAGAAGGTCCCTCGCTCACTGAAGAGTGCAGTCTCTTCCCCCCAAAGCTCCTGTCTGCTTGATGATCTGCACGCAATATAAAAAGAACATAATTTAATAACCAGCTATTTTATCATAACCATATTGATTATGAATGCACCACCAAGTTTTCAACCTTCTAGTTAGTGAAAATAGAAGGTAACAGATGCCAACAAACAACAAAATGCAAAAAAGTATGTATAACAGTATTTTACAAAAGTAGGTATTGTTCCTATTCCTTTCAGACACATACAAAAAAGTTGCAAATCTCTAAAGCCCGAGGCATATTCTGCTTAAAGGACGTCTTGGTAAATCAAAAGACTAATAACAAAGTTAAAAAAATAAATAACAAGACATCATACCTCAGTTCCCCATTCTGATTTGTCCTCATAACCACAGCTGATGACATGAATAGCCTCTTTAAGAAGAGTTTCTGGTGTTGCAGATTGTGGAACACCACCATTCTCCATAAGCGTAGACGCAACAAAACCAGCAGACTGACCGAACCTTTTCTCCAGGCTCATTTGGGACATGAGTAGTGACTTTTCATCGTCAAATCCAGCACCTGAATTTAAAAAGAGTAAGAAAATGTTAGAATCATATCTAAAAAAATTTCGAGTTATATAAGATGCCGTGGATATTGTACAAATATAGTTTCATGAATGACAAAGTTGATTTTAGATCTTGTTTATATATTAAGGTTTACCACTCAATAAGAAGCAATCATTCTCTCCTTTTAAACAAGTAAATGAGGAATTTATTTAATTGTCAATAAATTCAAGATGACATGGAAGGATTTTGACTGGTTTATAATTTATTTTAAAAAAAATACCCAAAAAAATAAAGAAATAATATTCAAACAATGTACCTTCCACACCCTCTTCTATATCCTCTAGACTGAAAATAGGCACAGTGGGGTCTACATTCTTGCTACATTTCTTCTTGTCTGACCCCTTTTTACTAGACTTTGAACCCTCCTTTCTTGACCCACCACAAAGCGAAGATAAAAATCCAGCTTTCTTATGCTTAGGTTTGAGAGGTGGCTCATAACCATATAAAGCTGTTCTATTGAAGACGCATCCAGTACCCACATAAACAGGGCCTTGAATGCCATCCAGACCTCTCAAGTTGATCTGAAATTTAAGATGATAAATATATTATCAAAAGATGTTTAGCAAAAAGATAACAAATAATTTTAAACAAATATCAAATGTTTTTTCCAATCACAAGGACATCAAACACATCACACAAGTGAACACAATTAACACCATTCAATAACATCAGATAGACACAAAGAATCCATCGCTTAAATTGGAGGATGTTAGACTTACATCAAAGAAGACAGTATTTCGGTTGGCATATCGATCATTCCTATCAATACCATCAAACCTCTGTGGAAACTGAACGTAACAAACATGTTTTCCAAGGTTGGGATCCATTAGGAAACACATAGCTTCTCTCAAGGCCTTGCTGTTGTTTATGTAGTGATCACAATCAAGATTCAACAAGAAAGGTCCATTGGTAAGCACTGCTGATACTCGAACCTGAAAGAGAGTATTGAACACTAGAGGTAAGATAAATGAAGAAATAAAGAGAATGCAAAAACTCTGGAATTCATATTTTTAACTACTCACAAGTGCATTCATAGCACCAGCCTTCTTGTGATGTTGAAAACCTGGACGCTTTTCACGAGAAACATAAACTAAACGTGGAAGCTCATTACCCTCAGCATCAAGCCCTCCACTTTGGCCCAAGAAAACCTGCACAAAATGAAATAGACAAAATCTTACTAAGTAAATGATACTCCTGCAAGAGAGAAGATACACTTGACTCCACTTTACACCCTAATCGAACAAAGATGGGTGGGGGGAAGAGAACGGTACTTCAAGGAAAAAATCTAAGCAGTTTGTTCTATGAAGGAAAAGTTGTATCAAATAAGAAACACATTCAAACCATAACTGAATTCCAACAAGCAGTAGGTTGACAATTTCAACCACAAGGGCTAGTACAATCAGCTAGGAACCACGCCTCATGAAGCAAAGGTCACTTGTTTGAACCTCCCCTCCCCACTCCCCTTGGGGCCAAAATTAACATATTAAAAACAAGTAACTTGCAATGTTCAGCTTTAAAACAACATGAAGGAGAAGCTACCTGGATCATTCCTGGATGGTCTCTGGTGTTGTTTCCTGGCCATGGTGTACCATCTTGCATAATCCATCCCTCTTCAGGAATCTTCTGTGCCTTTGCTTCTACTGAGATATAAATTGAATGGTCCTATTCCTTCGTCAATAAAGAAAAATTCAAAACACATACAAATATTAACACACACGCTGCCCAAGCAACGTGTAATTCAATATAATTGGTAACTTCATATCAAAGATTGAAGAGAAAAAAAAGGTTAGTGGATGTTTTAAGGTTTCCTTTAGCAATAAGTATAAAGTCACAAAATTTGTTACGACCATTGAAGAGACAATTTGTAAATGGTATATGTCGATGATAGATGCAAATAAAAATAAATAATAACTAATAAAATTATTATAAAATATTTTATACTTAATATTGCATAGAGTTTATTTTTAAAAAATAAAAATAAAAATGTTGTGAAACCTGCTATTTAATCTTGACGTGAGTACTCTTGACTTTTCTTTTTCTTTTTTCTTTTTCTTTTTTTAATTTCTTTATGACTGAATGATGTGAGTCTTGACTAGCTGTAAGAAGAGTGAATGTGTGATATGGCAACTAAATTTAAAAAAAGTTATTTTTAATTGGACAGCTGGTCACAGTGGCGGCTTCAGAAATTTTTTTCAAGATGATCATTAAGAAACTTAAATTATAAAATATTTAATAAAAAAGATAGTTACATCTCATTATCAATGCTGCAAGTTATATCTCTTTCAAAATTTTAGTTAAATAAAATTTTTCTTTTAGTTTGTAAAGGCCCAATATATTGTTAAAATGACCAAATTTTGACTACAAACTTAGTTGTAGCCTAAGACTAAAACTTTCACTGAACAAATTAACATGACTATATATTTTGAAAATCTAACTGTTGAATTTTATGTTTTTTATATTTTTAAAACACATGTCAAGTTTCATGTCAATCGGATGTTATTTACTATTTAATCTATAAGCTTATTTTTTGCGTATAATTTAATACTACAGAAACTCAAAAATTAAACATTTGATTAATGACATAAGCTATTTATCTTTAATTTTCTTAAAATTTTACAAGTATGGAGGATATAAGAAAAAAAATGTAATCTAATTATGGAATTGCTAAAATTCATATCTAATAAAAAAATATTGAGTGAAATTGTAGACTTAATCTACAACTAAGTTTGTTACTAAACTTTGTTCGAAGTTTAATTATATTGGACCTAAAAAAATTTAGGGTGGTCACACATTTTACTTAGGGTAAAAAAATCATAAAATTTTTAAATTTTATATATAATAATGATATTTTTTTTCTAGGCCAGGGTGGTCTTGTGACCACCCTGACTCTAACTTGGAGTCACTAGTGGCTGGTCATCTTCTTTTTTTTTATGAACTGGAAATATTTTCCCCTCTGATCATCTTCTTTTGTGTAGGAAAATATTGAAAACAATTGTTGCATTTTTCTTTTGAGAAGTCTTCAATCTTTTGTCTTCTTTCAAGATCAGGGGCAATTGCCCTCTCTCACCACCCCACCCCACCCCTCCCCTCCTCCGCCCTTGCATCAATTACATACTCAAAATTACAATATGTTAAAGTATTATATTATGATTGATGCATTTTTTTTTTGTTTCCTCCATCAAGTATTTATGATGGTCTTTTGTGTAATTAAGTACTAACATTTAATTATAAATTTACGCTCAAACATGTTATTATTAGTAGTTATTATTAGTAATAACTAGTTATTATTACTTATTATTAGGCTCAGACAATATTTTTACAATAAATTCTAAGTATCAGGTTGTTACTTGTTATTATTGTTAGATTAAAATAGTAATCTCAATGTTAAATTTAAATTTGAACTAATAATAACTAGTTACCTGTTTGTACTAAAAGAGTCGAATCTCAGCTAGAGAAAAAGAGTACTTTTGTATATATAGTACTTTCGTGAACAAGCTTCAGCAATTGCACACTGCAGTTGCAAATTAGTTAGACACCTTCAAGCATCAGTTGCAGATTTAATAAGGAGGAAAAGAGTTAGATCAGAAACGACTGTAGTTTAGGATTTGCTATTGAGTTTGTAAAACACGACATGTAGCTTTAGTTTTCTGCATAAGTGTTCACACGTACACACGTGTCTGAGTTTGTTAGAATTTTCTGTTTTGGTTGGTTGGTTGGTTAGTTTTGCTGTTCTCTCTTCTCGGTTTAACCCGATACCGTATATAAGGCTTGTACCATTCAATTAATGATTAATTTACTTTTCTCCCAATTCTGTTTACTGTTACCCACACCATAACTATTATATAAAATGCCAGCTCTTGCAGCTTCAAACTGATCTGCATCTCCAACCCCCTATATCTACTAGTAATTCTATGATGGAATAAAAAGTAAAACCTTATTCTCGGTATTTGCATTCCCATTGTGTATGACGTTATAATATGCTTTTATTTTTTTATTTTATGTTTTTACTTTTTACTGGTTAGTCTTTTTTGCTAAACTTGTCCACCTTTTCGCCTTGCTTGGCCTGATGTTTATATCGCCTTATATAGATTAGCAGTGCACTTTCAGGTTCAAGTTGCTTAGTTGTTTTATACTTTTACTTAGAAAATAACACGAGATCTCATCCTGCAACGTTGAGACTAAGAATTTGCATCCAACGGACCAACTTGACGAAGACCTTAAAAAATTAGTGACAAAATATTATGTAATTACACATTAATATTTTAAGATTAATTTTACATTTAATCATATCTCTTAATATTGACCCCCTAAATTAAAATCCTGATTCGCCACTAATTAAGTTGACGTGTCCCTAACATTATTCTTTACAAAAACCAGATGATAAGGAATCTCTTCCATTTGAATGTGGCCTTGAAATTTGACATTTGCAAAGCTTGGGGGTGATATATTCAAACATAGTGGGAAGGAGTATGTAACTGTAGGGATTGTCGTTCAACCTGTGGGTGGCAAGAAAAGCATGCATGCATATGTATTCATAATGATCTACATCTATCAGATAACTGAAGAAAGGTAGCTAAACTTTATGGCTTCGTCAAATATATATATTGGTCTGGATCAGGCATGTGGTCCACCAAAACTCAAAAGCCTGTCAATAAGATTGTGGCAGCGGGTCAAAATATGTTGTTCTAAGAATGTAAAAAACAGTCTTAATTTTGAGAAGATTAATTTTAGGATGTTGCCCAGAGAACTGTACCAGTGAATTAGAGTTCTTCAGCTTTGTCACTTGCAAGACCTGTGAAATTGGACTTCCCATGTTTCTCAGGTGATGATCCTGCTAGTTGGGTCTATAAAGCCAATTAGTATTTTGGCTATTATATCAAACTCCAGTTGCAGAAAAGTTGTTAATTGCTTCCTTTCACATGGAGTTGGAGGCCTTGATTTGGTTTCAAGAAGTTGAGGAGGCTGGTGTGTTCACTGATTGGGATTCCTTAGTGCAGGCTTTACACGTGAGGTTTGGATCAACTGCCTCTGGTTAGTGATTTATATTAAAACTAGTGTGTAGCTCTGTGCATATGCATGGTACAATTAAAAATAATCATAATTATACGGTTCAAATTATACCATTTGATATATATATATATATATATATATATGATTTAGAATTTAATTGCACTCAATAATTCACTTGTCATAAAAATTAAAAACTTAGATGGACATATGGCAAAAAATTGGACTCCGATTGAAAAATAATTTTGAATATAATTGAATTTGAATTCTTTGATTTTTATACTCGATAATTCACTTTGCACAAAATTAAAAATCAAATAAGACGTAAGGTGCAAAATTGAGAATCCAATTAAAATTTAATTAGATTTTTCTTGAGTTTCGACTATTAATATATTTTATATATATACATATATAGAAATTCCTAATAATTCTTCAATTAAAATTTAATCTTTTACATAATTAATTATGTTTGCAGTGACTCTATAATTTGGGTTGCTAGAAACCTCGTTGTGGCAAATGTAGGGCCTGCTGGTAGAGGGTGTATATTAAATCATTATGTAAGCAGAGTGATACAAATCTAGCTACAGGACAAAACTACCTTCAGTCCTCTGCTTAGCAAACCAGTGCTGCCATCGTAATTGAATTCGCATAATCCATGCTAAAGTCCTGAAGCTGCTATCATTGATGGGCAGTCTGAGGGTGAATTGGTAACTTCATATTGTGTTTCCAATTAAAATTGGGTCAGTAATGTTTGGATTTCAAATTTAAATTCCGTGATAGTCACTTCATAAGTATAAGTGTCTGTGCGGTGTAGGAGTAAGGCCTGAGGTTCAAGTCTCTAAGAGAAAGTTTCATACACATATACACTTAGATTAAATTAGAGTAAAATTTCTACTTAATTTGTATAAAAAAAAAAAATTTGAATCCTAAAAATAATTGTAAAATGCAAAGGCTTTAATGAGGTGATTTCTATTGGAATTAAGTTCTTTAATTAAATTTTAAGTTGACATTTCAATTGGGAAAATTTTTAAGAAATAATAAGTAATTGAATTTTTTTCTCAAATAAGTTAAGCCATTAATGCCAAGAGATTTCGTTTTAAGGTTTAATTCAAATTTGAATGGGAAATAAAACATGGAAAGTATAAAAGATGTTTAGGTATTAAATGAGGAGATTTGGTTAAGGTTTTAAATGGGTAAACAAAATAAGAGGGAAATCCATTCTCAAAAAGAAAAAAGGAAAAAAAAAAAAAAAGAGGGAAATCTATAATAGGATTTTTTATTATTTATAATTGGAATTAAAAATATATAATTTTTAAAATATGATATTTTTTTTGGGTTTGAAAACATTATATTTAAAAAGGTACACAAAATCTCTGATTAGGTAACTGAAGGGTTGCTAAGGTTCATGCTTATCTTCACACCTACACAAATTACTATCATCTATAAAGTCTCTGGATCAGGCTATTGTGTCCATCACTCAAAAATTCCTGTGCAAAAAGATGGAGTTAGCTAGTCAGAATAAGAAGTGGTGGCCGGCCTTATTTGCTATGCCAATTGTCATACTCCTAGCTTTTCCTGCAGAGGCCTCTAGAATGCTTGATGAGAATGTAAAAGGAAAACGAGGTCCTAATTTTGAGGGGATCAATTTTGGGATGTTACCCAGAGGTGTTATTGTTCCTCCCTCTGGGCCTAGCCGTGGATTGTCTCCGGGTACCCCCCCCCCATTACCCCCACATAGGCCTGAGAATGTAAATTTTGTGATGATACCCAAAATTCTTCATAAAACTCCTCCATCTGGGCCTAGCCACAGAACTTCGGATCCTCCTCCACCTCCTTCAAGGTCTGAGAGGATCAAATAGGGACTGAGAATTCATGTTGGATCTCCGAGAACTAGGACTTTTATTAGTTTATGTACTGGCCCACACCATAACTATAACCTAAATATCACCTCTTGCAGCTTCAAACTGATCTGCAACTCCAACCACCTATCTACTACTAATTCTATGAAGTAATAAAAAGTAAAACCTTGTTCTCGGTATTTGCATTCCAAGTGCGTATGGTGATATAATATATGTTTTATGTTTGTTCTTTTCGCCTTGCTTGGCCTAATGTTTATAATTTATATCTCCTTATAGATTAGCAGTGCACTTTCTGGTTCAAGCTGCTTAGATGTTTTATACTTTCATTTAGAAAATAATTTGAGATCACAACCTGCAACGTTGACACTATCCAACCCACTAACCTGACGTAACTGACCTTAAAAGTATTGACGTGTAATGACCTTAAAAATTATACGAAGTATGACAAAATATTAGGTAGGCACACGGTGCATACATTACACATCAGTAGTAAAATCTCAAACCTCCTACCCTCCCAATAAGGTTACTTTCCACATATCAAAATGACTTAAAATTTATAAAACAAATAAACAATAAACAAGAAACACACACACACACACACACAAAATAACGAGAAAATGAAAAAAACAAATAATAAAGGAAAACTAAACTATTGTACATACATGTGAAGTTTACAAAGAATGTACTCTTCTTATAAATACATTCAAGTTCACAACATAAACTTGACATGTGTTTTAATCTAAGTATTTGTATATATAGTACTAAAGCTTGTTCACATAAATTTAACTAGTTATTATTTGTAATAACTAATAATAACCATATCACACATAACGTTTGTACTAAAACCTTATAACTAAAACATATCACAACCTGTTTTACCATTAGACCTACATATAGCCTATTTACCACTTTCATAACTGAAAAATGAGGCATACATATTAATTTTATTACTATAAGCATGGATTAAGATAAGCATATTTATGAAATAAAAAATAAATAAATAAAGGATTAAGATGAGAGCAGCCCAACCTGATGAAAGGTTCAGACAAGATGTGGCTGAAAGTTGGTCTGAAATGTGATTGGCCCAACCTGCAAAAGAATAGTGAATGTGATTGGAACAAATCATAAGTTTTCAACAGTAAAATTCAAACAGCATTATCAATTAACTGTATTGGACTTTTCTATAAGAAGGGCCAATTTTAAGCAAGCCAATTATACTTTAGTAATAACTTTGTGCATTTAAAAAGTTTGGGGCAGCCCATTAGAAGAAAGCTGCTGGATTTGTTCAAGGCAAAAAGGAACCCCTAAAACTTGTCTCTGCCCCCAAAATCATTGACAAAAATCAGTTATGCTGCCTGTGATTGTTTCTAGTACCGTGCAAAACAAAAGTCAGTTTTTTTTTTTCCCCAATCGCATAAAGAAACACTTCTTCAAATTTAATCTCCAAAACCTAAATTTACTATAATTTGAAGTATCAACCTTCACATATAAGTACAATGAAAAATCAGCCTTATTTTTAACACATTTCAATAACTGAGAACTTCAGAGCAGAGCAACATATTGTATTTTTATGACCTCTACACAGTTTTAAATTCACAATTTAAGCATCCATGTAAAAAAAAAAACCGGGCGAAGAAAAAATCCCAAAAAATAACTACAGCTTTCTCTCTTGATTAAAACATGGTACCATCACACCATTAAACATAAACTCAATCAAAATTTCTAAAATTTCTATAGACTTGCGAACAATTGCATCTCATCATAGGAACAACCAACAAAGCACTAAAATTAAATCCTCAGCAAATATAAACAAACCCAGCAACATAATCCGATTTCCACAAACCAATTCAATCTCAAACAACAAATATAAAATTCCTCAAAACAGAACACACAAACCCACTAAAATTAAATCCTCAGCAAATATAAAGTTTTGTCCTTTTTTAGAAATTCAAAACAAAACCCACAAACCCACTGTTTCTCGGCAACCAAACGGTGAAACCCATTATATATAAACACTGTTTCTCACCTTTTTTTTTGGTTTTCACAGACCACGTAGACTGATCAAAGCTCTGTGAGTGAGAGTTTTCTACTTCGGTGGACTTTATCAAACTTTAGGAGGAGAGGCCTGAGACGATACACCTCGCTGTGGCTTTACCAAACTCTTCGCCGAAGCTGATGAATGTGAGAGTGCAGACTGAGTGAGAGAAGAGGGTGACTGAGAGAGGCCCTCAAGTGTGAGAGTGAGAGGGAGAGGGTGAGTGAGAGGGAGAGGGTGAGTGAGAGACCGTGAGACTGGAGAGGTGAGAGAGCTCTGTGAGTGAGACTGGAGAGGTGAGAGACTGTGAGAGAGGCGTTATTTTTAAAAAATGTCCAAGCTCTGATTTCTCTGATTGTTAAGGCGTGGTAAGCACAATTAAAAATCGAGTTTCTAACCCTCGACTTCTAAGTGTTGTCCACGTCATTATCAAAACCAAGTGTACTCCACGTGGATGCTGGATTAGAACTCGAGTCTCTAAGACTCGAATTCCACGTGTACTCCACATGGCAATTGGCCATGTCAATTTAAGAAAACCGAGCCTAAAAGACTCGATTTATTCAAGAAAAATCGAGTCTTAAAGACTCGAGATGTTACTAATA
Organism: Quercus ilex subsp. ballota; assembly: GCA_032727855.1. Classification (NCBI taxonomy): domain Eukaryota; kingdom Viridiplantae; phylum Streptophyta; class Magnoliopsida; order Fagales; family Fagaceae; genus Quercus; species Quercus ilex. The sequence continues at coordinate 59,169,674 of CM064909.1, read as the reverse complement.
CATATACTTCATTATCAGGGCCAACTAACTGTATAGTTGCACAGTTATGGTTAAATACCAATTTCGTTCATCCAGGGATGTATATCAATCTCTATTTTACATGCTAAAAACTTACTTTATTTATTTTATTATCCCATTACAACTCACCCATCATCTTTTTTTTTTTTTTTTTTTTGAACACCCAACATCTCAATTTTTATTTTTACATATAATACAATAAAATTGTATAAACCAACACAATAAAATAATAAACTACTCCATAAAATATTATAAAGCTCTCCTATCTCTAACACACCATAAGATATTTGCCAATAAAATAATTTTTTTTTTTTTACATCCTAAGCTACAGTTGGTTCACATATATGAGAACCAACTGTTCAAAAATAGAAACCCTATTTGACCTGTATACTCTCTATTTTTGGTTAATGGAATTTTTCTTCAAAAACATTAAAAAGAAAAATAAAAAACGAAATCTATGTTGAAGGCAGAAGATTTTAAAAGAATGGTCCAAAGAATTAAAAAGAAAAGGAAAAGGACTGTAATCAACCACCCTAGCTCTTAGATTTCCATCAATCTTAATTTCTTGGACAGGTTGTCCATCTCATCAGTTGAAACCCCCTCCACGGCCACACATGACACAACCCATGCACCTTCTTCCCTCCTTCCTTGCCTCCACATCGTCTCATTGCTGAATGGATAAAACGTTGTTTGACACCTCATCCCTTCTTCCAACACTTCCGTTCATTTCTCCTCTTTTATTATTGGACAAAATTTAGATGCAATTTCTTTATTGATATGTTAGACCTCCTAACTAAATTCAACTATTTTGTTGTGCTGTATGCAACACCAATAAATAAATACATATTTTTTTCTAAAAATAATAAAATTTAATTATGTGATTTTTTTTTTCTTTTGAAAATCTAATAATGTAATTTATTTATCAATACAATTACAGGATTAAATTTAATTAAAACGCCTAAAGTTTTGTATCTCTATCAAAGTGTGTGGATCCATACACATACCTTGAAAGGAAATATGCACACATCCAATACATGAGATGCCTTCTTCCAACAAAGAAAAGAAACAACCTATCAACCCATCCAATACATGAGATGCCTTCTTCATAAATAGACTTGGTTTATACTATGACACTTTCTTTTCTTTTTTGTTTTGTGATATTCTATTGATAGTGGATTTTTTTTTTTTTTTCTCAATTTGGAAAGATTCGAGATTTTATTCTCAAGTGTGTTTGGTAAGCCAAAAAGGCCAACATTTTTGCCTGTTTGGGTAGTTTCCTATTTCCACTGCCAAAAAAAAAAATTATTCTTTTTTGGATTTGGCTTACCTCTAGTATTTTTTTAACTGGACATGTTCTTTTGTTTTAAATATACAATGATAAATGGTAGTAGATTTTAATCTCTACATTTTATTTAGTTAGTGAGTAATGTGACTGTCTCTCATTAAAACAAAATGATACATATTTAATTAATAAGTATTAATAAATAAAATATCAATTTAGGAAAATTGTAAAAAACAACATAAGTAATTTAAATAAAATTTGTTCAAAGAAGATTGAACATAATTTAATCATTTACATACTTCTATACTGAGATTTTAGATAAAACCCCAAAAAAATGTTAAAAATTCTTTTTTATTTTATTTTTTGGATAATTCTATAATTAGAATGGGAGGGTGATTTTAACCATAAAATTTTGTTGAAAATACCAAAAAAATAATATATATATATATATATATATATATATCAATTGAGCTATAAAGTTCTTGCCCATGCTAAAAATTATATATATATACACACACACACACACACACAAAAAGCTGAAAGAAAATCCAATTAGATTTTAATTAGAATTTATTTTTGCACCATGTATCTCATCTAAGTTTTTTATTTTTATTTTTTTTTTTTGTGTCAAATGAATTAATTTGATATAGAAAACAAGGAATACAATTGTAGGGACTGGGTTTAAGCACTTCTGCTTTAACGGGCTCAGACCCAACTAGCCCAATACAATAAATTTGTAGAGAGTGGGCCAAAGAACTAGGCTTTAATGCATGGACAACGGTCAATATTGGGTTCATAACAATCAAACATAGATGAACTGAGATTATCTAAGAAAGTTTGTCCTCGGCTCAATCCAATGAGCTTTTTTGTAATAACTATTGAATGAGAATGGTTACATGAATTCTTCAGATTGTTCCCCCTGTTCTAGGATCTGTTTTTCTTATTATATAGTCCTCTTTAAACGATTTTTGCCTTCCACTTGTTGATCATCCAAGCATATACCTAACTACTCGTCCCATCAGCCACCTTACCAAACCTCCTGTGAGTTGCAGCAACCAAGGCAGCACTGTTCAGAGGTCATTTCTCCATTAATACAGCCAAAATGTTAGTTGTGCGTATTTAATGTGGAGGTGACAGTTTCTCCTTGAATTGCTCCTCTACCATGCTTCCATGGATGACCCATCGTACTTGTCCTTTTCTTGGGGTGCTTAGGGAGGCCGCCTTTGGTGGCGTGCTGCTCTTCCTTTCTATGATCTCGGCAAGCCGAGGACAAGATCGTCCTCGGCGATGCTTCTTGGCAACTTGGACTTTCTTCGATCATCCTCGAACGTTTCTCCATCCTCGGCATGGGCCTTGGGCTAAGTATAAAGTGGGCTGAGGTCGCCAGATTCTTAGGCCCCACAACAATATAAATAAATCATAAATAACATAATCATATATCTAATTCTATATATAAAATTAGAAAAAGAGAAAGTTGTAATGATTTTACTTTCATGAGTAACTTAAAATAATTCAAATTTATAAATCATTTAAATAATACTATGAATGTGTACAATTTGCTACTAACTAGGTAGAAACACATATATTATATATGTGTGTGTATATGTGCATTAACTACAATTGTTTTTAATTGTACTCATACATATGCACCAATTATAAACTAGTTCTACTAAAGACAAAACCCAACAATTTAGCAATGGAGGTAGTTTTTCACCAAAGATTAATTGCATTATAAAGACAATATCAAACCAATAAAATCTATTGCACTTATCAAAAAATACATAAAAAATCGAGATTGACACTGAAGGTAATGGTTCCTGTAGGTGGTCGGGATTTTCACCTCTTTGAGGCTTGACACCCATGTGAGTAGTGGTACACTAACACAAGCTCCAAGGGCATATAAAGTGTTAGTGGGAGGGTTACTTAAGCGATGTGGGACAATCCCACCCTTTCGTAATACAAATCCTTGAGGGCTTGGCTCCCCAAAGAGGACAAAGCCTTCTAAGGTGAGGTATAGGGTGTCAAGCCTCAAAGAGGTGAAAATCCCGACCACCCACATTAAAAGGGCCCTTTTAATGTGGGTACTTGACTCCGCATTAGCAGGTGTTTGTCCGCTTTGGGGAGCCAGGCCCTCACGGTTTTGTAATCTTCGACCGAGTGCAGGCAAGCATGGAGGTGAGTAGTGGTACACTCATACAAGCTCCAAAAGCATATAAAGCATGAGTGGGAGGGTGATCCTTCCGATGTGTGATTCCAAGTGTTGAGGCTGAGACTATGAAACCCTCCACGCTTGCCTGCACTCAGTCGAAGATTACAAAACCGTAAGGGCCTGACTCCCCAAAGCGGACAAACACCTGCTAATGCAGAGTCAAGTACCCACAGTTCCTAACATTATGTTTAGTATTTAATAACTCAAAAAAAATATATAGTATCTAATTAGTTTAGGATTTCTAAATTACCTCTTTCAATGTTTTAGAGCCATTGTTTCTCAACAAAAAAATAATAATAATAATGTTTTATAGCCATCGTCTACTAGGTCCAAAATTGTGAGCTGGAATAATCCAACTATAATATGCTATTACTAGAAATAACGGTCCCACATTGTACAAGAAGAAGAAGAAGAAGAACATCTCTGTTTTAAGATGTTCCAACATCCAAGGACACTTATTAAGAGTAGGTACAATCATTTTCTATCAGTCAGTGAAGTGGACAAAACTCAAGCAATTTTTTATATACACACAATGCTAGTAGGAAATTCAATTAAATTTTAATTAGAATTTATTTTTGCACCATGTATTTCATATAAGTTTTTTTTTTTTTTGTCAAATAAGTTAATTCATTGTAGAAAACATAAAATACAATATAAATAAATCATAAATAACATAATCATATATCTAACTCTATATATAAAATTAGAAAAAAAAAAAAAAAAGAGTTTTAATGATTTTACTTTCATGAGTAACTTAAAATAATTCAAATTTATAAATCATTTAAATAATACAATGAATATGTACAATTCGCTACTAACTAGATAAAAACACATATATTATATATGTGTGTATATGTGCATTAATTACAATTGTTTTTAATTGTACTCATAGACATGCGCAAATTATAAACTAGTTCTACTAAAAGACAAAACCCAACAATTTAGCAATGGAGGTAGTTTTTCAGTTTTCACCAAAGATTATTTTTATTATAAAGACAATATCAAACCTATAAAAACTATTGCACTTATCAAAAAATACATAAAAAAATCGAGATTGACACAGAAGGTAATGGTTCCTAACATTATGTTTAGTATTTAATAACTGAAAAAAAATTATTATCTAATTAGTTTAGGATTTCTAAATTATCTCTTTCAATGTTTTAGAGCCATTGTTTCTCAACAACAAAAAAATAATAATAATGTTTTATAGCCATCGCCTACTAGGTCCAAAATTGTGAGCTAGTATAATCCAAATATAGTATGCTATTACTAGAAATAACGGTCCGACATTGTACAAGAAGAAGAAGAAGAACATCTCTGTTTTAAGATGTTCCAACATCCAAGGACACTCATTAAGAGTAGGGACAATCATTTTCTATCAGTGAAGTGGACAACACTCAAGCAATTTGTGGTTGTTTTTATATAATGAGCACCTGTCTGCAATGACCCACTGTCACTACCAGCACCAAATCTTAGTTTCGATGGTATTGAAGTTGAAGGTTTCTGAGAAATTTACAGTTTGTAGTTGTAAAACTAATAAATTTACCCCAACTATTATTACTGTGGGGGATAAAAGTCCAGATTTACCAACTGGGTCTGGGGCCCTGTTTTTGAGACCACCTCATGTCCGAAGAGTACTAATGGGCTGGGATAAAGTTCACTTATGGGCAGCGAACCCAAAGATGGTGGGCGAGGTCGATCCGAAGAGACCACCTTCTTTCCGAGGAGGTTCTACTCCTCAGATATGTATAACACTGATCAAATAAATGTACAGGAAGCCCGAGTACCCTTCCTGGCAATCTTGGTGACAAAGACAAGCTCTGGGCATTCCTGGGGATGATAAGGATGAAGAAATATCTCAAGAAAAAGCTGTCACCACCGCATTTAATGCCCTGCAGCAACTTCTCTGGCCGCATTTATGTGGAAAAGACTCCTGAACAGTACAACTTCACCTACCGCCACTCCCAAGAAGCTAAAGGAGGTGCTTGATGTGACCCACACTCAAGTATGTTAGCAGATGGAGGACAAGTGGAGGGTTAGGATGATTAGGAAAGATGCTATATAAAGAAGGGGAGCCCCTGATAGAAAAGGGGGGAGAAGAAAAAAGAGAAAAAAGGAAAAGAAGAACAAAAAATACTTTACTGTATCTCTGGAATCTGTAACCTAAGAATATCCAATAAAAGTCATCTTCGGACCTTTAGTCCTTCATGGTTTTTACGTGATTGCATGTTAGATTACTTGCCCATACCACCATCAACTCTTGTTTAATTCATATTCGGCCCAGTTCTTTCACCCACGCTCTACAAATTTATTGTGTTGGGTGTGTTGGGCTCGAATTCCATATCTCGTGGGTTTGGGCTACAAAAATTGACCCCACAATTACAATATTGAATTTATGCCTTTTTTTTTTCTTCAAAAAAAAAAAAAAAAAAAACCAGTAATAAGCGCTTCCATGTCCACAAAAAAAGGCTATTAAGTAAACTTTTGTTTTTTTAATTACGCATTTGGTCTTCAACTGTGATCTTATGTTCTAAAATGGTATTAACCTTTCAAATGTTTCATAATAATCTTTAACTTTTTAAATTAGAGTAACAAAGGTCCCTCGAAAAGTATGTGTGAGTATGTGACAAATAAAACACTAGAATCATGCACAAATATGGAAGTGAAGCCCAAGTGGCAGTTGATGATGGCACTAATGTCTTCCTTTTTTAACTCAATGCAAATGTTAAAAAGGTTTCTAATGTGTTACATAGTGTGTGTCTATACTGTCACTGGTGCTCCATGTTAGCATTACTGTTCGATTTTAGTATTTTTGTTTGCCATATCATACTTTTCTATTAGTGAGCATTTTTATTGACATTTAAATGGCTAATGACTTGATTTGAAATATTTGAAAAGCTAAATACCTTCTTGAAATATGGGGGTAAAGGTTGAGAACCAAATTAAATATTTAATTGAATATTTTTTTAAAGTAAATTTTGATTTAGAAGAACTATGCAGTTTGCACGATTCAATGTAGTCATCCTGCTCCTGCCTTTGTGTTTTATATAAGGGTATTTATTTGTAAATATTTTTATTTAAACCAAAAAAAAAAACCTATAGCAATCCTTCAATTTTTTAACGAAAAGAAGAATGGGTTAGATAGGATGGGGATATGAGCCGGATAGAAGTGGCCGAAAAAGGAGAGAAAAAGGGAAGAGGAGGGCTTCAATTGACATAAAGATAAAGATAAAGGTAAAATACTATTTTACCCTAAAGATAATGTAAAGGGGTCTCATCTCTCATTGTTGATGGTTCCAAATTTCCAATAGGAAAGGATCACATTTTGCTTCTAAAGTCCTATCTATTCTGCCATTTACAAATTACAACAAAATGTGGGAGATAAAAGAAAAAATAAGTAATAAGTAATAATATAAAATTATATAACATAAGGTAATGAAACTTAAAATGAAAGAGATTAGTGGTAAAAATTGTAATTCTAGTTTATCTATCTATTACAAAAATATACAACAATCAACAGCCCTCTTAGTTTTTTTCCTCCAATATTGGACATGCAACTTCTTGCTCCCTTCCTTCCCTTCTATTTGTGTGTGAACAAATGGTTAACACTACCTCTTTCCCATCATTTTTTCCTTCTCTCTCAAAGGTCGATGGATAAAAAAAACGAAAAATATAAAGTAGACCCTATAGTGGAAAAGACTAAGACTAGTTTTACATAAGTTGCTTAGTACAATGAAATATGTTTCAGTCTGTGGTGTCGTGTGAGACGCGGACGCCCGTTAAATACAAATATAACTTTTCGCACCCTCTCACCCTTTTCCTCCCTCTTTCCTCTTCTTACCTATCTTTTTTATTCTTCCGTCATGCTTAGCAAAAAAATACGTATCTTTTCGTCATTGTGACCCGGTTTGTTGGCCTTCTATTTATATGTCCCAATAAGACTTGTAAGGGTGTTTGTAGGGAACAAATTAACGAGAGGAGATCGAGGCAATGATGAGGAAGCAGAACCCAGGTGAGTCGGTGGTGAAGCTGAGCCCAAGTGAAGAACCTGCCTCAGTTCAACTCAGGTTCAACAAACCAAAACATGCCAGTGTGTTTCCAGCCAAGAGGAGGTCTGTGAAGCGAATGATGTTTGATGACTTCGTCCAATTCATTGCCAATGCTCTGTGTCCTCGCAATGAGCCCAATTGTATCTCCTTCAAGAAGACTAAGACTAAGACTAAGACTGTATACCCACACAACCCGTAGAAGCTTGGATTAATTGTCCATCTGGGCAATTTGTGTTTTTTGAGGCCCCCCCAATATCTATATATAGCCATACAAATAGGTATAATAAAGCTTTTGTGGTTGGATATGGTTAATAGTTAATACTTGTGATATTCTTCTATGTCTTTTTCTTATGATAATATAGCATACAAGAGTTGTGACATTTACATGAATTGAATGATCTATGATTCTATGGGGCACGCTGCTCACCTTTCTATTTTGAATTTTTTCCTGACTCGTTTTGTACTTAAGTGGGTGCTCCAGAGGGATGGTGTTTGGTTCCTGGGTTTTGGTAAAACGGTTGAAGATACCATTTTCAGAGAGAGAAATAGAGAGCCGTAGAGATTGGCAGTCATGGCATTTGGAGGTATTTGAAGGGCTAGTGGGTAGTCTGTTTTTTCAACTGTCAATAATTAGGAAATTACATTTTCTTGTGTGTGACCTTCTTATGATGTTGTTCATGAAGAGTTTTTGTTTGAATTTGGAAGGATTCAAGCTTATTACTTTAAATTGGCATACTATTTACTTGATTCTGATTCTGGAGTTGTATACTTTAATTTCCAAAATTATTATCAATACTACCATTATCAGTTTAACTAGGACCAATATTAAGGCAAAGTTAAGGCAAAGTAAGTAATGTTGCAGTGAATAATGGTTGATGTATAAGATGTTTCTGTGGTTGGCTTGGTTGCAGAGGGTTTGCCATACTAAAAAAGTTGATTAATACTAAAATTAAAATTAACAACACGTAAATTGTCGTCAAAACACTGAAAAAAGTATACATCACATGTTGTGGGTCGTTAAAGAGAATTTTTTAAAAGTAATAATTGAAAGGGGATGCCAAAAAAAGTTAATATAGATGGGAGATAAAGCAAACAGTTGATGATAATGTGTGGATTAGTCCACCCTCACCGTATCATTAAGCTCTTTTTAGCTTGAGTTAATACTTAATTAATTAGTTAATAGGGACAAGAGCTAATAAGGTGGATCACCTTTTAGTTAGGTGGGCCTTTTCCTTTTGACTGTAATATTGATGGTTCAGTTCGGCTTGACCTTTCCTCTTTAGTGGGGAAGGCCATCCATGAAAATCAATCCTATTATTTGGCTTGTATGCTTTCTATGTTTTGAGTTAATGGAATTTTCTTCAGAAATATTTAAAAAGAAAATAAAAATGTAATTGATATTGATATTAATATTGAAGACAGAAGATTTTAAAAGAATGATCCAAAAAATTAAAAAGAATAAGAAAAGGATTGTAACAGAAATCTAACTTCCCTCTTAGTTTTCCGTCAATCTTGGTCAGGGTGTCCATTTCATCAGTTGAAAGATGAAACCCCCTCCACGGCAGCACCTTCTTCCAATATGCCTCCTAGATTTGCAAAACACCTCATCCTTTCTTCCAACATTTCCATTTATTTTCTCCTCTCAGTGTTGTGAAATCACCATACATCCAAACGTTTATTTTCGGAAGTTTATTTTATTATATTAAATTTAGATACAATTTCTTATTATATGTCATAGAGTTATATATTAGGGCTCTTATTAAATTGAATCATGTTATTGTATTGACTAACACATACACAAAAAAAATAATTAAATTTAACCATATGATTTATTTATCAATAAAATTGGATGGTTAAATTTAATTAAAGCACTCTTCTCAAAACCAAATTTAATTTAAAACACCGAAAGAAATGTATCTAAAACTTAAAAAATGAAATATAGTAAAAAACAATATCTTCTCTTTTGAGATGAGTAGAACTCATGTACGGTTACCCAATATAAAATTAACAAATGATTGAAATATTTGGTATGTGGTAGTTTTTAGCTAACGTGACATGCCCGTTGGGTATAATTAACTCGTGCACTTTCCATGACTCTAACAAATAAATTCTATTCTCTCTCTTATCCTATTCACTAACTTTTTCTCAAGGTTGAGTAAATAATGAATTGACCCTGATGGATGGTTTTTAGAGTTCACTTCTGTTCTCACACTCATCCCCGAATTTAGGTTCAATAAACCAAAGAGAAATACACGTTTAAAATCAATCGGGCCTTCAACTCACGGCTTCAATTGTTTTCACACTTGTGTTCATGTACACACTTATATGCAACAATCAACTCTCTAAACCAATTAAAGCATGAAAGCCAAGTGGAAGTCGGTGATGGATTGTCCAATCCACTATGTTCTTTGTCCTTGCAATGAGGCCAATAGTAGCTCCTTCAAGAAGGCTAATAGCAACAACAGATTGTGTCCCCGGTTTCTATTTTAATTAGCAACTACCTAGCTAGGCACTCTGTGTTTTTTAGGCCCCACAATATTATATATAATGTTCTTGTGATTGGACATAGTTAATGGTTAAGTAGTCTGTCCTCTTCTATGTCTTTCTAATAATGTAGCATACATTTATGGCATTTAAATAAAATGAATCATCATATATGGCCTATGGGGCACACTGGACACCTTTCGATTTTGGGTTTTTGCCTTGATTCGTTAGTAATAAGTGCTAAATTATGGGTGTCAGTCATGTGAAAAGCTCACGTTTTCAAAGCCGTCATTGGAGAAAGAGTTATTTGTTGCTGGCTAGGTGACGGTTTTCGGTTCCATTGTTTTTGGTAAAGCTGTTTGGGGTGCATGTTTGAAGGGCTAGCGGTATTGGCATATTGCCTTTGTTTTTACTTTTTATATTATAGGCAGGCATTTTTTTCAACTGTCAAGAATCACGAAATTACATCTATTCTTGACAGTTGGAAATCATCGTGATTTCCTCCCCATTGTCCTATTCTTACTACTTACTAGCTCCAAATTTGATGATTTTGAAAAGTTACAAATCATTTTGGATGTTTTTGAAAGTTAGTGTGAAATCTTGAACAACCGGCTCTCTTAGAGCACCAGCAACGGAAAAAGCAAATGCCAAATGTAAATCTATTTTACCATTCAGGCCCAAAATGCCCACTCCATTAGAAGTTATAAAATGTAACTACTGCAAAAAAAAAAAAAAAAAAAAAAAAACAATTGTGCTACAGTGTGCGCCTAAATGAGACTATTGGGCCTGGCCTCACTTGGGCTCACAACTTACTTGTAACGTGGGCTTTGGATTTCCTACTTTGGGTCGTTCTCGGCCTAGAGACTCAATGAAGCTCCCCCTCCTTCTCTCTTTCTCTTTAACTCTCTCACTCTCCTACTCTCTTGCTCTCTCATTCTCTCGCTCTTCTTCTTTCCTACCCTCTATTTCTTTGAGAATCTCTCAATAACCCCCTTTTCCTCCCCCCACTTCTCATATTTATAGCTTTATATTAGTAGAGGGGCTATGATTACTTCCATTGCTAGTGCAATGGGAGGTCCAATGTTGTTAGTCATTAGTGGGTGGTTAGGTGGGAGTGGAGCGTGGTGAGAGTGGGTTTGGAACTTGGTTCCCACTCCTACAGATATGCTCGGTAGAGACATTCAATATGGCACTGCCGGGTACGCAAAGGGTATTGTGCTTGAACGTTGTTCTTTCTTCGTTGCTCGGGGGAGGTTTGCTGAGCAAGGGTCGAACGATCAAGCCTAGGCTCGCAGTTGGTATGGATTCAGGCTGGGCCTCTCGGCAGAAAAAGGTCAGGCTCGCGGGCCGAATCTTCATACCAGGGATCCAAGCCCAAATGGGTTCAGGTCTAGAGTGCTGTACAAGTGCGATTCTAAATGTAGAATCACACTATAGCTCAATTGTAAAACAAAAAATGTTATTTTATTCTGCCACTAAATCTCTCTTCTCACACTCTCTCTTTCATTTCTCTGTCTTCTCTTCTCTCACTTGCTTTTGTTCTACAGCTGCTCTTTCCTCTCCTCAAACCCAAAACTCCATTTTTCTCAAACCCAAAACCCTGTGTGGTGGTGGTAGTGGCAGAGGTAGGCGTGGATCCTTCAATACGACGTCATCTTCCCTATAGCGAGGGCCTGGGTTGTGTGGCAGTGGTGGCAGAGTGGGTCTGGGTCGGTGGTCTGTGGTGGCAGAGTGGGTTTGTGGTGTGGGTTGATCTGGGTTGTGGGTTTATCTGTAATGTGGCACGGTGGTGGCAGTGAATGTGGGTATTCGATGGTAGTGGGTAGTGAGATTTTGATTTGTGTGGGAGTGGGTTTTGGGCTAGTGGGTGGCGGCGGCATGGTGGGTTTGTGGGTGGGAGTGGGTTAGTGGGTGGCGGCGACATGGTGGGAGTAGGTCTTAAAGCTCATCTTCTCAGGCTTGCAACTTTGAACTTTGAAGCAATTCCTTGCACAAAGACTCATTTCTAGTGGTGGTTTCTATGGTGGTGGTGTGGAGTTTGGGTTTGGGTTTTAGATTTGTTGTGATTTGCTTGCTTGATTTGGGTGATTTTGGTATGGATTTTTTGTTGTGATTTTGCTGGGGTGGCAGGTGGTGCAACAGTGGTGTTGTTGATGGTGGTGATGGCAGCTTATGTTGTTGATTCCGGTGGTGGCAGGTTGTGTTTTTTATGATTAGCAGATGGTAGGGTGGTTGGGTTTGGATGGTGGTTGTGTTGGGCTTTGGGTTTGTTCACGGTGGTGAGAGAGATGGGAGGAAGAAAGACAGAAATGAGAGAGAGAGAGAGAGAAAGGAGAGATATTGTTTTGGAATATATATATATATATATTATTGTGTAGATATATTATTTTAATGTGTTGGGTAGGAATATAAAAGTTGGGATGTTGGGTGTGTTGTAAAATGGTATGGTATAATTGATAAAGTAGTTTTTTAGGATGCTAAAATAAGATAGAATAGGATTTTGGGCTGTGGATGCTCTTTAGTAACTCAACTATTTGACTACTTATAATGAGTATTTCAGGTCTTAGGTTCGAGAGCTGGTGAGAGAGAGTGTGTAAAATTCAAGACTCTCTCTCTCTCTCTAAATAGAAACTGATTTCACTAATCTCAAAAGAGTACAATCCAATGAATATAAATTACTACCTCTACCCCTATATATACAGTTCAGAAAAAGCTAAAAGAGAAAAATAACCAACTCCTAATTTGGTGGAAAAATCTATTACAAGCTAACTCTCTCTCTAATTAATACACATGCAATAACCACTCTCTAACTAACTAATCCAGCTGGCAACATTTCTTGAATTGAATGTACAAAATGATCATAATAAGGGGAAATTATTGTGTACCCCTGGAGTACCATAAATGCGTACTTCCTCCTCTCACATGAATGGTGGGTCCCACTAATTAAATTCATAGTGGGACCCACTATTCATGTGAGATGAGGGACTACGCATTTTTAGTATTCCGAGAGTACCTAATAATTTTTCCATAATAAGGCACTGATTCAATCAAGTCCCTTAATTCCTTGTTCTCCAATTTTGATTCTACAGTAGCTATATCAGTACTGCTACTTGTCGCAATTACATCATGTGACTGTCCTTGTTGCTAAGTGCCACTCTGCCTAGCCTGTTGCAGCTTCCCCTGATGTAGACAACACCTTTGCCTGTTATTTTCAACACTCCTCCTCAAGAGCAAAGGCAAAGCTCTTGCTTCTTGATTATGGTTTACATACTTAGGAAAATGAACAATGTGAGCAAAAATATTTATAACTCCCAATCTGTTTAGCATCCTTAGAAAACTTTCAACTCCAAGTGCTTTGGTAAAGATATCTGCTAGCTGATGTTGAGTTGACACATTAAAGGTTTTAATGGTCCCATCCAAAACCTTGTTTCTAATTATATGACAGTCAACTTCTATGTGTTTGGACCTCTCATGAAAGACTAGATTAGTAGATATATGCAAGGCTGCCTAGTTGTCACAATACATTAGAACTGGTTTGCTATGTTGAACATGTAAATGCTTCAATAAGTATAGTAACCAAGTCACCTCACATGTGGTTGTGGCCATGGATCTATATTTTGCCTCTGCAGAAGATCTAGAGACCACATCTTGCTTCTTTGACCTCTAAGAGATCAAGGCATCTCCTAAGAAAATGCAATACCCAGTTAAGGACTTCCTTGTATCAAGGCAGCCTACCCAATCTGCATCACAGAAGGTCTTGAGCTGCAAATCTGACTCCACAAGGAAAAATACTCCTTGTCCAGGTGTCCCTTTAATGTATTGCAAAATTCTGGTGGTTGCCTTCATGTGTGGTGTTCTAGGATGTGTCAAGAATTGCATGAGTCTATGCACAGCATAGGTTATGTTTGGTCTACTCAAAGTCAAATACATCAATTTTCCTATTAGCCTTCTATATTGTCCTACATCTTCAAGCAACTCTCCATCATCTTTAACTAACTTCAATTGCTGTTCCATTGGTGTTTTAGTTGGCTTGCAACCAAGCATCCCTGCTTCTTTAAGGACCTCAAGAGCATATTTTCTTTGATTAATGCTAATTGCTTTGGCACTTCTTGCAATCTCCAAGCCTAAAAAGTATTTGAGTGAACCAAGGTCCTTAATTCCAAATTTCTGGTCCAGCAAGGTTTTTAGTTTGGCAACACAAGTTTCATCATTGCCTGTGATGATCATGTCATCAACATACACCAGCAATGCAGTGAAAGAAGCACCATTTGAATGAACAAACAAAGAGTAATCTACCTGTGATTGTTTGAAACCAAGATGCAAAATGGTGGCAAAAAGCTTGACATTCCATTGCCTAGAAGCTTGTTTGAGACCATAAAGAGACTTAACCAATTTGCAACCATAGGAGTGGAAGAAGACTCCCCCTTACTATGAAAACCAGGAGGCAAATCCATATAAACTTCTTCATCAAGGTCACCATGAAGAAAGGCATTGTTAATGTCTAATTGGTGTAGAAGCCACCCTTTTGCAAAGGCAAGAGCAATAAGAACCCTCACAAACACTGTTTTGGCAACAGGAGTGAAGGTCTCTAAAAAATTCAGACCTTCCCTTGAGTATATCCCTTTGCCACTAATCTCGCCTTATATCTTTCGACACTTCCATCAAGTTTGAGTTTCACCCTATACACCAATTTACACCTAATAGGTCTCTTACCAGGTGGTAAAGGAGTAAGCACCCATGTATGAGTCTTCTCAAGTGCCTCAATCTCCTTGTCCATGGCTTCTCTCCAAAGAGGGTCCTGGACAACTTGGAAGAAATGCTGAGGTGCTTGAGAACTTTGACTAACAATCATGAGGTAAGACTGATATTGAGATTCTAAATGAGAGTATGACAAGCAATCTGCTATGTCATATGGAGAACTTGAAGCATGAGAGATAACACTAGAATTTGGTGATATAGTAGCTGAATTGCAAGCATGATCCTCTAGGTAAACAAGTGCTTTATGAGTTCTGGTGGATTTCCTGATTGGTATAGGTTCTGCTGCAGGATTCGTAGGGATGCAAGGAGAAGATTCTGTCATAACAGCTGGTTCAGATGGTAAAGGATTAGCACCAGAACAAACTAAAAGAGGTAAAGATGACAAGGAAGGACACACTAAAGTATCACAGGAACCATTAATTAAAGCTTCTAGGATGTTAATAGGAGTAACATAAGTGTCCAAGGAACCATCAGAAGAAGAAGTATTAACCTCAGTAAGAAAAGGATCTGTAAAATCATTAATACCAGTGGCAAAAGGAAAAATGGTTTCATAAAAATGAACATCCCTGGAAAAGAAAATAGTATTGGTTGATAAGTCCAAAACTTTGTATCCTTTAACTCCAAAGGTATAGCTTAAGAAAACACATTTCTTTGCCCTTGGAGCAAACTTAGACCTGTTATGAGAGAGAGTAGATGCATAACAAAGGCATCCAAAAACTCTTAAGTGATTATAACTTGGAACATGACCAAAAAGTACCTCAAAAGGTGTTCTGTGATTTAAAACAGAAGATGGTGTTCTATTAATCAAATATACAACAGCAAGAATGCAATGCCCCCAAAAATGCAATGGTAAATTTGATTGAAATTTGAGAGCTCTTGTTACATTTAAGATGTGTTGATCCTTTCTCTCCACAACAGCATTTTGTTGAGGAGTTTCAACACAACTAAGCCGATGTAAGATACCCTTTTCAGCAAAAAAAATTGTCATAAGAAATTCAGTCCCATTGTCAGTTCTAATACATTTTACCTTTTTAGAAAACTGTGTTTCAACCATAGCACAGAACTGTTCCAAGGTGTATTGGGTTTGGGACTTATGCTTGAGCAAATACACCCAAGTATTTCTTGAACAATTATCCACAATGGTTAAAAAAATACTTGCAACCATCAATGGTAGAAACAAAAAAAAAACAAAAAAAAAAAGACCCCACAAATCACAGTGAATTAAATCAAAACACTCACTTGAAACATTAGAACTAGTGGTGAAAGGTAACCTTTTTTGTTTAGCTAAAGGACATACTTCACAATGAAATTCTTTATTTGCATTGAAAAGAGGTACATTATTATCTTTCATCAAAGCCAACTTGGCATTTGACAAATGCCCCAATCTAAAGTGCCAAATATGTGGCTGAACATTATTTACAGTAATAGCAACAAAAAAACAAGTTAAGGGGGTTGAAATACTTTCGTCCAGCAAGTATAAGCCATTGAACTCCTTACCCAAACCAATTATGCTCCAATGAGCAAGGTCCTAGATGAAGCAAAGATTCTCAAAGAATATAAGACAACAAAGGATGGATTTTGCCAACTGACTGACAGAAAGAAGATTAAAGCTGAATGAACACATAGAACATTATGAAGAATAAGTGTTTCTGAAATGTGGACAGTTCCTATATGTGTAACTTGAACAGTTTCACCATTAGGAAGGTTAACAAAAGTGTTCAAGTTGATAGTGATAGAAGTAAAACAGGACACTAAGTGAACCATGTGATCTATGGCTCTTGTTTCTATGACCCAATCAAAACCACTAAAAGCTTTTCTATCAATTGTTTTAGCAGAGAAAATAGAATGCTTTAGAGTAGGTATAATGAGTGCAAAAGGATCTGGTTCTTCATAGTAGCTTTTCTATCAATTGTATTTGTGCACTTGTCAATTGTGTGTCCTGACATGTTGCAATAAGTGCAAAAGGGCCTTTCTTTCTTGCCATTACCTTTATTCCAATTAGAGTTTCCTTTGGAATTTGCATACATTGCCATTGGATTAGATTGAGAAGAACTAGAACCTCCATGACCAATGTTCTTGTGAGATTCTTCTTGAAGAACTAGAGAATACACCTTGCTCATTGAGCGAAATGGATTAGACATGAAAATTTGACTTCAAAGAGTCTCAAAATTCTCATTCAATCCCATCAAGAACCTCATGACATAAGCCTTGTAATGAGAAGTACTCAGAATCTTCATTGCTCCACAAGAACGTTCTGGAAGTGGTTCATAATTCAGTAATTAATCCCACAATCACTTGAATTTGGTGAAGTACTCTGTCACAAACATTTGATTTTGACAAATATGAGAAATTTCCTTCTGCAAATTGTAGATCTTAGGTCCATTGCCTTGTGAGAACAAGTTCTTCAACTCAATCCACATATCCCTCGCTATTTCACAGTACATGATACTGCTGGATACATCAATGTGCATAGAATTGATCAGCCAGATCCATGGTATTACAACTCTACCAATCCTCATACAAGGGCGAAACAGGATCAGGCATTG
This sequence comes from Quercus ilex subsp. ballota, assembly GCA_032727855.1. Taxonomy (NCBI): domain Eukaryota; kingdom Viridiplantae; phylum Streptophyta; class Magnoliopsida; order Fagales; family Fagaceae; genus Quercus; species Quercus ilex. The sequence continues at coordinate 59,152,328 of CM064909.1, read as the reverse complement.
GAATCTTCCCATTCACAAATCCAATCTTCTTCTTAGCAATGAGAGCAAGCACCAATGCTCTGGATCAAGATTGATAATTCTTCATCCCAAGCAAGGCTGTGTGACAAGAATATTCCCTGGATTTTCACTAGAACTGAAAAAGTAGGGATTAGGAGCATTGGATTCATGGTTGGAAGTGAGATTTGTGTGTGGATTACGTGTTGTGAGGATCAGGGGGAGCATTAGTTTCAGAAGATGCCATTGAAGGACCTTGAAGATGTGAGAAATAACTGAACGAAAAGAAAATTCTAGAAGAAAATATCTAGAGCTCTGATACCATGTAAAACTCAAGACTCTCTCTTTAAAGAGAAACTGATTTCATTGATCTCAAAAGAGTAAAATCCAATGAATATAAATCACTACCTCTACCCTTATATATACAATTCAGAAGAAGCTAAAAGAGAAAAATAACCAACTCCTAATTTGGTGGTGTAAGGACTTTGTCCGCTTTGGGGAGCCAAGCCCTCACGGATTTGTGCTCTGAACCGAGTGTAGGCAAGCAAGGGGGGTTTCATAGTCTTGGGGTGTGAGTAGTGGTACACTAACGCAAGCTCCAAGGGCATATAAAGCGTTAGTGGAAGGGAACTCTTGCCGATGTGGGACTCCAAGTCTTGGGGCTGAGACTATGAAACCTCCCTTGCTTGCTTACACTCGGTTCAGAGCACAAATCCGTGAGGGCTTGGCTCCCTAAAGCGGACAAAGTCCTTACAGGTGGAAAAATCTGTTACAAGCTAACTCTCTCTCTCTCTCTAATTAATACACATGCAATAACCACTCTCTAACTAACTAATCCAGTTGGCAAAATTTCTTGAATTGAATGTACAAAATGATCATAATAAGGCACTGATTCAATCAAGTCTCTCAATTCCTTGTTCTCCAATTAGTAGCTATATCAGTACTGCTACTTGTTGCAATTACATCATGTGACCGTCCTTGTTGCTGAGTGCCACTCTGCCTAGCATGTTGCAGCTTCCCCTGATGTAGACAACACCTTTGCTTGTTATTTTCAACAGAGAGAAAGACAACGGATATGAACATGAGAAATCTCGAACTGGGTCACTTTTGTTGAATAATTCTTGTCACATTTATGAATACTACCATTGTGAGTTAAACTATGATCAATATTATGGCAAAGTTAGTAATGAATAATGATGAAGCGAAGGTGGAGGGCAGCAATGCTTGTAATTGTTACAGTGAAATTAACAACACTTCATTCTGGTCAAAATACATCACATGCTGTGGTCGTTAAGAGAAATTTTCAAAAGAAATTATGCATTGGAGTTTGAAAGTGATGAAAGAAATTATGAATAGAGTGGAGTTAAAAGAGGTTTTTAAAAGTCTTTGATGGGAGATAAAGCAAATAGCTGACAATAATGTGGATTGGTCCACCCTCGCCTTACCATTCAGTTCCTTTTTTGTGAAAAATTCTTGTATAAGCCGGTTTCATGAGACTCGTGTTTTATTGACATGTGAGTCTCACATGTATATGCACCAGTCACTTGAGATATTTTCTCATTTTTTGCAAGGTTTAATAGGGACAAGAATAGGGATGCTAGCTCACCTCTTAGCTACGTGGGCTCTTTTTGCTTGTAATCTGTTTAGTTTGGCCTCGTTAATTAGGTGGTGAGGGCCATCCATATATGAAGATAGACATGTTTGACTTGTCTGCTTTCTCTGTTTTGGGTTAATGGAATTTTTCTTTAGAAACATAAAAAAATGTAATCCATGTCGAAGTTAGAATATTTTAAAAGAATGATCCAGAAAATCAAAAAGAAAAGGAAAAGGGTTATATATAAGAGACGGTTTTCCTTTAAAAAAAATTGTTGGAGAATTATTATGCCTCTTGGGTTAGAAAGGGAATTGCAAGGTAAAAGTAAAACTTTATTTCTTAAATGAAATGTTGAAACATTGATGTGAGATGAAAATGTACATGAAATATTAAATTATGATAACGACAACGATGGTGATTCTTTATAATAGATAACTCAGCTAAAACTTATGAGTTGTAATGTATCAAGTATTCACCTACATATTTCCTCCCATTCCAAATAAAAATGCAAACAGTTGATCTAAAAGCATGCATAGTAATATAGTATAGCCTTACAAGTTAATTTCATTATTCTTTTTCTTTTTTTTTCTTTTTTTGAGGGGGTGTAAACGTTAAAAGCTCCTAAAAATAAAATACATTAAAACAAAATCGGCTCAAATTGACAACCAACCATTAAAATATGTTCAAATCTTAATTCGATTTAATGGGGTGAATCCAATCACCTCTACAAATACAAACTACAAAGTGCACTCGGAAGACATTTTCAGAATGCCTAGGTGCTTGATGTGTTATACCATCAATATTTACATACAGCAATAGTCACCTTATTAAACTTAAAATTGTCTATACAAGTTTTAAAGGTTTTTTTTTTTTTTTTTTTTTCCATATCTTTATTCTTCTACATCATATATTACTTTTATAGTTGCAGATCTAAAAAAATTATATGAAATTGGGGGGATGGGGATTTCACTTCAAGCATACAACTAAGTGCCAATGAAAGTCATTTCAGAGAGAATTGAGAATAGAGGGTAAAGGGGGAAGGAGAGGGGAGGGTAATAGTTATCTCTTTCCCTTATTTTTAAAAATTTAAGAGCATTCTCATTTGATAAAAATAATGACTAACACCCATAAAAACATCGCACATCAAGCTCAACACTACAACATTCACAAATAGCAAATGAATAGTAATTCAATACCTCCATTGAGTTACTGGTCATCAACAAAGTTATATATATATATATATATATATATCAATTTTTATTCTTTCTCTTGATCATCTCGATGTATTTTTTATATCTGCTTGTTCGATATGGTTTTGATGTGTCACTGACAAGTTTTATGGATGTGGTTGGGTTTGTTTGATGTGGAATTAAAAGTATATATATTTGGAGATTAGAAAAATAATATTTAAATGAAATAGAAATAGAGTATTGAGACTAGTGTAGTTGTTTATGAATAGTAAAATAACAAAAGTAGAGTTTTTTTTTTTAATCAATCTAGCTAAAATTGCATTGAGCCTAATGCTAATGTTGATGTTTTAAAATTACGTAAGTGGTGGATAGGGAAAGTGAAGGGTCATATACATTGACAATTATGATCCTTGTTTTCTAATATCACAGAAATAGATATCTCTCACTTCTTCCTCTAAATTCCCTCAATTTTCTTAAACCCTTCCCCCCTCTCCTTTAAAAAAATCCTAACTATTTCATTAAACCCTCCAAATCATCTTCCCTTTACTCCCCCTCCCCCCCCCCCCCCCCCCTTCATCCAAGACACTCTTAAGTTTCAAATAAAACTCATTAAACCGATAAGTTTACATTTACAACAGTCAAAAAGTGGATTAGGCCTGAGTGTTTTTGTAGTTTTTTCATGAAACTAGCATTACTTATGTTAAGACAATTATATAACCTTAACAAACTTACCTCTAAAGCTACTTAAAATTAAAATGGCAATTTTGAAATGTTTTCAAATATATCTTTTTACCTAGAGTCCGTATATATTTTGCAAATTTGATTATATTGCGTTTAACCCTGTGTTTAGATTTTTTTTTTTTTTTTTTTTTTTTTTTTTGAGAATCGACCCTATGTTTAGATGGAGAGAGATGAGTGAAAAAAAATAAAAGTGGTTAGAATATGCTTAAAATTAGTATATGTCGGACACCTTCCCCTCTCCCCTTCCCTCATTTTCCTCAATTTCAAACAAACCCAAGAATAAATCCTTAAACCTTGAAATTCTAAAACAGGCCTTAACCATAAACTTCAAACACTAAACCCTTTCTCAATAAAATGACAGTAAAGGCACTTTCTTCATTGATTGATGCTCACCTCATTATGCTTGCATGAATATTGAGAGTTGGATTTAAAGTTGATGTCATAGGTTGCTATTGAATCCTATTAAGTTTTAAGCAATCTGTTGGCCAAAGGCCTCGAGAAATGCTTCTCTTAAAAAAATGGTTTGCCTAATTTGTTGAATTTAAGCATTTATAAAAATCAACATTAAATGATGTTTGAATCTTTATTGGAAGCTGAGATTTGTGCAAGATATATGTGTTGGTTTAACATTTTTAGGCTTTTCATACTTATTTTTGCACAGTGCACTTCACATGGGCTCATTGGTCCCTCTTGTGTTCCAAGCCCATTTGATAGACTAAATGAGCCCAAGATTACTGCGAAATGACCACTGTACCCTCCAGTTCACATCTCCCTATTTTAGTATTATCCCATGTGTTGGGTCGGTCTTTCCTTTTACGTATGAGCTTGGTCCGTAGTAGTCCACACAGCAGAAGGAAAAAGGTATTGCATAATCCTTGGATTAAATTTTAATGCTCCGTTTGTAAAATATTTTCAAGTGTTTGATATGATAAGTAAAAAATTTTCAAACAAGCCACCAAAATCGGTGACTCATCCACCAAAGACAGTAGTGTCAGAAGTCCAGTGAATCAGTGACCGAACTGCCGGAATGGTGGCCCCCACGACCATTGTCAGAGCGGTGTCTTCTGTGACTGGGCGACCATCACCAGTGGTCAAAACGGTGTCTTCGGCCATCAGACTGCCAACATCAATGACTAGAATGGTGGCTTCAGTTATTAGATCTCTGACATTGGTTGTCGAAGTGGTGGCTCGAGCTAATAGACGGCTGACATTAGTTGCCCAATCTATTGGATTGATGACTTAGCCACTAGATAAGGAGGAGAAGTTAAAGGTAAACGTTTTATAACTTTTTATAAAAAAATTTACAGTCAACATAAAATATTTTACAAGTTTGACCACACATTACATGCAAATAAAAAAAATTACTTCAAAGCTTAATTTAATTGTGGTGGCCGTGGGCCTTATGGGCCGAACAAGGCCACTTTTCCTAGTTAAGCCTCACCGCCTGAATTAGTTGATCTTTGGGCTGGGCCATGTGGGCCCTCAATTATGCCATTTTTGTGTTGCAGAGGCCAAACTCAAAGTCATGGGCTAGAATTTTTCTGAGCCCATTTTTTGAGTTAATCTCATAAACCACCTTGTCGGGTCTTGTTACAACTTGGACTGGATTTTGTCAAAGATTGGTCTGGTGGGCCTTGGGCTTTTTTGCATTGTTTCCACCCAAAAAAAAAAAAAAAAAAAAACCCTTTAACAATGTGTCCTCCACCTTTCGGGTCTTTACTCTGTTATATTCAAGAACCAGTTGTTCTTTGAGCCAAAAATTTTCCATCATACCATATTAAACTAAACTATATGTATAGCTCAGACACCTAGCCTGCCTATTCATTCTAATTCTGATCCCTAGTTTTCTTGTGGTTTATGTTTAGAGGCTAATTTTAATGTATTTAGTTTTCAAAAAACTTGGTCAGAGCTCGATTATTTTGGAAGGTTATGCCCTGTGGCTTCAACATGAACTATTAATTTCAAGATCTCTATTGTCTAGTACTTTAGTTGGGGTCTGTAGAAGGGTCAACACTCAACATGGTATCTGTGCAATATTCTACTACATTGAACTTGACACAATATAAACACATGCTCAAAATTTGTTATATGTCCACATTGTGTTAGGTTCAATGCATACGAGCATTGGATCCAAGTCTTGTTCATCATAGAAGACATCAATTTCCAACTAGGTAGTTTATTAGTAGATTGATAGGTGTCCTCGTGGGCATATTAACTAGCGAGAACTCCAACACATTATGCTGGTAAGGGCACAACTTTAGGAGGAAGAGTCCTCTTTTTCTTATATCGGGTAAAATTTGTACTATCCTTAAATCATTTAAAACAAAAAGAACTTACAATCGCTTTACCATTCCTTATGAAACAAATACTTTACCAAAATACTTAAATGAATTTGTGTCTGTGTAATAACAGTTTATTTAGTTTTTTGCTAGAAACTTTTTACTAAAAGTACTATAAATAAAATGCAACAACTAAGAGCATTCACATCAGTCCGTGTATAAGTGTGTATAATAAAAAAAATGTTCAAATTTACACATTTTTGTTCAAAAACAGCCTACATCAGTCTGTTTAAAATCTTGCAAAATCTTCTAAAATTATCCACATGCTACAGTACCTGTGTAAATTTACACGGGTACTGTAACATGTGTATATGAATTTTTAATAATTTTTTTCTCTCTCCCCAATACTGTAGCATGACTTTGCCTGGCACTGTAGCACTGTATCACTGTAGTATTGGGTTAAAGAAATGAATATTTTATTTGAATAAATGTGTATAATAGACAAACTGATGTAGGTGTTTTGTAAAAATAGGTGTGTAAAATAGAAAAAGTAAGTTTTAGACTTGTAAAATGGAAAAAATTTCCACGGATTGACGTGGATGCTCTAAATAAAATAAATAGGTGACTTACGTGGCGTGGGATCCCAAGAAAAATAAGCAATAAATATGCTTATAAGTGCATTCCAAATGAGATTGTGTCTAGCTTATTTAACTAGGTTTTAACTTTTAGTTTTTATGTATAACTTTTTAAAATCTTACTCCTTTTTTTTTTTTTTTGATAATTACATTTTAGCACATTTTGGCCACAAAGAAAAGAAAAGAAAATAAACTAAATAAACTGATTTCAAAACCGTCACGCATACTGAACACACGTTAGCAAAGTGGACTTGCTCAGCTTATAAAGTCCAACTTGGTTAAAGTTACAACCTCAACAAATCTAAACAATGGGGTGGCGCCACGTATTGTTTTTGCCGTCGAATTTTCGTTAGCAAAGATATGCTTGCTGTCTGTGAGAGGAACTAGGGATGATTCTGTCATTTTCGTGATATCCGAATTAATTGTCTGTGCCGACCACCGCCCACATGCGCCGAACCTCATATTTTCTGTTGCTTTTGTGTTTTTTGCCGTGTGTTTGGATAGTAATGAAAAATTAAAATTATTTTATTATTTAGTTTATTTTTATTATTATTTATAAGTCTTATTATACTTTTTGATATTATTTATGAGTACTGCTATATTATTTCAACTAACTTTTATCTTTATCTAAAGTACTTTTAGCAATAAGTTTTCAGTTTCAGCAAAATAAGCGGTATCCAAACAGATCATTATTTAACATTCTATGGTAATAAAAAGTCATTGTGTCTAATCACTCGAACCCAAACATAAATAACTCTAATATTTCTTTTTCTTTTTCTTTATTATTATTATTTTTTAAAGTTATTAATAATAATATTTCAAGATTTCTTACCTATTCAAGCTATTAGAACTCTACCACACCATACCTTATTCAAGTATCTAAGAGTCAGCTTCACATACATAGAATTTCTATCTTTTATATATTAAAAAAAAATTACGAATCTCTAAAAAAAATTACAGTATTTACATTAAATGAGTTACAAATTTTAGCTTTTACTAACTCAAAAAATTACTTTATCTATTTTAAATATCTCATTTTACAATACACCAAACATCAAATATCATTCTTTTACCACTTCATTTAAATATTCTTTCTTTTACCACTCAAGTCTCTCTTCCTCTCCTTCTCAAAAAAAAAAAAAAAAAGTCTCTCTTCCTCTAACTTTAATTTAAATAATATTTTTTGTGTGTAGTTTACCATAATTAGGTGTTAAAAATTGTGATTTTTGACACATTTGATGTAGTGAGTATTTTAGTGTTTTAGCTATTTTAGCACATTTGATATGAAGGCTTACAAACAATGCCATTATGGAGTTTGATCCCCATCAGCTCCATGGAACATCCATAAGAAATGCCATTAGATCTGACGGTTCCAAATCAAAGCATATGGACTCCTTTTTACAGTTCAGGTTATGATTAATTTGGACCCACACACATGAAATTTAACTCTCATAAACTCATAAGCAATCTATGTGGTTTGATTTGCACGATCTTTCTAATTGGATTTTGATCTTGATATGATAGTGAGATTGACAAACTAAGGGTGTAGTGTTGCTTTGGCATAATTATTTTATTCGTTTGTTTTACTTAAAATATACACCATGCCAAAGTGTTTTTTTTTTCAATAATTTTTAGAATCATGCAAAAGTGTACTTTTACAGTAAAAAGTTTATTTTTTTAATAAAAATTATACATAAATAAGCTAAATAAGTTAAAAAAAAATAAGTGGATTCAAATTGGTAAAATCTCAGTTGAAAAAATTGAAATTCTATAAATTAAAAAAAAAAAAGTTAAAAAAAATAAAAAAAAGCACTTAATAATGTGGTCTGAGTGTATGCACAGGAAGTCTCTTGCGGCCAAATATTCAGCTAAAAAATTTAGGCGCCAGCGAATCGTGGGGATATCAGATTGTACTGTCTCCAAAAATTATTACTATTTCTTTCTTTTCTTTTTTTTGGTCGGAAGTATTTTATGGTCTCAATGTTTTCCCAGCTTCAGAAATGACCTCCTGAATCAATATATTTACAGATACGCCCCATACACTTGAAGAGTCTGATAAATTAAATCAGCAAGGGAAAAAAAGAGAGGAAGGTGAATAGATGGTTAAAAAATAATAAGAATTAATGGACGGATAGTTTCTATATGAAAAATTAGTAAGTACTCTCAGAATACCATAAATGTATACTCATTCTTCTCATATGAATTGTGAGTCTCACTAATTCATCATTTATGTGAGATGAGGGAGTACACAATAATTTCCCTTTTTATATTGTGAGTAATTCTTAGGTACTTTTGGACCGCAAAGAATGATGTTTCATTTTCTCACATTCCTGACGAGGTCTATTTATTAAATTCATAGTAGGGTCCATTATGAATGTAAGAGAAATGAGCACCATTTCTCCATACTCAGGGAGTATCTACAAATTTTTCCTGTATTGTTCATGAGTTTTGCTAGTTATAGAAGATTGATTAAATAGGGAGAAAATGACACAAATAAAGAAAGAAGAATGATTAAGCAAGGATTATATAAAAAATAAAAAATAAACACGAAAAAAAAAGCCTCAATTGCAATGAGAGAGAAAATAAAGAAAGAAAACCTTGAGGCTTGTGTGCCGCTGCATTAAATTGCAAAGGTCATGACTTTATACATTAGAATTTGACAAAGCTGCTCAAAGTGGTCTAATCAAATTAAACAATCACGGTACAATAAAATACTAGTAAAAACATTCATTAGTTTCTCAAAATAAAAAAGTAAAAACATTCATTAAAAAAAATACTAATAAAAAGGATACCTAAAATTACAAATAAAATATAGCAACTTGCTTGATTCAACCTTTACGAAAAAGGAAGAAAAGTGATATAGAATAGAATCTTGTCCCCTACAAATAATATGAGGATAGTAAGGGGATTATGCAACGCTCATATATTGTAATTCTCTATACATTAAAAAAAAAAAAAATTTCATTAGTTTCATATTGAAGTATGATATTCTAAGATTTGAATGCTAATCCTATGCTTCTCCTTCTTTTGATCATGATGTCCCCCCTTTTTTAGGTCATCATTTGTTTGTGATGCACCCATTTTTTCAACCCACCTTTTATATTGATAAAACCATCGTACCCTATAATGTCAATTGTGAAATTCAAATACAACCCTAAATGGATAAACTTTTTTTTTCTCTCATTCTTTTAAGGTATAAGTATATTTTATTTAATTTAAAGCAAAATACTAATTGAAATGCACTGATAGAATAAATGAGGATTAGAATCCAAGTAATTTGTATGAAGGAGATTAAACAATATCATTGAAACATGACAAAACTAAGCTTTGTTTGTTTAAACTGATATTGATTTTTGGAAAATATTTTTGCATTTACGGGTGTTTGGGGCAACTAAAAATGTTGTTTAATCTAAAATTGTTTTCTGATTGACAGTAAAATAAAGACATTTATGACAAAAATTGGTTTACGCTTTCGTTTTCCACTTTTCACTTCGCCCAAAACTCATCAACCAAACCTCCACCTCTCACCCCTCACTAATACTCTCGGTCTCCAATAGTCAACCATCACTGCCGACCACCGATCCTCAATCACAATTTTTTTATTTTTTATTTTTAGTTTTTTTTATTATATATACTTGGGAGATGATAAATATGTTTTTTCACAGCATTTTTGAGAATATAATCAAATATTTAAAAATATTTTTCGTCAAACCATACAGTTTTAGGCAATTGCCTATCTTTTTTTTCTTTTTCTTTTTTTTTTTAATTTATGAAAAGGCAGTTATCTATCTTCCGCTTTAAAAATGAAAAAGGAAAGGACAACCACGTAAATAACAGCAAAGGTTAGGCTCAAAACACAACCAAAACACAAGAAAAGCACATTTTAGTCCCCATATACAATTACCTCATTAATGTCGGTTTAGGACAACATATAGAGTCGTAGACCAAGGTTTGTGGAGACCACGAATGTCCAACCAGACCTGCCACCCTTCCTCCTCTCTAACTCAGAAAATAAAATTAAAAAATTTTTTAAAAAAGAAGGAAAAAATTTTAGAGAGAGAAAGACACTATAGCTAGCAACAACTTTAGAGAGAGAGAGAGAGAAGGAAAGAAAGACAGACAGAGACAGAGAAGCTCAAACTTGCTTTTCACATATATAAGCATCCAAACCTTCATTTCTTGAAGAGAGAGAAAACATAAAAAGCTTTTGAGAACAGGGCTAAGAAAACCAAAAACAAAAATTCTCTCTTGAACTTTGTATTCTTCTGATTATCGTTTTGTTCTTCTTCTTCAGCTTACGTTGTAGTTTTTGAAAGTTACAAGTCCGATCTGACTCACTGAGTTCAGTTCTGTGTACGACTCGGTCCTGCCTCGGATGAGTTAGAAAGGAAGATCGCTTTCTTACAAATCGATATCCATGGTAACTAAATAAAATAAAATATGTATCTGATTTTTGTTTCGTTTTAGCTGATTGGTTTTGTTTCTATGACTCGTTGATTGGCTGAGTTGAATCGGAACTTAAGCTTGTAGTTGAAGTTATTGATGTTATTATTATTATTTGTTAATTATGTTGTGATTTAGAACTTTGATAATTCTAGTAAGTATATAGTTTAGGATTTCTTTTAATGATTTTTTTTTTAAAAAAAAAATAAAAAAAGGGCAATGTATGACTAAAACTATGTTGAAAAGTCATTCCTGTTTGATCACTTGCATTGTCTAATTATAGGTTTTAATGTTTTATACATAGTCAAATTTGAGTACATAGCAATTACAGTAGAAAAAAATCCCATCAAAGAATTGAAGAAAACACACTCTAATTATCGAAAATGAAGTGATTGAATCACCAAAGGAGTTTAGAAATGGTTGGTTGGAGTATAATTTGGTGATTGTTATAGTGTCTAGTGATTGGCACAAGTTCGAGGTATTGAATTTGTAGTGAATGGGTGTTAGTTCAGCTTTGCCATTGGCACACGAGATTTGTTGAACTAAAAATCAGGGAGAAAACCGTTTTAGGACCGGAGATAATTTGCTTAAAGAAAATATGGGGTGGTGATGGTTGTGTGATATTGCAAGGATTTTGAGTTCAAGTTGTTTCCTTTTGTAGCAATTTTTTATAATTGATAGTAGGATTGCCACTTTTTTTTTTTTTTGCTGAATAGTAGGATTGCCACTTAACAAATAATTGCGACTTAAGTCATGGAACCCTTGGGGAGTGGCGGGTAGTTGGTGATAATGTGAATGTGAGTTTGGCTTCATGGTACTGTGTCAGCGGTGGAAAATGAAATAGGGGAATGCCACTGCGGTTACTGTGATAAGGTTGCTACATTAGTGAGTGTGGTGTTGCTAGTGGCTTGCCTTTCCGTGTAATCTGGGTCTTTTGGATTGTGAGTGTAATACTGTCAATTTATTTTGGTTGTCTCACTTCCTTAATGTGTTACAAGCCTGATGGAACATTGTAACAATTAGAGAGTTGTTTATTGACAAACAAGGTCAAGTATTCATGGACTCCCAGGCCATCTTTCTTATTGATGTAGAGCCTGACCTAAATATTGATATTTGCTAGGGAAATTCTTTTGCCATTAATAAGTTCTTCATGTGATCCTCCTATGAATGTTCATAGATTTGTGATATTGTTCATCAATTATTAAGTACTTTTTTAAAGTACTTTATAAGTTTATATTAGCCATATTAACCAGTTTCCGCTATGGATACATTTAGATTTCAATTCAAACATTTTAGGGGGTTAATTTTTGCTCTTTTGCAAAGAATGATATGTCAAGGATTGGTTGATAATTTAGAACACCAGTTCATGTTGCTTGTGTCGACTCTTTCTTTATGCATGTACATTGCAGAACAATTTTATTTTTTTTTATTTTTTTTTAAATTTTCTTTCAACTATTCTTCCTGTTGGATTGATGTTCTTTACATGTATGCCGTGCTGTTTTTGTAGGCTGGACCAGATAACATCATTGTAGGTTCTCATGTATGGGTTGAAGATCCATCACTGGCATGGATTGATGGAGAAGTCCTCCGAATCAATGGTGAAGAAGTTCATGCACAGACCACAAATGGGAAAAAAGTGAGTCAGACAAGCTTATCTGTTTCATAAATATGTGTTACTTAGCTTTGGGGTGCAAGTTTGTTTTTATATCAACAGTTTGTGCAAGGCATCTGTTCCATAACTTGAATATTGCATGGTTAGCGTCAAATTTACTGGTTTCTAAGACAAATGGTACCCATTAATTTTTAATCTTGTGGTTGGTCTATAACTTAAGTTACAATCTGATATGATGTTTGTCTTCATATAATTTGATATTGCATAAAACCAAATATTATAAAGTGTTTTGTAATTTTCACTAACTGGAAAAGATGATTGCAGGTTGTCGCAAATATTTCAAAAGTGTTTCCAAAGGATACCGAGGCTCCTCCTGGAGGTGTAGATGACATGACAAAGCTTTCCTATTTGCATGAACCCGGAGTACTGCATAACTTGGCAACCAGATATGAACTTAATGAAATATATGTAAGATATTTAAGATCCCCCCCCCCCCCCCCTCTTTTTTGTATGCTAATGTACTTGTTAGAATTATAGTTAGGTGATTAAACTCACCATTTCCTAAGAGCTTAATCTTTTGGGGCAAACAGTAATTTAACACAGTATCAGAGCATAAAATTCTGAGTTCGATCCTTGTCTCCTCCACTCTTAACTCCCATTTAAATTCCCACGTGAGAGGGAAGTATTAGAAGTACATGGTTAAATGATTAAATTTACTAAACTTTTGGGACAATCAGTAATTTAACATGGTATCTGTTAAATTACCGATTATCCCAAAAGTTTAAGCTATGAGGAAATAGCGAGTTTAATCATTTAATCATAATTCTAACACTCTCTTTCACTTGTGGGCCAAAACTTCCCTTTAGTAAGTGGGGGCCCAACAAGTGGGAATTTAACATATTAAATGGGAGGTAGAGTAAAGAAAGATATCAAACTTTAGATCTCCTGCTCTGATACCATGTTAAATTACCGATTGTCCCAAAAGCTTAAACTATTAGGAAATGGTGAGTTTAATCACTTAACCACAATTCTAACAGTATCAAAGCAGGAGATCTTGAGTTTGATCTCTGTCTTCACTCTACCTCCCATTTAAAATGTTAAATTCCTACTTGTTGGGCCCCCACTTATTAAGGGGAAGTTTAGCCACACAAGTGAGGGGAAGTGTTAGAATTGTGATTAAACTCACTATTTCCTGAGAGATTAAGCTTTTGGGACAAACGGTAATTTAACAATACTAAAGTAGATTTTGGGTCAAACGAAAGAAGAAAGTTGCAGATAGTCTATTTATACTATTTTTTAAACTATCTTTCCCAGACATACACCGGAAATATCCTGATTGCTGTAAACCCATTTCAAAGATTACCACATTTGTATGATACTCACATGATGGAACAATATAAAGGAGCTGCATTTGGAGAGCTAAGCCCTCATGTTTTTGCAGTTGCAGATGTTGCGTACAGGTACTTCACATATTTTCTTAGATATACGTCCTTTTTTCTTGCTGCTGTTGCCTTTTATACTTATATTTAACAGGGCAATGGTCAACGAGGGAAAGAGCAACTCAATTTTAGTTAGTGGAGAGAGTGGTGCTGGTAAGACTGAGACAACAAAGATGCTTATGCGGTATCTTGCTCACCTTGGGGGTCGATCTGGAGTAGAAGGGCGGACGGTTGAACAACAAGTTCTAGAGGTAAGAATACAATTTTTTATTTTTTTATTTTTGTTACAATTTTAGTTCCTAAAACTGAAAGGTTTGATAAATTTCCATTAATTTGTAAAGGTTGGAAATATGTCCTGACTTGGTGTTTTTGATTGTTTATCTTTTACAGTCCAATCCAGTTCTTGAAGCATTTGGCAATGCCAAAACAGTTAGGAACAACAACTCAAGGTGGGTAATTGCTGTGTAAGACTTGTCAAGATAATCATTGCTTTAATACACGTTCCTTGCTCGCCAGTTTTACTTCTGTGCAAATGATGTCGAAAGTTGGATAGCTAAAAATACAATTATAATAAAATAAAATATATTGAAAGTCAATGCAAAGACAGAGGTGCACTTCATTACATTAGTATGTGAGATCAGAGTAAGGCTTAGATAAAAAAAAAAGTCTATATACATCTGTCTTCCCCCCACCCCCCAACCAACCTCTTTTTCCCTGAAACAGTGCTTGGGGAAAACATTGGTGTTTGAATCAAATGGATTGAGGGTCAGTTCATGATTCAATTGTTCTCACTGGCTGGTCTGTTTGAGTTCTGGTGATATTCTGCACTGCTTATTATTTTGAAACATTGTCCTAATTGAGTTATAGTACACTATTGTTCATGAATGTCGGTTGTTTGAGTTCAATTTGTCCGGAGGAGCTTATATTCCCTGTGTTCACCCTGGTATCACAATGCAGTCGTTTTGGTAAATTTGTTGAGATCCAATTTGACAAGAGTGGGAGGATATCTGGGGCAGCCGTGCGAACTTATTTGCTCGAAAGATCTCGTGTTTGCCAAATTTCAGATCCTGAAAGAAACTACCACTGCTTTTACCTTCTCTGTGCAGCACCACCTGAGGTACTCATGTTTTGTTTTGGGAATGTGCTCATGTTCTCAAATCAAGTCTTGAGCATATGTTAGCCTATGCCTGTATTTATAAGCTAATGTCATTCCCTTAATTTATAGGACAGAGAGAAGTATAAGTTGGGAGACCCTAAATCATTCCATTACTTGAATCAATCCAACTGTTATGCACTGGATGGAGTGGATGATGCCCATGAATATCTTGAAACCAGAAGGGCTATGGATATAGTTGGAATCAGTGAGGAAGAGCAGGTCAGTCTTCCCAGTAGTTCTAAGAAGTATTTTGTTCTTGCTATTGCATTCATTTGATTTGTAATAATTTTTTCTATTCAGGTGGCAATTTTTAGAGTTGTTGCTGCAATTCTGCATCTTGGAAATATTGAATTTGCAAAGGGACAGGAGATTGATTCTTCTGTCATTAAAGATGAAAAGTCTAGATTCCATCTTAATATGACAGCTGAACTGCTTGAGTATGCCCTGTTTAATCTATTTCTTCATTTGTGATTTATATTAGTGATTGTTTTTTGGGAGTCCTACACCTTTATTGACTTATGTTGTATGGTAGGTGTGATGCCAAGAGGTTGGAAGATGCACTGATTAAGCGTGTAATGGTGACGCCAGAAGAGGTTATAACAAGAACTCTTGATCCTGTTGCTGCATTGGGTAGCAGGGATGCCTTAGCTAAAACCATCTATTCTCGTTTGTTTGATTGGTAATGGGATTTCCCTAGCATTGCCTCTGTGTGTGTGCGGGTGTGTGCACACGCATGCGTGTGCACGTGCCCCTGCATAACATGATATAGTTGTCAACAGGAGTACATGAAATTCACATGTTAAAAAGGAAAAAAAAGAAGTGTTTTGACTCCTGTTTGCCCACTATTTGAGTTCTAACAAGTTTTTCATCATCATCTACAGGATTGTGGACACGATTAACAATTCAATTGGGCAAGATCCAAACTCAAAATCATTAATTGGTGTTCTTGATATATACGGGTTTGAGAGTTTTAAGCATAATAGGTAAGCCGCTAAATTGAAATATTTCTTGCAATGGATATATCTTCACATCTGACAAATTACTCTATTGAATAGTTTTGAGCAGTTCTGTATCAACTTTACAAATGAGAAACTGCAACAACATTTCAATCAGGTTTGATAATTCTTGGCATTGTTCATGATTCCTATTTTGGATTCAATTTCAATTCTTGCTTAATATAGATTGTGGTAATTGCATATTTGCAGCATGTCTTCAAAATGGAACAAGAAGAATATACAAAAGAAGAAATCAATTGGAGTTACATAGAGTTTGTTGATAACCAAGATGTTTTGGATCTGATTGAGAAGGTATATTATTGTCTTCTAGCTGCATTGTGCTAGTTTGTGTCATTTATGCTCATATGAGGAATATCATTTGCATGACAAAATTTGTTTGTTTCTCATACTTGCTATCAATTGCACTATGTTTCTTACAACCATATTTCACATTTATCTAGTTCTTTTGAAACATTGCATTACAACTAGGTTCTTCAATCTTTTGCAGAAACCTGGAGGAATTATTGCACTTCTGGATGAAGCCTGGTAAGCAGCTAATTATTTCAATTTACTTTAGCCATCATTGCTTTTAAGTTCGGTGGGCCTGATATTTCTAGCTTTCATGATTTTATGATGAAACGGGGGCGCATTGATTTTCTTTATTTTCAATAAAATTTTATTTACTTAACTATCACTTTTTAAGAATTAGGTGAAATCTGAACACTCTTCTAGTAACGTTTGCATAATTCTAATTCATTCTTTTTGTTCTCAATGTTTCTTTGATTGCTTCACACAGCATGTTTCCTAAATCCACGCATGAAACATTTGCTCAGAAGTTGTACCAGACATTCAAAAACAACAAGCGCTTTATCAAACCTAAGCTTTCTCGTACTAGTTTTACTATATCTCACTATGCAGGGGAGGTAAACATATTTTCCCTGTTATAAATGTTCTATTCTCTGGACTGCAATATAAAGTTCACTGAAATATTTCAAATTTTCCAGGTAACTTATCTGGCTGATCTGTTTCTTGATAAAAACAAAGACTATGTGGTGGCAGAACATCAGGATCTGTTGACGGCATCAAAGTGCTCCTTTGTGGCAGGTCTATTTCCTCCACTTCCAGAAGAATCATCAAAGTCTTCCAAATTTTCTTCCATTGGTTCTCGCTTTAAGGTATCATTATTCTATTCCTTTCTAAGCAACTGGATCAAGAGAACATGTTAAGTGTTGGTTAACTTATTCTGCCAAAGTTCTCCTATGTCATCAAAAAAAAAAAAAAAAAAAACTTTTCTGCCAAAGTATAAGTGCCTTATGGTCGATCCATTACAGGGCTACATTGAATCAAATTGTGATCCATAGACAAAGAAGAAAAATGACTAATGACCCTGAAATGGAAGTCTATGCTATTTGACAAGTAATTCAGCTAGCCCAAAGGTAAAGATAATTTGAGTGCAGAAGAACATGGGCTAGCAACTCAGGCTCTATACAGACATTAGAACAATGCCAAACTAAATAGAAAGGAATATTCAATCCCTGTCCAAATGATTATTTCACAGATTAGAACTTCTGCCTCTGGAAGTATATAGAATTTAATAATACTAGCAATAAGCCCATGCAATGCACGTTTTTTTTAAAGAATAATACAATGCACGGTTTAATTGGAAATATGATGTAAACTAAATAAACTGTTTGAATGATATAATTGAAATTGAGAAATAGAATAGACAATAAAAATCAAAGAAAAAATTTATTTTAAATTACATGGAAAAAACAGTGTAAGACTGAGTATTTGTCAAAACCAAAAATTATGAGAGGTAATTAAAATAATTAAAATTTAAATTTAAACAATGAAACTTACTGTCAATAATTAAGTTTGAATCCGTGTACCATTTGAAAGTAGTCGGAACTTTGTTAATAAAATTTTACTTCGAGCAAACTATGTTAATAATTTTAATGTATTTATAGTGCTCCACATTACAAAAGCACATAATATGACATGTAACACTTA
Source organism: Quercus ilex subsp. ballota (assembly GCA_032727855.1). Classification (NCBI taxonomy): domain Eukaryota; kingdom Viridiplantae; phylum Streptophyta; class Magnoliopsida; order Fagales; family Fagaceae; genus Quercus; species Quercus ilex. The sequence goes on along the minus strand of CM064909.1, from coordinate 59,134,240 downwards.
GGTTGAGCCGCATAATGCAAGCACAACGTGTATGACCCAACTTTTGCTAATAAAATAAAAAATTATGGTACATGATTAAAATAATTTAAAATAATTTACAGGTGGGGTTGTGTATCCATGGTATACTCCTTGGGCCTGGGGGTGGATCCAAAGGGCCCTACCTTGATGAGGTTTCACGTCATCAAAAACAAAGGAAATTTTTAATTTTTTTTCTTCTTCTTGCTTGGGGTGTTCCTTTGTATGCTTGTACTAGGGTTGCTCATACTAGGGTTGCACATCTTTGCTCTCTTTATTTTTTATTTTTATTTTTTTCAATAATGAATTTTATTACTTATCAAAAAAAGAATCTAGAAACTTTCGGTAATAGTATTCTAACTGGAGTACTATTTTAAATTGCTTGAAACTTTGACCTTTAGAGCAAACTATGTTAATAATTTAAGTGCACTTATAATGCGTCACATGGCAAAAGCATGTTGTACGATGTATAATTCTTATATTGAGCCACTTGGCGCAACCATATTTTCTAGGACACAACTAATATTCTATAGTATATGATATTATACGTATTTGTGTTTTGGAAAGGGGGCCATTTGCAATAAATTATTTTTTGATTACTTACACCGAGTATGGCTACCTAGGGTCTTAATGACATGACATAGGCAATATATTGAAATGGGATACTCTAGTCTCAGAATGCATCTTAGAGAGCTATAATCAATGTGGTTAGTATACAACTAAACTGACATGGAACAAGTGGTTTGATCAAGATCTGATCAATTTTGAAAGCCAAAATTTCTGAAAACTGAGAATTTCAATTTAGTCACTAAATTCTGTATGCCTTTTTTTAGTGTTTGAATGTTTGGACGACGGTTTTGTTGATGAACTTACTGTTGTGGGAGGCTGAATACAGCAGGTATTATTACAGAGAATCAGAAAGAAGAATATACAATCTATATAATATCATGCTGGGAACCCTAAGCATAACCCATGGTTCTTAGGCATCATACCCAAGAGAAGGTTCACAAGAGTTCTGCAATAGAATTGGATTTTAAATGTTTTCTTTGCTGACCCCAAAATATGGTAATACATCACGTATATGGGCTGCATGTGTTTTCTAGCACGCTTGTGAGCCATGTATGAATTGGATTAAGAAGAGATCCAAAAGATGCATATAAATATGATCCAATAAATACCATGAAATAAAACAACAACAACCAAGCCTCAATCCCAAATTTTTTGGGGTTAGCAATGATTCTCAACTGATCAATCTAGGTCGGCCACACATATTCTTTACCCTCAATCTATTCCATTAGAAGTTGTACACTTTCATACTTCCTTAATTGACATGTCCTGATTTACTTATACTATTAATTTAATTTTAGGTCTTCTTCTACTTTTTTCTACTCCTTTAACTTGAATCAACTCTCTTTTTTTATCGGCACATTAATCGCACTCCTTTGAACATGACTAAATCATCTCAAGCGACTTTTTCTCATCTTTTAATTAATAGATGTCACCTGTATCGTTAAGTGAATTTTCTCATTTCGAATTCGATCTTTCTGTGAATTTTCACTTATTTTTCTTAACATTCTCGTTAAGCTACTCTCATTTTATGGATATGTTGCTTATTAACAGCCCAACATTCAATACCATAGAGCATATCTGGTCTTATAGCAGTCTTATAAAATTTTCTACGCTCTCACAATAATCTTGATGTGCTTCTTCATTTCATCCGTGTTGCTCTTATACTACGATTCACATTCTCTTCAATATTTCCATTTTTATGAATTATTGATCCAAGATATTCAAATCTATCCTTTGACCATTCAGTCTTACAAGTTACAACCCCTTCATTTCAATTTCTACTTTTGCTAAATTTACATTCCATGCACTCTATTTTGTTCATACTTAAGTGAAAGTCCTTAGATTCTAGAGGGTCTCACCAAATTTATAACTTGGAGTTAAATCCCATGGTTTTAAAAACCGAACCGAGAGCCAAACCGTTTTTTTCAAAATTCTCGGTTCAACCTGATTTTTGACCGGTTTTTTCCAGTTGTTGACCAGTTTTCACCGGTTTTGGGCCTTTTTTGGGGACCGGACTGGCCTCCAGTTCCCGATTCAACCGGTCAGACCAGCCGGTCCGGTTTTTAAAACACAGTTAAATCCACCTCTAGTTTCATCCACTTAAACTATACCCTATGTTCTAAAAACCGGATCGGACTGGCCAGTCTGACCGGTTGAATCGGGAACCGGAGGCCAGGTCGGTCCCCAAAAAAGGCCCAAAACTGGTCAACAACCGGAAAAAAACTGGGTTGAATCGGGAATTTTGATAAAAAGGGTTTAGCTCTTGGTTCAGTTTTTAAAACCATGACCATACCATCTGCAAAAATCATATACTAAGAGATTTTCTCTTAAATTGATTTCACGAGTTCATCCGCCACTTGTGCAAAGGGATATGGATTTAATGTTGATCCTTGATGTAAACCTACAGTGATAGGAAACTCATTTTCTAGGTTGCACGAACATGCCATTTTTGGCGTCGTGTCGGTGTCGGACACCGGAACGGGTATGACTTGCCAGATTCCGGTGTACGACGAGTGTCCTCTTTTTTTTTTCTTTTTTTTTTTTTTTTTTTTTTTTTTCGACACGGCACTTACACGCCAGCAATGAAAAAAAAAAAAAAAATCACAGATTTTGACAAACGAGCTTACCAATACCATTGATTTTGTGATATACCCTAGAACAAAAAAGCGAGTTTAGAGTCTGAGAAGTCATTTTGAGAAAACCACATCTCAACTTCTCAACCCGCTGCCAGCCTGTCGCTACCCTCTATCCTTCGCTGGAGCTAGATCGGGTCAATCGGCGAGCTCCATAGACGCCGACCGGTTGACGCCGTGCCCTGTCCCTTTCGATCTCTCTCTCTCTTGGTGTGGACCGGTCGACCTCTTCTCTAGTTCTCTTCTCTCACTGTGTTTTTTTTTTTTTTTTTTTTTTTTTTTTTTTCAGATATTAATTTTGGTGAATGGGTCATGGGTGTACTGTTACTCACTCATTTATATAAGTTATAACGCGTTTGTTTTCTTTTTTTTTTTTTTTTTTTAATCCCACTCTCACAGTCTCACTGTCCCAGTGTCACTGTTACTGTGTTTCTTTACTCAACCTTTTTTGCCTTATAAATTATAATGTTTATTATGAATTTAGTGATTTTTGTTTTTGTGTATCCTGCTATAGTTTTATTTATTTATTAAAGTTAAATATTGTAGGTGATTTTACTAAAATGAATACTGAAAGTGAAAAATCATCAGCTGAGATAGCTGCTCCTCTATGGAAATATGTTACTAAACATTTTATATGTATTATTGTACTACTTTAGGTGTTAGTTTACTTATTTGTAGTTCTTACATAATTTAAATTCTAGACATAAACGTATTTTATGTCTAAAAATATTTAAAAATATGCTTAAATATAAAATTTAATTAATTATTTAACCACCGTGTCCCCGCCATGTCGTGTCCTTATTTTTCAAAAATTGCCATATCCCCGTGTCCGTGTCCTTGTCCATGTCCGTGCAACATAGCTCATTTTTGATGCATTTGCATGTTCTCACAATAGTTATAGCTCCATCATATATATCCTTAATCAACTTAATATTTAATATACTCTAAAGGAACTCTTTTATTTTTCAAATTCCACCACTTAACCTCTCTAGAGACCCTATCACATGATTTCTCTAGGTAAAAAAAACCAAGTGAAGATATTTACATGCCTCTACATATTTTTTCATTAAACTTTTAAGTAATAAAATAGCGTCCATGGTAGGTTTTCCTGATATAAAACTAAATAGATTCTTGCATATTGTTGTTTTGTGTCTTAACCTATATTCAATTACTCTCTCCCAAAGTTTCATGGTGTGACTTATAAGTTTAATTCCATGGTAATTTGTATAGTTTAGAATATCGACATCGTTCTTGAAAATAGATATTAAAGTATTACTCCTCCACTCATTAGGCATTTTGTTAACACTAAAGATCTTATTGAAAATGTTTGTCAACCAGCATACTCCCATATTGCCCAAGTTCTTTTAGTCTTCAATGGAGATTTCAACTGATCCCATGGCTCTTCCCATTTCTTTCCTCAATGCGTCCTTTACCTCAGTTATCTTAAATCTTCAAACCAACTTATGGTTTCTATTCTCTATAGGGTGACTTAATCCACTCCAATCTTTCATATCACTTGCATTAAAAAATTTTCAAAATAAATTTTCCGTCTCACTTATCCGCCACCCAAAAAGTAAATAAATAGATGACTTATTCATCTTTCTTTAGTATGCTCTTCTTTTTCTAACACTTTTTGATCTTCATTTTTAATTCTTTGGACACCATTTATTCAAGTCAATTGTTTTCATTTTCCTTGTCTTGCCAAGTTTATAAATATTCTTTTCTCCCTCCTTCATCTCCAACTTATTATATATTTTATCATAAACCTTATATTAGGTTCTTGGACAACTTTTTTTTACTTCCCTCTTGGACACCTTATAATTTTCATAAGCAACATTGTCTCTACACATAGGTAGGCTTATATAACTCTCTATCTTTGATCTAATTGCTGGTTGGACCTCCTTATTCCACCACCAAGTCTCCTTAGTCGGTTACCCCATCCCTTAGATTCTCCAAGTACGTCTTTAGCCACTCTTTTTATAAAAATTAGCCGTATCATTCCATGTCTTATACATCTTTTTCCAAATTCCACTTGCCCTCTTTGATCATTTTATTTTTGAACATATCTTGTTTCTTCCCCTTCAAATCTCATTACCTAATCCTTGGGTTTCTTTGTCTCATTACTCTTCTTTACCATCTTCTGATACAAATGTCTAGTACCACCACCCAATGTTGAGTGGTTACACTCTCTCTTGGTATCACCTTACAATCTTTACAACATCTACTATCCAATTTTTGAGTAAGAATTAAATATATTTGATTGATGTTTGTCTACTTGTGAAGGAATAAGTATGATTTCCTCTTCTTGAACCAAGTTTTCGTTAATATCAAATCATAAGTTGTTGCAAATTCTAGAATAATATCTCATTGTTCATTGCTTATTCCATATCCTTGGCCTCCATGAAATGAATTCTTTCAAAGATGCCACTATCTTTTCCAACACGACCTCTCCCCCAATAAAAATCTTTTCCTGGTATGGTAACCCTTGAATTAATTCATCCTTTGTCCACCCAAATTTTTTGCTTAATGGGTTTTTTCAATGCTATTTCAGGAGCATACGCACTAATTATGTTAATTGTCTCTTCTCCCAAGACAAGTTTTATTAACATAATTCTATCCCCTATCCTTCCAACCTCAGCAACTTTATTTAGGACTTTTGTCTATAATTATCCCTACCCCATTTCTACTCTATCTCTTCCTGTATACCATAATTTATATCATGTATATTCAATTTCTCACCTACCTACTTAAGTCCATTGAAGACATATTTTTCCTTTTCTCTTTCTAATCATTGTATCTACTATTTCCAATAGTTTCCCGATTAAAGACCTTATATTTCAAGTGCATATGCCAATCCTATCCTCTTGAACTAACTTTTTTACCTGCACTTGTCCATCAAAATGCAGGAACTCTTGCCCATTTTTCATTACACCCAAGAACCGATGTAGCGTGTTGCTTACAAGGAGTGCCCTAGCTAACCCTTGCCCACTTTTGGGGTCCAATGCAGCACATTGCTAGTAGGGGATCCCTCGACTTATATTTGTAGTGGATCTATACATAATAGAGTGATTAAATTTTACATTGGCCATCAACATACCACAATCCTCCTTTTTCCGATCTTGGGACTGGCCATGAACAAAATATGACACTACACACATGCCCATAAAATAAAGGCTATACATAATCAAGACCAATTAGTGAGCTGCTACTACAGAAAGAAATACTAATATAACTTTGCCCAGATAGTTACAATAGTGACCTTAATAACATAATGGGTATAGGAAATTCTATGTAAAAATTTATCCAAGGAAAAAAAAAAAAAACATATTGGGTAAAGGATATCCAAAAATCTAATAAATTTCACTTACATATATCCTAATTGTGGGCTTTTATGTTCTTCCTCACTTTTTTTGGCACATGACATTTGAGGCTTGCTGCTAGGCTGTTTCAAAATAATTTTTTTTGGTATCATGTCCTTGGTGCTTAATTTTAAATGGCAATGATACTGCTTTTTTCTATCTCTCTCCATACAAAATTAATGTTTACAGCTTTCAATTTCAGTTCAACATTACTGCAAAAGCATGTACATGTCTGTCGGTGGATTGCGGTCTCATGTTATCTCAGTAGCATCCACTTCCCTTTTTACTCACCTTTTTTTAATGGAAATCAATACGAGCAAGGCTGTAAATCTGATCCAAAACTGTGTTTCTTTTTCCTTATAGAGTTAGTCATGTTATAGGAGTAAATTTTTACTCTGCCCGACATGCTACAATTTGACTTGATGAACATTGTCACATAGAGTCAGTTTTCAAAATGCAACAATACTTCTAGATGGACAGTACACAGCCTTTCCAAACATGGTAGATCTAGGGGTCTTGAGGGACTCTATACATAAATTTGTGTATATGCCTGATACCATATTTTGTTTTCTTACAAATAAGTGAGACGTGCTCTCAAAAATGCAGTTACAACTTCAATCTTTGATGGAGACCTTGAGTACAACAGAACCTCATTATATCAGATGTGTGAAGCCAAACAATGTCCTTAAGCCTGCTATTTTTGAGAACATCAATGTAATCCAACAATTGCGCTGTGGTGTAAGTATAATCCAACTATACCTTTTGCTTTGTTTTTGTACTTCATTTATTTGTGAAACCTGCAAAGCTTAACATTTTTGTTTTATAATCCTGTCTTCTTAGTAAGATTCATTTGTCGTTATTATTTGTTGTAGGGTGTTCTTGAGGCAATCAGAATCAGCTGTGCTGGATATCCTACTCGACGAACATTTTATGAGTTTCTTCACCGCTTTGGTGTTCTTGCTCCTGAAGTTTTGGAAGGGAAGTAAGTGTATATTTTTTGTTTCTAATGGCATCTTGTGTTTCTGTCTGGCTCCATCCCTGCTTTTCATTCTTTCTTCTTTTAACCCTTTTATTCTCGGTATAGTCCACTTTTGTTTTAGAAATTACTCTTATTATTTCTTTGTGAACAGCTATGACGAGCAGGTTGCATGCCAAATGATTCTGGATAAAAAAGGATTGAAAGGTTATCAGGTAATTCACATATCTCCTTGGAACTCATTTTGATGATGCTATGTAGCGGCTATGGGGTTAGGTTGAGACAAGGAGGCCCTACCAGACTCTGTCTGCTATGGGGGTACTTCTTAGCCCACATGTTCAAAACCTGCATTGGGGCAACTTGGGGTGAGAATATAAGATCAAACCTGGGGCAGATGGAGTAAATACCCATCTGTGTATTTGAATGCACTCCAATATTCTGTCACTAATATCTGATAGCCTGTTCCTTTCTCACATGCACTGTCAAACAACCTGTGGCAATCAGAAATAAACTGAGTAGCAGGGGGAGAATACCTTACAGCAATTGGTCATATGTGCTTTCCTGGTTGTACCTTAAAGGTTTAAAATGTGTCTCTGTTTATGATAAGAATTCTATAGAAAGTTCCAGAGGTATTTGAAATTCTCCAGGTGGGCATGTTTCAACACAGGTTGACCAAGACTGAAGCTTTTCATTAACCTTATGCTGGTAGGAATGTGTCGACGAACCTTGCCCCTACAATAGTTGTCAGCCTTGAGTCCCTTCCTTAGTAGAGGCTGGTCAGGAATCAGGATGGCTGCCTGATGGACATAACCCATTGTCTGGGGAATCTAACCTGGATTTCTAGATACCTATTTAATCTGAAGCACAAATTGAAGTTTCTAACTGCTTGTTACATTATGTCTTGCTTAGTTCTATGTCAATAAATCATTATTACATGTGATGATGCATTTTCCCATTGGTGAGTTTTTAATGTCATACTTTGTTCGACATGGCTTGGCAGATAGGCAAGACAAAAGTCTTCCTCAGGGCTGGTCAGATGGCTGAGTTGGATGCAAGAAGAGCAGAGGTGCTTGGAAATGCGGCTAGAATCATTCAAAGGCAAAGTCGTACATATCTTGCACGCAAGGAGTTTGTTGCATTACGTAAAGCTGTGATTCAATTGCAGTCGTGTTTGCGAGGTATCGTCAAGTTGTCTTTGAAACAATGCTGATGCTCAAAATCTGGTCATAATTTACAGTGAAAAATTGGACTTCAACATTTTTTTTTTCCAATTTATATGCGATTGGAAAATCATATAATATCTTGCCCTTTCTTCTGAGGCCAGATGCCTAACCACCAGACTTTTAAACCACTTTTGACTTTACAAAAACCTCTTGTTGCCTAGGTCTTTCGAACTCAAGCTGCATCTGACCACTTTTTCTTATCAAAGGAGATTAGCTTGTCTGCTTTTCAGTCCTATGTGCATGTGTGTGTTGGGGGGGGGGGGGGGGGGTGGTTGGTCAATAAGTAAGATGGGAAGCAATGTTTGGGGGAAGGAAAAAAAAAGAATATGGGAATGCAACAGTAAAAATCACTTATAGTGTATAAAGCTTATATAGTTCATGGTAACGTAATAATTTTTTCCAGTTATTCCAGAGAGAATCATGATGGGTTATTTTCCCTTTGTAGCAAAAAATATATACATCTTGCTGCACTTCACAAATTAATATTCTATTAACTTCTTATAAAAAATAAAAAAATCTATTAACTACTTTTAGCCTATCATTCATGATTCAGATTATAATCAATTTCAATGTGTGCAATTATGAATAGGTATGTTGGCTCGCAAACTATATGAGCAATTACACCAAGAAGCAGCAGCTTTGATGATACAGAAGAATTTCCGACGATACATTGTCCTGAAATCCTACTCAACAGTACGATTGTCTGCAATCACATTGCAGACAGGGTTAAGGGCAATGACTGCTCGCAATGAATTCAGATTCAGAAAGCAAACTAAGGCAGCAATTATTGTCCAGGTCCTATTACCATACATCTCAAAAAATACATTATCTTGGAATACAGAAAAGGAGATCTTGCAAGTGTCATACGCATGCTGCAAAATCAAGATCTACATAGCATTTATTACTGACTGAAACTTGTTAAAGAATTTAATATTGAGTGGTTGTTCTTTTGTTGGTGGATTGCAGGCTCGTTTGCGTTGCCACATAGCATATTCATATCATAAGAGTCTCCAGAAGGCAGCACTAGTTACTCAGTGTTGTTGGAGGCGAAGGATTGCTCGGAAAGAGCTCAGACTGCTCAAAATGGTATTGAATTCCTTAGTGTGTTTCTTTTTGTCTAGTAAGATGTACTGCATCATGCATTGTGTCTGAGGAATACATTCAGGTGGTAACCATTGGTGTAAATCCATTCAGGCTGCAAGAGAAACTGGGGCCCTAAAAGAAGCAAAAGACAAACTAGAAAAGCGCGTGGAAGAACTTACATGGCGTTTGCAGCTTGAGAAGCGATTAAGGGTAACTATATTTTTGTTTATATTGTATATCAATACCAAGTATGGTATTTATCTGGATCAATGAGAGTATGTGCACCACAATTGACTTGCATTATAATTTAATTTTATGTTGAATTGAATCACAGACTGATTTGGAAGAAGAAAAAGGCCAGGAAATTGCAAAGTTACGGGATGCTCTACATGCAATGCAAATACAAGTAGAAGAAGCAAACACCAGGGCTATCCAAGAACGAGAAGCAGCACAGAAAGCTATTGAAGAAGCACCTCCAGTCATTAAGGAGACTCCTGTTTTAATCCAAGACACGGAAAAGATTGATTCTTTAACTTCTGAGGTGGAGAGTTTAAAGGTATGCAGTGTTTTCTCCTATGAATTCTTTGAATATTTGGTATATTTATTTATAAAAAAAATTGAAATAATGCTTTCTTAAACTAAAACTGCTTGATTTTAATGTATCTTCATGGACATGTCTCTATGCTGTAGACAGTGACTACAAGGTCCAACTGGTGCATGCTTGAAACTTGAGCTTGGTACATAAATGTGAATTTCATCTGTTATTTGACTTTATTTGAGTTAATCAAGCTGTCCATATACCTTTTTGTTTGGGATCATTTGAAGCTTTAAAGATAATAAGAACAATAGCTGCAATCTACTTGCGGTTTATTGCTGCTGTACCTTGGTTCAGTTTACAACCATTGGCTTAGAGTTGTTTTAAATTTAACCCTTAGAACCAAAAGAACAAGATGATCATCATTTCACCATTACTTGAATATCATACTATCAATCGTTGTCAAATTTTAATTCTATCAATGAGTGACTTAGAGATGAAACTTGAGGGATTCCCCCTCCCTCCCCCCGGCAGCAAAAGAGGAAATGCATTACTTAAACCTCAGTTCTTACAACAAAGCTAACAAAAACACTAACAGTACGACTAGAAGCAGCATTAGACTAGGTTAAAGCTAACAATAAAGCTACATCAGCTGGGGGAACTTGTGGGAATTACTGACTTAAGGAACCTTTCTTGTTCTCCAGGCTCTGCTACTATCAGAAAGACAGGCAGCAGAGGAGGCCAGGAGAGCTTCTACAGATGCTGAGGCTAGAAATGTAGAGCTGACTAAAAAACTTGATGATGCAGAGCAAAGAGTGGATCAGCTTCAGGAATCTGTGCAGAGGTTTGTAACTCATGATAAAGGAACTGTCTACATGTTAAATATTGTTGTTTTAGTGATTACAAACAATGAGCTCCAGACCTGATTGACTCAACCTACCCCTTCTTTTCTCTGTCTTGGTGAAGTTATTTGTATTTTGCTTTACTATGTTGTATCTTTTCCTCTTGAGTAAAACTACTTGTTAACCACATCAAAAGGAGAGAGAAAGAGAGCTTCACCCTAGTTGTCATGACAGTGAAGTGTATCCATCAGAGTTTGTTCATTGCTTATTGCCCTATGCCTGGTTTAAAAATTGTTTCAGTTTGACTTATTTTGTTGGGACTCAACCCCAACCTGACTATCAATTGTCATTTAGTTGGACTTCCCATTCTCTTATGTCTCTAGTCTTCATATATGCGTCTGTATGTGTTCATGTATGCATGCCTTTAATCTCTCTCTCTCTTGCTTGCATGGAATTCTTTTTGGATAAAATATTAAAATGCTTTTGAAAGTGATATATTTATTATGATTCAGGTTCGAAGAGAAACTCTCCAATTCAGAGTCGGAGAACCAAGTGCTTCGTCAGCAAGCACTAACCTTGTCACCAACTGGGAAAACTTTGTCTGCAAGATCAAAGACTATGATTATTCAGGTATGAGTGGAATTGTTGTTATTTATTATATTCCTTGCATTATAATATACAAATCCATAAAAGTATGTGTTGTTATTTCTTGAATTTACAGAGAACACTAGAGAATGGGAATGTTCTAAATGGGGGAGCCAAGGTTGCATCAGTAAGAGGACATCATTCTTTTTGACAATTAATACATTAAAAAAATTCTTGGAGATGGAAGAGCAGGTAATTCTAATGGTCTGATGCTTGTTTCAGGATATGACTCTTGCAATATCAAATGCACGTGAGCCTGAATCAGAGGAAAAGCCCCAGAAATCTCTTAATGATAAGCAGCAGGTAAGTGGCCATCTGCATCTCAATGCATATTTAAAATCTTGTATAGTTTTTCATTTTCTACTTTTTTTCTTGCAATCTGCAGGAGAACCAGGACATTCTGGTCAAATGCATATCTCAAAATTTGGGATTTTCTGGGGGAAAACCAGTTGCTGCTTGTGTCATATACAAATGCCTTCTTCACTGGAGGTCATTTGAAGTTGAAAGAACTACTGTTTTTGACCGGATTATTCAAACAATAGCTTCAGCCTTAGAGGTAAGTCGTAGTTTTGTGGATTTGAAAGATACTTATCTGTCCATTTACTGAGTTACATTCAAGTTTCAACTCTTCTATGCATTTGCATTTGGAGTTTTTTTTTTTTTAATTAACGTCTCACGTTACTAATTCTGTTGAGTTTCTCTTATTGAAGGTCCCAGATAATAATGATGTATTGGCTTATTGGTTATCTAATACATCAACTTTATTGTTTCTGCTACAACACACACTCAAAGCAACTGGAGCAGCTAGCTTGACTCCACAACGACGGAGAACAGCAACAGCTTCTCTTTTTGGAAGGGTGTCTCAAGTATGAAGCGATCATGTGAACTCGTATATGTAATTATTCCGGGGTTTTATTTATTATTGTTGTTTCTTATACTTTTTTCCATTTTTCCTTTTTCCTTCATGTGAATTCTAGGGGTTACGGTCATCTCCTCAAAGTGCTGGACTCTCATCTTTTCTTAATGGTCGAGGTCTTGGTAGACTTGATGACTTGCGGCAAGTTGAGGCCAAGTATCCGGCATTATTGTTTAAGCAGCAGCTTACTGCCTTCCTTGAAAAGATATATGGAATGATACGAGACAATCTAAAGAAAGAGATCTCTCCATTACTTGGACTATGTATCCAGGTAGCTCTTAAAGTTATTCTATTGTATATGTTACAATTGATATTTCTTTCACTAGACAGTAGTAAAAGAGACTGTAATGGAAGATCTTAAAAAAGATTGTGATTGAAGCAGTCTAATGATGGTTTGGTATGGTGATTATTAGAACCTTTCCTTTGAATCCCTTTGGACCATTTTTTTTTTCTTTTAATCCTGTGGGAGAACGCCTTACTTCTGTTGTCTTTATTAGATGAAAAGGCAATTCATGACATCCTTAAAGTGTCAGACTGTTGGTCAAAACAAAAAGATTCAGTCTTTTCTTCTGGTTCCAGCTAAGCCATAAGATTGCTTACAACACTAACATGCATAACCCCATAGACAGCATTATATATGCAAACACTTAAAAATTGGTTGGGTGCAATCATGCACTTTGATATGCGGTTCTCCTATTTCTTGAGGGAGGGAGTAGCAATTTGGACAACAAGCAAAGTCTCTTGGTTTTCATTTGTTTTCTCAATATCATGCAGGCACCCAGGACATCACGAGGAAGTTTAGTGAAAGGACGTTCCCAAGCTAACGCTGTTGCTCAGCAAGCTTTAATTGCTCATTGGCAAAGTATTGTTAAAAGCTTAAACAGTTCTTTGGTGACAATGAAAGCGAACTACGTGAGTTCTGCAGTTTCACATAGATTGTATGCAATTGTGTTCTAGTTGGAACAGTATCATCTCTAATGTGGTCTGGCTTCACAGGTGCCCCCATTCTTAGTCCGTAAAGTGTTCACTCAGATATTCTCATTCATCAATGTTCAGCTATTCAACAGGTAGATGCATCCACTCTCTCTCTCTCTCTCTCATTGCATTTAGCCTTCATTTATTATATATTGTAGTCACAAGCTGACAATTGACTCCTATAAATATCAAAATTTACTTGCTCCTTCAGTCTTCTTTTGCGGCGTGAGTGTTGTTCATTCAGTAACGGGGAATATGTAAAAGCGGGTCTGGCTGAATTGGAACAGTGGTGCGATGGGGCTACTGAGGAAGTGAGTACTTTGAAAAACTCTGTGACCTTTATTCCCTGAACAATTTTGTATGTTTTACCCAGACTGCTCTTGTGTACAGTATGCAGGCTCAGCTTGGGATGAACTAAAGCATATTAGGCAGGCTGTTGGATTCCTAGTAAGATTCAGTTGTATAAGCCTTTATATCAAATAACTCATAGTTTTCATTATTTCATATCAGCTTACTAACTTTCTTTTCTTTCAATTTCTTAATAATTCAGGTCATACATCAAAAACCAAAAAAGACTTTGAATGAAATAACAAAGGAACTCTGTCCCGTTAGTGCTGCCTCTTTTAAACTACTCAAAATTGTACTTTGGTTTACATTTTTTTTGGGGGGTTTATTTTCTCAATTTATTGCGTGCTTCTTCTTAGGTGCTCAGCATACAGCAGTTATACAGGATCAGTACAATGTACTGGGACGACAAATATGGCACACACAGCGTGTCTTCAGATGTAAATTTCTTAAACTATGTTGTTGCTTTTGATGTTACTGAAAAGTTTTTTTTCTCCAGATACATGCATGTCATGCTGACTTTTTTCTCTAATGTTACAGGTTATTTCAAATATGAGAGTTATGATGACTGAGGACTCTAGCAATGCTGTTAGTAGTTCGTTCCTATTAGATGATGACTCAAGGTACTGTTTTTACATTATCCTCCTTATTTTCACCTGGTTTTCAGTCTCTATTCATAGACTCAGTTTATCATATGGTTATTTATACATTTCATACATATCAATGCAGCATCCCGTTCTCCGTGGATGACATCTCGAAGTCAATGCAACAAATAGATGTAGCCGACATTGATCCTCCTTCCTTAATTCGTGAAAACTCGGGGTTTGGGTTTTTACTTCCACGTTCCGAGTGATGTTCGTGATCATGGTTTTGGATGCTCAGATCTTGTTCTCATGGCTACCTATGGGATGTGCACATCAATTGATGTGCTAAAACTTGTGCATATAGGTTTCATTGCTTGTCACCATTCATGTGTATAGTACATACTTTAACCCAGGCAATCCGTCTTGGTGTGATGTCTGGGTCAATTCATTTTTTTCCTCTCAAGTTATATCAACAAGAGGGGAATTTGTCAAGAAGCCATATCACTGTTGATGTGATAATGTGCAATTATATGGGCATTGGTGTCCTGTGACTTCTGCCAAACCGGCAGAGGCCCTTTTTTATTTTTTTATTTTTTCATATTTTTCTTGGGTTTTCAGGTCTTGTAGTGGGGTTTTTTAAAATTGTAATTAGCAACTAAAAATGCGTGTCATAGGCCATTATTTGTTGTATTTGAAAGCAAATTTGTGTTTAATGTGATGTAATATTTATTTATTTTTAAAAATAATATCAGATAGAATCTTGTCAGACTATCTTAGCGTTTACTGAAAATGTTCTTAGCAGAGTGTTATATCAGCTTTAAAACCACTCAAAAGAGTGAGTTCCATTTTAAATAAATAATGAGTTACGGTGGATTTGGCACCAAAGTTGAAATACAATGTGATGCGGCTTAACCAGTTCCACTGATCTCTTACCTCGGTCATGACCTGTGGCATTGAAGGAAGAGCAATGTTGGACAATCATTTTCTCAACCACGGACACTATTTTTATATCTAATGGTATACAGACAATTTTTTTTTTCTTTGCTGATGAGTTGACAAGTTGTCAATGGTAGATAAACTAAAGTGAAAATAAAGACAACTTCTTAGCATCTTAATAAGTTGGAAAAACGTTTTTAAGAACTGTTTTCAATAGCATTTCTCTCTTCATTAGTATTATATATCAGTCACAATAGGTACTAGATCAAAAAAATAAAAAGCATTGGAATCCTAAAACAAGTACCTATGATTTGATTATTTGAATACAAAGCATTGTTTTCACTTTTCACCGCTTAATTGCAAAACAAATGGCCGGGGGCGGCCAGAGTCTTTTGGCTAAATATTTTATAAATTTGAGTTAATTTATGATGTGTGTATTGTTCAAAGTTATTTAGCCAAGTAAGGAGAGGTGAATTTTGGCAATGGTATTACTGAAATTGTGAGAAGTAAGAGGGAGGAGAGAGAAATAATGTAATGGAAGGGAAGAGGGAGAAAAAGTGATTTTGGCAATACCGTTGCTGAAATATCTGCCAAAATTTTATGCCGCCCAGCTGAACCGAAATAAGGAGAGAGAAAAAAAAAAGTTGAATTATGGCAATGTCATCGCTGAGATGGAAGAGAAAAAAAAAAGTTGAATTGTGGCAATCTCATTGCCAAGAGGGAGAGAGAAATGCTTAATTATGGCAATCTCATTGCCGAAATAGAGGAGAGAGGGAGAAAAAAAAGTTGAATTGTGACAATTAAATTTCTTGGAGAGAAAAAAAATTTGTATTTTGGCCGAAATAGGAAGGAAAAAAAATTGTTAACAGTGGTTCTCTTTGACCGAAACAGTTTGGTGCTTGTGAAAAAAAATTTGTGCCAGATATATCACTGTAACTTCATTTCATCACTATAAAAGTAAAAATTATTCGGCCTTTTATAATTCATTTCATTGTAGAAATCATCTCGTAACTTCATTTCATTGCAAAAACTAGTTAACAGTGCCTTCTACATTGTTACTTCATTCAAGCTACAATCATTATTTTGTCTTTTTATTTCTCCTCACCATTATAAAAGGAAGCATCCATTTTATTTATTTATTTATTATTATCTCCTCACATTAATTTTTTACAATCATTCCTCATATTATTTCACTCTCTTCTGCTTGTTCTTTGCTCTATCACTCTTCTTCTTTGCTCTATTCTGCACAACTTAGGATTGTAAGTTTTGGGTTAATATAAGTTTCTTCTTTGCTTTATTAACTTAGAAACTAAAATTTTATTTAAATGTGAGTATTAAAAATATCAATTGTTATATTAATGATATTATATAATAAATAATAAATACCTTTTGTTATTATTATTATTAAACCACCAACATTGTAAGTTGTACATTTCATTTAGCAAAATAAACTATGAAAACCACTATGAAGATAGTGACAACAAAAATTACTTACACAATTAATTTATAAAAGAAAGGGCGAAAATTCTACAATGGTAAATCTAAACCGCAAATTGAAAGATAACAACGATCAAAAAAAGATTTTATTGATATAGGAACAGTTTTCCCAAGGTACGAGGGATAAGATTAAAAGCTAAAAACTCTTAGACATATTCTTCTATTACAACTTTCTCTCTCTTATTCTTCTCTAAATCTTTTTGTCCAATTTTTCTAAATCCCCTCATCTATTGCACCTCTCCTCCTTTTATAGACATTTTTTCCTTCCCTCTCTCCCCAACTAGCCCGTTCCCAACTGGATTTGGAGGATACTAGTCCAATCAGTCCTCTGCTCTTCCACTCTTATTTCAGACCTCCACGGGATTCACCTCGGGGAGTTATCTTTTATTCCCCGGGCCTCTTTATTCACATCCACATCTTTGGGCCGGACCCATCTTTTTAGAAATGATCTATTAGGTCTCTTGCTCTCGACCCAAGTTCATTTTCATCTCCCCACAGTATTATTAATTCGTCCTTTATTTTATTATTATCAATTTATAGGAAACTTAATAATAAAATATTTCATAATATTTTTGTTATTATATATTAAAAATAATGTAAATATGACTCATCAATTGTAGTTATTATTACATGTATGTTATTATTATCTCTATATATTAAGAGGATTCAGAAAGTTAGTTATGGCTTAAGAAAATGTAAAAAATACTCCTAATCTTATTAGATAATCTTTATTCTTTAAAAAAAATGGTTAAAATTGTAATTCAACAAAATTCAAAAAAAAAAAAAAAAAAAAAACTACCAAATAAACTTTTTTCCTAAAAATTAGCACATTCTATTTGAATATATCTCAAGCACGTTTGATACATTTTTTTTTCCTAAAAACTAGCACACACTAAACCCAGTAATTTACTCATTTTCAAATCCTAAATTTTAGTTTCTTAAAAATTCATTCCTATGTAACTTCACTAACAATAGATAAATTCAAATTGAAAAATTACATTAAACTAAAAAAAAAAGAGCCTCATCACATGTGCAGAGCACATGTGATTAGGCTATATTATTGGTATAGTTTATCTCTATATATTTTTATATATTAAGAGGATTCAGAAAGTTAGTTATGACTTCAAAAATATCAAAAATACCCATAATCTAATTAGATAATCTTTATTTATTTTTTTTTTAAATCAAGTTAAAATTGTAATTCAACAAAATTCAAAAACAAAAAAAAAAACTACCCAAGAAACTTTTTTCCTAAAAATTAGCACACTTTCTATTTAAATATATCTCCCGCACGTTTGATATATTTTTTCCCAAAATCTGGCACACGCTAAACCTAGTAGTTTACTCCATTTCAAATTCTAAATTTTAGCTTCTTAAAAACTCCTTCCTATGTAACCTCACTAACAATAAATAAATTCAAATTGAAAAATTACATTAAACTCAAAAAAAAAAAAAAAAAAAAAAAGTCTCATCGTACATGCGGAGCGTGTGTGATGAGGCTAGTTGTTGTTGTTATTATTATTATTATTATTATTTAGTAAAGTAAATCCTGCATTTGTGATTGTTTTAATTTAAATAATTTTCATTTGATATCAAAAGACAAGTAAGTTTCTTGAATCTCTACCTTTTTATTGTGGTTATTGATTGGAAAATAATTTATTGTATAAATTTATGCTTTGTAAATATTATAAGCTAATACATTGTAAATATGATGTATTGTTATATTAGAGTTAATATTGTTTGTATGATTATGATTATGATTATTGTTGTTGTTGTTTTTATTATTCAAAATTTAGATTAATGAATTTTTTATTTGAGTTTCTTTCAATTTCATTACGGTTAGGACTATAAGTATTGTAAGTTATATTTGATATTTACCATAATAAATTGTGAAAGTCACCATATATAAATTTGATTATTTTGTATTAAATAACATATAATCAACCTATGACTTAGGCTAGGAATACTATATTTTCAAATATCTTGTAATTGATGTCCATAACTTCATCATACTAACTGTTGCCTTTAACTTAGGCTAGAAATGCTATATTTTGAAATTTAAATATTTCTCATTCATTACATAATACTAGCTTGTAATCTCATGCATATACATGAATATATTTAAAAATATACAATAAGATGCATAGTATAATTCGTATATATATATATATATATATATTTTTTTTTTTTAAATACTATTGATAGTCATTCTTATATTTTGTTAACTCTTTAAAAAGTCTTGTAAGAATATTATTATGTATAAAATGTAAATTGTCCGTGTTTATTTATTTTTTATTACTTCTTATTTTTTGTTATTGTGAAGCACTTTTTTTTTTTTCGATTCATTTATTCTAAACTCTTTAGTTTTTGTACTCAATAAATTATTTGTATGAATATTTATGATGTATTCCCACATTTGTGTCTAAAATTACGAAATAAAACTCTCTCTAAAAATAAATAATTTAGAACACATGGCGCAAAAATAGACTTTAATTTGAAATTCTAATTGGACTTTCTCTAAACTTTACCTATTAATATATATATATATATATATATATAGATTGCCTTGTATAGCAAATCTCAAGTATCTCGTTGATATCATTATAAATACAATATCTTGAACCCTTGCAAGGGTCAAGCTCAAGCTGATTCACATAAAATTTCAGTATTATTGTTATTTATTTTTTATTTTTTATTATCTTATTGTGTTTTTTTTTTTTGCAAGTATCACTCTATAATTCTCACAATCTTTCAGTTGATATCACAATTGTAGTAAGCATCTCGAATCTCTAATTAAATTTTTGTTTGTGTTTTTTTAATTTGAAATTATTTATTGTCATTATTATTATAACCAAAAAATTTGAAATTTGAAATTATTTATTGGTTATAATAATAATAATAATTAACAAAACACAAACATAAATTTAATTAGAGAGTCGAGATGCTTACTACAATTGTGATACCAAGTGAAAGATCGTGAGAATTATAGAGTGATACTTGCAACAAAAAATAAACACAATCAAATAATAAGAAATAAACACAAAATAACAACAATATCGAAAATTTATGTGAATCATCAATCAACTTGAGCTTGACCCTTGAAAGAGTTCAAGATTTTTTTTTTTTTTTTTTTTTTTTTTTTTTTTTGGATATGCTGCTATGTTATTGAAACTCAAGAAACAAAACAAACGGGCCAGGTAATCTTTTTTACGAACAAACTCGATGACAATAGGAAGATTACCCTTATTAAAATGCAAAAAATGACTAGAAAGTAAAGCAAACTTGGTAGTAGCATGAGTTGCTGCATTACAACTACTCCTAACCCAAACGAAATTGCAACTAGAAAAGGAATGAGCAAAATTGTGGATATTATTGATGGTGGTATTTATAGAATAGTTAGGGGGGAGTTTAGGGGATGATAGAGGGTCAAACAAGCCTTGAAATCTCCTTCAAAATAGACGAGCTTCCATTGCTCTTTGATTGCAAGCCCCACTGCCCAGAAAATGGTGGAAGCTTCAGCTTGGATAGGAGAACAAACTTTGACATATTTGGACCAGACTTTAACAACATCATTTCTATGGTCTTGAGCTACAGCTGCCAAGATATTGTATTTATAATGATATCAACGAGAAACTTGGGATTTGGTATACAATGTAATATTCTGTAATGAATTAGAAATATTTGAATTTCAAAATATAGCATTCATAGCCTAAGTGTTTTTTTTTTTTTTTTTAAAAGAAACATTCCCAGCCTAAGTTAAAGGCAATAGTTAGTATGCTGAAGTTATGGACATCAATTTCATGAAATTTGAAAATACAGTATTCCTAGCCTAAGTCATATAGCCTGATTATACTGTAGACACTGCATTTTGTACCCGGTAATAAATTTTGGTCCCCGACCCCAATGATGAGCTTGACATATGTCAACTAAGGAAATTAAAGAGTTTACAATAGTTTGGAAGTAATCACAACTCAAAAGTGCTCAAATCACTTTGAAATCGATACTGAAAAATGATATTTGCTCACTGTTTTGACCATAACTTTTTATCCACAGAGAATATTTGAGTGAGATTTATTTTATTGGGAAATAGACATCTTGGGCTTCAATTTGAACACAAATATTGCCTAATTTGGACTCATATTAAGTGAGTTATGACCGTTTGAAGTTGGGTCAACTGGGCAGTCCGATTTTCTGAATTTTAAAACTTCATTTTAAGGACCCAAAATATCATGCTTTGATGTGGGCCGGCCCATAGACCCTTGAAAACGTCCAAAGATTATTAAATAGTTTAAAAACCCTAATTTTAACTTATAAATACTCATCTTATGCCTCAAATCAAAACCCTAACTAGAGAGAGTGATTTTTTGGCCTCCATCTTCTTTAAAACCTTTTTCTCTCTTTTCAAAAACTCTAGGGCAGACCTTAGGTGCTGATCCTTAGGTTCCTTTTTAAGATTCTACCATGTGAATTTTTTCTCATGGGATGAAAGTATATTTTTTAGTTAAATAACTACATGGCTAAATCTTAAGAAGGGAACTTAAGGAATAACACCTAAAGTACTGTACCTAAGTTTTGTCCTTTTTTAATAATCAAAAAAGCTCCCGTTAGTTAGTTCTAAGGCAGAAAATTTGTTTTCAAAATTGTTTTCTAAAACCTTTTCAAAACCTTGTGTTCTTTAGTTGTGATTACTAACTATTGTTGTGTTCTTTGATTATTGTGTTTTTCTCCCATGGGTGGTGCTACACTATTCTCAGGGGGTTCAAATGAACCCCCTAAATTTCCAAAAAAAAAAAATTATATATAAAAAAAAAAATTTTAGTTTAATACTATAATTTTTTCTTAAAAATATATTTGCACATCCTGACTTAAATTTTACACACCCTTATTACAAGTTTTTCTAACTCTAAGAATAAAAAGTAAGTGTTTGTGAATTGTAAGTGTCATTATTTTTTATAAATTTATATTATGTGTGTGAGTGTGTTTAATATTGATTGTGTGCATTATTTTTTGTTATAATATTATTTGTGTGAATTATGATGTGTGTGAATGTTTGTGTGTACATTATAATATAAATATATATAATTTAATAATTAGGAAATAGATATGGTTTGTTACATGTGTGTATATTATTATCATGTTATAATAACTTTTTGTTATAAAGTTAGTAAAATTCAAGAAAAAAAAACGTAAAGTTAGTGATTGTCCAAGTATTTGATTGGTTAAGTAGACACTAGTTTATAATTTTATGTATGAATGAGTGTAGTTGTGTACGTCAATAATTAATACAAAGCCAATGAGTTTAATTTAGTCATTTAGTTTAAAATATTTTTATAAAAACAATAACAAATAGATAATAAAAACTGCATAAAAATAAAAATGTTAGATAAACTTAACAAATTAAAATGAATATAGGCTCATAGTTACACACATTGGCAATAGATACTTATAATGAACTATCATATAACAATTCAAAATTTGAATACTTGTAGAAGGAAATTGTAAAACTTCATGTATTAATTTTTTTTTTTTTGGTCGGTAACTTGATATATTCAAGTTCTTTTTTTATTAAAATTTTTTAATGACCCCCCTAAACAAAATTCTTGGAGCCGCCACTGTCTTCTCCATCTAATATTTGTGTTGTAGGCACTGAGGGGCCAGTTAAAACCATCTCAAATCTGTGATTCTAAAGCAAAGTGAGTCTCTTGTCCATGATTTCTAACCTTGCTACACATAATTCACATGAGTTCTTGATGTATTCTCTCTAGTTATTATATTTTATTTGCTTGTTGATTTTAATTATGTTTGATATGTTTTAATATGATTTTAGGTTGTTTATAATCTATTCTTGTTGTCCTTGGTTTGTTATTTTGGTTTCATGTAAAGTATAACATGTATGTTTATTTTATGTAGTTTAGTTTAATTATTTGTTTTTTTCATGTTTATATTTGTTTATGTTGATGTTTGTTTTATTTGCTTCATGTTAGTTTGGTGTTTAGGGTTCTAACATGCTTGTTTGATCTCACATGTTTATATCTTTGAATGATCAAATCTGTAGAAATATAATTTTTCAAATCTGTGCTAAAGGACGCGTACTCATCTTTGAGTATGTGTGCGCATGGTTTAACCATGCATAGTTGAGTATGTGTATGCACCCCGAACCCAGATTAAGTCAAAATCTTGTTTTTATTATTTTAATCACATTTTAACATGTTATTTGATTCTATTTGACTCTGTTTTAGGTTAATTATTTTTGTTTAATTATTTACCATGTTTGTTTGAATCTTTTTGCCATATTTAGTTCATTTGATATTTTTTTCCTTGTATGTTTTATTTAATTGTCAACTTTCTATTTTTAATTTATTTTGTTTGATTGTGTTTTTTTTTTTTTTTTTTTATATTGTGATATGTTTTTAATATGTTGTATATGTAATTTTTATTTAAAGTGTATGATGTATGTTTAGGTTAAGGATTAGGGCTCTCTTAATAAAATCTTTAATTAAATATGGCCTAACAACACATAATGGATGCCAGCTCACAAGCCGGGTGGTCTTGGGTGCCTAACACCTTCCCAAGCCATACCCAAACTCTGGACTCATAATCTGGTATGTGAATTCATGTGTGTAAGTAATTAGCCCAAAGGGCCCAATATGGTTCCTAGACCTAATCTAGGTGGCGACTCCATTAGTCCACATATACATTATTAAATAAAAATAATCAAATTCATATATAGTCACTATTACAATTTATTATGGTAAATATCAAATATAACTTACAATACTTGTAGTCTTAACCATAATGAAATTGGAAGAAACTCATATAAAGGATTCATTAATCTAAATTTTGAATAATAATAATAGCAACAACATCAACAACAACAATAATCATAATCATAATCATACAAAAAAAAATATTAACTCTAATATAACAATACATAATATTTTCAATGTATTAGCTTATAATATTTACAAAGAATATATTTATACAATAAATTATTTTCCAACCAATAACCACCATAAAAAGACTTGTCTTTTGATATCAAAGGAACTTTATTTAAATTAAAACAATCACAAATGTAGGATTTACTTTAGTAAATAATAATAATAATAATAACATACATGTAAGTATGTCACAATAACTATAATATAATTGACGAGTCATATTTACATTAATTTTAATATATAATAACAAAAATATTATGCAATATGTTATTATTAAGTTTCCTATAAATTGATAATAACAAAATAAAGAACGAATTAATAATTCAATTCATAGAGTTGCGAAAAAAAACTTACTATCATAGTTTATTTTGCTAAATGAAATGTACAACTTACAATGTTTGTGGTTTAATAATAATAATAACTAGTCGCTAACCCGTGCGATGCACGAGATAGTTAAATAAAAAGACAATTAACCAACATCACGTTAAGGTAAAAGAATTAGTGAGAGATTGATTTGCCCACCAAGAATTTAAAAGAAAAAAATATTGATATAATAAAATCTAAGAAATTTAGAAATAGAAAATTGGGTTAATAATATGCATATTATAGACATTTTGCTAGTTAGCATTTAAAAAAAAAAGATCTGTCATAATTAAATAAAATACAATGGGAATAAATATTTAACTTTTATACTTTTCTATAGTTTAGAAGTGTTGTCTAATGTAGAATGTTATTGGGTTGTAAGAAAGATTTTTATAAAATGTTAATACCATATATATATGCTTATATTGTCAATGTCTCACTATTCTTAAATTAATAAAGCAAAATTCCCAAAAGTTATATATAGACACACACTCAAAACTGATATAAACTACAAAGACAAAAACAAATCTTATTTAGTCGTAGTAATAACAATATAAACAATTCAAAACATGGAACATTATCAAATTTATAACACATAATTCCATTATCTTTTACGTTGAATCCAAACAAATAATTTATTGAAATTAATCCAAATAAATAATTAATCAACCAAAAATCAAAACTTTAATTAAGAAAACAAAAAATCACATGAACCCAAATAAAAATTCTCAATAAAGCAAAAACATATAAGGTAAAGAATTAAGATCAACCTACTAAGACGCAAATACCAAAAACCCCAAAACTTAAAGCTTCCAAATTTTATAGAATCTTCTAATTCTACTTCAAAACCAAACAAAACCCTTCAAATTCAAAAAATTCATATATAATATACCAAATAAAAATTTACCACACCTTGGGTTGGAAAACATGGGTTGCAGCTTTGATTTTTCTCCAAAAAATAGAGATGCTTCATCTACCATATACAATATAAAATAATTATTAGAAATTTCAACCCAAAAACCAAATCCACAAAAACACTATCAAAATATAGAGATTAACCCAAATACTTAGAAGAAAATAAATTATAAACATAACGAAACAATAAGATAGAATGAAAATTTCAGGCAAATATGAAAGTAAATAAAAAAGACAAAACCTAATTTTTTTTTTTTTTTTTTTTTTTACGTGAGTCTCTCTCCTTCTTATTTTTTTAATTTTAAAGTGAAGTTAAGTTTATGGTTTTGAAATGGTATTTGCTAGGGTTTTAAGGAGAGAAGAGAGAGTCCTACCAGGAGTCTTAACAATATAAACAATTCAAAACATGGAACATTATCAAATTTATAACACCTAATTCCATTATCTTTTACGTTGAATCCAAACAAATAATTAATTGAAATTAATCCAAACAAATAATTAATCAACCAAAAATCAAAGCTTTAATAAAAAAACAAACAATCACATGAACCCAAATAAAAATTCTCAATAAATCAATAACATATAAAAATTTACCACACCTTGGGCTGGAAGACATAGGTTGCAGTTTTGATTTTTCTCCAAAAAATAGAGATGCTTCATCTGCCATATACAATATAAAATAATTATGAGAATTTCAACCCAAAAATCAAATCCATAAAAACACTATCAAAATATAGAGACTAACCCAAATACTTAGAAGAAAATCAATTCTAAACATAATAAAACAATAAGATAGAATGAAAATTTTAGGCACATATGAAAGCAAATAAAAAAGACAAAACCTACGTTTTTTTTTTTTTTTTTTTTTACGTGAGTCTCTCTCCTTATTTTTTTAATCTTAAAGTGAAGTTGAGTTTAGGGTTTTGAGATGGTAATTGCTAAGGTTTTAAGGAGAGAAGAGAGAGTCCTACCAAGAGTCTCTCTTTTTTTCTTAATCCTAAAGTTTTTTTTTTTTTGGTGAGTCCTTTAAAAAAAAAAAAAAAAAAATTCTAACGTGTTATGTGATTTTTTTTTTTTTGAAACCTAAAGTGAGTCATTTTTTTTTTTTTTTAAATTCTAACGTGGGGTATCTTAAAAAATTATAATTAATTTTTAATCTTCAATTTTATATTATATATAGATAATAATAATGATGTGATAAGTTTTGGAGAGGCCAACAAAATATATCTAATAGAGCTTTACTTAAACTAAACTATTGTAACACTAATAAATATAAGAAGATATAAAACCTAGAATAAAAAGAAAAAGAAAATAATGGTGACGTGAAAAATTGTGGGAGCTTTAAAGGCTTCAGTTTTATATATATATATAGATAATAATAATAATAATAAAATATAGATGATGATTTTTGTGATAAGTTGATGTAGGATAGAATTTACAATTTAATTTTTGTAATCATTTAATTTTGGTATTTTTATGCAAAAAACGTTATTTTAGGTCTAGGTGATTTATTTCCTTGTTTTTAGGTTCTTTTAATGTTTTTTAAGTCAAATTTGGTTCCTATTATGGTTAGTGTGGGGGGATAAAAACCCAACCCAACTTATTGGGCCCAAGGCCCAGAATGAGGAACACTTTTCGTCCGAGGAGGCAAGGTCTTCAGTCCAGCCCATGTCAAAGGGGAATGCCTAGAGATGAACGTGTACTATCCGAGGAGATGTTCATATGTCCGAGCAGTCCAACGTCCTCGGATCCGAAGAGGTTTGATCCAACACGAGCTTGGGAGGTTCAAGCGACCTGCTTGACAAGTGTTAAGAGAGAAAGGAACCTTAGACGCGTGTAAAGATAATGGGAACCGAAAAATATCAAAGAGGCATACTTCAGCCACCACATTTAATGCACTGCACCTACCTTTCTGGCCGCATTTATGTGGATAAGACCCCTGAACAGTGCTTTCTCAGCTACCACCACTCACATAAGGCTAAGAGTGGGATGATGGGACATGCACTCAAATGGACGCCTGGATGATGAACAAGTGGACGGAGAAGATGTAGGAGGGCAGTACTATATAAGGGAAGGAAGCCTCTGATAGAAGTGGAGGAAGGAGAGGAAGATATTTGATTATTGTAGCTCCAAGAATTGTAATATTGAATTATCAATGAAAGGCACCTCTTCGGACATGGCATTTCTATCAGTCCGAGGACATATTAATCCAAATTCTCCCATTGGTGTGGCTGTTTGATACTGTTACTCTCATTATTAGCCTAGCTCTTTCACCCACTCTCTACAAAATTTATTGTTTTGGGCTCAGTGGGCGCTGAATCCATACTTTGGGCTTGGGCCGCCAAAAACTGACCATACAGTTAGGTATTAATTAGGGCTTATTTTAGAATATATTTTCTTGTCCATCAAGTTTTATGGAGCCCTTAAATAGGCCTCAAAGTTTGTATACGTTTTTCAATATTATTGATATTAATAAAAATTCAAACTTTTGTCTATTGTTTTTCTTGTGGATTCTATATAAGATATAAAACCTAAAATAAAAAAGAATCTAAAATAAAAAGAAAAAGAAAATAGTGATTATGTGGAAAATTGTGAGAGCTTCAAAGGCTTCGGTTTTATATATATATATAGATAATAGTAATAATAATAACAATAATAATATCGGTATTATTATTTATTATATAATATCATTACTATAACAATTGATATTTTTAAGGATAAAGTTTAGTTACAAAATTAGTTGTAGCCTAAAACTATAACCTTACTCAATAAAATAAATATTACTACATATTTTGAAAATCTAACCGTTGAATTGTATATTTCTTACGTCCTTAATACAAGTGTCAAATTTTACGTTAATCGGATATTATTTACAATAAGATTTATAAGCTTATATTTTATGTATAATTTTAAACTACAAAAACTTGAAATTTAAACAATTTATTGATGACATAGCTACTGATCTTTAATTTTCTAGAAATTTTGCAAGCATAGAGGATATAAGAAGATGTAATCCAATGGTGGATTTGTCAAAATTCACCTCCAATAGAAAGATATTGAATAAGGTTGTAGTCTTAGACTATAACCAATTTTATAACTAAACTTCATCCTATTTTCAGTACTCACATTTAGATAAATTTTTAGTTTCTATAACTGTAAGTTAATAAAACAAAGAAGAAACTCATATTAAACCAAAACTTACAATCCTAAGTTGTGCAAAATAGAGCAAAGAAGAAGAGTGATGCAACAAAGAACAAGCAAAAGAGAGTGAAATAATTTGAGGAATGATTGTTAAAAATTAGCTTGAGGAGATGAAAAAATGGATGCTACCTTTTATAATGGTGAGGAGAAATAAAAAGACAAAAAAATGACCATAGCTTGAATGAAGTAACAATGTAGAGAGCACAATTAACTTGTTTTTGCAATGAAATGAAGTTATGAGACGATTTCTGCAATGAAATGAATTATAGAAAGGACGAATAATTTTTACTTTTACAGTGATGAAATGAAATTACAATGACATATCTAGCACAAAATTTTTTTCACACACACCAAACTGTTTCGGTCAAAGAGAACCATTGAAAATAATTTTTTTTTCCCCCTCCTAGTTTGGCCAAAATACAAAATAAATAAATAAATAAATAAAATATTTCTCTCCAAGCAATTTAATTGTCACAATTCAACTTTTTTTTTTTTTTCTCTTTTCTTCTATTTCAGCAATAAGATTGTCACCATTCAACTTTTTTTTCTCCCTCTCTCCTCTATTTCAGCAATGCGATTGCTATAATTAAACTTTTTTTTTTCTCTATCTCCTCTATTACGGCAATGACATTGCCACAATTCAACTTTATTTTTCTCTCTCCTCTCTCCTCCTATTTTGGCAATGAAAATTGAGCAAATATTTCAGTAATGGTATTGCCAAAATCACTTTTTCTCTCTCTTTCCTTCCGTCATATCATTTCTCTCTCCTCTCTCTCTTACTTTTTCTCACAATTTCGGTAATATCATTGCCAAAATTCACCTCTCTTCTCACTACACATCACAAATAAACTCGAATTTTTGCAAAAAAAAAAACAAATAAACTCGAATTCACACAATATTTAACCAAAAGACTCGAGTGGCCAAGCAGGGAAAATTTTTTTGAAATTACCTTCAGGTTGCAAAATGAGAATTTATAGTCCAACAAAGCCTGCTGCTCAAAATGCAGTAACTTCACCAAGCTTAAAAAAAAAAAAACCAATAGTACATGGGTGCACTTTATCACAATACACAGCGGGACATTGTTGTCTTGAAAGTTGAAACACTGAATGATCAGATTCCAATCTGAATTCTACAAAATTTCAATCTGTAAATGTGCATATAGCATATGAGAATTATTCGCAAAGCCCCAAGATCCAACTTAACAAACAAATCATTAACATTGATCTGCTAAAGAAACACTTGATGCAATTAAAAAATTTCTACCAAGTATAACCAATTTGTCATGACTACTTTTACAAAGTATACTGTTAAAAAAAGTTCTACTGGTTTGTCTCAGTAGAGTTTCATCGTCATGGTATCTTCCATCACACCTGAGGATTGATCTTGCTGAGTTTGTATCAGCTGCATTTCCGATTTCTTCTCCTTGAGAATTACCAGCCTAGGCGTTACATCTAGCAGAAAGCTTCCACCATTCCATACAGATGCAGAAACACTGGGTATTCGGAAAATCACATGCAATTAACATGACAGGATGGGGACTGTAAGTGCCAGGTTGCTACAGTAAACAAGGCTTGGCACACAATGTACATGAATAAGCGATTTTGATCCCCTAGCAAACCAATTAAGCGCCACCAAGTTAGTAGACAGGAGAGTGGGACAGTGGGACAAAAAACAGTTTTTTTTTTTTTTTTTTGGGTGGGGGGGGGGGGTTGGGGTGTTGTAATTGGGAGGCAAAATTCTATCCAAAAAAATTAAATAACAGCAAATTAATTTTATGGCCAGTTATAATCGCACAACAGATGTAAATGTGCAGTGAGACACCCGTAAGAAATGACTTCAGGATCTCTTAACAGCCTTTGTTGACCCAGGACATTAACAATGAGAAAATGGAGAGCCAACCATAGGGTATAAGCAACTAATTGAACCAAAAAAAAGCTATGTTCAAAGGTAAGTTTTGCCCTCCACATATGGCCAAGAAGCTCTGCAAGAAGTTCCTTCCAGGTGCATGGCTGCAGCCATGGT
Source organism: Quercus ilex subsp. ballota (assembly GCA_032727855.1). Classification (NCBI taxonomy): domain Eukaryota; kingdom Viridiplantae; phylum Streptophyta; class Magnoliopsida; order Fagales; family Fagaceae; genus Quercus; species Quercus ilex. The sequence goes on along the minus strand of CM064909.1, from coordinate 59,104,168 downwards.
TGCTGGATACTTTACCTGAAGAAAAAATATTGCATTTGGTACAATTAATGCCCATGCTAATGTTCCGTGCAGTAACATAGAAACGAGGCAAAAAATTGGACAAGTGAATAATTTCCCAATTGAGGTGCAGGCTGCAGAGTGCCCTAGGAGTACTTGCTATATACATATAACAATGATATATATAGCAAGTACTCCTAGGGCACTCTGCAGCCTGCACCTCAGTTGGGGGCATATAACAATGTAAAATGATGACATGTCATGGTCTCTAGAAACTTTGGATCAGTGGGGGCAAAGTTAAAATTAAAGTGGAAAAACTAACGTAAAACTCCCTCAAGATTTCAATGGGATGCATTAACGAAATATATAAAAATAGAAATAGGAAATTTTTGACATACCAAAGTCTCATTAACACAGAACTTACCAAAATCTCATTCACACAGCCCTCACAAAGTACCATTCTTCACTTCCATTAAAAGTTAAGAAACAATACAAATAATGGCGAAAGAAAGAAACAAGTTTTAACAGTGCGTGTTTTTGTCAAACGTTTTGCCAAGAAGTCTTTCCTCAGCACCTCACCACTGCAATCTGTTGATTGCACACAAATATATGACATCACTGTGACTTATTCTAGTCCAGTCCCCAATTGGTTCCAACCCTCCAAATTCATACAAATATCTAACAGAAATGACACAAAGGCCTATGATTAGTAACAACATAACCAAAAACAAAAAGTCACTACCAGAATTCAATACCCCACTACCTAAAAACTCAATTAAGCTTTATAAATCAAGAAATAAATGAACTCATGCATTATGGAATATAAATAAATTCTCAATATTGTAAAGCTTACCAAAAGATAGTAATGCCATTTCTTGAACTGATAGTATGTCCACCGAAGAGGAACAAAAGTCACAGAACAAGCAATATTCATAGGGAAAATCTTGGGGTCCTGACATAGAAATATTAACAAAAAAATATAACATAAACAAATGGTGTATGCAATGCTTTCTATTAATCAAAACAACAATTACACATATAATATTACCTTATTTAACTCTTCTATACTTCTACTTTCCATCCCCCAACATTTTCTATCCCTCCAGTTTTCCATCTACCAACCAAACAAAGCCCAAGTAGGAAGCACCATTTGAATTTTGAGCTAGAGCTCATTGGCATCATTTGCATTTGTTTTAGAGCCCCCAAAAAATGAGTCACCTAGACATTAAAACACAAATCACAGTATGAAAAGGCCATAGGTTCATAATAGGCCTCCAATATGCCCTTGTGTCAGATAAAGAATGGGGAATTGTATACATAGGGGGTATACTTGGTTGGAAAGAAAGGTAACACTTCTCCCACAGAAATCACCAATAGTCTCCACAAGAACACAAACCATCTTTAAAATGGTGGAATCTATTGACATCTCTCACAATAATCTCCCTTGAGACAATTTTACAGATGAACTTGAATGCAGCATGGCAATCCACACAGATTCGAAGATTCTTCTTCACCCTAATTGGAGTTCCTGGTGGAGTAGCAATCAAACCAAAAGCCACTGCAAGCCTTTCACTATGGTGGAATAAAAGCTGCTCCTTTTCACTATGTTCTAGATCATGGAGGTCAATCTCTACCATGGGAACATAGCCAGCTTTATTCATAAGGTCAGCCAGCTCATCAAGCTTGGCATATATTTCCTTGCTTCTAGAATGGCTTCTATCTCCCACAATAAAGGTGTATACCTTGTCTTTGACCTCAATCCAACTCATTCCAGGTTCCTTCTTCACATTGCTATCTTTCATAAGCCTTCTTACCTTTGCAACATTTTCCCACATGCCAGCTGATGCATAAATGTTTGCAAGAAGAATATGGGTACCGGATTTCTCTGGTTCAAGAGTTAGGAGCATCTTAGCAGCATGTTGGCCAAGATGAACATTTTTATGGATTCTTGCTGCTCCAAGAAGTGCACCCCAAACTGAACCATTAGCTTGAAATGGCATTGTGTTCATTAGTTCCATTGCTTCATTTAATTTTCCAGCACGGGCAAGGAGATCAATCATACAAGCATAATGCTCTTGCATTGGTTCAATACCAAACAACTCTTTCATTGAATTGAAATATTGTCTGGCTTCAGTTACCAGACCCGCATGATTGCATGCACAAAGGACACTAACTAAAGTTATGTGATTGGGGGGGACACCATCATGAAGCATCTGATTAAACAGTTGGAGGGCCTGTTTCCCATGCCCATGTTGTGCAAGTCCCCCGATCATTGCAGACCAAGAAACTATTCCTCTCTCAGGTATCTCAGAGAAAGCACGGTCTGCATCATCTATGCTTCCACATTTGGCATACATGTTGACTAGGGAATTCCCGGCAAAGACATCAGACATGAATCCGAACTTCAGAACATGGACATGTATCTGTTTTCCTTGTTCATATGCTGATAAATTTGCACAGGCATTCAGAAGGGAACTGCAAACAAATGGATCCGGCTTGATTCCCCTGTCTTGCATTTGCAAATAGAGCTTTAGTGCTTCCTCTCCTTGACCATATTGAGCATAAGCCGTGATCATGGATGTGAAAGCCACCAGATCTCCAATTGGGCATTCTTCAAAAATTCTTGCAGCATTTTCAGCACGGCTGCATTTTCCGTATGTATCAAGAATGCTGTTTACAACATAATTGTCAGAACGAAAACCTGATTTTACAGAAAGTGCATGAACTTGTTTGCAAACATTGATATACTGCAAACTAGCTGTAGATTTTAGGACTATGGATAACGTAGTCTGGTTGAATCCAATTCCCTCCTTAAACATCTCAGTGAAAAGGGATACAGCCTCCATGTCTTCTCCATTGTGTGAATGTCCAGAGATAACAGCATTCCATGCAATCAAGTCCTTTTTTGGCATCAAATAAAAAACCATCCTCGCTTCACCCATCATATCACACTTTGAGTACATATCTATCAGTCCTACACCCACAAATGAATCTGATTCTATATCCATCGTTATCAATCTAGAGTGCAACTGTCTACCCAATGCCTTGAGCCCCAAGCCAGCACAAGCTTTAAGAGCACTAGATAAGGTAAACATATTTGGACATATTTCTGACCTTTTCATTTGCGCAAACAAGTTTAAAGCCCAACCATGGTACTCATGAAGAATACAGCCAGCAATAACAGCATTCCAGGAAACAATGTCAGGTCTTGCTATTTCCTCAAAAACAGCAATTGCATCTTCAATATCTCCTACTTTTGCATACATATCAACAAGTGCATTTGCTGAGAATGGATCAGAATCATACCCAAGCTTTATCAAATACCCATGAGTTTTCTTTCCTTGACTATCATCCCCCAAACCTGAACACGCATTCAGTATACTGGACAAACTAAACTCATTAGGTCTAATTCCATTCAAAATCATTTCCTGAAACAAATCCACTGCTTCTCCACAGAAATCACCCTGCACATAACAAGAAAACAACGCATTCCACGAAACAACATTCCGCTCAGGAATTGTATCAAACAGTCTCCTCGAACTCCCAAACTCCCCACATTTTGCATACATAACAACCAAAGTATTCGCAACAAACACATCGGACTCAAACCCTGTCACAACTGCAATGCCATGAACCTGCTTCCCTAGCTCCAAATCCTTTGTCATTGAGCACGCCTTAAGAACACTAGGAAACGTAAACTGATTGCACTTAACACCCAACAAATGCATCTCATGAAAGGCCAAAAGGGCTTCCTCACCAAGCCCATTTTGTGCATACCCAGATATCAAAGCAGACCAAGAAACCAAATCCGGTTCAGAACTTTCCTCAACCAGCTTCCGTGCATACCCGAAACACCGACACTTTGAGTACAGACTAATCAAATGATTCCGAAAACTGGGGTCCTCAGATAATCCAAATCTGATCATGTGAGCATGGACTTCCATACCTGAAGTCACAGACTTGGAAACAGTGCATTGTGAGAGGAGCTTAGAGTAAGATATAGAGATGGGGGGTGTGAAGATTTTTGCATGGAAAGAGCTCAAAATAGCTGTTGTGGTTTGTGGGTCTCCGCTAAATTTAGCGTAGGTTTGGATTAGTTTAGCAGAAAAGAGAAAATGGGTTGGTAGGTAAAGTGGTTGGAGAAGAGGTTTCTGGAGGGAAATGAGGCACCAAAGTTTCATGGTCCATTTGATCATTGAGTACAGCTTCAAGAAATAAAGAGAATAGTGATATAATTCATGATTTAACTAAGTTCCCAACCCAAGTCCTTGTTGATTTGCTCCCAACATAATCTTGGGCTGGAGAGCATCGCGTAGAACAGGAACACTCACTCTGGGAACTGGATGTACAGTACACGGCTAGGGCATTTGTGTAGGAGAGAATGAAGACGTTGAGCGCAGAGTTGTTTTTTTTTTTAAATTTAAAGGCCACGTGCGATCCCACGTGACATATCCGGTATCAAAAATAGCCTATTCCGGTGAATTTCGGCCGGTATTGAAATTTGACCTATGGATAAATGCATAAAATCAAAGGTAATACTCTCGAAGTTTGGAAGTGTTTGAATTTTATATCCCAAAATTTCAAATTTTCAAATTTATTTTTTGAAATTTGGAGAGTGTTTGAATTTTATATCTTGACATTTCAGAATTTGGATATTAGCCCCTAAAGTTTGGAGGTGTTTGGTGTAAAATCCAAACACCCTTAACTTTAGGGAGTAAAATTCAAACACCTCTAACTTTAGGGAGTAACATTTAAATTCTGAAATGTTAGGGTGTAAATCTGAACATTCCCAAATTTTAGGGAGGTAAATTTAAATTCTAAAATTTCAGGATGTAAAATCTAAACACTTTTAAATTTTAGAGGAATAAATTGCAATTTATACTAAAATTAGATTTAAACCCAGCCACGGCATTGGGCATTGGCAGGTGACCATTACTTGGCTGTAGCCTAAACAGTTAACACATCCACCCCATCACCCCTTCTCGGCTGCTTCTCTGCCCTCTTCTTCTTCATTTCTTCTTTTTATGCCCATTAATTTGTCTTCCAGTTTTTTCATTGTGCTTTGTATTTGTAATTGTGCTTTATTATTTTTGACTTTTGTATTCCATTTTTTTGGTTTTGCGAGCCACTCCACCTCCCCGTGACTACAATGGGAACTCGGAAAGGAGACTCACTTATTTGCTACCAGGCTCTTTACTTTTCAGATTCTAGTGTACCGTGGAGAATCAAGACTATTGTTCAAGATATTTCTCGTAAGGTCTCTCGTTTCCAAGATTTATCTTTTAGTTGGGTCTCCAGAGTCGCAAATGCTGCAGCTCATTGTTTTGTAGAATCGTCTTTGGAATTGTAATTTTGTGGGGTCGGTTGGTATTGGTTGGTGTCCTCCCTGTTTGGAGATTGCTCTTGTTAAGGACTCTGTTCCTTTGTAGTTTGTCTGTTTGGTGCTAATAAAATTTTCTATTCATAAAAAAAGAAAAAGAAAAAAAGGGCTCCATAGCTAGTTGCCCTACCTCACCTTCATCGACCGCCTCCCCTGTCTCTTGCTGACCCTCATTCGGCGTCCCATCCTCACCATCCATGGGATCTTGGGTCTCATCACCCTTATAACTGAGACAACAACTCATCTAGGCTACTTTGTGAACAAGGCATGAAGCCAAGGCCCGTACTGTTAAGTATGTTTTGGTTATAATTAATTTATTGTTATTGTTGTTTTGCCACTCCACTTTATAAAGACCTACTTTAAGACTTCCTACGCCTACCTTTTATTATAATTCAATGGATCCTTTTATATATATATATATAGATATAGATATATATATAGGTAGATAAATAAAGGTTTGATGGACTTGAACCATCTCTTGCTGCGATATTTCATTCTCAAAAATATTCAAGATTTCCATCGCTACAACTCTCGTTCATTTTAAAAGTATTGTGAACCCTATCCAGCTTGGATCAACAGTGTCTAATTTTTGCCTAGATATGTATTGTTTTAATTTTGTATGTTCAACGCTTTGGGTTGGTAACCCAACGCAAGATTTAGCACACTTTATTTCCCTAGTCAAGGATCAAGTACTAAGCTTTGTATTCGTGACGCTCGAGAGGCCACTTGTACTCTTGACAATATGCTTGTACTTTTTTTTTATTGATTTGAGTCACACTTTGGCCTTGACTTCCTCCCTCTTTTCCTCTTCTACAAAGATTTTAAAAGGACGAAGGAGTTGATAATACAACAATATAAGTTACAAAAATTGGATCAACGGGTCATATTATTGACCAAAAAGTTAACAATTATTCAAAAAAATTATTTAAAAAAAATAACAATTACACATTTTGCAGCCCAAGCCCAAGGTGTGTGGATCTTGGATCAATGAGCCCAGCACAATAAATTTGTAGAGAGTGAGTTAAAGAACTAGGCGCTAATAAATTGGACAACGGCTAGTATGGACGTAGGAGGTGATTAAGCAAGAACTAGGGACATAAAGCTGAACGAATTCATTGTCCGAGGAGACGAACTCACTGTCCGAGGAGGTAGGCCTCCATATAAATTGATTAATACAGAGTACAAGTGCAATTTAGATTGCTACAGTGCCTCTTCTCTATTTTTCCGGTCCTTTCCTCATAGAAGGTCTCTTACATTATATAGCTCCTTTTTGGATGATCTTAATCCTACACTTGTCAACAATTCGTATGGCCACTTGAGTACCTGTCCCATCAGACACCCCTGCTGACTTTCTGTTAGTTGTGGTTTCCAAGGCAACATTGTTCAGAGGTCTTTTCCACATAAATGCGGCCAGAAAAGTAGCTGCTTTCCCTTAGATATTTCTAAATTCTTATCCTTTAGAACTTCCTGGAAGGTCACTTTGACCATTTAGGACTTATGTATGACCATGCTTTAGCTAGTCCGAGGAATTATTCCTCCTCGGACCTGGGCTACAATGCTCTCAACCAAAGCCCCACACTCTCGGCCAAAGCCCAAAACCTAATTATTGTATGATTTAGGGCCCGTGACCCCACAACAATTATATGATAGTATGTTGTATGCATAATCCCAATAAGAAAATGAATTCAAAAGTGGGAATGGCAAAATTAATCTTACCCATGGGTACCCAACCCATGTAATATTAGGAGTGGGTTTGGATTTTTATAATCCATTTATAGTTAAATTACTAAAATTCCCTAACTATATATAACCCTAACTATTTCCAAACCCTAAATCTAATCAATCTCATTCTCATCTCAGCCACCTCTCACAAGCTCTCACTCTCACTTTCTCCACCGTGGGCCACACTCTCACACTCACTCCCTCAGTCAGCTACAGCAACACCTTTACAAGTTCCTCGTTCTCAGCTTCTCATCTCCACATTTTTTTGTGGGGTTCTTTAGTTGGTTTCCTAAGACCTATGCATGTATATTCTTATCTAAGACCTTTCCTTGTTTAACTTCGATATTGTTGTTGGGCAAAACACATTTTTGTTAGATATTTGTGATTGTCCAACTAATAGATTATCGTTTTAATGCTGCTAGAATTTGTAAATAAGTTGTCCAAAATCGCTTGATGATGGGTATGATACTACTATACTAGTTTGGTGTGTGTATTTGTCGTGTACCAATGGGCGGCCAACGGCATGTGGAATTGGTTTAACATAAAATTGATTTTTTTTAGATTGGGCCACGGTTTAGGGGCCTTTAGATTGGGCCCTGAAGTGGCATGGCCGGGCGGAGCCCAAAGGGCCCATAAAGGCGAGTTTGAGGGTTAAAAAAACACTTGTTCAATTAACGGGGTAGGTTTAGTTAACGGGGTAGGTTCAGTTAACGGGGTAGGTTTGATGTATCTAATGATAATGCCTTGACTTGACTAATGAACTTGGGTTGAATCCTCTTAAGTCTTGACTGCATTAACAATAGCTTTTTGAATTCCCTTCTTCTTCTTTTTTCAGTTGTCTTTTGACATAAACAATGGTCCAATAGTTTCTAAGTACTCCCAACTTTTCATCTAGGTACTGGCGAGTCATTTTCCATATCATTAGACATTAGTTCAAGAAATTAGGCAACTATTAGACTTGGTGGGAAAATGGGCTTTTACCCTTATTTTAAAAAAATATCTAGCACAATGTCCCTGTTTTGAAACTATTAAGCACCGTGTCCTTATTTTTGAAACTCGATTTTAACAAAATCGAGTTCGGTACAAAATCAATATTCTCAAAATCGAGTTATATGTAAAATTTTAATTGAAACCGAGTTTCACTTAAATTTTTTTTAAAAATTAAGTAGTAAAATATGCATATAACTCGACATTGTTAATATCAAGTTCCACTTGTAACTCAATTTTTTTTAAATCGAGTTTCAAAATAATGACATAGTACTTAATAGTTTCAAAATATGGACATTGTGCTAGATTTTTTACAAAATAAGGGCAAAAAAACCCATTTTCCTCTAGACTTGGCACGTTTACATTTAAAAAAAAAAAAAAAAAGACTGGGCAATGGCACTTCCACCATATGAATTGTTTTTTTATTGGACTTTTTTGGCCTTTGGGCCACTAGATATGTCATGTCCCCTGGACTTGGCACGTTTACATTTTTTTTAGGAGAAAAAAAAAAACTGGACAATGGCACTTTCACCATATGAATTGTTTTTTGATTGGACTTTTGGCCTTTGGGCCACTAGATCTGTCATGTCATGATTCAATAATAATTGATGGTATGTGGTGGAAACCTCTGTTATTTAGGCCCATTTGGTATATATATTTAAAAATTAAAAATTATTATTTAAAAATATTTGTAAAAATATGTGTGAATGAAAAAGTGTGTGAAAATACATGTGATGTTATTTAAAAAACTGAAAATAGACACCCTCTTAATGTGCCAAAGCCCTTGCATATCTTTTTTCTTTTCTTAATATTTTTAATGTTAGATAACTAGCTATACGATAAAAGCTTTTATTTTTATTTAAAAAAATTAGTCAAGAAAAAAAGAAAGAGAGAGTTAAAACCAAGCAAGTGCCAGAGTCCTTGTATGCATTCCAAAATAATACAAATTTTTTAGAAAACATAAATCATACAAACTTTTTTTTTTTTTTTTTGACAGAATAAATCATACAAACTTAAGCTTGATTCTCGGATTTTTCACCGACAATTCTTAATTTATTAAGTTTCATTAAAGTAAAACCTTGCCTACCGTTCACGTGCTGAATCTACCAAGTCTCCTTTTCTTTTGGAATAAAATTCCCTAGTATTTAGCTTTAACCCATTTCAAAAAAATCCTTTGAGACCCCACTAAAAATTCTCTCTCTCTCTCTCTCTAGTAGTTTAGGTTCACCCAACAACCAAAGCCAAAAAAAAAGGTTCAGTTTATTCATTTTTGTAAGTTATACCTACCAATTCACGGCAGACAATGGGTTATGCTTTTCTGATTTCTCCATCTATTTTGTGCCTACACTTTTATATGCGCATTTAACATCAATTTTTTTTTTTTTTTTTAAGTGTGCTAAAATATACTTATATTTTGAAAAAATAAATTTTAAAAAAATTGTATATAAAAACTAAAAGCTAGCAAAAAATCAAAAAAACAAACGAACACACATACATAATTAATCCCAAGGCAAATTGTTTGATCCAAAAGTGAAGGAGAAGCCATTAGTTGGCTGGAGTTAGATATAAATTAAACATGAATGGCCTATGCAGCGGAAGGTCAGCGTGTGAAGTAGGCCTCATCAGAAAGCATCAAAAGATTTTGAGAATTTGTACAACACGCATTGAGGAAGAAGTTAACTACTACTACATATGGAGTGGAGTACTCATTGGTGAGAATTGGAAGTAAATATTGGATTACAATTTGCAACATAGTTTTGCTCCATTAAACTTTCAACGAAACCCTTCCATTTATTTCATTATTTCCCCAATTATGCACCAAATTAAGCTTGCCAAAATGTTGATCATAATAAATATATACAAAGCTTCACGCAAAATAAACTCCCATTCCTTCTTTGGAATTGTATTTATTCTCCATACTACCTGAAAACTTGGCGTGAAGAAATTCATATGGCTGCAGCATTTATGTCTTGATCTACCATCCAACAGATCCAAAGAAACTGGAACAGAAAATAATAAATTTAAACAAAAAATGTTAACACTGGTAGACAAACATCCAATATCATAATAATAATGGGAAAATTCAACATCAAGCCAGGTCATCATAAAATGTCAAGCTTATAGAATAAAAAAAATCATTAAAATGCATGACACAATATTAATACATCAATGATTTTTGTACAGTTTCTGTTTCAATAAAATCTTCTTGCTTTTCATAAACAAATAAAAAACATCAATGATTGTCCACCACACTTTCAAGACCGACCAACAATATTAAAAATATGCACGAAAAACCTATACAAACTATGGCATTACGTTTTTGTCATTTTGTATGCTTGGATTGATTGGTACCTTACCTTAGCTTCACTTTTGTGCTAAAATATCTTAGTCCACAACTGTTTAAATTCTAACTAATCATAGAATTAATAAACTTTTCATCACTAACATAGCATCTTCTAAGATAAAGTAATGCTACATATCCAATAAAATAAATAAATAAAAACACAAAAAATAATGCTACATATAAAATAAAATAAAATTACAATATTTTTAGTGATTCTTATATGAGCTTAGTAATAGGTTTCAGTTAGTTCAGCTAATCAAGTCTATGATTTTATAAGAAATTTATAGTTCAATCTTCGCCTATACTAAAAAAAAACTTATTAGTCTTTTACTTTGATGATAAGGAACTACCATCAAGAGTAAACGGCATAAATTAAAACTTTTTTATACTGCTAATATTATTTTTTTTTTGGGGGTAAAAGAGCTTAGTACTAATATTAGTATTTATTTACCTGTCAATAATAACTTTTCATCTCTACAGTTTTGTGCAAGACTTATTGTTAAGATTATCGTATTTTTAGTTTCGTACACACCAGCTTTTTCTCAACCAACAATATAGCATCTGTTATCAACAAAAGGATAAAAAAAAAAAAATATATATATATATATATATATATATAGCACCTAAATTATAGGGTTTTTTTTTTTTCTCGATTTTTCCTCTTAGGATATAAATTAGACAAGAAGATCATCTATTTTAATTTTCAACCCAAACATCAATAGGAAATTTAGAATTCTGTGGGAAAATTTATTAACTTTTCGATGCCAACTGAGATCAAACACATTCTGGGTTCCATACTTCTATCAAGAGATTCATGAAGCCCCAGGAAAGAAAAAGTTTTCCAAATAAAAAACCTCAGACTAATAATTCTTTTGAAACCCTTTAAAGATATTCAGCTATATAATCCCAGAAAAGAAAAAGATTCAGAGAGCTAAATACCTGAGTGATCGAATGGCAACATGTTGAGTGAGAACGTGAAAGAAGAAATTGGCTCCGTGGAGAAACAGAACGACTCCAGTACACCCTAGCACAAACAACTCCACCATCATCGATCTACTTCTTCTTTTTGCTAATGTTTCAACCAAACAAGGCCTTATTATATATACATCCACACGCAGAGAGAGAGAGAGAGGCAGAGAGAGTGAAGAGTTTATAGAGTTCTAAAGCCAAAGAAAGAAGTCTATATTATTGTTGTACTTAGAAAAGGGTGTCTTTATATTTATAATATTTTCAAGTTTCAACCCGAACAGAGGTTTCTGGTTGGTTAGTCTAAATTCTTAAAGACACGGACTTATAACAAATGTGGGTTGGTAAAAATCCATTACTAGATAGGATTTTTCAAAAACAAATGTGGGTTGGTGACGTCATCATCCATGTTCTATTCACAATTGTGATAAGTTTCACCGCTATCTTAAGCTCGCTTCAATATGTATTGGGTGTGAGCGATGTTGACTTTGATTTTGAATTTGAACCGTTGGATCTCCTTCATAGTGTTGGAATTGTCTGCTTTGATGTGATGTATTGAATGGATTAGGTGGTGGGTATATGGAGTTTGATGTGCGTTAGGTGTAGTGGATTTTAGAATGGCAGGTGAATGTTTTTAGAGGTTTGAGTAGTAGAACAATGATAAGGACTAGTGTTATACTTTAATAATAATAATTTATGTGACTCGAATCAAACCACACCGACCTCTGCCGCCTCGCTGACTACTGTATCACATCTATAATCACATAAAATTTCACAATTTTGGTCAGAACTTGCAACGTGGTGAGTATTGGATTGTGGAGGTGTGGACTCATCATTTTACCTCCATCATTCATAATTAGTCCTGACAAAAGTTGCGAGACTTTATGTGTCCCTAATATTACTCCTTTTTAATTCTGAATCTGAACAAATTTTACTGAATTTTTAGAGTGTGCTAATGTCAATGTCATTGTGGTTTTTGTGTGTGCTCATAAATGGATTTCATTCTCTGGCCAATTGAAATTTGATGCATTGCAAGGCATGTTGAGTGTTGACAACCACTTTCCACCACCACTTAAGCCTCTGAAAAGGGATAGGATATTGTTTGGTGTTTGTGTGCGTTCCAGGCAAGGAAGGAGTTAGAATTTCTATTGAGGGAGGGGGGGTCCAGGTATGATACAATTTTTTTTTTTTAATTTATGAAGATCCAAATTAGCATTGTGCAAGCCAGAACTTAACTAAAGATTAAGTAGGAATCACAATTAATTTATATTATAAGTTGATAACAATCCATGGTGGCAGATTTGATCAAAAACAACAGACATTTACATAAAAACTATGTAAAATAAGATATATTACAAAGTTCCTCTCAAGAACAAGAACTACTAGAATGTTACAAGAATCCTCACTCTTTCTCTCCACAATTCTTTCTTTAGTGTTTTTTGCTCCCCTTTTATGTGTGTCCCCTCTGTTTTGCCCTTATCTTCCCTTATATTTACTCTACTTACTTCTCCAGGATGTGTTGCCCCTATACAACTGGATAACTTTTTGTCCCATCAGACTCGTCCTTTCTTATTTTCATCATGAATGGAGACTTTTGGAGCTTCTTTTACTGCTCAGGCCTGTCCTTTAGTAGAGGTTACTGTCGAATCATCAGGAAACTCTCTCAGACAATCTCATACCTTCTAGAATTATTCATTGGGACATCAGAAGGTGATCTATCTCTATTAGCTCGGTATGGATATTGATTTCGAATATAGTCCTCGATGAGATCATCCTCGGATTTTGGGTAGCGCTATACTCGGTCCATGGTCTGAGGTTTGGTTCTTTTAGGGTGGCTCAGTCTTAAAGTGAGCTAGACTTCAGTGGGCTTATCTTTATCCATGGCCCAATTTTACTTGGGCTTGGGCTCCTTAAAATCATGCTCCTATAATATATATACATATATATATAAACAAAATATCAAAAATAAAAAAACGCAGAATAATTATTTCTTAATAGTTAATACACTACCATGTAATTATCTACGAAAATGAAATTCGGCGTCTTTTAAATCTGGGAAAACATAGATGATTAATTCCGTACTAAATGTCACAGCAATTTCCATTTTTATATATAAAATCAAAGAGTATTAAAAATTCGTTTGTGACATTTTTGAATGGACTGAAATGAAGTGAGAGAGCCCAAAAATTGGGTTTTTAGAAAATGCAATAAAGTGAGGAAGTCAAACCCAACATTCCAATATTTGTTAAATATAGGCTACGGTGCATTACAAGAGCGAGCTCAAGGTGTTAGACAACAGAAAAATGGCAAAACATGTGAAATACATAAATCTGAAACTTTTCATCACATATTGAGAGAGGTTACCACAATATTTCACTAGTCCCTATGATTTGAAGGCAAAGCATTGCTTTAATATTTCAACACTTAATAGCATTATAAATTGCAGACCAAATGGCAAGAGCGGCCAAGTAGCGGAAAACACAATAAAATCACCATTAGCTTGCAAAATGGAAGAATTTGTAGCCAACTAAGTCTGCTGCTCAAAATCCAGTAACTTAACCCAGCTAAAAAAAAAGTATTACCTAGGTGCACTTTATAACAATACACAGCAGGACACTGTTGACTCGAAAATTGAAACACTGCCATGATCAGATTCCAATCTGAATTCTACAAAGTTTCAAAATCTGCAGAGGTGCATATAGCAAATAAAATTATTCACAATACCCCAAGATCCAACTTTAACAAACAAATCATTAGCATTGATCTGCTAAAGAAACACGATGCTATTTAAAAACTTTCTACAAAGTATGACTAATTTGTTATAACTAGTGACTACTACAAAAATCACTTAATTTTCAGGACTGGCCTGTCCCGGTAGAATTATTCATCATTGTGGTATTTTTCGTCACACTGGAGGATTGATCTAGCTGAGTCATTGGGTGCATTTCCAATTTCTTCTTCTCCTTAAGAATCACCTGCCTAGGCATTACCTCTAGCAGAAAGCTTCCACCATACCATACAGTGGCAGAAACCTTCAGTATTTGGAAAATCACATGCAATTTATATGACAAGAAGATGGGGACTGTAAGTGCCATGGTTGCTACAGTAAACAAGCCTTGGATCACAATGTACATGAGCAAGCGATTTTCATCCCCGAGCAAACCACTTAAGCGCCACCAAATATTGTTAGCTTTCTGTGCCTTTTTTGAGAGTTCCCTGCCAAACCAAGAAGTCAGTAGTTAGGAGATTGAGGACATAAATTAGGCGGTGGTGGAGGGGGCTGTTGGAACTGGGAGGCAAAATTCTATCCAACAAAATTAAATCATAGAAAATTAATTTTATAACCAGTAATAATCACACAACAGTTGATAAATGTGCAGTGAAACACTTTAAGAGGGAGAAAGTTGACTACCTGTAAGAAGTCATGACTTCAGGATCTCTTAACAGCCTTTGTCGACGCAGGACATTGACAATGAGAAAATAGAGAGCCTGCCATAGGGTATAACCAACTAAAGGAACCAGAAAAAGCCATGTCCAAAGGTAAGAGTTACCCTCCACATATGGCCAAGAAGCTCTGTGAGAAGTTCCTTCAGGGTGCATGGCTGCAAAGGTTGCTGGGTCCCACCATCGAATGGTGAAGAAAACTATACCTGAAAAGGAAAAATATTTCATTTAGTATAAGAGAGCTTACTAATAATACACCACGAGGGATGTAATACATCATAAACCTGGGGCCTATCTTTTGGAGGAGCCCAGAACAGTAGTTGTAGTTGGGTTGTCTTTGGAGTATCAATCCCTGACTGCTGGATACTAGAGTTTCATATATTCACAATGTAAATTGATTCCTCAAAGGAGATGAGTTTCAGTCTTAATTTTTGGGATGAAAAAAAGAAGCCCCGGGGGGGGGGGGGGGGGGGGGCGGCTGGGAGTTTCTTTTTCCCCTTGATTTTCTGGTTGATATTGTGGCAGGAATGGACTTTAGGTTGGACTTGAGTAACCTATGATGCTGGAGTTGGTTGGGTGTGGGTTAAGATTTTAAAGCCTATTATCAGACAGGGATCTACATACAAAATCCTTTGAACTCTATAACTATCATTAGGGAAGATCTCTCTAACTATCTGCACAGGCATAGCTACTAATGTGACTAAATATACAGATTGATACTGCAAAATGACAAAACTAGAACAATCTTCAGCCCAAAAAGTGCACTACTTTTTCACCCTCCAAAGTAATATGTAAAGAATCACAGGTCTAAATGCTACCCATTATACTGTTTGAGACTTTAAGGCACCAGTCTGCTAAAGATATGAAACCAATGCAAAATTTTTGAAACCTAACTATAGTTATTCAACACAGTTGAATTACAGCAATCAATAACTCTAGGCATCATGATATTTGACATGGGTTTTCGACCAATAAAGTAAATATCAGGGTATCAATGACCAAACCTACTCGAAAGAACCCATATAAATCTACATTTTGCTAAAGGCGGTCAAAACTTAAGATGGCTGATGGCCTAACCTAGCATGAAACTCTTGCATGTTTAAAAAGGTTCAGTTCTACCGAATCAGAAAATGTATATGTAACAACCATAATAAAAAAAATATGCAAGGATTCTAGAACCTTACAAGATTCTGATTAACATATATAAGATAAAATTCAAAGCCAAATGTATGGATTGGTAAGTCACATGTGCACCAATAGGTCTTGAACCCACAACATCACCCTCTATTTTCCTTTTATAGAGAGAGGAGGTACCATATGAGTTAAAGCTCATTGGTAATTCAAGTTTAATTATGTCACATTTTATAATTTTTTTTAACATAGATACAATCAATAGTTCAATTCAGGAATTGACTAGTTTTTGACAAATTTCAATCATTCACTTTAAACCTTACGTCTTTTCCTTCCCCCAGGAAATTATTAGACAATTGTTTAAAGGTACTTAACTGGACTCATTAGTCCAGATGGTACCTCCCCATGTACCAAGTGCATGGGGGAGCTGGAGGGCCCTAGTTCAAGCCACAGGGGGCTCAGCATACTAGCATACATATCTCTAGCCATTTCAAAAAAAAAAAAAGTTTAAAGGTACGAAATAAATAAGGCCACCAAAAAAAAATAAGGTCCAACTCACCAGGTAAAAGATGTATAAGGACACTAACAATTTTGTCAACAGAACTGAAAACCAAGCTACAGCGCCAAACAATTAATGCCCATGCTAATGGTCCCTGCAGTACCATAGAAATGAGCCAAGAAATTGGACAAGTGAATCATTTCCCCATAGAGGTGCAGAAAGCCCAAGGAGTACTAGCTCACCTCAGCAAATGAGAAGCAAACCATAAAAAGCTTTTCATTCCTTGGATACAAAAGAAGGTCGACCAAGAAGATTGTATTCGCATAGTAGCAAAAATCCTGAGACACAAGAACAATTATGTCACTTCCTCATTTTTCATCTTAGGTTACTCCAATTATGAAATATACATATAACAATCTAAAATGATCATAAGTCATGGTCCCTAGAAACTTTGGATTAATGGGGGCAAAGTTAAAATTATAAAGTGGAAAACTAATGTAAAATAAACTCTCTCAAGTTCTCAATAGGATGCATTAACTAAATATATATACCTATTAATAAGAATTTTTTGCTGCACCAAAATCTCCGTCACATAGATTTCACGAATTACCATTCATTTTCCTCTCCACTTTCTGTCTTCTTATATGGTGTTCACTTCCATTTAGAAGTTAAGAAACAATCCAAATGATGGAAAAAGAATTTTTATTTTTATTTTTTTAAACTGCAAATGTTTCTGTCAAACATTATGCCAAGAAGTCTTTCCTCAAGAGTCAGCAACCTCAACCCAAAAATCCTTTTTGGTGTAACAGTCACTACTGCAATCTGTTGATTGCACACAAGTATATGACATCACTGTGAATGATTCTAGTCCAGTCCCCATTTAGTTCCAACCCCCCAAATTCACACAATAATAGAAATGACACATGAGCCTATGTTTAGTAACTACAAAACCAAAAACACAAATTTGCCATCAGAATTCAATACCCCACTGCCTAAAAAACCAAATAAGCTTTATAAATCAATAAATAAATGAACTCAGGCAATTATGGAATATAACAAATTCTCAATATTGTAAAGCTTACCAAAAGATAGTAATGCCATTTCATGAACCGATAGTATATCCACCGGAGAGGAACAAAAATTACATAGAATAAGCAATACACATAGGGAATATCTTGGGGTCCTGACATAGATATATCAACAAAAAGAGAATCACATAAGCAATTGGTGTATTTAAAGCTTTCTACGAATCAAAACAATTCTACTCACTCGCTCCCAATAGATAGCAAAACGCGCCAAAAGCAAGCACCCCCAAAAGATGTGTCACCTACACATCAAAACACAATTCACAGTAATATACTAAGATCCGATCCATATATTAATACATCCAATTAATTATTTTAAAAAAATTATAAAATAATAATAATAATAATAATAATAAGCTTGAAAAACAAAAAGACCACCTTGTTAATGAACCTTTCGTGTTCCTCAGCTTGTTTTGCGATCTTAACGGCCTGTTTGGAGAGGATCTCCTTCGTCTGAACCGCTTGTTTCGACAACAACTCTTTTGTTTGACCCACTTTCTACCAAAAAAAAAAAAACCCAGATCGTAAAAACGAATGAAATTCACAACCCAGCATTCAAAGACAATAAATTTCACAGATTAACAACCATAGAGTACCTTAGACCGGTCCACTATCTTCTGCTTCACCTTCTGAAACGAATCTTCATTCATGTACTCCGTAGTCTCTTCGTTACTCGACATTCTTTTGCTGAGATAGAGAAGTTGGTGCTCAGTGTTTATTTTATATGATAAAGACAGAAAACCTTCTGCAGACAAAACTTTAAAAGGTGCTTATTAACTCGGAGGTTTAGTTACAAAATAAGCTGCGGTTTAAGGTTATAAATTTACTTAATAAAATAAATATTTTTATATATTTTAAAATTTTAACTGTTAAATTGTATATTATTTATACTCTTAATATATGCGTTAAATTTTATATCAATCGGATATTATATATTATCTATAAACTTATATTTTATGTATAATTTTAAATTATAAAAACTTATAATTTAAAAAAATTATTAATGATATAGCTATTAATTTTTAATTTTCTTGAAATTTTGTAAACATGTAAGATATAAAAAGAATATGTAATCTAATGGTGGATTTGTCAAAATGATATTGATTAAAATTGTAGTTTAAAACTACAACTAATTTTATAACTAAACTTTGTCCATTATCTAATACACTTTTATTTGCAAGTAAGGTTCTACACTAATGAGCAGTTTAGCTCTAGATTTTTGCTCTTTTGTGCATACGTGGCTACAGCCTAAAAAAGGGTTCTTTTTTTTTTTTGCTAATAAAAATACTTATTACTGGCTATGCTTAGAAGTTTCATAAGAATAAATCAAATATAACCATATTTTATTCCCATAAATCTTATTAGATTTTTTAACAAACCAAACATTAAAAAAATTTACATTTTTATGCATTTAGATTGTCAGCAATGTAGATTCCTAAATCAAACACACTCTTAAATTAATTAGAAGCCCAAAAGGTTGGAACTGTGCTCGAGAATTTGATTTCTTTTTCTTTAAGTGCAATGCAAGTCATCATGCATCCCATCCTCGAGAGTGTGTGCAATCTCGAGGGTTTGATTTATAAATAAATAATAAATAAATAAATAGTGGAGGGTTTGAAGTGGAAGAGATTTTTTTTTAATAAATAGATACTAGATAATAAAAGTGGAGAAGGTGAGAGATTAACATTAGATTATCACATACTTTATATAATAATAATAATAATTAAAAGAGGGATAAAACATAAAAGTTCCCTTAGTTGTTGTTGTTGTTTGTTTGTTTTTTTTTTTTTTTTTTTTGAAGAGAAAAAAGTTCTCTAAGAGTCTGTTTGGATACTGCTTATTGCTAAAAATTGAAAATACTATAATAAAATAATTTTTAAATGTGTGAATAGTGTTGTGAGACCCAATTTTAAAGAAAAATTTGTTTAAATCTGTACTTACGAGTCCCATAAATAGTGCACAGGACCCACACAAAAAATTCAACCGCCAACACAAACACAAACGCGTTGCTATCCAAACTAACACTTAGTTAGAAAAAGTATTTTATTCTAATTTGAGATGCTCAGAATATTCCACACAACAAAAGGCGACGGGTTTATTAGAGATATGGGTTTGAAAATAATGGACTCGGACCAGGTCCACCATGAGGAAATATTTGAGAAGATAAAACGGTAAAATAATTCAAAGTTAAAATTTTTGATTTAATGATTGAGATTAAAAATAAGTTTTTAACTTTCACCATCAAAATGCTATTACATGCTCAATACGAAAACAATGGGGCAAAATAACATTATGAGCAAGATTTAGGTACTGTTTCTTAGGTTCTCCTTTTAAGATTCTGCTATGTGGATTTTCTCTCATGGGAAGAAAGTGTATTTTTTAATTAAGTAGTCACATGACTGAATTTTAAGAAAAAAACAGCACCTAAGATACTGTACTTAAGTTTTGTCTTAACATTATTGTATAAGATGTATCATTCGTTTTTTTTTTTTTTTTTTTTTTTTTTTTTTTCTTTTGCTAAACTATCATTCGTTCTCTCTCTTTTACTTTTGAGAACACACTTTTATAACAAAGGAAAATTTGTCACTACTCTCACCGTGCTGTAAGGTCTGAGCCCCTGGCAACAAAAAAAAAAAAGGTCTGAGCCTCTGAACAACAACAGTTTGGTGGCGGGCGCTTCTAAAAATTGAGAGTGGGCCATTGTTGAGGCTGTAACAAGTGGCAACAATAATTAAAATCCAAACATTACAAATCAAAATACATGTGTAAGTATTTGAATTTCCACATCATGCTTGGCATAGCATTGTTTGCTAATTCTTGTAAGTATTTCATTAATTTGCCTAAAGGAAGAGAGGAAAAAAAAACTATATTATAAAGAGTAGTGTTTAATCCTATTATAAGTAGCATTGGCATTGTTCATTTAAAAAAAAAAAAAAAAGTAGCATTGGCATTGGGGATTGTAAAAATCCCCTAAATGGTAAATTTATAGCATCAAAACCTTAAAAGTGTGAATTATCCGGAATTTTAATTGCAAAAAAAATTTACAATTGTGCTACAATACCATCCTATAAATAAGATGGTATTGTAACAAGATGGTATTTTTCAAAAATAATATTTTATTGGATTTTGGGTTTTATTTGGATATTGGATTATATTATTTTGTTGTGTGGATATATTATTTTAATGTGTTGTATGGTAAAATAAAAGTTGAAATATTGAATGTATTGTAAAATGGTATAGTATGATAGATAAAGTAACTTTTGAAATGATAAAATAAGATATTTTCTAAATACTGGATGCTAATGTTCTTAGCATGAATAATTTTTGAAGACAAAATTAATTGGAAGCATAGCATAGCGTATGGAATGAGTGCCACAGCCACCGTACGCATTTTGCATTATTAGGAACATGTTCTGATATTATGCGTTGTATTGTCAATTGTGTATCAGTATATTTGCGAGCTCTGTTCAAAAAGGCGTGGGACAAAAACCTTTTTGTTTCAAAATTTTAGAGAGGGTTTGGATCGATAAAAACTGAGTTCTAAAACTCAATTTTCATCGTTCAAAACTAAAAAAATGTGGGGTAGATTGAATCATAGTTTGTTTGGATAAATAATGTAGGGTCCACTGAATTATAGTTTGTTTGGATAAGTCAAAACAAACTATACTTAAAAAAAATACTGACATAGATGTGAAAAATATTATTTTAAAAGTCAAAACACTAAAATGGGCTCTACATAAAAAATGTTATATTTAAAAATATATATATAACTCTTAGCTACAGTAAACTGCTACTTCTAGCAGTTTACTGCAACTTAAACTTTTATAAATACTAGTTGCACGTGCTAGCCAATAGAAAGATTACAATTAAGATTAGAAATAAAATTTATTTATAATTAATTAATTATTGAATTGTTTAGAAATTATATCATTAAATGTTTCAAAATATTCATATCAATAATCAAATCTATGAGTCAGCAGTAGATTATAAAGTAAGAAATGGGACTTTCTCAAAAAAAAAAAAAAAAAAAAAAAAGTAGGAAACGGGAAACCTCTAGAGCTGATGACGAAAATACCAAAAAGGGGGTCCACTTCTTTTTAGCAACAACACAGTAATTTCAACCTGACTAAATATGATTTTACCAAAAAAAGAATCATGATTACATATAACAAATTAAAACAAACTAGCAAGACTTTCTCAAAAAAGAAAAGAAAAGGAAAAAAAAACTAGCAAGAAAGAAAATAATAATCCACATGTAAGATGAACCCATTTGGAGAAGCTACATCTAAATGAAATAAATATACTTTCATCAAATAAAAAAAAAGATAAAATGAATGAGCTAAACCAAAACAAAATCTCCATCTTTGTTAAAACAAACCACCATGACTTTCTAAAAAAAAAAAACAGCAAGAAAGAAAGTAATAATCCACAATCCACATGCAAGATGAACCCATGTGCAAAAGCTACATCTAAATGAGATAAATATACTTTCATTAAAAAAAAAAAAAAAGTGCTAAACCAAAACAAAATCTCCGTCTTTCTTTTTCTCCAACCTTCTTCTTTTTCTTGTGTCTTCTCTTTCTCTCTCTTGTGATGGAATCAGTTGACTTATGTGTCATGCCTGGCTCCTTTTTTTTTTTCTTTGTTCTTATCTCTCACTATTTCTCTCCCTTGTCGTGTTGCTTCACTTTGTGTCTATCAGTAAAGTAGTTGGCTGTCAAACACCTCAAATAAAGAGATAAAACAAGAAATGTAGAGCCAAAATGACAAAACTACCCATGTTTTTTCACTCTTCTGATTTAAAGTTTTTAAGGATAGAAACGTAAATATACATGTACACAACAAACAAACGTAAAAGGAAATCTCCGATTCTACGTTTTAATCTTTACAATGTCGTTTTGTCAAATACAAGCTGCTCTTTTTTTATATAGAGTATAGAAAAAATATTAATTCTGGCACAGTACGGTCTCCTTTCCTCTTTTTTCTCTTTTTTGTTTTTGTGGTGGGCCTTTTGTAATTTTGGACTGGACTACCTCCTGCTATATTGGGTCCAAGTATTCTAGATAGGAGAGTTGGGACCGGTCCAGTTGCAACTCACCTTGGTTCGGCTTGCGCACAAACTATACCCCATTTGCCGAAACTTTTAGTCACATGCCCATGGTAGGCGAAGTTGCTACAAAAAAGTTATGGCAGATAAATGCAATAAAACAATGATAAAAGAAATACGTTTTCTTGTTAGGCAAAACAAGTAAGGGGTCCATAGTTAAAACAAGGAAAAAGAACACATTATATGCGATATCGCAAAGACAAGATAAGAAACAATAGCAAGAAGTGATAAAATCAAAGAGTGAAAGATGAGTTTGTCGTGTTCAATTGTATTACGGGGTTGAGGGCAAGGAGGGAACCATTTCCTCACCGCAGATAACCTTATAGGATAATTCTATCGTAGAAATTATCCACTTTGAGGGAACGGGCCTAAATGGCTTATGCCCAAACGAGTTCTTTATCCTCAACAGAGGGTAGGCTTTTAGAAGGAGAGAAAGGATTAGCCTATTGGTGCATGTCTGCCATTCTACACTTTGTTTCTTTTATCTTTTCTCTCTGTTTTGTTACTTTGATTCTTTCCCACTCTCTTCTTTTCTTTCTTAATGCTTGCTCATGTGGTTTTATGGTGATGGTGGTACTGTGATTCTCTCCTAGTGGTTGCTATTGTTCCCCCCCCTCTCTACTGTGCATGGCGAGGGCCCTTTATATATTGTCTATTGTGACTGATTTTATCATTTTAACTTTTAACCACTTTTGTCTGATTTAGGGTATTCCTCCTGACCACTCACTAGTTTGTCAGCTATCCAACCACTACCACTTACCTGTGTTGGCTGTGCAACTCCCCATTACCAAACAAAGAAGACTATTTTGTTTGTTTGCTCACCGTGGCATTCTCTCCTGCTATCCCTCATGGCATGCACCTAGTGGTTCCAACTCACCCTTCTTTTAGGTGGTATGTCATCCCAGCAGGACACCATCCCCAAAAGAATATGGGTGGGAACTCTAGAATAGGCTTTCCATTTTCCACTTTGCTAGACCATACCCTCTCTTACCTCTGACCTATGACCCACCACTCCTGTATTGGCTGGGTATAGGCTGATGGTGCTTGGGCCTTACGCGTGCTCCACTTCCCGTGTACGCCAAAAGTTTGTCCGCTGCTCATGTGCCTGCCATGGTCTAGAGGCTCGTCTATGCATTCTGCCGCTCATCCTTGACCTCTTATGGCGTGAATTGTTTTCTGATTTTCCATTCTTTATTAGCTTGTTCCTTTCAAGGGCTGGGCCTTGCTTGATTGTGGGTTTTCCCCCTTTCAGATCATTCTTTGCTCCTTCCGCAATCTTGTTGCCATTCCTGCCATACCACTCTGCTATTCCTGTCGTAGTGTCATTTGACCCGTGCTTGCTGAACCTCTGTGGGCCTGCTGCCTATTCTTCTCTCAATGACTTAATATGGTCATTGGACTTATGCTACTTTGGGCTTTTCTTGACCCATTACATTGCTTGTGGGCTCTTTTGTCCCATTTCTTTTTTCTTGAGCATCCTTGGCTCGTTTGCTTTCCTTGGGCATCCTTGGGCCATTTTCTAATTCTACATACTTATGGGCTTTTACTAACTCTTTTGGGTTTCTATGGCCCAATTATCTTATCCTTCATCCTTGGGGTTTATGGACTTTCCATCAACCCTTTACTTTCTTACTTCATTACTTCAGGTCTGCTGTGGCTCATTTTCACTTTTCTACATCATGTAACACCCATAGGTTTACTATTTCTCTCTCCGGTTCTTTTAGGCCCGTTTACTTTCCTCAATGCCCATTTATGTACTTTATGGGCCTATGAACCATTATTCCTACTATTCGGGCTTAATGGTTTTTTCTAACAATCCACTAACTCTTCTCTACCCATATTACTGGGCTTCTTCCTACTACTGTGCCTCAAAATGAGCATCAACCATTTTTTATGGTGTTTATTGCGTAGGATATATTGTTTTATTGTGTTGTTTATATTATTTTAATGTGTATGTTAAAATAGAACCTTTAATATTGGAAAAAGTATTTTGTATCAAATGATACCACATCATCCGTATCAAAACCCAATAAATTGTTTAAAAATAACTATCCACTAACACATGTCTTTCATTTATTAGTGGAGTAGTTATTTTTTGCTGACGTTTCTCACACTTATTGAATTTTGATACCGCTGACATGGTATCATTTGATACCAAATACTTTCTCTTAATATTGGGTGTATTATAAAGTAGGTTGTTAAAATAGATAAAATGGTTTTTTGAATTGCTAAATTTTTTTTTCTATGTTTTGATATGAATGCTCTCATGACTCAAAACTCAAAATTTTGAGTTTGAGTAATGAAAATTGAAAACAAATTTTTGACATTTTCAAATTATGAAATATGAGTAATGGCAAAGTTGTAAAAAAACTAAACTTGTGGGACTCATTCTCCTAACTTGTCTTATTCATGTGATTCTTGAGAAAAAGAGGGAAACTTCACAAAAGCATTAATTTGTGTGTGTGCAAGTTAGCAAGTAGGGGTGTGCATGGGTCGGATTGAGGGGATTTTTGGACCCAACCTACCATGGTGGATCAAAAAAAATTCAACCCAACCCAACCCACCACATAAGTCCAACCCAACCCACATGGGTTGGGTTGGGTCAGGTTGAACCCATGGGTTGGACAATTTTTTTTTATTACTATTATTATTAAATTGAGCAGAAAAAAATATATCACACTTGCCACCTGAGTTGATAAACAAAATATACATTAATATATAAACTAATATTCCAACTTAGTTGTAAACAAAATATGTTTAAGTATCCAACTAAGTTGATAAACAAAATATAAATGAACTAGTATCCTAATTCACTTATAAACAAAATATACATGAGTTCATAACTCAGTTATAAACAAAATATATCTAAAATTTTTAAATATTTTTTTATTAATTATATAATATATTTAAATATATATTAAAAGAACTAATAGGATTTTATATTATATATGGTAGTAGGAACCGAGGAAGTGCTCTATAGCTGGTTTTTCTGAAAATTTTATTAAATATATAATATATTTTAAACATATATTAAAATATGGGTGGGTTGGGTCGGGTTTGTAATTTTATGACCCAAACCCAACCCGACCTGCTATAAAAAAAAATTTTGTAACCCAACCCAACCCACCAAGCCCTAAAAATCGACCCAACTAGGCGGGTTGGGTTGGGTTGGGTCGGGTCGGGTTTGGCAAGTTGGTAGGTTTTCTGCACACCCCTATCAGCAAGTGTATGTATTACGATTTGTTTCTCATACAAATACATCATCATGATTGTGAAACAATTTCATTGAAAATTTAGTGCTGAATTGCTGATGCTGGTGCTGACGCCTTAAGCCGGATGAATAACAATCGCATCATTACTTGTATAATAATAATAATAAAACCCACATTTTAGTCCATTAATTTTAAAATTTATCCACATCAGGTTATGTAATGTTGTGTAAAAATAAATAATTATTACAGTAATTATGTAAATTTATACGGACACTATTTATTTTACATTTAGATTTTTAGTATTTCTTTATATATCTCAATGATGAATGAAGAGAGTTAATAATAATTGTTATGTGTGAAAAAAAAATTATACGGACACTATTTATTTTACAATTAGATTTTTATTATTTCTTTATATATCTGAATGATGATGAAGAGAGTTAATAATAATTGTTATGTCTGAAAAAAGATAAAAAATTTTAAAAAATTGATATTATAATGAAATATAATATAAAATACTAAATTTAACATAGAATGTTTTGAAAAGTTAATATGTAAAATACAAAAAAATAGGTTTTTATGCTAAAATAAATAAGAATTTTTGCACTAACTGAGTGTTGATGTCCACTTTGGCAAGGAGGCCCAATAACAGGAAGAAGCCCAATAATATAGGAGAAAAAGAATTAGTAAATTGAGAAGAAAACCATTAAATCCGAATGGCAAGAATAATGGACCATAGGCCTAAAAAAATAGCAAAAAGGCCTCAAAGAAAGCTAGTGGGCGCAAAGGAGCCTAATGAAAGAATTGGTAAACTCATGGGCATTATGAGAAATAGAAAGCAAGTAAGAATGGGCCAAAGAAGCCCAGAGTAAAGAGTTAAGTAAATAAGGGGTTGGTGGAAAAGTCCATAAATCTCAAAAGTAAAGGATATGGTAATTTGGGCCGGGGAAGCCTAAAAGACTTAGCAAAAGCTCATGAGAATGAAGAATTGGAATGGGCCGAGGATGCCAAAGGAGATGAAACGGGCTGAGGATGCCCAAAAGAATGAAATGGGTCAAGGAAGCCCGGAAGTAATGAAATGGGCCAAGAAAACCCAAAACAACATGAGTACTAGCCCAATGAGCTACTGGAATTAAGCAAAATGAAAGCATACAGCAGGTCCAAAAGAGGCCCAACAAGTATAAGTTAAATAACAGCACGGCATGAATAACAGGATGGTATGGCAGAAGTATTAAACAACTCGCAAAGAGGGTAAGGAATGGATTAGAGAAGGAAAAGCCCACAATCAAGCAAGGCCCAACCTAGGAAAGAAGTAAGACATAAAGAATAAAAGCTTAGAGACTCATTCACGCCACAAGAGGTCACAAACGAGTAGCAGAATGTGCAGATGAGACCTCAGGTCATGGAAAACGCATGAACAATAGACAAACCATGGACACACATAGAAGTGGAGCACGCACAAGGCTCAAGCACTACCAACTTGTACCCAACCAATACAGGAGTAGTGGGCCATGGGTCAGAGGTAAGAGAGGGTATGGTCTGGTGGTGGGGAGAAGTGGAGAGCCTATTCTGGGGTTCGCGCTCAAACTCTTTTGGGGGGAATGTCATGCTGGGATGACATGCCACCAAAAAGAAGGAAAGATGAGTTAGAATCATTAGATGCATGCCATGAGGGATAGTGAGAGGAAATACCCACCCTTATTTGGATGGGAATGCCAAGGTGAACAATAAAACAAAATAAGACTCTTTGTCTGGGAAAGGGATGTGGCATGGCCAGCACAGGTAAGTGGTGATAGCTGGGCAGCTGACTGGCCAGTGGGTGGTCTAGGAAGGACACCCACACCAGGTCAAAAGTGGTTAAGGGGTAAAATAGTAAAAACCTGACACGACAGGCAATATAAAAGGGGCCTCAACCGTGCAGAAGGGAAAGGAGGACAAAACAAGGGAGTGAAAGATAGAGCAAAAAACTTAGATAGGAAAAAAAGGAATTAGAAAGAAAAGAAAAACAGAGAGTAGGCAAGAGTGGGATAGTAGGCATGCACCAATAAGCTATTCACTTCTCTCCCTCTAAAAGCCTACCCTCTAGTAAGGATTAAGGAATCTGAGGATAAGCCATTTAGGCCCATTCTCTCAAAGTGGGGAATTTTCGTGATAGGATTTCCCTGTGAGATTGCCCACATTTAAAAGTGGTTCCCTTCCTGGACTTAACTTCATAGAGAAATCAAGCATGAAAAACTGACCATTCTTTCTTTATTTTGTTGATTAAGCATTAGTGTGATTTCATTTCTTTATTGTTATCATCTTATTTATATTGCATTTATATTACTGCATTGCTTCTTCCTTTATTAAGATCATCATTTAGTATTTTATGTGTTCTAATTAACATTAAACATATTCTTTTTATTGTTGTCATATTACATATGCCTATCATTACTCTTTTGTAATAGTTTCCTCTGCCATGGGCATGTAACCAAGGTTTTAGCAAAAGGGTTTTAGTTTGTGCACAAGCTGGCTTGAGGTGTGTTGCAGTCAAGCCAGTCCTGATTCTCCTACCCGGAACCATTGGGCCATAGCGTGGCAGGAGGTAGCCCAGCTTGCAGTTGCGAAAAGGCAAACCACACTGAGCAAATTCTCATGTGTAAAATTAAGCCATTTTTTCTATTTTGCATTTCTTATGCAAATTGTCTAAGGTGAAGACTTTGGACCTTTGATAATTCAATAGTACAAGTTACAACAAGAGAATAGGCCTTTGTGTAATTAAATATCATTTAAATAATATTTAGTTTATTAACAATTGATTTAATTAATGTTTGTAGTGGGCCTTTTGTGATTTTGGGCTGGACTGCTTCTTGCTGCACTGGGCCTGAGTGTTCTGGATATGAGAGTTGGGACCGGTCTAATTGCAACTCACCTTGGTCCGGCTTGCACACAAACTATGCCCCGTTTGCCGAAACTTTAGTCACATACCCATGGCAAGCGAAATTGCTACAAAAGAGTTATGGCAGATAAATGTAATAAAACAATGATAACGGAAATACGTTACTGTTAGGCAAAATAAGTAAGAGATTCTTAATTAAAATAGGTGGAAAGAGCATGTTATAGGTGAAATTGCAAAGACAAGAAAAGAAACAATAGCAATAAATGGTAAAATTAAAGAAGTAAAAGATTAGTTTGCCGTGTTCAATTGTATTATGGGGCTAAGGCCAAGGCGGGAACCACTTCCTCAATGTGGATAACCTCATAGGATAATCCTATCGTAGAAATTATCCACTTTGAGGGAACGGGCCTGAATGGCTTGTGTCCAAACGAGTTCTTTATCCTCAACAAAAGGTAGGCTTTTAGAGGGAGAGAAGGGATTGGCCTATTGGTGCATGCCTGCTGTTCTACACTCCTTATTTCTTTTCTTTCTCTTTTCTCTCCGTTTTTTGTTACTTTGATTCTTTCCCACTCCTTTCTTTCTTTCTCAATGCTTGCTCGTGTGGTGTTATGGTGATGGTGGTACAGTGCAGTGATTCTCTTCTAGAGGTTGCTATAGTTGTGGTTGTGTTACTATCCACAGCAAAGACCCTTTATATACTACCTGCTGTGACTGGTTTTTTACCATTTTAGCTTTTAACCACTTTTGTCTGGTTTAAGGTGTTCCTCTCGACCATCCACTAGTTTGTCATTTGTCCAGCCACCACCACTTACCTGTGCTGGCTGTGCCACTCCCCATTACCAGACAAAAAAGACTATTTTGTTTGCTTACTCACCATGGCATTCTCTCCTGCTATCCCTCATAGCAT
Source organism: Quercus ilex subsp. ballota (assembly GCA_032727855.1). Lineage (NCBI taxonomy): Eukaryota > Viridiplantae > Streptophyta > Magnoliopsida > Fagales > Fagaceae > Quercus > Quercus ilex. The sequence goes on along the minus strand of CM064909.1, from coordinate 59,074,509 downwards.
GCACCTAGTGGTTCCAACTCATCCTTCCTTCTTTGGATGGTATGTCGTCCCAGCAGGACATCACCCCCAAAAGAATATGAGCGGGAACCTCAAAATAGGCTTTCCATTCTCCCCACTGCCAGAACATACCCTCTCCTACCTCTGGCCCATGACCCACTACTCTTGTATTGGTTGGGGACAGGTTGGTAGTGCCTGGGCCTTGCGCGTGCTCCACTTCCTATGTACGTTGAAAGCTTGTCTGCTGCTCATGCGTTTTCCATGGTTTGAAGGCTCATTTGTGCATTTTACCGCTCATCCTTGACCTCTTATGGCGCAAACTGTTTTATGATCTTTCATTCTTTATTGGCTTGCTCCTTTCACGACCTGGGCCTCGCTTGATCGTGGGGTTTTCCCCTTTTAGCCCATTCTTTGCTCCTTTCGTAGTCTTGTTGCCATTCCTGCTATACCACTCTGCCATTCATACCGTGGTGTTATTTGACCTGTGTTTGCTGGGCCTCTTTGGGCCTGCTACCTATTCTTCTCCCAATGACTCAATATGGTCATTGGATTTATACTTATGCTACTTTGAGCTTTCTTAACCCATTACATTGCTTGTGAGCTCCTTTGTCCCATTTCTTTCTTCTTGAGCATCCTTGGCCCATTTGCTTTCCTTGGGCATACTTGGCCTATTTTCTAACTCTGCATTCTCATGGGTTTTTACTAACTCTTTTGGGCTTCCCTGGCCTAAATACCTTATTCTTCATCCTTAGGGCTCATGTTTCTTGCTTTATTACCTCGAGCTTGCTGTGACCCATTCTTACTTTTCTACATCTCATAATACCCATGAGTTTACTACTTCTCTCTCTGGGCTCCTTTAGACCCATTTTCTTTCCTCAATACCCATTTATTTACTTTATGGGCCTATAATCCATTGTTCCTGTCATTCGGGCTCAATGATTTTTTCTATTAATCCATTAACTCTACTCTGCCCATATTGTTGGGTTTCTTCCTACTACTGGGCTTCCAAAACGAGCATCAACAATGTTCTATACTATGATTTTTTATTTGAAATCTATTTATTCTTACTTTTATTCACTACAGTAGTGATAGAGTAAAATTGACTAAACATTTTTTTATTATGCTGTTTAAGTGACACAAGTCATATTCTTGTCACATCAATTTGTTAATCTTTTTTTTTGGGGGGGGGTGGGGATTGATAAAACTATTACAAATTTGACTACTAAAAGTTTACAAATTGATGTGGAAAAGAATGTGATTGGTAGTACTTCAACAATTAAAATGAGTATTTGAATTACTTCTTATGATTACTAACACAATAATTTATAAGACCTATTAAATAAAATTTATAGTATTTTTGGTGTTAATCAAATTTTTGGACTTTCTTAACCGTGGATAAATTTAAAAAGAAAACGTTAAAAATCACATTTTTTTTTTTCTAAAAGAAAAAAGGGAAAAAAAATCTCCTTTCTCCAATAGGGGCCTAAGCCATGGTCTAAGTAGCCTAGGCATAGAGCCGGCCTTTTGACCACCTCGAAATTATATTAATTATGATCTTAAGCTGACTTAATTGATCACTTCCATCTAAAAGATGAAGGAAATTCACAAAACAAAAATGAAAAAAGATGATGAAATAAGAGCATTTGCATCAAACAATGCAAAATAGAAAAATATATCAATTTTACATATTCAACTTTCAAAATCATCCACATTAAGTCAAGCAAAAATGTGTAAATTTGTAAAACTGTTACAATAATTATATAAATTTACATTGATACTATTCACTTTGCATATAATTTTTTATTCTTTCTTTACGTATTTCAAGGTTAAAGACAAATAGTGGACGATGGTTATTTTGTGCGAAGAAATAGAAATAATTTAAAAAATAAAAAATATTAATATTTTAATATAATATAGTGTAAAATAAATAATATGATCTGTGATGTTTTGAAAATTAAATATATAAAATAAAAAAAAAGTAGATTTTATGCTAAAATAAATGAAAATTTTTTCACGAACCGACGTGAATGATATAATTATATAAAATAATTCGGTCATACAACATGTTTAAAGGTGTGTCAATTATGTAATGAAATTAAAGGAGTTGGCCAAACCATGTTACATGCAAGTAAAGTATTTGCAGAGACCATACGGGGACAGCTAAGCCTGTGATTCTAAGTAACAACTAACAATCTTCTTGAACAAAAGACAAAAGAATTATTTAGCTTTAATCACAATTGGTGCCACATATTTGGTCATATTATTCTTTGTGCCTTAAAGTTTCTTCATATTTTATTCACACCCAAACGTTAATTCGGTAGTTGAATGATTTTAATTACAATGGATAAAAATAGGTGAGACAACAAGAATTTAGATTAGATTTTTCAGCCTTCATTAATCACTTTTTCCCTTCTTGAACGTTCTTGGGCAGTGGCGGAGTTAGGATTTTAGTTTAGGGGGGACAAAGTTTAAAGACAATATTAAACTAAAATAACCTTAAAAAAAAACTAATCAATATTAATAACCTAATAAATAAACAATTGTAAATAACTATAATTGTTATACAAAATTTAATGTAACTATAAACTATAGTTTATCTTTTCATAACAAATTTAATTTGCTCTACAGTATTTGACGTTTTATATTTTGAAACCGTTGCATAGTCATTAATAATCAAAGTAAAAAAAGTATAGCAATAACCTATATAAAATTGGAAACTAAAAAGTCAAGAAGGAGAAAAAATGGATAGTGGAGATTTGAGAATTTCAATACCGTACTGGGACACTAGGTAGTTTATCTTTTCTATATAAAAATAATAATAAAAAAGAGTGTAAAATTTAAGACCACCATCATTGCGGTGAAAAAAAACCCAAAAATAATAATAAAAAATAAGAAGAAGTATAACAGAAGAAAATTGAGTTAAATAGTAAAGTGTCATATATGGTGATAAGCTATAAATTTGGACAATATAAAAGCTTAAAAGAGAAAATAAGTAATACTATTGTAAGTGGGATGATCTATGCAGTTTTTTCCCTTTTTATTTTTACGTGCCATGATTGCTTTTCTATAACAAGACATTTTGTATTCAGCATTTTGTCTTTTTGAATTTTTTTTCCTATGTTGGGCAAAACATTCAAGAAAGGAACCTAAATGCTATAATTTAGGGGACTTTTCCGGAGGAGTCAGGGGGGGCACTCGCCCCCTCTCGCCCCCCCTTGGCTCCGCCCCTGTTCTTGGGTGTTCGGTGGTACCATGGAAAACATAAATTACCAAAAAATGTTTCTCGTGGTCAATTGACAATAAAAAAGCATGATCAAAAGATCATAAAAATATATTTGGAAATGTTACATATAACAAATCACCACGAATAAACTCTACACCACACAAAAAATTCTCCCGATTCCCATCCCAAAAAAAAAAAAAAAAAAAAAAAACTCCCGATATTTTAAAGCTCCTTTTTTTTTTTTTGATAGGAATTTTAAAGCTCCTTTTTTGCACTAATCTCACTCCATAAACTAACTATTGATTGGCGTTGACTTGAACGTATACTTTTAGTTTTAGTCATTTTCCCACTTAAATTTTTGTGTAGATTCTGAATATTGGTTTTTTCCCTCTCTCTTTTTGGAGTATATTTGTGTGAACTAAGTTTTTTTTAATCATATAATTATTTATTAATTAGAATTACAATAGATATTTATGATTTTTCATGGGAATCAAATAACAAAAATGATTTATGGCACACGGCTGTAACCATACACTAAAAAATGAGTTTTTTATTTTTTATTTTTTATTTTTTATAAAATAAGTCAATCTTCATAAAACACTATTAGCTAAAACAAATAAAGTCTTTGTTCTAACTTATTCTTAGTTTATTGTTGGAGAAAAATAAATAAAAATAATTACTTATATTTTCACATTCTTCCTAAACTTAGCAAAGAAACAAGATAAGTATATAGAAAAGTTTTAATTTTTTTTCACACATCCAACTCTATGACGTCATGTCAAGATAAAACTTTGGGATTTTGTAAACCAACAACCAAAAAACTTATTAGTACTCCCCCATGAACGGATGGTAACATGAGAGAGTGGATTGGGATCATAGATGTCCTGACTCTTGTTCCCTTTTGGAGAGTAAAAAAACCAAAAACCAGCTTGTGGCAATAGCAAATTAGATCAATGCAAGGTATGGGTGAAGACATTTTGCTATCTCTAATTAGGTAGCCTAGCCATTAATGAGATAGAGATGAGAAAAAAAGGGAGGGATGATGATGTAAGTGATGAAAGAGAAAAATAAATGACTGTGTTTAGGAGAAGATAAATAGATATGTATAAAAACATTAAATTATAAATAGCATATGTATAAAAAAAAATTAAATTAATTAATATAATACATAAAAAAAACTATTAAATTATGGCTAAAATGTAAATTGCACTATCTAAATTTCAAATTTATTCAATTCAGACATTTCGTCAAATTTCATTGAAAAATTATCATTAAAGATAATATTTTTATTAAATTTTTTATTATTAGTTAATTCCATACTTAATAGAATATTTTAAACAGAATTGGATGAAAAACCTGAATTGAATAAATTTAAAACTTAGAAGATTTGATTGAGTGAAAGTAAAATTAGAGATTACAATTTACATTTTAGCCTTGAATTATTATTTTATGTACACACATGAGACAAGCTTTGCAAAATCCATTCTTGCCTTGTTCTCTCTTTGGTATGGGAAAAACTCATGTGAAGTAGCTACGTGAGAAATTTGTTTTTCTGCTAACCTACATGGGTGTATTTGGAAAGAAATTGCAAAAGTAGAGCAACAAACATAAAGGGAAAAAAGTATAATGTAGGGAACAAAAATATATACCCAAATACAAGGCACCTAACATTAAAAATATTCTCTTATACTTTTTATGGTTTTGAAGTAGCAGCGGCAATTCCCAGACAAAGACAAGAGAAATTGGTGGGAGAGGGAGACAAACGCGCCTCAGACTCAGACACCGGATGTAAGTGTAACCTTAAGATTTCGCTTTTCCCACTTATACGTTATTTCATAAAAGTTTGAAAATTTTCAAATCCCATGTATTGCTAAAAGTTCAAAGTTTTGAATTTTCAGAAGGAGAAGCAACCTATGACTTCGATCGGGTAGTTTATTAGGGTTTTTTAAAGATTCTGATTCATCGGAGATTTTTGTTCCCAGCTAGCTCCATTTAGGTAATTCATTTTACTAGTTTGTTTCTGTGTTTATTTATTTTTCTTTTCAATACAATTAATATTGTTGCATTTAGACATGGAAAATCTTACAGTAATTTTCCTATTCAATTGCAAAAGAGAACTACCCGATAAATTTTGAGTGGTTTAGATTTGCTTATATATTTACTTTTTTTTTTTTGAATTTTTGTTGAGTTTAGAGTTGTGGGTTTTTGTTTGAACTGTGTGTATGTGACTATGTGTGTGTTTTTTAAGTACAATTAATATTTTTGCATATACATAGAAAATGTTACAGTAATTTGCTTTCTCAAATCCAGCAAAGACTAACCCATTAGATTTTGAGTGGCGTAGATTTAGATTTATTTTTCGTTTTATTTATTTATTGATGAGCTTAGTGATGGGTTTTTTTGGGTGTGGATAAAGATGATGTTGTCGAAAGTTGAAGCTGGGAAGAAGACTGGTGAGGATTCAAGTAATAGGAAGTTGTTAAATGAGATTGAAGCTATAAGCAAAGCCCTATACCTAGACAAAAATCCAGCTAGGAGTTCAATTCCTAAGGTCAATACTCGGTCCAAATCGACTGGAAAAACCCACTTATCCGATCCCAATTCGAAGCTTAAACATGGTGAAGATGACTCGTCGCGCAAGGAGAAGGAGAAGAAGTCGTCCATTTGGAATTGGAGGCCTTTGAAGGCCTTTTCCCATATCCGAAACCGTAGGTTTAACTGTTGTTTTTCTCTCCTAGTCCATTCAGTTGAAGGGTTGCCCTCGGATTTCAATGGTAGTAGTCTTTGTGTGCATTGGAAGAGGCGAGATGGGATCTTGGTGACTCGTCCAGCAAAGGTTTTGCAAGGCATGGTGGAGTTTGAAGAGAAATTGAATCTTACATGCTCAGTTTATGGTAGTCGGAGTGGACCACACCATTCGGCAAAGTATGAGGCGAAACATTTTTTGCTCTATGCTTCTGTGTATGGTGCGCCAGAACTTGATTTGGGGAAGCATCGGATTGATCTCACAAGGTTGCTGCCTCTGACTTTGGAGGAATTAGAGGAGGAAAAGAGCCCAGGGAAATGGTCAACGAGTTTTAAATTATCGGGAAAAGCTAAAGGTGCATTGATGAATGTTAGTTTTGGATATTTAGTGATTGGTGATAATCCCGCTGCTCCTGGAAGCACTGAGGTGTTGAATACAAGGCAGAATAGTCGGAGTATTGTTAAAGCAGAGATGAAATTTGGTCAAGGTGATGGCTGGAGCAGAATTCAGCGTGTCGGAAGTCTTCCTAGCATAACAAATCGGCCGTCTGGTGTTGCATCACGGTCTGTGGAGAATGTAAAAGATCTTCATGAGGTTTTGCCTATATCAAGGTCAGAACTTGCCAGTTCAGTAGATATTCTGTATCAGAAATTGGATGAAGATAAGATGGATTATCCAGTTGATAAGCCTGAACTCAATGCCTTTACTGAACATCTTGACCCCATCAAACCATATTCCGATCCTATATCTGAATCTGGTAAAGAAAACGTTGAAACTGAGTGTGAAGATAATGAGTTTTCTGTAATTGAACAGGGCATAGAATTGCCATTAAAGGAGCCTGTGAATACGGAGGAATCAATTATAGAGGTTGCTGATGCTGCTCCTGTAGAAAGTCCCAACATTGAAATTGACACTGGTGTACAGGTAGCTTTTGAGGATGGCACTAAGCTTGAAACCAAGGATGACGAAATGGGTCGATGTGATAATGAGCTTGTTTTGCATGACTGCACTTCCAAAGACGATGTCACATGTGCCAAAGAAGCACTCATGAAAGAATTAGAGTCAGCTTTAAATAATGTGTCAGAATTGGAGACAGCGGCATCAGAATCTCCAGAAGACCATGAGAACTATTTGGACTTTGAATCGGATTATAAAACAACTAGTAAGGGGAAGTCAATTAGCTTGGATGATGATACTGAATCCATTGCGAGCGAGTTCTTAAACATGCTGGGAATAGAACATAGTCCGTTTGGCTTGAGTTCTGAGAGTGAGCCTGAATCCCCAAGAGAGCGACTGTTAAGACAATTTGAGAAGGAGGCCCTTGCTGGGGGATGTTCTTTATTTGATTTTAATGAAGGCAGTGGTGACCAAGTAGAATGTGGCTGCAATGATCCAAGTGACTCTGGGTGGGGGAACTTGTCCGTGGATTCTGAACTCTCATCAGTGATTCAGGCTGCCGAGGAAGAGCATCAGATAGCAACTCAGGCAGAAAGGAGCAAAACAAGGGCTAAAATGTTGGAAGACCTGGAGACAGAAGCCTTAATGCGTGAGTGGGGCTTGAATGAGAATGCTTTTCAACATTCTCCACCAAAAAGCTCTGGTGGTTTTGGGAGTCCAATTGATATACCTCCTGAAGATCCATCCGAACTGCCTCCTCTTGGAGAAGGGTTAGGTCCTTTTCTTCAAACAAAAAATGGAGGATTTGTCCGCTCTATGAATCCTACCCTTTTCAAGAATGCTAAAAATGATGGGAGCTTGATCATGCAGGTTTCAAGTCCAGTTGTGGTACCTGCAGAAATGGGTTCTGGGATAATGGAAATATTGCAGTGTTTGGCTTCAGCGGGAATTGAAAAGCTTTCTATGCAGGCAAATAAGTTGATGCCTTTGGAAAATATCACTGGAAAGACAATGCAGCAAGTAGCATGGGAAGCTGCACCCACTTTGGAGGGACTTGAGAGGTTTGTTACAAGCTTAATCTTTCTCTGTTTTATGTCTTTAGGTAAATGTTATCTTGATTGTATATTATCTCTTCCTGGCACAGCCTATCTTTGTTGCAGCATGAATCAGTCGTTGATCAAGACATGTTTGATGGGCAAAAGATAATTAAAGGGAGGTCAGCCAGACCCAGGTCTAATAACTTGGGTTCTGGCTCTGTAGGCAATGAAATGGGCTCAGAATATGTCTCCCTTGAGGATCTTGCTCCTTTAGCTATGGATAAGATTGAAGCACTTTCAATGGAAGGGTTGAGAATACAATCAGGGATGTCAGATGAGGATGCACCTGCAAACATTAGTGCACAATCTATTGGGGAAATTTCAGCTCTTGAGGGCAAGGGGATTAACATCAGTGGGTCCCTAGGTTTGGAGGGAGCTGCTGGATTGCAATTGTTGGACATAAAAGACGGTGGTGATGATGTTGATGGGTTAATGGGCCTCTCGTTATCTCTTGATGAATGGATGAGGCTGGATTCTGGTGATATTGATGATGAAGATTGTATCAGTGAACGTACTTCTAAAATTCTTGCAGCCCATCATGCTAACTCTTTGGAAATGATCCGTGGAGGTTCAAAGGGTGAGAGAAGACGGGGCAAAGGCTCTAGCAGAAAGTGTGGTTTACTGGGGAACAACTTCACAGTAGCACTTATGGTGCAACTTCGTGATCCTCTACGGAATTATGAGCCTGTTGGTGCACCAATGCTTTCTCTTATTCAAGTAGAGAGGGTATTCGTCCCACCAAAGCCCAAAATATACAGCACAGTTTCACAGGTAAGGAACAGTAATGAGGAGGAGGATGAGTCCGAGTCAGCAGTAAAGGAGACAAAGGAGGAAACTAAAGAAGATAAACCTTTGGAAGAGGAAGGCATTCCTCAGTTTAGAATCACTGAAGTCCATGTTGCAGGTTTGAAAACTGAGCCCGGAAAAAAGAAGCTTTGGGGTACCTCAACTCAGCAGCAATCTGGTTCCCGCTGGTTGTTAGCTAATGGAATGGGAAAGAGCAACAAACATCCATTTATGAAGTCAAAGGCTGTTTCTAAGTCCGCTGCCCCATCAACAACAAAAGTGCAACCTGGTGATACCTTGTGGAGCATCTCATCTCGTGTTCATGGTACCGGAGCTAAATGGAAGGAATTGGCAGCATTAAACCCACATATACGGAACCCTAACGTTATTTTACCAAATGAAACTATCAGGCTGCGCTAAGTGGTGCATGCAATTTGATCTGGCTTGTGATGGGTTTCACCCTTCAACAAAAAATGGTTGATCTCATTGTATTTGCTAGTCGAGATTGGTAAATATTTGTTAATCACGGGCAAGATTAATTAGTTCATCTTGCGATGAGATTGCTATGGAATCCATACCTTAAATGGCTTGAGACAGAACAAGGTTGGTGAGTTCTGCTTGTGGGGTGTTCTCTTGTATCTACTGCAAATATGGTCAACGGATATTTATACATGCAATACGAGATGAAAGATGATTGGTTTTGCCATATCTTCATATTTTTTCTTCTGTAAATCTGTTATCTATGTAATTATGCATGCTTGAATTGTTATTTATGCACTATTGAAGGCATAGTTTCAGCCCACCCACATTAGCCAGTATTTGCATGCAAAAATAATGTTACAGTTGTGGTCTTCGTAGCAGCACTCAGTGGATTGTTTAGTGTGCTGAAGAATGGAGAGAATTTGTCACAGTAACTTTAATGAAGTTTCTTCACCTGTCTTTTATATTTTAACAAAGCGCGCTTGTGTCCTTAGTCTTTTATTAAAGAAATACTATGATTTACTAGAGTTGCATTTCTTTTTTTCTCAATAAAGGGGGGAAAAAAAGGAAAAAAGTCAAGGCACTGGAAGGAAGCAAACGCTGGAATGGAAGTGAGCAGCATTTTCTTCTTAAATTATCTTTCACGGTTGGCAAAGATGGCCATTTGTGTATGAGAAATTGTTGTTGCACACCATGAAGTGCACACACTGTACACACAACACTTGGAAATTGTATGTTCAAAACACGATTTTGGTTATAAATTTGAAATTGATAAATTTGAAATTGTGTTTTGTGTTTTGAACTCACGATTTTAGCTAACGTGGTGCACATACACGGTACACACTGGTATGCCATTAATAGCGCTGTGTATACGGTGATTTGAACCATAACTGCATTGCTTTGATAGTCAAACGACTCTGCCAACCATTCAATCTTGGGAACCTGGTCTCCTAATTCAGGCTAGTATGTTTCTTTATTAAGAGAAGTGAGTGGCTAACAACCTAGCAGCAGGTGGTTCTTTTTATTTAAATTTATGATTCAACTTTGACATTCAATCCTTTATATGAAATTAACCTTAGCTTAGTTAGTATTAGTCATCAATTTTTGTATTTACATCAAATTAGTTTTAGTTAGTATTATATAATTTTATTTAATTAATGTTTACATATAAAAAGGTCTCATATAAAATTTTCACCCTAGGCCCCAAATTTTATTGGGCTGGCCCTGGTTTTAGTGTTTCTTATACTAGTTTTTTTCAATTTAAATTTTGGTTTTTTTTTTCCCTATCTAAAATTGGAATTTTTGTTTATAACTGTTAAAGAAGCACAGTTGGAAGGAAAAAAGGTACAGGTCTCTTGGTGCTTCCAGTAGGTTTGTTTCTTATCATATTCCGAATGTTTCAATATTTTTTTGCACATTGTTTCATGTTTTTCAATCAAATGACTATAATATATTTGTCTCTTGAAAGTTTTTGATATATTCGGCCCCACACTAGGATTTCATTATGTATATTGGGTTATATTTGTATTTTATATCCAACTTATTTTTTTTCTTTACCATGTGATAGAGTCACAGTTTTAAAAATTATTTGATTGATAATCTTAAAGAATTTATCTTTGTTAATGTGGTTAAATATTTGTATTTATATATTTCTATCCACATTATTTTTCCTTGAAATGTGTAAAAGCATCACACACGGTTTAATTTACTTGGGACGAGGTGAGTCCCCACGGGGCCCCAAGGGGCAAGAATGGGGCAAGGTAGTTTGCCCCGCGCCCCAGGGCGGGGTGGGGACGGAAAAGGGCAACAACCATGCGGGGCGGGGGGACAAAGATCACATCCTCTAGCCCCGCCCCGCCCCATTGCCATCCTTACTAGTATAGCCTCTTTATCATTGAGCAAAGTCACTTGCTTGGCGCTATAGCCTTTTTTGTTTTTTGGTTAAAAGGGTAATTATCATAACATTAACTAGCCAAAAAAAGCGAAGTAGTGGCTGAAAACCTTAGAGAATATAGACCAGAAGCATCCGAATTAAGCATTACATAAAAACTATCATAAGGGGGAAGCTCTAAAACAACAAAATCCTCTAAGAGGGAGCATCCTCCTTTGGCAAGTGAGTCTGCGCAGCGGTTGGCCCCCCGAAAAGCATGACTAACTCTGACTTGTTGGAACCGGTTCAAGAGGAATCTGCAGTCATTCAACAAGGAAGAATAGGGGCTGTTAGAAGGTTTCCTAGATAAGACAAGATCAACAACAACTTTTGCATCAAGTTCAACAAGAAGTTGGGTGATTACAAGTTGAGAGGCTAAGATAAGACCGTCCCTTAGAGCCCAAAATTCAGCAGTTATATTTGTTGCCACTCCAATATTTCTCATATAATCCTTGACCCACTTCCCTTGGCAATCTCAGATCAGACCTCCCCCTCCAGCCTTCCTTGCAAACATGATAAGCTGACAAATTTGAAAATAATAATTAAAAAAAAAAAAAAAAAACACAACGTTTCTAGTTAATGGTTTTTAGGTTGACCTTGATTATTTTATTAAAATGAGATTGTGATTCAAAGTCAAACCCAAAGAAATAGCGCTTAAGAATGTTCTTAAACAGGTGTATCATTGCAGAAGTTCAAGATTGACCCCGACCCAAGTGTGAATGCTTAGTTTATGTATTGAACATGCCAAGATCATGTTGGACTATTTTTACTTTTTTATTAACCTGTAGATGCTACGGTTGGTTTCATACAATAAACAGGTTCTTCATGAGGGCAAAAAATAAACCAGTTCAGAAATTTTGTAATAGCCTGGGTCTTTGATTGGCAGGTACAAAGAAGCATTCATAGAGAATCAAATCCAAGGGACCAACATAGATAATGGTCATAACACTGGACGTAGGAAACGAAAGGCAAAGCAATGAAAAATTGGCAAGCATTGATTATTCTAGACAAGGCTAAATAATCTTTGGTGGCAGCATTGGCTGCAATACTAATGGTAAGGAAAATATTAAGTTGCTTGCTACGAGGGAGGCTATCATTCAAACAAGAAAGATGGGTTTGCAAAAGTTGATTTTGTTAATCACTCCAAAGGAAATTGAGAGGCTAGTAAATAGCAGAGTGTCTGGTCTGTGATAGTGTGCAACTGTATTGGAGGTCATAAGAGCTATAGAGCATGAACGAATGAGAATGTGTTTTTACTGTTCCAAGGAATGTAACAGAAGCAGCTTATATTCTAGCTAGAATTGCGGCTAGTAAATATATGAATATTAACAAAGTGGTGTACTAATTTTTAAAAATACTCCTCAATTTGTGTGTGTGTGAAGTTGTATGGCTTGCAGTGTTTATGTCTACAGTACTCCGTCTCCCTGCTGATAGAAAAATGTCCAGTCAGTTTGGCACTTTCATCAAACCCAAAGAAAGATTAGCAAATCATTTTCAGCTTATTTAGATTAAGCAATCTAATTTTCTCACATTTAAAGATTAAAAATTCTAATAATTGGCATGAAATCATTAATAAAACAGTGAAGCATCTGGTGGACGAAGAAAGAAAGAAGGCTCTAAATTCTACTGGCATGTTGGCTGAAATGCCAGAGTCTATAGTTATGGACAAGGATCCTCTCCATTTCAAGTCAAATGGATTTAATCCTAGTCCTTGGCAGTCGTACCTCAACTCACCACCCACCTTACTGGGAATTAATAAGATGGCAATTGATAGAAGTATTATTTGTATACAAATCTTAACACCCATGATTTTTGTTTCCAGATACAGATGTTAAAGATTTTGATAGAAGCACCAACATTTCCACTCCATATACTTGGAATTGAATACATGAAAGACAGTAGCTCAATTGGTACATGCACAGATTAAACAGAAAATCCAGAGTAAATTATAAGCAGAAGACAAATAACAGAAATAAAAAATAAAAAATTTACCCCATCATTTCTGTTTAAGGATGCCTTCAAAAAGATACATGTACAATCAACAGAGATAGATTACAAGATTGGCGTATATAGCCCATGCCAGATGATATTTTCAACCAAAACTGCCTCTAGAAACAAAAAAAAAAAAATACATACAGTGGGTGCCCTCTTACACTTGAAAGGGACAAGACTGAATCTACACAGAACTTTATCAAAGACTTGACATGAATAGTACAACTAACCAAGAGAGATCACAAAAATGGTGTATATCTCAACTAAAACAATCCAGATAAAAAATGACTTCCTTCAGCTATTTTTACCAGTAAAAGGACTTGGCTTTATCTGCAACAAAACTTGCCTAAAGACTACTTCCACACCCATACTACAAATAGCATTCCACTGATGACCAACAATCTTCAGCAACACTAAAACAAGAAGAGCAGAGTTGGCTATTGGTATAAAAATTGGGAGGATTTCCTTTTATTACAATCTTCACCTCACTCTTCTTCTTGGTCATCATCAATTTCAGCATTAGGTACTGCCACCTCTTTCTCCTTAATATAACCATACATTCTGAGAACCCATAAATTCATACGAATAATATTGCCTATGAACACAACACTAATTAGCACCAACCAGGTTAAGACTGATATCGAAGTAACTTCACGCAGCGTGCCTTGCACTTTACTTGGGGACATGTGACGTAGAGAGATAAAATAAGTTACCACTTGTGCAGTGATGGCAATCCACAAAATTACCATTTGAATCCACATCCATCTCCGACGTTTTATAGGTAAACCACTAACAAGTAGAAGAATTATGCTTAGAGATGCGAGGAAAGCGATTGTGTTGAAAATCATGAACTGACCATACTCAATTGTATCAGTGTATGCCATGACTGCTGTTCCAGCAATATGAGGGTCTTTCACAGGGTTCCCATTATCATCAACTGTGAGGTCATCTTGCCACACACCTCCTGGTGGGGTTAATCCAGCTTGAAAGGCCACAGTTGCAATAAGAGATGCCACCACCATCAATGCACTTCGCTTCCTACCAAGCCAATCAGTATGTTGATGCTTCACTACTGGCCTCTCTGAACCACTCTCTTTCACGGTTAGTGTTGAGGTTAGAGATTTGGTTATCCAAGGAACTTTTGTTGGAGCCCATTCATGCACAATCGGATGTGTATCTTTTGCACTTAAAGCCCCAGCACCTCGAAGTAATTCGTCAATCTCCATATCCCTCAAATCTCTGGGACTCTGTATCAGAATGTCTAAAGCTGAAGAGCCATTTGTATTCAGTGCATCCACATCCACACAAGTCTTGGCAAGCAAAAATTTTATGGTCTGCAAAATTCATGCATACCCTTTTTGTAAATGAAATGCAATCAACAATACAAGTTAAAATCATTACTTCCATAAGATAAGTCTAAAACATACTTAATTCTTCAGCCTTAAAAGAAAGAGGCAGTACTGCCTATTTACAATTACACAATTAACCAAAAATACAAACAGTATGATTTCTGACATATGTTAAATTTACAGTAATTTGAAAACACCAGAAACCCAAGAATTTCAATCAGGTGGGTTTTTAATCCTGTTGATATGAGATCTAGTTAAGGCTGCTAAGTTCTTTTCTTTTTTTCCTTCTGTGATTAAAATGGTAGGTGCAAAAAGCTGCTAAGTTTATCATCGTAAAGGAAAAAAACGGAAATTCCACATACAATAGATTAACTACAATTAATTATTCTCTTAACATTTCCTTAACCCAAAAACATTCTTTTCATTATTTTACTCAACATTAGCTACCTTATTGCTGAAAATTTGGTCACACATTAATACATGTTGCATTCCCTTAATCCCACATTCCATATCCTCACTCCTAGACAAAGATTAAGCCTGAAATTTATAGTCCAAAATTATATAATCAAAATCAAATTACATCAAATGACCAATCTTTTTATATCCACGCAATTATGCATAAAAACTTTAGCAGAGAAAGCATACCCCAATCAATCCAATTACATCAAATAATCATTAACAAATTAAGAGTATAGAAAACATACCTCGAACTGCTTTTTGGACACAGCAATATGCAAAATAGTATTCCCATCACAATCCTTCCAATTCACCAATTCATCATCTTTCCCAATTGCCTCAACCAAAACTTTCAACCCCTCCAACCTATTATGCCCCACACACAAGTGCAGCACCGTTTCAGCTCGGTCCGTGAGCACCCGGGTGGACTCAGCCTTGACTCGTACCGACTCACTCACCTCCTTAACTCGGCCCTTGACAGTTGCCACGTGGAGTGGGGTCCTCCCATCTTGGTTCCTCACCATACAAAGCTCAGGATCCACCAACAACAGCTCTTTGACTATCTCCAGGTACCCTTTTGCTGATGCAAGGTGCAAAGGGGAGGATCCGTGTGAGTCGAACTCGGAGGCCAACTCGGGCTTAAGACTCAGTAACTCCTTGACGAAACCCAAGTGGCCCAACATGGAAGATATGTGGAGAGGAGTCTCTGATACGCAAGAAACAATGGTTCTGTCAAGAAGGAGAGGGTCTTCTAAGAGTAACTCTTTGAGGGTCGCAATGTTTCCTTCCATTGCTGCATCTGAGAGCCTTTTCTCCATCTCTCTCTTCTTCTTTTTTTCTCTCTACGTGGAAAGTTTTTAGCTTTTTGTGTCAGTCTGAGATTTCTTAAGTTCGGGGACTTTGATGAATGTAAGCTGTGTTGGCGATTGGGGTGTTGTTAGTGGAAGCCAAGACAGCGGCCGAGAGACTTGAATGGAAAGCTGGAGATCAAGCTTGGTGGATATGTTGAATGCTTGAGATCAAAGGTTTGGAACTTTGTCGGTTTTACCGCAAATGATAATAAAAAAATTTAAAAAAAGTATGTGGGGCTAGGGCTGCCTAGACCCGACCGGAACCCGTCAACCCGGCCAAATTGCCCGACGCCGACCCGATTTCGGCCCAAATCGAAGGTCCAATCGGTCGGCGGCGGGTTTCCATTTTCAAAAACCGACGCTGGCGGGTCGAGTGGCGGGTTTGCATCTCCAAAACCCGAGTAACCCGAACCCGACCGGAGCTGTAAAAAAATCCGGCCAAATCCTTCAAAAACAAGCCAGATCCGACGAGATCTCGACCAGATCTGCCGAGATCTCGACCAGATCCAGCTAGATCTGGTAGGATTAAGCCAGATCCGGAAAAATCCAAGCAATTTTTAGCCAAAAATGCAGATTTCGGCGAAATCCCGGCATGTTTTTCCATTTTTCGGTAGTTTTTTCAGTTTTCGAGCATTTTTCTAGATTCCGGCGATGCTTTTTTTTTAGATTTCTTTTATTCCGGCAACCGCCCAGCCCGACCGATGCTCACCCTCACCCGAAACCGACTCGACCGATTTTTCCAT
The DNA here is from genome assembly GCA_032727855.1 of Quercus ilex subsp. ballota. Lineage (NCBI taxonomy): Eukaryota > Viridiplantae > Streptophyta > Magnoliopsida > Fagales > Fagaceae > Quercus > Quercus ilex. The sequence goes on along the minus strand of CM064909.1, from coordinate 59,057,962 downwards.
TTTTTGGTAGTTTTTTCTAGTTTTCGGGCATTTTTCTAGATTCCGGCGATGCTTTTTTTTTTAGATTTCGATGCCTTTTTTTTATTCCGGCAACCGACCAGCCCGACCGATGCTCACCCTCACTCGAAACTGACTCAACCGATTTTTCCGACGGTCGGTTTTAGGTTCCTCTGGCCCTCCACCCGACGCCGGCGGGTCGAGTCCGGGTTGGGTCCAAAACCGACCCGGCTCAACCCGTGGACAGCCCTATGTGGGGCCATATATATTTAGGAAAACTAAAATAGAAGTGGGACCCGAAGAAGTTTCCTAACATTGTTTGACTTTGTTTAGCGGGGAAAAATTGCAAACTAATGTCATTTTTCAAACAATTTCGTTAGTTAGTATCATTTTTAAATTATTTAGAAAACTAACCTCTCAAATGTTTAAGACTCGATTTTGGTGCTAAATCGAGCCTTTAGAACTCGAGTTCAGTATTGCAATAAGAAGAAAATCTAACTAAGTGAAGAAGAAGAAGAATGAACAAGAAGAACTTCATCTGATGGACCAAAGAAGAACAAAGAACCCCACGGTAGCTTGATTTCTAGGTTAGGTGTCTTTGGTGTTTATCGACGAAGAACAAAGAATCCCACGGTAACTTGGAGAAATCGAGTTTTTAAGACTCGAGTTCCACTTGAAATCGAGTTGTTTATATTCGATTTAGCACACCAAAATCGAGCCTTACACAATTGAGATGTTAGTTTCCTAAATAATTTGGAAACAATGCTAACTAACGAAATTGTTTAGGGATTGGTTGTTACAACCCATGGATAGAACTCACCCTTGAAAAACGGCTTGCAAGGAGATGGTGCCCAAGAGCTTATAAACATATGATTAAACTTATTCTTAATCCATGTGGGATACTAGGATCATAACATTGGTGTTAGTTTGTAATTTTTCCCTATTTAGAGCATTCACGGAATCACGACTATTTTAGTACTCAAATTCCCAAAAAACTCACTGTATCAATCGTGCCAAAAGTTAAATTTTTTAATACCAAACTACGATAATGAGTAAATCACCATCTTTGGTATTGAAACAGTAATCACAAAAAATCAATCAGTATATATATATATACACACACACACGAGGTTCCGTCATGTGACCACCTCATACGGATAGTATGCGGTTCTGCAATGTGGCGTACTCTTTACAAAGAAAATTAAAAGACTCTTAAATCACATTAGAGATAAAAAAAAATTTAAAAATAGAACTCTTTATTTCTTTTGGTTCAATATTTCAAGACTAATCTTTGTTTTCTTTGATTCAATATTTTAAGACTATTATTTGTTTTTTTTGGTTCAATGTTTCAAGACTCAGAACCAGTCCCTTTTCTGATTCTTTGACCGATTCGGTTTTTAAGACTATGATTTATCCTCTTTCACACACACAAAACTCTTTGCATTTCCATTCACCCCTTGTCACTTCTACTCCTTTATATATATATAGTCACTGCACTTTATGCCATCCCATCTCAAATACACCCAGACCAAAAACTATGTCATTTTACCTTTAAACTTTCAATGACACCTACATAACTCCAACAATGTCGTACTATTTGGTTCTAACCTCGATGAGTAGGTTGTGACCAAGGAAGGGAGCTTGCGTTTTTTATTTAGTGATAGTAGCTTACAGTTTTGATGTTGAAGTCGAACGTTGTGAATTTTGTGAAGGTTGTGATTTGTTTTAAGTCTCTGTTAAGATTTTGACTTGAGAAAGTCATAAATGTTTTTTTTTTTTTTTTTTAACTAAAGAAGAAAAAAAACCTTTTAATTGATAATTTATGAAGTTTGCTTCTTCTTTTTTAACTCATAATTTGTAAGTTTCTTTGTAGGTATTTTACTGCTATTTTGTGTGGTATGAGCCATAGTGATAAAAAGAAAAATCAATGATGATTTCAAAGTTTTTTCACTTTTTTTTAAGGATATAGAAGGCCAACTAAAGGCAATTAAATTTTGATAAATAGATATGATTTTAGCGAATTTCTCTTTGTTTAATCATGTCTCTTTATGTAGATACTTACAAATGATTTACTTAATTTTGTTGAGATAATGAATTGAGTGTTTGGGATTGGGGTCTCCATATTTGGTTGTGAGAATGGAGTAGTTGAAGAAGTGTTTAGGAGGTTGCTTAAATTTATATAATTTTAGGATATAAAAGTATTTTTTACTTTAAATTCTTATTTATAGATTTCAAAATCATTTAATTAGTTTGAAAAATAAAGTCTTAACAGTAAATATTATAATATGTTATAGTCTTATAGTGTTATACATTTAAAATATATATATATATATATATGAATTAAGAAAATCAAGTTTCAAAGTATTTAACAATATTGTGAGTAAATGTAAATATAATACAACAAAATAAGTATTATATGTAGGTCTTAATATACATAAAAAAGTGATTCTAAATGAAATTGTAAAGTATCCACGCATTGCGTGGGACATCATCTAGTATTATTTAATTGATTTTAAATGAAAATTAGAGAGATAGACTTGAGTAGTAAAAGAAATAATAAAAAACGAATATTTGAATGAAGCAGTAAAAACATAGGGTATTTGATAATGAGTGTATTGTAAAATGAGATGTTAAAATAGATGAAATAGTTTTTTGAGTTGTTAAAAGCTAAATTTTGTAAAATCTTTGATGTGAATGCTAAGTACTTGGGTTCTACTCCAAATTCTTCTTAAAATGACTTATACCGTTCAGACTTTTAAGTCATTTAGACAATCTTACTTAAACTTCCAAAATTCAAAAAAATTTACAATTTTCTATTTGGTTTATATCTATATTTAAAAGTTGACGCGTAACATTTATTGTTATTACACTTCTGTTTAGTCACATTATCATCCACCTATTTTCAACACTCTCTTATTTTCATTTTTATTTTTATTTTTCTTATTAATTTTTCAATTTATTGTTACACGGCCTTTAACCTTTCCCTATCTCTTTTACCTTTCATCTATCCACTATTATTTACTTTAATATTACTCTTTCTTTATCATTTTATCTTCCTTTATCGTTCGTTTTATTCATTTCTTTATTGTTGGTTTTATTCATGAGCTTAGTAATGGTTTTTTTTTTTGTGGGGGTGGTGGTGGGGGCGCGCGCGGGGAAAGGAAGATGTTGTCGAAATTTGAAGCTGGGAAGAAGATTGGTGAGGATTCAAGTAATAGGAAGTTAAAATAAGCAAAGCCCTATACCTAGACAAAAATCCAACTAGGAGCTCAATTCCTAAGGTCAATACTTGGTCCAAATTGATTGGAAAAGCCCACTTATCCGATCCCAATTAGAAGCTTAAACAAGGTGAAGATGACTTGTCACGCAAGGAGAAGTCGTCCATTTGGAATTGGAGGCCTTTTCCCATATCCGAAACCGTAGATATAAGTGTTGCTTTTCTCTCCTAGTCCATTTAGTTGAAGGGTTGCCCTTAGATTTCACTGGTAGTAGTCTTTGTGTGCATTGGAAGAGGCGAGATGGGATCTTGGTGACTCGTCCGGTAAAGGTTCTGCAAGGCATGGTGGAGTTTGAACTTTGAAGAGAAATTGAATCTTACATGCTTAGTTTATGGTAGTCAGAGTGGACCGCACTATTCGGCAAAGTATGAGGCGAAGCATTTTTTGATAGAAGCTCCAACATTTCCACTCCATATGCTTGGTATTAAATACATGAAAAATTGTAGCTCAATTGGTATATGCACAAATTAAACAGAAAATCCAGAGTAAATTTTAAGCAGATGACAAACAAAAGAAATAAAAAATAAAAAATTTACTCTATCATTTCGGTTTAAGGATGCCTTCAAAGAGGTGCAGTTACAATCAACAGAGATGGATTACAAGATTGGCGTAAATAGCCCATCCCAAATGATATTTTCAACCAAAACTGTCTCTAAAAACTAAAAAATACAGATTCTATGCTATCTTACACTTGAAAGAGACAAGGCTGGATCTAAATAAACTTGATCAAAGACTTGACATAAACACTAAATAGTGTAAGGGTCATATTTTTATGTAATTGGAATATCTTGCAACAAAACGTACTCTGCTCGTAATTAGGTAGTATCTAGGTGGTTTCAAGGTTGAGTTATCAAGTGGTATTTTGAAGACATGAAGAGTACTCAAGTTACCATGCAGAAAAGGTAAAACAGAAGATCTCGATACCTAGCTCGACATCTCTTGATCTATAAAGATTTAATAAATCACGATACCTGCCTCAGTATCTCTTGACCTATCGAGCCATACAGATTTCGACTGTTCAGATTTGTTTTCGGCCCATGATGACCAAAGCCTTTTAAGGTTTCGTGCCTAAGATTTCGAGAGACATAAAAGACATATTTTATAGCCGTCATCAAAAGAGAAGACTAACACAAAGACATACACTGTACTACACACTCCTGTGAAGTTGCTGTGACTCTAATGCATCTTAGGGTTTTGTACCAAGCTACTTTCAGATCGACAGGCGTGGATTAATGAATTTTGCACCCAACAACAACTCTTCAATTACTGGAGTTAGTTACATACTAGAATTCTTGCAAAAGTGTTAGTCACATACTGGGATCCGTACAATGGAAGAAGTCTTCTGCAAAGATCAAGTTTAATTGGGGATTAGAGTAAATATTCAACAGTAGGTTGATATTTTGGGATAGCCCAGATAGTAATAAGATTTCTTATATTTGTAACTGCTTGTTCTTGATTAGTGGGTTCTTGATTAGTGGATTCTTGAGAGTGGTAACTTGAAATTCACTTAGTTGGGGTTTTTGTCTTGTGAAGGTTTTCCTCATTTGTTAACTAATTACTGAGTCAAATTTACTTTCCACTGCATTTTAGATTATTTGATGATTTATTTGTGCTTAAAGGTTATTTGCATGGAATTTGATCTAATTAATCAAATTGGGTAATTGAATTAATTAACTGGGTCAATTTATAACCCAAACAAATATTACAACCAATCAAGAGAGATCACAAAAATGGAGTATTTAGCCCATCTCAACTAAAACAATCCGGATAAAAAATGACCTACTTCAGGCAATTACCAGAAAAGGACTTTGGCTTTATCAGCAACAAAACTTGCCTAAAGACTACTTCCACACCCATACTACAAATAGCATTCCACTGATTACTAACAATCTGGGATATCAGCAACGCTAAAACAAGAAGAGCAGAGTTGGCTATCAGTATAAAAATTGGGAGGATTTCCTTTTATTACAATCTTCACCTCACACTTCTTCTTGGTCATCATCAATTTCAGCATTAGGTACTGCTAACTCTTTCTCCTTAATATAACCATACTTTCTGAGAACCCATAAATTCATACGAATAATATTGCCTATGAACACGACACTAATTAGCGCCAACCAGGTTAAGACTGATATCTCAGTAACATCACGCAGCATGCCTTGCACTTTATCTGGGGACATGTGACGTAGAGAGATAAAATAAGTTACCACTTGTGCAGTGATGGCAATCCACAAAATTACCATTTGAATCCACATCCATCTCCGACGTTTTATTGGTAAGCCACTGACAAGTAGAAGAATTATGCTTAGAGATGCGAGGAAAGCAATTGTGTTGAAAATCATGAACTGACCATACTCAAGTGAATCAGTGTATGCCATGACTGCTGTTCCAGCAATGTGAGGGTTTTTCACAGGGTTCCCATTATCATCAACTGTGAGGTCATCTTGCCACACACCTCCTGGTGGGGTTATTCCAGCTTGAAAGGCCACAGTTGCAATAAGAGATGCCACCACCATCAATGCACTTCTCTTCCTACCAAGCCAATCAGTATGTTGATGCTTCACTACTGGCCTCTCTGAACCACTCTCTTTCGTGGTTAGTGTTGAGGTTAGAGATTTAGTTATTCGAGGAACTTTTGTTGGAGCCCATTCTTGCACAATTGGACGTATATCTTTTGCACTTAAAGCCCCAGAACCTCGAAGAAATTCCTCAATGTCCATGTCCCTCAAATCTCTGGGACTCTGTATTAGAATGTCAAAAGCTGTAGAGCCATTTGTATTCAGTGCATTCACATCAACACTAGTCTTGGCAAGCAAAAATTTTATGGTCTGCAAAATTCATACATACCCTTTTTGTAAATGAAATGCAATTAACCATACTAGTTAAAATCATTACTTCGATAAGACAAGTCTAAAGCATACTCAATTCTTCAGCCTAAAAAGAAAGAGGTAGGACTGCCTATTTACAATTACACAATTAAAGAAAAATACAAATAGTATGATTTCTGGCATATGTTAAATTAACAGTAGTTTGAAAATGCCAGAAACCCAAGAATTTCAATAATGTGAGATTTTTGATCTTGTGAATATGAGCTCTAGTAAAAGCTGCTAAGTTCTTTTCTTTCTTACTTTTGTGATTAAAAATGGTGGGTGCAAAAAGCTGCTAAGTTTAACATTGTAATTGTAAAGGTAAAGAATCGGAAATTCCACATACAACAGATTAACTACAATTAATTATTCTCTTAACATTTCCTTAAACCAAAAACATTCTTTTCATTATTTTACTCAACATTAGCTACCTTATTGCTGAAAATTTGGTCACACATTAATACATGTTGCATTCCCTTAATCCCACATTCCATATCCTCACTCCTAGACAAAGATTAAGCCTGAAATTTATAGTCCAAAATTATATAATCAAAATCAAATTACATCAAATGACCAATCTTTTTATATCCACGCAATTATGCATAAAAACTTTAGCAGAGAAAGCATACCCCAATCAATCCAATTACATCAAATAATCATTAACAAATTAAGAGTATAGAAAACATACCTCAATCTGCTTTTTGGACACAGCAATATGCAAAATAGTATTCCCATCACAATCCTTCCAATTCACCAATTCATCCTCTTTCCCAATTGCCTCAACCAAAACTTTCAACCCCTCCAACCTATTATGCCCCACACACAAGTGCAGCACCGTTTCAGCTCGGTCCGTGAGCACCCGGGTGGACTCAGCCTTGACTCGTACCAACTCACTCACCACCTTAACTCGGCCCTTGACAGTTGCCACGTGGAGTGGGGTCCTCCCATCTTGGTTCCTCACCATACAAAGCTCAGGATCCACCAACAACAGCTCTTTGACTATCTCCAGGTACCCTTTTGCTGATGCAAGGTGCAAAGGGGAGGATCCGTGTGAGTCGAACTCGGAGGCCAACTCGGGCTTAAGACTCAGTAACTCCTTGACGAAACCCAAGTGGCTCAACATGGAAGATATGTGGAGAGGAGTCTCTGATACGCAAGAAACAATGGTTCTGTCAAGAAGGAGAGGGTCTTCTAAGAGTAACTCTTTGAGGGTCGCAATGTTTCCTTCCATTGCTGCCTCTGAGAGCCTTTTCTCCATCTCTCTCTTCTTCTTTTTTCTCTCTATGTGGAAAGTTTTTAGCTTTTTGTGTCAGTCTGAAATTTCTTTAAGTTCGGGGACTTTTGAGTTTATTTGATTTGTGAATGTGAGCTGTGTTGGCTATTGGGGTGTTGCTGGTGGAAGCCAATGAAAGAAGACAGCAGCCGAGAGACTTGACTGGAAAGTTGGAGAGCAAACATTGTGGAAATGTTGAATGCTTGAGTTCAAAGGTTTGGAATTGGAAGTATGTGGCTCATACCAAAGAAAAATATATATATAAAGGAAAAATAAAATAGAAGTGGGACCCGAAGAAGTTTCTTAACATTATTTGATTTTCTTTAGAGCATTCGCACTCCACAGCTATTATTTTAGTAGTCAAAAGTCAAAACCCTATAAAAATTCACTAGTGCCCAAAGTTAAATTTTTTAACACCTAAATTGCCTCTTTGCCAGCGTCCGCATTTTGACATTTGACACATCAAATACTCATATCTATACTTTATAAGAGTAATTACATCAGTTTGTGTAAATTTTTTGTCTATTTTGCAAGAAAAAACCTACATTTTTTATTTTACACATCCAATTTTACAAAACATGCACATCAGTTTATTTATTTTACACATTTATTTAATAAAATATTTATTCTTTTTACATTTTTTTATTATTTCCTTCCCTCTGGAACAAACTCACAAACTCGTCTTCTCCGTCAAGCCACACCCACACCTATCCTTCAACAAAATCACCCACACCCAGCCAGCCACTGTCTTCTCTGTCGAGCTACAGACCCAACACAAACCCAAAATCACCCACACCTAACCACCAGCCACCATCAACGATCAAATAGAACAAACCCATCGGAATCACCGGCGTTCATTGAGTCAAAGCTTTGGATTGCCGGATCATGGTCAGCTAAGAAAGCCGTTCGTTTTCATGTGATCGGAGATGAGAGAGGCTGATCGGAATCATGGTCCGTCATTTTCATGGTCCGTCGGAATCACCGTTGTATTTGATTGGAGAGGTTGATCGAATCGTTGGATCGGAGAGGCTGGTCAGCTTTGAGAGAGAGTTGATCGGTGAGAGTGAGGTGAGAAAGGAAATGAGAAAAAGAGAGTGAGGTGAGTTAAAGGTAGAGAGAGGAGAGAGCAAAAAAGAATAAAAAAGTCATTTATACGGTGAACAGTAACTGTGCATATATGCACAGTTACTGTTCATTTACACAGCCATGGTGTATATTTGCACATTTTTACAAAGACTGATGTAGGTGTTTTTTGGGTTAGAACGTGTAAAATTGGTACTTTTTTCTATTTTAGAATATTATAGATGAGCTGATGTGGTTGCTTTAAGATGTTCCAAATCTCAAAAATTTTTGCAACATGCTATAGTGCGGTTTCATTTATGGAACCGCGCAATAGCATGTTGCAAAATTTTTTATTATTTGTTTATTCAAATGCTATTGTGTTGGTTTTTTTAATATTATTTTAATATTTGTATATATTATTTTAATGTATAGAATTGAAGAATAGAATATGTGATGTACACTAAATTGTAAAATGGTGTGTTAAAATAATAAAGTAGTCTTTTTGATATGTCAAAATAGCATTTTTTTTTGCAACTCCTGATGAGAATGCTCTAGCTAAATGGTAAATACAAAAAATATTATTTAAATTAAAATGAGAGAGAGACTTGAGTGATAAAAAATAGTAAAAAAAATAAAGTAATAATATTTAAATGAAGTGGTAAAAAAATAGAGTATTTGATGTTGGATGCATTGTAAAGTGAGATGTTAAAATAGATAAAACATTAAATGTTTTAGAACCTTTGATCTGTATGCTAGGTGTGCGTACCCAACTTCTACTTAATGGACCAGGCTTAAAATTGGGCTCACAACTTATTTGTATGATGGGTTTAGAATTTCCTACTAAGGGTAGTTCTTTACCAAGTATCCTAATTACACCTCTCAACTCTCACGAACTTCCCTTCTCCTCTTTTTATGTTCCTCCCTTCAGATAGTAAACTCTCTCTTTCTCTTACTCTCTATTTCTTACCCCGCATCAACCACCCCTTCTCTTTGCTCCCTTCTTCTATTTATAACTTGAGGTTGGTGGGGTGCCCATGATTAGCTTCTGGTCTCACTTGTGTGGGTGGGGTCCAATTTGATTATTCTTGACAAGGAATATGCTCAATTGGAAATAGTGGTAATGGTATTGGAACTCATCCTTGCCTTCAAAAGATTGCTCGACAGCGATACTTCCCAAGGCTATACCGAGCTGTCGAAGGCATAGGCTGTTCCGAGCAAACACATCCCCGATCAAGTCATAATTGACCGGTATGGGCTTGTCCATCATGCGTTCGAAACGAAATGGGCTTACTATGAGGCTTGGGCCCAGTTTTGATCCTAGAGAATGTTCGGGCCAAGGCAAGGCCCAATGGGCCTGGGATCATACCCCGTACAACAGTCCCCCTTGATTCGTGTTGGGCTATCGGGAACAAAACAAGGACAATCCAACAGGTGCTAGAGACTCCTCGAGAAGCCCAACCTTCAGCCATTAAATGAACAAGACGGTTATTAATGCCCTCTTAAAAGGAGCGTCATGTCAGGTTGTCAAATCTAACCGTAATCATGACCTGACGGTTCATGAACCGAGGCCACGCGTGTGGGAGTTACAAAAAAGAATTTAAAAATATTTTCCCGCTTCCTTTTTCATTAAATGCTTTCACCCTATAAATAGTTCCTCCTAACTCTTCATACTACTTTTCATTTCCTCGCTCCTTCAACTTTCTCTCTGCCGAGCATACTCTTCCCGTGCATAAATTCTCCAACCAAAATCACCAATTCCTAGAGCCCACAGTAAGTTTCTTCATTCTTTCCTTCTCTTTTTCAATTTTTTTCCTCACTCTAGAGTTAAGAATGGGTTGCTCACATCTCCTTACCACCGGAGCGTCCTTAACTAATTTTAGGGTAGTCTACGATATTCTTGGGTATGTGGATGTTGCTTATTCTCATAAGGGTGACATCGCTCTTCAGCGACGCTCTGGTTCTAACGTAGTGTTTTTTCCTTTAATGGCCATTTTAGAGGGAGGGATTAGATTTCCTGTGGACCCTCTCATACTTAGTACCCTTAGGTTTTACGGTTTATGCCCTGACCTCCCCCTAATTTTTACCGAGCCGTAAGTTGCGTTAGTCGATTAAACCGAATATACGAGCTACAACTAAACCACCATGACATAAACTTTATGTATAGTTTATGCGGTAATATTAGGTCTGACTACTACCTAAAGGTTAGAGATGTATGGGTACGACTCATATTGTGTCTTCCCAATTCTAACAGAAATTCAGCGAGAGAATATGTCCCGGTGAGTGGCAATTGGCTTGCTGGCAAGCTTACCTGCCTAACTTCGCCACATAATGTTGGTCGATACCAAGCACTTTTAACTCTGCTTTCGATTTAGTGTTTTACTCGTGCTTATTTTGTTAAAACAGTTATTAACCAGTTTTTATATTATTTAAGTGCAAAAAAAAAAAAAGGTTTAAGTCAGACAACAGAGTTGTGCACGTGAGAGATTTAAATTTTGTGCTCCGGTCAGGGATATTTGTGAATTCTGACGGGAAACTTCGGGCATCCCATCTCATACTTGGTTGCAATCTAGTCTACTCCACTTGGCAGCCTTTCAGACAAGCTTTACTGGTGGACAGCCCTTTGCTGTCGTACATTGACGTGCGGCATCCTAATCTCCTTCCCCCTAACCTAATTGTAGGTGAAGCTCAGGACTTCGGCCCCCAGATAGCTAAAGCGAAGTCACTACGCTTCAACAGATATTATCTCCCAAAGTCGTACTGTCCATAGACCCATTAAGGAACCCCAAGCCCAAGTTCAGCCAGCCGAGCAAGTAGCAGCCGAGTTAGTAAACTCCTCGGAAATAGAAACTGACCAAGGTGAGGGCGAAATGGTAGTCAAACGAACAATGACCCTTGATCGCTTTTTGCCCGATGCACGTCTAGTGGCACAACAGCAACAGGCCTAGGGCAGAAGTCCAACTCCCTCTCTTCCTCCTCCTGCCCGTTCCTGAAAAAGGCAGCGCAGGACTAACCAACCACCCAGGGGTTCGAGGGATGCTCCTCCGAGAACTCCACCTCCCCGAGTGTCAGGGGGGATTGTCATTCGGGAACCTGCTGGTGACGCTCGGCCAGCCGCACAAGTTGGGTCTAATATGGTGTCCTCTTCCCAACCAGAAGTAGGTTGGCAGACTATCTTCAGGCTTGGGAATGAGCCTCTTCCCATGAGGGCTAACGTCAGGACCTGGGCGCAACTTGAGGGTGGCCGGATTGCCCTGAGTCTGGCATAGGGCCTTCAACTGCTTGAGGATGTGCACTTTTTCTCAGGCAGCACTTATGGGTCTCTAACTGCCCGATTGCAGTGGCACACAATAGCGGTAATACACTTCACTCTTTCTTCATTTGCATAAATGTACTTGCATTTTTCCTTTCTTCTCATGTTTATTGTTATTGTGTTATCAGGCCACACAATTGGCTTATGTGATAGATGACCGGCTGAAGAAGGCTGCTCAGGATGCTGACTGGGAGAAGGCTTTGAAGGACGATGTTGTGGCCACTGAGAAAGACAAGGGCAAGGATGCCGAGGCTACCAAGGAGAGGGCTCAGGCGTCCAAGAAGGCTCGGATACTGGTAGAGCAGAGGCAGACATAAATGGATGTGAAGCTGGGGGGAACAAAGCTCAAATTGGCTGAAGTGAAGAGTTTGAACTTGGAGCAGGTTGATGAGATTGCAGATCTGAAAGCTGCCCTAGAAGTTTGTGAAGACAAGTGGTACAACACGGGCTTTGCGGACGCCGAGAATTCCATGGAATCAATTGTCTACCAAGCACAGAGGCACGGGTTCGAGGAAGGATGGATGGCTGCTCTTCAAGCTATGGGGGTGCCCGATGATTCCCCGCTAAGGAATCCCGAGTAAATGCCTTTTCCAGAGCCTCCTCCTCCCGTTCAGGATCCTTCTGGCGTCGACGATGAAGAGGACACTCCCAGCATGAAGGAGTTGGTGCAAGACATTGACTCCTACGTGGAGTCAATTGATCTTGAAGTCACCAGCAACTTTGATGCCGTGTTACAAATGGCCTCACTGCCACCTCCAAATTCTGGTACCCAACATGCTGGGGACGTCCAAACTCTGCCATACTTAGCCGCTCGGCCCGCCAGGGATGCATCAAGCCAGCCTGCCGTAGAGACTAACCCTGCCACTCATGCATGAAGAAAAAATGTTTAACCCGCCTTATTCTTTTACTTTATCTTGTCTTTGTTTTTTGCTTTACTTGGTTTGCTTATTGTCACCAGGATGTGGTGACAGAACAATGGTTTTATTTTAATTTGTGTTTATTTTAGTTTACTTAGTCACTATGATGTGGTGACTGGACATTTATTTTGGTTATTTTTATGAATAATTTTTGCATTGATATTAAATTCTGCCATATTTTATTTTTTCATTTATAGTGATCATGAAACCGAATTAAGATTTACTCTTGATTGTTGATTTGCCTTAACCGAGCGTAGTTGCCTTGGGTATAGCAGGGATAAGGACTTCACCTCTTTTGGTGACCTGTTGTGTTCTTATAAAAATAGGGATTAGGTTACCACCTGTTCGGTGATCAGGATCGAACTAAGCATAGGTTTCTATCCTTAGTGAAAATAAACATTAGGTTTCCACCTATTTGGTGATTAGGATCGAACCAAGCACAGGTTTTTGTCCTTAGAGAAAATAGATATAAGGTTTCCACCCGTTCAGTGACTAGGATCGAACCGAGCACAGGCTTCTGTCCTTAGAGAAAATAGATATAAGATTTCCACCTGTTCGGTGTTTAGTATCGAACAGAGCACAGGTTTCGGTGTTTAGGATTGAACCGAGCACAGACTTCTGTCCTTAGAGAAAATAAACATAAGGTTTCCACCTGTTCGGTGATTAGAATTGAAACAAGCACAAGCTTCTGTCCTTAGAGAAAATAGATATAAGGTTTCCACCTGTTTGGTGACCAGGATCGAACCGAGCAGAGGCTTCTGTCCTTAGAGAAAATATATATAAGGTTTCCACTAGCTCAGTGACTAAGATTGAACCGATCACAGGCTTCTGTCCTAAGAGAAAATAGATATAAAGTTTCCACCTATTCGGTGACTAGGATCGAACCAAGCACAGGCTTCTGTCCTTAAAGAAAATAGATATAAGGTTTCCACCTATTCGGTGACTAGGATGGAACCGAGCACAAGCTTCTGTCCTTAGAGAAAATAGATATAATAAAGACAAGAACGGTAACGTAACTTCTGTATATTACATGGATAGGCATTGCTCTTTATATAATAATTGTATATAACTTGTAATTCCCACCTAAAGTTAGTGATAGAACCTTCGTAAATTTTGAACATTCCATGGCCGGGGGAGTGGCCTCTCCTCCATATCCTCCAAGTAATATGCTCCAGCTCCAGCAATAATAGTAACTCTATACGGACCCTCCCAATTTGGAGCTAACTTTTCTACATTGGTATCCCGAGCATTCTCTACTGCTTTCCTCAACACTAAGTCGTCGGCACTGAAATCCCTACTCTTAACATCTTGGTTGTATCGACGAGCTAGCTTCTACTGATAATCGGCCAGCTTTATAGTTACTGATTCCTAGTGCTCTTCTAATGAGTCTAACTGCTTTACCATAAGCTCCTCATTTTTACCAGGGACAAATCCTAAAACCCGAGCACTGCATAAGCTTACTTCAATTGGAATCACTGCTTCCCTCCGTATGTCGGTGAAAATAGGGTTTCTCCCATGAATCTTCTGGGGGTTGTCCAGTACGCCCACAGGACATTTGGTAACTCCTCGGCCCACATTCCTTTCGTGCCTTCCAATCTCTTCTTCAATTCGGTCACAATCACCTTGTTAATAGCCTCAGCCTGGCCATTACTCTGCGGATACGCCGGTGTGGAATATCTGTTCTTAATATCGAGATCGCTTCAAAACTTTCGGAAAGCCTTACTGTCAAATTGCAATCCATTGTCAGACACTAGGGATTTTGGCACTCCAAACCTTGTTACTATATTTCTCCAAACAAACTTTTTAATGTCTACATCCCGGATGTTGGCTAATGCATCGGCCTTGGCCCATTTTGTGAAGTAATCCACAGCTACCAAAATAAATCTTCGGTTCCCTGTAACTTGAGACCAATAATGTCTAGGCCCCACTGTGCAAAGGGCCAAGGGCTACTAATGGGGTTCAAACTTCTTGCCGGCTGATATATTAGGGGAGCATGTTTCTAACATTGCTCGCATCTTCGGACGTACTCGGCAGCATCCTTGTGCATCTGTGGCCACCAAAATCCCTGAGTCATCGCTCGATGGGCCAATGAACGCTCTCCAACATGACTACTGCATACCCCCTCATAGAGCTCGGTCAAGAGCCCTTCAACTTTACTAGGGTGCAAACATTGCAGATACGGTCCCCCAAAAAACCTTTGGTACAACTTATGGTTTGCCGACAACCAATACTGAGCAGCCATATAGCGTACTCTGTCTGCTTCTTTTGCATCGACAGGTAGTCGATCTTGGGTCAGAAAATTAATAATTGGATCCATTCAACACGGCTTAGATACTGCCACCACTAAAACATCTACCTTTGCATCAATACTCAGTTCTACCACCACCTCCACTTTGATTAACCGAGGCACCTCTTCGATCAGTGATGATGCCAAGATGGCCAGAGAGTCGGCATGCCAGTTTTGCCCCCTGGCTACTTGAACCACCTTTACTTTCTAAAACTGGTTCATAATCTGCTTTACCAACCATAAGTACTTCATCATCCGGGGATCTTTGGCTTCAAAGCTGCCTTGCACCTGATTAACCACCAACTGAGAATCTGAGTAAACCTCCACTTCCCAAGCACCCATATTCAAAACAACTCTCAATCCGGCAAGTAGGGCTTCATACTTAACTTCATTATTGGAAGCCTTAAAACCCAACCTAAAAGAATGTTCCACCCTTATCCCTTCCGGTGTGATGATAACAATTCCAGCCCCAGCCCTAGCCCCCAATGCACTAGACGCACCGTCCACAAATACCTTCCACGGGTGAATCTCCACATGACAAATTATTTCCATCTCCTTTCTCAAGGAAAACTCTGTAACAAAATCAACGAGATCCTGACCCTTCACTGAACTCCTAGGTCTGTACCTAATGTCAAAAGAGCCCAACCGAGTTCTTCACTTGGCTATCTTGCCCGTGAAATCAAATTTCTTCAACAATGACTGCAAGGGATACTCGGTTAATACATAGACGGTATGAGCTTGAAAATAATGGGGCAACTTCCTTGTAGCATGTACTAGTGCTAACACCAACTTCTCTAAGGGCAAATATCTTGTCTCGGCATCGACCAGAGTCTTGCTGACATAATATATTGGTTGCTGTACACCTTGATCCCTCAGCAGCACATAGGGGTGGCAAAGTAAGCCCAAACCCATTTGTCCACCCAAATCCACTCACTCTAATTGAACCCAAACCTACCCAATTATTAGTTGGGTTAAATGGGCATCGACCCAATTAGACCCAGTGATTATTGGGTTTTAACTAAGAACCCATTGAAGCCCATTTAACCCAAAAATAATATACCCAAATTTAACCCAGCCTTTCCCATAAAAAAAAAATTATAAATAAAAAACCCAGCCCTTAGACATTTCAATGTTTCACAAGGTTTTTCATCTCCAATCACGTTTAAGTTGGAGATCCAGTGATCTTTTTTCTTTCTTTCTATTCACCACTTTGCACTGTTTGGTCTTTGAGAAAGTTTAATCTCCATTAAATCCAGGAAAACAAGAAACAAGAAACCAAACCAAACCATAAATCAACCCAAGAAATAAACCCATAAAGACAGTAACCAATCCATCTCCAGCAAACCCATAAAGAGATATATCTCTATATAATTATCGTTATAAGAAAACATAGGCATAGAGAGTGATTTTTGAGAAAGAGAGAGAGAGGGAGCGACAATGCCTGCATTGGACACTTTCGATGTCAGCACCGGAGCTTGGCCACCCCGTCTCAGCCATGACCACCGAAATATTCTCGTAGCCGGCGGCCATGGCGCTAACCACCGTGTCCACCATCATGTCGAAAAGGTTCCGGTACCGGACGCCGGTGATCAAGTCATCACGAAAGTTGAACAGATGGTTTCTTTTTTCAGATCCAAAATTCGTTTGGTTGCTGAGAAAGTTGAGGAATTGATAGTTTTTATTCTTCACTGTCTTCTTTTTTTGAATTTGGTGTATGTAATAAAGCCATTTAACTATATTTGGTTTGATTGAGTCAAAGTTGCTTCATTTGGCTTCTTTTTTTTTTTTCTTTTTTTTGTGTTGGTTTTCAGTTCGTAAATAATTGGAATCCAATTTTCAAAATTCATTTCCTTATTTTTCTAAATTTTCTCGGCAACCAAACAGTGGACCACTTAGTTTCTTATCTTTTTCCTCTATTTTCCTGTTGCTGAGCTATTTCTGTGTTCATGGGCATTTTGGTAATTTTGATAATTGGGTAATTTGGTGGGTTGGGGTTTACCTATTATAATGGGGTTGGGTTGGGTTTGGGTTAGAAGCAATGAGTTAAATGTGTTTTAATGAGTGAATGGGTTTTATATACCCAACCCAATTATGCTCATCTCAAACCCACCTATTTGACACCCCTAATAGCATGGCATTCACGGCATGCTCGGACACTGAAAGATACATGAATAAATCCTCACCGGACTCTGGGGTTGACAACATAGGTGCTGGCATCAAATATTCCTTTAAATCCTAAAAATCATTTTCACATTCTTTCGTCCACTGGAATCCCTTCCATTTTTTCAGAAGCTGATAAAATGGACAGAACCGATCTGCAAACTTAGAAATGAATTAGTTTAGGGCAGTTAGCATGTTGATCAGCACTTGGACTTCCTTTGGATTGCTCGGCGACTTGAGGTGCTCTACAGCTTTAATTTGATCGGGATTAACTTCTATTCCTCGGTGAGTGATCATATATTCGAGAAATTTACCAACTCCCACTCCAAATGCACACTTGTCAGCATTGAGATGTAGCTTATGTTGTCGGAGTACTTCAAACACGTCCCTTAAATCATCAATATGCTTCTGCTCCTCTTTACTTTTGACCACCATATCGTCAATATACACCTCCACCGTACACTAATCTTATCCCTAAACATCCTTGTCATCATTCGTTGATAGGTGGCTCCTGTATTCTTTAGACTAAATGGCATCACAGTATAGTGGTAATTAGCATCGAGGGAAATGAACGCGGTCTTTTCCTGATCCTCAGCAGCTAGGGCAATTTGATGGTAACCCTGAAAAGCATCTAGGAAATTCATCCTTGGGTGCCCGTATGTTGCATCTACCAGCTAATCAATCTTCGGCACGAGGAAAGGGTCCTTTGAACATGCTCGGTTCAGATCAGTAGAATCTACACAAACCCTCCATTTTCCATTCTTCTTTTTCACCACCATGGTATTCTTTAGCCATTCTGGGAAGAAAACCTCCTTTATTGCCCCTGCTTCTTTCAACCTCTTAACTTCTTGCTTAACTGCCTCGACGTGTTCTTTAACCGACCTTCTTGGCTTCTGCTTCTTGGGAGGAAATAATGGATCCACATTAAGCCTGTGAACTATAAATTCGGGGTCTACCCTAGGCACCTTGTACGGGCTCCAAGCAAATACATCTACATTCTGTACAAGCAATAACAACATCTCCACCCTATCTTTGTCTTTCATACCCACTCCTATCTGAAAACTCCTATCCTCATTCGGTGATATCTTCACCCTTATTAAATCCTCGGCACAGCTAGCCCCCTTTTCCTCTTGGGGTTCCTATAATTGCTATTAGGGAACCTCATTGGCTGGTTCCTTCTGCTTAATCTCTCGATTAACAGCAGCCACCAAGTATTGTCTGGCTACCTATTGGCTTCCCCTTACTATAGTACTACCGTGATCGGTATGGAACTTGACCTTTACGTGCAACGTAGATGGAACCACTCCCATTGCATAAATCCACGGCCTTTCGAGAATCGTCGTATACGGAGAGAATGAATTGACCACTATAAAGGTCACCATCACTTCCTTGCCCTCCATATTCACAAGAAGCGAAATCTGCCCCTCCGGAACCACCATCCGACCATCGAACTCGACCAATGGGGTATCATACTTTGACAAATCTTCATTCTTCAAACCTAGCCCCTTGAACAAATCAGGATACATTACCTCAGCACCACTTCCTGGTCTACCAACACTCTCTTCACTATAAAACCATTTATTCAGGTTGTGACCACCAAAGCGTCATCATGTGGCTGAATCGTTCCTTTTAGGTTATCATCATTAAAGGTGGTGGGCTCTCAAGTATACTTCATCTTCTTTTTAGAGGACTGCGTGTCCCGGCTACTTTCCATCAAAACTACTATCAATACCTGTTTCCTTCGGATCACTAAGGTACCCTTTGAAGCAGCGTGGATGACCTCTATCACTCCTAAAGGGGGTGGAAGTGGATTCCCCCGGGGTCGGGCACCTTGTCCGGTCTCCTGATTCCTCGGTTTCACAATAAATTCTTTTAAGTGCCCTGCCCTTACTAACTGCTCCAAATAATCTTTCAACACCCTACACTACTCGGTAGTGTGTCCTTTATTCCAATGATAATTACAATATAAATTCTGATTTCTTCTCGTGGGATCACCTCCCATCTTATTTGGCCTATGGCTCACTTTTAATCCAATCTACAATCCTGTGCACTAGTTCTTTGAACATCACGTTTACTTCCCCGGCCTGAGCGTTCGGCTCTTGGATTCTCAAGTCCCTCCGAGGTTTTGATTGGAAACCTGCTTGCTTGGGCTGACTTGTGACTAGGGCCTTGTCTTTGTTCTGCTACCGATCATCCTCCAATCTCTTATACTCCTTAATACGCCTCATGAGCTACCTTATATCCACGGGAGGCCTCATGGTCAATGATTCCCGCAATTCAGAGTTCTCCAATAGCCCCATCCAGAACATACTTGCTGCCACTTTCTCGTTGCCCCCACCAATCTCATTGTACAATTCCCAATACCTACTGGCATAGCTCCAGAGGGTTTCCCTAGCTCCCATTTTCATGGACAACAATGCACCCATGGGTTGAGGTACACGACTGCATGTCATAAACCGAACCCCAAATTATTCAATCAACTGTCCGAAACTGTGGATCGAACCTTTCTTCAACCCATTGAACCACCTCAAAGCAGTGGGCCTGAGACTTGAGGGGAACATCTTACACATTAATGCATCATTACGACTATGCAAAGACATCATTTGAATGTAATGGCTTACATGTTCTACAGGATCCGTCTTTCCATCATAAGAGTTGAACAGGGGTCTGGTAAATTTGCTCGGCATCGGCACCCTTTCAATCTCCTTTGAGAAAGGTGACTGGGCTACTCTACACAAAGCTCGGCTCATAGCATCCATTGCAACATTTCTGGGTCGTCGCCCCTTTGGGGAAATTGAGTCCCTATCCACATACTCCTGAGACCGTTCCCTATGTCGATGAGAACCAGATTGATAGGATGCCTCCCCGTGTCCACTTCCTACACTCACTGATCCCTCTGCATGCTCTCTGTGGTTTCTTCTTTGACATCTGCCTCATGCTTCTAACTCCAGCTCTCTTACCAACCTCCACAAACGTTAAAGCTCTTCATCCCTTCTATTAGGACGTTCATGTCCAGATGCGCTAGACATTGTCCGGTATGTTTGAAACGACCCCTCTTCAAGACTAGACTGCTCTTCTCCCTGCTCATGCTCTCGATCTTCATACCGCTTCTGCCTTCTTTCCAGCCAGCTAGATCCCTGGGAAGATCCCTTAGAGCCACTTTTAACATAACTTCCCGATTGTTGTCTGGACATTTTCCTTGTTTAGATCTCAGCTGAACTATAGTTTTGTAGGAGATCCCCACAGATGGTGCCAATTGTGTGTACCTAATTTCTACTTTTTGGACCAAGCTTAGAATTGGGCTCACAACTTATTTGTATGATGGGTTTAGAATTTCCTACTAAGGGTAGTTCTTTACCAAGTATCCTAATTACACCTCTCAACTTTCACGAACTTCCCTTCTCTTTTTAAGTTCCTCCCTTCAGATAGTACGCTCTCTCTTTTTCTCACTCTCTATTTCTTACCCCGCATCAACCACCCTTCTCTTTGCTTCCTTCTTTTATTTATAGGTTGAGGTTGGTGGGGGTGCCCATGATTAGCTTCTGGTCTCACTCATGTGGGTGGGATCCAATTTGATTATTCCTGACAAGAAATATGCTCCATTGGAAACAGTGGTAATGGCATTGGAACTCATCCCTGCCTCTAGAAAATTGCTCGGCCGCGATACTCCCCAAGACGATACCGAGCTGCCGAGGGCATGGGCTGTTCCGAGCAAACACGTCCCCGATCAAGTCATAATTGACCAGTATGGGCTTGTTTATCATGCGTTCGAAACGAAATGGGCTTACTATAAGGCTTGGGCCCAGTTTTGATCCTAGAGAATGTTCAAGCCAAGGCCCAAGGCCCGATGGGCCTGGGATCATACCCTGTACACTAGGTACTTGGTTTCTACTCCAAATTCTAATCCAAATGACTCATTCCAATTTAACTTTTAAGTCATTTAGACATTCTCATTTTTTCTTCCAAAATCCACAAAATTTCACAGTTTTCTATCTGGTCTATATCTATATATCTAAAAACTAAAGTGTAGCCTTTATTAGTGCTACGCTTCCGTTGAACCGCATTATCATCCACCTATTTCCAACCATCTCTCTTATTTTAGCTTCTTTTTTTTTTTTTTTGGTTATTAATTTTTCAATTTATTGTTACACTTTTTCCTGCACCCCCTTTTTACATTTTCATCTTCCCACTACTATCTACCTTAATATACTCTTCCTATATCCTTTTATCTTCATTTATTTTTTACTCTTTTTATTCCCATCCTCTTACTATAAATTTGCAATTGTCTCTCCCATTCTATGCATAGTTTTTTCCACACAAAAAGTTTTTCCTACCTCTCTCCCTCTCTCTCTAAATTTTTTTTTCATTTTTGGTGGATTTTTTTATAAAAATTTTTCTTGCATCTCTATTCTAGGTTGATGAATTTTTGTGTTATTTAGAACTCTAATTTGGGTTGATATGATTTATTTGTGTTTTAAATTGTTATCTTTTTTCTTTTCTTTGATTTCATAGATGTTATATAAAGATATTATATAAGAATATAATGTTATTCCATTACATAACATAACTCAAATAATTTGGTGTTTATTATTATATCTTTTATTTTAACTTTTTTCTTCTCATCGTATTTTCTATAAATTTGTTATTTTTTCTCACATTCTCTCCTGAAAAAGTGATTATTCTCTCTCTCTCTCTCTCTCTCTCTCTCTCTCTTTATTGTATTTTTTTTATAACTATATTTTGGGTTAATATGTTTTGGTGTTATATTTTGAGTTCCCCATCAAAAGTAGTGTATCTCCCTCTTAGATCCCTGGTTTGATTTATTTATTTATTTTATTTAATACCTTTTTTTTTTTTTTTTATAATCATTTGAGTTAATACTTAGTGATTTTGGAAGTAAGAATTTGAATTTATATCAAAACACAATCTTGGCTATGCATTTGAATATGCCTATCAATTATTTGAGTAATATTTAGTGTAATTTTGTTATGAGTTTTGATTATCATAATAATCTCCTTTAAGAGAATGAAGAATTTGAATAATTTATTTGAAATTTAAAAAATTTAGTTGTATAGAAAATAATAATAGAAAAATATAGAGCACTATAACATAATTTCGAATGATAGGCCAAAAACGTATTGACTCCTTGTGATTAAATTAATTAATTAGCCAAGTTGAATTAATTAATCCAATTAACATACAAAGTGCGTGGTAGCACAAACAAATCACCAATTAATCTAAGTGCAGTGGAAAATAAATTTGACACGGTGATTTGTTTATGAATGGGGAAAACCTACACGGCAAAAACCCCACAGGGTGATTTTCAGGTCACCACTCCCGAAATTCCACTATTATCACAACAAATAGTTACAAGTAAAGGAATCCCAGTACCTTATACCAACCTACAATTGAACCCTTACCCCAATACCCAATTTGACTAAATCTGTAGTGACAATTTCTCCTTTTGATGCATGGCTCCCAAGTACGTGACTAACCAATTGCGCGGATCCTAGTACGCGACTTCAATCACCAACTAGAGAAGATTGTTAGCTGCAAAGTTCTTCAGTTCATCCACACGATGAAGATCAAGAAAATGTTTGGTCACAAAACCCTATGGTGCACATACACAGCAACTTCTTCAAGAATGATGAACTAAGACAAAACCTTGTCTCCGGTCACAATTTGCTTGAGCAAACTTTTCTCAAAACTTGTGCAACTTGTGTACATTTTAACAGCCCTTAAAACAATTCTTTTATATGTCTAGGGTTAGGAGAAAAGAAGGCCCAAAGACACATTCACGGATCCCAAAAAAACAGATCAGAATTTCTATTTCTTTCTTAAACCTCGACAGATGGGAGGTGTCGAGTACACGGGGTTGAACAGCTTCTTAAACTTCGACACATGCTAGCTGTCGAGTTTTAGTAAACTTGCACTTCTCAGCTTGTTTCTTGGACAGACTTGATGACTTCAACACTTGATCCTGAAACACAGTTTCTTGAAGTATTAAAAACACCTAGATCTACCCAATTACAAGTATAGTACGTTTTATCAAAAGGATTAGCCAATTACATAAAAGAATGACATATGTTCTTAACAAGTGAAACACATATGTTCTAACATCGAAGAATATGAACCAACTTATAAAAGAATAATATCAATTAAACACACCCAAAATAATAAAATGATATATTGGTAGAGATAGAAAGATAAAAAATAATTTAAAAAATTATATAAATTTTAGGGAGAACAAATTATCTTTAACAAATTTTTGAGAACAAATTACATCATACCACAATTAAAAAATAATTATCTATTCCTATGCATTGCATAGGTTAATAAAATCAAACAATATAAGAGTTCTAACCTACAAAAATTTTCATTTTCCACAATCAAGATTGTAGGCTAAATGATTAAAATGATCGAAGTGTTTAATTTTTTGACCACTTTTTGGTGATTAATACCCCCGCATTTGGAAGGTCATGGCTAGAGGCTTTGGAAAATCTCAAACAAGATTCTCTTTGGAATATTTGCAGTTAATAATACTAGCATATGTGTTCAGTGTCCGTTTGAAAACAATTTATTTAACTTAAGCATATGTATTTAGTGTTCGTTTGGAAACAGGTTATCTAACTTAAACATATGTGTTTAGTGTTCGTTTAAAAACAACTTATTTAACTTGTTGCTGAAACTATTGTAAATAAAGGGTAGATGTAGATAAGGGACTGTCATGTTCTAATTTAGAAGCTGTGTCTGCATTTGGTTATGTACATAAATTATGCACTTTTTTTTAGAGAGAAATTATACACAAGCTTACAAGTAATGTGTGAATCAGTTAATGCGCCTTTAGTCTCGGTGTGTATTAATCACTATTTTACGGGTAAGGCTTAAGAGTGTGAATGCACTATTTGACCTGGTAATAGTAATAACATGATAAAATACATGACATTTCTCGCACATGAAATGAATCATCTTAACGGTTTATTTATTATTTATTGTCCTTTTTAAATAAACCTGGACGGTGGACCCTGAACATCAACCAACGTAGGGATCAGAATAGACATTAAGAAAAAGATAATACTAGTCGATGTCCAATATGCTAAATCCACATGTTCCATGGGAGGCCAATTTTGACCATGTGACAGATATTTATGCTTATCCTAGCCAATCTTTTCTAGCCTGAAAGTCAAATATGTGATGTTTGTTTATGGTATTGGGATTCAAGCAAAACCAGTTCTAGGATTGTGGGAATAAATTATCTAAAGAGAAAGGACCAAATACTAGAGAGAGAGAAGTTCAAATCTTTATACATTCTTAATCTTATTAGTTATTACACAAAAATTGAATCATTTAGGATTCAATGTTTCCTTACATCCTCATACAATTCTTATTAAGAAAAGAAAGCAACACTTAGAACAAAGCTTTCAAAAGGCTCCCCCATTTGCCACTGAAGGAGAGTCAGGAGACCTCACCTTCTCAAACCAACCCCAATACTCAGGATTACAATGTGCTGGAGAGGACGCCACAATAGGCCTTGGAGTAAATGGACCAGCAGACCCTTTCCAATTTGTCAAGCAATTCATCAAGACATTTCCTAGTTTCCCTTCATTGATGGCCTCATAAACCTTCTCTATATGCTCCCCTGGACTCACCTTCTTTGCACCAGTAAGAATCTGAGTCCCCACTTCAGTCCTCACAAACCTGTAGATTGGAAAAGTCCTACATTTCTTGATCCTGTTAGCTATTGGAAAATCTCCATTCTCAAATCTCTCCCGAGCTTTCACTACCTCTTCTCCAAGCTTTGTCTTCAATTCCTCTAGGAATATTGGTATCCTCTTGAAAATTGAGTAGCCCTCGTCATTTTCAGAATCAGCTTTAGGATCTTTAAGTGCTCTTTCTACAAGTACTTCTCGCAGTTTAGGCAAGAGAGCATAAGAGGGATTAGTGGGGTCGTCAAGATAAGAGAAAACTGGCTGGTGCTCAATAACTTGCAAGAGTTCTTTCTCACAGAAACGAGATTCAAGTAGTGATCCATCTTCAGTAGTGTAAAGGGTCTTCCTCACAACTTGGAGAACAACATGTTTCACAACTTCCCTCATGTTTTCCTCCAAATGTCTAAGATCAATTGCCTGGGAAAGTGCTACCATGTAAGTGGCAGACATAAGCCTTAGAATCTCAATGGCTTCTGCACTTTTTCTGGCTGAAATCAAACCCAGAGAATTCACATCTTGATTGTGTTGTTCAGCACTTTGTACATGTGTAGTTACAGGGTTTGCAAGGTACTGAAGCTCAGAGCAATATGCAGCCATGGCTATCTCTGCACCTTTGAACCCGTAGTCCAAGCTTGGATTAGGCCCACCACTTAAATTGGATGGCAAGCCGTTGTTGTAGTAGTCGCATACCAATTCAGAAAATTGAGCAAACATGAGCTTCCCAATTGCTGCAACGGCAATTCTGAGATTGTCCATGGAGACACCAATTGGTGTACCTTGGAAATTCCCTCCATGGAGAGCAAGATCTCGAGCAACATCGATCAATGGGTTGTCATTCACAGAGTTGATTTCCCTTTCAATTGAATGTGTTGCCATTCGAATAACTTCAATCTGGGGACCAAGCCATTGAGGAGAGGTTCTGAGTGCATACCTGTCCTGTTTTGGCTTTGTAAGTGGGTCTTTCTCATTACGAATTTTTGCTCCTTTCATGAAGTCACTTTCATCCAGAAGGAACTCCATGATAGCAGCCGATTCAATCTGGCCAGGGTGGTGCTTGAGCTCATGTGTTAGAGGGTCTGTGAACTCAGGCTTACCAAGCATAACTTCACAAAACAAACCAGAGAGAACCTCTGAAAGTAGAGCCAAAATGTTAGCATCAAAACAAACTGTTGCAGCAACAGCTGAGCCAACAGCTGTTCCATTTACAAGAGCTAAACCTTCCTTAGCTTGAAGATCAAAAGGACCAGAAATTCCAGCTCTTGTCAGAGCTTCTATGGCTGTAATTTCTTCACCTTCAGAGGTGACCACTTTGGAATTATGCCGTCCAGTTAGTAACCCAGCAATATAAGATAATGGTACAAGATCACCCGAAGCAGTGATAGTACCCCTTAAAGGAAGTTTAGGGATCAAGTTCTTGTTCATAAGCTTGGCCATAGCTTCAAGTATCTCCCATCGGATACCAGAATAGCCTTGCATGAGCGTGTTTGTGCGAACAAGCATAGCCGCCTTCGAATAACTAGATGGAAGATTCTCTCTCCCAATCACTCCGGCATTAAGGAACCGAATAAGCTCAGTTTGAAGGTCGGTAGTTTTGTTGGTGCGCCGGTGTGATGTGGCTCCAAAGCCGGTGGTAACACCATATGTGTCTGTTCCACGGGAGATATTGTCAGCAACCCAGTTAGCACTTCTGGCCACACGATCACGAGCCACAGCTTCATCAAGGTTAACCTTCACTTCGCCACGGCGTGCAATGGCAGTGACCTGAGCAACAGTGAGTGTTGTACCTTGGATGTCAACGGTTTGCACCCCTGAAAATTGCGACACCATGCCAGAGACTTCATCAAAGTGGGTGCATTGGAGGGCCTCTGCAGCTCTCTTCCAGTGTAATGGGGTTGATATGTGAGATGTTTCCGATACGCAAATGGGGTTTGCAGTGTCTTTTGGGAGAGGGAGAGC